>JAEIGP010000850.1:8750000-10000000 GCA_018904095.1 Zaprionus ghesquierei | reverse complement strand
TTATAAACGCAACAAACGATAAAGCCTATCCTGTATATAATCAAAGTAAACCGACTCTTTGAAGTTAATAAAAAATTCCAAATTAAGCATAAAGCCTGAAGAACTTCACACAGTTCCCACATGAAGCATGACAAAACCTTAATGACCCCAAAGAGTGTACAAAAAAGTGTATTAATTGCCAATTAGAGCAAGTGATTAGTTTCGGAGCTTGGACTGAGACTTAAGCATGAGCAACATATAAGGTTATTTATAGGAAAGGTTGCCTATATCACGTAGGCAGGTGAAGTAATACGTGTGGCTGCAAAGAAACGCCAGGAATGTTCGCCCCCATTTTTTAAGAATCATATTTATTTCGAGCTGAGGTTTAAATATTTGCAACATAAACTAACAGCAAGTCTATCAAAATTTATAAATAATCAAGTGTTGCAAGCGCAATGTAAAATTATAAATAAATAAACAAAGAGTTTAACTTACCACACACACTCTGTGGGGACGTTTTTCTGGAATTCTTTATGCTTCTCCCTCTTCTTGTTGTTGCAGCAATAAACGACGTTTTTTGTGAATGCGAATTTTAGATTTGGGGGAATTTAAATAACGGGTTTTTGTGGCTGACGAATGAACTCGTTAATTTGCATCGACTCGGCGACACTTTCTGTGGCATTTGTTTTTATTTTTTTGCAATTTTTTTTTTGGGCTATTGATCGTGTTCGTTAAACATTGCACTTTGAATTTCTGACTGGAATTTTCAAACAAAAGAAATCATATGTATTAATTATAGTCGCGCCCCGACGCCGCCGTTGCCGTCGCATTAAATGAAAAGCCAGCAAGTGTGAAATGAGGTAATTCTTATTTAAAACGTGCAGCAGCAACAACAAAGATAACACGAATTGTTTTACGCAAACCAAACAGGTTTTTCGTCGCTGTAACAAGGCATAGATAACAATAAAGAGAGAGAGAGATGGAAACCAAAACCGAAACCGAAACCAAAACTCAAACCGGAAAAGCAGAGCGAGCGAGAAAGCGAAAAGTATCTAACGATAACGCAGAAATTACAAGAAATCATCGCGTATTAAAAAAATATTAAACAGAATCCAAGCAAAAACAAAACACACAATTAAAATAAAAATAAAAATCACACACAGACAGAGAGCGAGGCGCCCTCACACACACACACACACACACGCGCGGCAAAGACAGCTATGCAAAGGCAAAGGCAAAACACAAATAAAAAGAAAGACAACAGACAGCAATAAATACGTAGCGTAGGCAAGCAAAGGCGAACGAACAACGACACGAAAAAAAGAGTTGACGCTGACGCTGACGTTAGGCCGTGCCGCCGCCGCCGTTGCCGTCGTAGCCGCTGAACAAGTCATAACCACAGCAACGTCAAATGTCGCACAAATCTAATTAAAATTAGTTAAGGAAATTTAATTCAAACAAAACAGTTGGAATAACACACAATCCCACACACACCACACTCAGAGTTATTTCTCAAGCTATTTGGCGTCACTGTTGCTGTCATTGCTGCCGCATTGACACAATTCGCGCTCTCTCTCTCTCACTCGCTCTCTTTCTTTTTTGCTTTGTGTTTTTCTTTCATTTCGTTTTGTTTTTGATGTGTGCCTTTGTTTTTTATGTCTTTGCACTCCACGTTGCTCGCGCTATTCTGCTCTGTTGCTGCTGCGGCTGCTGCTGCTGCTAATATTATTGTTGTTGCTGCAGGTTGTACAATTTAGGGAATTGTACAATTGTTACAATTGACGTGCACAATCAATTTTTAAGTGAGTTGCATTTTTGTTTTCCATATACGAAGATAAAAACTAATAAAAAAGCAAAAACACGTTGGCAAACACAAACACTGAAACATAAACACACACACACACACACACACAGACACTAACACAGGCACACTAATTTAGATTAGTGTGCGAGACAGGCAACAACACGCAACGCTGGATGTGTCTATGATTCACACAGCGAACAGCAGCAATGCGAGTGTGTTAGTTTTATATAAACAATTGAAGAATGCAAAAATCAAACAAAAGCTCAAACACACCGCACACATTAGATATTAAACAAACTGAACAATAATTACAAATGTGATGTGTGAAATTCACCGGCGGCTGTTCGAACAGCTACGGCGCGTGGGTTAAGTGTGATAATTTTTTTAAAAATTAAATACTTTTTTCTGTGTTTGTTTACTGTTTTTGCTATGTCGAGGTCGGGAATGTGTTTTGTGTAGAAATATCGTAAATTAAATTATTGTAACGCGGTTTTCGAATTTAGCGCAAACCGAGCGAACAAGAGAATTCATCCGCGCCTAGAAATCACGACGGCCAAAAGAAGCAGACTGACTGTTAATTTTAACAGCGAGCATTGCGGCTGCAATTACAGTTTGACATAAGAGATGCACGATAAGCAAAAGTCAACCATCGATACCACATCGATGACAGCTTTTTGCTTATCGATAGCTAATTGTTAGGAGCCCTCGTTGTAAATCATATGTTTCTGCTATTGGCCGTGGTCGTGTGTGTGTGCCCCAGTTCGATCAAACAAAAAACAAGATTTGCATATTTTTTACGCGAAAATTGATAAAAATGCTGCTTATCTAGCGAGTTTTTGAGTCATTGGTTTAAATATAAATATTGCTAACATGGAGCAACTATTGAATGAGGTAAGCTGTGCGGAAAATGCGTGCAACAATCGATTTAATCGAGAGTTTTCGCTCTTTGTTCAGGTGAAAACAAATGTACAACAGAAATTTAATGAAGTACGCGCTGCGCTGCATATGCGTGAAAAACTACTCCTGCGCCAGTTGGAGGTAATTGCAAATGCACAGCAACAACAAGCTGTGCCTGTCTATATCGATGGCAACATAAACAAAGAGAATGGCGCGGGGGAGGAGGGGAAAGAAGAGTGTCAAGTACGATTTGTCACTGGGGACAATGGCGAGGAGGAGAAACTATTGTTGGCCATACGCAGCTTTGGACAGTTTCAGCTAGACAGCAACATGCAGCTGGCCCTGCATAGGACACGGGACAACAGAACCACGGCCGGGCTACGTAACGAGGACTACATAGAGCCCGAGGATGATCATGAGACAATGTACAAATGTCTAGAGGATCGCGATCAAGAGCACAACAACGGTTACTTCGATCTGCACGATGAGGTGCAGCCTGAGGCTATTGTTGTGGACTTTTCGCGCAGTAAGGCGCTGCTGGAGGACAATGCAAAGCGCTCCATTATTAACATAACTCTGCAAGAGGCCAAAGATCTCATAAGGAGGGCAAAAATCAAGCGCGAAACATATGTGCCACCGCTGAACCTCGAGGAGCTGGACGACGAGCTGGAATCGTCCATAGCCGATGCGGTGTCCAGTCTGGGACGCAGCTGCTCCGAACAGGCCGCAGGCAAACCGAAACCAAAGACGCGCAAGCCACGCTTCAAACCAAAGATTACCATCAATAACTGCAATGGCACGATTAATCTGCGCAACATAGCCAGCCTGACCATCAACTGTGCCAGCGAGGATGGTGTCAGTGCCGACTTGCCGCTTACCGAGGCACCAGCAGCAGCTGATGCTCACTCTAGCAGCAGCGACAGCATCACCACTTCCTCACCGAGCAGCTCCAACGACTCGAGTAATGTGAGTTCTCGCTCGCAGTCGAAGAAGCAGAAGGCCGCAAAGAAAGCAGATGCCCGAGAGCCGACGAAGGAGAAGAGAGAGCAGCATGTCACGACTTCCAGCAGTATTGAGAGCACGCCCACACAGCCGACCTCTACAGAGACACACGATGTGACCTGCGACTTCTACAATCGTCTGTTGAACGAGATAAAAAAGAGTATCAAAGAGAAACCGAAGCGTGCCTACGAAATGCCGTTGGGGGCAACGACGACAACAACCACCGCAACAACAACGAATACAACAGCCACAAGCACTGCAGGAGCAGGTGCAGCTGCAACTGCAGCTCCTGACTCTAGTTGTGAAACCAGACACGATGGAACTGGACATGTTTCAAGCACACAAAGTGAAACCAATCAGTCCACATTCTCATCCCACATGCAACCTGGTCGACGTTTTGTTCTGAAAAACTTTGAGAACCTCAAGATTATTCTCGAGGCTAACAGCGGCGATGAGGACTCGTTTCATCCAGTGCAAATTGAGCAGTGGCTAGCAGAGATTATATCCGAAACAGATCTGGAGCCCATGCAGAACACGGATATACTGGAGCACAGCAAAATTAACAACAATAGCGAAAGCAATTAGGCACAGTCAGCTCGACTAGCTGAACTGATGTCCAACGCACCGCGCACAAATATTTAACAATCTTATCACAGTATTAGATTTATAGCTATATATAGTTTCCTTAATCCAGATTTGTAGTATTTCGTTCACACTGCATGCGCTTTGGTATTTTTGAAATGATTGAGCCTAATCGCCAAAGGGTAAAATTGATAACAATGTTCGTTGTCAGGGTCAAACGACTCCAAGATATCGCGTTATCAACCAAAGCAATTGCAATTTGAGCCTAAACTAGTTAACAACCCTAGAACCTAGCCCCATCTTAAGCTTAAGAGTTAGCTAACCACAAGAAACTGTCTCACCGCCTCCTAATGTGGTCCAAGCCTTCGCATTTAAGACTACAATTCCAAGTTATAGAGATGTTCGTTGTACTTAATATTAAGCATAATATGGAGTAGAATGTCATGATCTTCCACTTGCTGAGGCACCTCGGCCAGTTTCACCTGTAGCTGGAGATTACGTACTTAAAATTAGCACACATTTTTTTGGTGATTTTTACATCACATTCCAAGACTTAAAATATCGCACCACCCAATGGATTTGGGCCAATTCCATTGTCACCTTTATGAGAACCAAATCAATTTGTAAATTTAATTAAATTGCTAAAATTAAAACGCTCCATTTTGTTTTATTTCTTTGGAGTGTCAACAAGGCCTCGCCTGCTCAACCGGTTGAGGAGAGGCTGTTTGCCAAAGGGGTTTCGCCTAACCCAGGTAAATGTTGTCATGGTGATTGTGCGCGTTTTGCCATTTGGTGTGCAATTGAAATGCCAAAGCTGGAGGCGATTCATGACGCATGTGGGGCAACGATTTGACTTCCAAATACGCTGATAAGCATATGCAATCACCGCGAAGCACAACGTAATGTTTGTCCAGATAGGTATAGGGGGCAAACCAAGCGAGTTAAACCACAAATCATTCAGGGATGAAATTCACAATAAACTTCGAATTGAAATATTCATTCACAAAAGCAAATTATATATTATATTGTCATGATGAATTAAACGTTAACCGTTTTATAAATAATTTGTGCGCTTGTCTGTTCAAAAAATCAATCGAAAATGCTTATCATATTTGGTTGAAGGTTATTGGAACCCCTTAAAATTTGTGTATTGCGTGTGAAGTAGAAATAAATAAGTCTACACGTATAGCGACCTTGACCATTGCATAAAAAACAGTTCTATATAAATTGCGACTATCCCTAGAAATATTTGAACACGTTTGACTTAAAGCTAGAGTTCCTTATTTGTCAATTTCATTGATCGGTTGCGTCAGGAACGTTGATAACACTTAAGTACACTTGCTGGGGGACACACGCGGAGATAGATAGACCGCTAGATCTTACGCAGACTTGACGATTATGTCCAGCAGGTATGGTGTGAAGTATGTAATGATGCAATCGGCTCCGGCACGCCGGAAACCCTTTATTGCCTCCAGCACGGCCTCCTTCATGGGAAAGGCGCCAGCCTTGGCGGCGTGATAGAGCATAGCGTACTCGCCGGAAACTTGGTAGACATAAAGCGTGTGGTACGGATAGGTGTCCTTGGTCTGACGCAGTATATCCAGATAGGGCATGCCTGGCTTAACCATCAGCATGTCGGCTCCCTCGCTGACATCACGCTGCACAGCACGCATTGCCAAGTTGCGAGAGCCACTCGGCAGCTGATAGCATCGACGATCTCCGAAGGCTGGTGCCGATTGCGCAGCCTCCCGGAAAGGTCCATAGAAGTTCGACGCAAACTTTGCCGAATAGGCGAGCAGGGAGACACTGTTCAGATTGGCATCGATGAGCGCCTGCTTGATAGCTCGCACGCGGTTGTCCATCATGTCTGAGGGTGCCACAATATGCGCGCCCGCTCGTCCATAGGCCACAGCAATGTCAGCTATACGCTTTATGCTTGGTGCATTCTCCAATCCATTCTCGCCCAGCAGACCGCAGTGCCCATGCGATGCATACGGACAAATGCACACGTCACATGCAATCAGCAGATTGGGAAACCATTCGCGTAGTTTGGGCAAAGCACGCACGACGGGATTAATAGACGAATCCGCATTTGTGGCCACTTCATCCTTGAGACTACTCTCCACAACGCCAAAGAGCAGCACCGACGACAGGCCCTTGGCCACCAGACCCTCCAAATGCTCGCGTAATCGGTTCACACCATAACGTGATATACCCGGCATGCTCGCAATTGGCTGTTCGTCGTCATCGTTGCTCACAATGAACACCGGGTACATGAGGTTGTGGGGCAGGATTTCACAGCCAGACTCCTGCAGCAATCGCAGGGTCGGATGATGTATTCCACTGTGCAGTTTTCGATCCATTTTCCGTTCAGCTTGTCCGCAGCACCGCCAACGTTTCGCGACAGAGGTTGCTTTCTATTTCGCACATAGTATATATCGGCGTGAATGCTTTATCGATAACAAACGTTCGACTGTTTTATTACATTCGGTATTTTCGTTTTCCAGTTGGTATTTCGGCCAAAATGTGCGCAAGGTCACATTGCAATAAAAGGTAAACAAATAAAAACAACGTGTGGCTATGCGTACGACTTTTTATTTTGTGGTTTTTCAAACGTATCATATCATATTATTAGTTACATCAGTTTATCTGCTACATGCCTCATCACACTCAATTTCGTATAATCGAAAACTAAATACATGAACTTTAAGTAATGCCTATAAAATACATTATTATGCATACATTATGCGTATATGAAACACACTAAACGGTAAACATAATTAAATGAGCACAAACATAAGTACATAAAATATCTTCTTGGCCCTTCTTCGCCTATGTCAGCCAATCCTGACTTAGTTTAACTGGGTTTGGTTTTGAAACATAACTAAATCCTAACTTAAATTACATAAATAAATTGTGCTTTCAATATTTGGTTTGGTTCGCTCAGTTAGCTAGTTACAGCCATTGGAAGTTTGTGTGTGGGAATTGGGTTTGGTGATGTTAGTAATTAGTAATTCTCCTGTCTTTCTTCTGCTTTGGTTTCGTCGCTAGCCTCCACTATGAAACCAACGCATGATGGTAATGGACGCGCTTCTTGCGACGCCGCTGCTGTAGATTCTTAGGCTGCTTTGGCTGCTGTTGCTGCTCTGAGGGCTTAGCTGAGTGCAGTATCACGGTGTAGCTGTGCAGTTTAAGCGTTTGCAGTTCCAGGGTATTATTGAGCTCAATTTCCTCGGGTGTGTTGTGGTGAACTAGTTGTGCAATGGGTGTAGCATTTGGGAGACACGATGTGCATGTTGTTGTCGAGTTAGCACTCAGTGCCGGCTCTAATTGTGTTGCTTGTTTATCAAGTTCTTCGTATTGTTGTTGTTGTTGTTGTTGTCGTCGTCGCGTTAATTGATTATCTTGAGCTGGTCAAGCAAAGGTGACTTGATAGAAGAGCCATTCTTCCATGAAGGATGGCACAAAAGCTTTGGTTGTTGTAAACTTAACCTTGGGTTTGAGCAGGCGCAGCTGATCCTCGAACAACTGCAGGGATTCCAAGCAACTGGTGCCATTGCCATGAGTTAAGAATTTGCCATCTGGCTTGAGCAACTTAAACGAATGCTCGAAGATGGTGCGTATGAAATCCCAGCATTCTCCAATCGGTGCTCCCGATATGGGAATGTCGGTCAAATCGCCGAACACGTAGTCAAACTTGCGTCCCTCGGCGATAAACTTCTTCATATAGTCGACACAATCCCCGACAATTATCTCGTACTGATCGGTCTTGCGCTTTTCCAGCACATCGCCACAAATGGAGTTCAAATACTTGTTGCATGCCTGCATGACAAGCTCATCGATTTCCAGCATGACCACATGCTTTGGATTCTCCTTGAGCAGCTCGTAGAGCAGAGCTCCATCGCCGCCGCCAAGAATGCAAATCTCTTTGCCCTCATAGTTCTCAATGCCGCGACCCATTAGGGTCTCTGTGTAGATCAAGTCTGATTCGGCAATATCTGCAAGTATCGAAGAGGTTAGCTAGTATCATTTTCCCAGACTGTGCTTGACTTTGACTTACTCTGCAATTCATCCAAGATTAGCATATTTCCCAGTGTCTTGGAGTGCATGATTTGAATCTTCTGGAAGGGCGAACGTGCCTCATAGACCAGAGTATCGATATCGTATTCAATGATCCGTTCATCTGGGAATAGTTCAAGAAAGATTAGCATAAAATACAGTTAGAGAAAGATTGGCAGACAGGACACATACTACACAATATCATTTACTTCAGGGTATACTACACACTATGTATCTGTACTATATGTGTACATGCATGCTGATATGTCTGTCCACGTATACGATAAGCATGAGAGTTCTATATTCAAAGCAACGACAAATAAAAAGCATGAATAATCAAAACTTGTAACGAAAGTGCTCGAAAACGATGAAGATAAATGAAAATAAAATCAGATAATCAGAAAAGTTCGAATAGTTTGAATAATTCGAGATATCGTATCGAGTTAATGAACAGATGAAACATGCTCTGTGCGCTTTGTAATGTGATCAGTTAATCAGGTGCTACAATAGCTCAATTGCTTAGATGATATTATGATACTAGCATGAACTATAGTTTTCGATATATGATATTACAGTATACGTTACCTGACGATGGAAAATACCTAGCGACATCGCCGCGCTTCAATGTTGGCAACTTCTGGCCCCGAAGGGCATTCAATTTTTTGGCTATGGCATTTTCCACACTTTTGCCCGTCTGCATTTGGGTTGTTTAACATATGTACGTGGAGTTGTAGTAGTAGTAGTTGTTGTTGTTGTAGTAGTAGTAGTTGTTGTTGGTACCATGAGAGCGAGCGAGCGAGCGAGAGAACAAACGAGCGGGGCAGGTGACGGTGACACATGTGCATAGGGCGTACGTACAATTTAATTTGGTTTACAATTATTTGTTTTTTGGTATTTCGTTTTCGTTGTTGTTGTTGTTTAAAATTGTAGAAATTTCGTTCATGGTTTATTTTGCAGTTTTTTTTTTATATTTTGTTCGCAGATGATCATAATGACAACGAGATCAGAATGATTTTTATGGGGAGACCAAAGACATCGTGTAGGTTTCGGTTTCATGGTGATAAATTATCGAGAGAATATATGAAAAATATATAAAAAAGATTATATAAGAAAAAATGAAAACATAATAGAAAAATCTATCAAATCAATAAACTTATAAGCTGATGAATTATCCTTATCTTAAAATGTATAACAAGCATGCAAGATCTGCCCATGAAACTGGGGCAAATTCTAGGGGTAAGCTAACATAGGTATAGTAAGGTTCATTACATTATAGTGTAGATGAACTATGATGTATGATTTAAAATTTTTTAGCGTGTTCGTTTTGTGACTGAGAAGCTGGTTCGACATAATTTTCAGACCCAGACTTCGAAACTGTTGGGCCCGTGCAGCCGAATAAGTTGTAGATGGAGATGAGATTTGCCGGAAAATCCAATTTGGGTTAAACAAGAATTTGATATAAACGGAAGGAAGATTGTGAATTTTAGCTTGCACTTCTTGAGGTGGCAAATATTGATTTCAAATAGAAATAGTTCGGCATAGGAAATTACAAGTAAATAATTACAAGGTTTTTTTTTTTGGATAACTTCTTGATATACTGCATATGGAACTAGCAAAAACTAAACATATTCGTTGGAATAGCAATAATATAATGTGTTCTCGACCAACCTGAGCTAGTCATGTAAATGTCAATGTATCCACCACGTTTTATCGGCGGTAAATACTTGGATCGATCGGAATCTAACTTTTGCCGTAGTATTAGCTCCATTGTACGCATGTTCTGCAATTGTAATTGTTTCGTAGATACAGTACCCATTGCATTGCATAAAAACAAGGTGTGTGTGATAGAGTGAAGCAATAAACAATAAAAACAAAAAAATATTACAATCAAATTATTATCCGAATCAGATGTGGCTAAATTTTCCACAAACTTTTCAAGCATCTTTCGATTCTGTGAGGCAATAAATATAGCCAGCCCCGTTGACAAACTATAAATAGTTCAGATTGTCGCCTTTTATGAAAAAGGAAAGTTTTGCACGAAATCGACATCGACGTCGACATCGTGTGTTGTACAGTCAGTAGTTTCTTATCAAAAATGCCTAGACCGGTTTGTTGTATAAACAAACGTTTGTCTCGAGAATGCGGCAACTATTTCTGGTTAAGAAAACCTAACTTACATATAATTCAAACTGAGTAAATCCTACAATCCTACATATTGCATTGCTTGAACAATAAATCCTATTGTAATATAATCGCATTCCAAACAAAGTTCCGTAATTTGCAGACAATTTAAACAGAACTAATCTAATATGTTCTCCGGTTTAAATTCATACTAAATAGATTATTACAGCTAGCATACTTAATACACTTAAGTATGAAGCGCTATTTCTCTCTCTATGTCTAATCGAACTTACTAGAAACAAATCTGCATCTTTTTATTTGCGTTAACAGTTAGCGCGAGGGATGGGGTAAAACGTTAGATAATTACTGGGGCTAAGGCCATATGTGCTGCTGCTGCTAACGGCTTGTCCGAGGTCGAGGGCTCTGGAAATCGATTAGCTGTCTCTGCAGCAAACAAAAACAATGCGGCATACACACACACATGCACACACTGACGCTAAAAGAAAACGGTCAAGTGCATGTGACACACCCACACGAAGGCGCGTCGCACCGCGCCAATCTTACACACCCACACACATATGCATAGGTGTGTGTGCACTCGCACTTGCACACCCACACCCGCACACCTGCGGCGACAGACGAAAAATCAATTTTGCCGTCGGTGCCGCAGTAAATCAAACCCTTTCGCACACACACACTCACACACACGCCCAGCATTCCGTGCATGCGTGAGCCTACTTTCACACGTGTTAGTGCCGAAATACATACATACGTATATGCGAATGTGTGTGTGTGCACTTGAGCCATGGTGAAAATTAACCGTAATTTGCATTTCATACATACATACATCAAAGGACATGAGAGGCTCCTTGCCATCGGATAGATAGTATTCCACATTAATGGTTAGCAATCCCTGCTGAAGGATGCGGCAAGTGATAATTGTCTCCTGATTCTCGTGCAACACCGAAAAGTATCCATTATCCGGGGACTCCATCGAGTAGGCCAGCTCCAGTTGTGAGAACACATGTTCCAATTCGTTTCGAACAATACGTGCAACTTCCTGGCGTTGTGCCGATGTTGCCGTTTTGTCTGCATCCAGCGTAAAATCAAAAAGTATTGTCTGCAGCGCCATGTCGAAATCCGGTTTAGTTTAGCCCGCTGAATGAGAAAATTACAAATGCAGTCGAGTTTATCGTAGGGCTTTGCTATCGATTGGCAACTAGTTTATGCCAAAGACATTTAGAGTGACCATATTCGCATAGAAATAGGTCATTTTGAAAATGGTGTCACATTGTGATCAGCTGTTCGAAAGGGTTGACAGACAAATTGCCGCAAATCGAAAACTCATTAAATATGTATGCGAAATAAATTAGCTGGGAGTTTAAAATATGTTTGCTTATGAATAACATACTTGCAAAGTGTATTTTAAATTCTTCCGCCAAAGGTTTTAGTATCGATAAGTGCGATTAGAAAATTTTAGAATACCACATATCTGGTATTTTTTGGTAGTTCTCTCAACAATTCCAAACAGCCGGCCGCGGCACAAAAGTTTGCTATACATTTGTATACGACTCAGTTATCTTTTCACTGCGCGACCGTTGAGCGGAATTTGAAAGCACATTTGCTGTTTGCCCTAACAGAGCTGTTAACGCAGCAGTGAGTCTGTAAGCCATCTAACGGTGTATATTATACGATTATGCGATATTATCGTAGCCATCTCGATAAATCGAGTATCCTCGTTGCGGCGTATCGAGTCAGTTTTTGCAAATAAACAATTTCTGCTGGTCGCGTTTATTTTGTACGTGTACGTGTCCGTAACAAACACGAAAAGCGGCATAAAATGTGTTAGAAGAAGGTACAAGGTCAACGTGAAAAAGTGTCAATGTTGCAAAGTACCTGAACCTGAACTTGAAAAACGGTGCGTCAGAAAAGTGCGTGATATGCTGCACCCGTTGCTGTTGTTGTTGCTGTTGTTGCTGTCTGGCGAGACATCTGTATGTGGGATGCCTTATGGGCATTCAAGGCAAATGAAAACACACTAACGCGACTCTCGACGCTTGGCGGCAACAATAGGCTGCTAATTATAAATCTCAGCATAATATCGCGCACCGGCGCAGAGCTGAAGTGATGTCGCCATATCGTGCTGGCGCGACGTTCGTTCTCGCCGTACTTTTTAGTAGTTTTTCATGCGTGGGCGTACGTCAGAGCCGCGGCATGCTCAACTACAGATGCCAATGCCGTTACGTCGTTGTTTTGCACATAAAGTGGTGTACAGTGTATATGAGCTCGGTGCACGTTTCTAACTAATCTAAATTGCCTAATACTTTTTTTCCGGGGTTTTTTCATTTGTTAAGCAACTAAAGCACTCGTATTATATAGACAAAAGTCAGCTCAATATGATGAATTGTTCATATAATCGTTCGCCCACACTTGCGAGCGTGTACTGTACACACACATTGCTTTTATTTCGCTTTTTTATTGCTGACACCCCTCCTGTCCCACTGTGTTGGCGTCCAATCATCGCTGGGGGCAACGGCATTGTGGGAGGGTGGTTTGAAAGTTTTGTTGTTGCATTGCTGCTGCCCTTTAGAACTACACATGGCTCAATTATTGATTTTCTTTTTTTCCCATTTTCTGTCCACCCACAGGCTGCGATTCCATCGGTCTCCACATCGCACAATCCTGACTCACAATCCTGACAGCCGCCACGACAGGTGAGTAGTGTGAATTGATACCAATTAAAGACACATAATCGGAATAAATTGTTGCAGGTAAAGGGAAATCTCGCACAGCGCACAGCTCACAATGGGCTGAGCCAACTTCTGGAAATATAACGATAACTATTTACAACTATAGTCAATTTGCAAATCGGATCGGATCTGATTTATATAGCGCACAAGAGGTGAAACAGCCTCGTCCAAAGAGACACATGTGATAAGCAACCAAAGCACAAGGAAGTTTCATCTATTGAAACGTTGGAATCCTATTAATACTAATCAGGAGCATAACTGGAACGTCATGCAGCAGAGTGGAGCGGGCAGCGAGGAGCGCATAACGAGCTCAAGTCCACGCTCTGCTCCGAAGTCGGGTCATTCGCTCTTCGGCCTGTTGAGCAAGCGGCCGAGCAAAGTCGAACCGCATCCAGTGACGCCTGAATCGCCCAGCGTACAGCGACGCCCAGTGTCGGCACTAGGGCAATACGATGTTAGCTTCGCCAAGTGCTCGGCACAGGAGGCGAACCATAAAAGTCAAACCTTGCCCGTGGAGAAATCGCACAGTGGCCTTATTAGCTTTCACAGACGTGGTAATCCGACGTCCAAGAATAAGGCGCACTCTCATCGATACAGCGCGGACGCAGGCTCGCAAAGCGATGGCGGAACGGATGTGGTAATGCGACGCAAGTCGCCCAAGCAGCGCTCACCCAATCACAACAGATTCAGTCATCAGTTTAGTCTATGCTGCAAGGCAGAGAAGAAACCGATGACGCCACCTGTATCGGTGCGCTACAATTCCATACCCGATGCCGTGTTGAACGCTAGCAACGTGCTCCGACGCGATAATCTCTCGCTCAGTTGGAGCATGATGGATAATACGGGGTCGCTGCACTCGCACTCTAGCGAAGGAGCCAACTCCTATCAGTTGCCAGCCACACGACGTCCACGTCCGTCGAGCGAATGCGCCAGCGCACCCGAATCTCCAGTGGCAAACAAAACCTTTTTCAGCCATTACGAGCCAAGTGCTTCGGGCTCTACGCATCACTCGCACTGCTCGCCATCCACCTCGTCCATAAAGAGTGAAAATGTGCATCGTGCACCGATTCGTCCCATTGCTGTCTCTGCCTGTAAATCAAGGCTGCGTCTGAAGCTCTATCCACCTGGGCAGGAATTGCCGCCGCTCGCTGCAGATGAGACAGCGGAATCACTGAAACGTGCCACAACACCACAGCACATGTCCTCGCCAAACATTGCCATGCAGCCGGATGCAATTGATAGTGGCATGCAGGAGCCGCCCGGTGTACGCTTTATGTCGCACGAGAATATGACGCTGCATCGTCAGGGTTCAGGCTCCAATTTGGCGCGACAGGCACTGATGGCAGCGCAGGCATTAAATCTTATCCCGGCCGACAAGGCGCGAGAACGCAGCTATCTGGATGGGCGACTGGGCTCGTCGTGTTTGCTAGGACCCAGCGAGCTGAGCCGTGTGCTGCCACAGAAAGAAGTCACCATATTTGTGGGTACCTGGAACATGAATGGACACAGTCCTCCCAAGTAAGTAAAAAACAGTTAACTTGATCAAAGAAGCTAATCTCCTGTCTCCCCTTCCCTTCTCAGGCAAATGAACGATTTCGTATTGCCGCCCAATGTGGAGCACGTGCCCGATTTGGTTGTTGTGGGCACACAGGAATCTAGTCCAGATCGTTTTGAGTGGGAGGTGACGCTGCAGGAGACATTGGGTCCGTCGCATGTGCTCTTTCACTCGACGACACTTGGCACACTCCATCTGGCTGTCTACATGCGTCGTGACCTCATTTGGTACTGTTCGGCGCCAGAGGATGCTTCGATGTCAGTGCGCACAGGCTCGGCATTTCGCACAAAAGGCGCCGTCGCCATTTCCTTTTGCCTCTTTGGCACGTCAATGCTTTTTGTGACGTCCCATTTGACCGCACATCAGCAGAAGGTGAAAGAACGCGTCTCAGATGTCAAACGGATCATAAACGCGTTGGATCTTCCCAAGAATCTGCCCAACTTGCGGCACAAGAACAAAGATGTAACGCAGAACTTTGACAATGTGTTCTGGTGTGGCGATCTTAACTTTCGACTGAGTGAACCACGTGAGAAACTTCTGGAGTGGATACAGAACACAAAGTTTCCATTGCCTTCGCATTTGCCGCATGGTTACATGCACACAGACCAGCTCTCCTCTGTGCTGGCCGATGGCGCCGCCTTTCGTGGCTTCATGGAGGCGAACATTACATTTCCGCCCACTTATAAGGTGAGTAAAGAGATGATTGAGCTGGCAGTGAACTAATTTGGTTTAAATTTGCAGTATGATCCTGGCAGCCAAAACTTTGATACGTCTTCGAAGCAGCGTGCGCCTGCATATACCGATCGTATTCTGTACAAATATCGGCAGATGCAGGGCCTGGTGATACGCCGTCAGAGCACTGTGCCCGGCGTCTCAACACCCACGCAGCCCTATGTGCAATGTTTGCTATACGATTCGGTGCCCTCGATAACCACATCGGATCACAAACCCGTCTGGGCGCTATTTCGCACGCTCATACGTGCCGGCACGGATGCGTAAGTGAAGTGGAGTTTGTTGAAATTATTATATAATCATGCTATATCTTTTGTACTCGTAGTATACCCCTGGCTGCTGGCCTGTTCAGCCGCGACATTTACTTGGAGGGCATGCGTCGTCGCCTGAATAATCAATATACCGGCGCCTCTGCTGTGTGTGCCATACAGTAGAGCAGTGCATCCTCTCTTTGTGGATGCTTATACATATTCTATATCTACGTCAGTGCTATATCGAAAGTGCTAGTCATGTTAACTATACCAAAGCGGCTTATAAACTGTCCTAATGCTTTACCACGGTTGTGTGTGGCCTTTATAATGTGTAGTTAGTTGATACTATATATATATAGTATATACATATATAATATCGAATATACGCTGGTATATATCTATATAGTTGTTAGGTGCTGCCTTAATGTTAAAACGTTCCTTACTCAAACCAAAGGCGCAGTCATATTTAGAGTTTAGGTAAATTGAATCTATCTAGCTAATAACATATATAGTGCAAATATATGAAGTGAAAACTTGAGAGATTATCTAATCTAGTAGTAAATATACATGCATAAATTAATTAAAGATTAATTGTTGAAGCAGTTGTCAATTGTTATACACATTTATACGATATTATATTTAACTATTTATTGTTTAACTTATGCTTATTTAGTTATGCTTTAGTTTTATTTATAAAAAAGAAAAGCTGTTGAATTTTTGTGAATAGTGAATACGATTTACTTTTATAATTTCAAATGAGTTGTTTATTCCCCCCAGTGGAGCGACAGCTGTGCCAGCTCCACCACAGTGGCACAAAACTCATAAACGTTGTACCCCCGGGCAATACTCGAAAATGCAACAGCGAGAGGAGCAGCAGCAGCTCGTTTATTTACCCAAAAATGCGCCAAAAAGGCCAGCGCAGCAGTGGCGACTGTGGGGCCTGGCGCCCTAGCTACGGGGCAATGGAGGATGTCACCGCTGCCGCTTTCGCTCTGCACACACGCAAATATGTTAAACTTTTGACCAATTTCAACTCGAGTTGAGGCTGCCGCTGGCGGTGCTCTGGACACACAGCAATTTATTGCCATGGCATCGGCTATGCTCCCTGCTGCTGCCTGGCGCTGTCGCATGCATCCATAAGTGGCCACGCGGTGCTCCAGCCGTATGAGTTCGTTGTGGTTATGCCACTGTCTCTCTTTCTCTGTGTGTGTGTCCTTGTTTGCCCGTTGCACAGTGCGCGGTGTCATCCAATTGACCAAAATCGTTGAAGGGCTCCCACGCAGCGGGCGCGTGCTTGTTCAGGGTGCGCAGGAACAGCGGGTGGAAGGGGGAGGTGGGTCAAGTGGCTTTGTATTGGCCAATGTGTCTGCGTTGTCTCCACCAACGAGGCTGCGGTTCTTTGGAGTGTGCAGGCCAGCAGGGGCATTTCGGGGAACAACAAAAAAAGATAGCAACAATTTCGCATCCGCTTTGTTTATTGCAATTTCTGCGCTGCGGTCAGCTGCGGCAACAGTTGCAGTTGCACTTGCAGCAGCAGCAGCCAAAATTTTTGTTGTTATCGCAGTAACTGGCGAAATTCATAAAGTTTTTCGGGGGGGAGAGAGCGGTTTGGGGGCCTGAAATTAGTTTTTGCGAAATGCATTCGCATTCGCTCTCGCTTGCAATAAATGTTGCCCCGTTGTTGTTGTTGTTGTTTCAGCGCAAATCTCAACTCTTTTGCTCATTTCCGCTGCGTACAGAAATTAACCGCAATATTTGAAATTATATTAACATTGAAGTCGCTCCGAAAAAAAAGTGGGAGGCAGCACTATGCTGGCATATATCACAGGCCCCTTCTTCGGCTGCGTGTATGTGTGTGTGCTGCACATTAATATCCTGTGCGCATTCGTACGTGTTAATATGACTTTATGACTTCATATGTGTCCATATTTTTTGTCGTCTCTTTTGACGCTTCATACTAAAAAGTTTTATTGTTAGTTACGTCGCTCTCTGTCTCTCCTCCCTCTGCCGCCGTCGCTGTAGCTACTGCGCGCTGCCATCAAAGCAACAATTTTTATTCAAAGTGTTGAAGATGCAGAAATTATTAAAATTTTCCATATGCTGCCCACCCCGTCCAGGTCTCTTGTTCTCCCACCTAAACCAGCTGCATGTAATGCACAGACTCACAGATACAGCTACATAGATACACATGCAGACGCATACATATATCAGAGACTCGCCTCGTCAGACAGCGCATTTCTACGTATGCAATTGCGAGTTGAAGGCGATAAAGATGTGGGTTAACGGTGTAGCATGCTAGCGAGGAGCGCGTGACACGAGAGGACACGAACATTAAGTATTTTAAAAAATTAATTCATAATATTATTGAATTATTTACTAAGCATATTTGTTCTCTATACAAGATTGAGTGAATTTTTTTCCTTTGCCCCAAAAAGTATGCTATAAAATTTTAAATTTTCTAATTCTTGCCTTTTGTGCACTAAAAAATACCCTAAATAGCATTTAATTCTCTCTCGCATTATAGTGGCAGTTAAACCTTATTTATATGGCGATTATTTCCCTACTATTTGTCATGTTCTCAGTGGCTTTGTTAGCCCATCTAGCCTCATTCCGTGGCGTACAGATCGTTAACAATAAGGTTTATGCATCTGCTCTGGCACGTTGAGACTTTCTTCCACTTTGGCCGTCTGTGGCACTGAAGCCACTTGAAATCTTATTGTACATTTCAAACAACTCTATTACGAATATTTTTCATATTTTCTGTGCGCGGCAAAGCAGCAGCAAAAAAAAAGTTAACATTAAACGTGGCGAAAGACCGAAAAGTCAGTTGGAAAGTAGGGGCGAGGGGAGAGGGGGAGTGGCAGCCACAGCCGCAGAGCCAAAGTCAGAGATTGGGAGGGGGGTTGAAGCAAGTAATTCGCATGCGGCACGTTACATTCTCGCAATAAAAAATGAAAACCGTTTTGCATGCATGTGTCGGCGCCTCGGTATGTGTTTGTGCGAGTTTGAGTGCGCGCGTGTGTGTGTGTGAGAGCCAAAAGTAATAAATGTACGTGCCGTACTAAAGCACAACAACAGCAACAACAACAACAATATGCGCCACTATCTATACACGCTCTCACACTGACGCATACGTGTAAATTTACAGTCAAAAAGATGGCGCTTCCGTTTCCGCCTTTTTTTGCAGGCGTCGCACATGTCACGCTGCATGCAAATGCAGCAGCAGCAGTGTGTGAGTGTGTGTGTGCGCGCGCGTCGAGCAATAAATGCAATAAAAATAAACTACAATCTTCTTCGACTACGCCTGCACTAGTTATGCCAAGTCACGCCTCCCTAACCAGCGCCCACCTCCTCCTCCTTCTCCAGCTTCCATTTCTGCCTCCATCTCAAGCCAAAAGAGGAGCACGTTGCTCGCAACGGAAGGGCAAAGCGAGCTACACATTACTTTCTATTATGCGCATTCTTTTCCTTTGCGTTCGTTCGCTTTTTTTCTTTCTCTGGAGTGGGCACTCTGACAGGATGGGGTCGTGGCTGGGGGGGGGCAGGGCCAGCAGGCAGGGGAACTGCCACTGGGGGTCGCACGCAGCGGGCTCGCGCGCGCTCGCTCGTTTGAAGTAGCTTTGGATTGTATAAAAGTAACCATAGCTACAATAATTTAATGAAAACATAATCTGAATCTGCATTGCACGCACACACACACACACACACACAAAACGCAGAAAAGCCAACGCGAATTCTGCAGCTAACCGGATAGGGAAGGGAAAGGGGCTACAACAGAGAGAGATATTTTTAATAAATGCGAACAGGTTTTCTCTTGTGAGAACGAATAACGTTTCCCTTCCGCTTGATTGCATCTCGAATTGCAGAGAATGCGAGAACTTGTCTGATTTACAATAGAGTTCTGAAGAGTTGGAGTAGGTGTAGGAATAGAGTGGATAGCAACTAAGAAACTCTACATCGATCTTAAGTTCTTGAACTTTGAACAATATATAACTTTGTTAAAAATCAACCGATTTGGCTTGGGTATGGCATTTTCATTATGTTTTGAACTTAGGATACATTTAAAATTTTTCTTTTATGATTTATAAATATTTAAAATTTTTTTTATTTTTTTACCTACCCCCTGTAAAAATTTTCCAAAATTTTTTAAAAATTCTAATTCTAGTTTTTCGATTTTAATCGATTGGGCTATTCAAATTAGCACACCAAATTGCTTCGAAAGTGGTTTCTGGCTTCATATGACAAAAATACCAAAGTTATTATGTATTTTCTTGTGCTATACAGGGTGCCCTATAGACTTTCAGAGCTTATTACTTTGTTGAAAATCAACAGATTTTGTTGGGAAATAACATTTTGTAAATGGCTTTCGTTACTGATTGATTTGGCATTTAAACTTTGTGCATTTATAAACTTTGAATTTTCTTCGATTGTTTCCCATGCTACATCCTGTAAAAATTTTCGAAAATTTTTCAAAATTTTTAAACATTATTTTTTTAATTTAAACGATAAGGCAACTCGAATCTAGTATAAAAATCCAGTCCAAAATAGTTTGCCGCGTAAATTGTCGAAAATAACAAGAAAATACCCTATTTTTAAGGGTTCAGTATAGGGTGGGGTATACACATCATTGAGTTAGTATTGAAATCAACTTAGACAACAATTTATAGGGTATCTGGCAGCACATTCAGCTTAGCTTATGCGCTGCTATATTTAAAGCGTTTTGCGACTACTCAAGAAGCTGCAGCAGGCAATGCCAAGTATCTGGTTACGTTATATTCTTCTAATTTTTTTTTGTACGCGCAATTTTCATTTTAATTTTTTTCACGTTGGTTTTTCGACGGTTTCTCGGCGGGTATTTCGCTTTTTTTTCGCCCCCATTTCTCGTGTTGTTGGGGCACAACAATAACTTGAGCAGCGACTTGAGTAGCTGGCAGAAAAGTTTCCAGGACAACTCCTTTAGTGGCGCTGCCAGTGGCAAGAAGCAAGCGTGAGCTGGAGGTGTGGGCGTGGGCGTGGTCGTGGGCGAGAGACGCACAGAAGGACTACTTGCTAAATATCCTTTAGCCTTTACGAAATCAGTTGAGCGCAAAGGACCACTTGTGAATACGCTTTGATGCGCGCGGCATTGTGTGCGAGTGTGACTGCCAAGTAGAAGGAGGGGGAAAGGGGGAGGCGCACTCAGTGTGGGCGAAACTGCGCTCGCTCTTTTGCCAGACGCCGCTGCTGCTGCTGCTTGATATTTATTTTGACTTGGCTGTAGCTACTCCCCTTTTTGTTGTTGTTGTTGTGGTTGCGCTGGCTTCAAGTATTTTGTGAGTAGCGCAAAAAACGCGAGCGCGAAATGTAATAAAAACATTTTTTGCTCGGCAACAACTCGGTAAACGGCCAACGTCTTATTCGCTTGACTAAAGCCGATTTCTAGCACAAGAGGGCAGTCTCAGCAGCGCCAGCGCCTCCCCCTCCAGCTCCTCCTGCTCTGCCGCTGCTTCAAAAGTATCTACAAGATATTTTTAATACATGCACGCGCTCACAACGCATCGCATCGCATCGCAGTTGTTCCATCCATTTGATGTTGGCTTTTTTTTTTGGCTTAGATTTTATTGGCCGCACATAATGAGCAACATTCCAGTTAAGGGAATATGCCATGCATTTAGCCATTTTATGGCTAAGGCACAAGCTCACTCAATCAACTTGCCGAAATATTTACGCCACAATTTGCATATTGAGCATGACACCTCGTTCCCCTTTCTCTCCCCCCTCTCTGCCAACTGATTTACATTAGCTTGACGCCAAGTCAATTCTAGCTATAGCCAAACTTTCATTTTCGTCAAGTGCAACACGCCCCTTTGATGTTTGACTGTCATGTTAACTGGTTTTGATTCGCCGAGTTGAGTCGAACCGAGTTTGGGGGAAGTTTTTGCAATTCAAATTAGACGCAAGCCAGGTGGAAGTGGGGGAATTGGGGGCGGGCAAAGGGCAAAGGGCAGGAGCAGCGACAGCTGGCAAGTGTTGCTAATCTCTGGCTCTGCATATGGCACTTTGATACTTCTAGTTGGCATTACGGTTTTCTCATTACGCTTCGAGTATTTTTAGAGCGCACGCACAGTTGTTGTTGTTGGCCACTTGTCCAGCCTATTGGAAACTCATTAGTTGGCCATTTCGTAGCAAGTTTAAACTAATAATGTGGCCAACTAGCAGCTTGGGGGCTAGAACGTTTGGTTCAATTGAAAAATTTCAATTTATGCTAAAGTGAGCCTGGTCGACTCGACTTGGCTGAAACAAGTGGCCAAGAGCGACAGAGTGAGAGAGAGAGAGAGAGAGAGAGAGAGAGAGTCGGCAACCAATTACGTTGCTCGGGCGCAAAACCAATCTCAATCCAAAGCATCAAGTAGACAAATATAGACTATGCCTATGCAGGCAGTACTCAGTGCCTCCCCCTCCCCCTCTCTCTCCCTGTCTCTCTCTCTCTTTGTGGCTGTAATCTGCATTTGGTATTCAAAAACTGTGCGTCTATGTGATTTGACGCATATTTGCCTAGCCCACACACGCACACATCGACTGGCTGCAGACAGCAGCTCTACAAATGTATCTGCGAGATACATTTCGAGACTGAGAGACTGAGTTCAGTCGGCGTCAGCCTGTGTGCTGAAAACTGAAACACACAATTGCTTCATTTCGCAAAAGGCTTTTATTAAACCCAGCTAGCTAGCTAGCAAGGCAAGCTAAGGCTTTGCCAGCGTAGGAGCATGAGGAGGTGCACGCCCCGGCAACGGCTGTGGCTACGGGCTGCGGCTGCGGCTGCTACGGCAGCAAATCGAAGTGTGTGCAGCGTGCGTGCCTAGTTATGGTAAATATTCATATTTGTAACGTGTGCACAATGTGTTGAAATTAGCATTTATGAATTTCTCTGCCAAATGTCGGAAAGCAACTTCGAGGCTGAGGCTGAAACAGACGTCGCGTCATTGGGTTTTGCTTTGTAGTTGTTTATGCACAACTACAGCGCGTAGGAAAGTGAGTACACTTACGCCAACCACAGCACACACTCGCACACACACACACACACACGCAGTTAGTCCCCTGCTCATTTGCCGCCTGGCAAAATATTCTTGGTTATGTTGCCTGCGGCTCTTTTGGCCAAAACGGCCATTTCGGCCAGCCATTTGCATTTAGATTGCGCTCGACAGTTCTCCCAAGTCCGTCCTCGTCCGACCCATTGAGTGACATCTGCGACTTATGATTGTTGCCTGACAATTTGTGCGCCTTGTGCAGTGAGTTCCCGACGAGTACGCAGTTCATGTTGCGCACTTCGATTAACATAATTGCAGGCGCAAACTTTAACCTTGTCGTCGGGGGGAAAACTTGTCGGGAAAGTCTGCAGAACTGCGGCTTTTCAGTTTTCTTAGTTTGAGATAAGTATAGAAAATGTTAGTGTAAAAGGCTTAAGACAACTCCAACTCTTACCAGACTCTGCATATCATTATTAAATCCCTTTTCAAGCAAGTATTCAGTACAGAAATCTTTTCCATTCCCTCAGGTCTTTGAAAATGATCTAGTTTCTATTTTCCCACATATTGTTTATCTACTTATCAAAACTATAAACCATATACAACCCTAGCTCATCCCTTTCCCATCATCTACAATTCCCAGCATACTTTACTTCTATTTTATTCGAAATAATAATAGGACACGCGTTTTCCGCCTTTTGTTTTTCCAACAAAGTGCCCCATTTTGTTTTGTTTTTCATTGCCTTGGCCTTGCGACACTTTTATATCATAACATTTTTATGATATTCGCCTTTTATTGACAATATACGATTGACTTTTGATTTTTATTGAACCCTCGCAATGGCGTGTCTGACTGGGTCAAAACAAGCATTACGAGCTTAAAACCGTATCAAAAATTCATTTTTCTAAATGCTGATTACATATTGAAAGCCTCTCAACTCTTAACTGAGATGAGCATAAAAAAAAAGGAAGAGGGTAATCTTTAAGGGCATTTTGAGTGTGCCTAAATGGTCATTGGATTTGCATAATGTTTAGATAAGCAACTTGACAAGCAACGGTTCCAGCTTTCTTAATACACTCAAAGAAAAATTGGGTTGCATTCGGAGAATGGAAACAGTTTGATTAAGATATAATATCATTTTATCTATAGGAAATCAGAAAACAGAGGCTTATAAGATAAAGAAATGAACTCAAGTTTTCAGCTTAAAGAGTTCAGATATTTTTGGTCTCTTTCTTTTGCTTTTTCACATGATTTATCTCTTTTTCCTACAACTGACTGTGGTTTTTCGTGCCCATTAAAATGTTTTCGCCGTTTTTCCGAGATAAAAAACTTGATTAATTACGTAATTTGTGCGACTAAGAGCGCGACAAGCTACTGGAGCGCGCTACTCGACAATCGTATATATCCCTGAAAGAGAAGGAGGAGTTTCAACTCCTGGCACTTTTGCCAGTCATTTGCATTGCTCATTCTTCTTCTTCTCGCTCTTTGCTTTCGGGGTTTTTCTTATCACTTCATAGGCAACTTAAAAAATTTTAAAAAATTTTTTCAAAATTTACTTTTTGATTTTTTTGCCCAAAATCGATTAAGCTAGTGAAAATAAGCATACAATTTGTTTCCAAACTGTTTTCTGATGGATTTTACGAAAGTTATGGAAAAAAATGATTTTTTTCGATGTTTTTCTTTTCACTTCATAGGCATCTTGAGACTTCAAACCTTAAAAAATTTTAAAAAATTTTTTCAAAATTTACTTTTTGATTTTTTGCCGAAAATCTATTAAGCTATTCAAAATAAGCATACAATTTGTTTCCAAACTGTTTTCTGATGGATTCTACGAAAGTTATGGAAAATATATCGTTTTTTTCGATGTTTTTCTTATCACTTCATAGGCAACTTGATACTTCAAACCTTAAAAATTTTTTCAAAATTTACTTTTTGATTTTTTTCCGAAAATCGATTAAGGTAGTGAAAATAAGCATACAATTTGTTTCCAAACTGTTTTCTGATGGATTTTACGAAAGTTATGGAAAATATATCGTTTTTTTCGATGTTTTTCTTATCACTTCATAAGCAACTTGATACTTCAAACCTTAAAAATTTTTTCAAAATTTACTTTTTGATTTTTTGCCCAAAATCGATTAAACTAGTGAAAATATGCATACAATTTGTTTCCAAACTGTTTTCTGATGGATTTTACGAAAGTTATTGAAAATATATCGTTTTTTTCGATGTTTTTCTTATCACTTTATAGGCATCTTGAGACTTCAAACCTTAAAACATTTTAAAAAATTTTTTCAAAATTTACTTTTTGATTTTTTTCCCAAAATCGATTTAGCTAGTGTAAATAAGCATACAATTTGTTTCCAAACTGTTTTCTGATGGATTTTACGAAAGTTATGGAAAATATACCGTTCTTTCGGGGTTTTTCTTATCACTTCATAGGAAACTTGATACTTCAAACCTTACAAAATTTTAAAAATTTTTTCAATATTTACGTTTTGATTTTTTGCCCAAAATCGATTAAGCTAGTGAAAATAAGCATACAATTTGTTTCCAAACTGTTTTCTGGGTTTTTCTATAACTTCATAGGCATCTTGAGACTTCGAACTTTAAAAAATTTTAAAACATTTTTTCAAAATTTACTTTTTGACTCTTTGCCCAAAATCTATTAAGCTAGTGAAAATAAGCATACAATTTGTTTCCAAACTGTTTTCTGATGGATTTTACGAAAGTTATGGAAAATATACCGTTCTTTCGGGGTTTTTCTTATCACTTCATAGGCAACTTGATACTTCAAACCTTATAAAATTTTTCAAAATTTACTAAGTTTTTCTTATAACTTTATAGGCATCTTGAGACTTCAAACCTTAAAAAAATTTTTAAAATTTTTTAAAAATTTACGTTTTGATTTTTTGCCCAAAATCGATTAAGCTACTCAAAATAGGCACACAATTTGTTTCCAAACTGTTTTCTGATGGATTTTACGAAAGTTATTGAAAATATATCGTTTTTTTCGATGTTTTTCTTATCACTTTATAGGCATCTTGAGACTTCAAACCTTAAAACATTTTAAAAAATTTTTTCAAAATGTACTTTTTGATTTTTTGGCCAAAATCGATTAAGTTAGTGAAAATAAGCATACAATTTGTTTCCAAACTGTTTTCTGATGGATTTTACGAAAGTTATGGAAAATATACCGTTTTTTTCGTGGTTTTTCTTAACACTTCATAGGCATCTTGAGACTTCAAACCTTAAAAAATTTTTTCAAAATTTACTTTTTGATTTTTTTCCGAAAATCGATTAAGGTAGTGAAAATAAGCATACAATTTGTTTCCAAACTGTTTTCTGATGGATTTAACGAAAGTTCTGAAAAATATATCGTTTTTTTCGTTGTTTTTCTTATAACTTCATAGGCATCTTGAGACTTCAAACCTTAAAAAATTTAATAAAATTTTTCAAAATGTACTTTTTGATTTTTTGCCCAAAATCGATTAAGCTAGTGAAAATAGGCATACAATTTGTTTCCAAACTGTTTTCTGATGGATTTTACGTTAAAACTTTACTAAAGTTATTTAAAATATACCGTTGTTTTCGGGGCTTTTCTTATCACTTCATAGGCACTTATTGAGCATATTGATTAATGATCTGGCTCGGAACTGCGAGAACAATTCGAGTTGAGGCTGATGTGCATTTTTAAAGCGTGTAACTGAAATACCTGACATGCATGTGTGTCCCTGTGTGTGTGTGTGTGAGTGTGTCTCGTCAAGGATTCAACGGTGGTTAGTGCTGCGGATGGATGGATTTAGTGGTGGTTGGATTCAGTCGTAGCTGATTCCTGTCCTCACCCCTTGTTTAACTACTTTGGCTGGCGAACAAAGCGTTGGTATCGGTGTCGCAATTGGGGTATAATCTGGTTAGCGTGCAGCGTAGAGGGGGGTGGAAGGGACGACGACAACATTTAAGCACAATTGCTGTGGCTAATGTGACACATATTGTGACAAATTGCATGAGGCAGTCCAAGATGGACTGGGCTGTACGGGCGGGAAGGACTGCAAGGTATAGCGGGCTATGTAAACACGTGTTTCAGCGCCTTTTTAAACGAAAAGGTACTTGGAAAGTTTTACTATGCGAGGTATGCACTATTTTTGTAGATTGAAGAGATTACGAACAGGGTTGTGATTGCGGCCTAGCATAATGTATGGCATAATCCACTATAATTAGCTGGCTAAAGTTTGGGGCATCAAAATATCATATAATATTCCATAAATGATGTTATATTTCTCTTTGCTTTAGACAAATCTTATAAGAATATATTTGCTATATAATCTATAAGTATTATGCCAAGAAAGGGCTTATCATACTCTCCCAACTACCTCAATTCAAACTAAAGAATAATCTAAAATTTACCTAAAATACGTAAAAAGTGAAAACAATTGAAGTCGGGTTGGTGTCTTAAAGTGGGCATAACCCCATAAGCTACGCTGCTCCACACACTGTCTGCACTGTGCGTCACCCTTCCCCGCTGAAAACTTATTGCATGCCAATGCTATCGATGCCCTCTGCATGCCACAAATAACGCAGTCGTTCCCCCTACAGGGCATTCAACGGGATCAAGGGGTCGTGGATCGGGGATGTTAGTGGTTGGGGGGGTTGCTCGCAATGACAGGCTGGCGCTGTCAACAGGGTCGCCCAAAACGGGGCGAATCCATAGAGCGAACAATGCATGACGAATCGGCATTTTACGCCCATTTCGGCGCATTTTGAGGGTGGCTGCAACTGGCGACGCGATGATGCGGCTTGGGCTACGCTTCGCTCTGCGCTGCTCTTTGTTGCCGCTTTGTGCCTGTCAACTGTGTGGAACTAATTTCAAGGCTGCACCTGCAGAGCAACAGCAACAACAATAGAAAGTGTCGCAACCTTGCGCTGCCCGCTCTGTGGTGGTTGCTGTAGCACGTGTTGCCTCTGCTCCCCTCTCTCTCTCTCTTTCTCTCTCGTTTCTAGCACATTAACATTTTTTGTTTATTTTACAAGTTCTAATTTTGATTTTGGCTTAAAATTCTTCAGCTTCCTTCGTTCCTTCTCCCACTTTAATGCTCCATGGGCTCCTTGCCACCGCTGCCTGCCCCGCCAGCGCATTCGCCATAGGCGCCCAGCTCCTCGGGGCGAAAGTAGGAGCTCTGCATGCTGTACAGTCGATCGATGGGATTGATCATGGGTGTCTGCGTAAAGGGCCCCATTAGCTGCTGGAACGTGGCATAGCTCAGTCCCAGTATGGTATTCAGTATGGGTTCGCTGTTCTTGTTGCAGTTCTCTAGATGATGAGCAAAGGCATAGGTTATGTTATGCGAGATTTCTTGAGATTGGTGTAGCTCACCCTTGTTGGTCTCCATGCAGCTGAGATTGCCCTGCTCTTGTTCGTCCTTGATGTTGCAGCGCAGTCGATTCAGTCCATCGGAGTTGGTGGAGTATGGCGACTCCTGCTGCGATTCGCTATCACTGTGTGCTTCGTCTTTGATCTTGGTGGTGAGGCTGCTATCCTGCGACTCCTGTGAGTCCTGCGAGTGTGCATCGCTGACTCCCTTGGCGGGTGGCTCCTGTTTGGCTTTCTTCTGGATTTTCTTGACCTTGGCGCGTTGATTTTGGAACCAGACCTGGCGGGGAAGATTGGTTAGATAGAACAGATAGAGAGTTTCTTTCTTCTACCTGCACTATTCGCAGACTCAGTCCCGTATCCTTGGCCAGATTCTCGCGCACCTTGCGACATGGCTTTGGGGATACCTCAAAGGATGCCTTAAAGGCGCGTCGCTGCTGCGTATTGAGTATGGTGCGCGGACGCTTGGGGCCACGTCGTCCATCCAGCTTGGGCGGAAACAGCTCGTCGCCATAGAAGTCTGCAAAGGTAAAGGCAATAGTAAAAGGAATCTGTCCTGTAGTTTACTGCATCTTGCACTCACCGTAGCCCTGCAGCATCTCCACCTCCTTCTCGTAGTCGAAGCGACAGAAGAGCTGCCCCTGCTTCACCACATACTGCTCGCCCTTCTTGAGCAGCGCACCGCAGACAACGCATGCGAAGCACTTCAAATGGAATATGCTCTCCTGGCAGCGCATCACAAGTTCATCGGCGGCGATTTTATGGCCGCAGCCAAGGCAACGATTGCGTAAGTAGAGTCTAGAAGGAGAGGAAGCATGAGGTTCAGTTATCTGTTAGCTATATAGCTGCATGGGGCTACCCACCTTTCGTAGTCGATGCGACAATAGAGCTTGCCATCCCGTGCATAGCACGAGTGCACCAGATGCAGCGAGCAGACGTTGCACTTGAGGCAACCCTCGTGAAAGGAGTTGTCCACCACGCGCATGATGTAACGATCACAAATTGGCTGGCAACAGTAGCTGCACTGGTTGAGGGCGTGGCCCGCTCCGGTGCCCATATCCATGCCCAGGCCCAATCCCAGTGCCGTGTGAAACTGTTGAGGCGCTTGCGGTGTGGCTGTTGCAGGCAGCGACGGCGGCGGCGGCGGCGGTGGCGGCGTTGGGGCAGAAAAGCCATCCAGCTCATTGAGATTGCACTTGCCCAAGGTGACGCGTTGCTGTTGCTGTTGCTGTTGCTGCTGCATTGGCGGACCCGGACCCGGACCCAGGCTCAGTGCATGTCGCTGTTGCTGTGGGTTGTGGCACATGTTGCTGTTGTTGCCGTTGTGGTTCATACAACTTCCGTGGACATGCGGCCCCGTTGTAGACATTTTGTCATTGTGTGGGGCGCCTTCAGCCTTGCCACCCGCTGCCCGCTGGCTGCTCGTTGCTGGCCCCGTTGCTGCCCCTGTTGCTGTTGGTGTTGTTAACATGCGCTCATTTCCGTGCAGCAGCAGTTGATTGTGGCTCATGGCGGGTCCAGTGGAAGGATGCGGATTCTGTGGGGGATGCAGGGGATGTTGCTGCTGCTGCTGCTGCGGCTGCTGTTGACATTTGATGTCCATTGGAACTATTTTGGTTTTGCGGTTGTGTCGCGTGCATGTAAAGGAGAAGCATTTCAGTTATTTTTATTTGTGAGCTTGCAAATTGCGGCGCCCCTCGCCCCTCCCTTCGCCCGCACTTGAATTTACTACTGCGGTTCGCAATTGTCCGGCCCCCAAAAACTATGTCCCAGCGGGATTTGCATTTGCGGTTGCTGCGGCCCGTATCTGCATTTTTGCCCACTGTGCGTGTGTGTGTGCGTGTGTGTGTAGTTGTTACTGTTCGCTGTGACCATTTGGCCAACCATTTCGTCCATTTCGAGTTGTAGTAAATTTGTGGTTTCGCAATTATTGAAATGACTTTTGCAGCGAAATATGTGCGTGACCGTACGCAGTCCGTCTGCCTGCCTCTCCGTCCGTCCGTCCGTTCGTTCGACCGTACTCGAAATTCCACGCACTTGCTTTTGTTTGGCATACGCAGCTGCGTTACGTATACGCAACGTGTGCGAGTTGGTGGCAAAAAATTACTGTACATTTGTGGCATTTGCGCTGCTAGCTGGTTGTCGTTGTTGTTGTTGTTGCTGGCTTTTTGTTGCTTGTTGTCTCAATTTATGGCAAATTGTTGAAATTGTACGGTAATTTGTTTGCCTGCCAGGCAGCCTCGCTCTCTCTGTGTGTGTGTGTGCTGCGTGTCGTTCATCTTGTTTCGTTACGCGTATTTACAGTTGTTATTGTTTTTCCTTTATTGGCAGCTTTGGCTCTTTTTTCACTAAATACACACACGCATGCATGCGTATGTGTGTTTGTAGGTGCAATCCCTCGTCTGTCTGTCTGTCACATTCTGCGTTTGTCATTTCGCATTTAAACGTTTTCTACGTGTGCGTAATTTCATTTAATTTCTGTCTCTCTTTCCGCACGAAAAACATTTCTGTGGCATGCGAAATTTATGCCAGAAATATGTGCAGCATTTTAAAGTAATTTACGTCATCAGTTTATTTTGTGGTCTCTCGACTAAGAAATACAATTTGTATATCACAATCAGTAGCAGCAAAAGAGCATGCATGTGTTGGTGTATGCGTGTGTGTGTGGCACAAATCAAACTATTTGCCTGGGCTGAATGAAGCAAAGGGTAGAGAAATTCCTGAGAATTTCGAGCTTTAATTTGGCTTTTGCTTAGGTGTCAGCAGGTGTCGGAGTCGGTTATGAAATATGTCTGTATAATATTGTTGGATATCAAACTAGCTTAAGAACTGCTTCAAGTGAAGAAAACTATGTGATTGTTTCGTCTGATTTTATCTATTAATACAAGACTTTTAGTTTCTTAAGTTACTGATATATACAACTACCAAACATATCTTTAATCTTGACTTTTAGCATGTTTCTCTTTCTTTTTATACCCTTCGACCATTGAAAATGGTCACAAAGGTATACTAAGTTTGTGGAAATGAATGGCAGACTCCACAAAGCATATATATTCTAACTCAGGATCACTAGCCGAGTCGATTGTGCCATGTCCGTTTGTCCGTCTGTCTGTATGAACGTCGAGATCTCAGCTATTACTAAAGCCAGAGACACCAAATTTGACATGATGGTTCCTGTATATCATACGCAGATCAAGTATACTTCAAATTTAAAATGACACGCCCACCGCCCACGCAAATCGATAAAATACGAATATTAAGGTAAGTATTAAGGTTACAGCTTTCTGCTTTGGCACAAGTCAATCTACTGATAATATGCAACTAATCCCCAAATTACAATTCGATCGGACAATAAACACAGAAGTAATTCAAGAAAAGTTTAATATTTAAGGTTTTATTTTTTAGAAAATGTATAAAGAAAGTCTTTAAAAAAAACTGAAATTTGGTAGCAAAACATTCTCTAAATATTATCATCTAAAATTAACTCATTTTCAATTAGAAAACTGTTTTATTCTCAATAAAGGTCATCACAATTTCATGCTGTCTGACGCACCCTACCCAAACTAAGTCCGACATATGTAACTGTATAATCCCAACACTAGACTTCCCCAGTCCTCCCGGCATCAACTGTCAGCAGCAACTGCTGCCTGGCATGGCAAATCTCTGGCAAATCTCAGTGATCTCTGTCGTCTCCCGGACTGCTTCAATGTATTTAACTTTGGCCACTTCGAACAATGTGAAGCTGTCTGAGCTGCTCGCCAGGCTGCTCGTGCTAATCCTTACGGATTGACGCACCTGTTACACTTTTTGCTGAAACTATGCCAACATGTTGGCCGGACATGTCGACGCATCGAGGCGAAGGATTTGCACAGTGGACAAGTGCAAATCCGACATTGATAGCGATGCTGCTTCTGCTGCTGCGCTTTCGCCGCACTAATTAGATTCTAATGTGCAAGCGAAATGAGCGGGGCGGACAAGGGTGAAGGCACCCTGTATGCGGCAGCCTTACCCAGTTTCTACTGTTTATCGCTAAATTATAATAGAATTTACGAGTAGAGCGTGAGCGCTTTAAGCAGAGACCATTTGAATGAACCCAAAGCAGCTTCAACCCCTGTCAATCCCTCAGCTCCCTTCTCCCCTGCTCCTGCACAGCTCTCGCTCAAAATATGCACTGCCACCGAGGGCGAGGGGGTGGGCATTCATTATGCCGGGGACTGCGACGGCTGGCGGCATATGTTCGCAGTCCTTGCAACAGCGGGCGAGCCAGAAGCCAGAGCTGAGCGGAAACCCTTGCCAGGATGCTGTGTGCAGCCGCTGCCGCTGCCGTTGCCGTTTGTCAGTCGCTTCGCAGTTGCTGCCGGCGACTGGCGGCGTTTAATTTAATCGGATTTGGGCGCACAAAAAGAAATTATAGCGCCGTTTTGTTGTTGCAATCGCAGCGCGTTAAATGCTTTTGTCTTTGGCCTAATCTCTGACAGAAGTCAGCGTAAAATGTGTCCAGATTTTGTTGGCTGTCTGCCAGCTTGACTGAAGCACACTCTCGACTCAAGTGGCCAGTTTGTTGCCTGTTTCCGTTTCTAACAACAAGCAGAGCACAACAAGTTGAATAGTTGGGCAAAAATCGGAAAACTTTTAGGGGAAATGTTGCAGAACTTGTTGTACTATGTTGGATATAAATAATATAGAAATATATGTATGTTTTGGTTTATATGATGTGTGTAAAGGTTTTCAGTTTTGGGAATCAAATGTGAAGTTCAACAAAGTTCAACACCGTATTAGCAACTAAGCTTAGATAAACTTTGATTTAATATACTTAGTTGCTTTTTGAAGATACTATAAATTTGAATACACCCAACCAAAGGCAAAAGAATAAGTTAAAGTAATTTTACAGAATTTAAGAAGAGATTAATGAATGATATATTTATTCATATTAATAGATGTATTCAAATTCTGAATAAAATGATTGTTTGATGGGCTTGATTGCACAAGGATAACTCTGAAATCAAATTAGAAATCCAAAAACGTTTATTTTCTAGCGCCTCTGATAGTTTAAGTATCTTATAGATCAATTTTGCTGCACAGTTTGAATATTTTTAAATATTTTAGTAGATATTTTATACAACAATCTTTACGCTGCTTAACCTCAAGCAACTCTTTCGTGTATCAAATTTAAATTAAAAAATTTACTTGGTCTCATAAAAAAGCCGTCGGCAAATTGAATTTCATTTATAAAAGCCAATTGCAAATTTGTTTCTCATTAGAAAAGAGTTTCCAAATCCAAGATAACATCTATAAAACCAAGAAATCCCAAACGGCATAAACAAAAAAAATGCAATTTGCCAGCTCACAAAAAGCCGTCGGCAAACTGCAAAAGGAAGATAGGGCTGCGACGGCATTTGGGCAACCAAATCGAAAGGATAAAAGGGAGCTACATCCAGGTAGCTGCGGCATACTCACATAGACCAATCTGCATGGGATGCTGTTCGTCGATCATTTCCGCAATGAATTCAATTCCCAAACATGCACAAAATCCTAGTTCGATTTGGTTTCAATAACTTGTCCTCAAACACACTTAACTTAAATCAAAAGAAACTTTTCCTAGTCACACGGTATCTTCACGGAGTTCGAGTTAATGTTCGAGTGCGGCTCGCGAGTCTGGCAAATGTGTAAGTGCAATATGTGCATCGATGGACGCTGTGAATTGGAGAGAAGGCCTCGGTCTCGGCCAGTTACGAAACGCGATGCTTGAATGATTACGGACCTCTGATGTTAATGAAATTTGTTAAAAATCATTTGCTCCGCTTTGGCCAGTCTCAGCTCCATTGAGTTCAGTTCAGTTCATGCGATGCGTTGCGTTGCGGCAGGAAATTCTCTCAAAATGGAGGAGAAATTGCGAGGGCGCTCTCCCCCCCCGGGATGCTCTGCGCCATTTTATGGCATAGACATGGCGTGCCTCCCCCTTTGGTTGCCCACCATCCCCCATGGCTTGGCTGTGGCACGTTTCCCCGCTTTGTGAGATTCGTCAGGCAGGCGCATGCGCGGGAGAATCCCCTTCCCATTCCCACTCTCCCTGCTCCTGCTCCTGCTCGGACTCTTGCTCGACATGCATTTTGGGGGCGCGCGCGTTGGCTTCGGTTCGGTTCGCTTCGTTTTTGCTTTTTGCTTTTGTTTTTGCACTTTTGACTTTGTTGTCTTTGTTGCCAGTTCGGCAAAGTTGTTGTTGCTGCTTTTATTTGCTTTGTTGTTGTACGTATTTTGTATTGACAAAGGATGTTTGGCTCGGCGATTTTGTGCTTGCCTTGCAACAACAACAAGAACAACAACAACAACGCGAACAAGCCGAACATCCCTAAAGAGATTTTTCTCTAGCTGCGATTCTATGTGTATTTTTTTGTTCCTTCTCCTCTTCTTTTCTTCTTCTCGTTCTGTTGCTCGTTCTATTGTCATATATTGTAGATTGTTTTAAATTTATTGATTTTCAATGCGAGGCAATTTAAAGTCGCCGCTTTAATTGTCTGCCCGCCCTCCTCGCGGGCACCTGCTTCCGTCTGGCTGCACGACGTTAGTTGGCCCCGTTAATGACTGATAAATGTCGGCGCGTCGCCCTTCCGACACTTTAAACTTTGCCCAGATGAATTTTGGCCCATTAAACGGGCTCCCCCTCCGCAGTTCGCCCAACTTTAATGTCTAAGCACAAATAGCTGGCGCGCTTCTGTGCTGCGCTGGCTCTTCCGACTTGGTCTAGCCGGTCGACTGGCTGCCTGACTGCGTCTGCTTGGTGTTTTCCGTGGAGGGAAATTCTCGGAAAGTTTCGTAAACGTGAACGTGTTACTCACAATTAGTGCAGACGCCGCTGGTCTGGGCCACTTAGACGGCTTCGTGGAGCCCGCGCCTGCAACCCGTGTCCGTCTATTGTCTTGCCGCGTTGCGTAAGCTCCTGACCTCCGCCTGGATAATGATCATAATTATGTGTTACTTTTTAGTATTCATAAACGCCTGGCTTGCGACTTTACAGTCTTGGGCAGCCAGTTTAAAGTTGTAAGTCGCGCAGACTTGACTAGGAGATACTCTGCAGCTTATGCTAACAAGTGAATGTACTTTTAAGTACTCCAGTATCTGTTAGATACTTTTTCATCTAATCTAAACAATAACAAAAGCACGTGCTGCTCGGTTTTGTTCTTGTGCGTGACTCAATGTTTTGATTTGTATTTTTTTTCTAACTGATCAAGCTTATCGCTTGAAACTTACCTGCCCCTATCTGTCTCCCTCTCTCTCTCTCTTTCTCTGCACGTCATTTATTATTGACCGATTTATTCAGACAGTCTGGCGCCGCACATGATTTGGCAAAATTTTAAATTTAGCTGCCTAGCGTATTGTGTGTCATTGTTGAAGCTAAATAATCTGCGGCTAGAAACAAGATTGTCTAGAAATTAAGAGCTACAGTTAAAGAAAAGTTTGAAGTGGATTTATTATAAATTTTTATTTGAGTGTATTTGTTTATTACTATGCATTATATTTTATATTATATGCTTAATATAAATATTTATTATTTATAACTTATAGTTCAAGCTTTCACACTTTAATTTTTCACAGTGTAACAACTTTGTTATCACTGCGAGAGCTTTTAAAAGTTCGACAAACATTTCATGGTGTGCATATGTAAATGTTTTGGGCTCAACACACATACAAAGGAAGCTTTTTCATTTTGTGCTGACTGCCGGCAACGCGGCGTTTTGTAGAGGGAATAACAAAAAGATCGTTTCGATCACGATGACAATGTAGAATTTTAGCCGCGTATGCTCGAGCAGCGCTTTCTGCCGGCCGAGCGTGAGTAGAAACATTTGTGAATTCAGTTGGACCAGGGGCGTAGACAGCAAGCGGGGGTAGAGAGAGAGAGGGGTCGGTGAATCTAGAGGTGCATAGAGAGCTCTATAAAGAGCGGAATAGAGAGGATGATCTTTAGTGAGTAGAGAGAGACAGGTAAAGAGAGCAGCAAAAGAGTTAGAAAGAGTTAAGAAGAGAACATCAAGCAGAGATCAGAGAAGATCGGCAGCTTGTGCTCTCCAAATTGTGCAAAATGCAGTTAATTTGCCAACAATTCCAACTGTAAACAACTCTGGCAAAATTGATTTCATGCATTCTCGCTATTTCAGCTTGTTCTTCGCTTATCTTTGGTTTTGTTTACCTTTGTCGTACGCTGCGATCGCCTATAAAATCATGGAGAGCGCAACCAAGCCAGGCTAGTTGGAACGGCGCACTTGACAGGAGCAGACGCTATCAGTCCATATAAAATATATAGTAAAAGCGATAAGAAAACACTGAGTATGACCACACTCAAGGCGTCATTTGGTGCGCGGCAATTGGCGCTGGCTGGCGTCGTCCACTCGGCGCGCAGCTCTTCGGCCTATGCCAAGTTGAATGTGAGCTGATAAATGGACGCAGCAATGGGATTAAATGATTGCTAATGATTGTGAAATTTCCCACTGTACTAGGTTGCCGAAGATCAGGTGCGTCCCTTCAGCGAGGTGCCACGCCCCAGCACGCTAAAGTTTTTGCGCAGCTTCTTGCGGGGCGGCGAATTTCACGACAGTTCCTTCTTGGAGTTTGCCATGACCATGCGGCAGCGTTATGGCGATGTTTTCATCATGCCCGGCGCATTTGGACGCAAGGATTTGGTGGTCACTTTTAGTACAAAGGATATTGAGACAGTTTTCCGCAACGAAGGCATTTGGCCACATCGAGAGGGACTCGATTCGTTGGTCTATTTCCGCGAACACGTGCGTCCCGACGTCTATGCCGAGCAGAAGGGCCTGATAGCCACGTAAGTAGACAAGGAAGATAGTGCAACATGTTATGCCTGACAAGAACTCTTCTGCAGCCAAGGCGAGGAGTGGAGCAAGTTTCGTTCAGCTGTCAATCCGATCTTTATGCAGCCGAAAGGACTTAAAATGTACTACGAGCCGCTGTCCAACATAAACAATGAGTTCATTGAACGGTAAGCGAGAGAGATAGAGAGTGAGAAGCGGATAACACATTTTAACTCCCTCGCTTTACAGCATCAAGGAAATCCGTGATCCACAGACCTTGGAGGTGCCCGCCGACTTCGATGAGGAAATCGGTCGCATGATTTTCGAATCGATCGCCTTGATTTCATTCAATCGTGAAATGGGCTACATACGCAAGCGACGCGACAATCCCGATGCAGCGGCTTTATACAGAACTTCCCGAGAGATCTTTCGACTTACCTTCCAGCTGGATATGCAGCCATCGGCATGGAAGATCATTTCCACGCCCACATACCGCAAAATGGTGCGCGCCCTGCAGGAGAGTTTGGGCGCCGCGCAGCGACTGATCGAGGAACATCGTGTGGAGCGAGAGCGACGCCTGCAGTCTGGCGAGCAGGTGACGGACAACAGCATAATGGAGCGTCTCATAGCCATTGATCCCAAAATGGCTGTTATTATGGGCATGGACATTCTGCTCGCTGGCGTCGATGCCTCTGCCACAACTCTGGTTGCCATACTCTTGTGCCTGAGCAACAATCAGGATAAGCAGCTGAAGCTGCGTGAGGAACTGATGCGCATTATGCCCACCAAGGAGACGCTGCTGGATGAGGAGAGCATGAAGGATATGCCATATTTGCGTGCTGTCATCAAAGAGGCGATGCGCTACTATCCCAACGGTATTGGCACCTTCCGACAGTGCCAGAAGGATGTGACGCTTTCCGGCTATCACATACCGCAAGGCACACAGATTCTGATCGGTACCAATGGCTTGGTGAAGGATGAGGCACATTATACACGACCCAATGAATTCCTGCCTGAACGCTGGCTACGCGATCCCACGACAAACAAGAAGGAGCAGGTCAGCCCCTTTACCTTCTTGCCCTTTGGCTTCGGACCCCGCATGTGCATAGGCAAGCGTATTGTGGATCTGGAAATGGAGACGGCGCTGGCAAAGCTCATACGCAACTTCCATGTGGAGTTCAATCATGACTCCTCGAAGCCTTTCAAAGCCTTCTTCACCATGGAGCCGGCTATTCCTCTGAATTTCAAGTTCAGCGATGTCAAGGATTAGGAAACTGTTTGAAATCGGATTTGTGATTTGTACATATATTTTCTAGGAAGATTAGAAGACAATCAGTTGTTTTGTTAATATGTAAATATATTTTATGATTATTAAAAACTGTAGACATATCATTTTGATTTCATAATTATTGCAATCTTGTAGAGTGCCATGAAAGGCTTGCAATTAATCACTTGGAAACTGATAACACTGCTAAGTATATAAGCTATGCACCTATTTTAAGATTAAACAAGTAACAAAAGCTACAGTCAAGTGTGCTCAACACTTATATACCCTTCAAACTATGTAGAACTACCTTCATTCTTTGCCATAACATTTTTTTTATAATTTGCTTTCAACAATCGCTCTTAATTTGAATATTCACAATATATCTTCCTCTTCTGTATCTTCCTCTCGTAGTGAGGTAATCGTTTGTATTGACATCTGTTCGATTTGGTTCGCGCTGTTGTCGAACTTTCATTTTTCACGCTCCAAGGCTGTCGTCAGTTTCCCCCCTTCAATCCGTTCCCCCTAGCCGAAAACTTTTGCTTTGCACTGTCAGTCGGCTTCAACTTGCCGACAGCCGACACACACTTGCTGCCGCTAATGACTAAGATTAATTTGGGTCACTGTGTTGCCTACCCCAGTGCTCAGTCCATAATTCCCAGTCCCTAGAGTACTGCTCCCCTACTGCTACCCTACGCTGGCGACTGACATTCACTGTGGAACGTGCGTCTGAATTATGCGCGCGCGGTCCTCGTGCCTTGTGCGAATGAATGAGCGCAGTTGCTGCAACTACTCGCAGTAACTACGCACTGGGAGTGGGCGAAGGTTTATGCCATGAAGTATCATGAACTTAAGTTTTCATGTATTAAGAGCACATGATTTACAGTTTAGATAGCTTTTTGTATTTCTTAAATAATATATACATAGTTACAAATCTGTTTCGTTTTATCTTTTAATCATGCAACTATTTTATTTAATTTAATTTTAAAAATATATTTTTAATTTGTAATATTTATAAATAATGAGCTTAATTTGCATATTATAAATTAATTTAAATTAATAAATGTCTGATAACTTTTATGCAAATATTTTCCTTTCAAAATATCATGAATTCGGCACTGCATAAACGTAGTGCACACTCACATATGCGAGCGCCACTGCAACTGATACAAACGCGTTCGCACGCGCCTGTGTGTGTGTGTGTGGTGTGAGCGGAATGAGGCAGGGAAAGTGGAGTCGGCAACGGGCCTGACTGAAATTGTTTGGGGTTAATTAAGCGCGACATGTGTGGCATAGCGTGCATTTGTGCAGCGACTGCAACTGCGACTGCGACGCCAACTGCAGCGGCAGCAACAATTGTGGGGCGGCACACGCCTACAAGTGTGAATAGAGTGGCGCACTGTGTGGAGAGTGAGGCGTGGCGGGGTCAGGGCGCTAATCAATGCGCCATAATAGACAAATTGCCGGACGCGTCGGTTCATTACGCTGGAATTGCTAGCGTTGATGCGTTTATGAAGTTTATGCGCTGCACTCGCGCCGGAGTAGTGCGTGACGCTGCGCGGCTAATTTGATTTATGAGCCGGACTCGTGAGAGAGAGAGGGAGAGCGATGCCTGCCCCTTCAACCTGTTGAGTGCGGAATATGTATTTATTTGCGCGCAGAAATCGCTGGATAAATAAAATACTTGGCATAACAATTTGTTGCGATTTTTTGCCCGTGTGTGTGTGTGTCGTGCACAACTAAATCCAAAAGGGATCACAAAATACGCCGGGGACTTTCCGGAAATCGCTGTGGGGCGCAGCGCGTGGCGCGTGTAACGCAGACTTATGCGCGCACGCTGACCAAAGGACCCCGAGGAAGCAGACTCAGTCTCCGAAGCTGGACCCGGGCAGGCCTAAAAAATAAACAAAATCATTCACCTTCAGGCGTAATAAAAGTTTATGGTTGATAATATACATAAAAAGGCCGCTTTTTGTGCGGTCTCTCCTCTGGATGCCTTGTTGGCAAGTCGGAAATCCCTGCGATGGCAACGTTTATCGCCATTAAAGGATTTGCAGTTGGCTAAAGCCAGCGAGGCAGCCAGAGAGCGACAACGTCAATATTTGCCGCCAGTTGGAGATGCGCCTGTTTCCCGCCCGGTTTCCAATAACCATTTAGGAATTGCGAAAATTTGCGCACAGCGGGCAAAAACAAATAGTTTCTAGCTGGCACTACAAATACAAGATTTCCCCAGCACAACTGCCCCTGGCCCCTTGCCCCTTGCCCCTGCAGCCCTGCGTGGGTATGGGAATCGGAAAGTCATTTTGGATGCTTTCGCCTCGCTAGCTCAGCGTGTGATTTCCAGAGAGTTGAGCTCAGTTTGCATTCATTTCGAATGAAGATTTGATGGCTTGACGAGAGCAAGGGCGAATTCTTGGGCGCATTTTTCCATATCCACATGCTAGCTAGGGTGCTTAAGTTTTAAGATATACTTCCTTATGTAGTAAACCAATTTTTTTTAAATATTTAGGAAAAATTTTAGTTTAAAATTTGTAGAAAATATTGTATGGAAAATAAAAACAAGAAATAAAAAAGTTGAATGCATTTCTAAGAATTCTTATAATATTTTAACTAAAATTTATCAAGATTTATTTAAGGTTTGGGGACTCCGAATCTATAGCTTTCAGGTTCTATCGTAGCTTCTTTAAGGCTCTCTCAAATTTCCGAAATCAGTTCAATAATTTAACATTTTCAATTTCGATTTTAAAGCGTGGCCTATGTTCTATTTTAAGAGCTACTTTTCAGTCGCTGCTGTTTGCATATGGATCAAGGATATATAATATATGTTTGTGTATGTGTGTGTGTGTGTGCTTGTGTACCGGAGGCACGGACTAGATATTCCTGAGATATGTAAACATTGCAGAATGCAAACAGTTCAAATCAAATAACACACACAAAAACGATGGGAAAAAGCAGTGCACACACACACACACACACACACAGGACTCACACATACATAGAGCCCCTGCAAGATATGGCAAACAAGCGCTGCTGCCAGAGAGAGCGTACACAAAATGAGCAGGCGACTAACCTAAGGACAACAAAATAAACATTTTGAACTCGACTCGAAATGCACAAGCGAAGCCCCAAGGACACTTGGGGCGTTACGCGCCGCCTGCTGTCGTCTGCCTGGCCGGGCAGCGGCCGTGTAGTCCCCCCCATGCCACGCCCCTTTGCCCCAGCTCTAACCCTCGGCAAAAGGCTAAGCGCAAATATTACAAGCATTATATGAATGTCTATGCTTATGCTAGTCTCTGGGTGCGGGTGTGTGTGCATGTCCATGTATTTAGAAGCAGCAGCAACATGCTGAGCCAACAACAACAACAACAGCAGCAATGACGGCAACGACAGCAACGAGATGCTGCCAACAAAAGTGTAGAAAATCCGACCAAGCACAAAAACCGACTCAGCACATTTCGGAACAACCAAACACGCAGTAAACCCAGAGCAACCCACACAGCGACGACCTCAACGGCAGCAGCAGAGGCAGCCATAGCCATCTCGCCAGCTCAGGCTCAGCAAGTCATCAGCACATAAAGCTCGAAAGATTATGTAGCCCACGGCGCGTTGGGTGCCGCACCCACCGCCAGCCGTCAGCGGCTGCGGAAGTGATGCATGGCTCTTGCTGGGATTCGCCCAGGCACCGGATGGGGGGGGGAAGGGAAAACCGGGTTTTGTGGCATGGATGGGGCGGCTGTGGTATTAGACGACAATAGAGCTTGAGGGGAGCTGGGGTTGGGGTTGGGGGGCGGTGACTTTGCTGCTGGCTTGGCTTTTTGTGCTCGCGCAAGCCTTGTGACGTTTGACGCCATGTTTGATGGATGAAAAAGCCATTCATGTTACCAGCTGGGGTGCAGAGGTTGCTCACAGTGTGCGGGTGTGTGTGCGGGTGTGTGTGTGAGTATGCAAAGATGGCGCAATAGACGTGAAGTAACCACCTCCTGTGGCGCAACTAAATCCTTTCGGATTTTACCCGGCCAGCGCAGTATGGTTTAATGCGCATTTTATGAGTGTGTAGGTAAGCGCTAAGCTGGCATGGGGCATGGGGGGCGCAGAAGTGTGAGAGAAAGAGTGGGAGAAGGAGTGACAGGAGGAAGGGAAAAGGAGAGTGGCAGGGGGCTGCGTATTTGCGCCTTTAAAGCAAGCGCACAAAATCGCGTGTTAAAGTTCTTGGCACTTGTTTGTTATCAGCAGAGTCGCTCTATGTGTGTGTGTGTGTGTGTGTGTATGGGTGTATGGGTGTGTGTGTCAAGCTGTCAGCTGCATGCGGGCCAAAGTCAACACGGCTGCTGCTGCTGCTGCCTCCGCCCTTCCCGCGCTCCGCTTGACATTTGGCAAATTTCGTTGCATAAAACGCAGCTGCCCCCAACCAGGGCCGGCATCACCTGCCTGCCCTCTGCTTGATCCGCACCTGGCATTAGCATAATTTTGCATAGCTGAAGCTGTAGCGACTACTTTGGCTCTGCCGCATATTTCACGCAAGTGCTGCATATTTTTGGGGCGACACTTAAAACTCAAAATGAAGTCGCCTCTGACGCAAATCCGACGCCACACAGTGAAAAATGCGCGTATTAATAAGCGTAGGTGAGTGTAGGGAGGAGGAGGTGGGGGGACGTCCACTTGTACATTTGATTTGGCCATGCTTAGCGGAGCAATTTACATTTCAAATTAGCGACTTCATTGCCAGCAGAATTGCTGGAATTACTTTTTATTTTTGCCCCATTGCCATTTTCCATTTTCATTTTCATTACCCCCACCCCCCCTCAAACTTTGTGGCAGCCACTTGTCCGAAATGTGTAGCCCGATTGGCAGACTTAACAGTTCTGCCTTTTGGCTTATGCCGCACTGCTGCGCTTTGGCTATGCTAATAAATTAATATAAATTCAAATTTGTTTGCCAACTGCTGCGCAAGCCACGGGGCAAGTGTTATGTTTGTCAAGCCAAACGCAAAAAAAAAGGCCAAGTGCAGGGCAACATTTTTCCAAATGCTTGGCAAAGTTTCATAAAAATCCCACCCAAAAAAAAAAGAAAGGAAAATGCCGCAACTACAAGCTGATTTCTTGCCCCAAACTCCAACCTCCAGTCTCCAGTTCCCTTCTGCTGCTGCTCCACAGAAGTGTCCCTGCCCCTTTTGGCCTGCCCCAGCCACAAGTGTTAGCTGCTTGAATATTCAATGGCTACTTCCGCACTTCGACTGAAGCGTCATTTGGGGCCGTCAAAACGCTTCAGTGGCAAGTGGAGCATGCGGCAGGCAGCGGAAGAAGGCAGTGGAAGAAGCTATGCCTTAACAGTTTCACTGCACTCTAAATATTTATTATATTTACTATGTGCTATAATTTTTAAATTTTTAATAATATAATTTCTGCCTGCTAAAAACTCAAACGCGCCCACTGTGCCTGCGACTGGGCCTGGGCATGCACGTAAAAAATGTACGCGCATTGCTTAAATATGCGAGGAATGCGTTGCTGCTCGAAATACACGCAACGCACACACACACAAACACACACACACACACACACAGAGAGAGAGAGGCTGTGCAGCCCTGCCAGTCAAACAACCCTTGCCAATGGGGCGGAACAGGGCATTAGCCACGCGCATTTAGCCGGCAATCATTTAACAATTTACAAATCGATGTTTAAACGGCAACTTGGGATTCGTCTTCGAATCCCGCCCCAGAGCCCAGAGCCGGCGAGAGCAAATACCGCATCTGCATTAAAAGTTTTGCTTTAATGTTAATGTCCTGCCCAAAAGCACACAAAGCGCGGCGTGCAGGCATGCGGAGTCGTCGTCGTCGTCGTCGTCGTTAATGCCCGCCCGACTGTCATAACAATAACGGCATTTTTAGCACCTCATTAAAAAAGAGTTCATATCCCAAGCAGTTCCGCTGGCAGCAGACGGACTCCGCTTTGCGATTGCTTTCGCGCTTTTACTGTGCCTCCTCCCCTTCGCCCCGTTTTGATGGGCTTATCAATTTTAACAACAATATTTATTCGCCGTACAAGTCGTTTTTGAGTTGAGCCATTGCCCAAATGGCTTGACATAAAGTCTTGGGCGCCGATTATGACAGCCATTGACTCTGGCCACACTTAATCGATTTGTGATGACCAAGCGCAATTGGGCGTGGAAAGGTATCGATAAAGTTATCGCAATTGAAAGCAGAGTGGAAGAGGGTTTGAATTGAGGAAGATATACGAGGGTCGTTTGATAAGACCGTGACTTTTTGTATTTGCCGCGCACCTGCTCTAAATACAACACTGCTCCTGTCAGCAGTTATCGATTAACAGCTGACTGTAAAATTTTGAGAAAGCTGCGTTTTTTGGTTTGCGTTTTATAGGCATTGAAAGCAGACGATCTCGTGAATTTTAACGAAAATGGAAAAAAGTGAATTTCGTGTGCTAATTAAGCATTATTTTTTGCGTAAAAAATCCATCACCGAAACCAAGGAAAGACTTGATAAATATTATGGGGACTCTGCACCATCAATTTCAATGGTTAAGAAATGGTTTACTGAGTTCCGTTGTGGTCGTACCAGTACAAGTGATGCCGAACGTTCAGGTCGCCCAAAAGAGGTCGTCATGCCAGAAATCGTCGACAAAATCCATGGAATGATATTGGATGATCGGAGAATGAAAGTGCGTGAGGTAGCTGAGGCTGTAGGCATCTCAACTGAACGGGTACATCACATTTTACATGAATATTTGGACATGAAAAAGCTTTCCGCGCGATGGGTGCCGCGATTGCTCACACACGACCATAAGCGCAACCGTGTGACCATTTCAAAGGAGTGTTTGGCGATGTTCAACCGCAATCCAAACGAATTTTTGCGCCGTTTCGTTACCGTAGACGAAACATGGATCCACCACACCACACCAGAGACCAAAGAACAATCAAGACAGTGGGTTTCTCCGGGTGAACGTGCACCAAAGAAGGCCAAGGTGGGTCTGTCGGCCAACAAGGTCATGGCCACAGTTTTTTGGGATGCACAAGGTATCATTCACATCGATTACCTTGAAAAGGGTAAAACGATCACCGGCGAATATTATTCAGAGCTTTTGGACAGATTCGATATTGATTTGAAGCAGAAACGACCGCATTTGGCGAAAAAAAAGTGCTGTTCCATCAGGACAATGCACGGGTGCACACGTGTGTAGTCAGCATGGCAAAATTTCATAAATTGGGCTACGAACTGCTACCCCATCCAGCATATTCTCCAGATTTAGCCCCCTGTGACTATTTTTTGTTTCCAAACATGAAGAAATGGCTCGGCGGTAAGAGATTCGGGTCAAATGAAGAGGTCATCACAGAAACAAACGACTATTTTAAGGGCCTTGAGAAAACCTATTATTTGGAAGGAATAAAAAAATTGGAAAAACGCTGGACTAAATGTATAGAGCTAAAAGGAGATTATGTTGAGAAATAAAACGCTTCTTTGACGAAAAAAATATATTTTATTCAAAAAGTCGGACTTATCAAACGACCCTCGTACCTAGGAGTTTTGGTAGAAATCTTCATGGGAATGGTTTACAAAACTAGCAAAGATCGTTCAATCGATTCTTAGTCGACAGCATATTATCGGTTTGTGTTGACTAAGCGAGTTGGAGCGAATGTATCGAAAGAGTTATCGCTTCTGCAAACTGAGAGGCAGTGGATTTTGGAAGAAATCTTCTTAAGAGAAGTTTGTCAAGCTAAAATGGAACGCTATACCTTCTTTTACTACAAAACATAATCGATTTTCGATTACTAAGCAAGTATATACATAGTAAACAATTAGAATGTTATCGAAATGGAAAACTCAACGAGATTTTCGTGTTATTTTAAGTTTACAGAGAAGGTAATCGATTTTATGTTGAGTCTAGCTAAGAAAGTAAAAGAAACAGATGATTTTAGCTTATAAAAATGTGAAATATTTCTAGAAATCTTCTTCGATAATTTCTTAAGAAAGTCTCTTTCTTAGTTTGCCACAGAACTGTCTGGGGAACTGCTCAGTTCTCGCATTGCTCGATTAATCAGTGCCAAGATGTTCTGTCTTCAAAATCTGCATAGTTAAATGGGCGCATGCAGGCAAGAATGTTTCCCCTGGTCCGGGTTGGGTCTACGACCTTATCGCATTTAGGCAACACAAGCCACATAAACAATGGCGCGCTCAGTGCTCTGGCTGTCTTTAACTTTGACTTTATTGTGTCAGTTAAAACGCGCAAAATAATAGCAGTTAAAGTCGCATAAAATGCGTCTTAATCATAAAAATGCGATTATAAAAATGGACGAGCGCAGAGGACGCCGCAGCGGGCAGAGCGATTCAAGCTGAACTCTTTTGCCTGGGCATCCCATTCCCGCTCTGCCTCTCTCCTCCAGCTGCTGCCTCATTTGCCGAGGCTGTTGCTGTTTGTTGCCTTTGGCTTTTATGAGCTGCGCCGGGGCGCGACTTTATTGCAGTTTGTGCACTGAAGATGGTCAGCTCGGGGCGTGGAACGGGGGGAAGGGAAGCTGTAATTGTTTATAATCTCGTTGTGGGAATGTGATTGTTTTTTGGATGCTCCACTTGCGATCGGCAGTGACTTTTATTAATTGCGCCCGCATCGCTTTGTTTCACACCAACAAAAAGGCAAGGAAAAGCGTGGAAAACCTTTTGGCAACTGTTGTGCCGCGCCTGCCGCGACACCATGGCAAATCCTATAAATTTTTTACTACTTATTTACGCTGCTAAGGCACATTTAGCCATGTCAAGCAATCGCCCTGGCCGTGATCGTAAAAGCGGAGCGCACATCCTCCCCCCTCCTTGGCTCAGAGACTCACCCACAATTCGACATCGACCCCGACATGGAGACCAAATGCCGACCGTCGTTGTCGTTGTCACTGGCTACGGGATGCGGGCCATGCCATGCCGGGGATGTGATTGGGGGCAACGGAGGGTGAGTACTTTTATTTTTGTGAAATTTCATCACGTTTTTATGTTGTGACCACGTGACGCCAGTGCCGTGACTCCTTCCACACTCGGCGCCCACACCCCAAACCGGGCAAGCAGAGCAGTCTTTACTCGCTCGCCCGGACTGGCCAAGGCACGAAACGGGGCTAAGCAAGCCGAGCACCTGCACCTGCTGGCATCCCAGCAGTTGGTCGGGCACGTCGAAAACGAAAACCAAGACGGACCCAGCACGAGACGAGGGGATGGCCAGCGGCGCCAGTCAAAGTGTCAGTGTGTAAGCTAGTAGCATTTACCTAGATTGTTCCTGCCAAACGGATTTGGCCGGGCTGGGCTATTGGCCAACATATTAAGGCAGCGTAGCCACTTGACGCCGCACGGAACAATGCCGGAATGGCAATGGGATAGAGCGAAAAGGCAAGGTAAGAAACGAAAAACAAGTGACGAAAGCGGGCACGATTAAAAGATACCCTGCCTCACCTAAAATCTCATAATGTAGGCAATTCCTGCAGTTCCTTGGGGGGATATGGAAATCAAATTTTACAAGCGATTGCGATGGTGTTTTGTGGAAATGAGGCAAAGCCTGCCGAGGCCGCGAGGGGGGACAGACACCATGGCACCCCATGTACCCAACAATTGAAAGTCGAAGCAAAAAAAAACTAAGCAGCGCCCCTGGCACTGCCCCTCCCCCATTCCCGTCCACTCCACAGCTCGTTACAATGTACCCCGCGGATGCTGACGACGGTACCCCCAACCAGGGCCGTGGGCAATGCGTCCCTTCAATATGTTTTCATCGAACTCTGCACGGCGCCAGCTGTTGCGCCAGGCAAGAGGAAAGAGAGAAGCAGCCAAAGAAGCAGAAACAGAGAAAAAATGCCTCGGAACAGTTGTTATAAGCTAAAATTGCCGGAGTTTATGTTCAGAATGTCAAAGCTAAAGTCGAGCCGGAGAGAGAGAGAGAGAGAGAGTGAGGGAGAGCCGACGTTATTTTCAAGGAATTAGATGCCCCACGAAACACACAGAGTCGCACTGAAGTTGCATAAATGTGTCCAACCATGGCGACAATATTGCAGACCAGAGTCCAATCCAATCCCTGGTTACCCCGGGCTACCAGAGCATTCCTCTATGTGACCACAGGACGTGCAATTGGCCGGCGGGGCACAGCACAGATACAAGCATCCTGTCATTGATGTATTTTATGCACTTCCATTTCATGGTCAGTTTGGCGTTATGGTCGAGCGAGCGACATGTGTGCAGCATGACATGGCGTAGGCAATGGGTATGGAATAGGAAAAGGAGCAGGAATAGGAATCGAGTTGAGGTTAGGCAGGATACAAGCTAACACATGTAGCTGCACAGCTGCCACCTTTAAGCAGCTCAATTTCGCTTTAAAGTGATTTCCGTTTGCCCCTATAGAGTTGGAGTGGCGCGTGGGGCATGTAGGGATAGCAGAAAGAAGCTGCCAGTTCGCTTGATCCTTCGCGAAATTCGCGTATTCGCAAACAATTTCTACGCTGGCTCTGGCAAATATTTGTTATTTGTTATTTGTTAGCAGCGTACTCGCCTCCTGCCTCTCTTTCTCTACGGCGCCAAGTACCGTGTAGGTACATCGACACAAAAAAGGCACGCGACTTTGTGCATACAGTGAGCGCTGAAAGTATGCAGACTATTTGCAAACAACCATAGCCAGTGTATGTGGGTGTGTGTGTGCGAGATAAATCTATACAACATGCGAAAACTAATTTTCCATCAGGCAAATAAAATGCCAGGCGGCTGCAGAGTGCGAGCGAGAGAGGGAATGGGAGAGGGAGAGAGGCTCCGCCAACGATAATTTTAGCGCGTTTTTTGCCGCTGCCGCCGCCGCTGCTGCTGCTTTTCAATGGCTTTTGTAAATGTGCAAATTTTGTAACAAACAAAATAAAATGGCGGCGGTATTGATATTGATACATTACATAGACTCACACACACACGTACGCACACAAGCACACACACATGCATTGCTTGTTTGTCGGCTCTGCTGGGCCGGGCGAAGGGGAATTCGGGGGTATTCGCTTTTCATACAACACATTTTTGAGTCTATTAAAAATGCGTTTAAAATGCTTTCTGTGGTTTTCTGGTTAAATTGTAAAATTCAAATAAAATTGATTTTCGCCTGTTTACACAGCGCGAGGTTTATACGGAAAATGTGCTTGTTTACGCACATGGCGCTATAGGGGATAATATGGTATAATATATGTTAAGGGATATTATAACAAATTAGGCAGAAATTTAAAAGAGATTGTTTAAGCTATGAGATCTATGTTTTATATGTAATTTCATTTTATATTTAATTCTATAAACTTAACAATTAAATTTCTATACATTTTCTGATCATTTTAAGCTTTAAACAAGTAGCTACAGTCGAGCGTGCCTGACCGTAAGATACCATTCGACCAATTTCGTAGTTGCACTAACTCGCTTTCACACACACATACAGGCACACACAAAAAGTCTAAGACGATATGCTGCAATGACGCGAGCAGCGGAACTATGAAAAACGTTTTCTTGAATTACTTCTGTGTTTATTGTCCAATCGGATTTTAATTGGAGGATTAGATGTAAACTATTAGCATCTTTACGTGTGCCAAAGCAGAAAGCTATAACCTTAATATTTACCTTAATATTCGTATTTTATCGATTTGCGTGGGCGGTGGGCGTGGCATTTTGAATTTGAAGTATACTTGATGTGCGTATGGTATATAGGAATCATCATGTAAAATTTAGTGTCTCTAGCTTTTGTAATAGCTGAGATCTCGACGTTCATACAGACAGACGGGCAGACATGGCTTAATCGACTCGGCTAGTGATCCTGAGCAAGAATATATACACTTTGCGGAGTCTGGCATGCCTCTTTATGCCTCTTACATACATTTGTACAAACTTAGTATACCCTTTTTGACCATTTTCAATGGTGGAAGGGTATAAAAAGTTGTTTTTTCGCTCTTTTAAAGCCAAACGCCGTAGGCTACCGCAGTATCAATAATGATAACATTGTAATTGATGCATTATTGAATACAATGTTGGTCAGCTAATAAATTAGTGGGACAGGTGAGTAAAGGGAGAAAGAGAGGGACAGAAAGTAAGTTCTTTTGCTGAGTATGCCAAAGAAAGTGTTAAATTACTTTCCGCAGCTGCAGCTTAAAACAAAGTCCAAGTCGCAGACGCCGCCTTCTACACCATATGCGGGAAGAGGTGGGACTCCGTGTTGAAACATGCACCGTAATTTCCATGTGGGTAACCAGCAATTTCTGGCATGTAACATTTTTCAACATCAACAACTCCAGCAATATGGCGAAGAGCAAGGCACACACACCAACACGGGATCACACACACAGTTGCAACGACCTTACGAGTTGGCCAAGTCGTTCGAGCTCGAAGTCGGAGCGCGCAGCCAAGCGCAAACACTACAAGAAAAATTGTAAGTGAAGCGAATAAAATATTATTTTCTAATGCCCGCACACACACACACACACACACACACACACACACACATAGAGCAAGCTATGGAAAATGCTTGCAGCGAAAAAGAGTGGAAAACCGAAATCAAGAAAAATTGTTAACTTGCAAGACGAGACGAGATGCTTTGCTGCCGCTGCTTTTCGCGTTCTACGCGGGCTTAATCTTAATCCATCTTAGTCTAGTCGGTGCCGTCTTTGAAATGTTGCCAACTCTGAAGAGGGAATGCAGAGGGGGGAGGGGAAGAGGGGAATGTAAACAAAAAACCGAATTATTGTGCAGCATTTGCTCAGCGTTTTCTTTCAGTTTGGCTTTTTGTTTAAGGCGTTCCCAATTTTTTTGTGTGCGCTTTCTTCAGTGGAAAGGGGAGGGAAGGAGGGGCAAAGCGCCTTAAGTTATGCTGCCATTTTTTCATTTCTTCTATTTCGTACAATATGCTTTGTAATAATGTTGCCTTGCAGCGCGCCCAGAAAAATGAAATGAATTGTGAAAAATGTGCTCGACTTGGCGTGCGCGCTCTGAGCTGACTTGGCTTGGGTGCGCTGGGTGGCAGCGCGCTTTGTGTGGATTGGTGGGTTAGTGGGCTGTGCTTGTAGGTTTGCTTTTGAACTCAATTACATAAGCGCAGCACACACACACACACATACACATAGAGCAGCAGCAGCACCGTCAGCCGTTTGGCAGTTTGTAATTTTCAGCAAATGGCAAGTCACATTGCCATTGCCCGCGGTGCTCGACCAAAGACGCTCGACTTGATGGCAACGGGCACGTCCACGTCTGCCACGTCTCTGCCCGGCGTCGCGTCGCCCGCTGCCCTCGCACAAAAATCACGTAAAATGTCAAATTGGTGAACGTCAAGGAAAATGGCGCGTTTGTTTTGTCATTCTCCTGCAGCTCTTCTTGGCACTCCGCCTCTGCCTCTCTCCTTTGCCTTATCTACTATTTTAACGCGCAAATATTTTTTTGCCAGAACGAAGGAGGCGGGGGGATGCTCCCCTGCAGCTACGCCCCCTGCTAACGCTTTCGTTCCGCTTTCAGCATTCAAAGCACACAGCAAAAATGCCAACAATCCAAAGTTGAGTTTTCTTTGGAATTTCGTTTGGCGTTTTTCTTTTTTCCGTTTCGTGTATTTTTTTCTTTTTGCTCTGCTCTTCTTTCTGTGTATTTTCCTTCGTTTTTTTTTTTTGACATCTTCTTGGCGTGAGGAGAAGGAGGCGGCAACATGCGCGCGCCACATTGACAATTGCTTATTTGTGTCTATGTGTGTGTGCGGGTGTGTGTGCGGGTGTGCGTGCGTGTGAGGGTGGCGCTGCCACAGTTAACATGTAACTTCAACGTCAAGTCAAACTGATGTGCCCCGTCGCCGTCGTCGTCGTCGCTGTCCTCGTCGTCGTCGCCATTTTGTTTTCAGCTGCCTTTTTTCATGGCCGCCTTTGTTTGAGTCCTCTGTGGCTGCTGCTGTCTTGTCTTCTCCTCTCCTCTCCCCCCCCTGCCCCCCCTTCTTCGTCGGTCCGTTTTGTATGTTTGTTAAGTTGCGCTGTGCTACGCATTCCGTTGGTATTTTACCATTAATACTTGTCTACTTAACGGTAAATTACAGACATTAAACGCACGCACACCACACCAGCCAAGACAAATGCGTGCGTGTGTGCGTGACTGTGTGTGTGAGTGGGAGTGTCTGTCTATGCACATATCTTTCAGCGTATTGCACGCCTGTCAAGCAGCGACTCAATGTGCGACTCTGTGTGTGCCTGTGTGTATGGATGTGTGTGCGTGTGTGTGTGTGCGTGTCCTTATTTGTTGTCAGTACGCGTCAAACATTTGAAAACATTTATTTTTCGCCCTGCGATAATGCTACATTGCTTGGCACAACTCGCGTGGAGACAGAGACAGTTCCCTGCACAGTTCTTTCTTTTCTCTTCTAAAGTCTCTTTCCCTTTCTCTCTCTCTCCCTCTCTCTTCTCCTCCATTCTCTGCCCCGCTCGTTATTTCCATTTTACGATTATTTTTTGTCCCCGGTTTCTATTGCTGGTTAACGGCAGCTCGTCCTGTTTGATTCACTTGGCTTTGCCTGCATTGGGTTGGGCATAAATGAAGGACGCGTCTCGGGGGCACTCGATTTGTCAACGGACAAGAACAACAACAACAACAACGTATAGCGTCGCAGTCGCCAGTCAAGCGGTCAGGCACCCTTGGCGTAACTTGATTTTTTTATAGCCTGTCAGGGCAGAAAGATGTAGAGGGATATCTAGGTAGCTGAAATATTTATATGGATGAGAGAAGCCTTTCTGCATTAAATAGTTGTTGTTTCTTTAAATGTTTATGTGTTTAAAACGGACCAGTTGTGATGTTTTATGTGATTCTTGTCCGTTTTGAATAAAATAAGGATAAACATGCTTACTTTGTGCAAATGTATGCAGTAAGCATGAGGAGACTCATGATCACCAGCCGATTCGATTAAGTCTTGTCCGTCTGTCAGTCTGTCCGTTAGTCTGTCTGTCCTTCTGTCTGTCTGTTTGTCCGTTTGTCTGTCCGTCTGCCTGTCCGCCTGTCTGTTCGTCTATCTGTGTGTTCGTCTGTCTTTTTGTCCGTCTGTCTGTCCATCTGTTTGTCCGTCTGTTTGTTCGTCTGTCTGTCCGTCTGTTTGTCCGTCCGCCTGTCCGTATATCTGTCTGTCCCTCTGTTTCTCCGCCTGTCTGTCCGTCTGTCCGTCCGTCTGTCTGTCCGTCTTTCTGTCCGCCTGTCTATTCGTCTGTCTGTCCTTCTGTCTGTCCGTCTGTCTGTCCGTTTGTCTGTCCGTCTTTCTGTCCGTCTGTCTCTCCGTCTATCTGTGTGTTCGTCTGTCTTTTTGTCCGTCTGTCTGTCCATCTGTTTGTCCGTCTGTTTGTCCGTCCGCCTGTCCGTATATCTGTCTGTCCCTCTGTTTCTCCGCCTGTCTGTCCGTCTGTCCGTCCGTCTGTCTGTCCGTCTGTCTGTCCGTCTGTCTGTCCGTTTGTCTATCCGTCTGTCTGTCCGTCTGTCTGTTTGTCCGTCTGTCTGTCCGTCCGCCTGTCCGTTTGTCTGTCCGTCTGCCTGTCCGTCCGCCTGTCCGTCTGTCTGTTCGTCTATCTGTCCGTCTATCTGTAGTTGGTCAAAACGTTATATAACCTTGTAGATACTTCGCAAAATTCAACAAATGCTTGCTTAGAGTAGTTTTAAATTCCCCCAGCAAATCCCAAGCTATTCTTAAATTCCTCTTAAAACTTAAATAGATGTGTTTAGATGTTTCGCCCCCCTGGAAAAGAGGGCGCCATTTCCTTTTGTGTTTAATTTCTATTTCAACAAAAGTAAAACAATACCAAAAATCAAACACACAAAGCAAGTGAAAGGTGATGCAGGTTTTTGAGGGAAGGGGAAAGGGGGGGAAAGGGAAGGAAAGGGGATGCGGCGTGCACAACTTGCGAAATACTTTTGTGTAACTTTGGCTGAAAACTTTATTTTGTGTATTATATATCCTGTTAACAATATACTTCAGTTTTTCTGCCGTTTGCAGTCGGGCGGCTTCAAAGGCGAACGGAGCCAGGAATAACAAAAGCCAAGAGTCACTTAGCAGCTTCAGCTTGCTCTCCATATGTGTGTGTGTGTGTGAGTGTGTGTTTGTGTGTGTGTGTGTGGGTTAGTATAGGTATGCGTGGCAGTGTGTGAGTGCGGTTTCCGTTAGCCAACAGCCTCAGTTGGTTTGTCTCATGCTGAGCACTTAAGTCGAGCCGAACTGAGGAGGAGCTAGGAGCAGCTCGAGCTTTTCTTTTGTTTAAATTTTGGTTTGTGTCAGCAACCACATGAACGTACACACACGCACACACCCGCACACCCGCACACCCGCACACCCGCACACACTTACGCAGGCCATATACAAAGCTAAATTGTTTTAAAAGAAAGTCAAAAGTCTTCCACGCCCAGGCAAAAGGCAGGCAGGGAGGCAGGCAAACAAACAACGTGCTGTGGCAAGGCAATGGGAAAATCTGCTAGGGACAAAAGTTGCTCAAACTAAACAAGTCATGCACATTGCAATACCCTGCAAATGGTGGCGAAAGTGGGTATGCTAGATCTATTCACTAACTAATTCAAGGATAAAAGAAATGCAAGGCAAATGTATAGAAGGCAGCGAAACAAGGCTGTCCGCTTATTAGAGGGGTGTATGAATGTGTTCATTGGTAACTTCGTACCTATATGCCATAGTGCATGTGCTTCACACTTCCGTTACACACACGCACACATACATCATCGCTTACTGCGCCGTGTCGTGTCAGGCGTTTGTCATGTCGCATGTTTCCTGAGGAAATTTGCATTTAGCTTTACACGATTCCCACTTCAAAAGTTGCCTGAATAAATACGTATACGCAACGTTGGAAGCTGCTGCTGCCGCTGCTGACGCAGCTGAGTACAATAGCCTTGAGGGCAAGTGGCAGAGCTGAGAGAGAAGGGGATGCAATGATTTAGGCCGTCTTGCGTCTTGCGGCACAAATCACAGTCACAGTCGAGGCAAATAAAAGGCCATAAATAGCGAATTGACACTTTTACACGCCCCATTCTGCCACGCCCCCCTGGGCGTACCTGTGTGCGTACAGCTTTTATGGGCCACAAGCGCGTGTCCGCCTTAATGGACACCTTTCAAATTAATTGCTGGCGGCGCTGCCACCCGACAACGACGACGACGACGCTGGCGGCCACATGAACCGCAAAAAGAACAAAGCATTAAGCCAGTCCAGGGGCGAAAGGAAGTAAGCCGTGTGTTTAACCAGCCGAAGTCACGTGTCAAATAAAATGTCAACAAAACAATTGAGTTATTTATTTGGCAACGTAGCCGTAGCCTGGGCCAAGCGCTGAGGCGTTTAATTTCAGCAGAGGAGCGTGTGCCGAGTATTTAAAAATCCATTGGCGGTCACTCGGCTAATGCCAGGGAGTTACTTTGTCAGCCAGCCGCCAGCTAGGATAGGCTACGCCAGGCCTGGCTCAAGTGTTGAGTTCATTGCAATGCAAGACGCCTTGGCTGGTCGGGCACACACCCCCTCCTAGGCCAGCTCGCATACCCTGCCCCGAGGCACAAACAATTGACACGTGCGCACACACAGTCTCTCACTGTCTCTCCCTCTCTCTTTCTTTCTCGCACTCTCGGCGCGTCCTTGCGGGCTGCCTGGCAACTAGAAAATCATTTAGCGGCAGCAGCGGGATTAGCCGATGACACGCGTGTCGTAGGTTAGCGCTCAAAGCGAAGCTGCTCAATTGAAATGAAAATGATATTTGCACAGGCCTAGGGGTAGGCAGGGCGCACGGGGAGGCTGTGTGCGCATCCTTTTTGGCTTTCGCTGCTAAGCAAACACAAATAAAGACCTTTGATGTGAATTTATTGGCAATGCCCAAAAACTACAGGCGCTACGAAGGGGGCGTGAGAAAGAAAGAAATCTTCGGGAAAATTTGCACAACAAATGTGTATGAATTTTGTGGCGCATAAATGCATAAATAACGCATTGAATATGAATCAATTTATGCATTTGTATGCGCATAATAAATGCGAGCAGAGAGATCTCCGCTCTCTCTCTATAGAGTGTATAGAAAGTATATACCCTGCTTGCAATTGAAATACATGCGGGCTTAAGAGTTTCCATCATCATCAAAAAAAACCTCAGTGTCACGTGGAAATTATGAACAGCGTCGGGTGAAATGTGGAAAACACAAATGAAAGTCGAGAAAAAGAGGTAGTCGAGGGCATAAATTATGTAAATGCAGACGGGCCACTCCTTCCTGCAGCTCAGCCGGGGCTAATAGTGCACACGTTGGGCTTGACCTGATCCATTAGGCCCACCACATGCGGCAGGGCAAGCTGCCGGAGAAATTTCGACAGCATGTTGCGGCACAGCAACAGAACCCCCCCCACACTTTGTGCTCCACTGCCTGCCCCAAAAAAAGGTCAACATTTTACGGTTGATTAAAGTACGCCGGACTGTTACAGTTGCGCCCTGCTGCTTGTTGTAGAAACGAAGCGAGCGCCCACTTTCGGCTTTATCCGCTGGCGCTCAAATTGTTTAAATATTTAATGAAGTGCATAAAAATAATTTACAAAAATATTTCATGCATTTTCGGTCGAACGTTGGCAAAACAAAAAAGGCGAACGCAACCGATGCCACGCATTTCATTCCGCCCAAACTTTTTCTCTATATACTCCATATAGACTCAGAGAGCGGCAAGTGCTCGGCGTATTTGTGTCTGTATGTAAATATTTTTGTCAAAATATTTTTTGTACAATTTATTTGTAAAACCGCCAAAAGGCAAATTGTGCATATTTGTTAATGGAAATTGTTAAAATGGCTTAAAGCATTTGCCCAGCCAAATGGACTCGGCGCCGTCTACGGAGTTGGCCTAATTGAGTGAGTGGGGTCGGTACAAAAGGGATGCGAGACAAGTATGTTTTGTTTTGTTTTTTTTCCGGGCTCTGATACCTTTTTCTTCTCGGTCCTTTTAATAACACAAAAAATATTTCAATTATTTTTTGGCTAAGCCGTAGTTGGACAACGTCGGGCGTAGACCGAAGGTGTTAATTTGGCTAATTTCATTGCGGGCACAAATATTTGAGATTATTTCTATATATATATAAAACAATTTGCGGCCGAAACAAGCTAAGCCCAAACAACCAACCCCCTCGGATGCCCTGCCTGAACCACACCCTGGGCAGTGCGTAATCTTACATGCAAGGACATGAGCGTGTGACAGATTGTTTCGGTGCGGGGAGGATTGCCATAAAAAGCGTAGCCAAAGTGCAAATGACAAGGCAGTTCCAGAGGGGGGATGAGGTGCGAGGGGGTTGCAGCAGCAAGGACACTGGGTACAAACAAGTGGCGGGCCTAGTTTGATAGATTTTATGGTGCAGAAAATGAAATGATTGATCGCTTAAATAGGCGCAACGAATTAATTTTCCAGCCTTTTCTTTCCCTTGCTTGACAATGAGGCGTCGCAGTGGGCGTGGCTGTCAGACGGGGGGACACCTGCAGGCGCAGGTTCTGCACGTGCAGCGTAAAAAAAGACGGGGTAGTAGCTGCCTCCGACTCCGGTTGCTCTGCCTGCTTCGACTCCTGCGCTGCCTCCGCTTGCCATTTGCATAATTTGCAGCTTAATTTAAACGACTTGGCAGAGCGTACGCACTTTTCACACGTGTGCGTGCTGTTTTTTTTTCGCGTGAGCCTTGCGGTTAAGCTGTAGCTTCCTTCAGAATGTTGCCTCACCTAACCGCAATGCCACTTTTTGTGGCTCACTTCATTTTTGTCATTAAGCAAAGCGTCGCCATAAACTTGCCAGATCGACAAGAAGAAGAAGTGTGTGTGTGTGTGTGTGTGGCAACGCCCATTCGCAGTTGCGACGCGTCATTGGCATTAACTTTGGCTTAGGGCGCGTGTAGTGCCAAGTTCCCAGCTTCCCAGCTTCCCAGCTTCCGAGTTCCCAGCAACTTCTCAGTTTTCAGTCAGCCGCCAGGCAGGCAGGCGTCGACGGCGTCGTCGTCTTCGAAAGTCAACTAATTTATTCATGACATCATCATTAGGATGTCGTGGTGTGCGCACACAACACAAACCTTTGATCCTGCTGTTTCTCTTACTGTTGCTCTTTCAGTTTCTTTCGCCCGTTGCCAGTTTGGTGTTATTTATGTTTATTTTGCGTCGAGCCAAGACATCCACTTTGTTTGTGTTTGGCGGCGCCTTTGAGAAGCCTCCGCTCGCTCCTCTTTCTGCTCTCGGCACCTGGCAAGCTGAGGCTGCCTTTGGGGCTGTGCTTTAATTGGCTTACGCGTACACAAGTTTCCTGCGAATGAGTTTCCTCTTCCTTCTTCCATGAATTTGTAATGAGTGTAATAACATTTTGCATAGTTTACGTTGCTTGTTTTAAACATTTGAATTTCAATTGAATTTGATTGATTTCTGCGCAAGTTGCGCAACTTTTTTGATTATTTTGCAGCAGTTTCTGCTTCTTCTACGCAGTTAGTTTCTTTTCCTATGCTGCAATTTTGCCGGGAGTGCGCGCTCTCCAATTGCCGCTCTTTCAATGATCTTTGTTGTTGCTGCATTGACTATAAAGTACTTGCTCTCTTCTGTTTTGTGCTCGCTCTGCAGTTGTCGGTGCAGACAAGCTAGACTTCTATCTCGCTTGTTTGCATACGTAATTGTCACAGACGTTACGCTCTCGCATGTCAGCTCTCGCATGTTACGCTCTCAAATGCTGCGCTCTCTCGATTAGATCTACGACCAAACAATGAATTCGACTAGTCGCATGCAAAATGCAACAACACACAATGTACAAAGCTGATGAGCAAATGAGAGAGCTCAAGTAAGAGAGCGCACTGAGAGGGAGAGAGCTATGGCGTATGTTAAATGCGAGTGAGCAGGCCGATAGAGCTTTCAAATTGCAAGGCCAAATGCCTTACAGTGATTGACAGCTGCATAGGAACACATTAAATTTAATAATATATAGGCTTTAATAAAATTATTTTAAAGCACTTAAATTGCATGGAAACATAACAAAAAGTCACATTTTATAAATACAAACTTTATAAATTTTAAAACGTAAAAAAAGAACTTTTCCTTTTAATTAAAATTGATATTTTCAGTCAACCAAAAGACCACGTTATGTAAATGTTATACAGTGCAGCAGCTTGTGCTGTGCAGCTTGGCCAATGCTTAAGTGGAAATCAACTGAGTTGCGACATTGCTTCCTTTTCGCCTGATGTTGCGTCTCGTAAAATGTATCCTTCTGCTTGCAGCAGCAGCAGCAGCAGCAGCAACGGTCAAACGTCGCAACGTCAACAAAGGCCGGCACAAAAGGAACACACGACATGCATGCAACATGCACTTCAACTTCATTACAAAAGTCACAGCACACAGACGAACGGGCAGAGCAAGAGCAAGAGAGGCGCGGGGGGAGATGCAAGGGATAACAGGACAGCATTTGCAGATAGTCGGCCTGGGGATGAATGGGGCATGCAACGAGGCGCAAATTTACATTTACATTGACTGAATGATTCCCGGAAGCAGCAGCGTGCAAGCAGTGAAAAGTTGAAAGTTGAATGAGGAAAGTGGAAAATGGACATGGATGCTGATTGATTTCGAGTGCATGTGCCACTGTGTGTGCGTGTGAGTGTGTGTGTGAGTGCATGTGTCCTGCTGGATGCGCGTAGCAGAGCGTAAAAACCACGAAACATATTTGGTTTGTCATTGGATGCAGTGAAGCGCACGCTCAATGGGCTGACATTGACGCCGATAGCTGCAGGCGCTGCAGGCACGAGCTGACGTTGCAGGAGGCGGAGTGAACTGTCTACTCGTGCTGTGGTGACTGGGGCCTGCCGTTGGAGCGCCAAAAAGTGACCAGGCTCATTGACATTGGACACACGCACACGCCGAGTGAGCTCGCGCTGTTCGTGTTTCTTTGCCACTGTGCCGTGCGTGGTGCATGGCAAGTGGCAAGTGGGTTTGCGGCTTCAATTGGTCGTTTTGCGACACGTATACCAGTACACACACCAGCACACACGCACACACACACACACTCTGGCCGCTTAGCTGTTTTGCACTACTGTCATGTTGATTTTTTGCGCTCTCTGTCTCTCCCTTTCTCTTTTGCTTGTTGTGCTCGTTGTGCTGCTTATTGTTGTTGTTGTCGTCGCTCTGCCCGCTGGGCGTGTGCTGTGTGCTCTGTGCTGGGTGTGTACTCTCATATCCTTGTGTGCATGCATGTGGTGAGTGCTGCAATGTCCTTGTGCAAACTTCCCGCACTTTGTCGTCGTTTCCTTGTGCCTGATGCTGATGCTCATCCTCGTCATCGTGCTCGCCTTTTTCTGGTAGTCACTTGGCTAGTTGTTGCTGCAGCTGCTGTTGCTGTTACAGTTACTGCTCAGGCTGCTGCTGCTGCTACCCGTTTTGCTTGCCACTTTTTGCCTTTTTTTTTTAATAAGTGCCTCGTACATTCGGCATACGCCATGTTGTCGCTGCAGCCATCAGCAGACAGCAGGCAGCAGGCAGCGCCATGTTATTTCTGCTCTGCCGTTTGACGCTGGCATTTCCTGTGGTCGCCCGGAACGTGACACATTTATGTACTTCATGCAGGAACTACTTGAGCAGCGTTACATATGTATAAGCATAACAAATAACTATGGAATATGCTATGTAGATGTGCTCGCATGCTTAGGCAAGGCATTGTTTATTGAACTTTATATATATTCCTTTTATTTTAAAGAATATAATATAGAATATATAATTAAATACAAATTCCTATAAAATTTGTACAGTTATCTATTTTTTATGAATCAATTTAAATATAAGTTTCCATTTGAATTTCAATAAAGACATCTACTACATAAAGCTACCTCATCATATATTCTACTAATCTATACCCTGCATCTACATTTGAGTACTTCACATCACACTTAACATTGTTTATTAATCGCTTCCCATAGCAAACTGCCTTAATGCTGCTCGCTTAGCCTGCCCTCTTTAGCATTGCTACAGCTGCTCAAGATCCACCCCAGATCTCACTCTCCCTCTCTCTCTCTCTCTCTGTCTCTCTCACACATTCGTTCGTCAACAACACTGGCCACTTGTTCTCAAGTTTTCCCGTGAATTAGCTCGTTTTTTTCCACGTATCAACTCAATGCGATCTACATCAGCAGCGGCATCAAGTGGTGCCGCCACACACACCCCTCTCTGCCGCTCGCTGCAACGAGTGGCATGGCATATCTGTAAGCGATATCTGTCAATAAAAAACACACGAGAGAACAGGGAAGGACACACTCGAAGCGTGGCAGCGCGTGGCGCTACTTAATTGTTAAACATTTTGTAACATTTCGCATAGATTAGCATCGCAAAAAGCGGACCAGACCAGGCAACGGGTGTGTGTGTGTGCTGCAAATCAAACAGGTCGCTGGGACGCAGTCCTGACCGGAGGCAGAGCAAACCGTGGGTAGTTTGCTGTTGTTGTTGTTGCTTGTGTTTTGATTGTGATGCGCGGATAATCCTCAGTGCGGCACGTGAGCGCCTGTTTATTTGTTTGTTTGCCTATTGGCTCACTTGGTCGTCGTCTACAGGAAGGTGCGATGCGTTAAGGGACAAGCGGACAGGAGGAGGAGGAGACAGGGCAACGTCAATTGGCAGGCAACGTGTGCATGGGACACGCGCCATAGATTTTTCACATGGATAAGCTTTTCTCGCTGGCCATCGACTTCGTGCTGCGCGCGTTCGCCCGGAGTTTTTCCCATTTCCGCGAGTCACAACTTTGGCTCGGGCTTTGGCTTTGGCTTTGGCTTTGAAGTTGGCCCGTTGGCGCGTTAGCCACTTGAAGAACTAACATGGCGCATTGGGGCGCAGTTGGTGTTGGTCGCTAGCTCGTTAAACGTTTTTGGCATGTCCCAGCGACCATTACGAAGTGTACGAGTGTGTGTGCGTGTGTGTGTGTGTGTGAGTGTCTGTGTGTGTATTGGCTGGCACATTTTTTCTAATATTTTGTCGGCGACTGCTGACGCTTTTTGCGCAACCATTTTGTTGGTCGCTGCGCTGCGACTGGCCCCGCATTTGGCGCTGGCTTTTCGCCTTTCTTTTGTCTCGCTTTTTGGCCATGCAGAGAGGAAGAGGAAGTGGGAGGGAGCTGGTGCTGCCACTGCTGGCTGTGGCTGCTGCTGCTGCCAAAACCATATCCTGTACGCTATTTGCTTTGCCCGATTTCTATTTGCCCTGGTCGCTACGCTCTGTACGTGAGTGTGCGAGTATGTGTGCAAGTCTCTCTGTGTGTATGTGTGTATGTGTGTGTGTGTGTGTTTCTAAGTATGCCGAGCATGTAGCTTTTGGTATTTATGACTATTGTCGGAAAGCAAATATTTGTCTGCAGCGCATAAAAACAACAGTTAAACGAACGGGCTACGTAAACGGAATATGTATGAGATAACCCCACTGTGCAACTGTGCTGACTCCGCCTCGCTGCCTCTCTCTCTGTCTCTCTTCTCTCTGTCTCTCTCGCTCTCTGTATATATTGAGTATTTGCTGTTGTTGCTTTGTCGCCAGCCCAATAGGCCATAAAAGCAACTGCGACTTGCTTCCTAACAAAAACTACTAGCCAAAAAATACGACTTTGCGTTGGTATTTTCCTTCTCTCTCGTCTATTTTATACACTCTTGTTCAGTATTTTATGATCATTTATTTTTATGCCAGCTTCGTTTTTGTGGCTGCTGCACTGACCACAAAAGCGAAATAAATAAATAAATATATAGCTATAGCTATTTATATTGCTTGGCGCAGCATTTGAAAGCGAACTCAAAGGATTTTCAAATTGAAAAGCGGAGTAACCATATCACTTTGTACTTCAACTAGAGCTATCTGTAATCTACCTTATAATTACTGAGCCTGAGAACCAACTGCGGGCCAAACTTAAGCAGCTTAAAGCCTGAGTTGCCTGAGATATAATCACAGCAACAGTTATATTGTTATCAAGTTGACAGCCCGATTATCGTATAAACATGCAAACAACCCCAATGAGAATTGCAACGATCTGAGGCAAGTTGCCATACCCAAGGGCTGAGCAAACAGTCCCAGCGATGACAACGTTTTAGGCGCAGTCTGGGCCATTAAGTACGGTCCGAATTGCGATTTGTGCGGTCCGTGCGCAATTTGGGTAAATATTGAAACGTTTGTCGGGACAGGGAATGAGCAGAAGGGAGGGGGCGAACTGAGTCGGGGCAGGGCACTGACACATCAGAGTCAGAAAATCAAAGATTGTGCGGCTGATTGGAGTTGAGCCCAGTTCGAGGGTTGTTGTTTGCTTTCAAGTCTGAGAGATCTGATGAGAAAGTGACGCGGACAGGGACAAGGGAGTGGGGGGGGGGCAACTTTGCTGTTTGCCCTTGTGGGCTTGCAACTATTTTTGCCAGATAAATAGTATTCGAATCTTGAATCTCCCGTCAAATAGATTTTCCCACTAACTGGACGCGATTTGGGCTGTCATTGTGTGTGCGCGGGAAGGGGAAGGGGGGCGCAGTGAAGCAAGAAATGAGCAAAATTCAAATATTTTTCAAATTAAACTTAAAAACACTTGGCAAACTGCGCGCTGCGCTGCGCTGTCTTCGTCTCGTTCTCTTTCTTTCGTTTTATTTTGGCTTTTTGTTTGTTAGCCAAAAACGGTTTTTACACTTGACTTCAAATCGCTCAAAGGCAGCGCCAGCCAAAGCCATCGCCAAAGCCAAAGCCGATGCCGACTCTGACGCGTTTTATGCGTGCACAAGGGAGGGGTAGAGGGCAAAGGAAACTGGGTGGATGCGGGTGCGCCATGAGAATTGGCGGGTTACGCATCAAAAGGCCCTATGAAAAATGACCAAAGCTGGCAGCGCCAAATTGAAAGCAAGAAAAAATATGGCTGAAATGTTGCTTTTTCAAACGGCTAAATGGCCCAACTGGTCCAACTGGCTGACGATAGCAATGATGATGATGATGATGCCTCCGCTGCCATTGGCAATGATGAATGCGCGCCCAGGCCAAAGCTCTATAGAGCAGCAGCAGCAGCGAGGCGCGTTCACATTCCGCATCCGCAGCGTAGGGCAGCGCAGTCAGCGCAGCGAAACGCGCAAATGAAATTGGAAAATGCGCGCTCTGGCATCGGCGAAAAGAAAATATGAGCAGTCGGACGGATACGCGAAATGAAAAATAGTCAAGCAGAAGCTGAAGCGCGAACAATTTGAGGGACCATCGCATCGCGGGGCAGCGCAGCGCATCGCATCGCATCGATACGCGCGGCACCGTTTGAAAATTATTTTTATGCGTTTATGGTTTATGCGGCACAAAGCGAGCATATGAATCCCGGTTGCCACTCCTCCTTGCACCCATGCCCCGTGCCGCCTTGCCCCACTGCAGCCCTTGGCCAGAGGGACAACTGCTGGGTTGAGCAGCTCCAACAATTTATTGCCGCTTCGACGCACGCCAAATGAATATTGGGCGAGCTCGTTGGCTGCCAACAGCAGCGGGAGCAGCAGCCGCCCCAGCATTGGGGCAACTATTTGATTTTGGTCTCAGCGTATCGCCAATATTTGTATTTCGTATTTGTGTTTGTGCCTGTGCCAGAGTCTGTGTGTGTCTGTGTGTGTGTTTGTGCTTGTGTTAGTCTTTGACGCTGTCGCTGCCAAAAACTCAAAGTATCATTTTCAATTTGACACTCGATAGAGAGATGGAGCTGCAGATACAGATACAGATACAGATACAGATACAGATACAGATACAGATACAGATACAGATACAGATACAGATACAGATACAGATACAGATACAGATACAGATACAGATACAGATACAGATACAGATACAGATACAGATACAGATACAGATACAGATACAGATACAGATACAGATACAGATACAGATACAGATACAGATACAGATACAGATACAGATACAGATACAGATACAGATACAGATACAGATACAGATACAGATACAGATACAGATACAGATACAGATACAGATACAGATACAGATACAGATACAGATACAGATACAGATACAGATACAGATACAGATACAGATACAGATACAGATACAGATACAGATACAGATACAGATACAGATACAGATACAGATACAGATACAGATACAGATACAGATACAGATACAGATACAGATACAGATACAGATACAGATACAGATACAGATACAGATACAGATACAGATACAGATACAGATACAGATACAGATACAGATACAGATACAGATACAGATACAGATACAGATACAGATACAGATACAGATACAGATACAGATACAGATACAGATACAGATACAGATACAGATACAGATACAGATACAGATACAGATACAGATACAGATACAGATACAGATACAGATACAGATACAGATACAGATACAGATACAGATACAGATACAGATACAGATACAGATACAGATACAGATACAGATACAGATACAGATACAGATACAGATACAGATACAGATACAGATACAGATACAGATACAGATACAGATACAGATACAGATACAGATACAGATACAGATACAGATACAGATACAGATACAGATACAGATACAGATACAGATACAGATACAGATACAGATACAGATACAGATACAGATACAGATACAGATACAGATACAGATACAGATACAGATACAGATACAGATACAGATACAGATACAGATACAGATACAGATACAGATACAGATACAGATACAGATACAGATACAGATACAGATACAGATACAGATACAGATACAGATACAGATACAGATACAGATACAGATACAGATACAGATACAGATACAGATACAGATACAGATACAGATACAGATACAGATACAGATACAGATACAGATACAGATACAGAGACAGAGACAGATACAGATACAGATACAGATACAGATACAGATACAGATACAGATACAGATACAGATACAGATACAGATACAGATACAGATACAGATACAGATACAGATACAGATACAGATACAGATACAGATACAGATACAGATACAGATACAGATACAGATACAGATACAGATACAGATACAGATACAGATACAGATACAGATACAGATACAGATACAGATACAGATACAGATACAGATACAGATACAGATACAGATACAGATACAGATACAGATACAGATACAGATACAGATACAGATACAGATACAGATACAGATACAGATACAGATACAGATACAGATACAGATACAGATACAGATACAGATACAGATACAGATACAGATACAGATACAGATACAGATACAGATACAGATACAGATACAGATACAGATACAGATACAGATACAGATACAGATACAGATACAGATACAGATACAGATACAGATACAGATACAGATACAGATACAGATACAGATACAGATACAGATACAGATACAGATACAGATACAGATACAGATACAGATACAGATACAGATACAGATACAGATACAGATACAGATACAGATACAGATACAGATACAGATACAGATACAGATACAGATACAGATACAGATACAGATACAGATACAGATACAGATACAGATACAGATACAGATACAGATACAGATACAGATACAGATACAGATACAGATACAGATACAGATACAGATACAGATACAGATACAGATACAGATACAGATACAGATACAGATACAGATACAGATACAGATACAGATACAGATACAGATACAGATACAGATACAGATACAGATACAGATACAGATACAGATACAGATACAGATACAGATACAGATACAGATACAGATACAGATACAGATACAGATACAGATACAGATACAGATACAGATACAGATACAGATACAGATACAGATACAGATACAGATACAGATACAGATACAGATACAGATACAGATACAGATACAGATACAGATACAGATACAGATACAGATACAGATACAGATACAGATACAGATACAGATACAGATACAGATACAGATACAGATACAGATACAGATACAGATACAGCGCCACTAAGTATCTGCAAGTTTCACACGATAGAATCCCGGCTTAATTGTGAAACTGAGTAAACATTTGGTCAGGCTGGCAGACAAGTCATTTCTTGCGGCTGATTATAAACAAAAAGCTGGAATGCTGCGCAGATAAATAAACTGGGCGGGCAAATGGGCCCACGCTTTAGTCCCTTGGCTTGGTTTATCGTGTATCTACAGCCTGAATATGATTGTGCGGGCAATCCCAGGCACTTGCGTTGCCTCTCGACGCCGTAGCCAGAGCCAAGTTGACATTAAACAAACAGGGAATATTATTCATAGCGGGATAAGGGGGCACGGGGCACGTCCATAAGTGAATTGTGCACACGCTGGGCCACTTCACACACACACAAACACAGAAGACACACGTATACCGATCCCACTACCACGTCTGTCTCTCGGGCAGACAGCATGTCTATCAACTGTTATGAAAGGGGGTAGGGGAAGCTGGAACTGGCAGTGAAAGGGAGACGGAACTGTTGACACAAGCCACGGCACACCGGGCAGGAACCAATTTGGCAGAGACGAGAGAGAGAGAGTCTTCGAAAACGAAATCCAAACATCTGCAAAATTACGCGCATAAATCCTTTAACACTTTTGCCACGCACGGACTTGGGGTTGCACTCGCCTTGCAGGGGCTCCTGAAATTAGCCCACTTCAGGCCAAAGTGCGCTGCAGGCGGGTGCGCCTCGCAGGGGCAGCCTTTGTGTTTACACACTCCACTTGGAACTGGCCTCTGAAAACTGGCCTTTTTACGGCTGCGGCTGCAGCTGCATTGTAATTACAGCTAGAGTTGGCGTTGTCGTTTGCTGTGGCCAGTTTCCTTCTTGTTATTGTTGCCAAGACATTGCCTGGCGGCCTATGAAAATAGAAGTAAAAATAACTCGCTCCATTGAGTGGGTCGTGCGTCTTGGCAAAACAAACAAAGCGATGACACCACCACCCGCTCAGACCCCGAGAATGCGCTTCTACTTGACTGCCTGCCAATGCCTATGCCCCGACCTGAGGCAGCCCCTAATGACCCGTATGCCTATCCCTTCTATCGAGGATGCCTCTGCTGCTCCTAGCTCTGTTTCTGCTGCTTGACTACACACACAAACGCCACAAGGTGGTTTGCCCCTAGTCCCTCAGATTTTCAAGCAGCCTCGTGTGGCTTCTTTTTTACCACTTTCCATCCACAGTTTACTTGCTGCCGCTTGGGCCTCTTTAGCGCTTATCATGCTCAAATGATAATTGAAGTGCCACACAAAAACTATTTATCCTCGGGCTGTCGAGCGTGCTCCTGTTGCCGTTGCCGTTGCCATTGCCTGTGTTGCCTCTTGTGGTTATTCAATATTACTCTCTATGCTCACAATACCCTCTCGAACACACACACACACAATGCAAGCAGCGATGCCTGTTCGACCCTTTGTCGTTTTTTGTTTTTAGATATTTTATTAAATTTGTTTCTAGTACCCAAAACATTTTGCTTCCACACGGCGGAATCCTGTTCCGGATCTCTGCTGTGACATTTTCCCCGCCAGTTCCTTTGGCCCATTGTCAAATTGATTTCATTACGTCCGCCTGTTGTTGTTGTTGTTGTAGTTGTTGTACTCATTGCACCCATTAGCAGGCAGAAGGAGGAAGGGAGACTGTTGCCAAGGCTAATTGAATTGTCGCTGATTGGTATCTCGCTCGGGCACGGGTTACGTTCAGATAGTATGAGTTGGCTTTTATCTTTATGAGGTTCGTAAATAATAATTTGCAGCACAAGCTGAGGCCATGGGGGCAATTAACGGTTCGCCAAAAGGTCTCGCTAGCTTTGGGGGTAGCTTAGCTCAATATGCAAACGCCCCCGGAAACTTCAGTTGATAATGGGCCATAAACGGCTGAATTTAGATTCGGACTTTGTTCGATTACCGTTAGGTTTACCACTGTTTATATCTATAATAATTATGGCTTCCCGTTGCTTAATATGATATTTAATTAGCCAAATCAATGAATAACTTTCGACTAACTTTGGTCTCACCTGATTTGCTACTGCTTCGATTTATAAATAAAATATAACCCAAAAGTGTTTTCTTTGTAAAAGTTTTGCGCGTAACTTTACATCTCAGCTGGAGAGCTGTGGAAATTCCGCTTGGCTCACATGAAGCTGGCGGAAACTGGGGGAAACGTGTTTAACCATGACCGGCAGCTGGCACAAACACACACTCGCACACACACACAACACAGTTAGAAGCACAAAAACAAGAAGAAGCAGAAGTAGAAGAGGAGCAAGAAGAAGAACAAGAACAAGAGCAGTTAAGTTTTGTGGAAAATCGCCCTGGCTTTAGCCCAGTCTTAAGCCAAAAGCCAACAAGAAGTTGCCAAAAGCAGCAGACAAAAGAAGAAATCCAGCACAAGGACTAGAAGCATGAGGCATGAGAAAGAGCCTGCGCCCGATTCGATGCCAAAGCCATAGCCAAAGCCAAAGCCGTAGCAAAAGCTGTAGCCAAGGGGGGAGAGGGGGCAGGCGCTGCGGCAGCAAAAGTAGAAGGCACCAAAGTTTTATGCACAGCGCCATGTTTGGTTTGTCTTTCCAGCTTCCGTCTTCGCCTTTTTGCTGCTCGGCTTTCTTTTTGTGTGCAGCTCGTGTGCGTCACTGTGTGTGTGTGCAAGGTGGGTGCGACAGTGGGGATGCCTGACTGTCAGCTCGACTGACTTTCCGCCTTTCTAGTGGTTTCGCTGCAACTTATACAGGGTGCCCTGCGGCCCGTTGTCAACGCGCCCACTGCCTCTGTGCAACACTTCAACACTCTGTGCCGCTTGCCACAGCAAAAAAAAGACAAGGCCACCGCTTTGCAGCTAGAAAAAGAGCGAGAGAACCGCAACAGCATAAGAAACGCTGACGTCCATTTCGGCAAAGTCCAGCGAACAAGCCAACAAGCCAAACTTGCCGCCAGTGTGCAAGCATGTCTTTGTGCGCAATCAACAAACACAACGAACGGCGCACACCAAACGCCAAACACCCTGCAGCCCCGCACCAGGCGACTGAATGGGAACTTTGCTTGAAATTTATGCCAAGACGATAAAAAATAAAAGTTCAAGTCACATGAGAAAACACAAAGAGCAACAACAGCAACAACAAGAAGCGACTGCGTTGACACGGCCGCTGGCAAGATTCGCACTACAAGTTCGCCTGCCCGGCTGCAGTTTCCCCATGCAGCGACGCGCTCTGTCTGTGGCCTGCGCATCAGGCCGAAAATGGTTGCCGGGGAAGCGCAACGACCAATCGCAGCGCAGCTGAGGTGTGGCCTCACTGAGCGAAGGGAAATTACGCATGAGTAAATTTCCCTCGCTGCTAATAATCACTTGAGACATGCGCACTCTGGCGGTGGTTGATGCCAACAGTGCAGGCAACCCTTGCATAGGGAAATTCTCCCCGACTCCGCTGCTGCGAGCTGCGTTGCTTTTGTAAACATGCGCAGGCGCACTCTCACAGGGCTGGGCGCGAGTGTGAGAGCGAGTGGGAGCGTGCGAGTGAGAGTACGAGTGCGGGGGTACATTTTGTGTGTTTTGGCTGGGACTTTTTGGCAGCGGCAAAGTGAAATGCTTTGATTTCGCTGATTGTTCGATCACACGCAAACTGACAGCGGACACAGCTGGTTGTCAGCAGCAGCGCGCACACGGCACAGCATCCTCGTGCGAAGTTCTTGAACGTGTATTTTGTTTATTATCGCGAGAAACTCTACCAAAGTGTTTAACTACTGCAAAGTGAAACTTTATAAACATAAACTAAATCCCAATTCGAGTGGGGCAACTGTGCGCTGTGGCTATTTGAATCGTGCGTCTCAATAAAATGTTGGAGTTTTATCCAATGCCCACGAACCTGAATCAAGTCGGTGGCAGTTTGTACTCGCTGCAGCAGAATCATGGCGGTGCACGCTTTCTGGACAGTCCCAGTCACAGTGTAAACAGCAACATGACTGCCGCTTGTTTGACCAACAACAACAACAACAACAACCACAATCATAATGTGCCCAGCAATAACAACAATTTAAGCGCAAACAACATTTCCGGCAGCAACAACCCGACAGCAACAGCTTCATTAACGGCATCTGTAATTTCCTCGCACGCGGTCTCGCCAGCGCCAATTAACAGCTGCCCAACGCCCACAGGTCACAGTCCCAGCAGCCACAACAACAACAACAACAACAACAACAACAACAACAAGAGCCAAAACTCCGCCTGCAACACATTAACAGCTGCTGCCGCTGCTGCTGCGCCAACAACAGGAGCAACTGGAGCCGGCTCTGCTGGAGCTGGCACGGCCACAGCCACGGCGACGTCAACGACGACGACGACGACGTCGTCGGCAGCAGCAGCAGCGCTGGCGCTGGCGTCAGCATCGAAATTGTCTGCTGATTGCAGTGGACGCACAGGTATGTTCCAAAAGTATTTTGCACCGGCAGTCGAGGCATTTACCGGCTCGTTCCGGTTCCGTTTCTCTCTCTCTCCCTCTCTTTGTCTCTCTCTCTCTCTCAGGGGCTTCCACGTTTTTCGTTTTTCGCATAGTTGTGTGTGCGTGTGGCGTGCACAAAGGGGGGGCAGCGACGTAGGCGGCAAAGCCTCGATATGCGTAGCTCTTGGCGTCCGGTGTGCAACTTACGGCTAGTTTGCATCGTTGTTGCCCCCTGTTGCCCCCGACCTAGCCTCCCTTTCGGCCACGCTACTCTTGAAGTTGGCCCAAATTATTTGCGCAATTTGCGTGTGATATTCTAGGTTTTTGGGGCTTTCAATTTGAATTTACGGCTTTAATGAGGCGTAGTGATAGCACGAGATACTTTTGAGTTGAGCAGAGCGTGGAGTTTAATAGCGCAGCAGTTTTTGAGTTATGGGTGCTAAGAAGGAGTATCTTCCTGAGTATTCAAGCATCTATATAGTAATTTTAATATATTTTTAAATATTTCTAAGTTATATACAAGAATATTCAAAAATATATAGCGAATTGTTTCGATTAAATATATCTTTAAAAAATGTATTCTTTTGGTATAAAATACTGTGGAAAATTGTTGTATAATTTTTACAAAATTAAAATTAGAATATTCGTGGAACTACTGGAATTTATTTTGTGGTGTTATAAGGACTAAAGAAATTTTTACGTAATTTTGGATTAATTTTGTCGCCTGAAAAAGAAAATTTTTATTTTATATCAAAGCATTTATTAAGATTTATTTCTACCTATTTTAAACTATAAACTGCAGAAATTTTTCCATAGCTTTGACAATTTTGCTTTTGGAAAATTAAAAGTTAAGTCAAATTATTCCTTCTATTTCTGAGCAATTATTAAAATTTATTTTTCAAAAAATATTAAAATATTTAAGTCTTCTTCTGCTCAAACTGCAGCTAGCTAGTTTTCCCTCTTGCAATTATATTTCCAGCCAACAGTTTCTTTACGCATTTCGTATGCAATTCGAAGACGAAATTGTTGCTGTTTGGCCAGTGAAGTGCGAGCAAATTGAGCGCACACACTTTCCGGTCAGAATTGTGGTTGCCCAAAATGACCAAATAAATTTCAATTGACTTTGCCCGAGCGATGAATATTGGCAAAGCGCACAATGAATTATGCAGATGGCCGAGGTATTTGCCGTACTTTCCCACCAGAGCTATGAACACAAGTTGACCACAAAATAATTTTCGCAATGAACCTCGACTATATGTGTCATGCATGTGTGTGTGTGCTGCAATAAAAGGCGATTAAGGCATACAACAGACTCACACGCACACGTACTCGCTGCAGGCGCCTCAAAGTAGGCAGCACTTTTTAGCTGCCGCTGCTGTTGCTGCTGCTGCAACGAAAGTGTTGCTGGCAAACTTTACGAAATTCTGGCCAAAATGCAAAGTGTGCAAACAATGTGTGATGCATATGCGAACCCGTAGCCCGTTGCCCGAACCCGGACCCCGGCTGGGCTGGGGCGAGAGCTCTCTCTGGCAAGCACGCAAATATTTCGCCGCACACACCCGCACACACACACAGAGACAACCGCACATGGGGCTCTCTGCTTGGTACTTGCATTTGCATATGAAATTTCTATTAATTCCCGTTTTGCCATTGCCAAAATGGCAGCAAATAGTTTCCGTTTCCGTTAGACTTCTCACAGGCTCCTCTCTTGTCGCTTGCTCAACTTGCCAATCACTTGACTGGCATGAATCGAGCAAAGGGGCTCATCTATGAATGCGCAGCCGAATGCGAGTTTCAAGTCGAATTTGAATTTGAATTTGACACCCAACCCGAGAGCGAGATAGATAGATAGATGGAGCCAGAGGCAACTGCAACAGCAGCAGGCGAGGAATTTCGAGGCATTTGTGGCTGCTCGACGCTCGATGCTCGACTCTCAGACCTATTCATCTGCCTGCAGTTTGGCGACCCGACCTCGGAAATGAACACACACAGCACACACACGCAGTGGCAGCTATGCGCCATGTGTCTCAGCATATCTGGTTGCTGCGGTGGCCTCAGTTTGCTCGGCGCTGTGTGTAATAAATAGTTAGCTGGGCAGAAGAGAGAGTCAGAAAGGGGAACAGCTTTGTCTGCATAACTTCAGTCACTTTCGCCTGCCTTTAAATTGCGACCGCAGTAATTAAAGCAGTTGCCTCATAAGCCTGTCCGCCTGTCACAATGTCACAAACTGTCTGAGCGGCCCCCCCAAAATGTTGTCCGTGCCACGCGGACTCGAAACTCGCAGCTCGCCATCTGAAATTTATGCCACAACTTTTTGGCTGCCTGTCAATTTATCTTCATAGACCTGCGCTTGCCTGTCAATGTGTCAATAAATGTGCCATAAAGAGCGTGGGATGGCCCACGAACGCGACTGGACGGGGGCATCTGGCCTAATCAGTGGACGAGAGAGAGAGAGGGACAGTTGCACACGTAGTGTGTTGATAACGCGATCATCGCAGCTGATAAGCCGCTCGTTGCCTTTTGGCTGCTCTTCTGTCTATTACCTGGTTGTATATTATAGATTTCCATATAGGGGAGGCCAGCGCGGGCGCTTATCTTGCAGCGAGTTGATTTTGGAATTATCTGCCGTTTAATCGGAGTAGTATTTGACATGAGTGTGCCGCACTTGTTTCCACGTTTTCCCCCCTTTTCCGCTCTACACCTTGTTGGCTGTTTCTGTTTGTTTTGCGTTGTTCGCTGTTGTCTCCCCGCTCAAGGCGACGGCTTATCAAACAGGCAGCTCCAAACAGGCTTCTGTTGCCCTTTCCCCCCACCCAAAACAAAAACAAAATTCGCTGAATTGAATTCGAACAACGCAAATACGCGTACACATCGCGAGAACCTGCCCCCCACCTCCACGCTTTGTTGCCGCAAAAACAGCCTCAACTTCATAAAACTGCAGCAAGGCCCATAAATTCCGATTAGATTACACAAAGCGAGCCGTAAGCGGATAGCACCGCAATGCAATGTCAACGCATTCACAATAGACTCGCGCACTTCGCACTCCACGCTGGGCGGCATAAAAAACGAAACGAAATGGTCCAAAAATTCAAAACAAGACTTATCAAATGATCCGCTTTGTGTCCCTTTTGATACGCCATGCCGTGCCGTGCCGTGCCGTGCCGGGGCCCTAAACCAGTCGGGGCAATATTTGCGCAATGCAAAAAACCGTTATCGCCAATGCGATTTCATGCATGCAGGCAAACACCCACACATGCACACGCAGACACCCCCGCAGGCAACAGAGCAAGCAGCACAGTGCAATGCGTCTGCTTTTTGTAGCATACTTTCTGGGGCGTTCAATAGCAGCAAACGGAATGTCAACTGCATTGCACAGATATCTATCTGACTGGGTTGAATATCTATCTTCTATTCATCTAGTTTGCATATGCATGGGGCAGTTTAATACTTTGCGTATACTAAACTCTTTGAGTGACCCTCGTTAGCGCAGTAGAACGAGGTAGATGGCAAGGGATAGGGAAAGTGATTTAGCTAAAGGCTTCTAGTATCTATGTTAGATCTTTTAGAAAATAAAGTTACTATATGAATATATCCTAAATGAATATATATATGTAACAGCTATATATATACATTGCAGATCCAACTGATTGATCATCCCATCTTTATAAAGAAGTTACTTCCATTTTGGCACCACTTTTCGCTTGATTTCTGCCATTACAAACTCACACTTGTTAGCCCCACCCACATAGCCTAATACTAGCTGACTCACACCCTCACACACACACATACACTCCCACACACATGTGCAGAGTGTGCTTTGCGCACTCTAAGCTGTGCTGGCTGCTCGCTTGAAGCAGCCAAAAAGGCAGTCGCATAGCAGGCAGAAGCAGCAAGGAAGGGGGAAAGGAGGGAGGGAGGGAGGGAGGGAGGTAGAAGGAGTTGCGCTCTATTGTGGCAACCATAAATCATGCACATTTTTCTGCCACAGTGAGCCGCAGTCATATAATATGAGCGAGCTGCGCGTCGCTTTGCCGTTCATTTTTCAGTTGCTGCCAGCGGAGCAAGAGGAGCATCAGGGGATTGGCATGGGGTAAGGGGTTGGGGGGGTGGGGGCAGTGTAAGTGCTCGTCATATATTTTTTTATGTTTACTGCAGATTTCGCCGCGTATTTTCGGGGTATTTTCAGGGTACTAGCTACTTTTTATGACTGCCTTACAGTTTGAAGTGTGCGTGCATGTGCACAGATTAGTGGAGCACTTCTGCCTGCAAGGGTATGCGTGTGTGTGTGTGGTGGACAGCGAACATGGAAGGTATTGATGAGGCAGGCAGACAGACTGACAGACAGACTGCCTCGACTTGGGGGCAACTGGCGAAAAATAAAGCGAACTTTACGTTTCAATTACGCATCAAGCAGCTATCAATACAAGCTGTTACGCCGGAGTCGATGGCAACGACATGGAGGAAGAAGCCAAAGCAGAAGCAGGAGAAAAAGTCGATGCTGGCGGCGACAGATAGTCTTTGTTGTTGTTGTTGTTGTTGTCAGAAGTGCGAAACAATGAGCAGCAGCGCCAGGCGGGCGACGCAGTGAGGCAGGCAAAACATTTTCACACGATTTGCCCTCTCCACCTGACCCGAATCTACCTCTCTCTCATCCCTGCTGCCTCCCACTTTAGCTGCCCTTGCACATGTCACAACAGCTGGCGGATCGCTTTGTGGCAGCATCAAATCGATTTTATAACTCACTAACGCGCCAATTTTCCCTCTCTTTCTCTCCCCGCAGAAGTGGGCCACATCAAGTGCGAGAAGAATTACGAGCTGTGCGAGGGATGCGGCCAGAAGATACACGACCGTTATCTGATGAACGTGGGCGATGCCAATTGGCACGAGCAATGCCTCGCCTGCTGCTACTGCGGCATGCAGCTGCACCACACGTGCTATGTGCGCAACTCGAAGCTCTATTGCAAACTGGACTATGATCGCCTCTTTGGCGTCAAGTGCGCCGCCTGTTGCCATGCCATCTTGCCGCAGGAGCTGGTCATGCGACCCATACCCAATTATGTTTTCCATCTGCCTTGCTTTGTGTGCTACGCCTGCAGGTTGCCGCTGCAGAAGGGGGAACAGTTCATGCTGCGTGATGGGCAGCTCTTTTGCTATCGCCATGACCTGGAGAAGGAAATGTTTCTGGCAGCAGCGGCGGCACAGCATTGCGGCTTTGTTGGCCTCGACGAGGAGGATTTGCTGCGGCCACGCGACGGACGACGTGGTCCGAAGCGACCACGCACCATTTTGACCTCGCAGCAGCGCAAACAGTTCAAGGCCTCGTTCGATCAGTCGCCCAAGCCGTGCCGCAAGGTGCGCGAAGCGTTGGCCAAGGACACGGGGTTGTCGGTGCGCGTGGTGCAGGTCTGGTTCCAGAATCAGCGGGCCAAGATGAAGAAGATACAGCGCAAGGCGAAACAGAATGGCGGCAGTGCTGCTGGAGGCGGAGGCGGCGGCAATGGGCGTGGTGCAGGCAATAGCAGCGCCAGCGCCTCCGATGACAAGGACAGCAGCGAAAAGGAGGAGAAGTGCGTGAAGCAGGAGCACGGCGTGGACAGCGTGGGCGGCTTTCTAGGCAATCTGGACAGCGCTTTCGCCAGCCAGCCGCTCAATCCCAACTTGCCCTTCTCACCGGATGGTAAGTGTAGATAAAGGAAACCCTCTTTATATTCCAGCTAATCCAAATATTTGTCTCCCTGCAGACTACCCGGCCAACTCGAACGACAGCTTCTGCAGCTCGGATCTCTCGCTGGACGGCAGCAACTTCGATCAGCTCGATGACGACGCCGACTCGCTGTCGCTGAACAACCTGGAGCTGCAGTCGACCAGCTCGTCGGGCAATCACAACCATAGCCACTCGAACCAGCACTCCAATCCGCACGACATGCTGGCCAATCTGAACACGAGCCTTATCAATCCCATTGACAAGCTGTATCTCATGCAGAACTCGTACTTCAGCTCGGATCACTAGACGAGGCGAGGAAGGAGTCGCACGAATTTATTAGCGTTAAAATCGCAGCCAATAGTTCTCCCCCTTGAGCCCTTGACCCCTCGCGACCCCCGCATTAGGATGTTTCGCCAGTCGGCAATAAGTTGAGATTTTAAGCAAAAATATGAAATGTGATTTTTAAGCTAAACGAAGTTTTAAGAGAGATTTGCATCCCATCTCAGACATCATCAGCATGATGAGTGCATGTGCGTGAGATGGATGCGAGCATAGATTGTTAGTTTTAGATCCAACCCGCAGGTAACATACATGTGTCACCCTTTGTTTGTACATACTTTTAGAACCGAAGAAGGAAAACTGTTATAAAAATGTAATTTAAATTTAAAGTCAATAAATTATGTATTAGCAAGTGCAATTCAAACAGGTTGTATTTATTTAAAGGGCTGGAAAAGGGGAGCTTTGCCCCCAATCTTTTTAACAAATCAAATTCGTAACGCAAAACGACCAAATTAATGCAACACGTAAGACAAGTGCTGCCAGATCAGCAATAATCCAACCGTTTGGGACACTCTGTTAACTCTGCTACTTGATGGCGCAGCCAACTTAACGTTAGCTCAAAAATGCGCGCAGCCAACTTCACGTAAGAGCAAGTTGCGTGCTGCAAAATGCGCGTAAGTTCTCAAAACTCTACAAGCCCACAGATGGCGCTGCACGACTGCAGCAATGTGGCGGCTCAACGATAACCAATCTAGCGATACATCGAGTTACAACTCATGCAATATATATCGATAGCGGCACATCTGAAATTGTTAAGCTTGCAGCCCTGTAAAAAACAACGCGAATTATTGCAAGCAGCTACAATAAACAATTAAATATATTGGCCGACAATGGTAAATATTGAATAAATAACGCCATCAGCTGCAGCTAAGTAAATCCCTTAAAATTTCAGTTATTTTATTCGTTCTTGAAGTCACTGGTCGGCAAGGAAGTCGTCGTGGAGTTAAAGAATGATCTGAGGTGAGTGTGAGCTGCGCTGTGGCAGCTGCAATTGCAATTGAAAATCCGAATAATACCAATACTATTTGTAGTATCTGCGGCACACTGCACTCGGTGGATCAGTATCTCAACATAAAGCTAACAGACATCAGCGTGACAGATCCCGACAAATACCCGCACATGTTGAGCGTGAAGAACTGCTTCATACGCGGCTCCGTGGTGCGATATGTGCAGCTGCCCGCCGACGAGGTGGACACGCAACTGCTGCAGGATGCGGCGCGCAAGGAGGCTGTGGTCAGTACGAGATAGGAGCGCTGCAGTGATCCCCCCATCCCCTCGTCTCTAATTTAAGCAGAATGTCAATGATGTACAGTTTGGCAACCTTAAAACTAAGTGAAATTTTGTTAAAGAAAGCGCGGAAATCCATTTGAATGAATATATGTGCATATGTGTACCATGTGCGCGATTATCCATGAACAGCAAATCGAAATTTGTAATTTGTTATGTTAAAAAGGACTGCGTGGAAATGCTAGTAATGAGGTCATTGTTGAGAGCAGCGTATGCATTCCATTTATCTTTCTACGCCGCATACGGCTCATAAATTTTTGATGAGTCACTTGGGGTTGGTTGGTACTCGATCCCAGGCACCTAGCACCAGCACCGCCTCCAATATATAACAACATAACATATACGCCCGTCCGACTGTTTTATGTTTTTGTTTTGATGTGCTGCGAAATCATCAGATTGCCCGTCTACGCTTCAATGGCATTAATCGTTGTGAATAAAAGGACGACAACAACAACAGCAAGGACAACAATGGAGCCCGGCTGAGCATGCTATGTGGGTCAAAGCCATTTGACGTTAACTTATTGCAATGGCGGATACTCAATGGAAACTATTTCTGGACTAGTTTCCTGTTTAACTGTTTACATAATTTATTGAATGCATGGCGGAGTCTGTGTCCACAATAGATTTATGTTACGCCCGCCCCAACCCAATATTATACGCATTTCTAATGACCCTGAGTTCGGTCAAGTGTTGCCCGGCCAACAGGATGACCAGCGCCGCGTTGTGCTGTCACTGTCACGGCAATAACAACAACAATGGGGACAACTCCATTGTTGACCCCGCTGGCGTCTCCTCTCCTTTCTGGTTATGCCATTGAATCATCATTAAAACAGGGTAGGCAAGCGGAATGCGTTTAATTTTGCAGGCTCTTCCGCCTGTCCCATCCCTCGCTCGGCAGGGTCATAAACTGGACCTGTAGGGAGCTGCTGGGGTACTTACATTTGTGTATGTTGAGTGCGTGTGTGTGTGTGTGCGCAATAAAACAATTGGACAATTCGCTTGGAGCACACACACTTTATGGCATTTAAATTTAAATTCACGTACTTGCGCAGTGTTCCAAATACGAGAAGAAGTGCCCATTATGCCAAAATACTTGCTGAAAAATCGGCTGACATCAATGTGAATGTGAACGTGTCACTCACTGTTCGCCCGTCCGTCCGTTCGTCCTACCGTCCGCCCACGCGTCTGACTGCGCATAATTGGGCCTGGACAACAACTGAGCGGACCAATCGACCGCCCGTCGGGGGCGCGAATGAAAATCGACGCCACATTTTGGTCGAGCTTTACAGTTGCCGCCCGCCGTCCGCTCAGCATTTTTCACGTTTTCCATTATTTTGTTAAATTGGTTCCGCTTTTGAGGGGAACATTTCGTAGCACATATATCTGGGCTACGCTGTAAAACTGCCGCGCCGGGCGGCGCCTGGCCTCGCTTTGTTTTGCATTCGAACACGAACTTTGCAGTTATAAAATATGTAGCTGCTTGGGGAAGGGGATTGAGGATTGGGGACTGGGGCTGGTCAGGCCGCCCGACGCGTAAGTCAAGCTGCTGCCGTCGCCACGCCCGGCATAAAAAGTGTAATGCGCCTAGTTGGCCGGGGCTGGGTGTGGGCTTTGCGCGAGGATTTACGAGGCAAACTCGTAGGCAAAGCAAAGACATTGGCAGATTTCCCCTCCCACTCCGCTGTCGACGCAGTTCATCAACGTGTTGAGCTGCGTGCGGTGCGTAAAAGTTAGCTCGTAAATTTTTTTTGCAATGCTCATTCAGTTTTTATTAAAAAATAAACTATACAAATTTTACAGAGATTATCTAACATTTACATAGGAGGAGACAAATACACGTCGCTCTATAATATTGTATATTATATATTTATGCAATATACTATATGCGCGCGTGTGTAACTTATATACAAGAAATTTGCTTTGAAAATGCTCAAGTTAATTTCGAATTCCTTTTAAATACCCCGTGGCTCGAGGAAATGAAAATGGGATTCCTTGTGTCGCTGGCCACATGTGTCTATTATGAGGGTAAACATCGTATAGTACTATACAAGTAAAGTAGAGTAAAGTAAGTATAAAAGTTAAGTACAAGTCGCTTAAGTATTATGGGGATTTACCCGAAGTAATTAACCTGTGTAGATTACAGTTGCCTTCCAGCTAATCCGCAGAGCAGCCACATTACGCACAATTCGCTCTGCTGCGTGCGGCCGCAACATATTCCTGCGCACCCCCTCCGCGTCTCCCTTTCCTCCACGGTCCACTTAGCAACTACTTTGGCTCGGGCACACACATCGCACCATCGCACGTCACGTGGTACTGCCCAGTTGAGACTACAATGTCGTCGACGAGGCGTAATTAAAATTAATGCGCCATCGAACTAAACGAGCCGAGCTGAGCTGAGCTTTGGCCTATTAAAATATCATCAGTTTTCCATTTGTATGCTGCAATAGCTCCCTCTCTCTCTCTCTCTCTCTCTCTCTCTCTCTCTCTCTCTCTCTCTCTCTACGGACTACATTTACGACTAAGCACACCAACAGTGTTCCAAGACTTGACTCTCAATTAGTTGCACTAATCAAACGCGTTGGCTCGATGATCTAATCACCAAGCGATGCACTGCCTCCCTCTCTCTCTCTCTGTCACTCTCTCTGAACAACCTTAGGAGCACTGGAAGAGCCATTAGTTACTACCTATGTCTCTTTGCGGAGCTAGTGCACTGCGGCGTCATCGCCAGGCGACTCTAGGAGCCCCTGCTGACGCCGCTCCAGCTCCTGGCTCAGGCAATGGCAGCAGGAGCATTCGTCCTCCATATCCGCCACGCGCATTATTGCACCGATTCCTGCCTCGACCGCCACCATTGCCGCCAGCTCTGCTCACACGCTCGACACATGCTCGTCGTTCTCGCCGAGAAGGCCAACCCCGCCGACTCCCACGCCGCCCATTAGTTTCAGTCCATTGGCCACGCCAACACCCACGCCGCCACGCTGACTGTCGTAGTTGAGCACCAGCGTGGAGGGCGGCGTGGACTGCAGCAACAGTTGTTGCTTCTCGCGCAGACAGCCCGGCGCCGCATGGCGACCAATGATGGCCGCGTTGTGATTCGGATGCGGGCTACGCACCGATGAACTCTTCCTCATCAGGTGCGGCGTCACTGTGTTGCCCACCTGTAGCAGACCCACTTGCTCCTTGTAGGGTGCGCCGCCAGCGCCGTTGCTCGTGCTGCGGTAGTAGCTCTGCTGCCGGAAGGTCCTCATCTGCCTCGCGCTGCCGCCAGCGGCGTCCACCTGCGTCACCGCGGTCAGCATGGAGGGCGTGCGCTGTGAGTCGCCTCTATGGGGGAGAGAGTGCAAATAAGTTGGGGGGCGAAAGGGAGCAGCTGGAGCCGAAGGGGTTTTGCGGGAGCACCACCTACCTGTTAAGGCTGTAGGCATTGTTGTTGCCACCGCCAGTGCCAGATTTGTTGCCCTTGCCGGGGCACAGATGGAAGGCGCCATAGATGAGCGGGTTGACCAGGCTGTTGGACATGCCAAAGAAGAAGATGGCGTCCTGCAAGTCGTCGCCCAGCTGTCGGAGAATACATGGCAAAATGCAAATTAATTTCGAGTCCACCTTTTGTTCATGTCAACCTGTCCTGTCCGGCAGTGTCTGCTAAGTTCGTTTTGCGGTTTTCAGCTGCTACGGCAAGCCGCAGGGCATGTTCCTGCCTCCTCCTACCTCCCTTGCCCCACTTGGAGTCACCTTTTTGTAGCAGGAATTTCATTAAGCCCCTTTATGAGCAGGCGTAGCCAAGTCAACAAAGCCAGCAGCAACCTCAGCCATTAATTAAAAATTGCCATAAGATTTAATTTTAATGTGCTCAGCAAAAGGCACCAAGAAACGGGGGGGCAGGCAAAGGAAATAAAGAAATTCCGCAAAAAGGATTTTGGGCGCAGCGGCAGCTGCCAATCCCAGCTACGCGCTCCCTCCCTGATTTGCCTAGGCAGCAGGCAGGCAAGCTGCCACAAGCTGTAACATTAGACACGTCAAGTCTAACACAACATTGGCAGCACCTTGCCCTCCCCCGGGAAATTGATTGCTGATTGATGTGCCTGGAACATTTCCTAGTCAGCCTGGAGGAGGATGTGCTAAAAATATCTCTCGCAACTCTTGCGGAGCGTCTTTAAAGTGTGACGCGTAAAAATAGCAGCCCAATCCATCAGAATTGATGCACTTGCAATGCCAACTGCCATCAGTGATTACGCCATAAAGGATTTGCCGCGTTCATTGTTTATTTCTTCGTTTCGCAGCAGGAAGTATTAACGGAAATCTGGAGAAGTAACAACCCTTTTTTTCGGAAATGGCCAGCAGTGACCCGTGCCCAAGCCAATTTGAGCCCCAAAAAACGCCCACGCCTGCCTTGGCATACTTGCCCTTTTATCTGGATTCCAGAACAAGAAGATTATCATCATCACATAGTAGGGTGTCCAGCAAATGAGAAACGCTATGATGATCACCACGGAGATGCGCAACGATTTCATTTTGGCCTTGTGTATCAGTCGCTGACGATTCGTCTGTGTGGGCAACTGTTTCGTTGTCGAGTAGTTGGCCAACTTGGAGCCCTGGAACATTTTTTCGCTGCCTGCCAAGAAGAAGAAACCAGAGAAGGAAGGAGCATGAGTAACCGACTGTGTCGCAGCTGAGGCCCCCAGGCAAGGCTGCATAGTTTGCCTTGAGTTGGACCACATATTTTGCCTGTCCATTTGTGCCTCGGGCTTCACTTACTTGAAATGGTCCGGAATGTTGACATGTAGGTGCCTGGAATATTTAAATTAGTTGCACTGCATTAGCAAAGGGAAAAGAGAGATGTGTGCGGGGTATGTGAAGCAGTTGCCAAGTGCCCTGGGCAGTTTTTTGCAAACTTTCTCTGTGATTGGAATATAATCAAAGCATAGAGTATTTTTCTGTATTTTTTTCTATAGTTTCTGCATTGCATTTGCTGTTCAAACTGTCAACTTCAACTGGTCGTATAAACTTATTTAATCATGATGTGACCGCAACAGAAATAGAAGTTTTCATTTGAAATTTATGCTTTCACTTTATGCCAAACTGGAACTAGTGTAGTGCAGTGTAGCTGTTGTAGTTATACCCCTTACTCACCGAAAAGTATGCAGAGTGGCAGTAGAAATGTGAAGACAAGCGTGAATGTGGCATACATCTGCTCCTGCCACACGGCCGTGTAGAAGCCGTGAGTCACGCACTGGTAGAACTCCTCCACAAAGGGGCCGCGTGCCACATGGAAGATGAAGAACTGCGGGTGACACAATAACAAGCATAAGAAGAAGACAAATAAGAGGAGAAGATGAAGCAGCAGCAGAAGTAGAAAGCGTTAGAGAAAAGATGACACAAAATGTTTGATTAAATTCGCGAGCGTGCAAGATGCGGGGGGAGAGGGAGGAAGATGCTTGATTGAATATGTTTATCAGTTCCGTCAAGAACGAGTTGAGGGAAACAAATAGCAAGTGGCAGAAGTGCGTGTGTGTGTGTGTCTATTTGAGTATCGATTGTTGTTGCCTTGCCTAACGCCTTGCGGCATCAACGCCAACCCGCTTCAATTTTGCCATATTGCAACGCTTTCAGGTTTCGGGCAAGTTTGCGGTTTCAGCAAGTTGCAGGCCAAGTTTAAAGCAAGGCAAGCACAAAGAGAGAGAGAGAAAGAGAGGAAGAGAGAGAGGGGGGGAGGAATACTTTTAAGTGGGCAACGCAGGATCATTTACATGCTGTGCCTGGCTTCGGTGTGGCCAACAGAGATTCATCAAAAATGCATTTGTACAGTTGGCAAATTTGCATGTTCCATGGCACCTGTTGGGGGCACCTGCCAGGTGCCAGGTGTCCTTTGAGCTGTTTCCTGCACTGCTTCAGCTGCTGCCTAGATGACTCTTCAATTTAAACAACACCTTGCGGCGCTTTGCTTTGAAGCAACACAGCAAACCGCATTGCAATTTTGTAGTAGGGCTGAAATGGAAAGCTGATCCCCCCCCTACTCCTCCCACGCACTCTGCTAACCCGTTAGAGTAGTGATTATACGAGTACATTAAAAGACTTTTCATTTGCACATTTTATGGCTTTGCCCGGCACAGTGGGACACGCCAGTCCCCTAGGACTACGCAGGGGGGGGGCGGAAAGTAGTAAAACTAAAACACGGAAAACACACTAAAACACCCTGGGACAACGTATTAGTGCTGATTTTTATTAATTTCGCACATTTATAACTTCCAAGCAATTGAACAGCGCCACGAGCGAGCAACTCTAGCCAACAAAATGAAGTGCAGATTAAGTTGGGCAAACTATGATTATAGCCAGCAACTGAAAATGGCCAAAACTCTTGAGGCTTTAACTTTGCGCAAACTTAACTCAAGCAAAACCAAATGGACTCAACTCAACTTGGCAACAGGTCTGCAAGGCTTAAATCAAGCTATATATACCTGCTAGCTTATCTTTAGCTTAATTAAATTGAAAGTACCGTAAAAAAGTCGCTAAAAAAGTCGACGCTTGTTGCGCTTTATGCTCTTTGTTATACTCTTTGCCTCACAACTTATTCGGTAAGCCTGCACTTATTACCTCATGCGTCAATACGCGCACACACTGTGTGTGTGTGTGTGTGTGTGTGCGTGTGTGTGTCTGTGTGTGTGGAATGTGGCAATAAAACAAAATGCTTTCGCTTTCCACTTCTTTTTTTGTCGGTTGAACGTAAAATTTCATCGCAATCGCAAGTGTAGAAGGAATACGAAATACTGTTGCATAGTGTAATATAAACGTATAACACGCTCACGCACACACACACACGTGCACAGCTGCTGGCAGCGGGATCAACATTTGTTGTTTATTGGCAGTGGAAGTAAATTTTCATTTTGTTTTATTATTGAAGGCGCGTGAAATGGCGAACTCAAGAGAAGCCAAACTGGCGAAGAGTGTCGCATTGCGGGGGAGTGGGAGGGAGGGGGAACTGTAGCAGGCTGTGTGTCACATATTGAATTTGATATCATGGCTATTGATTATTGACATGAGTTCGCTTCAGGCGAATTATGCAAGGCAGGCCTAGAAAAGGAAATGGAGGAGGAGCAGGCAACTAGGCAACTGGAGACGCAGCAAGTGGCACGTTTTAATGCCGCATGAGTTTAATGTGGCAAGTTCGATAAATCCCAAGCAGCGACAGCGACAAGCTCGACGCGGCGGCGGCGTCGTGTGCCATAAAAACCTGCCATAATTGCGAAATCGTCTGCAATTGAGGTGACATGCGCTTCGACCTGTATCAATATGGGTTAATTAAGATAAGTGCCAAGTGCAGGCAAAGCCATTAAGCCGCTTAAGGCCTTAGCTCGGTTCGTTGTGAGTTATTTAAGTTGAAAAATACACAGAGAGAAAGAGACAGCAATAAAAAATTACCCTGGCAATGCCAAAATCAATATCGACTGCAGCTAAAAAGTTAGCGCAGATTTTTGAAAAGTTTTCTAAGCTTTTTGTATAAGTTGTGCAAAGCCTTCGTCAGACAAAGCACAAGAAAAGGAAAAGCAGCGCCTCAGAGCGAGACAGCAAGCTATGATCTTGAGACGGCAGCAAAGTAAGCAAACACACACAGTCCGCGCGCGCTGCCTGCCTGCCTGGCAATAGTTAGTTAAACGCTTTGAGTGGGTTTTGTTTAGTTAACATAATTTAAGAGCGCGTAAGAGCGTCGGCCCACTCTTTAATCGGGCGCCCACTCACGCTTGCAATTAAATGCTGCGCAGCGGGGCTTAATTATGTGTATGCACACATAATCGCCCGCCGGGGCGGCATTGCCTCTCAAATAGTCAGGCGGCGGCTGTGATAAGAGAGATAAGCGAGGAGGGACAGAGAGAGACTGCGCTGCTGCTGTGGGACTGCCAGGCAGCAGCGAGGCTAAACAATGCGCATAATTGCCAAGATTCAGCTAATTAAATGCGTTGAATTATACAAAAAAGCATAGCATACATTTCTGCGCGCCTAAAGTGCTCGTCTAATGCGCACAATATGCTAATCCCTGCACGTGGCAGGGGAGCAGCAGTTGGGACAACGTTTCCACTATCGATGGCAGCTTAAAAACTGCAAGCGCGCGCAACTTTTCAAGGGACTCCCACACACACACACACCCACATTCACATACGTGTATGCAGATTGGCTCACGGCACACACGGCACGCAAATCAAAGGAAAAAAGGTCACATTCTGCATAAACCTTTGCCTGGAATCTCTGCCCACGTAACAATGCCAAAGGGAAACCCTATTGAGCCGCAGCACTTAAGCCATGCCAACTACAACGAGACTAGCTAAGGGCCAGATAGCTATTCACACACAGAGTGAAGTCAATCTCATACATATAAATAGCTTGTTTCTGATAGCTCATTTCGTATTTACAGCCAGAGAGAAAGGAGTTTGTCTCTCTTGAATTAATATTGCAAATTAACTGAAGGCAGGTTTGCATAAGCTAACATGCTGTCAGTTCCACACACGCAATTCTAGGAAATCTGTAACTCTTGCCTTGCTCTGTCAGCTTCTCAGCTGGAAACCGGCTAAGTCGCTTGGGCCTAAAAAATCAATTCGATTTAATGAGCTATGCCAGTTTGTAATCTGTGCAGCGCGGTTAACCGCAAGCCAAGGGCCATTCAAATGCCACTTGGCCATAAATCTGCTGGGCAACTCAATTAGATATGCAATCAGGCGACACAAAAACATCCACGGCACATAAATAATGCAATAAAAGTGTGAAAATAAAGGATTACAAGGGGCGCGCAAAAAAGAAACAAGAAAGAAACAACGGTTCGGATTTTGCGTGTATGTTTGTTTTGCTGTTTCCTTTATGATTAAATATGGGCGAAAGCGAAAAAAAAGGGATGCAGAAAGAGCTGTAGATAAGCAGCAGCGGCGGAGCCTGGAGCACGGGTCGGCTTAGACATATATGGCGTGTATATACATATATAAACTGGGGGCGGGCATGGCTGCTCCAGCTCATTCCGATGTGCTTGAAAATATGCCGGGCAAATAAATATTTCATGTCTGTCGTCAGCGGCAACGCTTGCTGTAGCAACTGTGGCGCTTTTTTTGGGGGCTACCAACCCTTTTCGCAATCGCCGACACTAGATCGCCGTGGAATGGGTCTCTTAGTGGGCGTGGCAATATCCAAAGCTGCGTTTAGTGAGCTCTTATGCAGAAGGCAATCACTTTTAATGCCAGCGCCCCACGACGCCACCGACACGAGGAGTCTTTGCGCACTGCCAAGGGGGCGTATACGTATTATGCGTATGCGTGCCATAAAGCAAACATATTACTCCACTCCAGCCAGCCAGCCAGCCAGCACGGCACGCACGTGGACCACGCGTCGTTGGCCCGCCTTGGCCTGCGGCTTGACTTAATGGCAGGCGACAAATTGCCGTGCATAACTTGTCAATTGTCGAGCCGAGCGAGGGAAGAAAGCGAGTAAAAGGTTGCATCACCCGCGGATAAAAAAAACACAGCTGAAACGCAATTTGAATTGATTTCACTTACCTGCGGCAGGCTAAGCACCAGCGACAGGATGTAAGTGCCACCGAGCAGACGATGGCAGCGCTTGGCCATGTTCAGCGACTTCATGGGATACTTGACGGCAATCCAGCGATCCACGCCGATGAGCACCAGCACATAGGTGGACAGATACAGGCTGAACATCTGAAAGAGCTTGACCAGCTTGCAGGTCAGCTCATTGGCCAGCCACTGCACCGTGTAGCACCAGGCAGCCTCGCCAATGAGGCAGAACCCAGTGACCAGCACATCCGCTATGGACAGATGAAACATCAGCGAGTAGATGGCACTCCAGGTGTGCCGCGAATTGCGACGCGTTATGCGCGTCTTGTAGATGTTCCAAATGGTAAGCAGGTTGCCCAGCAACGAGAATAGCGCCATCACAGCGAGCACATACACCTTGAGCAGACCCGAGCTCGACAATTGCGGCGCATGATCCATCACGTGCTCGGGCACCTGCTCGGCCAGACTGTTGGTGTGTCCCAGCGACGAGCTATTCAGCCGGGAGTTGGTCATTATGGCAAAAGCTGTCTCTGCGCTGGCCACCGTCTCGGTGCTGGTGCTGGTGCTGGGTGTTGCCTCCGTAGCCAGTGCCAACCCCACGTCCAGCATGTTCATTGAGTAGTTGCCTATGGTGGGCGCCACCTCAGCGGCAGCTGCTACAAACAGACGTGTCAGATTCGCCATGGACGACCAGTTGCTATCTGTTGTCTCGTTGACTGGGTTGTTGTCTAGCAGTTCCAGTGGGGCGGGTGTTGTGTCGGACATGCTGAAGTTGCCTGCGGCAGGCAGCAGGCGCGTGTGCAGTGCGGATGAGGGATCCTCAAGGTCGACCATTGTCTTGCAATGCTTTCAACTCCTTGGCTACTTGGCTAGCTGTGTGTTAATTGAGAGCAACGTCTGTTGCTCTCTGCGGTGTGTGTTAAGTGGTTTCGGTGGTACTTGTGCTCTCCGGGCACTACTCGTGTTCTGCTGGGGACTGTGCATTAACCAGCGTGCATGTTGATGTTGCTTGTTAATGTTTAAATTCGCTAGAGTCCATCCTGAGTGGGCAAGCTCGTTGAGTTTTGGGTTTCTGCGAAATGTATGAAAATGTGCAAATTTGTTATGTTAATAATACATTAAGCAATTACATTTCAAAGCATTTGGATATGCAAAGCGGATTAGTGCAATTCATTATGCTAGATAAGCAAAGCGCTGCTATTTGCTTTTAATTACGCTCATTGCCAAAAATGATTTACAAACACGAGTTTATGCATTTATTTGGAATACCCACAGCGAGTACAGTATTTGTTTGGTTTAATTATAGCTCGTAAATAACTGTAGAGCAACAATAAACTACTGTAATCAAAACAACACATGAATTTCCTCCTTCCTTTGCAAAATAATGCTCACTTTCCTCTTCATTAAACTGTGCTCGAATAAAGCGAGCGCAGCTTGTGGTAAGAGCATGCCAGCATGCTTTCAACTCAGCTATCTATCTCTGTCTAGCCCCCTCCCGCTACAGTGTTGCCCAGCGAGCAATCTTAGCTGCTGCTGCTGCTGCTGCTTCTGATTTTGCCTCTGCTTTGTGCTTGCACTTCATTTCTTTGCTTTGGAAATTAATAGTGCTGCCTTCTCGCTTGCACTTGCACGTCACTTGCCACAAGCAGCAGTTGATCTTCGCAGTCAAAACAAAAGTTGAAACAAGTCAAACAGCAACAATTGTGCTACGCGATTGCACGCAAAACGGAAGGGCAGCCGCCAAGGCACGTTTTTCTCACGTCTCAGCTTGCAAATTGAGAGTGAGAAGGTTGTTAAAGCAGAGAGAGAGGGAGAGAATGAAGGCAGCAGAAACAAGTCAGAGCTTGCACTTGGCACTAGACGAACATAAATTGTATTCAGAATAGTGCAGAAAGTTTGCTTTATCGTTTGTTCTGCTGCATACCCTGTAAAGGAAGAGCAGACAAAATATAGTTTTTAAACGATATTTTTCACAATTCGAATAGGAAATTGATTGGGAATGAATTTTTATACTAATTTTGACTAGTTAAAGCGATTAAAGCATAAAAAAAGAAATTTAATTTTTTGAAAAATTTTTACATTTTTTTAGAGGGGGAAAATAGTCAAAAAATTGAACATTTATAAACCCATTAAATTCCGATGTCAGCTCAACTTAGAATCAAATCCATGAATAAAATGCCATTCCGCGCCGAAATCGGATGCTTTTCAACAAAGTTATGAGCGTGGGCAGTGTAACTTTTTGACAAAAAAATCCAAAAAACAATTTGAGCGGGGAAAACATGGAAAAAATGTCAAATATTTTATTTGATACAATTTGTACCAAGCTAGGGGCAAAACCATTAGTAAAATGAAATTGCAAACAAAACCCGCACGATTTCTTTTTTTAAACAAAGCAATGAAAGTTTAGGAATCCCGATTGAAAAGAAACAAAACTAACTCGTGTATTTTTCGCTGACTTTGGCAGCATTCAAACTTTTTCTGCTTCACTTGTGTAAACAAGTGCCACAAATAACAATAGATAAGAACTTTGTGGTACATCTTGTGTTCGAACAAGCCACCAACACGTACACATTTCCTCCCAGCCAAGTCGCGAACTAGTTGAGGCCTGGCATAGGTCACGCCCTTAATTAAAGTTGAAAATTGCTGGCTAAGAACGAGTTTGTAGCTGGCTAACTGACAACAAACTGGCAAATCAATTACATATTTGCGATTGATTGAAAATTGTCCGATTGAAAATGTACATAAATAACGCCCCCTTTTCATAACGGGCAGGGGTGGGGGGTTTTCCTGCAACGATTTACACGCTATTGGGATGATTTTCCAAGCCATTTAATGCTGTAGCCGGGGCAATTTGAATAAGCTAAATTACTTCATCGACGTTGACCTTTGCAGGCCAATTAAACTACCGTAATTATAAAGCGAGCTAATTTCGCTTCAAGCGGGTAGTAAAAGTGGTTAAAACGTCTCGCTCTCGCAGATCGGCGGCACAGTCGGCGAAGGCGATTAAGCCAGCGCAGCGCAGCTCAGTGCAAAGCCCGCGAATTAGCTTTAATGGATGCGGACGCGGACAAGTGTCGACTTTGCGCCGCGCAGCGGCATTGTGACGCGACGACGACGACGACGACGGCCACGTCGAGGGCGACTGACGATTTGCAGTGCAAGTTCAAAGTAAAATTCCATAAAATTTCATTTTCAAAATTAATTTATGAACATAAATTAAATTGAGCGCTCGGTTAGGGCTTTCCTTGTTGCTGTTGCTGTTGTTGTTTAGCCCGTGGCCTGGCAATGGGGGGAAAACAATGCGAACCAGTTCAGTAAACAGAGTCCACAATGTGGTCAAAAATCCATGCCTACACTGCACAAAACTGGGCGAGGCTGGCAGAGCATGCAATGGCCATTAGGCATTTAATATGTAATTCAAAAACGTAGCTCGATCAAATGTTAATTATGGCATGTGCGGCCTGCAAATTGATAGATTGCCCGCCCAATTTATGTGCTTGGATATGCGAAAATTGCCTTGATTGTCACTCAGCTACGACCCGGGCACGGTTGGGCCTGGTCCGTAGACTCGGCCGGGTAAAAGTTTACAATTCTTGAGGCGCTTAATCAACGCGATTAATATACAAATGCGCATTTGATTGATCGGTCCGACAAGGCAGCAAAAGAGAGAGAGAGAGAGAGAGAGCGAGACGCAGCAGCCCAAAAACGCAGTGCGACCCCGTCCGCTTTTTGATTGATTTGCATATGATGTATCAAAAAATAATATTGCGAAGCTTGTGCCGTATGCCAATAACAAGTCTAGACGACCCTTGTCCTTGGAGCAGATTGCGCGCTCATCATTGGAGACAGATCGAGACGAGGGCAAACAGGACAGTAATATGCAATAATCATTAATGAAAGCAGTACGCACACACGCGCGTATACGCGATTTAGAGCACGATTAACATTCGCAGTGTTGGCCCCTTAAAATAGACTGACAGCTCGGCATGTCGAACAAGCAAGTCAACCGTAAAACTTTCGCACTTTGCGCCGCAGGACATGCTCAACATTGACATTGCAAATAGAGGTGGAAGTGGATGTGGCAGTGAAAGTGTGGAGATGACAATTGAAGATAGAGCTGGGGAGAGTTGGAGCAGAGTTGGCATTGTTAATGGCTTGGCCACAGGCCGTTTTAAATGATGATTATCTGTCGGCCACTTCGCGGCGTGTGGCCGAAAATAGCCAACATTTTGGGCAGCCAATTCGCCTACGCCTATACCGCACAGCCAAAAATAGCTAAAGCATAGAGCATCGACTTGCTGGAGTCGAGAGATTTATAGCACTGATCCTGCAGAAATCCACTTTATGAAGTACTTATGGCAAACTTGTCTGTCACTTTGAGATAAGTTGCTGCTGCTGTCACAAATGAAATTTGAAAAGTTTCACAGCAAATTCAGCAGAATAATCTACGCTTATTTATGGCACTGTAGTTACAGGGTATACGCTAACCGCGCAGCCTAACAAGGTGGCCAGCTAAAAACTTTGCACATTAACCGAGATTGAATTCGTTGTAAAGAACTCTTTGTTCAGTTCAGTTCTCGCAGTCGATGCGCTTCTCTTTCTAATTGCAATAGAAGTTTTCCAAAAAGTTCAGACAACTTTTTGGACACTCTCCAGCGTGGGTTACTTCATTTTGTCTGAACAAAATTATTGCTTGATAAATTTGCCTCGCAGCACATTGTATTTGCTCTGCTTGTTTCGGCTTGTTGTATAACGCATTTATTTCGACGCTCTGGGGCTTTGTCTAACTTGGTTGGAAGCCAGCGACTTAGTTATTTGCACAGTTGTACCGCCTCGAGCACATACTTTTTCAAGCACAAAGAAGTGCACAAACACACACACCACACACACATGGCCTGATGGCATGAGGAACATAAGTAGCCAGGTATTACGGCAATAGATCAAGTCAAATGCCACAAACAACTTGTGTTTTCAATTCAAATATTAACATATCATTATATATGTAGATGTGCGTCTTAAGTCTTTTACTTCTCTTCACTTTTTTCTTTCTTTTTCTTGTTCTTCGTCTTTATGCGCTGTATAAATTTTGACAGATCTAGAATTTGGAATTCCTCAATTATTTGCACAATGTGTGGGGGCATATTAAACCCCCATACGCAGTTGATGTATAATTTGAGTACTTAAGCGCAATTCGAGCACGAGAGCTGTCGAAGCAATTGCCAGCAATTTCAGCTCGCAATAAATATTAAAATTTCATGCCGAACTGAGTCACTTGCCTTATAGATAGATTCCGACAAAAATTTCTTCTGCTGCGTCTTCTGTTTTTTTTCTTACTTTGATGATACACAAAGGTATTTTTTCGCGAAAGAAATTACGCTTTATGAGCTCAAATGCTCTCGCAGTGCGCGCTGCAGCCTCGTGTAATAACTGTAATAATCAGTGAAGTTTGCATCCACACTTTGGGGGGGCGGGGAAGACAAAATAAATTGCACAAATAAACCAAGACGCGACTTCACTTTCACTTGGCACTGCTTCTCTTCTCAAAATTGAAATCTTATCTTATCACGCTGGGTTCGGCTCGCAATGCTGCTACCGTTTTCAATGCTGCCGCGCCTAACTGCCAACTGCGAACGGCAAACGGCAAACGGCAAACGGCAAACGGCAAACGGTTAACGGTTATTGTGTTAACGGTTACACTGTATCAAAGCATGCAGTACAAGCTCCAATTCACATTTGCCGTGCTAATACAACCGCTGCGCCACGTCGCGTTCTGTGAACTGAATCGAGTTTCGTTGGCGCGTCGCGGCGCTGCCCATTGTGCGCTACGCAGTCGGGGCGAACAAGTTCGAACACGCAGAGCGCTTTCATTCATAAAATCACAACGGCGCAGCAGGAGCAAAGGCAACGCAACACCATGCAACATGTTCGAGTTGCGTTCGATGCTTTTGGCGCGCACTACCAGGGGCAATGCACGGCAGACGTTACTCATACGCCGTGGTGCACCGAACTCAAATGTCAAACTTCCTGTTAGACAAAACTAACAGTCGCCATGCTTACTCGTGCGTCGCACTCTCGAATCAGACGACGTCGCCGCTGCACCTGAGCTAAGTTCGCTAAACTTGATTCTTTGCTATACTTTTTCGATTGACTCCGCAGCAAACAAACAAACTATTTGATTTGTCTACTATGGCTTGCTGTGTCTGCCTTGGGTTGCCATGGCTCTGCGTCTCCCACTTCAGTTGGCTAATTAAAGCTTCGTATTCAACGTTTATCCTGCATGTGTATTCAAATTAATTAGCCGCATCTGCATTAGCGGGGGCGAAAACACACAGCGGCAAGTGTAATAAAGTTGTTGAGCTGCCCTCGTTTACTCCCCCGCCCAGCAACTGAATAATTACATATCGTAAGCACTAACGACCGCCCCGTCATTTTGTCTTTTATCTGGGGCAAGTTTCGAATGAAATCTGGTCAGCAGCATAAAATTGCTTTGATGCCTGTGCGCATATGTGTGGGAGCCAGAGAGAGAGAGAGAGAGAGAGAAGGAGAGAGATAGTTAGAGGAAGTAACAGAGACAGATGGATAGAGGAATGGAGGAATGGATGCATGTTCGCAGCATCACAAATCAAGTTCAACCCGATCAGATAAGCGCAAAAAGTTGACACAGTTGACCTTGAGCGCGTTGACCTTTAAAATTGATTTGGATCACGGCATAATATAGAAATTGAAAGTATACCCTATGGCAGATATAAGCTCAAAAAAATAGCAACTATAAATAGTTAAAGACGCTTTAAGAAAGCTTTGCCAATTTAAGCACTCAGAGTGAAAGGTGAAGAGTGAGGCAGAGGAAGAGACGGACTTAGCCAAGTGTGACGCGTCGCTTTAGGCGCATCTGATTAGCATAGTTTTCTTTATTTGTTTTGATTTGACAATATTTCAACAGCACACACTCACACACACATACACATGCGACCCTTTCACGTCATCGATGGGGACTGTTCGCAGCAGTAAATTGTCGTGTGACGCAGAAGATGTTGACAAATGATGGAAGCACAGGCTGCCTGGGTCAGTTTCACACACACGCACACATACACATGACATAGTGCTATAGCATTTGTGTGAGCGACCGCCATCGTTATCGCAGGAAGCTGTTGCCAGTTGGTCGGAGCCATGTCAAACACAGCAGCGTCAGTTTTGATAGTGAGCTGACAGCCTGCGGCTAAGTAGCCCAGCCAACTAATCCTTTGTGTGTGCGCGTATGAGTATCTCCCTTTGCGCGCGTGTGTGTGTGTGTGTGAGTTCCCCTTTCAAATCACGCATTGCATACTTTTCGGCATGTTCGCCGCAGCCGCAACTATTTTGTGGGCAAAAATTTCCATTTAATTTGTGCAGTATCTAGAAAAATATAGAAACAGTTTTTGTTGTTGCTGTTGTTGTCTGGCTTCCTGGCACGCGCCACGCTTGCTGCTTATGCTTGTGGCTTAAGTTTAAAGAGCCTGCCAGGCCTGCCGGAAGCTGAGCATGCCACAAAAGGCAGGCATTGTTGGCATGTGTGCCGCGCGACGCGTACAAATGCATAATTTGCCATAGAAAATTATGGCACGGGCGCGAGAGGAGGCTCTGGGCTCCTGAGTGTCCTCCAATTTCTCGGGTGATTTATTTGCTTTTTGGGCAAAGTTGACACAGCACTTGACTTGGACTTGCCACTGGATTATTGCTTTGTGTTGGGATCCGGACCCGGCTGCGACAAAGGTGGCGTTCCCCCCTCCCACCACGGCCAACACAGAAAGTTGTCAGAGTTGCGTAATCTATGGAGACTTCATGTAAAGCAGGCTTTTGTTTATACACACAGACACACACATTTACATATCCCCCGCTCACTTAGCTATGCGCACATCCGATGACATCCTCAGGACTGCAGATTTAAATTATTAACGCAAAAGTTTCGCCTGCTCACGCTACTCTCGCTTGGTCAATGGCCTGGTCAAATGTTGCCGCCAAAGCAATTGCCACGTGCCAAAGTGCGCTGTGTAAATAAAACAGATCATGGACACAGCGTGGCGTGTCCATTCCCGTGCCACGCTTTAAACGCAACCCACAATGCCTGCTACGCCTACGTTGCCAGCGTAAATGCCATTTATGCTCAAACAAATTGATTCCGCCGTGCCGGGCTGTATGGGCTGTACGGCCTGAACGGCCCTGAACGCCCTGTAATTTAGTTAGCCTGCAACAAGCTACCGCATGTCGGCCATTTCCCGGAGAAAGCGCGGCCACATTCCTGCATTGACTCAGCAATGATTTTCATTTCGGGTTTTGCTTTCATTATGCTTCGCTTTCGCCTTTCGCCTTTCGCTTTTGCTGTCTGTTCCCGAGCTTGCCCTCGTCCGGCATTCCGGCGCATGGGGCCACCCATTTTCATAAGTATTCGCAGCATATTTTTATGCTACTCAGGCCGATGTGGCTTGGGCGGGCGGGGGCATCTTTCTCGTGCTTCAAACTACTTTATTCGGATGACTGTCCGTTTGAAGTGCCGCGTCGGGGCGAGCTTTAAACCGGCAAAATGCTCTGCAAGTGAGCCGGAAAACTGGGTAGCTCAGCGCGTTTGGGATTGCACACAATCTGTGTGGTATTAGAGGGAATTAGCAGCACAGAAACATCACTTAAGCTTGTTGAGTAATAGCAAAAGTAGCAGAGCATCTTGCAGTCCAGCATACCCGCTTACAGCACTCTGAAGTGCATGCATATTTAACTGTTATGGGCAGTCCAAAAAATGGCCGGCAGCTCGCGATATTAAAATTAAAGTCAAGCTCGGAAAATATTTGCCTAATTTTTGCAGCAAATAAAAAACATTTACGATTATAATTAAAGGCAACAAACTTAGCTCACACATTGGGTTAATTTAAATAAAGATAATTTTTAAAATTGAAAATTTTTCAAATTAATATATTTTAATTTTAACTATAACTAAATTGAATTTAATTTAATTTAAATCTTTTACTTTTCTTTTTATATTTTTATTAACTTTTGAATAAAATATATATAAATAAAATAAAACAATTCTGTTTCTAAAAAAATATATGATTATTTATAAAGTATATAGTTCAAGCAGCTTATGCTAATTTTAGCAGAATTTATATACCCAAATAGCCCATTGAAAGGTCAAGGTCAAGCAGCATGCATACTACACGTATGTATGATTTATGCCCGAGCTATGCCTGACTGATTACAATGCTAACGGGAATTATGAGTACAATTTTTGGGGAAGCACACACAAAAATTCGTAGAAATCTTTTGCTTGGTTACCTTTCAACCGAAGCCTTTTGATTCACTGCAACACATAGCATTTTAATTTACATGCATGAAAAGCACAGATTGCCCAGAGCGGTTCACGGGAACAAGTCATCCAGGGTCGAGGGTCGAGGGTCGAGGATGGAAAAAGCCACCGTAGCACGTCGTCATGCATTTTGTATTATGTGTAAGTGCTGAAGCCATTTTTGGTAAAAATTTTAATGAAACTTAAGTGTGCTCGGAATGACGTTAATGTCGGTGCTCCAGCGGCACGCAGACAGGCCGCAAAAGTAACCACATTGCCCCACACCCGCCCTAATTGCAGGTCCAGTGCGCAGGTCGAGAGAGAAAAGAGGGTCGCTTAATGAAACGATCCAATTAACTATTAAAGTGCTTCAACATTCTTGCATGAACGATGAGCAAATCAATTGCATTTGCAATTCGATTCCATAAATTGTGTTTTATATATGTGGCATATATAAATAATTTAGCACATATATAAGATGAAATAAAAGCTTAACGAACAACAGCAGCTTGATGTCACCCCCAGCGTAATTAAACTTTTTATAACCCAATGTTAGTCACGAAATTAAAGAAGTAGAAACCAGCACCCAAAGTAGACCGACAAGCAGACACCCTTCATCTCTGAAATTTACACTTTAAGTCTAGCCTCAAGTTATTTCTATCTAAATATATTTTCTGATTGTAGCGCAATATCATAATTAAATTTTATTTTCAGAACCCAACCCACAGAGGTAAATGAAAAGGATTCATAGCAATTTGCAGTGCCTGATTTTCTCGGAAAAATCTGCGCTCCCTTGCGCACTTCCCACCCACTAAAACACATCCCACACAGACATTGTGAGGTAACCCGTAACGCCCCGAGGTGCCTTATACGCTGAGACGCGTAGAAACATTTGGTGAAATTACTTGGCAAAGCGCTAATTAAACGTTTTTAATGACCGTCAAATAAAAGTGCCATAAACACGGCTATAACACACACACACACATGCATATAAATACACATGCATTTGTATAGGATTCACAACCTATTTGCACCGTGTTTGCAAACTGTTCGTGCTCAGATTGTTGGCAACTTTAAAGTGTAGTTCGCATGGAACGTGCTAGGATTTCGCTGGCTCCTGTGGGTCAATCAACCCCTTCAACCAGGCGACAGACTAACCTACATCAGTCAATACCCTGCGAATTATATGTCACGTCGAGGCAATTGCCAATTTCGCATTCATAATTTCAGTCTGTGCGCGTGTCCCCTTTGACCTTTTCTCCCTCTCTCTCTCTTTCGCTCTCGTCATAAAACGGGTTTGTTTCTCAGACAATAGCCGTAAATTCGTGCAGAGAAACAAAGAGAAATCAGTTTGTCTCCAAGCTTACACAAGTCGATTCGGCTCGTCAAGCTGCGAGCTGCGGCTTTGGGCCAGGCTAAAAAACTAATTCCGCCTGCTTAGCATGCATAGTGGTGAATTAACACATTGGAGCAACCCTCATCATATAGTACTATACCCCATGCCAGAGATACCCGTAATCATTGTTCACGCGCCAACGAACCATTCCACAATGTAGCGCATTAATCATACGCCCCGTGCGTCGCGCGCGCGCATCCCCTGTGCGCTGTGATCAAGCGTCTTAGGCGCTTACATTGATATTGATTCAAACAAAAAACACTTTGGCAAAAACAAACAAGCGCGCACAATGAGAGCCCATCTGGCTGGAGGGGGTTTGGGGGGGAGGTCCTGAAAAATGGCGACCTGTTTCGCTAGCAGGTAGCCTCAAAGAACGCGTTGCCAGAGGATGCCGATAAACAAGCGCCTACTTCCCAGACAACAAGCACAACGACAGACTTGTATTTTGGTTTTCCTTTGTGTGTGTGCTGCGATGCTGTGCTCCCCACCCCTCACTCCTCCCTCCAGCTCCCTCTGCTCCGCTGTGCTGTTTCCTTTACGGCGTATACAAAAACACACTCGAGCACACGCCAAAAGTCACGCAAACCGTAGCCGGGGTCAACACTCCAGCGCCTCAAAGCATCCGGAGAGCACTTAGCACTCGCTTTGACTACGCCGCATTCCTTGCGCCGGCGGGCAAAATGCAGCTGCCCATCAGCAAATGGACAAATGTGGGAAATCTTTCACACGGCGCGCAAATATTAGGCTAACGCTTTATCATTTCCATCGCAAAGAGGCTCGGCATGGCACGGCACGGCAGGGCACGGCACGGCACGGCAGCAAAGGATCAGGCACACAGATTAGCCCGCCAGGTAATTAGACGCCACTTGTCAGCGGCGGAGCCGGAAGCGTGTTTGACACTTAACGGCGGCACGAACTAAACCAGTTTATGGCTCAATAATAAATAACAATTATTTAATGCGTTAATGCCCGTCCTTTCTTTTAGTGGATTAGGCAAAGGAAAAGGGGAAGGGGCAGGGGTGAAATTTGAGCCACCCTGTGGACAACAATTTCGTCAATTACGGCCTATTAATAAGCCGCCCTTGTGCCATGTGTATTAATTAAGGCGAAACGTGAATAGCCTGTCACTTAGGCCAGCTCAAACTCAAAGCTGGGGCAGATGGGGAGATGGATAGCGCCGTGCCGTGCCTGGCCTGGCCTGGCCGCACGTTGCCTATTGTGGTGGTGCCCCTTTGTTTTGGTTGTTTGCCTGCGGCCAGCTCGACTAGTACAACATACATACATATATGTGTGTGGCATGCAACATGCCTGTGGGCGCCCCTGAGCCAGGTGGAGCAGGGCCGCACTCTGTGTGTGTGTGGTCTCCAGCCTGGGGCCATGCATAATTGAATGCGTGCCATAGTTACACAAATCTGTGAGAGCCAACAATGCGCACACACACACTACTCTACATTTAACTAAGTATGAAAGCCAAACACGAGCTGCTCCACCTCCACGCTGAAAATGGCCACTCGCGCACAAATTCAATGAAAGGGCGAATGAATAAAGAATTAGCTGTGACAGCAATAGCCCAGGACCTAAACTAAGACCCGCACTGGCGAGGCAGATGGAGATGGAGCCAGCGTAGCCGGGCAATGCTCAATTATTGAGCACGCCATACTCCATATATCTTAGCGCAAATATCTCATTCTTTATCGCCTTCCGCCCGGCCAGAACGTGTATTGATTTTCTGCCCTGGAGTCGAGCCCTTCTTGCTCTCCTCCTCTTTCAAGCACTTTCGTCCTGTTTTTCCTTTGCTTTCATTCTTGCTTTCTCTCTGCTGCTTTGTGTGCCAACTAACGCAACAATTTGGGAGGCATCTTACGCGGCATTAGTTGGCAACGTGCATATGGTGGGCACTTGCTGCTCCTCCTTTCTCCCTGTTGCTCTGCTCGGGACCTTTCGAGGCGTGGCCATTGGCCGGGGCTGGTGGCACGCATCACGTGCTGCCCAATGTGGCGCAAATTGTGCGCCTAGTGGCTGCCCCAAGGCGCACGCAAAATGAGCCGAAGCCAACAATGGCCACGGCAACAATGACACTGACAGCTGACGAGTGAAAAACTTTCCGTAGTTCACGCAGCTTTCTCTCTCTCTCTTTTTCAATAAGAAGTGCAGATAAAATTTTATCGGGCGGCGACAAGCGAAAAAACTAATAATAAGTGCGGCGGAAACAAGCGATAAGATTGGAGTACTCCAATGGGCAGATAGCAACAAGCTCTGGCCACAACATGCTCGATATACCCTACCCCTTGGTTGAGCCCGCATTAAGAGCTGCCTTTAATGCGCTTAAAAAACGAAACGAATCGGATCGGCATCGACAGACAAAACTAACAACAATCAAAGCCATCGGCAACATGCTTGACTTCAAGCACTTCTCCCCCCATCCTCTGGACCAGCTGTGCTCCCACGAGTAACAGGCCTGGGCCTGGCTCTAAAGTGCTGCCCGTACACGTGTTAACTCGATAGCCTGCAGGTAAGCGGCTTTGGCCAAGAACTAAGACATTTGCCACGAACAAAGGACCCTTTCTTGGGCTTAGCCCTGAGCTTAACCCGCTGTTGTCCCAGCTTCTGCCTGAGCTTTAAGCCAATTGACCCAGCCTTGCGCTGCGATTTAACTTTATACACTGCACAAAGCACAAACCCCGCCAGCGACTAATTGCGTAATTGACTTCGAGGCTATTGAAACGTCATTTTGCCAGTTTTTCAACGGGAAACGCAAACAACAACGTGAGATTTTAAAGCAATTTCCCCAACTGCCAGCCCAAGTGGCAGCCGCATGTGACAAAACGGCAAATAAATCAATTGAAAACCACTTAAATTTCACTTTGCCCCAGCCATGGCTTGAGATATCAAAGAAAATCGCAGTGAAAGGAAAAATAAATTAATGGCTTGTTCTGCCAACAAATCGAACGACAACAACGAATCCAATTCGAGTGCCCTTTTGAATTAATTCCAAAAAGGCAGCGACAACAAATTGTTTATACATTAAGCTCGCCTCGACTTGCTGGCGGTGTCAATGACAGAAATCCGTGCCACAAGCTGAAGTAGGCAAGGAACTAACAATTACATATGTATGTGTGTGTTTACTTGCACTCGGCTCTGCACTTGGCCAAGTGCGGGTACTCCAATGTAGCCAGTCGCGCGCTGCAGCTGACAGCGAGCGCGACTCCCTCTCTCTCTCTCTCTTCCTCTCATCGACATCATTAAAATTACACATCAAGATAATTGAGAGCACCTTAAGAGAGCGAGAGCGAGAGAGAGCCAGCCATAAATGGGCAGGTGCGAAATCAAAACGCGCCGGCGCTGGCCAAGAAAATAAACACACTAATAAAACACTTTCTGGTCAGCGCGTTGGGTGAAGCAGGCGCTTCAGTTGCCCAGGGCGGCCATTAGGGCCGGTGATTGACGGCGCCTATTTAGCGCCTTTGTGTGTTTGTGTGTGTGTGTGTGTGTCGCTGGCTGAGATTGAAAGAGCAAGTGAAAAGGTAAACTCACTCACTGTCTGTCTGTCTGGGCAGCCTGGAGACGTCTGGCGCATAAATGCCTGAGCACAGATAGTTGAGTAAATAAAGCCATATTTATATACAATCACTCACGCACACACACACGTGCACACACATACACACACTTTCTCGCTCATTCGGGTATGTAAAAATCAATTCCGTTTTGGCAGCAGGTGCCAAAGGGCGCAAAAGGGAAAAAAGTGCCAAAGATTTGCCGTTGTTCTGCTTGAGTGTGCAGCGGTTCAAGGAACTTAAGGGTTCAAGTTTGCGTTCGCTTTAAAGCGCTGTGGCCCCTTCCCCTGCTGACAGGGTTTAATGTAATTAAATTATAATATGTAAACGACAAACTCGACTGGCATGAGCTGTTTACCAAATTTAGCAGGTAAATTAAGTTTTTAGTGCAGCTTCGTTCGTTTCACTTTGCTGATGCGGAGTGCCATACGGGGCGTATGCATAACTTGCGCTCAAAAGTATGCTATACAAATGGAGACTGCGTGAGACGTGCCTTCGCTTTTAGCAAGTTACCTTTGCATGCCACACAATAAATAACTGCGAGTTGGAAGGGTTAAGAAACCCATTCGTCACGCGGCAACTGAGTTGGCCGCAGGCGTTTTGGCAGCAGCGCAGGGAGGGACGAGAAGGGGAAGTCGCTCTTCTACCTGGTTGGACAGCAGGTGAACAGGTGCGATTGCCGGGCACAGGTGCCAGCAAAGCCAGGGTCAGGCCAGACCTGGCTAAACATGCTGTTCATGCTGTGCTTGTTTGCGACGCCTTGTTGTAGCTTTTGTTTTTGTTATTGTTGTGCTCATTGTTTCAGTTGTTTCTGCTTGTGTTTTTCATGCAACGGCAACTCCAACTTGCTGTTGAACTTGAAGCTTTGCCTTGCCAGTTTTGTTGTTTATGTTGCCGTTGCCGTTGCTGCTGCAGGGGCAGAGTAGGGCACAAACCATACGACGCGGCGCGGTTAGCGGTTTGTCAAAGGGTCCACAGCCGCAAAGCTCGCTGGGCGCGTGTTCGCATGCGGATCAGAGTGCTCAAACATAAATTGCGGTAAGCTAACAAGAAGGGAAGCAGCAAAAGAGGGACTGCACTGGCCACAGCCAGCTGTCACAACACACACACACACACACACACACAGAAACCAACTGGCATACACGTGAAGAATTTGGGCACCGCAAAGCTTTTTGATTAGCACCTCAAAGCCAATTAGTGGCACGCATAAATAAGCCAGAAATCGCACGCAAATCTCGCAGGCAACACATGTATATATAGCATACTATATATATTTTATGTGTTTATGTACGTAATGCGGTGATTTAATTAATGCATTGACCGCCCTGCAGCTGTCTCTCTCTTGCTCTCTCTGTGATTTATGCCGCCTGCTTAATTATTAAGTTGTTATGCAGACTTTAAACATTTATTGCAAACAAAGCGGCGACAACGTGGCGCATACAAAGTGGCAGCAGCAACCTAAGCTGACCACGCCCCGCTTGCAGCCATTGAAGCACATTCGGTTTGGGGTTTTATGAGTTCGACGAGTGTTTCGGCAGTTGGACAAGCTTGCCTCCATCGGCCATTTTATTAGCCTGGCCTGGCCGCTCATAAATATTTTATGCCATATAAAAATGTAGCCAATGCGCAGCGTAGCCAACTTGGGTCGGTTAAAGCCACTTGCGGTAATTAGTGGCATCGAGTTGAAAAGCTAATAAATACATTGCGCCTCGACTCGGCGAGTGTGTGGGCGTGATTTATGTGCGCTGCCGCTGCTGCAGTCATGCGATGTCGCAGACAAGGCTAATTGCTAATTAAATACGTCGAAAGCAAAGCCCAAGCATGCAGTTTGGCCTTGTCGTGAGATGGGAAGCCACAGCCTGCCCCGTGTCTGATTCGACACACTCTTTTAATATATGTTTTACGGCCTGTGTTTTTTTTGGCTCGAAACTTTTTTCGTTGCCTTTTGCGAATGTGGAATTAAAACAAATAAAATACGACAAATGCCATAAAGTAACTTTTTCAGCCACGTGACTTGTTTACAAAAATCTCCAGAAGTTCTCCACCGGGAACAAGCCTGAGACTTTTGAACTTTCCCCTTTTCTGGCAACTCTCTCACACTCTTCTTCTCAGCAGCTTACACTGTAATTCTGATGTTTGTCTTTAATGAAAATTATTCAAATTTCTTAGCTTGAAAACTGCTAAAAGGGAGCGTGGAGTCTCTTTAAAGCGGCGTGAGAGTAGAAGGGGGATTGGCATGGAGACTGTTCGGTAGACAATGCCATTAACTCGGCCAGGCACAAGCAATGATAATAGACATAATTCACACCTCGAAATTAAGACACAGACAGCCGCACAGCACCGCATTAAGTGCCCGTCCAGAAGCATTGGAAATTGTTATTGCCTCCGCGCCACGCCTACAAATCTGCGCCATGCGTCTGCCGACGGCAATTAATTTACATTATTTTTATAACAAATTGCACTCGACCGTCGACCAAGGAGCGTCGACTGGCGGCTGGCGGCTGTTTGGCCATTGACCAGCTGCATACACGGCGTATGCGCAACGTTTGAAGCACATATTTGAATAGGCCAAACGGCAGGCAGTCTGTGGTTTTTCGCTGTGGACACGCCTTAAGTGCCACTCGGAAGCGTCTTCATTTACGCCAGACGATTAAATTAAATTAAATGAAACAAGCACACACACACACACAGAGACACCCCCGCATACTAACACATTATTTGTTGCTGTTGTTTGGCTAATGTTAATGTGGTTGTTCTTGCCGTTGTTGCGGCGCACAGAGTGAGAGTAAAACTTGACGTGACAACTGGTAATTAGGTGGCACAGCTGACCCGCACCCTCGCACGCAATCCGAGCCCGAACCCAAAGCTAGCCATGCAAATATAATTTTAGCCAAAGGGTTTCATACAACGGGCCTATAATTTATGTCTGCTCTCCCCCTTCTCTCTCGCTCTCTTCCTCTCTTTGTTTTGCTGACTCTAAACCTTTGCTTGCTCGCATTTTACTGCTGAGATTTCCTGGAATGCAGAACTATGTATTTATCAGGCCCTCGGCCTATTAACACATCATCAGCAGCGGCTGAAGTGTGTCTGCCTAATTGAGACTGGCTCACTTGAGAGTTTTGCAACAGTTAAAGCGAAATACTTATGGCAAAATAATAATTATACTAGAGAGAGATTAAAGACGCTGCGCAGCTTACAAAAAATCATAGAAATTCCTAAAAATTCCTGCAAATTTCTTCAACATTTTTCCCTTTAAAAAACACTCAAACTTACTTCAAAAGGCAGCCCGAAATAACCCAAACCGTTGACCTTTTCCGCTGCCTAATACTAACAAAAGCTAGCAAAATAAACCCAAATTAATTGCATTACTTCAAAATTGGCGCCAGCATTTCTTAAGCTGCAGAAAGCAAGGGAAAGCGAAGAAAAATAACGAAAAGTAACTGACAATGGGCAAAAAGACAGCGGACAGACGTGAAATGCGACGCACAGCGTACTGGGACTAGGCTAAGCAGCGCACATAATTCGTCCCTGTGAATAAGGAAGACGTTTGCTGCCGCGTAGACAAACAGACATGTGTACACAGTACACACGCACACACACACGCACGCACGATGAAAATTGTGTCATCTTCTTGCTAATTTGCCGTAACTTTTTTTAGCTAATGCCTACGACAGAGTTCCAGTCCCCGTCTAAGTCTCAGTCTCCTCTTTGCCGGCTGAGCCCGCGTCGGCTTTGGCTATAACTTTTTCATTTCGTGTCCCGGCAGCCAGCTAGGCAAAGTCAGCTCGACAATTTTCATCCCTCTCTCTCTCTCTTTTTTTGGCGACAGCAGGAAACGCGCGACTTTATTGTGAACACGTGACACACTCACACAGTCGCACACACACACACACGCGCACAATATTGCAATTGTCACTGGCTTTTGGAATTGTTCAATGACTCCCCCAGCAGCCGCGCTAAACGTAAACTTTCGATTTGGCGCTTCATTAAAAATGTTTAGTGCTTTATTCCCCGGTTCCGCTTGGCGCGTGGGGCTGCATGGTAAATAATTGAGAGCTGCGTCGTGCGCCTTGTTAAAGCCGGAGCCAAAAAAAGCACAAACTACGCTGCCACTTTATGAGGCAACAATTTGTGCGGGCCTACACTTTGTACCCACTGCAAATGGGCAGCAACAAAGGTTAGGGAGCAGCTCAGTACGCGCCGCTGCTGCTGCGGCAGCTTCGATGATGTTGGCCGTAAATATGGGCGCGTTTATGGACAAACCACTTGAGTGGACAGGGAGTTTGTGGTTGCGCACCCAGCTCACCCTCTTTCCGCTCTGTGCTCTGCACACACGCACACATACACGCACGTATCTATGTATACACACGTGCACGCGCATAGGAAGCCGCTGCGACTAGTCCCGCAGATACACGCGCTGTATTTATGCGATAAACGCGTGTCAAATATAATTTTAGCAGCATAATGCCCCGACGAGTACGACGACAATAAAATGCTGCACGAGGGATACATTTGAACCCAAGGGTGGCGGGTCTAGGCGGACTATGCAAAGTTCGCGGGAAAACGCAAAAAAAAACAAAGTCTAAAGTCGCCGCATTGTTTTTAGGGCATCGCGTGGGCCATTTTGCATTTGCTAGGGTATCCGTAACTGCCTACAATAAATATGTGTGCTATTTTTAAAGCGCACACTTTAATGCATGCCATGCGAAACTTTGCCGCATCATCGGTTCGGCGCACAGTGCGAATACGCAACGTCAGCGTGGCTCAATTAATTGTGGCTCAAAGTATTTAAAAGTTGCCGCAGTCATTGCCCAAATTTGCACTTGCCAGACTGCCAGACTGCCCGACGCCGACGTCGTGAGTGTTCAAGCATTACGCATACGCCGCGTTATCGTGCTGATTGCAACCTAATGACATACAACAGTTTCCCAGACAACCCCCCCCGTGTGGCTACGTCGTGATAATTTCATGCAATTGCGGGCACATTAACGTTTCCGCATAGCGTTTGATTTAGGGCTAAAATGTGTGGACTGGAATTTGTAATTATGCTCGCGTCGTGCTGACAGCTTAATGTGCCGCGGTAGCCTTTACGACGCGCACGTGTCTGGCGGATCCGTGTGATTTATAATGGCTACCCCCCCCAGCTCTTACTATGCGGCGCTATGCGTGCTCTCAATTTTTAATTACCGTGTCGAACACGAAACTGAACCATTGATGTAGGTCAAAGCAAATGGCAGTGCGAGCAGCAGGTCAAAGGTTGAGCCTCTTGAAGCATTTATCATGCTGCGACATGGGGCGGGGGCAATCGTGCGAGTCGAGGCTCAAAAATAAAGTTGACAATGCGGCGATAAGGCGCACAGGATTTATGTGTGCGCTTACGTAAGCCTACTCTAAGCACTCTGAGGGCATAGAATAATTGTCTAATTGGCTTAGTTCGCATCGATTCTCGAAATTGTTTATAATCCCCAATCAAAACGCGCTGCAGAATACATAAGAACAGAAAAAAGGCTTATGACACTGGATTATATAGAGAAAGCTACTAAGCACAAAGGACTCGCCCCTCCACTCCTGGCAGGACTTTCGCTATTGCGCAGCATTGTAAAGTGGCTTAACCAACAATTGCTGCGACAATAAACAGATTAGAAATAAGTAACGAGTAACAGGAGCAGGGAATACAAGAGGCGTGGCCAATTTTGAGCAGCTTCTCGAGAGAGAAAGAATGCGAGCTAAGCGGCTTTGCGCTGAGCCAAAGGCAAATCAGTTAGTCCATTTATGAAGCAGCAATTAGCCAAGCAGCTTGAGAGCCAAAGAAACCACTTCAGAGCTGGCAGCGCTTCACTTCCTGCAGCCGCTCGACAACTTTGCGCATATAATTTTAATGAAATTCGCCCCCACAGAGGAAGGGGGCGCTGTGCACATATGTTATGCGCGTAAGGAGCATAAAAACAACGGCGCACACACTTCCGCACTCCCACACTCCCACGCGCGCATAACAACGCACACTCAACACAGTCATTCGGTCACAGACATGTGTACTACACGTTTAAATTAAGAAGGAGCAACAATTCGATGCGATTTATGAGGCAACCTCAAAGGAGCAGGAGGAGGAGTTGGAGGCAGGCGCCCACGCGGCAACTGCGTGCACAAGCAGAAGCAGCTCCTGTGTGTACTATTAGACAGCTGTGCGCACAGACTAAATCCGCGTGCCGGATATCAGTTTCGCTCAAATTGTGTGTAGAAAAAAAAGGATTGATCTGCAGTTTTCGCGCGAAACGAATCTCTCCAATTTCCAGGCGACTTTGTTGATCGAATTTCACACGCACAACACACACGCTGCTTAGTTTTCCATTGAACTGAAAGCCGATGGAGCACGAGGCAGGCAGGCTTATCGTCGTCAAGTAGCGACAATGTGAGCTGACAGGCTCAGGCAATCAAATAACAAAGTTCTCGCTGCAGAGTGTGTGACAACTTTAACAACAGCAAGCGACAAATACATCACGTATAGTGTTTAAACGACTGTCAAACGTTGCGTACAATAGAGAGCCGAGAGGGGGAGGGAGAGAGAGAGGGATGGGTAGCATTCGCACACAAACACTTTGCCACGCACGAGTTCACAACGCGCTCGTTGATGTTGCCATTGTTGTTGTTGCTTGCGAAAACTTAATTGATTTAAGCGACGCCAGCTCGCATGTGAAACTTAGTCCATTACACGACACACCCACCGACGCACACACACACACACAAACACACATTGTAGCGACTAATAAAGCTGCTGCTGTGCGTGGGAGGTGTAAGCAAATTTATTATTGTGCTGCATACTTTCAGGCGCAGTTGATATTACAGCGCGCTGCTTATGTTGTGTGTGCCTAAGTGAGTGTGTGTGTGTGTGTGTGCGCCGCAGTTAATTACCACTCGAGGTGCTACGCAATGGCGGCTATTTTTCAGCGTCACACGCAGCGCAGACAAAATATTGCGTATACGCAGCGTCTGACACTAAAGCGGCAGCGCAGCCTCTTTAATAGAGCGTGCTGTAGCCCAAAAAGAAATTGATAAACAATAAAGAGCCAAGCAGTTATCATTACTTTGTTTAGCCACATAAAAAGTGTAGGTGCAAGGAACCCGAATAAAAAACAAAAAAGAAGAGAAGCGAAATGCCAAAAATATCAAGCGAAAAATTGCCAAACGTCGTCGTCCGAGACGAGTGTTGACCTCCATGGCGAAGACATTGCTGCCAGGGCAATGGAAAGTAGAAAGCAAAAAACAAACAATGGCTGCTACATTAAATATTTATTTGTGGGGGCAACAGCAAAGTCTCGCTGTGCAGCTCGTTAAATGATTTAAAATTGAATTTTCCCAGTCACGCAGGCAGCGCGCGATGCCAACGCATACATCGATTTGTGCATAAGCCAAATTCCATTGCGAATTCCCTTTTCCGTTTGCCAAATTTTAATTTGGCAATCGTTTTTTAGCGCACTTGCAGATGTGCCACAAGCGCGCCGACAGTCTTCAGCTTGGCAATAAATTGCCTTTATCAAGTAAACCACTTGAATCAATTTGAACCTAATTTCACTTTCCGTTCGAGCGAACATTCGCACTCGCATTCGGCTTAAAGTGTTAAGCGAGTGTGCTAGCAAATTGTAATAATATTAAGCTACTATATGGTACTATATATTTCTATTTGGCTGACAGTGGAACTCGCTTACGACGATAATCCTTTTGTGTGCGAAGCAATGACAAACCGAATAAGTGCCGGCAATTCCAACAAGTCATCGCGGGAGAAGGAGAAAGAGGAAACACATAACGAGCATTTGTCGCTTGGTTTATGAAGCAGTTCCCCCCCCAGCTCAGTTTGTGGCTCACTGGCTGCCAGAAATAATACAGCAAAAGCAACAGGACTGCCACCAACTGAATTATAATTATATACACTTCGATAAGGGAAAGGGGGGGAGGCTTCGCTGGCAAATCATTTAGCCTTGCCGTGGCGCAAACTCAATTGGCGCGTAAAGCGAAGCAGCAATTAAAAAATGAAACTAAATTACACTGTAATAAATTGAGTTGAGTTTCCGAGTTTACGACTCGTAACCGAAACGTGAAACGAGCCCCGGCCAGGCCCTCAAGGGGCCTCGACTGTCATGCTCATTGAATCGGAATCGGAATTGGAATCGCAATCGGTTGAGACCAGAACAGGACAGGACAGAAAAGGATGGCCATAACGCTTAAACGTAAAATGAAGAAATTAATATGCCAAGCGAACGGCTACCGTCCCGCAAATGGAGACGTGCTCCACAAGCTCGAGGACATCGGCATTATTTCAATTACACGGCAATGCAATTGAAAGTCAGACGTGAGCTGCGTGAAACTCAGCACCGTGGGTCATATTTAATAGCCGCAAGGACATGCACGCACAAAAGGAAACACGAATTGTTCTGTTCAGGAAATTCTTCACAAATACTTATAATACAAAAGGGATACAAGTCGGTATAACATTTGATAGTCTTGCGTGCGTTGTGCTTATAGAAAGTGGTTGGGGGGGAGTGGCTTATATTCGGTGTGTGTGTGTCTGTTTCGGGGTCAGGTCAACCTACATAAATATAAATACATTTACGGTACAGCTAGAATAATGTTAAAATCCTGTGCGCCTTCAACTAAATACAACAACAACAACAACAGTGAGCAGACAATTTCCATGTCCTTGTCCATGTCGGGCTGCCTTGCTCTACGAGTAGAAGGTGAGCACGCTCGTCTGGTTGCCTCGCACGAACAGGAAAGGCGGCATATCTCGACTGAGACTCTCTAGCCAGGCCATGTACAGCGGCGCCGAGACAATGTTCTTGCGCGGCATGGGCAGGGTCATGACCACCAGATCCGACTTGGTAGACTGCTCGTGCAAGTATTCCCGCAGGCGCAGATAGCGATTCGTCTTGTCCACCACCGCCAGCAGATCATCCTCGCTGATGAGGGCTGAAGAGAAAGAGAGAAAGGTGATGAGTAAGAAAGGAGTAGGAATAGTTGCTCCTGGTGCTACCTTCATCCTCATTGAGCGTGGCCTTGCTGCTGTGCCCGTTCTCCTTCTCAGCCACAACGAAATCCTTGATGAGTTCATTGAAGAACTGCGTAGAAGTCTCCTGTGGCTTCTTGGTGATGTCCGGTATCAAGGTCAGATCGGAGTAATCTATACGAAACTTGGACAACAGACTGGCCATGCTGCGCTGCTCGAACTCCAGTTCCGCCTTCTTGTTGGCCAGTGCATACACCCTGTATAGCAGGAGAGAGAAAGTGAGTGTGCGAGCTAATTCATATCGCGTGAAGTGCAGCCAAGTCGAAGACATTCATCTCGCGCGCTCAAGACAATAAAAACAGCCAGTCGAATCACTCGCTTCACTTGCCACACCCAATATTATACTTAACGCCTCGCTGACTCCACAGCTCTGCATGACCTTGCTTGCTCCTGGCAGACGCCCCTCAGGCAATCTCAATCTATCAGTGAGTCGAGTTAGTGTAGCTGCCGCAGTCAGTTAGTCAGACTATTTGTCTGTCTGTCTGCTTGCCACATGACGTAGCCCGCATTCAATTCAATCGGACTGCAAAAACATCTGCCAAATGTTACTGTAGCACACGCCCCCTCCTCCGCTTCTCCCCCCTCCAGGCTGTGCAAATTGAATTCATGGCAAATAAACTCACTAAGGCAGAGGCACGCTCGCCTTGCCTTGCCTTACCTTATGTAAAACACACGGCTTACAAGACTCCCCCCCCACCGTTTCCCTGTTATTCCCCCCGCAGCTTACCTCAATTTACATGATTGCCAGGTGCGTCGCGTACTTATGATGTAGGGCAGCAGCAAGGTGAGCCCACCATCGTCGTACAGCCACCAGACATCGATGACGGCGTGGCTGCGTTTTCGCGTAAATTGCGTCAAATCGGCCAGAACGTCCTTGGGTAACTCCACGCCGCCGGGACCGCGATACAAGGATGCGGGATCGTCGTGCTTCTGCTTCGATTTCCGTATTGTGCTTGGCTGTGCGGTAAATTGCGTAAGGAATTTATAATATCTGCAGATCCCTTACTTACCTCGATGGCGCTCTTGACATCCAGCGGATCGGGCATGCCCGACACATCCTTGCTCTGATTGCCGGCTATGAAGGATAAGTCGCTGGTGCTGGAAGCTGATGATAAGATAAGCATGAGGCATACATACAAGTCGGTGTGTATATGTGGGCGTAAGAACATGCAGCGAGAGTATTTAAGGCAGGCCAAGTCGGGGGATAATACAATATCATAACATACAAGGTAAATAAGGCAAATCGTTGCCACGCAATGGGGCACATTTTCGCATTCATTTTCGCAAATTTCAATTGGGCAAATGGATATGCAAAACACAATGCTCGAAACATGCACGTGCTCCCCCCCCCCACTCCCTTCCTTTCCCCTTCCGACCAAGTTAAGGCACCGCCTAAGGACATTGTATAAATTTAAATTCAAATTTACGAGCGTTTATTAATTTGGGGCGCAACAAATTGGGGCAAAGGGTTTTGCCCAGGCAGTCTGTGCCTGGTGTTTGTTCCCCCTTCCCCCCTTCCCACGTGCAGTGACATGTAAAGTTGGTCGATAGTCAGTCAGTTTAGTTTTGCTTTAGTTTGTTGCTGCCTAATGAGGCCAGAGCAGTGAAGGAGCAGAGCAGCAGGGAAGCATGCAAGGTGCCGAGTGTGGAGGGATGACAACGCTGGAGGATGTTTCGGCACTTGGTTCACATATTTACCTACTACTGACAGGCATTCTTGGCTTGGCATTCCAAGCAAGCGACAAAAAATTGAGCTTACACACAAGTTCACCTGACCAGGAGCGTATGCGGCGCAGGCTCTGCCGCAGATGCACTACGGCCAAAGCAGACGACGGCGAGTGAAAGCAGTTAGAAGCAAAATTGAAACAAATAAACTGTAGCTGGAAACGGGTAACCTGGAAACCGACGACAACGTGGCTACTTACTTTTGACCAGCTTCAGATTCTTCTCGCTGGCGGCATCTAAGAATGGTTTGGATTTGGTGCATTGTTTAAGTGTTGCAAAGTGGTGCCAAGGTGTGTTTGTACAGTTAGGGTGCACAAGGTGACCATGCGAAAATAGTTAATAGTTGAAAGAGATTATTAGCCTGGTCGAGAAGCTAGGCCAGCTGCCAACTTACCCTGCGACACATTACGACTCAGCGAGTCCACGCTGCCGCTTAGCCCATTGCGTACGGCGTGCTCCGTTGCCGTCAGATCCCCAGAGCTCTCGTTGGGCTGCAACGTGCGTGGCACATCCAGATTGAAGTTCCCTGTGGCCCAGCCGCCATCCGGTGTGCCCAGCAGCTGCGAGCAGTCCAGGCCCTGCGGCACACGCAAAATGGCCACAGACAGATACATGTCCAGTGCCTGCAAAGGGAGAGCAAAGATTGACAAAAGACCGGGATGCCAAGTCCACCTCCAACTCACCTTGTGCATCACATTGAAGTATTGCACCAGCTCCTTGCGCTCACATGTCTGCCAGTCTGTCTTGTAGCCCATCAAGATGATGTTGGGCTTCAGCTTGCCAATGCCAGAGGCCTGCATCAAAGCACGCGTGCCCGACTCAAAGTCCTCGCCATCTACCAGAGCATAGAAACCCTTGACGCGATGCTTGCGGAACCAATTGGAGGCGCGTTCCTTGAGATAATTGCGATACTTCTGAGAGCCTGAGCCGCGCAGCACATGACCACAGACGAGCAGCGAGAGATTCTTGGTCAACATGTAGGCAAAATCAACAAGCACAGGTCGCGCATTGGGCAGGCCCGAAAGCACCAGAATCTGTGGCCTGTAGTTCTTTACATGATCCTCCACATTGTTTAGCTGCTGCACTGACATCAACGCGTTCTTATAGGTCTGCGCCTGCGTGGTGGATCCCCAGTTGACGTCCGGCTTGCGATAGGCAACAATTAAGTACAAGGCCAGCACCACGCAGAATGTGATGAGAGCGGTGGCCCACGAGATGAGGAACATCACAGCCACGCAGAGCACAGCGCCCAGCAGACTAAGCCACATGTTGTAATACTGGAAGGCAGGAGGAGAAGGCAGTAGGGCTTATTAAAGCCAAGAGGGATTTAGAAGTAGAGTCTCACCTTGAAGGTTGGCCGCCAGCCCACCGGCTTGGCCAGACTGGCATGGAATGTGCTGAAGTTGATCAACATGTAGGCGGCCAGAAAGAAATTCGAGATGAGCGGCGCGATCAGATTGAGTTCACCAATGAGAATGAAGCTGCAGAGAGAGTAGGAAAGGAGTAAGAATGGAGCAGTTCCTTCTTTCATCTTCTTCTCTCAAGACTTACGCCGACGCAATGAAGAAGGTTAAGACATAACCGCGCACCGGTTCGTTATTCTTGCCATAGCCCCTGGCGAACCACACGATTTTCGGGTACAACTCATCCTTGCACAGTGCCTGCCAATAGCAAATGAACCATAATAAGTAACGCATAAGCGCACGCCCAGCTTCCACTCACCTGAAAGACCTTGGGCGCCGATACCAAACTGGCCAGCGCCGAGGAAAGTGTCGCTGCAAAGCAGCCGGCATAGATGAGTGGCCCGAATCCGGACACCAACTCAATTACCTGAAACGAATTTTGCAGTCCATAGAGGCAACGGCCAACGTGCGCTGCAGGAAACTCAATTAGAGACTGTCCTGCTACTAGGAACCCACGCCTGCTGTGAACTCACCCGTGGAACAGTTGAGAAATTCGTATGAGCCATTGAAAGCGCCATCCAAATCGCCGGTGGCATCTCGAGCCACTGTGCTGCCACAGATCAGCACCATGAGCAGATAAGTGCCCGTTGTGATGACTATGGCCAGGATGGTGCCTTTTGGTATGGATTTTTGTGGGTCCTGCCAAAGAATACTTTAAAAACTGCACAACATTCTTTGAGGGGTTAAAGGTCACACTCACCTTAAGGTCACCCGAAATGTTAGCGCCAGCTAAAATGCCTGTTGCGGCAGGAAAGAAGATGGCGAATACAGAGAAAAAATCATGGTAGGTATTCATCTCCCTGCGGTAGTCCGGAAATAGGTTCGCATAGAGTATAGTAGCTAAAAAAGGATACGGAATTCGATTAGAAAGGAAGAGTCTATTGGCTGCAAAGGCAACGAAGCCACTCACCATTGTAGCCGACGAAACCTCTGGCCTTCTCCTCCAGGCTCTTGGGTCCAATTAAGCTGCCGATAATAAAGTCAGCTATGGCAACCAGCAGAATGATGAGAAGACCAATTTGTGCCTGTGTGACAAAGAGAGAGAGCGAGAGAGAGAGAGAGAAAGAAGAGGACGAGTAATGACAGCGTTCATTAGGCCAGCGAAATTAATCATACGCACCTTAGCCTCCCACTCCATGCCCACGACAACGATAATGAGCAGCACCAGAATGGTGATGCAGCCCACAATGCGAACATCCATGATGCCACCGTCGACAATCATGTTGCCGCCGCTCGTCATTAACGCCTGCATCGACTCACAGAAGCCAACCACATACATGGCACACGCAACGGCATTCGCCAGCGAGAATATCAGGCCAATGGAGCCACCAAACTCGGGCCCCAGCGAACGTGATATCATGTAGTATGTGCCACCTAGTAGGTAGGTAGGAAGAAGAAGAAACCATTTAAAACACACTAAGCGAGTTGGCATTGCCGCCCGCCGCTTACCTCCTTTGATGTCGCCATTGGTGCTTATCGCCGACATTGACAATGCCGTTATCGTTGTGACGGCGGTCGTTGTCAGTATTAGTATAAAGCCCTCGATGATGCCCGCCTGGCCGACAACCCAGCTGAGACGCAGGAAGAGCATGACGCCCCATATGTTCAGCAGGCAGCGAATGAGTACACCTTTGATCCAACCGAATTTCAGCATGCCATTCATATTGCCAGCCTCCAAGTCCTGATTACGTTGCAGGCTGTGCGTGTTCTACGAGAGAGAGAGACAGAAAGAGAGAGAGGGAGTAAGTCAGGCTGAGTGCTTGGCTTGGCTTGAATATTTTCAATAAAGCTGTCTAGTGTTGATAAATGACTTGTCGTGAATCTCTTTTAAAGCCCGCCCCCTGCCTAAGAACCTACAAGTTTAATTGTCAGGCGAGTGGCCATAAAATTAATCATACGCCACCGCAGCCAGCGCTAAGGCCACTTTACTTATGCCTCCTGTCAAGGTGAAAAAGTGCCTAGGTTATTGTTGCCCTTCGACATTGATAGCCCCCCACGCTCAGCCTAGACAATTGTACAATTTTCCAAGCTTATTGACAGGGGTTTTCTTGCTTTTCTTTGCCATTCTTTACCAATTTTCGCTTTGTCTGTTTCAATTGGCAGCTCGCAAAACGCAATTTTCGAAAGTGCAAAATCAATTAGTGACAATTGATTGCATTAAAGTGGGCGTCAAGAGTCAATTGAAAAGTCAGCGTGCCCCCATGAAAGTTGACTGGGTGTCGGCTGTTGGAAAATGGGAAAATTTCCGACGATGAACTTAGCGAACTTTCGGTTTGACTTTCAGCTTGTTTCTGCTTGCTTGCAGCTAATTAAAGTATACCGCAACAGCAAGTGCAGCGCAGGGACTGCAGTGTTTGGCTTATTAACGTGGAATTCTGGCCAGGCACGCTCGTGTGCCTCCAGCTATGCTAATGACCCCCAACTGTTGCTTTGGCCAAGTTGCCAACTTGGCTGCTGCCAACGCTTCGTCGCCGATGTAAATTGCTTTCTGATGGCGCAAAGGTCATAACAAAAGAGCACGCTAAAGCGTGGGCAGAGAGAGAGAGAGAGAGAGTGACACATCTCAAGACTGTCCAATTTCATAGTCGAAATGCCACCGAATGCAGGCGCATGTTGTCGCTGACTGACAGCTCTTGCAGAGGCGTTGCGTGCCAATTGCAATCAACTTGAAATTGCCCGAACAGGCGAAAAGTTTCATTTAACTTGAGTTTTAAAGAGAAGGATAGACAGAGAGAGAGGGAGAGCTGCGTACTCACCTTGCCCACCAGAGTCGCATTATGCAGCTCATCCAGCGTAGGTCGATAAGCAGCCTGTATGGACATCATGTTGCGATAATTATCGAGCCGTGGCAGCGCCTCGCGCGTAAAATGCCTGCAGAGCACAAAATACAGTTACACACACACACACACACACACACAGATGCGGCTGCAACTTAAACTGACCGAAAACTTTTGCCATATTTCGTATCGTACTCATTATCGTTGAGCAGTTCGCGGTCCTCCTGCGAATCATTCGAATCATCATCGGACTCTTCATTCTGCGGCTCCACCTGAAAGCGTGTGGTCGTCTGCAGATCCTTAAAGCGCGACGGCTTATCCTTGTCCCGAAAACTGCTCTTGATGGACTGCCTGCAAGACAAGACAAAGTGCAAAGAGAGAAAGAGAAATTAGTAAAAGGCAGAGAAAGCAAAAGAGAAAAGCAGAGTGAGATAAGAGCAGAGCAAAAGTTTGCGTGACATTGTTGGAAATTTTCCGCAACAAGCGGCGACTTTGGACAGCTGCAGACAAAAAAATAAAAGCGAATTTCCCCCCTAGGCGAGGTGCAGGCAACAAAAATGAGAGTTTTGCTTTCAACACGCTCAAAACATGTATATTTACTTAAGAGTAAACGCAATTCTGCAGCTCACTCCAACAGGCAATTAAAATTTATTTCTGTTTATTTTTGCCCAAATTGCAGGGCAGTTTTCACTCCATATTCATTTAAAGCAGATAAGTCACTTTACCATTCGCACATACGAAATGTGGCTTAAATGTTTTAGAGCTTGCGGCTAAGCATGCGCTAAGGTGTTCTATGCGTGTGGCAAGCGGTGTGCGAGGTGCGAGGAGACAGCACAACTTCTGGCTGTCTGCTTGTGGTAGTGCCTATTGTTATAGTTGTTGTTCTTGTTGTTGCTGCTGTCTGACTATTGTTGCTGTAGCTGCTGATGATGCGATGCATGACTGGTCGACTGAATCCCTGCTGATTTGAACAATTGGCTTTAACCAACGGCCCCAGGCAACACCGGGCTAAGTAGCTGAGTGTGTGCCTGCCTGCCTGTGTGTGTGTGTGTGCCCCGCCTGACTCCTACTCTACCCCAGCTAACCCATAAGCAAGCTCTGTGCACCCTCATAAACACGTTGAGTCGCATTATGGAGTGGCAATTATGACCTTTCATATAATTTGTAGCCCATTTGGGCTAAGGCGGTACCCAATGTGTCACTATTGCCTGCGAAGGGGCTCTAAATAATGCCCCAAATATTCATTTAATTCAGACTTGAATGTCAAATGAAATTGTGTCCCAATGCAGATAGATGCCTCAGAATCGAAACTCTGCAAACAGTAATTAGTTTATCTGCGAGTCGAAAGACAAAGCCGTAAACCCAAATAATGAAATAATGAGACCAAGAAGTTCTTAGTTTCCATTCCGTAGCACCCGCAGGCCATGCTCCATAATTATTGGCCAAAAGAGAATGACAGAGAATCCTCTTTACGCTTTCGATTGTGATTAACATTCACGACCTTGGAGCGTGGCAAATGTCTTCACCGGCTTCGGTACATTGGCCATGCAAATGGGCTGACCTGCCCTGCCCTGTCCCATTGTCCCGATGCTGACCTCGGCTGCACTCATTGAATACCAATACGAATTACGGTTATTTCGCTCTAGCTCTGATTGGGTGTATTGTTCACTGTTTCGTACAGTGCAGTGTGTCCCTTTGGATTTTATGCCGCCTCCCGCGGGGGAATTTACAGCTAGCTTGACAATAAAACCAGAGCCAGGTTCGTTGAACTATGGAAAACCTGCGAGCAGGTCAAAAGACTCTCGCGTAATTTGATAGATGCAACAAACCCAATGCGGAGCCAATGGCCAGCCACACGTTTTCCAATTTGTATTCAAAAACATGCACTGACAATCGAACGTGTAGTAAGTTGACAGACCAGGGTATACCCTGGAGAGCAGTCTGATTTGAGACTAGAAACCAATCTAAACTTCTGAGGAACTTTTACTAGCTGAGCTCTTACGAGTAAACTTCTGCTTCTTCCAGCACTTTTACAGGGTATCACATCAAAATAGATCTCTCAAATTGTATTTCACCTAGCAGGCAGCTGAAAACAATCCCTTCCGTCTTTCAAGTTATTAGCAAATAATACGCAAGTTTACGGAACCACAGGCGTAACGGAACGTGGCATTGTTAATAGGGTCGAAAGGAAGAGAAGGCAGAGCAGGAAGAGAAAAAGCAGAAAGAAACAGGGAAATAGGAAACGGAAAGAGAAGCAAAACAATTAACAAAATGCGAAAGATTCCTCAAAGTTGGCAGCAGTTCTGATGGCCAGCAGACAAGCGAATGGGAAGAGAAGGAGACAGGACAGGGAAAGAAGCAGGCTCTACTTGCTCACCTCTGCTGCCTGGGCTGTTGTTGTTGCTTCAACAACTGTGTCGCATCGAATGCGTCGTCCTCGAGCAACTCCCCATCGCTGTTGGTCAGACGTTGGTAAACTTTATGTGGCCCATTGCTATCCGCCGCCGCTGCGTCTGCTTCGGGCGCCGACGGGGCGTGTGACTTGCGGTTTTCAGTGTCGTTGTTGTTCTTTTGATGGTTTACAGGATTCACTTGGAAGCGGTTGGGTCTATCGACCGAGCCCATTTCGAATGAAATTGTGTCCGACATGTCGCTCTCTGTAGCTCTCTGTAGGTGGGTGTGCGTGTGTTTGTTGGGTTCAAGTTTTTTTCGCAAAAACTTTTCGGGTTTCTGTGGGCAGCTAATGCAAACAATGTTCAAAACGGGCCACTTTCAACCCTCATGCACCTTGCGACCTTGTTGTGCAAATCGGCTGTATATTAATTCCCTTTTTATTCTCTTAGACAAAACAAGACATTCGCATCTCGCTTTGTATCTTTTAATTTATTTACGCCTTTCCGCTCCGCTTCTGCCTGCAAATAGAAAAGAAACAAAAGCCGCATAAATGATTGAAACATGTGGGATTTACTTAGCATATTACGCAGAACATAAACGTTAATATTAAAATATTTAATGAGTGTGTAGAGGTGTAAAAGATTTAAGTAAGTTTTAAGTAATTATTCTCTTTAGGCTTTCCAAAACTAATGGCAATCAAATTGCTATAACTGACCTTAAGCCAGACTTAAAACTTCCATAACTTTGTCAATTTTGGCTCAATTTTGATTAGGAAAGTAATTTGGAATAAAGTTAAAACATAAAATTTACTTGGCTTTAAAATGTAGTGGATTTTGTAGATTAAAATTTTTTGACATTTTTTTCATGCTACCCCCTATAAAAAATTATCAAAAAATTTTTAAAAATTTAAAAGTTGATTTTGTGTTTCTAATCGATAAAGAAGCTTAAAATTAGTATACAAATTGAATTCACGTAATTTTCCAAGTCCAATTCTAAAAAATATCGAATTTAAATGCTAGAGTTCCTAACAGAAAACAAACCTTTTAACTTAAATGAATATTCTAATTTTGGCTTCTTTTTAATAAAATAACTAGAATTGAATATAGAAACGCACTTAAAAATATTTTCTGACTTTATTTATGGAAAATAACGACAAAAAAGCCATAATTTTTTCCAGGAATGTATGTAATATAAATACCGCATATAACTTTTGTCTACACCCATTCATTTCTCTGCATGCTAAGCTGCTTTGTACCTGGGTAAAGGATGTTTCCTGGTAATAATAATAAGTACTTGCTTTCATCTGCTAAAAGTTGAATACCGCGAAGCACATTCAAATAGATCGAGCAACAGCTTAGGCTGACAATGGTAACGTTTGCTGCTTTTAGTGTACAGTGTGAGAATTTCCCACTTTCTCATTATCTTCAGCAACTATGTAGCATAGTAGTTGCCATAGCAAGCATTGACAAAAGCGAAAGCTGGTTATTTCTGGCTTCTGGTTCTCTATATATACCACACACACTTATATTGCTTGGCTGTGTATTTTCAGTTGAGCTCAGGAAATTGCTCAGCTTTTGTAAATCCACAGATATGTGTGTGTCTCGCGTGTGTGTGAGTGTGCATTTAACTCGCACAAAATTCCGGTAATTTGAGTCAAAATTCTCGCACAAATCGCTGGCTAAAAATGGCCCAGGCAAATTGATGCAAATTAATCATGATTAGCGGGCTCGGCTTGCTCAGCTCTCATGGGAGCAGCTTGCCATGTGTGTGTGCGGCGTGTGCGTGTGTGTGAGCGAGCGAGCCTACCTAACCCACGGCACACCTGGCGTATACGTTATGAATTTTCAAGCAGGACACCAAGCGCGCGGCTGTGTTAGGCGCCCGCTAAGTAACTGTGGCAGCTGCTAAACCCGTAGGAATTACAAGAATTGATTGCTCTCGCAGGCAGCAGCCTGGGCAATTTGCCACATTTCTCTCTCTCTCCCCAGCTGCAGCTGCCGTTTATGGGTCAAGTTGAGCAGCGCGGAAGCGCGAAAGCCGAACGACACAATTAGCATAAGAGCAACAACAGCAACAGCAGCAACAACAACGAGCACGCAGCGCACAAAGCGCGAGATAATTACGCCAATTATGCAATTTTTACAAAATATATGTGGGAACTTTGCACTCAGAATTTGCACAAATTTATTGGAGCAATTAAGCGCTTAATTCAATGAAGGGGTCAACTTAGGCACGGAAGGGGTAGGTACAGGGGTGCGACGACAGCTGGCACAGCAAGTCAACTGGCAGCAAAACTTTTGCCAGGGAGAACTTATCGTTGCGTAGGCAGGACAATCGTTCAAGTTTCCCCTTGACCTTGAACCTATCAAAGCAAAAAGGGACAGGTAAGCTGGCAGGAACCCGGACCAGGCGTGATAAGCACCGAGCTGAGCTAAGGGTTGTGCAGACACTCTGCAAAATGAAACCATTACTCCGCGCCCCTCCCTGATGATGATGACATTAAAAATCTGTAGATGATAGATTTATGATGCCTTTTAGGAAAGATTTTGATTAATTGTGCCCCAAAGCAAATCACCATATCAGGTGCTGCGCAGAGAAGCAGGCAGCAGCTTCATTGATTTCCCTTTAAAAAGTGGAGAAAATAAAAAAACATGATAGATAGCAAAAGTGACTAGCGGACAGCCACCCCCACCTCCGGCGCTGGCTCAATGGAATCGCTTGACAGCTGCTAAAAGGCATGACATAAACAACGAGCAGGAAAAGTTGTAAAAAAAACTTATCTGAATAATTGTTGCCATTGTCCGAGCCTCGAAGACGGCTGCGGCCCTCGAGCAGGGTGGAGCAGAGTGAGGCAGGGGAAAGGGGAGGCCTCTTTAATGGCCCTACAATGGCCTACAATTGCTCTCGACGTCGCGCGTTGCCTTGTTGCCCTGGCTATGGTTATTGTTGTTGCTCCTTTTGTTGTTGTTCGTGTTGCGGAACCGCTCATTCCACCGCTACGATTTGACTATGCGCCTATGCGGCGTATACGCGTTGTCGTATTTAAGCGCCGCTTCGCTTTCTTTTCATTGCCCAATTCAACGCCCATTCGCATTTCAATTGCTACAATAAAATAAGATTTTTACTACTTCGGTGTGGTCTTTGAGCCACAATTGAGCCAGCCCCCTGTGTCATATAAAGAGTGCTTCGACAACGCCTTCTCTTATGGCCAAATTAAATGTTGGCCCAGCGATTGAGCATGAGATAAATTTAACTTTGTAACTCGTAAAGATTTTGAGGGCAAAGAAATTAGAATAGGCAAACCCTTTCTCAGTAAGCACACATACTTCACGCATCTATGGCCAGCTATGCGGCCGACACCTACAAAAACGTATATTGTGACTTTTATGACATGACCTCAATTACATCAAAAGACCAACAATAAAATATGGCGGCGTTAAAGTTAACGCTAAACTCGACGATGCTGACGATGCAGCGCGTCTTAATGACAAAACATCATCAGCAATGGCAGCTGGACGGAGCACACACTGTGCTGGGGAACGTGCAGAAGTCAAGTGACACATTGCTGATGGTCAAAGTTTATGCCCTAATATTGATATCAATCGTTTTTACACACGACAACAGGATGAAACATGTCCGAAGTGTAATCATTAAAGCGGCACGCGCAAAAACAAAGCAAAACTTTTGCCACGCCCCCAAGCCAGAGAGGGAAACAGGCAGAGGACAAGACTAAGCCTGAGCCTGGTCAGCTACCGATGTCCATCAACAATACATGACAGAAGGCGGTCGGCACACGCACAAGCACACACACACACACACACGTGAAGGAATAGACACACGCATCAAAGCTGATTAACAAGCCGACTCCCACATGGAACAGGAGGAGCAGCAGGCCAAAAAAAGTGTCAAGCACACATACATACACAGCACAGAGCACAACAAAAGTTAAACAAGTCATGCGTGCTCTGATGCGTAGAGTATTACCCAGCAGACGGACAACAACCTCCCGCTCAGACCTGCCCCCTTCCACGGCTTAAAGCTGCCTGTTTAACATTGTATAGTCCGATTGTCCTTCAATACAATCTTTATTTATTCGCTTAATAAAGCCCTTTTTGTGCCCAGCCAGCTTACAGCGTAAATATTGCGGATTTTTTTTCAATTTGCACTCGAGGATACAAATTATTGTTCATAATTAAGGAGCATGAGAACGGAAGCAGCGAGCTGATTTATAATTGTTCAGTCCCGGGTAATTAAAGTGAAACCAAAGAATATAAATTACAGTCCACGTAGAGTTTCATTCGACTTCAGCTTAAATTAAACTATAAAATACTCTTTAAGCAAAAAAATTTCAGTAAACTCTTCACTTGCTTTAATATATCAATTTATTTTCTGATAGACAGCTAAAATATTTTTCTATTCCATTTGAAGAAAACTATAAAACTTTTATGGTTTTGCTATTTTACCAATATGTTTGGCATGCTCGAGTAAATGCGAGCAAAAATCACGTCATAAAAACAGGTTAGCATCCAATGGGCCTTGTTCTTTTAGTTTAAGCGAGAAACTTTAAAGTTTTAAATTAATTTGCATGTTTTCTATAAAATTCTTTTATGCTACAATTTGAAGCGCCCTTTAGAAGACAACAACAATAAAAACTTTTGCCATAAACTTATGGGCTGTAGCATATTTGCAAATGAATATAGTAACATACTAGAAAATGTGTCGACTTTATGTAGGCAAAGTGTAGCATTAGTTTCGAGCTCTTCCGCAAGTCGTAATGCTCTGCGGCATTTCCTGCTTGCTTTTTGGGGAGTTCAAGTTCTTTTCTCCTTTCACTTGCAAGTGTATTTCATATTATTTTGTCGGCTGTAAATTTGCATGGAAAAGTGTCATAAATATTATTTCGCGAGTTCTTTTTATGTTGCTAACAGGAAACTTGGCCCTGGCTACTGGCCATGTGCTAAGGTATTGAGTGCGTCTACTGGGGCGAAAGCCCGTGGCGAAGCCGAAATTCCAATAAGCGATGTTTTTTTTATGATTTAAAGTCGTAAATTTGTGGCAGCATAAATTTACGACTCCGAAATGGAATGCCATTGCGTAAGTACCCGGAGACGGCTGTCCCCAGAAACAGAAGACTCGCTGTGCGTGCGTGTGTGCGTGTGTGTGGGTGTGGGTTGGTGTGTTGTGACTGCAGCTTTTATTTGCTTCATTTGCGGCAACATAAATTAAGTGCAAAAATCTACAAGTAAGCAAAGCTACAGTTCAAAGTGCCTGACTGTAAGATACCGTGCGCACAGCTTTGAAAAACTGTTAGGAATATGTTACATTATTTACTTCGCATCCCCCAAAGCAAAGGGTTGATCCTTTAATGCGTTGCTTAATAACTTGATATACCCTTTTTCTAAAGTCCCCAATGCAACAATAAAGCACACCCGACTGTATGATACCGTGCGCATAGCTATGAAAAACTGTTGTTATTATGTTACACCACTTTACTTTCCACCCCTCAAGCAAAGAGTTGATCCTTCAATGCGTTGCTTACAAACTTGGTATACCCCTTTTCTAAAGTCCCCAATGCAACAATAAAGCACACCCGACTGTATGATACCGTGCGCACAGCTTTGAAAAACTGTTGCTATAATATTACACTACTTTACTATGCATCCCTCAAAGCAAAAAGTTGATCCTTCAATGTGATGCTCAATAACTTGGTATACCCTTTTACTAACATCTTCAACGATCGGTATAACAAGAACAAATACTTGGTACACATATCACAGGCTGACTGCCTGCCACGGCCGAAAACAATGCTGCCACCGGCATTAAAAGCTCAATAAAAATGTATTACGAGCATAAGGAAAATTGTTTTGACGAAATCTCAATGTCATCTCGAGCGATTCTCTGCGACTTTTATGGTCACTTCTTCTTTCTAAGCTTTGCAATAAATAAAGTTAGCGAAAAACCCAATGCTGTGCCATAAACAAGAAGTGGTGATTGCACTGCATACAATAACACAAGGGCTTGGTCCATCATGCAGGCAACTAAAATTCGTTTCTAATGAGAGCGCAACCAAGTAATGCGAAGCTACATTACGTATACGCCCTGCTGGCGAAGCAATAAACGTTTTCCAAGTTTGCCATTCAAAATTTTCGTGCCGATTGACTTAATTCCCGTTTGACTTTTATAGCGATTATATTACGACCTTTTCAATAAGCAACTCAACGCTTAAATCGATCATGTGCTTCAAGCTTAAACGGCAATTCCAGAGTAACTACGACTTTTTTTGCCAGCCAGTAGCTACGTGGTCATTAGTGTGTGTGTGTGTGAGTGTATGTGTGTTTCTTTATATGAATTTGCATATTGAAAATTCGTGCGGTGCAGCGTAAGCTGCATTTTTCCATGTAAATGGTGAATAAAGCTCGGCTTTACGCAGGGTGCATATTTTCATGTGCAATAAAGGGATATATATAGGGGCGGGCAATGTCATGTGATGTGACAGTGAAATGGGGCGGTTATAAATGCCAAATAATTGCCATACGCATGTCAACATTTTTTTGAAATATTTTAATAAAGTTTTTCGCAGAAAAGTAATTTGCTTTCTGATTCATTTCTGCATCATTGACTTTGTTCATTTACATTGCTTTTCAATCTTTAAAGCAGAAAAACTATTTCTCCATTAGAGAGACAGCAGCAACTCTTGGGAATCTTTAATATTCACAACTTGTATTAATTACTCAATTATAATTAAGCATTACATGTTGATTACTTGCCAAAGAAGTTGCCGAATTGTACTTAGTATGAAGCGGAAATCGCATTGAAGCACGCAAAGAGAGCGCAAAAGAATTCGCATTCATAACTTTATTCTAAACATGCTCTTAGACCCTTAAGAACAAACCCAGGCAACAACAACTTTGGCCCATTCGCACGCGCCGCCAATTTATGTTAATTCGAATATGAGCAGAAACTTATTAAATGAATTTACCCCAAAATCAAAGCCTCATTCGCTCAGGCTAATTAACAAAGTCATGAATGCTGCAAAAGCGGCTTAAGTAGCCCACATGCTGAGCACGATAAACAATTCATATAAAATGCCAAAAAAAAAATAAAGGTAGAGAATTAACATTAAAATCTGTATAGTATTACAGAATCAACTAGTTGACCTACAGCAGAAAAATCCCCTTGGGGATTAGCGAGACTATTGTCTAAATTAAGCTCGTCATGCAGAGCGTTTTTTCTCTCCGGCCATCCTGGCAATTACGAAATGGCCGAGATTCATGAATATATGATATCATGTCAGTATGCAAATATACCTTACATAATTTCACGGGTCAGCGCACAGATTAAATGTATAGAAACTCAGCTAGAGGCGTAGACAAACAGCTCGAGGGGGAGCGCAACTTTTATGGGCGATTGTAAAATTCACAACTTTCAACAAGTTTTCACTTCACTTTATATCGTAAATACTGAAAGTTTCGTACTACAAAAAGCTCGTTAATTATTTATTTGCACTAATAAACTAATAAGATATTTATTGAACTATGCCAATAAAAGTGTAAAATATTCTCAGCATACGCCCCTGGCAATTGCTATAAAAAATATCATATTATTTGTCTTTAATCTGCTAAACGTAAGCTTATTAAATATAAATTGCTATAAATTGTATTCGAACTGTAGCAAACAAATTCGTTTTTTCCATTTTGAAATTAAATTTTATTTTGTATTTTTTTTTTTTGAAGAAATTCCTTGACCCTTGCACAATTGGGGCGCACACATCAAAGCGCTGCGTGAATTCTAATCTCACAAGCTCGGCCGACAATCGCTTTGGCTACGCCCGAGCTTGGCATCGGGTTAAGGGTTCAAGGGTTACGCGTGTTTTAATTAAAGGCGGATTCAATTAATAGCTGCTACCGCAAGATTTGGTTTATGGATCTGACAAGACGAACAGCGCTTTGATTAGCAAAACGCGCGAGCGTATGCAAAAGATACACCCGCCCCCCCACATCTCCCCTCTATATCTTGGCCCGTGCTGCTGGCATTGCCTACGCCTTCTGCGGTCTGTCATTCCGTCAATTGCCATAAATCTTGATTAAAAGCGGAAAATGTGGCGAAAAGGTGAAAATTGTCCGCGTTTCAGTGAGCGAACAACGAGCGACAACGATTGCTATTTTCGTTGCTTCACTTTGGCTTTGCATAATTTTGCAAGTCGCGTTCTAAACATTTCCGTTGTGCCGTACCCAGTCGCAATCCCAGTCCCAGTCCCATCCTCCGTCTATTTGCATTTGCCATTCGCCAAACCATCTCTAATCGACTTGTGCAGTCTGTCTGTTTGCTGCGTCGTATCGTGTCGCATCTTGTCGCCTCATTTCTCTTTGTCAAGGTTCGCAAGGTCAATGATTTAATAGTTTCATTCTCCGGTGTTCCATTGTTCCCCCTTCAGAGAATTCCTCTGAGTTTTCTTTCTTTTATATGCCATGCCTTGTCCGGTGCCTTGCCTTGTCTCGTCTCGTCTCGTTTGTTTGCCCGTTCGCCTGTCTCCGAGTGTTATTTTCTCTTTTATTTATTTGTCTGTTGCCGACGTGTAAAGCTTTTGCTTTAGCTTTTTGCTTTTTGCTTTTGGTGTGTCCACTGCAAGCGCCACTTGTTTGCTCGCTCAACCAACCCCCTTACCCGATACTCCTCTCCTGTCAGAAGCTATTAGTCCATATTTTCATGTGGCATGCACAAATCGATAGTGACAAACGGGGGAAAAACTCGCATTCCGATCGCATAACGCACATTGCATATGCACATCGCAAAAGCAACCCCCAACCCGCTGCATTCTCGGGGTAGAAGAGGTTTGCTTGCGGCTCTTCGAAGGGGTTGTTGCCAGCGCCTATGCAAGTTTGCTTTGCAGCAGATGTGTCTGAGGAGGCGCAAAACCTTTTTGGAAATATTCCATTTGGGCAGGTGTACAAATCACAAACTCGAATTTCAATGCGAGTTTGATGCACATAAATATGGGTAGGTCCAAGCCAGCCAGACTGAATGTTACGACTTAATTATGAGAAAGAACTAGAAGAACAAGCTAGTGATACCTGGTAAGACTTTCCCACCCAAGGGCCCCTGAGAATGACACAACGTTTAATTAGGCTAAATTAGTGCAAACTGTGGAGACACGATACCCTCTTGGCTTATGTACAAGTGTAATCAGATACGCGATGACTTGTCGCCGATTACATTGTTCGCAACGTGCCATGTTTGCACAACATATACAAACCTCTATGTACATATGTATATATATATAAAGATACATAACGGCAGCGCGTCCTAAAGCTCGGGTTATTCTATTACAAACACTTAAGTTTTGCCCGGCACTCCGGCATGCGAATACTCTGAGAACCGGGACAGAGATGCCCACGGTCACTTATGGCAATGATAAATTGCCGACAGAGTACCAAAAGTGCTGGATGATGTACCGTAACTAGTTGGAAACCCGCTCGAACAAGATAACAATTACAGCTTTCAAGTTCAAGTGCATTTTAACTAAGAGACACTTTAGCCATGCAATCTAAACTAGGGTATACACATGCATACACGTATCTGACTGCAGACTTTGTTTTAAATGATGCACTCAGCAAGTTTGGCTCATTGAATACATTTTTTGATAACGCTGAGCCATACGAAATGCGAGGTCGGGGTCAGTTGCTCACGTTGGCTACAGTGGGTGCTCGTCTGCTCAGTTTCCACTCAAATTTCCAATTTTCACCCACTGTACTCAAGCCAAAGTCCTCGAGCAGGAGCGCAATAAAAATGCAGACTTTCAAAGCGGAAACTCAAAACGAGTAACACCAAAGTAAATAACATTTATTATATTTCAACGGAAGTTGTGCGCATAAAAGAGCCCGAAAAAATAAAAAAACAGAAAATGAAAAAAAAGAGACAATCGTTGCGACGACACTCCTGGCTAAGGCTGACTACCCAAGGTACTTGGGGTTCCTAAGGAATATGCAATATAATATGTAGATACTTCGACTTACCGAACTTTATTGCTTATGATTAACACGTAAATCCCATTAAAAACGAATGTATTGCATGGACGGATATATCCAATATATATTGTTGATACTGATATTGGGAGTGATAATTCGCCTGCTGTAGCCGGCCTGGCCAAGGTCAAACGTAGCAGTAATATGCAAACAGCTTTTTATCTGCACGACGAAACAAAACACAAAACTTTGAGAACGCAACACACAATTCAATAGAAACAAACTCTTCTTATCAGCTGCGCTGGAAGACCGAAAAAATATTGAAACACACACGCACACACAGACACACATGCAAACATACCCAAATACATATTTACATTAATATGTAAAGTGTGTACTTTGAAAGGTATGAGAGTGTCTGTGTCTGTGTGTGCGGCACGTGAATCTTTGAAGCGAGAGACCGGAAAGGCGGAAACTTCACAAAACTTCGGGCACTTAAGAAGCGCGACTGGAAAATTTAAAGCGTTTCTAAACCGTTTTGCCATGCATACTGTTCTTATGACACTACATATCCAGCTGGCCCCCTCAGACATTTCTTGCACAATTTTGACTGTATAATCTTCATAAAGCACAGGCTGTGCCTGCAAGGGGGCTCAGTTCAAAAATAATCATCTACTTTGGGCATATTGTGCACTCTTTTTTAAACATACGCACACGTGCTTTGTGTACAACATAAATAGCTATTGTATTTTTTATGCAGCAACCAAAATAACCAGTGTATTTATATTATCTTCTTCTGGCCACTTGAGAATATTTAAATGAACTTCAACATACGCCGAAATCTTTGTATATTGACGCGCTGGCAAAGACAAAGCGTAGACGTAGACGATGGGCGAAAGCGAAGACGAAGACGAAGACGAACTCGAGTGAGCGTGGCCCATGCGAAGCCAGCGAGCGAGGGGAACCGCACGTGCAGAGAGCCAAAGAGCAACTGAGGCGCACAGTTCGCGCGATCAGCAGAAAAATACAGAAAAAATACTGAAAGCAGCGCGGCAGAACGAGCGAGCCGACGACGAAGGCGGCCACGACGAGCCACGGCAGCCGAAGCCAAACCAATTGTAACGGCTTCGCGTTCGGCTCACGCTCAACGTTCAACGTTCAAAGCTGTGTGTGACGTGATCGATGACAAATCGCTGGAACGTGCAGTGCAAGAATTTCACTCAACGCACATGGAGTTATGAGTGGACTGCGAGCGAAGAGAGAGAGAGAGGGAGAACGGCTTGGGTTATGCGGCGAGTATGACGCCAGCTGTCTTGCTAGGCTGGCTGTCTCTTAACTTCCGCGCCCTTTGGGGTGGTTAGTTTTTTTCCATTCACCCTTTGGGGGAGAGAGAAATCCTGTTGGGTTCTCTTCCGCATGCAGCGCAAATGACCTAATAAACGTGCAGTTGTGGTATGAGTGCATGCATGTATGAGTAGATTTAACGATTTTTTGAAAGCATTTTAAATGTATCATTTATTCATAATTACATTATGCTAATCAGAGCCAAAGTAATTGAATTAATTATGTTTAACAATGCATAATTAATAATTATTTACCTTACCCTGTAATGCCTTTAATACACAGTAAACCTAACTGTACTGTGCATGCAGCTTGCACTTCAATATAATATTACATATTTAGGGGAGGAAGCAGTGCAGGGAGAAAGTAAATATTTGGTAGCCACACCAGGTGCGCACCTCAAAAAGCCCATGCTCATTGTACATCGCACATGACTCTTTTGTTTATAATAATTATTGCCGTAGATAGATACGTGGTTGCCTGGATTGGGGCACTCTGCACAAGATAGAACCGGATATTTTTAGACCACAAAATATATAATATATATGGCATTATATAAGTACAAGTGCCCTCTTCCTCATATCGATAAGGTTTCATTAACGAAGTTTCTTTTATCAGTAATATCGCAATGAATAAATAGAAAATGCAATTGCAAAACATAAATATATTTGCTGGAATTCGGAAATACCCTTTAAATACTTACTTACTTTGTAGTATATATCTGAAAAATTGGAATCTTTAAAAGTTTTGTTTGCCACATTTCATATGACCAAATCTCTATCATTCATAATGCTGGCGCCATGGGGAAATTGTTGGCCTTAACTGACAATTCATTTAAAACAAAACCTCAGCAAATTGGTAATAAATCAAACTCAAAATGATTTGCACATACATGCACAGACATGCGTGTAAGGTTGCTGGGCAAGAAAAGTACAAAGGAAATTCAAATTGCTGGGCATAAGACACAACTGGTGCACGTGGTGGTGTCACCCCAGCCCCAACGCCGACGCCGCCGCCAGGCAATCCCCAACCATGTGGCAACCCAATGCGTATCATACGCACTCGCACACATCTATCATGCATATAAGTACGTATTCGAGTTCGGGTACAAACTCAAACAAAACCAAGCAGACTAAAAGAAGGCAGTCCTGCATGCCTTAATAAATTTAAATATAATTTTGAATAAAAAAATCCTAAGGTTGTTTTGAGTGCAGCATGCCCCTGCCACACATTCACATACATACATACATACATATATCATGCAAATACGCATACGCATAGCAGATATAAATCAAACACAATTTTAATATGCCACTGAAATAGGGTCAGACGAAGCTGTCGCTTAACACGACTTCAATGCGACCCCAGGGGGAGTAGGAGGAGTTGCGCGGAGCGGCTAAGAATGCTGTAATTAATTGTAAGGAGCTGCCGGATCTAAGAGCTTACCAAGGAGTACACACTGTGCTGTGGCGTAATGTGACTTCTGTGATTTCGAGTACATATGCTTAAGACCGACAATTTGTTAGTGCCACAACGAATGCTCATCTAATGCGGTGCGGTGGGCTACATTACTCATACGCCGCATGCAACAACACACAAAGACCTTATGACTTGACATTTGACTGTGGGTCGTTAGGAGTGTGTTTACACACACACACACACACACACACACACCCACGCATGCGAAGAGGAACCACAACTGAAGCCGAAACAAACGTATGGCGTATAATTTAATTAGCACTGGCCTTTCAATTGCGTTCATTATAATTACATATATACATACTTTATCAGCAGACATAGCCAAAGACGAACCGACACTGTCGTCGCACCAAGTCGGCGTTTGTCAAGAAGTCAAGTGATGTTAATTAATTGAGGGTGATAGTGAAGTGCTGCTCTGCAACTGGCAACTGGCAACTGGCAGTCAACCTGCTCGAAACAGTTAACGCACATGCAATTAGCAATGACATATCTAGCTAAGCGTGAATGTGTTCCCCGAGATATACAAAACATTGTTACATATACCGGGCGGCTACATGTTCGATATGCTGCGCATTAATTCCAATCAAGCATGTAATTGAATAAAAATGCCAGGCATCGCCGCCTGGAAGCGTATAAAAACTACACATGTAAGCCGCAGTATTAATTGTTTTTCACGTAATCTATTCTGCCCTTGGCCTGCAATCACAATCCGGGCACGTCGCCCGTCGCCCAGGCGAAGGAATCAATTATACATATGCAGTTTGAATTAATTACACAGCTTCACTGACGACACACATTCAAAATGTTTTCGATTTTATGATTGCTTCGGAGTTGTTGAAATGATGTCGCGCTATTTGGTATGCAATGCTGCCGGGTCGCACCAGTTGCCGCTGCAAGGCATCGCCGTAGAGTTGCAACAGCGTAGGTTCCTGCTCCAGAGGTTCCAAATAAGCTGCCAGGCCACCAATTAACTGCAAAGCAAGAAAACATCTAGGAAAACTATTCGCATAAATGCTTTACACAGAACCCACCAAACTTTCATCACAGTTGAGGAAACGCATCGCCTGCACATGCTCGGACCAGATGCGTCGTCGCCACTTGTTATTGTACTTTTGAGCCAATGGCAGTAGCAACAGTGAACTGAACAACTCATCACCATAGCTGGCAGCCTCAAAATGGTTCACAAACAGATAATAAAGTGGCTCAAAGTTGGCCTTATCTTCGAATGTTGCCTCGAAATCGAAATTGTATGTTGCATTCTGGGAATAGAAATCGACCAGTTGGCTGTGCAATAACCTGTGCAGTTCCGGCTCAAGAAATTGACTGTCCGGACCCATGAAGGAGATCATCAGATACATAAGCTTTTCCAGTGGGCTAACAATTTGCAGGCCCTGCTGCTCCAGTTGCTGCACAAACGTCAACGTCATTCGCACCACTTGATTCTCTGTGTGGAAAAACAAAGCCGCTTTAGTAACGCGCAAAAAGTTGTGTATATTTGTGTGTGTGTGTGTGGCATACCGGAATATATAACAGCCGGAATTTGCTGCACATTCTTAAGGTAGTTGTTGAGTATAAGGCGCAGTTGAAAGTATGGCCAGTCGGGCGGCAAAACTGGCGCTTGAGTGTAGCACAGCGACAATGTGGGATCCTTGCGGTCCTGTGCGAAGACAAAAAGACTTTGTACAAATGCCATGATAAATATTTACTTGATTTACCGCTATGAAATGTGAGTAAACAATTTCCAAGCAAGTTTCCTGCAGCAACTGCAGTGACTTCTCATCCAACTGCACGTATTTGCCACTGAAAAGGTATCGCTCGAATATGCCCTTCATCTGTGTGGCCTGAGCGGTGCTCAAGGAGCAGAGATAATTGTAGACCAATTGCAGCAACTGCGTATGCGTCAAATATGTCTCAATGCCATCCGTGCTCAGCAGTTGATGGACAAACTTCAGTTCAGAGCGTGCAAAGAAGTTGCTGGCCAAGAAACGATTAAGGCGCAAACTCAACTGCTTCAGATAATCGCCCAGAGGCTCCAGCACCGCTGGCTGCATAAGTGCAGCGAACAACGCCTTCTTGCCATCCTCCAGTGGCGTCTCCAAAAATGACCAAACGTTACTTAACAACTGCACCGGATACGTATCGCTTACAATCAGCTGCGGCCCAAAGTCGTGCATCAAAATAGCGCCTACATTCGGCAACGGAGCATGAACATTGCGCCTATCACTCAAGCTGCGTAAAATTATAGAGCTGCGCCTGTGGTTGTGGGAGTAAGTGAGTTGAGTGGGTTGTAATTTAAGCTGTCTCTCTGTAATTGACAGCCTGTCAAGTGCACTCACGTCAACTGTTGCACGCATCCAATGAATCCCGCGGAGGCCACAAAATCAGGCAGCAAACGCAGCAAGAATTGTCGAAAGGACGCGGCACCCAAATAACCATGGCGTGCGAACCAGCCTACGGCATACAGCGAAGCACTTAGCAGCGTCAATTGCGTGTACTGCAAGACAATTAAATGCAATTAAGGCGACGATGCACTTAAGTTCCCATGCCTAGTCCATCTCGTTTATCACATTTGAATGCGTTTCACTTACATCCTTGAGTGCAGCATCGCCTCCTCGAGTTGCCTTGTGCATCCAGTTGCAGCAACAGTTATGCAATGGCTCCAGCAACAGTTTCTGTCCCTCCATGTCACACGCGCCGCTCTCTCCGCTGGCCACCAGAGCGACTAAAAGGGCAGCTGCGTGCTGGCGTATGAGTGCCGGACCGCCCACCTCGAATACGCAATGATTATAGTGCCAGTCAAGCATTTGGCGTAAAGCGGGCACAAATTGCCTGAGAATAAATATGAAAAGTAAATAATACGAATTAGAAACACCCCACCGATCATAGCTATATAAGTTGGTTACGTTCTGGGCTGGGCTTAGTTTAAGTTTCGTGCGTCAAGCCTTCGGTTGCAGTTTAAACTCTGTGCTAATACTAATCGCTAATTATAATGTTCTTCAGGTCTCTGGTCGTCACACTGACGGCCCTTGTCATTTGCGCGGTTGCGGTAAGTTGTTAACCTTTTCTTCTAACTCAATCCTGCTAACTTCGCATACAGTTGCAGTTTCCCGATGTGGTGAAAAAGCAGGTGAAGAAGGTGCATATGCGTTGCATGAACCAGACTGGCGCATCGGAAGGTAGGTAGACCTTATATCTTAGTATAGCAGATACTAAGGATTATCTGTATTCACTTGCAGCCCTGATGACCGAAGCACACAAGGGTAACTTGCCCAACGATCCGGCTTTTAAGTGCTTTCTACACTGCATGTTCGAGATGTTTGGCTTGGTGTGTATTCAAAAATGGAATCCAATGTCCACAAACTATAAACTTCTTCTTCCTCACACTGCAGATCGACAGTGAACACGTGATGCACATGGAAGCCTTGATGGAAGTTTTGCCAGAGGAACTACATCCCAAGATCAAAAATCTAATAGAATCATGTGGCACGAAAAGTAAGTATTGTAACGAGAGCCGACTCTCTACTTTGGTGGACTATATTCATCTTTGCAGAGGGCACCGATGGCTGCGACACGGCATATCAGTCTGTTGCGTGCTACATCGAAACGGATGGTCCCTTCATAAAGTCGGCTGTGGATGATTTGCTGGGCTAACACACACTCACCGGAACAGCTCACGATCAACGATTCCCAGCAACAACAAACAACGTAGTATACGCAGTGCCTCGATCTGAACGCGTATTATTTTACCCTGCAATCGAAAATCGAAACACAATTAGATTTGCAAAACTATCATCAAGCAAAAATGCAAATTTATACCTTGATATCATCACGATAAAATAAAAACTCTTTCAATCTCTCAATTAGCGCTTCATTTGCCAATTGCTTGGCTATATCCAAATGTTGGCAGATTAGCACGCGCCACAGCTTTAAACACAAATACTGGGGGGTTCCATACAATGACGAATGTGTCGTGCTGCCAGCAGCTGCGAAAGATGGGAGGAGTTGTGATAATAAAAAATATATATACACACATAAAACCTTATCGTAACTTACTGCTTGGAGTTAGTTTGGGCATAAAGTGTGTAAATAGCACGTTTAGTAACGTGCTCTGCTGTGCTAATTGCTTGGCTGTAGAGGAATTAGTGCGTGCAATGCGTATCAGAAGCTTCAGACAGGACTCCACTGTGCTGTTTTCGGGCCGCACTGAGTCCAGTATAAATCTGTGAAAGGCAAGTCATTAGAAGAGACACCCTAACACTTCGCCACACACTAACCTGATGCGCTGTAGTATGTTCGTTCGCAGCAGGCATTCCATAAGATCTGTTTCAGCCAGCTGAAAGTCATCCATTGAAGCGCGACTGTCGCCCTCCGCCTGATCCTCATTAACATCGGCGTTAAAAGCCTTTGAATTTGTACGCAACAGTGCCATATATTTTTGTAGAAAAGCAAATGATGTCGGATCCCCAGACTCGTCGCCCTCGACCAACACCTGCAGCGTTGGCTGCCAATGGCAGTAGGCGTTCTCGTAGATATGATCAAGCAACACCTCGTCGGTCTCATTGTAGAATAGACGAGCTAGCGCTCTGCTAACCACCTCCAGCTGAGCGGGTGTATTATCATCCAGACCGAAACGTAACAGAAAGAATATTTTGGAGATTGGCAATGAAAGCACTTGGTCGTAAAATCCCTGATTATATATGCTGAATATGCCTGCGATTGCTCCAAATGCTGAAATCCTTTGCTGCAAAACAGTTGATCGAGCCAAGCGAAAGAGTTCCTGCAGAGTATATCCCGGCCGATCTGGTTCCTCACCATGCAAATACAATTCACGTTCGTCCACATTCCGTGGTTGATCTTCTAGTGAGCGTGGTAAGAGCACACCCTTCCAATCGAAGCGAGCGTTGAACTGTTGACCAGGCTTTAGCTCTGCCATCTTGGCGGGTATATCACGCATCCAATCTAGTTTGTGCTCCTCAATCAAATTGAAATTAAGCCAATTGTTCTCCTCACTCTGCTGCAGTAGCTCGTGCGCCGGATTCGAGTCGGGCAAAACTGTAGACGATGCTGGTTCAGCCTTTGGCTGACTTGGAATCGCCTTGGGGCTGATTTGGGCTGGGCTAGGTGCTATATTCTTTTGTGCTTGACGTTTTTTGGTCAGTAGTGCAATAAGCGAAGGATCTGTGAATATGATTTGAATATATTAAATGTACTTCTTAAATTCTATTGCTTATTTATCATTCTACTCACCCAATGAACTTAGCAACTTTTCACGCTCTGCCATTATGTCGTCCACGCTCATTTGATTTAATTTATTCATGTTCTCCTCGTGAATTTCTTTTGTGAGTTTAGAATCTTCAACAATTGCGCTTTGTCCAGTAGTTACCATGAGTTCTACCTTGTTTTCCGCATCCTTTTCGGGTTTGTTTGGGCTTAAAGTTTGCTGACCCATGATTTTGCGAGCAAAGATGCTTTTTCCTTTATAGTTATTGTTCTTTGAAGAACCAGAAAGTTATTCCTTTGAATATTAGTTAACTATCAAAATAATTACCTGACTTGGAATTTCACGGGCGGGACGCAACATGCCCTCCCTTTTTTCGACAAGTTCTCCTAAGACGTTGCTTATTAGATTGTGATTTACTTTTGTGCCACGAATATCTCCCAATATGTTTTCATGTATTTCATCAAGCAAAACTTTATTGTTGTCTGCATTTTCCATGTGTAAGCTAATTTCATCAATTACTTCTGGCACAGGCTTCTGTTCAGGTAATTTGGTTTGTATGTTTTTAAGCTTGGCTGCCTCTCGCTTTTGTGCAAATATAGACTTTGCCGCAGCTTTTATTTAATAAAACAACAAATAAACTTTATTAAAATGCCAACTGCATTAACACAGAAATACTTACGCTTCTCCACGCGCACAACTGTTGCTGCTGGTTGAAAATTCGGATTTTTCTCACGCTCTGCATTAAACTCGGCCGCCATGCGCAGCACATCCTCTTCGCTTTCACCAGGTTTTAATTTTTTAAACATTTTGCGCCGGCTGCAAATATCAAACAAAACGAAAAGCCGCACACGAAAGTAAACAGCTGATGGCACTAGTGATGTGCAATGCCACCAATTACATACGTTAGTCACCCTGTGACGCGCATCTGTTGCTTGTGAATTGTTATCGATAATGTTAGCCAACAGAAATGTTGACTTTTTTCAACACTGTCTGTAAAATATGCGCGCTCTCTCCAATTGAATTTCAATAACTTTTGAAATGTTTGTAAAAAACCATAAAAATGAACTTTAATCAAAGGACATTACTTTTTAAAGGTAGTTCCCGTATCAGCAACACATTTGAGCAGAGACTGCTGTGCTATTAGGGTGTCCTTGTGTGGAAGTGCAGCAATTTGGAAGAACAAATCAATTCCTTCCTTAAAGAGATCAATAGCCTCCTGCGTCTTTTGGGCCTGCATAGCCTCAGCCGCCTCACGATATGATTCCTCAATCTTAATAAGCTTAGCGACACTCTCTTTTAATGAAATATTCTTGCGACAGCGGGGACAACGCACATCCTTGGCCAAATCCTTGGGGAACTTGAGCAGATTAACACAATTCGGCGAGGTGCACCTAAGGAGACGCAATAATTGATATAGAAAACAACTAGGACTGCTTATTTTCCTACTTACCAGAAGCGCACTTGCTTGTCGATCTTCTGCAGCAGGGGCCAATTCTCCTGGCATGTCATGCAGTTGCAGCTGAAGGCATAGCGACCGCGCAAGTTTCGCTGACGTTCTTTAAGATTCGTCTTGGTGAAGAGTGGGCCATAGTTGACGGCAACCACTTCGTTGGGGCGATGTGGCTTTGTGGCTGTCAGTACCAGCTTTTTACCCACATAGTAGCCTGCTACACTGGGCCAACACTCGTGATTGAAGTAGGAACCAGTGCCATACAGACCAGCGCCCAAGTAGATCACCTTGCTGCCCTCAAAGCAATGCTCGTCTGTGACCAGAGTGTGGTATATCTCATGGGCATTGTACTGCAGCACCTGCAGCAAACCCAGCAGCGCTGTGGCCACCTGCAGCTCTACAGCAGTTGGATTCACCCCCTCGGTCTTGCGGCGTCCAAAGTATTGTGCCTTCTGCAGCACCCGCATTAGGAAACCCGCCATCAGGGAGCGCTGCAAATGATCATCGGCCTTGCGTTCATCCTGATGGGACACCAAGTGCTCGAACAACAAATTGGCTGTGGTCAAGGCACTTTCCACATTGGCAGCCTGTGTGAAAATGCGCAGCGCAATGAAGCAGAGTATGGACATGCCCGAACCTATAAACATGTCCATGAACTGACACTCGAAGCGATGATAGCTATCACAGGCCTCTCCCATGCACTGGGCCGAGCAGAAGGCAATTCCCGCACAGTTGAGACAAGGCACAGGAATGCGTAGCCTAGAGAAGAACCAAAGAAAATCATAGAAGTCAATCCTTCAGCTGAGCCAACTCACCGTTTAAAGCAATGATGACAATTGGTGCCAAAGAAACTGGGCAGCAGACAAGCTGCCACGGGACTCTCGCAGAGCACAACGTCGCCAGTTTTCAATCCCTCGTTGGCCACAACGAAACGGCCCTTATCTTTGGTATCCACCAGCTTGACAACATTAGCGGCGCCGCTGAGAGATGGATTCTCGCCGTGCGTCAACTCCGGCACAATGCCTTCCTTGGGCTGTTGCCGCTTGGCGGGTTTCAGCGTGGAGATCTCCTTGCGGCAGGCAGCAATGATTGCACTATCAGCGCCCGCCAGCTTTTCAGCAATCTTCAAAGAGATTTCGGCACGAGCGCCCTCTCCCATTGCTGCAGAAAGAGATCCTTAGAGTCGGGATAGAAAAAGTAACCTAGCACTTGCCTGCATATGCCTTGGCCATTTTGCAGTAATAATCAACGCTCTTGGACTCAAGTCCATACGTGGAGCCTAACTTAAGATCACTCAAAGCAGTCTCACCCTCTCCTAAGGCGATGAGAATGATGGCTCTGGTGCGATAGGCCATGGCCAGCGAGAGGCCACTGTCAACGGCTGTGTCCACCTTGGGACCTGGAGCCCGCATGACAGCCAGATTGGCATGATTCAGTGCCTGCTGCAGCAGCTCCTGACGGTCCTCTTCAACCTCTGCATTGCTGCTCATCAAATACAGCTTATCAGCCTGAGCACGCTGCTGTGACGAGAGCAGCACATCCTTCAGCTTGTACACCGGCTGCACATGATCCAGTACACCCAGCACGGGATCACAGATCTCCCGATCACTAAATATGGACAGCACCCGAGCCGCATTCGACTTCAGTTTGCCGAAATAGTTTTGCAACCACTTCTCACCACATTCATCTTTCACATCCAAATAGAACTCGTTGAAGAATCCCTTCTTGTCGGACTGCACGGTACGAGTGGAGCATATCTGCTGGTAGTTCGTATCGTATTCCATGATATTTAATTGAACAAATACAATTTGCTATTAATTATGTAAAATGCAATATGATTTTTTCCGAAAAAATCTTGTACACTTTTCTCGTTTTTCAGAGAATATTGCAAACAGCTGTCGGATGCCCTCCAAAAATAGATGCGATCATTTGGATGGGCACGTTATAAATAATTACGCCAGATTCTAGCGCGAACTAGTGTGATCCTAGTTCATTTTCTGCAGCACCAACTAGTTCGCAGCCGGCAGCAAGTTAGTTTTGAAATGAAAACCAATTCTGATATACATATATAGTAAGTACACATTGGAGTATGCTTTGCATTTATTATGTCGTTTATATGTTTAACTCGAGTAGGGCATATAAATCACATTAAATAATTTATTTAAAAATTAGCTAAACGTACAAAAATATAACAATATACAATATAAATATATAGTATATGCGCGCCGCCGACAAATGCTATCGTAGTTCGGCCAGCTATATATTTGTATATATTTTAAATAGTTTATGTTGATTTTTTCTCGTATTCTGAAACATTATTGAATTCAATAATTAATTAAATGGAATATCTTCTTTTTTTTTAAATAGTATATAGACTGGCAATATAGATGTATATTCATATAACTAGATTAAACATTCATTTACGTTTGCAGCTACTACTGGGGGAAAATATTTCTTATAAGGTTTCTTAAAGGGAAGTTTTCACTAACTATCGAAAATAAATCGAATTGAGCATTTTCGAGTATGGAGAACTTCTTGGAATTCTATGACTAGAATTAAGCTTTTCAATATATAGTATTGAGACTTTTTTTTTTTTTTTGTATAGTATACTGTAAGAACACCAGTTAATTGATCAAAAGTTGAACAGAAAAAGCCGTTGTAGTTTAAAGTTTGAATTTATTTGTTGGTTTTAAATAATGCATATGATCTTGTCTTGATTTTTCATGAATGTGAGTTAGTTAAATAGATGAAAATGTTCAGTTTCTTCTTTTCTTTTTCCAGAATATGATACATTTTACAAAAATGCGTAATCATATCGTATAGGTATATGTGTGTGTGTGTGTGTGTGTTTATAAAAAAAGAGAATTCACAATGTGTATAAAATTCAATTTGCTAATTAAATATAAAGTATAAAATTATAAAACATACGAATATCTGCTTCCATGTTCAGATGAGAGAAATTAAACTACAATTTGCGTGTGGTAAATTGATTGTTTGTTTGTTTGATTGTTTGTTTGATATTGTATATAAAATAAATAGTATAATTTTGTTTGTTAGCTTTAGTCACAATTAATCTCGCTGGCTTCGCGTGGCAAAATACAATCTAAGAGAAATGTCACTAAACTTAACAAATAAAATGCTACAAAAGTTCAGCCTCGCCGTCGAAGAAGCGCATAGGTCGGTATTGTAATTGGTATTATGTGTATGTGAGTGTGTCTGTATGTATGTATGTACGTCCGTATGTATGTAGTATATTATAAACTATTATCATCACATTTCAAACATTAAGTGTTACTTGTTATTTCTGTAAGTTTATGCTAAACAAATACGAGTAGTTTATGTCTTTTGTGTACAAGCTTAAAACGCTCCTAAGTATTTATTCGTTTGGTTGCAACCCCGCAAATATACCGGAAATTTCACGAATTGTCACACTTATGCCATCCTTATACTCCTGTAGGTCCTGTATGTTAGTCGTCTAGACGGTTCAGAGTTTTGTCGGAGTATAACCCTTCGCTGTTCGATTTGTTTCTGTGTGTGTGTGTCGTTTCTTTCGTTATTCTTTTTGGTATTCTATAGCACTGCGACCACATACATAACTAGTCTAAACGTTCTACAACGCTCCACTCATGTACATAGGTTTTTGTTTTTTGTTTTCTTGTAAATAAATTAGCACTTAAAGTTACAACGGCTTGAGCCTACTGCGTTTGTAGGATAAGTTAAGAGACTTCTGGGGGAGGCCAGTCCACACTGCGCTCACTCCACACTTCGCATGCCTACTTATAACATTTTCCATATTTATAAATAAATTAGCCATAGTATCACTTATTTTGTATTTTTAGAAAGTAACCAAAACTAATTTAACTACAAATTATAATGAAATATACACCAAGAGCATGGAAGAGACTTGTTCTACACTTAAAGAAAGCAGCTAGCCATTTATCGGGAAGTTAGGACGCCCGTCTGGCATCTCCCCTGACCGACATCGACATCGTTCTCTTCATCTCCCTGTGTCAATTGGTGAAGCAGAGAGCGAATGTCAGATACCTATCTACTAAAACTACTATACAAATTGGCGCACCCATGGCCCAGCCCATCATCACGTACACCCGAACAGGATAGCTCCATCCGCACTGCAGACGGCCAGAGGGCGTAGGGTAAACAAATCACGACATTTTGATTCCCAGCGCTCGACTCGAGTATTCGTAGACAACGTAGCTAATGGAGACGGCAGGCAGCACCTTCAGGAAGTTGGGCGTAATGCCACGGTAGAGTCCGGCGAATCCCTCCTGCCGCACAATCTTGCGGAACAAACCCGACATTGTCTCCTGCCCGCTGTGCGCATCGCTGCTCTTTAATGGAATTTGAGTTTTGCGCGTCTGGCTTGCAATAGTTTCAGCGGCTGCACAAAGAAATCAATCTCAAATTAGCAAAGGGATATAAGACTCCAACAGCAACTGCAAACTTACCTTGTGCCTGTAGCCGTGTGCGCACCAGAGCCAGCGGATAGGAGCACAGCTGTCCCAATGCACTCGATGTGCTGCCGCATGCCAGCAGCACAAGGAAACTGGGTTGCTCGTTGTTGTCATGACTGGCGATGTAGCGACGCTTCAGCGTCTCGTACACAGCCAGATCGATGCCGGCATAAGGAAGTATACCCAGAATATTGGGCACATAGCCACGATAGAAACTGCGTGCGCCTTCGTTCTTGAAAATCTTTGCCGCAGCATCGGCAATACCCGCGTACTGTCCGGTCTTACGTAGCGCTAGCCGTGTCTTTAATACTTCCATGGGATATATGATCGTTTGTGAGATGCCACCAGCCGCTGCGCCCGCATAGAATCGCTCGCCGATGGTCATTTGGCGTGTGGAGTCATTGCCGCGTATCAAACGCTTCATTTGCTCATAGGCGGCGAATTTAAGCGCCGTTTCGGGGGCAATCTTCAAGACATTGATGCCATTCCCCCGCCACATGCTGCGTGATCCGCCCTCCTTTAGCAATATGTGCATGCACTCTGAGATTCCCATGCGGGTTGTTTGCACCTGAAGTCCCAATGGAAGCAATCAGTTAGTTTAAACCCTTTTGATTGGCTTTCTTTAAGTGAACTTACCTGTAGAAACACCTTGACTCTGTCCAACGGAGCTGTACATGTGCGGGACACTCCACCAGCAATGCCACCGGCCACCAAGTGTCGCCACCAGAGGCCTGTCTGCATTTCCTTTTGCGTAAAGTCATCAGGTACATTCATATCCTCGCCAATGTCGAGGTACTGTAATGGATACAAAACACAAACAATTAATAATCATCGCTCAAAGCATTGCACACAGAGACTGCTATCAACTACTATATAGAGAAAGAGAGTATCATCTAATTTGGAACATGGGAACATGATGATTAACTTGTGAATTTGGCTAACTACAAACGAAAAAAAAGAAAGAAATAAATCAAAGGAAGTGGGAATTCAGACCGTTTCCTTTTTGGTTGCAAGATTGTTCAAGATCAACGCCACCGACGCCAGCCATCCTTGTACGCCCGTCTGTAAGTATTGCATTAGTCCAGTTTGCCAATTTCAGAGAGAGACGCAACATCTATTACAGCGCACTAGGTAATCGAATTAAGCCTCTTTGGCACACAGTGGCCAAAGCAACGAGAAAGAGAGAACACAACACACAACACACACAATGCGGAAGCCGATTTTGAAGAATACGAATAAATATGCAACTATTCTAAAATAAGAAACTCTCTACGGGAATAATACGACACGCGCCTCTCCCGCCAAAGCTTATATCATAATGTTTGCATGTCTGTGTGTGTGTGTGTGTGTTCAGGTAAGTGTATGTATGCGCGAATGCATATGTAATGGTTACACTAATTTGTGTGATTTCAGACGTGCCCCCCCTTTTGTCTCTGTCTCTGTTGCATAACTTGGCAATTTCATTTTGTGTGTGTTTCTCTGTGAAAAAGCTAGCGCTTTGTAGTGTACATTTTGGAATACGTATTAAAAAGCGTTTTTACTTCTAAAGAGATTCGCAAGTGTTTTTGGGTGATAACGCAAAGCTGATAAGTCAAGCGAAATGTCAGCAAAAAGCTGTCTGAAGGCGATAAAAACAGTTAGCTGCGACTGTAGCTGTAGCTGTAGCTGTGCAAGCGAGTCTTGTGATTGCCTTCCCTATGCCGGGACATTGCGCCGCATCCGTTGCCAGGTTCATTTCGGGTCTAAAAAAAAAAACACTCAGCCATAATTGCAATTCATACTCGTATATGAACGATGCTATCTCAAGGTGAAACAAATATTAAAATTTTGTATATTTGTTGGGTTCGTTTGCCTCGCTGAAATATCATTGAAATTAGCTACGATCTTAAGTTAAATTAAAAAGCTAATGGCACAAACAAGGCACTTAAAACTTCTTCTTCTCCTATGTCAATGCTAATTTAGGTAAATATGCAATGCAATATGATATATGCAAATGTATTTGTTAAATTTCATATACATATATTCTGTGTATTCATTATAATAGATGTGCGAGCGAGCCGAGCTGAGCTGAGTGACAGACGAAATGTTGGTTCTGCACAATTGTTATTTATTATTCATGTTAATCAGTTGTGACTTTCTGTTTATTTGCACATATAGTTTGGCTACGTTAATATTCATTCAAATCTAGTACATATATTTGTTTGATAAACTGATTAACAGGCAGCCCAATTGGGCATCACGTGGGAATTCATTGCATTTTTAATGGGCTGAAAGTTTTTCCATTTGCCAAATTGTTCAGCCGCCTGACTAACCCCCAATAAAGTATATAGTATACATATATCTTGATGGAGCACATGACAGTGAAAATATTTCTATGAATTGGTCTATTTTTGGCACACCTCCGCATTTTATCGCGGACGATTAATGTGGAAGGCTCGTTCGGCGTGAAATACATGTGGGGAATGAGTTTCGTACACATACGTATATACAAATAGTTGGCCCCCTTTCTACGCCAAACAATGCGTTGTAATCAGACGCGCTTTGAAAACCCCAAGCCGAGGTCAGCTTGAAGCCACAACGAAGGCAAACTGGGCCAAAGCACCTTGGGACACAAGACGTTGTTCGCTTTGGGTGCAAGCAAAGGGTAAGCCCAAACCGGATAAACTGCTCAATTTGTCCCACTGTTGATTCACAAGTGTTTTATGGAATGCGATGCGCAGGTAATTTAGCTATGACGCAAAGCGCTGAGACAAGGCGTGAACGTCAGCAAGTCATCTAAGTAAACAACACGAGAGAGAGGGAGAGATACAGGGTGAGAGCAGGGGTAAAAATAAAAATGTAAGCAAAAGATCAACAAGTTTACGAATTGTTTACGCATTGTCGTCATGCCTAATCAGCTGGACGCCCCCACTCCGGCAGACACATATGACTCAGTGTGTCCATACATGGCCCATAAATTGGCCAAGAGCAAAAGCATAATGACGTCGCCATCTCACTTAGCAACAGACAACAAAACGAAACCCCACAGGGGCGCCAACTTGACGAGAGAGCGAGCGCGCGCGCTGGCATCGTCGTAGAGTGCGTACGTCCTCCTCTGTCTCTTTGAGTAGAAGTAGTGTACAAGCATGTCTGTGTGTGTCTATGTGTGTGTGTTAAAGTATGTCGTCGACACGATTTAACGATCGTCAAAGACGAAGCCGAAGACAGGGGCAGCGGGGTGAGCATTTGGGGAACGGCATGGTGCATGGGGGATCGACCGGTTCCACGCCATATCAGCAGCAAGCAAGCACTTTGCTCGACACCGTCTTTCAATTTTCGACACGCTGTTGCCATGCGCGCCGCGATACGCTACGTAACCCAGAGCGAAGCGTAGCTAAAAGCAAGGCGTGTAGATGCCACAACACGTACAGCAGACAAGGGACAATTGCAACAGCAACAGCAGCTGCTCAACTCGACAGCTGGGTGTGTGTGTGTGTGGCAGAGGCACGGCCTGTGTGCAGCTCGAGCATTTTCTGGTGTATTCTTAGCCGCGATTCAGGCAGTCAAGTGCCGCTGCGACTTGATAAGATAAATTGGCAATATTAGCGAATGCAAAGCATGGCATGAGTCAACATCCGCATCCAGTCGCACAATGCAATGGAAACTCGAATGCAAAGCTCACTAAGTGGGAAAGCACGCAACAAGCTTGCGGCGGGATTTACACATACTCCTCGCTTATCGTTCCGCTGATTGCTGAATCAACAGCAAATTCACATGAAATCGTCAGATTCCTAGGCTTACTCTCTATACATAGTGGATTTTAATGAAGACCTACCCGTCCCATCATATCACGGAATATGACAACGAAATCCTCCATCATGTCGCCAGCGACTGCCATTTGTTGTATATTATGGTAATCGACTGGTAGATTGTATTGGTATGTGCCGTTTCGCAACATTTCGGAAGTTAGGTCACAGTTATTTCAGTTATTTATTTCCTCTGCAAATACCACAAGCGGCAATGCAATGTGGCTTTGGTAATTTACTGGAGCTTTCACTATTTCTGTTGCAAATTGCAAACTTTCACTTATAGTTGGTTGTGGTGATTTATACGCGCAACACTTATGTGTAATGTGTATACCACGACAAGTATAGAGAACTTCGCTTGATTCGCAAAACGCAACGCGTCGATTGGGTAAAAACTCGCGTTTATAGTTATAACGAAAGAACGCAAAGTCGTCTCTCTGAGTGTGTTAAGTCGCTTCGGTGCGATTATTATATAATAAACGCTACACAGAAAGCACACTGAATATGATTTTTAACGCGCGCACACAACCTACGCGTGAGCCAGCTGCCACAAGACTGAGAGCAAGCGGCAAAACGATCGTCGTCGTTGCTCTCCTATCGACGCATCGCAGTTTCTCGCGACTCGCGAGTCGCGCCTCGTGAGACGCGTTTCAAAGTGCAAGTCGACGTTCGTTTGTTGTTCGTTCGTTCGGCTCGGCTCGGCTATTATCAAAACAGCTGGCGCGTGGCTCTCTCCCTCTCACGTCGCATGCTCCTCTCCCGGTTTACGCTTGAGCGCAATTGGCCTCCAAGCTGAATAGTGGTAAATTCCCAGCCCATTGCCTCCCTCTCCCACTCACGGTGGTCAATTAACGTACGCTATACACACGCACACGCGCACATACACAAACGCACGCATTTCTAAGCATGTAATTTGCAAGAGCGAGAAAAACAAAATCGAATTTATGACATCTTCTCTTCATTGAAACCGCCGAACCAGACTGTCTGGCCATGTACGGGGGGGTTACGTTGCGTTTCTTTTGTTTTCTTAAATACGCAGACAGGCATTTCGCATGCCCGGAACCGGTTCACACCGATTTCGCACATAATAATCAAGGGCACCCACCGGCGAGCGGGACGACCGGCCAGAGCAATCGGGAGCAGTGTGTGCTGTGTGCTGCTTTGTTGATAGCCACATGACGGGCGTATGACCGGACTGTCGCCCCGTCTACTCTGTCTACTGCGTCGTAGTGGATCTAATGTTTACAGCAACATTCAGCACGTCGCCTGCACCAATTTATCTACACAGTTCGTGATGGAAATTTTACAGATTGCATTCAAACGTCATAGCTTACGTAGGATGGGTCTCTTACAACATACGTAGGTATGCCTAGGGAGCTGTTCCTAAGACAGATTCTCCAAACAACTAGAAAAGGCTAAACGTTCGAGGGTGCTGCTTGACTTTATGATACTCTCTACATTCGCTTATAAACGAAGATACAACAAGAAAGAGTTCCCCGGAAGACCCTAAGGGCCTAATAAAAAGATAAGCAATCCTTTTGGAAAATTTACAAACAAATGTAGAATTGTAATTGGTGTAAAGTGCAACCACAGCTTTGATAAGGTGCGCCCGGAACTTGTATACCCTATAAACTGTTTTCGCATGGTATATTCCACACAAGCCTCTAAGCTTATCACATAAAAAACAGCAAGTACAAGGGTGATAGACAATCGAAATAAGTGTATCAGTTGGCAAAACAACAAACACATATAATTAGGTCGAAAGTTCCAGGGAAATACAAAACACGGACACACCCATCTGTCGTGACGGAGTCGGAGACAAGCATCGTGAAATCTAGATGACATCGCAATGGGATGCAATAACTCTGAAGGTTTCAATTAATTTAGTGTACCAATAAATATCAGATAATGTCGCTTAATTGGTAAGTTTATCGATCTGTCTAAGGGTAGAAATTAACGAAAATATTCCGCGAAGATGGCAGTAAATAACATTTCAGTCCTAATATAACTTGACACGTTTCTTTAATTAGATTCTATTGCGTGATTAATTTTAGCTATAGGAACAGCATCTATATAAATTGGCTATATTTAACTGATTACGAAGTCAACTTGGCGAACCTTATGTTTCACAATTTGCGCGTAACTTAATCTTTCATGAACCGCAGCGTATGTTCTTCTTAGTATTCTTACATGAATCTGTCGAACTAATTTTACCAAGCCCAGCTAATTTGCATTGTAAACTTCGAACGAGAGTTGAAAAAAAAAAATAACAGGAAATAGCAATAAAAATCCGTCTAGACAACTGTACCAATAGCTTTCTTATGGGCTTTTGTTATGCTTTTTCGATGAGATAAAGAAGCAAAATAATATTTGCTTTGGCTTGTCATGTGTTATCAATCGATTACCGGTTTTCAAATCAATAGAAAGCTTAGTCAGAATCAAAATAGGTTAGAAATATGACAAGAAATTGCATACTTAAACTCTAATGGAAATATGGAAATTGTGCAATTTTAGATATTTTACTGCTAATTAGCAGAGAGCGATGTTTCAGCTTAATTATATTTAAAATTCACGTGGTAAAGGTTTACGCTTTAATTCAGAGTTCAACAGAAATGAATTTTATGGCTATCTGCTTGGTGATAGGGAAAGCTTTGCAAAAAAATCGGTTTAAGCCATAATGAGCCGAGTTCGACAGAGCTAATTAATGTACTGAAATGTATAGAGTATATAGTAGTATCTCTCTGCAAGGGTATATTAAAACTTAAGAGGTTATCACAAATGCTTCCACATGGACAACAATTACTGCAATGGCAAATAAATTAATAAGGGGGCTGGACTTTAATCGCCAACACTCTCCTACAGTTATTTACAATAACAAAGTATTCCGCCGTAAATATATTTTGCAAACAGGCTAAATGACATGGCAATTACTCTTATCAGCGACCAATTACTTGCAATCCTCTTCCTCCGCCTTCACCTCCTACTCATACTGTTCTGACGACTTAATTGACATTCCTACGTAGTCCCTTCAAAGCCAGCTTAATTATGTTTTACTTTATTAAATTCTCCGACTGTTTGCTTTTGCATATTAATGTCAAGATACGCCAAATTTGTATTTGACATTTCATTTGCCTAATGTGCAGGGGAGCACAGACAATATGAAGCTTGCGTAGCAAGTTCTGTTGCCGGGCAGGTAGAAGACTCCTCTTCTCGAACCGGTTGACCTTTAGAGATATGAAAAGTAAAAGCTACATGGAAACAGTAGCATTTTCGAAATTGAAACTGCAAACATTTGCCATAATATAATGCGCAGCATTATAATAAATCTCGAATCAAAAACAATTGAATTAAATAATTTTCAGATTGTAATGTAAACAGAATGATTATGCAGACAACAAAGCGACCAAATGGACGTGTCAGTTACCCAATTTACGGGCAAGCGGCACTCTTCCACTCTTCCAGAGTGCCAACGCATCGTTAGAGAGTGAAAAACCCTGATAAGCTTACGATGGAAGATCACTTGCGTGCCCTAGACTAGACAAAGCTAAGTTATATAGAACTAAAGATATAATCGAAAGAGTGATGAAATAGACGCGCCAGCTTGCGTCAGCAAAAAGAGACTCTGTCTCTCTGTTTGAAGAGAGCGCAGAGCTTTCAGAGAGCAGAGCTTTTCTCTCTTTGCAACGCATTGGCCCCCCAAAAGTTGGGTAGTTTGTTAGAGATAAGGGAAATACCTTGACTTAATATTATAAGCTGATAAAAACTCATATGTTTATGGCAGTGAGTGGATGTGGAATCGAATATGAATGAAGGGTGTGACTAGAGGGTAAATGTGCCCTGTAACTTCTACATACATACGACATACTACTACAGGTATTTATATTGATGATAAGTTGTTATTGAGTATAGTAAACGTTTGACGATATGTACCTTCAGGTCTTCCTCAGTTAGTCAGGAGTGTTGTGTAAGCAGGTACTACATTAAAGCAGTCGAGTACACAGGTGTGTAAGGTATATAAGGACAATATATGTTTGTTTGTTTTGTTTATATGTTTGCGCATTACGGAACGAAACGGGGAGGGTAAAAAGGTTGAACAATTAGTTTTAAATGCGATACGATTGAAATAAACAATACATAAACTATTGAACATATGTACGTCTAGACAAAGGAGCGCAACTGAGCACAAACTGGATATGCAATTGGCTATTGGCTATAACTGGAACAGACATCGCCGGCCAGTGCAACTGTCTCCACTCCGATTACAATATAAACACACACGTGTGGACCAGGCATGCGATTCTATTTCAGTCTAGCAGCCAATACAAATCCAATTTAAAGCAAACTACATACAAAATGCTTAGGTTATTGAATTACGAGCATCTACTTCAATACATACAAACTAAGAGGATGGTTGACTACTCCGCTTCGACTTACAGTAGAGTGCCGCCAAAATTTGATTAGATCATGAATGTCCGTCGAGGGCGCAAGAAGCATAAAGTCACGCCACTCATTAAAGCTTATGTTCAGGCTACCATCCTTGTCCATTCTGTGAAAGCAGACGAAGAAATGGGCTCAGTTAAAATCTGTTGACAAATCGACAAGTATTTAAAGCACCTGCCGAGTAGTTTTTTAGCTTCGTCAACGTCCACCTCGAGGCCTAGATCCTTGAATGCCGATATTAGCTCTTCGAGGTCCACTTTTCCTGTAATTCAATCGAATGATATAAACGAAAGTTATGTAAATATTTCATGGCCAACTCACCATCCCGATTCTTGTCCAAATGGGAGAACTGCAAGCACAAATTCTTCTCGTGCTCCCGCACATAGTGCAAGAACTCGGCGAATCCCACGTTTCCGCTCTGATCCTTATCCGACTGTTGCAGAAATTTCTATAGAAAATAGAAATAAACATGAGATTATTATAATATTCATATGTAAATTAAACGAACAGCTGCCAATTGTGTTGGGCGCCCGCCGCCTGACCCAGACTCTTGGCGGCGACAACTGTGCGTCTCACCTTGGCCCCCAAATTGTTGAAATGACAATGCGCCACATTTGCCAAAATCAATAAAAATACATGATGTGTAAGTCGCAATGAATACACGAGTACGAACCCGACACGTTTCATTGCATTTCCGCGCCTCAAAATACAGATTTAATTATGCGAGGGCACATATCGTTAAAGATCTTTCCTATTGTACGAAATGAACTGTGCAAAAGATCAAAGCTCTCTTTCTGGCACAACAAAGCAATCTCAAAAACTTGGAATACTCAAAAGTCTTGGTGAAAAGCTAGGCTAATGAGGTTTTCCAACGCTTTACCTCATGACGATGACATCATGCGCGACATCATATAACACACACCATACTATCCAAAGATTTCAACAACGCAATCAATCAATGGTTTTATATGGAATACGCCTGTCTAAATAAGCTATAACTCACCTCCGCATAGACACTGGAGAGTCCGAACTCGTGCAGAGCCGCCGACAAGTCGTGAATGTCGATTTTGCCATCGCCATCGCGATCCAATTGATTGAAGATGCGCTCGAGACGCTCCTCGTCCTCGGCAGGTATCTCGTTCGGCATAATGGCGAGTGGCACACCCGAGACGGCAACGGCCACCGCGTCAATATCCTCTGGCGGTACAGTATTGAGAGTGTAGGGCGTTGAAGCGAGCAGTGCATGTTGTAGATGAAGCCTGCGCGGCAGGACTTGCTCGTAACTGCGTGGAGCAGGCAAACCAAATGCGTTCAATGGGGCGTAAAGGGCATTTGCCTTCTGGGCGTAATTGTAGTTGACACCCTGGGAATTTGTCGGTGTCAAATCGATGTCAATGCGTTCCGTCTGCTCTGAATTATTATGATATCGATCCTGATGCTGATAATGAAGATGATGATGATTTTGTTGATGCTGCTGTGGCTGCTGCTTTAGCTTCGGCTCGGGCTGCTGCTCAGGCTGTTGCTGACTTACTACTAAGGATACGTTTTTATCTAAATCGGCTTGCCTTTTAACCATTCTCCAGATTCGTCTTTACGTGTTTTTTTTTCAAGTATTTCTCGTTCTTGCTATCGCTAATGTCAATTGAGTTTCTTCTTGTATCGCTTGCTATTCGCGGACCTTCAATACAGATACAGGTCCCTGGGAATGCCCGACAATCGTTCAAGGTTCGATTGGTTAAGCACAGTTGATGAGCAGACAACGGTTCCCTCTATGGTTGGTACATGTTGACTGAACCGAACGTGGCAAGGCGGGGTCTATAAATAAAAGAAATTCAAATATTTTTTGTTGTTTATTCGTATATTATAGGGTATACATACACATAATACATGTGTATATATACATAAATTGGCATTGTTTTAAAATTATCGGGGAGCCCAAAACAATTTGTAAAATCTCATTCAGACAAATTTTTTGTTTGCCCCACCATGGCTTGAAATCAGCTGTAGCTGTAGCTGTGTGTGTGGAGCCCCACAACCGGTTCGGCGAAAGATGAAAATGAAGTCACTTGTGACCGCATGGGAATGCACTTTCTCTATTTTTTTTTAGAAATTTTCAATTCGCTGCCTGCCAGCTGGGCAGTCGTCGGACTGTTGCCTACATTGGCCTTTGGAATCATTGATTTTTGCGTGTGCTTTCCCGGAAGAAACCGAAACGGAAGCCTTGAAAAGTGACAACTCCCCGCACACGCACTGGGACACGCACACGCATACAGAGAAACCTTGCGAGTGGTGGGTGTGGGAGCACAGGCAGGACGATGCTGGAACTTTCCTTCTAGGCGAGTGCGTGAATTATTTATTATATATCTCATGGGATATTAGACTGGGACAGAAAACGAGTTATTTCACATTAACAGTGACTCAAATTTCACGTTAATTAGTTGTGCTTTTTATTTGCCAAATTGGCAAAATTCAATTTCTGCGAACACTTTTTCCATGCACACACACACTCTCACGTACGTACGCTCACAGTCACTCGTGGACACGCTGAGACACACTCACACACACACTAATGGATACTCAAAAGATACGCGATTGAGACGCATTCGCGAAGAATAGCGGGTCGCGTGTCGCTCGCTCTCTACGTACTCTCTCGTTTACTCTGGCTCCTTCTAGGCGATTTTTAATAGTAAAATATTAACTTAGGAATTTTAAACAGGATACCGAATATGGAAATCACTGCCGTGCCAAATTATGTGAATAAACTGTGTGCTCTGCCAGCTCGTATGTTAGTAATGCGATAAAACGATAAATACGCGTCCGCACAGTTTGTTCAAACGAAAAAGAATGAAGAAGGTGAAGAGAAAACGATACAGAAATGCTTTTATCTTATCGATATATCGATACACGCGCACTGCACTACCATCTTTCAATTTTGAGCAAAATATGAGGATACCGATAAATGGTTGAGTGTAGTTTTTAATTTTATAAATGATTTTGATTGAATTAAATATAGTTTTTATTGTGAAACTAAAAGAAAAGTCAAGGGAAGTAGTGTTAAAACTTATAAGCAATATGTTACTCCCTAGATACTTTAATTTCCTACAACAACTGTGCAAAAGTATCCTGCCACCTATTTATCGACTTTGAATAGATGGCGTCACTAGCAAATCATAGCAATCAGCAATTGTTTGCCCCTCTTTTGAACCTTCATTGGACCTAAAAGTATGCAATAAAATATTTTCAGTTTGAAATATCTATCGAATCGGCACAGCTGTTTCTCGCAGCACTTCGCAGCTGACTGGCTGCAAGCTGCTCTGCTCGTATAACGACTCGCAAGTCGACTTAATCGACTTTGTTTTCTGTCCGATCGGATTGTAACTTTGTATTTATATTGATTTCATCGTATACCAAGCTCAATGAAAGCTCCATTTAAAAGAAAATCATTTTTAATTTTGCTTCGATATATATTTTGGCTAATTAATTCGCATTGTAATATTTGTTTTCATTTAAAATTGGTCTAACCTGTAGGAATATAGTTAAAACATATAGAAATAGCATTTGCTGGAATTCGTTATATAATAAAAGTTTGAAAATGGTATCCGAAAATTACATTAAATGCGCCGTGTACAAATAAAATTGAGGTTTTCTTCTTCATATTCATTAACATACATAGAAAGATGGACAACAACTAAAATAATACAAACAAATCAAGTTAACTGAAAAATACATTTCGCTGTAGCTGATTCGTTAGCTTAGTTCATTAACAAATTCCATGCATCATCCTCGGCGCTCGCCTTGCCACCCGCCGATGGGGCAGCCTTAGGTTTCACGTTTTTCACATCCAGATTGTCGAATCCCTCGCTTAGCTTATGCGATGTCTCCTGCATTTTCATACTGCGTCGAGTTGTCTCGCCGCCCGAGGGTGTATTCTGATACGATGTCTCTGCGTTCTGGTAGCTCGTTGTGGTGAAACCTGACCAATCATCATCATGGGTCAGACCGCTGCTTGATGTACCGACAGGTGGATTGCTGCCACTCAATTGGTTATGATATGAGCTGGAGCTGGTAAGATGTGTCTTATTGTTGGCATTCTCCTGCCAACCACCCCAGTCGCTGTCACTGACACCGCTCTGTTGGCCCAATCCGCTGGCCAAGTTGCCGCCCACCGAGTGCGAGCGCTGATACGAGCTGTCCTCATGACTGGGATCGTTGTATCCGCCCTGCGATGGCATATTGTTGCTGCCAGCCAAGTTATTCCAGCCTCGTTTGCCAATATCCGATACCTGAAAGTGTACATAAAGATTAGATTAGAGTTGAAATCACGGAGAAAGCGTTTCATTTGCAAGCTTTACAAGCAACTACCGACCTTAGAGGCTACATCGGTAACCCCGCTCTGAACACTTTCTAGCAATGTGCCTTCTTTAATCTACAAACAAACGAAAGAGTCGAAGCAACATATAGAAAATCATAATGATACCAAAGGAAATCATACGAAAAACTACTAAAACCAAGGGATCAGTTCTTTGGGTACCTTAGTTGAGGCCAAGTTGACCGTTGTAACGGCTTTCTCCTTGGCCGTACTGGCCAACTTGGAGGCGTTCGAAGAGAACAGACTCCAGCCTGAAGCCAATGTGGTCAGCGTGGAGTCAATAAGCTCCTGAGATTGTGTTTTTGGCGGCGGATCACGTGTAAACCCGAAGCCAGCGTATTTTCCGCCCTGGTTCGGTGGCAAGTTTCTGAAAGATAATATTACACTTAATTTCATTTATATATATAAAAATCGAGAGTACATACGCTGGACGCGAAGCATTTTCCTGTTGACGACGGCTGAAAAACTCTTCTTTCTGATCTTTAAACTCTTGCGTCTGGAACTGCTGATAGCCCGTGTTATCACTATAAGCTCCGCCTCCATTCTGATAGCCTCCTCCGGCGGTGGTGGCATTTCCACCATAACCTGTTGCGTTTGCGCGGGTCTGTGAGCCGTTGTTGCCGCTCGATGCGTAGTTGCTGCTGCTACTGCTGCTATACGAATTGTTGCTGCTGCTGAGACGCGCCTCGGCGTCCTTTTGATTCCAGCTCTTGCCCTGAGCCAAAGTGGCAATCTTGTCGCGATAGAGAGCCGCCGCCTTTGAGTTGTAGCGTTGCGTAATCGGAGCACGTTCATTCCAATCCGCTTGATCCTCGAAGAATTCGCGTGCATTGCGATTGCCACCGGCCTTCATTTTCTCCAACTCAATGTCCTTCCATTTGTCCATCGTGACGGAGCGTACGAATGACAAGTGCACGCCCAGACTGCGATGCTTCCCCGAACACTCGAGGCATATCCAAATGCCGTAGGTAACCGAAACCCATTGGGGATTGTGTGTGCCACACTCGAAGCATTTCTAAATGCATGAATAAATAAAGCAAAGTTTTAAGTGCGTATGCATGCGTATGCGTGCGTGTGTGTGTGTGTGTGTCTGCGTTTGTCATTATATACTATATGCGAAATGGGATCTCTCTGTGTGTATAAGTTGCGTGGCTTAACCTTACCGAATTTTCGTCTTGCGGCTTGAGCTCCTGCAACACGCGACGCGTTCTGGGACTGGCCATGGCAACGATATACTAGCCTGGGCGAACTGTTTTTCCACACACTGATTTGACTTTTATCGTTGATAGGCAACTTTTTTTGCTGACGTTGGCGTTGTTCGCAATCTCTGCAGTCGAACAGCAACAAGACATCTAAGCAAATTAGAATTTGAGGGGGCTATCGCAGACTTGTTGCACCTAACTTAACACATTTGATGCACTTGCGCATTTGTCTCCTCAACCCGAAGTGCAGACATAAATATTAATTGACGAAAAAAATATGTTAACACCGAATTCAACTTGGAATGCTTAATGTGAGTGTGACCGAATTGCGCAAGTACAAAAATGCTGACCAGCTAAGCGTAAATTCCAATTGGGCAAGCAGTGCGTATTTTTTAAGAGAAATACCATTCGCAGCGAACAAAGAATGGGCCACACAGCCTTACGTTTCAGTGTGCAGTAACTCTAAACTGTTTCCACTGTTTATTTTTAAAATTTGAACAGATAAATAATAATCTAACTTATTGCACCGCCCCCTTAATACATAAATCAATAGAAAAATCAAAGATCTTAGATCTTTGTTCCGTCAGTTCGTTGATGAATTCAATTAATTTTGCCTTCAAATAAACCAATGGGAAAGCAATTTTAACTCGCTGAACTTCTGCAGACGTCGAACAAATTTAATTAATTAATTTCGGATTTCGGTGTGTGGCATACGGAACGAACGATTGTGTGTTATGATCTTACAAATTATAGCTAATCATGCTGATCTGATTTTCATTCATGTTCTTCCGACGGCGGCGCTGCTGCCGCACACGCATTTTTCGCAGCGTCATGCCGAAAGTTATAAAAACAGAGATTTATCACACTCTTTTACAGTAATCAATCCAACTGTCGGTGGATATCAGACAGTAAAATTACATGAGCGATTCCAATAGTACAACAACAGCAGCACAGTCGGCGTGTGGGCTCGCAGTGAGCAGCAGGAGAAGCTGCAGCGCCTCTGGCGCCGGGAGCATCAATTTCCCTGTATCCGCCATTAGAGAATGAATGGGGTGAGGCAGATGGAAACACAAGTAAGTGTGTGCATACGCAGGCTTGCGTTTGAGCGTGTGTGTACACACTGCCTGGAAGTCGAGTGGGAGAGAGCAGCTTTTGAGGTTAGAAAGGAAAAGATAAAGTTGATTTTAATTGAAGTTGAATTTATCGCTTAGATTTATAATAGTAAATGCAATGTCGTTATACTTTATACCTGCGAGTGTGTGTGTTCGTTACGCTTTTGCACTGTGCGCGGACAGCAATAAATATGGAATTCAATCCAGACATTAGCATATAATTATGCACAATATTTTAGCAGTTCAGCGAGATGAGAATCTCGGCTGGGGCCGAGCCGCGCCCAAGCCGCGCTTGCTGCGCAGCGTTAATTTCAATTTCTTTTCAATTTCGAAACTTGCGCATTTATTTAAGTCAGCGCATTGCTATAATTTGCGTCACAATGTCGCACGCCCATGCGCAAACGACTGCGCAACTGCGCGATGGGCGGGGCCGGAGTCGGGTTTAACTGGCACATGCGAGCAGAGCGAAGGATGTGTTGAATTGAAATGCCTGCCGGGTAATCCGATCGAGCTGCGGCCGGTGCCGGTGCCCGCGCTGAGTTATGACGCATGCCCGCTAAGTGAGCCCACTGGCTCCGAAGGCTTCGCTGGGCACTCGACGCTTTCAACAACTACTGCAGATGCGACTGTGGCCAGGCAGTTGGAACTGCCGTTGGTGGTCTTATCAGAAGCCGCTGTGCACTCCCCAAGCTGCCAAAAACGGCCGCGCTGCGCATCCATTATCCATGTTCTGTCACTGCGTCGTCGGCCCAGCGCCAGTGGCCATTTTGCCCCAGTGTGGCTCAGCCTGAGCTGCCTGAGTTATAGCATGGATATGATCAAATTATAGGCTATAGCTTTGCATTAAATTCGCATAGACGTCGCACAGGATGTGGTCGACACTGTGAGCGAGCATGTGCGTCTTCTGCTGGAGCAGGCTGTAGCTGCATCCGGTCGATATGGCAGTCATTCCTCATGCTGTATGCTGTGTGCCGCAATGCTGCAATGCTGGGCTAATCAACAGCTGTCCCTGTCGCCGGCAACATGCAGTGGCGACACAAACAGTGGCACACGAAACTATGCAAATGAGGCGCATTCGCGCGCCGCTTTCGCACGCCGCTGCCACAAAGTCTGCTACGAAAGGCAAAAAGGAGCAAAGAAAACGAAAAACCGAAAAACAAACGAAAAAAAAACACATGCAAATAAAACAAAATCGTTGAAAATTGCACCAATTAAGCGGCAATGCATACGGGAACGCGTCCATGGCTCGCGAGGATCGCCGCATTTATCAGCGATATTAAAGCGTTAAGTGAATTACTTATTCTCTGCGCGATCCCGCCGCCTCTTCCCTGTTGCTCCCCCTCTGCTTTCCTCTCCCTCACTCTTCCGCAGCGCATTGCGTTGCCTTTCATGTCCGACTGCTTTGCCTGGCCGCTGCCTACCCCTTCCCCTTCTTCGCTGCTCCGCCTTGGCTATAAATGTCTGTGATAGCCCCGCGATGTTGCATGCGACAATTATATGCGCTGAGCGACGCCAGCCTGGCTCCCGCTCCCATGCCAGACTTCGGACGGCATTTGATGCTGCCGCTTTACACTTACAACCCCTGCGAGCTGAACTCGAGCTGGGATTGCGCTGCAGCTACTGCAGCCAGTTGCCCAGTTGCCTCTTCCCAGTTGCCCATTGCCGCCTTTTGCCGTTGCGCCGATCTGAGCTGATCGATTTTCAATCGATCGGCAGCATCATGCAACCGCGCACAGCCTCAGCCTCAGTCTCATCCTCATACTCAGTTTCCATTCCCATTCGCAGTCTGTCTCAGTCTCTGGGCTCAACAAATCGTGCCAAATAACACAACATAATGACAACAAAGCCGACGACAGGAGCAACAACGTCTTCGTCGTCGTCGTCGTCCTCCACTTGTCCGTTGCGCTGCTTGGCTGACCCGCTCGCTCGCTCGCTTGGTCGGTGATTGCCATTTCAAGATTTTGCCTGCACACATTCCTGCAGCAGAGACACGCACACACACACACACACACGAACGAGAGAGAAACGAACTTGTGAGGATCGCAAAAATTAAGAGATATTTATAATAAGCACGAAAACCACTTAATACTAACGCCTTTGGCAATTAAGAGCCACAGCCACAGCCACAACCAGAGGCAGAGTCGCAGCCCATGTGCAAGGATGCCAATGCCGGTCACTTCTCCAAGCTCACAGACATGTGTATATTGTGTATATCTGTAGCATATTAATTTGCTCACATGTGTGTGAGGCTTGAATGAATTAATTTATTCCATTTAAATGTGCTTGCAAATTAATTGGGTTACTTAGAGCATAATGATATTTTCAAGGTACTCAGTTGCCGTTATAGTATTCTATATGTACGATATGTCAGTACCAAGATTTAATTTACTCCAAATTTGCTTGGGTATCTAGCATGGGAGTATTTTTATGTATTTCTACAGCTTATCAAAGGATTTCTGCTGGTTCTTCATCTTTCTCAATTTCCATTCAAGTAGAAAGTATATTTTCCTTATAGTAGAGATCGAAAAAGCCCTAATATCTCACAGATCTGATAATGAGCATTTAAAATTGAACTTAAAAAGAACTTTCATTATGTATAACCTTATAGAAATTCCCTTAAAATAAGCACATAAAGCATAGACAAAAGTTTGATAAACAAACTGTACATATACAGCTGTGTTCTTAATAATAGCAGTGCTTATTAGCTGCAACTTGAAACTTAATTTTATATATCAAAAAGTAAATGAATGTTCACAAATTAAATTTTGTTTAAATTTTGTGTTTATTTTAAACAAAAACAAATCAACTTATTATTCACAACAATTTTTTTTTTGCTTATCAAGATACGCACTGCTATGTTAATGAACAGCCAAAGACTGATGCTTCTAGCAAAAAGAGTTGTTCATTTGCTTAATTCTCGCAAATCTAACGGGATTTTTTCGTTTCTTCCTTGTACACATTTCATTCTACAATAACAATGCGTAGAAGTTGAAATATTCGTAGCGGAGCTTGAAAAAAAATCGCACTGCTCGATTGCATTTCTTGCACTGCTATCTTTGTGAACACAGCTGTATGTTGCTATAGCGGCACCTACTTTCTTTCCCACCCCCCTCTCTCTCCCACTTAGCTAGCGCCACAGGGCCAATTGAATCCGCACAGCAGCCACGTCGCGCCATAGTTCACTGTACAGCGCCGTGTTCGGCATTCGCTGCGCTCCAGTCGCGCTCTTTGTAGTCGCTCTGCGTCACCCCCAGCCCCCTCTCAGTATGCAAGTCCAATAATTCAATATTGTGTGTACGCGAACATGAAAAGGGAAAGGGGTAGGGAGTAGGGAGAGGGGGCGTTCCAATGCTTTTCAGCGACTCATCGCAAGCCGCAGGTATGTAAATTTCATGGGCTTAATTGTTTTCAGTCCCCCCCACACTCCCCCCACACTTTACCCCCTAGCCGGGCTCTTTCTTTTCTTTTCTTTACTATTTTCTAACACAGCGCAATCCAATCCACTCGAGTTGACCTGACTCGCTTCGGATTCGGATACGAATTGGGATTCGCGCTGACGTTGAAGTTGACGCCTTCGGTGGCTCATTACAATCATGAATAGCAGCTGGCGCAGTGTTCGGATTGATTCTTGCTCGTATTGTAAATGAATATCGAGTGAATTGAATAACTGTAGAGTCGGCTTCCATTTCGTTGCCCCCCCCCCAATCCCCTGCCCCTGCTCTGCCGCTTAAGCGAACGATTATACAAGTGGTTTTCTGATTTGACAGGCGTTAAATTAAAATTTAATTCGGCCATCTATATAATTATAGTGATCCATCCGAGCATACACATTGACGACACGACGACGCTGCGACGACGACGACGAGGAGCGACGACTTCGCAGCGCATGTAATTAAAGCCACATTAATCATGCAGCCAGGCTGAGCACAGGGCCCAGTGCGAGTTCGAGTTCGAGTTCGACTTCTTCTTCGAGTCCCAATTCCAGTCGCCAGGCACTTGAGGCTGTCTCCCTCTCTTTCTGTGTGTGTATGCGTGTGTGTTGGCCCGTCTTGGTAGCCACAAAATTGTCAGATTTGTCCACTTGAGTTATTTTCGAATGCGCGTCGAGCTCCCACTCGGGCTCCCCCTCCCGCTCCCCCCACGCTCCCGCTGCTCCCTTTCGCACTAGCAACCAATTATATAAAACCCGTGAGAATTTCTCGTTCAGCTCAAGCTTGTATTGTCTTATATATGTATAGGGATATATATGGTATATACATGTTCGCTCTTTATTTGTACTCAGCACGTGTTTCGCATAGAGATATATAGAAGATTGGGGTAAACTGAATAAATTAAGTAAAAATTGCACTAAATAGGAAACTGGAAAATCATTCAACGAAATCCAAAGTAAACTTTAGCTAGATTTAGTTTGGAATTGCAATTGCACACTCGCTCTCACTCACTCTCTCTCACTCTCTCTCACTCTCTCCCTCTCTCCCTCCTTAGTTAGCCTCCGTTTCGTCCGCCTCCGTTTCCGTCTCTGCATCCACATTGATCTCCTCCTCATCCTGCTCCTGCGGCAGCTTGTGCTGCGCCTGCGGCGTGGCCATGTGTCGCCATAGATACTGCCGCGCAAAGTTCAACGCCAAGGCAGCCGAAACGGAGGGCATGGCCGTGGGGCGAAAGGCGCTATGCTCACCGCCCATTAATAATGGAGCTGATGCTGTGTGTGAGGCAGGAAGCGCCGGCGGCGGCGGAGGCGGATGCGGCGCTGCTGCTGCCTGTTCGTGCTGACTGCGGCCTAGCAGCTGGGTAGGGCTTCTGCTGGTGCGGATGATGTTGCTGCTGCTGGTGTTGCTGCTGGCCTCGTGGTAGCCCATGGTATGGTAAGCTGTACTCGGCTGCTCCTGTGCCGACTGCGGCGTGGGGGATGCCGAGTCGCGCTGCTTCAGCAGATTGACACGTTGATGGCGTCGCCATTTCGCTCGTCTGTTGGAAAACCAAACCTAATTGATCAGTCAGACGGAGAGACAATTTGGTTAGTTCATAAGAAGAAGAGCGAACGTCTCTCTGCGTCTACGTCGGCGTCCAAGTCGAGTGGGTTAGTAGGCGGAAAGGGAGGCGGGGGGAGAAAGGAACTCAAAGCACTGTCCGTAGGTCCATGGGGCATGCGCAAACTCACCTGAACACGTGCCTCACTCAGCGACGTGCGCGCCGCTAGCTTCTCTCGCGTGCTCACGCACGGATAGTGCGACTTCTCGAACTCCTTCTCCAGCTCATCCAATTGATCTGGACTGAAGGTTGTGCGATTGCGACGGAACTTGGGCTGATCACTGTCCTCCGAGTCGCTGTCCTCGCCCTCGATGTCTGCAGAGGAGCAGTTAGGATAACATGATGAGGCATGCCAGAGTATTGGTTACTCACCTATCATGCGATTGGCATCCACATCCGGCGAGCGACTGTCCCGGCTGCCCGAGTCCGGTGACATTGCAGGCAGCGAGAGGCGACCGCTGGACAAGCTGCCGCTGTTGTGGTTGTTGTTGCTGCTGTTCCCTACGTGGCCAGGGTTGCCATCGCTGCCAAAGCTGCTACTACCAGGCAATGCGCCACTGCCGCCGGGCATAGGCACCGCACTCCACAGTGCAGGATGCGCTGGCAGACTGCTTGGCCAAGTGGGAAAGCTTGTATAGGGATGCGGATGTGGATGCGTGGGATGCAGTGCGTAGCCATAGCTGGCCGCGCGAGCAAACTCAGCGGCAGCGCGTTCCGCCGCCCGATTCCGCAAGATGCGATTGATGCTGCTCACCGAGGGAGCTGTGGCATTGGTGCAGACAGCTGAGGAGGGAGAGAGAGAGAGAGAAGTAAGTCCACCGGATGCAGTGCGTCGTGGAAGCGAACGCGACAGAGACACAAATTAGATTGACTGTAATGAGCATGGACCAGTTGCAGATTGGGATCTCGGCAAGCTACGCTACGCTCGCTCGCTCGCTCGCTCACTCGCTGTGTGTGTCCGCGCAATCGATCGGACGAATCCCACAGTGAGTGAGTGACACAAATGTGAGCACATTTACATATCAATCGACTCGAGACGAGCAGCAGGCCTGGCCTGCTTGCGGCGCAGCGGATGTTCATAAATTAGCCGCATCGATAAATCTTGCGCAGCGAAACAATGTTCTTACAACATTAAATGGAAGCTGGACGAGAGTCGGCGAGTCGGCGAGCTACTCCTCCAGCCGGCTAATTCGTGTACTCGACCTGCATCTCGCGTACTGACAAGCGCACCATAAACATATCACACACAGCGCAGGAGGAGCAGGAGGAGCAGCAGTAGCAGATGCAGATGCGCAGCTTATTCGCCTGAGCCTGCGGCCAAGGGTCAAGGGAGCAGGCGGAGGAGGAGTAGGACGCACAGACGCACTGCAGCGCGATCGATTGTTGTGACATTGTGCAATTTCGCTTTTGGGGGTTCCCATCAGTTTCATTTTAATTAGCTCAACTCAATGTCTTCCTGCCCCTGCTCCTCCCCTTGCCCTTCCCCTTTCCCCTCCACTTGCTCCATTGTTTTGCCCAGCCTAAACTCACCTTCGGTAATCAGTCTCTCGCGTATTTCCCACGCGAATATCGTTGGATTCTCGCGTTTGTATTGCTCGATCTTCGAGACAACTGTCGGCGTGGCCACCTTGGGCTTGGAGCCACCAATCAGTCCCGGTGGACGTAGCGTGCCTGCAAAGCAAGAGGAAGGGGAAGAAAGCAAGTTTAGCTTGATTTATGTCAAACACAGATTTCTACTAATTTTAAGCCCAATTTCGACTCGAACTCTGCCCTCGCTGCTTGCCTCCGGGGCATGCCGCATAATTTTCGCATTAGCTGGCAGCAACGTGTGGGCGTCGCAGCTTGCCAAGCCCCGCCGGCGATGCGGCTACTGCGCTGCGAGTTGCCTCTCTGCCGGGCTGCCTAAACAATTAAAGTCGCGCTGATTTGAATATTTGGCAGCGACACAATTGCAACAACAACAGTGACAACAACAAATGGAACTGTGACTGTAACTGTGACTGTGACTGCGGCGACAATGGCACAGCCGCCTCAGGCCGCCTCGAGCTGCGCCGATAATTTGTCGGAAGCGAGTGACAGCGCGCGCTGCTGTTTATCTTAGTGAATTAGGCGTTGCTCCAGGCGTGCACTGAGAGAAAAGCGGGGGCAGATAGCATAGCAAGTAGAAGACTTAAATCTATCCTAAAAGCTTCACGCAAAAGCTGCGCGTTGTGATTTCTTAACTGGTAGACAAATCCCTCGAAACTAAGCCATAGTTTTTCCTATAAAGCTCATAATATTGACTTCTATATAAGCTAAATAATACTAGATGAACATAACATAGCTGATTTGGAATTATATACCTATATAATATAGTAGATAGCATTATATTTAGTTTCTTTAAACAATTCCAATTCAATTTTGAATTCTTAGCTTCTTCTCCCTTGCCTTCTCTCAGTGTAGCCCTGCAATCAGCATCAGAATTTATAGCTTTACCTGCACAGGTGCATTACTTACATAAGCTTGCGCTCTACACTCACACACACACACACACACAGAGTGACTTCTCTATATCGTTTTATTTGCCTATGTAAATTTGATTTGCGCAAAACGGAAATTATTTATGCATTTACACAGCTCAGTTTAAATTAACTAGCGAGGAAACACCTCCATCTAGTCGTACTTCCCTCCTTCCCCTGCTCTCTCTCTCTCTCTCTCTGTCTAGGTATATCTCTGACACACTAAGTGAATGAATTGTCGTCGTACTCGCTGCACACAAATCAGATAAATTGCGAATTTGCGAGTGCGATACAAAGATAAACCCCATGAATTGTTATGCTGACCGAACTGAGTCGTGGCTAACAATGATGGGAAGAGGAAGCGAGAAAGAGGATGAGGGGGGAGCGAGAGAGAGGGGGGTAGTTAAAAGGTAGTCTAAAATGGGTCAAATGGTATAAAAATGAAGTATTCTATGATATAATTTCCTTCTAATTTGCAACTAACTGTAAGTAATCCTTAATTTCGATTCTATTCTCTTCTCAGTCTATACTCTTTATATATATTATACGAAACTGTTAGCTTTATATACCAAAATATTACCGAAACCTTATAGATTTATGGATTCTAGAGTTACCTAAACTAATTTTTTAAGATTTATCTCGATTTTGTATAAAAAATTTTAAAGTAGAACCTGTTTATAGCCAAATTTTATAGCTAAATTTGTTCACTAGGCTAGCTAGCGAGAGAATGAGATAGGAAGTTGTCGATAACGATAGAAAGAGGGAGAAATAGAGATAGCTATAAAGAGAGAGGGACAGCAAGAGATAGATATATGAAAAATAGAGAGAAAGAGATAGACAAAGGAAGTTAAAAAACGATAGATTAGAAGAATTCGATATCAGAGAAAGAGTGAGAGAAAGAGCAATGTATACAATAGTTAGCAGGAAGGGTATACACTAAGCAAAAGGCTTAGAAAGAGACGGGGAGACAGCGTGTGATTTACGCGATTTAGCTCGCTACAAAGCGCAAAGAATTGCAATTTGGAGCGAAAAGAGTTGTCGCTGGCATCGCTGGAGCCGTCGCTGATGGGGCGCAACAGGTGTGCGGCACAGGCAATTGAACATGCTTGGATTGTGTTTGGCTATTGCCCAGGTGACACCTGCGCGGCGCAATCAATTTGTCGTGTATACGTGACCCTGGCCACGGGAAGGCTGCGGCAAATCGATTACGGACGCTTGGGTCCCTAATTTAGCGGGACACATGGCAAACGCATTTGGAGCGCGTGTTGCGCTGGCGCTGATTACATTGGTCAGGCTGGACGCGGTGCCCCCTTGCACCCCTCCTCCAAAGTACTTACCCAACAGCTTGGAGACAGCGCCTTGTTGCGAGAGCATGTGCTGCGCCAGATCGTAGCCACGCAGGCCAAAGCGTGAGAGTTCCAGCAGGCGATGCTGCGAGGCCAGAGCACTGAGATTTGTTGCCGCTGCCACCGCTGCGGCCGATGTCGCTGCCGGAGGTCCGCTGCCTCCGCCGCCAGCGAAGAGTGGCAACGTGGGAGCGGGTGGTGTGCCAGGAACTGGAGCTGCCCCTGCCGGGCAGTGGCTGTGCGTAACAAGCGCTGCAATTGAGAGGGAGAGAGGGAGATAGCATGAGATCATTAAATGCCAATTGGAATTTAAACGAAGCTGCTGCCGGCATTCCGCGCATGGCACGCAAACACCAAGAAATTTGTACCCAGTCAGAGAGGGAGCAGGGACAGGCAGGGGAACCAGCACAGGGGCAACTGATGATTGGACAAATTTCGGTCTGTTTTTGATCGAACACGTCAGGCGCAGACACACTGGACATACGAGGAGCCACAACGAGTGACGAGAGGTCCCAGCAAGAGAGGCTACTCGGCTACTGCCGCTGCTGGCGGAAGTGTCAACGTTTATGGTCATAATGGCGTGTCAAGTGGACGTGGTGTGGTCCATTACCGACGGTTCGCAACGGCAGTGTGTGGTGGTGCCGTGAATCAGTTGCTGCCGCGCTAATTTGAGTTGGAATTTATGAAATTCCTCATGTCTTCGCTGGAGTCGTTGGCAATTTGTTGTCCGCTCTGGCAGCAGCAGCAGCAGCTTCTCTGTGAGGGATTGGCAACGTTTTGTCTTCCAAGTTGTTGTCGCTGTTGTCTGCGGCCTGGCAGCGATTAGCAATTCCTCAGATGTAGAAGCTTTTATGTTCATTTTGACATTTTATCTGATCGCGAGAACTGCACACATTTTAACACCTCTTTTTTTTGCCACGCCCCCCGCCCCCCGTCGACTTGCTGCTGCTGCTGTGTGGCATTTGCAGCGTCTGGGATGCGTTGGTATGCTTCCACTGCACTTTCCTCTCCTGTCTTGCTCTCTCTGGGTGACCTCTTTGACCCCCTCGCTCCGCCTGCCGCAGCTAATTAAAGCCAGTATGGCTTGCTGATCTTGCGCTCGACAATTTGTTGCAGCCGCATGTTGCGCCAATTGTTGTGGTCGCGGTTATGGTTATGCCTGATTTATGCTGCACTCCACACACACAATTGACCGGGCAGGCAGACGGACAGACAGACAGACGGACGGACGGACGAGGCTGCGCTTATGCCACGGATGTCAACTCTCTGGTAGCGTAGTTGCAACTTGCACTTGGACTTGGATACACCGATGATTTACTACGGCAATGCGACAGCTACGGCTGCCTCGACGCACCTCAGTCAATTGCAAAATCGGCTTAAGATCGCGCGCGCTTGTCTCTCTCTTCCTCTCTCTCTCTCTCCCTCTTCTCCCCCGGCTACTGTTGCCCGTTTGCTGCTCCCGTTTGCCATTGCCGTTGCCGTCAGCGTGCGACTTATAACAAGAAGCGACTTGAAGCCGCTTGCCGCTGCCGCTGCCACTGCCACAGATCGAGATCGCTCTGTGAATGCTACGTCCGACCAGGCCCGGGCCAGGCCTGACCAGAGGCACAAGTGATGATCGCCTCGGAATTCAATTGATAGTTTGATTTATTGCTACCGGTGAGTTTTTGCCGCTGCCACAGCCAGCACTGCATATAAATTAAAGCTGCCCGCTTTTTGCTCTGCTACTCGCGCTCTCTCTCGCTCTCTCACTCCCGACGGGCTCTCTCTCTGTCTGCGTGCTCAGTTAGTGCTCGCTGATCTTGTTTGTCGCGCGCAGCACATTACGCGTTCTGCGCTGTCTACGGGCTTCTGGTTTTTCTACAGTGCGCAATATTATGATCTTCGCACGTTCTCCTCGCGAGCTAGTTGCTCGTGGGTTGGACTGGGCCATGCTGCGCTAATCCAATCTCTGGGCTAAGTAATGCAAGGTTCTTTCTTGGCGCAAGGGCAGCTTCCTCTTCAACTTAATGCTAATTATTATTCTTTTATTCGGCATTCTTAAAGGAATACCCTGCAATCAGCTTGGTATTAATTGATTATTGGATTGTCTAACAAATATTATACGTGTTTCTTATAGAACAACATGCAATCGGGCTAAGATCTCTTCGTTATCTCTTCATAATCCCGCTTAGCTTTGCTTAAGCTTTTAGAGCGCTTTCCAGGGTATTCCTAGCTGAACCCACTTCAATTAACGTGTAGTAATATTACATGTTATTAGATCAATGTCAAGCTGTTATAGGGTAATCCATGGTACTTCCAATGCAAGTTGAGCTAACAGATGTTCAATTGTGCCCAAGGAAGCGACATGGGTTTTGAATCAATTTCCGGTCTTGACTGACTTCAGGCAGCAGCAAGTTAAGCCCAAGTCGGTTAACATACATACGGTATAAGTATACGTATGCATATGTATACTATGTGTATGTATGTGCGCTGTGAGCATCGCTTTGGGAGAATCTACGGCTACACTTGAAAATCATTGTAGACACCTTTTATACGCTCGGCTTTCTAAGAATAATGCGAATACACGCACCACGAAACCCGAGAACCTTAAGTATGGTTTCTGCCCAGTGCTTAAACTTCAATGTATGCCATGTACCCATGTTCCGAAGCGCATGCATGTGTGCATAGTATGTGTGTGCACAGTATGTGTGTGCAGCGAGCGTGTGTGTGTTAATGCTGGTTTTCCTTAGTCTTAAGCGTCTCTCTGCGCTCTTTTTATAATTATTTATTTATTGTGCAACTTCCAACACCTTTTAGAGACAAGTCAAAGCTTTTGCCCCGGTTGTCTCGCCCGCAATATCCGACCGCACCCGGACCCCTTGAGGGGAACAGCAGTGGCTATGTCTGCGGCAATGGCACAGCGGCACAGTCGCATCTCGACTTGGTCACTCGATGGCCGCTTTGGCCACCGACGTGAACTAATTTTATTTGACAACCCATACTTGTGCAAAACAAATTGCCACTGATGTGCGAAAGACCAAAACAGTTGGCAGTTGCAAGTTGGAACTTGGAAACTGGAAGGCCGCTGCTGCTGGAAGCTTACGGTGCGTGTTCGCTGTGCGTTTCATTCTGCGTTGCAGTCATTTTTGCGCCGTTTGTTGTTGTGAAATTTCCGAATCATTGCGCTTTTCCATCGGCAAAGCGGGACGAAGCCGTTGCTTCTCGTTGTGTTGTGGTCTGCTTTGGACTATACCCTGTCGATTCGAGGAATTATATACATACATATATAGGCTGGGATGCGTCACTCGCGATGGTCTGTTTAGACTCACAAGGTGCCGCTGAGCTGGGCAATTTTCAAGGGATATTTGGCAGGCGGCTAGAGGTGACAAGCTATCGCATGTCATAATCGATAGGTTGTGAGAGTTTAAAGGACTTAGCGAAAGGTGCAAGTATCGATAGATTTTAAATTTAAATTAAATACTCAATAAATACCGATAATTAACGAAAGCTTGGCAACTCTTAGCTAAAGAGAGAATGAGAGAGTTGGCAACTCACCTGCAGGTGTGGGCGAAACCCCCGTTAGCCTTGGGCTTGTTGTTGCCGTCGGCTGTGCAGCGCTGCTGCCTGTTGCAATGTTTTTCGCTGCATTCTCCATGCCGCCCAGCAGCGAGAGATGTGACGGCGGCATTTGCGGCACAGTAGCAGCCATGCCAACGGGCAGGCCCGCCGGCACGCTGACAGTGGGCATAATTGCAGTTGAAGCGGGCGCAATAGAAGTGGGCGTAACTGATGATTGATAATTGGCGGCTACTGTTGTGATTTTACTTGAGGAGGTCCTTGTTGAGGCTGCAGTTGCTGCTGTTGTAGCCATGCCCCGCAACAACAACAATGCACAGTGGGACAAATGGTACAAAGTACACAGAGAACTATTCTAAATCAAGCCTTGAGCTGAGCTTTCAATTGACTCAAGCGACGGCAAAACAGTTTTGAGCGCGATTTGCAAGCCGAATTTTTGTCTGCAGCTAATTCGCCTGCCTGGCTAAGCATTTGGGGACGGCTGCTTGGGCTGCTTATCCGTCGGCCTTTTCACACACGACGAGAACGAGGCGAGACACGAGAGACAAAGCACACAAAACAACGAACGCGAACGGGAAACGTTCCCGTTCGACGCGCACTCACTCACGCTGTTGGCTGACGCCGACTGAGACTGAGACAGAAACTGACTCGGCCTCTGCTGCCTTTGCCTTTGCTGTTGCTGTTGTCGTTGCCTCTGTCTGCCTTCCCGCTCCCACTCTCACTCTCTCCCCGCCTTGAGCTGCAGCTGATCGGGGTCTGGTCTGCTTCTTCTGCTTGTGCTTCTGGTTTGCTTGTGGCTGTGGTTGCCATCGAGCGAGCATTGAGGTCTCTTGCTTGTGTGCGTGTTTGAGTCACTCGCTCGCAAGCTGTCGATGAGCGTCGCGCACAATTGAGCGCTTCGTTGAGTTTGTGTTTTCAAACAGTAGTAAAAGTTCAATAAATAATTGACTGCCTAAGCAGTAGTCGCTGCTTTGTTACTACTGTTTATTCTTTGTTGCTTTTAGCTCTTTTTCGCTGTTCGCATTCTGCTCAAACTTTAATTGATGAGTGATTTTGTTTTGTAATACAGGGCGTATGTGTGAGTTAGTTGGTAAAAGTTTTTCGACATGGAAAATCGCTACTGAAAATGGCTCAACGCAAGCAAAGCCCGCATAAAGCATAAAACAAAGCACAGAAGGCGGAGAAACGGAGGCTTGTCAGGCCAACGGAAGCCCGTGCAACCGTTGCTGCTAATCGCACACTTTGATTATGATATATGGGAAGTACACACACACATATGCAGTGTACAAATGTCTTGACTGTCTGTCCAGGCGTGGGCGCAAAAAACGCATTAGGGCAGACATCAACGGGAAGCGCAGGCAAAAAGCCAAGAATTCGCGACCAGGCTAGCCAGTAACAGTAACCGATTAGGCTTAAACCATCCCCATTACCACAAAGCACTCAAGTCGCAGGCACTGCCATAACAGGCAGAGCGAGACAGAGAAAGAGAGGGATAGCGTATGCGCAAAAATCATGGTTCAGTCGCATGTCCACCCTGCTGCTGCTGCAGCAGTTGCTGCTGCTGCTCCTGTTGCTGCTGCCTGCGCTAGTTGGTGCAAGCGAGACGCACTGATGAAAGAGGTCACACGGACTGCCGCCAGTGGGCGCTGCGACGCGCCTAATTGATTTATTTGCCCATTCCCGTTCTTATTCGCATTCCCATTGCCGTAACACTTCCAAGCTTCACACACGCACACACACACTTGCGCAGGCATGTAAAAATGGTTGCCTGCGATTGCTGTGCCCTTGCTGAGAGTGCCAAGAGAGCGGGAGAGCGGCAGAGGGGGAGGCAGAGAGAGAGTGCTTTCGAGTAATGGCTGTCGGACAGTCTCGCTTCTCTTTCTCGCCGCAAATGGAGCACAGTAGCTGCTGGCATGCGTGTGCATATGTGTGCGTGCGTGCGTGTGTATGCAACGGAAACACAACTTTGTTTTGGCAGCGATTGTCAGTGTCGGAGGCGTCGCTGCAAAAGTGTCGCAGCGCAGCCAAGTCGAGCTTCCACGTACGCAACTCCCTCTAATCACAGTCAGCTGCCCGGCAATTTCGCCGCAACTATCTATTAGAATTTAAAAATGGTGGCCCACTGACGACCCAGGGTCCGACCCTTTTGGCAGATAATGAAAAATAATCAATTTTAATGGGCTATAATTTGCCAGCGCATGCTAACAATATTTCAAATTAAAAGGTAAACTTTACGCGGCCAAATGCCACCGCAAAAGCGACGGCAACAACAACAACAACAAAAAGGCGAAGCAGAGATACGACTACTGTTTGCCGATAGTTTATTTCGCTTTAGTAGATAAAAGTCAAAGCAAAACTTGCGTTTTAATTTTCTGTGTCTGCTGAGAGCGTCACACGGAGAGCAACATTAAATTTGTCTAAAAGTTGTTTTCGCTGCTCATTTGTTCACACTCGCCGCAACTCAAGTTACATAATCGAAATGCCGATGTCATATTTACGAGAGCGCGCTTTGAGTCGCACTCGAATTGAGTGAAAACGGCAGCAGCTACAGCAGCGAAGAGAGGCGTGCCCGTCATACCAGTGCAGTGAGAGCGCTAGCGCACAGCCAGTTGTCCCTTTCTTGCGCATGCAATTCGCCGCAACGAAGCGCGCAGCCAATGACGACGCTTGATGTTGCGTACGCAGTGGAATTGCGAGTTGAAAACACTTTGAGGAATTCAATTTCAACTGTCTCTGTGTATTTCTGCCTGCAGATTGCCGCAGATTGGCTAATGGCGCTCAGTTCGCCAACTCGAGCGGCGTTGATTGATTCTCCATCTTCGTTTTTAGCCTGGCCTGGCATGATTGATTACGCTAATTACGCGCCTAATTAAGCATTTATCACTGTATCTAATGGGCTCACAACGAGCGCCATTTGCATGTCAATTGTGTGTGTGTGTGTATGTTTTGGGACTGTCCGTTCGTTGCCAACGTTGCCGCCGCCAAGTTCAACGACAACAAATTATGCTCGCGCCTAATTGCGTTTCGTGCGCCCTTTTTCGGGAATGAGGAATTAATTATGGCCGCCCCGACAGCCACCAACGCCACCAACGCTGCCAACGCTGCCGATGCCGCCGCCATTATTTCCACATTATTTCACTGTTATTTCTGTGTAGTCGAAGTTCTTAGCCAGATAGCGATCTAGTATCTACATGCAAGTGGCAGCCAATGCCCAGGCAAAAGCCAAGCCCAAACCCAAAAACTCAAAACCTAACCCCTAGAGCCCAGTCAAAGCCCCTGCGCCGGGGGCAGACCGCGCATATTTGTGGTAGCCACGCTTCCTGTTTTTGTTTGTTTGCCGCGTTTTGTCCCCCTGCCCAAACTGCCCTTTTCCCAGCCAAACATACAAAGTAGACAAGAAGTGCCCATCGCCGTTTGCTTTTTTGTGCTCCCTCGGTTTAGCTCGGCGCGGTGATGTTTACCCATATGCAGGCATATGCATATGCTGATTGCGATTGCGGGTGCGGGTGGGGCACGTTGTCTAGAACTAGCGGCAGAGATAGAGAAAGAGAGAGGAAGAGGGAGCGAGAGAAGCAGCCCTTTTACAGCCCGCTCGACGGCACACAAAAAACAATGGTCAAAAAAATTGTTCAAGCGTAAAAATGAAAACTAAAAACTGCCGACAAAAGGGCGCTTTGTTTTTCTTTTTTTTGTAAGTCTAATTGGAAACAGCAATTAGATATTGGGGTTTCTGCTAGTAGAGATACATTTATGATAATTCTGCTATATTGGCAATAGAAATATGAAGATGGCGTGTTTTCTTCTTGTATATTTCTGTCTTACTTCAAACTTTTCTATTTTGAAAGCAGAATGAAGACTTGGATTAGAAAAGGAAATATTTCATGAAATTTCTTAAGCTTTATTTACAATTTTTGTTCCTTATAGTTACCATATTCTGCGTTTATATAGTTCCACAATAACCTTCCCATTGCCAAGTTATTATAACATTATTTCTTTCCATGGTTTTCTACAATCTGCGCAAGTTTTCCCCACTTCCTTAGCATGATTCATGCTTAAGAATGTTATATACCAAATTTATACACTGCCAATTTCAACTGCCAAAAGCTTCATCTTACAAAACTTGCCACATTTTGCAGTTATTACAAGCACATATCATATTATTATGAGTGCCGATTGCAAAAAGAACTTATAAGATTGGCTGGAATACCAGGAGGGAAGACAGTTGGGGCTGTCACGCACTGTGGCAAGGATGACCCCACTCTTGCTGGCGGCAACTGCGGCGAAATGTAATGATTAACTCCTTGCCGTGGCTAAATTAAGTGAGTTTTTACTTAAAGCAGGAGCTGCACAAGAAGGAGAAGGAGGAGCAGGAGGAAGGGGAAGTGGAAGTAAAGCAGAGGGCGCAGCGCATACACACGCGGTCGGTTTCTTAATGCGGCTGCGGCTGGCTACTGCTGCAGTTGCTCTCTGGCTGAAATGCGACAGAGCATTGCGTGTCTGGGGCCACAGAAATGATTTCCACATACCACAGCAGTTAAAGCCCTTAAGTCAGGGAGAAAATCCAATTAAATTCGGTAGCGAAAGAAATAAGTCCGAACTGTCGGTAAAATGATTCTACATACACGTATTTGCGTCAACATTGATTTTGCCCGTGCCCCTTCGTGGGAAGGGGAAGCAGTGGAAGAGGCAGAGGGAGATGAACAACTCGAGACAGACGAGAACAAAAGTAGTTCATGTGCATGGCGTGATTGAGGACGAAGTCGAAGTCGAAGTCGAGGACAGCAGAAGCAGCAGCAGCTTCAGTCAGTTGAGGCGTGATGCGAGTTTGATGCCTCTCTCCCGCTCTCTCTCTCTCCGTCTGCATCTGCAACTGGGAACTTCTTGCCGCAAAACCGTCGAAAAGTTGCGTGCCCATAGGTCTTCTGTGTAATTGCGCAACAATTGTCAGGCCGCTGCAGTTGGCGTCGCAGTTGGCAGCGAAGCGTCGCTGCCTTTAAGGGCGCATTGCAGTCAACCGCAATCAAGACACGGACACGTCAAGTCGGCGTGCAAGAAAAGGAGAGAAAGAGAGGGACGGGGGCAGAGAGCAAAAACTCCTGCACGTTCGTGTTTGCGTCAAACTTGCGGAAATCTGATTTTAAAATTATTAACAACATGCAACATGGCTAAATAGTTTTGCATTCGATAACAAAAGACCAAGCCAAGTCGGGGCCAAGCCGGGCCAGACCTGGTCGAGATGGACTCGAAAACATGTTGATGATTGGCGGCCCAGGTGCGGAGCGCGGGCACGACACACGAAATGGGCCCGCCGTGAGACGCGTAAGCTACTGAGTGAGTGAGTGAGTGTGTGAGTGTATTCATTTGCATTCACATTCATTCGCTTGGCTCGTCCAGTGACCGCAACGTATAATTCACAAATTCAAATTCAAACGATCGAAAATGGCATTTTTCAGCTAGCGAACCGTTATAAGGTTAATTAAATGCATCACACACAGCAGCTGCCCCCCGCCCCCGCCTTCCCCTCCTCTCGCCTGGCACGAAATGTAACTACAACTACGCTTTCACGGCGCCCAACGTCGCGTCGCGTCGGCCCGCTGCTGCAATTAGAAGTTGCACAGAAAGCGGTGGAGAAAAACCCGAAAGAAAAAGCGAAAAACACGCAAGAAAACAAAGCGAACATGGAAAAACAAAATGGCGATAAATAGCGCAATTTGCATATAAATGGACGCTAGAAACGTCTTTAGTCACCCGAATCTTGAGCAAACCATAAGACCGATTAACATTGTTGTCGACGGCAACGACAGGCGGCATGTGTGGGCGGCGGCAGGGGGGGTAAAGGAGCCGCCGCCCGCAGGGGCAGGCTGGGAAGCAGGCAACGTCGGCTTGTTACATTGTTACAAGTTACGAGCAAGCGGAGCGCAATTGCCACCAAGGCGTGCACCGAGAGCGCGGGGAGAGAGAGAGAGAGAGAGAGCGCGTTGCTTCGGTCACGGCGTAGCCAGTAAAATGGCGGCGCAGCCGTCAGAGCGTGGCAGCCAACACCCGCGGAGAAGGCAACCGTCGTTGTTGGTGCCATCAAGCGTGTTAGCTGAGCTGGCAGCGGCAACGGCAACGGCAACGGCAACGGCCCCTGCTCCCAGCCCATTGGGATGTGCTGCTGGTGTTAGCTGCTGCCAGCTTTATGCAGGTAATTGCAATGCTTTTTGTGCCGACTGCACTCGCGCTGCCACCCACCCAACGAGAGGAAGGGAGAGTGGAAGCAGGGCCAGGTAGTTGGCTACGGCTCCGGCTTGGCTATTATGCAAATGCCATTCACAGGTAATTACCACGCTGCACCGTTATAATTGCGCTCGATGCCCAGCTACGAATCACGACGGCAGCAGCGCCAACGCCAACTCCAACTCCATTGCCATCTTCAACATCTTTTTAGTCAACTGCCTGAGGCGACCTACTATTGGCAACAAGCGCGCCAAGTTGCCAACATCGACACAGTTCCAACAGCAGTTCCCATTGCAATTCCTCAAGCTGATCTCAATTCTGCTGCGAATCTCTTGCTAAACTCATAAACTGCCCTCGCTGAGTAACAAAGGCAAATGCAAAGTGACTTGCGGCCCAATAATCGGAGGCTTCTCATGTCGTTGACAGCTTTTTCAGAGGTGTGTGGGAAAAAGTGTGGAGAATGAGGGAGAAGAGTAGAGCAGAAGATGAAGGAATAGAGGGAGAGGAGGCAGAAGATAAGAGGGCAGAGTGGAGAGAAGGAGGAGGCCAGGGACTTGAGCAGAAGCGGAGGCAGCAGGGCAGCAAGGGAGTAGGAGGAGCAGAAGGAGACTCGTGAGATAGAAGAGAACAGAAAGCAGGGCAGAAGGAAGCAGGACAGCAACGGAGCCGAGTACAAGGGAGAAGATCAGCAGGAGCACAAGGAAGCAGGGTATAAGAGAGTAAGGCAGGAAGAAATGGGCCGCAGAGTACAAAGAATCAGTAAGGAAGGGAGCAGGGCAAAAGAGAGCAGGATAAAAGGGAGCTGGAGAGAAGGGAGCAGGGTAAAAATACACTCCTCCTTCCAAGGGAGTAAGAGACGCATCTTTGCCTCACTTAGGACTGCATCCCATAGCCAGATTCCCTGGCAAATTAGAACAACTTAAGAAGGCGACAACACGCATTAACGCCTGCTGCCTGTAAATCTCCTCCCCATCCACTCCCCTTCCTGCCCCCCTACTCTTACCCTACCGAATGCCAGCCCATTGCCAGTGCCACTCACAGCCCCAAATTAGACGCTATCAGCGCATCGCATCGCCGAAGCAGTCGCGAATCCTTTTCGTTCGCTCGCTCGGCGCGCGCTATCAAAAAGTAATAAATCTGCGGCTGATCTGTCGTAAATCTCGCCGAGTTCCCTTCATGATTTACCCACATAAATCAAAATTATCGAAGCGTCGCAAAGATGCGCGAAAAAATGCCGAACTTGTTAACCCGCCAAGTGTTAAATGGCTGCCGTTGTCCCTGCCTCTCTCCCATTCCCTCTGCCCGCTGCCTGCTGCCTGCTCCTTTGCCAGCCGGAGATGAGTGTGTGTCCTGCTGCAGGTTTGGCTGTTTTTCTTTGCTTTCTCGTCGGTTTTTTGGTCATTGCGTTTAGCAGGGCAATTATCGCCTTCCAGCTGTCCGCAACGAGGGGCCAATCAAGTGGATCAGCCAGCGGTAACCAAGTGACCTGGTCGAAGCAACTGCCTGACTGACTGGCGGGTCACGCAGAGAATTCGTCACATGCAAAGTGAAATTACCTTTGACTCGGCTCGGCTAATTTCATTTAATTTTCGGGCATTGTCTGAACTAGAGAAGGAGCAGCAGGGGGAAGAAGGAGCTGCGGCAGAAGTTGTAGAAGAAGCGACCGACACAATTATAGCATATTTTCCCCAATTAATAATTAATAATTTGTTTGGGTCACGAAACACACACGACTTGCGACGCAAAGAGAGGGTGCAGGCAAGGAAGAGAGAGAGAGAAGGGGAGAGGCAAGAAGCGAGCAAGAGAGAGTGCGTGCGAAGCTACTAGCGAGAGAAAGGCCAAAATTTACCGCAGATTGAAACTCCAAATGCGTCGCCCTCTTCCCGCTCCGTCTCCGCCTTCGTTTCCCACTGCGAGCCAGTTAATTGCTGTCACAAAGTCTACGCGACTCTTGGAAATCTGCCTGCGCCTGTAAACATCACAAACATCAAAACCAACGGCGGCAACACGCAAGCGTCGGAGGCGCAGAAAACATTTGGTCTCGTCGCAGTCGCAGCCGCAGCCGCAGCGTCACTTCCTTCCTGCCCAGCAACGGCTGGCGGCGTCAGCTGCTCTGATTTTCCAGCTCACACATGGCTTGGCTCGCCATGGCTGCGCTGTGTCCTTCGGCTACAATTTGTGCTCCTTGCGCAGCGATAAATTAATTGCCTCGAAGTGCTCGCGCTGCCGCTCTCTCTCTGCTTCAGCTAGTCTCCCCCTTCGCTTCCTCCCCTGCCAGCTGCCAATCGTCTGCAGCTCCGGCGGCTACACAACGCAAATTGCGCTAAACTTCTTTTATGCCAATAGAGACATCAAGCTCTCACTCCCTCCTCCTGCTGCCCGTTCTCCTCGCTTCCTCCCCTCTCCGCCCCCGCTTCATCTTGAGTTATGCGCGTCTCTGGCGCGCTCGCTGTGAATGAAGCGACGCGTTTGTGCGCTCAGGATTGGCTAATGTACAGCCACAGCCAGAGCAGAACCAGATCCGCCGTCCATAGCCTTCGCCAGTGACTGCCACTGCCCACTCATGCGCTGCCCGCTGGATGCGATTCGAGTCGAGTCGCGTCGAGTCTTGCGGCGTATCATCAAAATTGTCGTTGGCTCGCAGTTAAATTAAGTCATAAATTCAGTATTTATCTCTTGGATGTAGTTTGTTGTCCGGTCATCACTTCTGCTTTTGTCGCTGTCCCAGTTCCCGCTGCCTTCTCTCCCGACACGTCGCTCTTATCCGCGTAGCTGCTTTTATAGCAAGCAGATAGCAGCGCTGGGAACAAGCAAGGCAGGAGAGAAAGAAGGAGGCATGGATGAGGTCTGAGAGGAAGCTGGGAACGTAGCAGAAGGGGAGGCTGGAGAGCAGGCGAAAGACGTAGCTGCAGGGGAGACAATAGAGGAGGCAGAAGCTGGAAAAGAAGCTAGAGAGCGGACTGGAGTCGAAGCTGGAAACATTGTTGGAGTGTAGGCTGGGGAGGAGGCTAGAGATGAGGGTGGACTGAAGGCTGTGGAAGATGAAGTTGCTCTCAATCCTCTCATCCAGAGCGAGCCGCTTGCCTTGCCACACTTCGCATGTGTTAACTGACTCCCAGTTGCTGCCGCCGCCTGTTGCTGCTGCAACTCCTCCGTCAGCTCTTGCCAATCTTCATGCAGTTTGTTTAGCTCCACTTAGCTCACTCGTAATTGGTTTCGCCTGTCGCTGGCAAAACAAGTTTCGCAGCTAGCCAGGATTGCGCTCTTTCTCCCACTCTCTCTCTCTCTCTCTCTCTGCAGCTAAACCTAGCCAGATTTATTATTGCACATCAATTAGCTGCCACACTGCAGCATCCGTTCCAGGAAGGGGAGAGAGAGGGTGCAGGGTTGCCACACGTATTTCATACAAATCGCTGATAATTCAGATCAATACGCCAATGCGTACAACTTGTCCCACTGTCTGTCAATTAGTCACTGTGACACGCTGCTCACGGATTCCTTATCGAGCCGCGCTGATCTCGTCGAGCTCTACTCTTGTTGCCCTGTTTACTATTGCCGCATTGTCTTGCCGGCCATTTATTGAAACATAACGCATTGTGGGCATTTTTTAATGTCAACTCGAGGAGAGTTGGAAATGCTGTAGGGAGTCAGCTTAGAGCAACGTTGGCAGCTTCCATCGCATCTCCGAGTTGCACAGTTGCAGGTAGCCGAGTACGCAGCGATTGTCAACTCACATTGTTGTTGTTGTTGCTGCTGGTGTGTCACAATGACAGACAGGGAGACAGACCAGGAGGGAGAAGGGGAACAGTTTGAACCTGACAACGCCAACGCTGACATCGCGTACTGATTGCTTGGCAAACACATCATCATCATCAGCTTCAGCGCTCACGTGCGACCCCCAGCTCCTGTCTCACTCTCACTGCTGCGCTCTCCCTCTCCCTCTCTCTCTGTCTCTCTCTCCCTCCCCGCGCAGCGCAAGCGTGAAATATTTTGACAAATCGCAGACGCTTAATCAAAAATCATCATGGAAAAGCGATCGATGTTTTGTATAGAACAAGGTAGTCTGTGTGTGCGTGAGAGTGTGTGTGTGTGTGTGTCTGTGTGTGTTAGAGTGTCCCTCGGAGTGTGAGAGATTTCCGCCGCGAGCTGATAAAAACGAAAGAGACAAGCCGAAGCCAGGCAGGAGAGGACAGGACAACCTGCTGTGCGCGCGGTGCCTGGCAAGGGTATTAGTCGCTTTAAGAAGTGACTGCCGTGCGACAAGTGCTGCCATGTATGCGAGCGAAAGAGATAGAGCATGTGTGTGTGCGAAGGAGAGGCAGCTAGTGTCGAGTAATGACAATTCATTTATGCTACCACATTATTAGGCTTTATATCAATCTTCATAAAGCCGCTGCTTATGAGCTACGTGACACATGCTCACACACACAGACAGGCGCACACACACACGCACACACTCACACACACACACATTCTCTCGCGGCATATGTTAACTAACCGATTGAAGTTGATTACAGATGGGTCGCGCGACTCTGCCTACCTCGAACAGGCTCCCCCTCGCCCTCTTCTCCTCCCCCTCCCCCCTGGCAGCATGGCGATCGTTCGGTACACACAAATTGACAGGCATTTATCATTTAGTTAGCAGACGTGACGAATTAGCAGCATAAACAGGCCAATAAATGCCAGGTAAATAGACACATAAAGAAAGTTCCCATATGCGTTAGGTGTGTGTGTGTGTGTGCGAGTGTGTGTGTGTGTGTGTTAAGTTGTCTGCTTCGTGTCCATAACATGTCTCTTTTTTCCAATATATACACTCAGCGAGAGCAGTTGCCAGTCCATTAATAACTAATGCCTGTGTTGGCTAATAACTTCTTTGGCAGTCAAATGGCTTGGCGGAGGGAGAGAGGAGGGAGAGGGGGCTGAGCGAGGGTGGAGAGCAAAGTTATGGACGGCAAACAACAGACAAATGAAATCAAATTCAGCATAAGAGCATTACGAGTGTAGTCTGCAGGGGATTAGATGTGATTGGAGTCACGTTTTACTGGGAAACTATAAAGGATAACTATGCGGAAAGTGGAGACTTGGAACTGGATAATAATCAACTGTATATCATATGTAGATGTGCTGAAATTCTAACTACTGTAATATTGAACAAAGGGATATATATGCTATAGATTCTGTTAGGTAGTCTAAGGTATATATAGCGAAGTTTCTATAGCACCTATATGACACTTGAGGTGTAAACAGTGACAGAACTCGTCTCAAATCACATTCAAGCCACATCACAGCACATAAGGTAGCTATAGCATATGTAGCATATACAGAGTATCTAGAGCACCTTCAGGCCACATATAGAGCATGCACAGGCCTCATCTATAACTACACATTACTCAGAAATGGAAGCTAATTATTATTGTTGTGGTAAAAACTCATCGATCTTTTTGCAGCTCATTGAATAACGCATAACGATTTCGATGCACAAAGTCTCCGACTCGATTGCCGTCTGCAGTGGTTACCACAACAACAACAACAGCAACAACAACAACAATAAAAACGAATCGTCTGCTGGATAAACCCGCAATTAAAGTGTATCAGGAAACAAATGCTTAAATCACGCGAGGCAAAAAATAATCTTGAGAGCAAGCAACGTGGACGACGACGACGACGACCAAGTGGCATCCACAAAGGTCGATTGCTTCATCCGACAGGCAGGTGATGAGCCGTCATGCAAGGCGCGAAAGAGACAGAGAGAGAGGCAATGGGAAAGGGAGACTGCACATGCATAGATAGGTTATTAGAGCAGCCTATTGATACGCATCGCGCTCATGTCGCACGCTGGAAGCTGCCTGCAGCACACGCGATTGCAGGTTGTGTTGGACGTGGAGGGAAGGGGGGCAGCTCTAATTTCCATGGAGCTGCGCGCAAGCTGAACACGCGCACGCGCCCAGGACACTGATCGAGGGGATACGCATACAAAGTCCGATCAAAACTCACCTGTCTCTCTTCTGGCATTTCCGCCGGCTATAGACAAAAACCTCAAATGTTGCGTCATTATCGGGAACACACAAGTTTTTTCTCCTCCTCCTACTCCATCTCCTCCTCCTGCTGCTACTGCTGCATGTTCATCACAAATTTATGCCATATTGAGCGCGCTGCCGCAACATTGCTCTAATTTTTTCCGCTGGTTATCTTTCGCTTTTTGTTTTAATCACCCAGCAGAGCATTCCTGCAGCTCCTGCTGCTCCTGCTGCTCCTTTTTTTTTGATGAATTGATGACGGGGTCTGCATGATGCCAGGCGAGTGGCGTGGGCATGTGGAAAGCCTGCGCCATGCAAGGGTTGCCAAGCGAGTTTTTCTTAATTTGGAATTTATTTAAATCCACACAGAAAGGATGCGTACAGCTCCCTGTGCTGTCAGTCGCTCGGCCAGGCACCTTTTGGCAGGTGCAATCCAGCGTGCCGCGTCGTGTGCTAATGCATAAATAACGCACTTGCAGGCGGGATCGGGTTCGAAGCCGGAGTCGGGAGTTCTGTTTCGGTTGCACCCCTGCAGTTGTCGCTCAACGAATTTTAAAAGGCGTTTAGCTTGTTACCTTTTAATAATACCATTTAATTTTACCCTCTCCTTTCCCTACTCCTTTCGCCTCTTATCTTTGCTTTTGCTGCCTCAACTTGCTCCGCTTTGCTGCGTAGGTGCGCAACCATCAATCAGCTTGCAGCTCGAGCAGAGCGCCGCAATGTGTACACACAACATACACCTAAAACCACACACACTACACACACACACTCATTTCGGCATTCGCTTTTTTTTAAGTGTAATTCATAATTCATTTCATTTCATTCATTTTTTTTGGTGCATCACGTTGTCTTCATTTTTTATGCCTAGACAGGGAGACAGCTCGAGATAGCATCGCAACGCCGAGCTGGGTATCACCTTTTACTTTCTGGCCAATTAGCTGGAATAGCACTTGCTCTGCATTGCCTTTCCTCTCTGCGAGTTTCGACCCCCAACTTGGGGTCTAACGCGCATAACTTGGTTAATATTTATCCCATTTTCATTTGGTATAGCAAACCATTTGTGGTTTGAATGCTAGATTGAAACTGCATTCAAATTTTATTCACTTAAGGGATTTGATTTTTTTGAGAATTTTTGCATGCTACCCCCTTGAAAAATTTGCAAAATTTTTTTAAAATTTTAAAAACTAATTTTTTGCATTCAATCAATAAAGACATTCAAAACAAACTTAAAATTCTCAACCAAATTAGTTTCTGAGCGAAATTGTGGAAAATAGAGCCAAAAACCCCCATTTTATATCAATATTTGCAGCTCCCTAGCATAGAGTCTACACAAAGTTTTCAACTTCTTTCGGTCATAACTTTTTCAAAACTCATCTGATTTTTATTTGGTATATCATTTTATTCATGGTTTGAATACTAGATTATAACTGTAATCAAATTTAGATTATTTAAGAAGTTCGATTTTTTTTAAATTTTTCCATGCTACCCCCTTGCAAAATTTTCAAAATTTTTTTAAAATTTTAAAAACTAATTTTTTGTATTTAATCAATAAAGTCATTCAAAACAAACTCGAAATTCCAAACCAAATTAAATTCTGAGTAAAATTGTGGAAAATAGAGCCAAAAAACCCCATTTTATATCAATATTTGCAGCGCCCTAGCATAGAGTCTAGACAAAGTTTTTAACTTCTTTTGGTCATAACTTTTTCAAAACTCATCTGATTTACATTTGGTATATCATTTTATTCATGGTTTGAATACTTGATTAAAACTGCAAACAAATTTACTTTATTTAAAAGTTTCGATTTTTTTTAAAATTTTTCCATGCTACCCCCTTGCAAAATTTTCAAAATTTTCGAAATTTTTTCATAATTTTAAAAATGAATTTTTTGTTTGAAATTAATAACAAAACTCAAAACTAGCATAAAATTTTAAACCAAAATAAATTCTGCGCAAAATTGTGAAAAATAGAGCCAAAAAACGCCAAAATTAGCCATAAAACTTATAAGATTTGAGGTCGATTCCCCTTCCTTACTCAGGCAACTTAACTTTAGTGTTCCTTCTAGAGTTACCCGTAATTTTCAGCCATTGTCATTAGACTTTTATTCTGGTAATTATAGCTTGCACGACCCTTTCCGTCTTCTCTGCGATCAATATAATAAACTTTTTAGACTTTTCAACTTAGAGTCCTCTCTTTCTTATATAAAAATTTCTATTCTTAACTCATTAACACTTCATACTAATATTAGTTATTAATTAATTAACTTTTCTGATCTGATTGGGTTTTTCTGGGTTTTCCCCAATCCTTTGCAACAAATGTTGGGACGGCTAGAATTTTTGTTTTTCCCCGGAATTCAATTAAATTAAATTATAATATATTAAATTTTATAATTAAAATATTTTATTTTGTGTTTTAAAATTTCTTAAAAAATTAAAATTTTAAAATTTATGCATAAAATTAATTTTCTTAGCTTTAATCAAAACTGCGTATGTTAAGTCGTTTTTCTTTATACATAAATTTTTTATCCGTTTCTCTGTAACTCTTAAAATTAAATAAAATAAAATAAAATAAATAAAATAAAATTTAACACAAGCTAAAAATTGGAATACTAATCCAGAATTACCTAAAAAGCCATACACTCCAGTTTTCTCTACATAGAAAAAGTATATATTTTTTATGGCATGCAAAGCGTTTTCAAATATTTATCAAAGCCCTCAAAAGTTAAATGGAATTTCCACATGGTTTGGCTGCACTCGCCTCGCAGGCAAATTACTCTGGATTCCACAAGAGAAACATGGCTGACGCATGGCTTCTAATGGCCGGCAACCACACCCGCACCGCACGCACACCCACATGCCCGCATCCCCGCCGGCGAGGGTGAGTGGGCGCCTTGTGGCTACTGCAAATGACCAGTCGCAACGTCGCAAACAGCCAGACAGCTGGGGCCGGGGGGAGGAGGATTAAGAGCGGCAAGTCAAGGGGTGTTTGCTGGCTGGCGTGACGCGGCCTGCTCGGCCAGCTGGCCGCCCCATTTACAAATAAATTATGGCACAGCGAGCGGGCGAGGCAAGCAGATACTTCCGCTGCCATAACCATAGGCCGACAGTGAAAGGCGCCGTGTGAGCATCGAGTCGGGATCGGCTGCGGCAATGGCAACGGCAACGGGATCAGAATTGCAGGAAACCCAAAGAGTCACAAATTGCCGGGTAGAGCAAGAGACGCGGGAGCCAAAAGACAATTGATCGAATCGATGCGGCGTGGAGGAGGAGCAGCAGGAGGCACTGCAGCAGGAGCTGTCTGTGTGTTTATGAAGTTGTGCACTTTTCGCCGGGTTTCATTTTCAGGCTGACTGCAATTACAAGCCGTAAATTTGTCAAGGCGCGATAAATGTGTTGGAGTCGGATTGCGCAGCAGGAGGAGCAGAAGGAGGAGGAGGTGGAGACGGACAGTGTAGTAGTGGCAGCCTAATGCATGTAATCTGCCACTCAACACCCTGTCAGATCGTCCGCACCGTCGGCGGGTTAAGCAATTTACCACGCCGCCTCAGGAGAGCAAGAGAGACAGCATGAGCCGTGGGCAGTTCAGGGAGCAGCCCGAGGGCAGCTCCAAATTGTTTACTCAACTCTTGCGTGGCATAAAACGAGCATGTTTGGCCATTACACATCGCACCATAATCAACGGCAACAAACTAAGCCCAAAAAGGATGCACAGCGTCGCGTCCCCAACACGTTGGCCAAATGGGATTGTGCGCGCCTGGCCAGGCCAATTCAAGCTCACATTTTGGGCTGGTTAATTAAATACGGATTTCATTTTAATGGTCGATAAAACTTGATGAGATGCTTTAATGGCCGCCGCGGAGCTGGAGCGGAGGCGTGCAGGAAGCAGGAGGCGGCGCAGGAGGCACAGCGGCAGGCAGAGTAGGGCGACTTGAAGCTGCAGCAGTGCTAAATCACCGTTAAAGCGATAAGATTAAGATGGCCAATGCCAAGGCATCTATGCCAGCAACAACAACAACAACAAACAAGCTAAAGCTGCGTTTTACGAGCCAATTGGCAACACAATCATCCACAGCTGCCATTACATTGTTGCCGAGGCGCACAAAATTAATTGCTGATGAATGTCAATCCTACCGGCCAAGCCGGGCCAGTCCAGTCCAGGCGGATGCCAGCGGCGACCCCCAAATGGCGCAGTCGACGCCGCCGCCAGCGCCAACGGCAACGCCAAGTGGAGCGTCTTTTCTCTCAAAGTCATTGGCAAAAATGTTGTAAGCCTATTGGCAGCGGCCGCATTTGCCACATTTCTACCCCCAAACCCTTCCCCAACCCCCTCCCGCCTGGCTACCCTCCCCCGCCTTTGTTAGCGGCTTACGTTGCGTCTTGTTGCAGCGCCGCGCGGCCATAACCATTCGGCCAACGGGGCATAAAATTAAAATGTTGCACTGTGCTAGCCCCCCACCTGCTCCTCCTCCTTCTCCTCCTCGTCTCTTCCCCTCTCTTGGTTCCCCAAAGAGGCGCGCTCATTAAAAACGCCATAAATGCAATAAAACGTAGAGCAAACATCGATTAAACAATATTTATGGGGCTTCACTTGCACATTGTTCGCTGGCTCTGCCCCGAGCACGTTCGCGGATATACGCCCAGCCACCTAACCCCTTCCCCTCCTCCTGCCAAACACCTTGTTCTGTTTGCCAAGCGCTTTATCCATGTTCCGCTTTCGGTTTGTCGTTCTTTTCGTTGACCTCTTCGATTTTATGCGAGCAGCAAATTTGCGCATATTCCTCGGATTGCTGGGTTCTCTTTCGGTGGGGGTATTGGGTAGTAGGTTATCTGAAATAATATGTATGGTTGGAGAAATTATATAATCTATAATATTATAATTATATTATACCATTCGACCATTGCAAATGGTCAAATATGGTATACTAAGTTTGTGCAAAAGCATGTAACAAGCAGCAGGAGGCGTGGCATAGAGCCATGTCCGTCCATCTGTCCGTCTGTCTGTATGAACGTCGAGATCTCAGCTATTACAAAAGCTAGAGACACCAAATTTGACATGATGGTTCCTGTATACCATACGCAGATCTAGTTTATTTCAAATTTAGAATGCCACGCCCAACGCCCACGCAAATCGAATAATAACGAATATTAAGGAAAGTTTTAAGGTTACAGCTTTCTGCTTGAGCACGCGTACAGATGCTGATAATATGCACCTAATTCCTTAATTTCAATCTGATCGGGCCATAAACACAGAAGTTATTCAAGAAAACGTTTTCCATAGTTCCGCTGTCCGTGTCATTGGTCGAATGGTATCTTACAGTCGGGCCCACTCGACTGTAGCTTTTCCTTACTTGCTTTAGTAGATCCTTTACATCCTTATAAATTAAAAACTATCTCGAGCATTTAAAACAATCTACCCTAACAAATTGTTTATAATAACATGAAATTATTTCTTAAGCCCTAAATTACGGGCACTAATCCTAGCCCAATTGGGGCTTCATTTGCAACAGCTTGGCCCATAAGTTTATGCAAATTAAAGTAAATTTAATAAACATTGTCGAACTCGAAGCAAAACATTTCAATTTGCTACGCGTTGCGTTTTACGCAAAATGCGGCAATTTAGCAGACTTTGCGGTTTTCGAATGTTTAGGCACCGAAAACGCTCGGGCAGCTGCTGTACAAGTGAAGTCCGTCTGTCTGTCCGTCTGGGCCGGATCCGGCGGCCAGAGTGTTGAGACAATGGCAGAGCGCGGCGCTCAATGAATAACAATTACAGCTATTAATCTTGGCCCAAACTGGCGACCGGGTTGGCCCTTGTGGTTGGCCAACGCTGGTGTTGCTTGGCATCGATGTTGCCTGGTGCTGCTCCTGCTGCTGGCTCAGTTTAGTTTCGTTTCGTTTTTTTTTTTTTGCCCGGCAATTTGCGGCCCATTTATTTATTTGTTAAGTGGCCGTAAAAACGGCAACGGTCTCTGTCACCTTTGCGCTCTCTCCCTCTCTCTCTCTCTCGCAGTCTTTTTTTCCATTTCATTTCGTTTTTTTTTCGTTTTGAAATTTATACATATTGTATAAGTAATAATTGTGCGGAAAACGGAAACAATGGAGGTTGTGTAATGCGTCCAGGGGAGGGGCGACTGACTGGACGTAGCCATCTGGCGTTGCACAGGCCCGAGTCAGCCTGTGGCTCTGCGCTTGGAAAGGAGTGAAAATTGCAGGTAATTACCCACACACACAAACACACATACAGACACACTTGCACACACACATGCTTAGCTAGCACTTGCGCCATTGGTAAATGGTAAATGTGGTCATTATACGCGGCATACGCGACCGCGACCAAGCGACCACGATTACGACGCCTTCGTGTCCGCGTATGCAGATCCAAAGTCAGCCCAGCCCAGCCCAGTTCCAGCCAACAGCCAACAGCCGCAGCTCCAACGCCTAGGCCCATTCTAGTTGTTGCCAGTGCAGTTGGCCATAATAGCCGGGCCACAGGAAGCACTCGCGATGGCGATCAGCGCACTTACCACTTTTGCCCGCTGGGCTTGCGGCACATGGAGGGCCCGCAGGGGCCCATGGCAACTGCCACTGCAGTAGCTGCCGCAACTTGGCCACGTTGTAGGCAAGTGCAATCATGCGCCAGCCATTTATTGTGGATTTTGCTATTCATAAATTTCACCTCCGTCATGTACATCTCTCTCTACCCTGCTCTCCGCCGCCCATTTGGGCTAATTGTGGCGTCTCTTCCAGTGAACCGCAACAGCAACAGCAGCAGCAGCAGCGGCAGCAGCAGCGTCTCTGCTGCTGTTCCCAATTGACAATTAGCCAGGCCCAGGCACGCATAAGAGGAAAATTCGAGAGGTGTTGCCAATGACCCGAAAGGGTTGACGGACCTCTGACCGAATTCTCTGACCGTACCATGGGTTCAGTCTCTTAATCCGCCCCTCTCGTCGAGCAGACGAAGCGTGTAATTGAGGTGTTGGCCATGAGAGAGAGGAAGAGAGAGAAGGAGAGACCCGAAAATGGAAATTCGACTGGGAAATGCTAACGTGGCCCGACCACAAAACGAGACAGTTTTCAATTGGCGTTTTGGTTGGCTTAATTTGCCTCCCCCAACTCCCTCTCCCCTCCCAACCCTTTACCACAATTTAGACTTAATGGGCATTACGAATTCAATAATTTGCATTTTCGAAATCAAACCAACCTGCGGTCCCAGACGTAACGTCCAGCGATTTTTGACTGCCCCACACCCCCACAATTCCCGGACAGCACTGTACGCAAACATGGGTATTTCGTTTTTGGGCAGAGGCACAAATTATATAGTACTCCATGGGTAGTACTTAGTTGCATACGTAGCGAGCTAGCTAGCTGAATAGGTAGGTTGGAAGGTACTACCTTCAAATTGCCGGTTATTGGAGTCGAGGGATACACTCAGCTGGCTCTATTGTCTTTAGGCAATGCCGATGTCCATGTCCAAGACAGTGCTGCCACGTCTTGTGGCACGTCGCTGTCCGTCAAATTTGGCTATCTTTACGAAACCATTCTTCTTTGTTCAGGGTCTCTCAACGGGGTGTTTATTGAGTTAACTTCTGCAGGAATTCATTTCCATTTAAATGTTGAATTCATTAGGTTAGGAAGTGATAAGATAGTATGTGTTATATCCCAAGAAATCTTAGAGGGTTTAAGGACACAGTTTCTTCTTCAGCAAGTTCCATATTCAGACTGTACTTTCCCTTTACCAAAACTAGCTTTTCTTTAGCAAACTGTACAACACTGTCAGCAATCGTTTCCTTGACTTTACCTTGGCCTCAAGACGTTATCCGTATAATAAACTCTCCGTGCAACTTGTATTTACACACAGCTTAAATATTGATAGCTCCCCAAAAAACCAAATTATACGTAAGCTTTGCTCCGGCTTTTCAAGCGTCTGCGACAAATGTGACTCACTGGCTCCATATGGTCCCGAAGCAGAGATCCGAGAAGAGTCTACAGCCATGGCATAGAGGTTTTCCCATGGATATCACTGTTACGCTTAGCTGCGGTGAATCTCATAGATTTCGACATCTTCGTCGATTCGCTTAAATGAGCAAATGAGCTCGCAGCTCCCTCACCGCTCTCCATTCATCGCTCGGCACTTCTAAGTAAAGCCTAACTCGACTGGAGGCCCCCGGGACAAACGACACAACATGAAAACTTGGAGCTTGATTTTGTTTTCGATTTCATTGGATTCATTTAATCCAATTAGGCTAGCTGTGCGCAGAGACGCAGAGCAATCGAGAGTTATGGGAAAGCTTCGAATGAGGTTTTGCTCGGAAACGTTTGATCGCGGTCCCCTTTTTTACTCCACTCCTCTCCGCCTTCGCCTCCGTCAGGGACTTGGCTTATCAGCTGCAACCGCTGCACATATTTAATAAGCGTCAGGCTGAACATGAGCACTCATCATTCAGCTTGAAGCGGATCATTCATCAGCTCTCGATCGCATGAAGACATCACTGAGCAAACTGGGGTCAGCCGCGCTGGGTCAGCTGCCGCCGCGGCTTACCTGGTCGAGTCGAGGGCGCGCACAACAATAAGAGCTGCGTCGAGTCCATTTGAGGAATTGCAGCGCAGTACGCATTTAATTGAATTAAATTCCAGCTCCTTCTCCCGATGTCGTTGACGTCCTCGTCGTCGCTGTTGTCGTTCGTCCTATCGCTTTGATCAGTCAATCCAATTATTTGCAAAATTTTGTCACATAAATAACTAGGCGAACTCGCGCTCCAGTGCGTCCACTGCGTCCAGCTGAGGCGCCCCTAGAGTGAGTGCAGCAACCTCAATGCGTTTCCTTTCATGTTTCACCTGTCGCCCTATACAAGCAACTCTTGCTGTTGTTGTTGCCTCTCTCTCTCGTCTTCGCGGTGGTCAATGCGGCGTTGGCGTGCCGATTACCCCAAAAGTCGTTGTTGTCGCCCGCTGCGCAAGTCCAATCCGGATGCCGACAAGGGTGACGAAAGCAGCCAAACAAAGAGAGAAAGAGAGAGCGGGACCTGCGTGCTACCGCGCACAGCATACACGACGCGACGCGTCCATGAAGGGTTTATGCTTTATGCTGAGGTGTTAATTGAATTCGTTTTGCATAAGTGGTTGCGTCTCCGCCAGCGAGGACGAGCACAAGGACCACCTGCGCTGGCCACGGCGCTGTCCCAGACGGAAGTGCTCCGATACGATAGAGGGAACCCTTTGCAGCATTGTGTGTTAATTGTTGCCACAATAATACACACACAACTAAACAGGGCCAAAACAAAGCGAGCTACCAATTGTCAACATGACAGCCAGCAACAGGGCAGAGACAACAAACAGTTAGCAGCGATCGTTGTTGCGGCTGATGTTGCCGCTTTTGCTGTTTATTGTTTACCCGGCGTGATCTTTATCGGCGCATACTATTTGCATATTCCAGCGAGGGAAGAGGCCAGCAGTAGACAGAGCCTGGCATTGCACATTGTTGTCGTTGTCGTTGTCGTTGCGGCTGTCGTTGGCGTTGTCGACTTTATTATGTCATTGCATCATCGGCAGCGACACCGACAGCGGCGCAGCTCTTTATCGCCATCCGTCATGCACATTGTGTAGAAATTAGCACATAACCCAAATGTGTAAGATACACGCGTGTAAATTAATTGGCCGCAATTAGCGCCACAGTCCAGGGATGATACCTAGTGCAAGCAACGAGCCATGCAGAGCGGTACGCAATCAGAATTGGGCTGGCATCCGGGCTAATAGAGTCGGCAAGCGGCACTGCACTTGGACTGGCTGCGGCTGCCACATCAGAGAATCTCACAGGTGTCAGGCGGCTGCAGCGAACCTGACAGCAGAATGCCCTTTAATGTCGCTTGCAGTGGAGTGGCGCGAGTGGCGCGACCATCGAGTGCCGACCGAGTCGATTGTAAGCCATTGGGGATCCGGCATCCATGCAAATGTCACTCTCGGCGATTGTCACAGCGCAAATAAAACATAAAACGGGCCGTCCCAGCGATAAATCATGAAGGATGCGCGCGCGCGCCCGCTCTCTCTCTCTGCTCTCTACGCTCCCGTAGGATTCGCTTGAATGTCTTCTTCTGCTGTCGAATTCGGAACTGATTCGGAACTGCCCGCAGGCTGCTGCCGCTGCACAGCTTCATCGGATCGTCTCGGTGATCGCATAAATTAACAATCTAATTACCACGCCGATGCCGCAAAATCTCCAACGGAATCACGAAGCGCAACCGACACTGAGCACGAGCATTCACCATTTGTATGCAAATTACTTCTGTCGCCGTCGACGCGAACGCAGACGCAGACGCCAACGCCGAAGTTGCCGATGCTGTTGCTGCTGCCAGTGATCGTCGAGGCGCAATCATAATCGCCGTCATAATATCGTTACGGTGCCGTCGTTATCACCTGGTACCGGGCTAGTTGAGCCTGCCGCAGACGCAGCAGCTATCACAGCCTGTTGCAGTATATAAATTTGCATATAAATTGCAGCGACTGCGCAGCGTGCGTCTCAGTCGCAGCTTCTCAGTCTGCGGCCTGTTCCATTTAAATCGATGCGCACCGTAAGCAATTTTTGAATTTATGTAAGCATTTCGTTCGCAGATTTAATTGACACGGTGCAGGCTAAAACTCCTGGCTCCTATCTGGCTCCACTTCGCGCGTCTCGTGTTTCGTCCGTACAGTAATCCAATTAGCCCAGCCAACGTTTCGTACAAGAAAAAGCACTTGTCGCCGTTCCCTGCGTCGCTGCCGCTGCCTCTGTTCCAGTCCCAATCGCAGTGCCATTTCCTAATGAAGATGTTTTTTGGTTTGGTTGCTTGGTGTTAGCCCAGGGGCTGACGTCACACAATAAAGAATGTATAAATTACGAACTGACATAAATAAGAGAAATCTGCTGCAATGGCGCGTTTGTGTGCGCGTATTTAGTGCTGAGCCAAGCGATGTTATCGCATCAATTAGCGCAATCGATTTTATGCAAAGATGGCGCATCATATCGATGAATTCAAATCTAGTACGCTGCGCTCACAACAATCGACTAATTACACTAATGCAATATTCATTAAACAGGTCCACGTTCATAAACTACAATCTAGTATGTAAACAAAAAAATAATAATAATACCGATCGCATTGCCGCTCTAATTTAGTGTAATTCCAACACATAAAATGCTCGACTTAATTCGTTTGTTGTTCTTCCAAATGACTTGGCAACAGGGTGCGGGGGAATTAAGTAAGTACCGTTCTTCATCCTCTCTCTCTTTTCATGTCTCAATCTTTTTTCCGCTGCGGCTATTTTCAAATTCAATTTCATTCATTTTGTTCGATGAGCATTATCAGACGATAGCAGATAAATTGGGATCGCTTCACGCTCTTAATAGGAATCTGAATGCCGACGCAGAGTGCCGCGCAGCAGCGACAGAAGCAAGAGTAGCCAAACATTGACACTGCTACAGGTGACGGCCAAACGCAGCGTAGCATCCCATCCCATCCCAACCCAGAGTGACCAGTCACCGGTGGTGAGCAGTTACCAGTTGCCAGTTGCCAGTCACGGCAACGAATGAGTGGTCAAAAAGGTGAGCACAAACGACATCGCATGCGCACAATCAGTTCGGCAGCAGCAGCATCCGAAAGAGTGAGAGTGATGGAAGGTAATGAAGGAGTGGACAGGCCAAGGGGTTGGCAAGCGGGGTGGGGGGGATCTCTGGCAAGGTGTCGAGGCAAAGGCAACACGACCAAAACTACAGACTACGATGCCAAGTGGAGTGGAGTGGAGTCGATGCTGATGCCCGTTTGCCCAGAGAGATATCACAATAAATTAGGAAACGAAATCTTTACTAAATAAAGACATAAATTACACTCAGAATCGCACTATGGGTACGACGACGACGACGAGGCTCTCGGGCTCTCGAGTTGCGTCCGTCGCGTCGGGGCTCAAATAAAAAGCAAGCAACCTATGCCTAAGTGTGTGTGTGTGTGTGTGTGTGTTGAATGAAAAATAAAAGCGACAACAACACAAACAAATAAAGGCAGGCAAGGCGACAGTTATCTAGATAGATTGACCTAGAGATACTCTGTAAGCAAAGTTCTTTAAATTTAAAATAGATTTATATTGCCTTTATTTACCTTTAGCTCCGCTACTCTACTAAATCAGCATACCCTTTTCGATTCACTCTGCTTACAGGGTATACAACAGCCAGCAACGACAACAAGGAGAGCGCAGCAACATGACAGCCAAGTGGAAGGCTTATAAAAAGCGAGAGAAATACAAATAATCAAACGAAATGTATTTTATAGGGTGATAAGAATCAATGAAGCCACTGAAATCCTATAGAGACATATTGTATGCATTATGAGGCATCATAGCACCACAAAGCCAGGGCCCCAATTCCCCGGCTCACATTTAAATGAAGGTTTAGCCAACGGCAGCAAGACGAGCGCTCTTTGGTTCGCAGGCCGAAACCCAATCCCAGACTCGGGTTCGCATTTGGACTCTTATCAGCTGGCTGGTGCGGTGTCGGTGTCGCTGGGTCAATTAGTGGGCGAAGTAGGCGCATGAATACCTTAATGTTAATGTTAATGTTAACGTTAACGTCGCCCTCGATGTGGCTCTTGATGCAGATGCCGATGACGATCCAGATGCCGATGCCGCTGCCGATGTTGATGTTCGACTTCGTTTATGCGTGATTTGCTGGAGCTATGCGGCTTTGTTTCGGGTTTGATTTGACCGCAGCAGCAGCAGCAGCAGCGGCAACGGCAGCAGCCGCAACGGGTCTTCTGTGATTTCGGGGACAGGCAATAAATCTTGTGTCAAAGCGGCGACCCCAAAAAAAAAAAAAATGTCATTTAACATACGATTCGAACATTTTTGGTTAGTAGTCGCGCCCAAAGAATGTCAACTGGGTAAGCTAACAATAGACGTAGTTTAGAGTTTTACCGACCATTTTAATAACCTCCGGTTAATTGCAGAGCGTAGTATGTGAGGTTTATGTGTGCAAGCTAAGTGGTCCAAAGTGGAGCGTCGCAACTCATATCATCATCACATTGATTGGCCATTGTGTGGCACAATAAGAGACAACCTAATCCCGCTAATAACTCATGGCTCGTTGTCATTCTCCACGGCGGAACACAATGCCCGCTGAGAAGAGACAGAAATCAATTCTCGATGCGACTTAATAATTGTTCATAATTCGGTAGCCGTACGCTAATTGGACGCCTTACAATACCCCATCGAGAATTTTGGGGGCTTGAGCTCTTTCACTCTATAAAGCGATTTAACAAAATATGAACGCAAATTTATCAAATGCAAATCGGGAGATAATAATGAGGAGAAATTCTGGCGCACACAAAGCGAAGAAGAGACAATGCGACTTTAATTCTGATGCTCAACTTTGACCTTTGATAGTCGGACAATTATTGTTCTGAACCCAAATTGAATCGTTCCTTCTCTCTGTCAGTGGAAGTGTTCAGATGACGCTGTCTTAATTAAGCCCACGGGAATGCATAAGATGTCTCTCTCTCTCTCTCTGTTTCTCTCGGGGCACTATCAACACCTCATTACTCTTTTGATCACACTCCTCGTTAATGAAGATGTCAGCGGCAGCTCTGCCTCTGCCTCTGCCCCTGTCGGTATCCGAGTCCGAACCCAAACCGAACCATTTTGAATTCAAAATCATTGCTTAGCATTCCGTTTTTTGTTGTGGCTGCTTGTGTCGCTGCGAAGCGACAAAGATTAAACATATAACTCTTCTTTTTTCGGTCGATTGCTTGAACTTTGTGTACCGTAGAATGTTTGGACCCGCACATACCCTATAACTAACTGCATTAGGTTACGCTACGCTGTGTGCATATACCCGATGGTGGATAGAGAGCGCCTGTGCTGTCGGTCTGGAAACCTGTATCTGCATAATGTTATAAACAAAGAAAACAAATTTGTCTTATCGCCCGATTCCTAATGAGATGACAACGAGACAAAATCACTCGGTCGCAACGCGTTGAAAGCGCGAGCTCATTTAAGGAGCGGACAAATACAAATGCACACATTTTAATCACTTTGCTCATTAATAGCAGAGGGAGTAGGGAGCGGCAGCGGGAGTTGGGTGTAGTAGGCAGCGTCTGAAATTCCCTTTGTCTCTTTTCGATTTATCGAAATCAAAGCCAATCAAGCGTATGAGAGGGCGTATCAATAGCAAGAGCTCTCTCTCTCTATGACTCTACGAGCTACCAAAGCTCCCGAACAGCTGAGACATACGATCGGACTACTGTCCAGTTACCGAAAATAAACTTAGCTAGGAGGGTAAACAAGTTTTCGAAACAAATTGCCAAATGAATTTCAGTTAGTTATGTGAAATCTTAAGCGATCGTTGAAGCTGATAATTCAGTTAGCTGTCAAATGATATATGATTGCATTAAAACGATGAAAGATAGATTAGTTATCAGATCTTAGGCATAGAACTCTTAAGATAAGCTGGTAAGATATATCTAAAACTTGTTAAAATTTGGAAAATAAGTTTAAACTGGATATACATAATAATTAGGATAAGATTTGGGTTTATATTTGAAGTATATTCAATATAAATGTATATATCTTTTGCCAGCAGATCTTCAAGCAATACAGTTCTATCTGCACTCAGTTACTAGACGCGAATACTAAGCGGATATTCAGCCTAACCACTCCAGCTCTATGCGCTCTCTGTCTGTTCCCTTCTTCCTGCCTCGGTTCGACCCGTCAATCAGCTGGCACCAGGTAGGGCAGGTAGACAGTCAGTCAGGCAACAATGTTGTCGTATTAGTTAACGTAACTAACTTTAGTTATTGCGCGTGTTGCGATCTTCGCACTTTTATGGTCCATTTAAGACTATGAGATGGAAATGTTGTGTCGGCGTTCCCAACAGATTTATCACCGACGGCCCCTGGCGGGTGGCAGGCAGCCATATACCGAGGACCAAGAGCAGCACGTAGTGTAGCGCCAGTCAGAGAGGTTGGAGAGACCAGAAGGGAAACCACCACAGGCCAGGCCGAGTATAGTTCATCGATTTGAGCCAACCCAGGTGATAAAAACTGTGCGCAGTGATCAAGCGAGGAATTGCAAAAGATCTTTCAACAATGTTGCCTCGCCAGAGCTGAGCAATTTTACTGTAAAACGCAACACACACACACATACAGGCACATCCTGTCCAGCTTGGGTCGAGGTCGTAAAAATGTTTGACTGCGATTATATGGCGCTCATGAGAGCGCCACTCTGTCAGAGACGAAGCCCTCGACTTGACTCGCCTGATGGACTGGGCTCGTTAATCCAGGGGCGTGCTAGGATTCTGTGGCTCAAACCAAGAATGGGGGTTGTCGCAAAGCTTGAAACGAACTCAAACAAATTGGAAATATCAGCAAGAGCAAAGGTAAAGCAGACTCAAACACACACGCACACAGTGTGTGTATAATTTATGGAGCGCGAGGTGAAAATATTTTCAATAGAAGGTGATTTAAATTTATTAAAGGAATGCTCACGACCAGCCCAGCACTAAATTAGAATAAGTCAGCAACGGAATTGGAGTCGGAGTCGAAGTTGGAGTCAGAGCTGGAGGGGAGTGGGAAGTGCAGTGTGTGTTGTCTGGGGGAGTTGCCTCGTAAAGAGAAGGCAAGCCAAATTTAATTTGTGTGACTCGACGCACGCTTCAAGCAAGTGAAACGGTATCGGCATTGGCATTGGTATCGGTATCGCTATCGCATCCCCCCTCAACACATTCACATCCGATACAGAATGCGACCGATCAACGACTTCATCATCGCACACTGGAGCAGCTGCGTATCGACATGGTCGTAGCACTGCCTGCCTCGCTTGGCTTATCAGATTCAAATTTGAACGCGACGAGTGCACAACATACGAGCTCGACTCATTTAAATCTCGGCCAGGTGCCCAAACCCAATCCCAGAGAGAAGAACGTTCGCTTGTGATCCGAACGCGCCGGGTTTGCCTTTTGTTAACACCATAATTTACATTGATTTATGTGCTTAGTTGACTCTGCATTTTTAATCGGTTAACCGGCACCGTCACCAATATCAGAACCCTATCCCCCCACCCTCCCCCTCCTCCTCCACTGCCCCTAAGCGAGCGCAGGCCATGTCTATGTCGCCTTTGTGTGTGCGCGCGCGGCTTCATTTGGTTATAATTAAAATGTCGATGTTATCAACCCGATTTGGACATATTGGCCATTACACTCGAAATTTAAGCGATTTCTATGCGCGTATTTTGATTTCGTTTTCGATTTCAGTTTCTTTCCCTCTCCCTCTCTCTCTCACTCTCTCTCTCTCGCACACACACACAATGCATATTGATTAAATTAATATTTAATAACGTCTTAAGAAGCTTTTGAGTGTTAAATGTTTATTTATGCGCCCATTCGCCTCTCTCTATCTCTCTCCTCCTTCTGCTCTCTTTGTGCCTTGCTTCGTTGTGCGTCCGGAGTTCTTAAGTTGTATCTCTTGTTAACGTGTGTAATCACTTCATAAATCAACTTATTTAGTTATCTTTCTTATCCGCTGAGTTTTATGTTTCGATTGGGTCAACTATTTTCAAAAAGTTTCCCTCTCTCTCACTCTCTACCAATAACTCATATATCATATCATATTTTAGCGCATTGATCGCTTTATTTATTACCAATTCTATGGAATTAATCAAGTTATCATTTGATAGATAAGCATCGACTGCCTTTTAATATGATATTATCGTGGGGTTTGCATTACATACGGGCAGCCAAAGCGGAAACTATATGTAGATAATTTCGAAAGTGCATGCAAATCAGGTTTGATTCGATCCAAACACAAGGTCATAACTCAAGAACTATCGAGACTTTGGCTATGAAACTGAGAGCAACACTTAAGTCAGGAGTTTGGTTAGGGTACTTAGGGTTCTTAGCCAAATCGCAGCTCTCTATAATAGGTAAACCTCTTTAGTCCTCTTCCCTGCCCACTCGAAAACAAAACACTTGCATTTTTTCAACCATTTATTTATTGCATCTCGACATAACTCGAGACTTTCTATAGTCACATTGAGAGAGCCACAACGCACATGCCACACTTGGGGGCAACTTTCTTCGGCTGTATCAATATCAGTTCACACCCCACTCACTGACATATAGGGCTGACTCGCACTGGTCTCCTCTATATATACGACATACGACATACGATATATATAGTTCGCACTTAATGAGCATACATGGCTAAGCTTAAGCCTAGGCTAGGTTAGGGCTAAGTTACAGATAAATATTGCATTCGCTATAGCCTTAAATGGTGATGAGGTAAGCCGGCAGAGGGCGCAACGGCGACGGCGACGACGACCTGCCCTCCGGCAATGAATAAATAAAGTCGTATTATTGTATTGTGTTGTTATAACGTAATAGAAATGTGCACGAAGTGGGGCAGAGTGCGCCGGCTAAGTATTAGTTACAATTTGAGTTTAATTTTAGGCATGTCCACACACACACACACATGCGCGCGCACACTCGCGCGCAGCTACTGTGTTGCAATTGCAGTTGCAGCTTGAAGCTGGCGCACGCCTTGACTCGCCCGCTGTCCCGCCTGATCCGCAGCCATGTGGGTGAGCAACATTTTAACTTTGGTTTTCGATTTGTTTTGCCTACAATGTCGTCGCAGCGCAGTCGAGTTTCAGGTTTCAGAGCGCAACATGCACGCGGGTAACGCCCCCTCGGTCTCCCTGCCGCCGCCCACAGAGGGGGCGCAATGCTCGGCTTCGGCTCTGGCTTTGGCCTGGTCCGGCTCGACTCAACTCGACTGGTTGCTGTCAATCACAAACGCGCACACAACTCAAGTATTAAATTAGACGCTACCAGTCGACTGTCATTTGGACGCCGATCCACCTCCTCCTGCCCTGCCCGCCCGCCTAGCGGTCATGCTTTAGAAGCTGCAGCGTTGTCGGTGCATCGGAGGATGACATGCGGGCCACCTTTGCCACCGGCGACTCAATTTCAGCATCCGAGTCGTCGTGCACATTGATCTCTTCATCAGAATCCGATGACGAGTTGTCCACGGTCACTGTTGCACCAGCCCCAGCTCCGGCGGCAGCGGCTGCAGCAGCCGCAGCGGCGGCACTTGCACACTCTCCGGCATAGTGCAGGCGGGAGCGCTGCTCCTCGGCCACAGTCAGCGAAGCGGCCACTGCGTATTGTCGTGCTAGGCCCAGAGCAAAGGCGGCCGCTGAGGGTGAACCGACCAGACTGCGGAAAGCGCTGCGTTCGCCGCCCATGGACAGACTGGACGTTGGACTGCCGCACACGCCTCCCGATGTGGGCGAATGTTGTTGTTGTTGCTGCTGCTGATGTTGTTGGTGCTGCTGTTGTTGTTGTTGCTGCTGCTGCTGCTGTTGCTGATGGTAATGACTGAAGAGCTGCAACGCTGCGGGATGCGTGGGCAAGTGGGGATGATGATGCCCGGGCGGGCCGGGGGGCAGCGCATGCAGTGGATGCATCATAACGGAAGGCGGCGATTGGGCCGCTGAAAGAGGTGAGTCGGCAGCGCACATCACCGACGGATGCGTGTGCGGTGTAGTCGGCGCAGAGGTGTTGCTGTGTGTGCTGGGCGTGGGAGAGCTGGTCGCGGGGCCATCGTTGGACTGCTGCGAGTGCATCGGATTGGCGGGACTCGAACGCTGACGCTTGAGCAGATTCATGCGCTGATGGCGACGCCACTTGGCACGCCGATTGGAGAACCAAACCTGTTGCAAGAAAGAGAGGAAGAGAACAAGAAAGAGAAGCCACATTGGTTAGCTACTAGTTGCCCCACATTGCGGCATCTGCCTGCTGCACTTACTTGTACGCGCGCCTCACTCAGGCTGGTGCGGCTGGAGAGTCGCTCACGCGTGCTCACGCACGGATAGTGACTCTTGTCGAACTCCTTCTCCAATTCCTCCAGCTGCTCGGGACTGAAGGTGGTGCGATTGCGACGGAACTTGGGCTCATCGTCGTCGTCAAGGTAATCCGAATCGATTTGACGATTCTCGTCTGCCGACTCCAGTGTCTCGTGGCTTCCCGAGCCAGGTGAAATGGCGCGGTTTAAGGGAGCACCGCCAGCACCGGCCACGTTGCCTAGTAGATTCGCTGAGCTCAAGCTCAGACTGCCTGGCGCAGAGTTGGCTGCACTGGGCGGCAAATTTGCCAGTGTGGGAGCAGTCACCGACCACAGCGCCGAAGGTGGCGGCGGCACCGGTGCACTACCCGTCACCTGACCTGGATGCCAGGTGAAGCTGCCATAAGGATGCGGTGGCGGTGGATACAGCCCGTAGGCAGCTGTGCGCGCAAATTCGCTGGCCACCCGCTCCGCAGCGCGATTGCGCAAGATGCGATTGATGCTGCTCACCGAGGGCGCGGTGGCATTCGTACAAACACCTACAGGGCGAGAGAGAGAGGGCAGACAATTAGCTAACTGCGTTCAGCTGCGGCTCAAAAGCTGCCGCCGATCAATGATCAATCGGAGACGCAGATTATCCGCACCACGAATCTTTGTGGCGCAATTATCCGCCTGCCTGCCTGCTTACCGCACTTACCTTCTGAGATTAAACGCTCGCGTATCTCCCAGGCGAAGATCGTTGGATTCTCGCGCTTATATTGCTCGATTTTGGAGACGACTGTCGGTGTAGCCACCTTTGGCTTGGAGCCACCAATTAGGCCAGGTGGTCGCAAAGATCCTGCAAGTGGGAATAATAAGAAGGCAACACGTTACGCAGATGCAAAACTGAGTTATGGCTTATGGATTATGAACGCGGCGTAATGAGACGGCCGAAGCAGTCAAGCAGTCAATCGGTCTGTCTGTCAGGTTGTCAGTCTGTCTGTCTGTCTGTCTGTTTTCGGCAGTGAACTGTGGCTGCAGTTTGTCTGAGTTCTGCCTTATCGCGCTCACTTAATAGCTTTATCAAGCGTCCTCATCGACATTGAATCCCCCCTTGCACGAACGCACAAGGAACCGCAGCACGCAGCACACGCAGAGCTACACCCCGAACTGAGTGCAAAGTTATGATTAATGAGCCAGTCGTTCGGGGCGTTTATGCAATTTTAAGTGGCCAAATTACGCGAGTTGGGGCGACAGGGCTAATAACATTGTACATAATTGTGTTTATCATTGAAATTGGCAAACAAATCGAGTACAAATTGTGTTACCTTTTGCGCTGGCTGCAGGGGGATGCGGGGGGGGGGGAAGGGCACGTCGACGAGTGGGAGGAAATGGCAAACGGATGCGCGTTGTTTGCGTACTTACCCAATAGCTTGGAGACTGCGCCCTGCTGTGTCAGCATGTGCTGTGCAATGTCATAGCCGCGCAGGCCGCCAAAGCGCGAGAACTCCAGCAGGCGGTGCTGCGACATCAAAGCGCCGAGTGTACTCCCAGTTGCTGCAGCTGCTGCCGCCGCTGCGGCTGCTGTTGCTGCCGTTGGCCCGTTGGCGCTGCCAGCACCGAAACCTGGTGGTATTTGCACAGATGTTGGGGCTGTTGTTGTCGCTGCGGACGTTGGTGATGCCGCCGCCACTGCAATTGAACGAATTGAATGATAATTGGCCATTGTTATCATTATTCCTGGTGTATGTATTGTTGCTGTTGTTGTTGCTGCTGCTGTTGCTGTCACTCACAATGGTTAATTATGATAAATTAACGGTTAATTGTGTTGACGTTGACTGAACTGAGCAAAAGCCGCTCGACTAGCTGCCCGATAACAACAACAACAGCGGCAACAACTCCAGCAATGGCGACTCTCAATTGGCAATCGCATTTATCGTTTCACTCAATTATCACTAAATAAAATACCAAATAGCCGCAATAGTCATTTCACTCAGCTAAAAATACCAGTTAGTCGCCTGCTGCCGCAACTACTCTGTTTATAATTTGAATGGATTTCGATTTAACATTCGCGCTTGCCATACAATTTAGCGCAATAAAAAGCAAAATTAAAATATTTATACAGCTGCGAACGCGCATATTCGGTACACACATTAATCGCGTTAGTGTTTAAACGCGTTTTTATCGCATTAATTCTTAAGCATTGTCCCACTGGTATTTCCCCCCAATTGTTAATTAACGGTGAATACTCGCGCATGGCTAAGCAAATATTTTTGATAAATGTGCGCATCATTTGTTTAAGGAACTAAAACAATTGCACACTTAAGCAGGCAAACAGTGACTGGTTCTCTTGAAATATTTATAAAAATCTCGCGATTAATGGCATATCGATTACTTAAGCAAAATTCACACCAGCATACTAAGCTTTTTCAAGTCTCTTGCTATCGCTAACGTAATCGAAAATCAATTGAAACTTGCCGACGGCAAATGCCATCGCTCGGCTTTGACATTCGCTTTCACATTGACATTCTTATTGGGAATCGCAGACTTACCACTGGACGCGTGCGGTGCCAGCGATGGCAGTCGTTGGGGATGTGGCTCCATTTTCCAATGTGCGGTCGCGATGCCAGAACCTGCAGCAGTTAGCGAGCCAAAGTCACGGTTCAAGCTCGGCTCTATCAACATGTCAGTAGCTTTTGGGCTTCTGTTTGACTTTTATTTTCAATTGTTTCGAGAGTTTTCACTGTCTTAGCACTAAAGTAGCACAGTAGTAACAGTTGTTGTCACAGTTTTTGGACAATTATCGATTACGGAACACTTTGGCGACACGTGTAAATTGCTTTAAACGAAGACACTCAGTGGCAGAAGTAAACGCAATGCGGCCAATTGAATTCATAACGTGCACCCGCTTTCAATGCACCCGCGCACGGCATTGCACAACAAGAAGAACACACAAGAAAACGATATTATTATTAAGCGTTGCTTTGGCTGCCGTCTTCTTCGATTGTGTGTTCCGTTCCGTTCAAACGTTGTTCACGTGAAAGCCGCTCTCAGCACACTGAGTGCCAGTCGCAAGTGGCTTGAATTTCACCTGGACCTGACTCGACAACCTCTCCGCTCGTCACTCGCGCGCACATTCCACTCAAATGCCGTTCCACTCGACCCGATTGAGTGCGAGCTATGCGCCAACCGGTTTTTCAACTTCGGCGCACATTCATAATGGCGGCCGTTTTCAATCGAGCGACATGGGCACAAACGAGACGGCAATACAGTGCACAGTTGGCGCCCACACAATTCAAGCAATTACATGCCTCTCTCCCCCTCACTCACACACACGCGGACAATCGAACCGAGCCAAGCGCGCTAAGTAGGCAGTGGCCAACGCGCTCATGACTGCGTCTGAGCGTATAAACAACCAGCCTCAGGAAAAAGAGGAAAACTTGGAGAATGTGTGCTACACATACACACACACATGCAAATGTGCTTATATGCATGTGTGCATAAATGGTAGGGGAAGTGCAATTTATTTATGAAAAGGAAATACTTGAACTTAATAATAGCTCAAATAGTGTCATAGCCCGCTTAAGGGCTCACTCATAAATTCTGGTAGATCTACAAGAAATATTTAAGGCTATCTATAATGCAAAAGTATTTAGCAATTTGTAGTGCAGTTAAAAGCTTAATCATAAGCATGGACTACAAAGTCTGAATCGATACTTACATGCCATGTCAATTAGAGAGAACTAATGGAATTGTAAATACACACAGTAGTACAATAGTTAGTTACCTATTGATTATTGATTGATTTGATTTCCTGTATTGCATAACCATGATAATTGATCTTTATTTATAACTATTAAATCTAGAATAAAAGTTTGCAAATTGAGAAATATTTTTGTTGCCTTTTTTACAATTTATTTGTAGCAAATGTAATTTTTTACAATATAATCTTATTTAATTTGCCCTAAAATACTTTTCAATTTTTACTTATAAGCTTTACAAAGTTGTTACCTTTATATTTCAATTCTTATGCAGCGTAAAGACTTTCTTTAAGTCATATTCTGCTTATCGCACATCCATTAGACAAATATTCAATATTTGCTCGCCTTTTCCTGCACTCGTATTATAGCAGAAAATTTCCCCAAATTGCTCGACATCAGCATCGAGTTTTACATAATTGTAATTGCAGCAGCACACACGGATACACAATCACAATCAATAAATGCGTGCGTGTGTGTGTGTGCGATCGGGTTTGCCAACTGTCTGTGGCGTCGCTTCGGTTCGGGTGTGCGTGATGCATGATTGATGCGCTGCCTGGGCAAGGCGACTCAAAGCTGAGTCGAAACTGCAACTAAGCTACACATGGCGTGATTGGGTGAGCCACACAGAATGCCCGTCGGGGTGCAGTGGCAATGGGAAATGGGAAGAAATGGCAGAGCTGGCTACACAGAAGCCAAATTGCAATGACGAGTCTGTGTTCTGTGCTATGTTGTGTGGTGCTCTGCAAATCTGTCTGTCCGTCTATCTGTGCCTGTCTGGCAGCTACCGGCAATCCCGATCACAAACCCGGTGCGAGCGAGCTCAGTGCAATTATCCGGTTCCTGGATTAATAGAACATAAATCTGCGCAGGTGAATGTCGTGCGACGTTCTTCTGCCTCTACCTCTACCCGTGCCTCTGCCTGTGCTCGAGAAATGCTTTAAATTGATAACAAGATGTCTCACTAACGGATCTCAGATATCCGCAACATTTTTGTTGCTGTTGTAATTGTGCAGCAAATGGCACTCGCACACAGACAAAGCCAGGCTGGCACTGGCTGGCTGGCTGAATGTATGTATGTATGTATGTACGAATGTGTACATAAATCAAATTGTGAAAGGTAAATCATGAATGAACTCGGACGACGACGATGAAAGCTGACGATGACGCTCAAGTGCTTTCATGCCAGAGATCCAGAGCAAACGCAAACAATCGAACAGGAATAATTTACTATGTAAATAAGACGTGAACTGAGGCATGCGGGACAGGAGTGACGCCTGTGCTGATGCTGGTGCCTGTGCCCCGTCCGGGGCTTGAGAGTAGCGTGCGCCCTCGCGCCATCGAGTGGCACTTCAACAATCAAGCATTCACACAAGCAGATGGTTCGTAGCCGCAAGCGACCACCTAAACGAAATTTCATTTAGTTTTAGCCTGTCATCACGGCGCAATCGCAATCCCGGCTGACTCGCCTGAATGTGAGCCATATGCATATAGCCATAAATACAGACATATCCACGTGTCTGTATTGACACACACAGACACTCACACAGGGGCAAACGCGTATGCACAACGAACACTCGCTTTATTGAGTGTTTGTTTACCTAATTCGATTACCGATCGCGTCCGTTCGCCATAATCCACAAAACACTTGACCATTTGGGTGGCACATATGAACGAACATACACAAATATGCATACAATCTCCATACGATTTCCACACACAGGCGATCGTGGTCTGCGATCGGAGCGAGCAATCATTACGGAGTAATAAGGTTGCTGCCTTAATTTAAGTGCTTCCAAGTGCTTTAGATGGGTATGCACGGATGAAGATACCTTTCTTGTGTGAATGTGCGGATGTGTGCGCAACGTAATGCGATTGTACTGAAGTGCAGGCAGCAGGCAAAAGGCAAAGTCAGCAGCACCAGCTGTGCTTTCCGACATTTAAATCTGCACACACACCTTATGCTCCAGTTTCAAGACCCAACAATGATTATATTAATTTGCATATATGCAAATTTATTTTGAAAAGTGAGTTCGCTCTTTTCGGGTTTGACACAGCAATAGTAATAAAGAAACTGCATTAGATGTAGCTATATTATATTTTTTATTATTTTATATTTTAAGGCACAATATTATTAAATATTAATGGTTTTATTTTTCACATATTTTCTAAATTATTTGTTTTTTTTTTCCAAATTTCACTTTGGCGCGAAGATAGTCAGCTGTTCTCTGCCGTTCGCATTTAACGAAAGTCAACGAAACAATATCGAGCTATCGATACATCGCAGAAATACCGATATTCCCCTTTCAGCAACATTGTCACGATGAATCCAACTAAAACCTATCGATACACAATCGCAATCGCAGGCAGCCCCGAATTGCTTTGCTACATCGTACTGTTTTGTATTGTTGAAAAAAATTAAACATAAATAATGCACACAGTGCTTTTGAGCAAAGCCGATGAGGTGTATCTTCAAAAATGCGCCCAGGAGCACAGTTTCTCGTTTGGCATAATTATTGGCCATGTAAGTAAACGAAGAACGTTAATTCGTGCACCGCCACGTAGGTTTATTTTGTTGATGAACAACATTTACCCTGCACTTTGCGATATTGCAGCAAGCCGATCTAAGCAAAAGCATTGTTGTACACCTGGCCCGAAATTGTGAGGAAGATGGAGATTTAGAGGATATATCTGATGTGCGATTAACCATTCGCGACATTAACTCACAGTCGTTGGCCTCCCAATGGCTAAGTGCGAGTAAAATGTGCCCCGGCTCCTTTGACGTCATAGGTTAGCTCAGTGCACGCCCAACAACAACAAACAATTGACCCCATTTGACATCTGCTCTCGTTACAGGTATTTTTATTTCCTCCCTGCGCTCCGGGGTGGCTGAAGACAAAAGTGATGAATTAAAGAATGCCAAAAAACTATTTTCCGATGTCTACGAGTAAGTCGGGGAATGTTGCAGTTGTTCCAACTAGAAACAATTTAACTATCTATTTAATTGCAGCCTGTTGCTCAAGAGCAACGGCTCGTTTGGCGTCTACACGACAGATGTGGCACAGACTAACTATGTGTTTCTAGCCTACTCCCTGGCGGACAAGCGATTGCTCTGCAAGACATTCACCTATGGCAAGTAAGTACAGTGGCCCAACGAGTTCCATTTATTTGGCTTAGTTATTGGGTTAGGAACCACTGTTCACTTATGTATCCTTTCTTTTATTGTCGATTGTCCTGTTGGCTACATGCTTAACATAGACATTGCAAAAAAACGTATTTTACGGCAAACATAAAATGCATCATCTGGTAAATAACATGTTGAAACTTTTCGTACTTACAAACAATACTACATAAGCCCATGAATGTTTTACGCTCTCATATTACTGCGAATGTTCGTTTCGTATCTGATAAGTTCGTAGATATACATACAAACATATACGATTCTTGCGTCCTACACTTAAGTTTTTTTTTTGGATTGCATTTTATGTGTTTCGATTTATAGCTCTCTAAACTCTAGTATATGTTGTACGTAATGAATATATCAGTAGTGCTTTACCCAACTGTTGCCATTATCTGGAGAATAATACGAATACCTTTCTTGACAGCGGCGGCACTTTCTCTCCGCTGGACTATCGCTTTGTGGAGAAGCCCTTCGACTGGATACAGCTAGAGTGCAGTTACGATCTGGACGATGTCATACCTGTTGTTGATACGGCCAGACGCATTAATATCGAAGAACAGTTCATGAATATTATAGTCACCATAAGGAAATACCTTATCGCCAGTGAGGTGTTTCTACAAAACGAAATTGTCGACGACACGATTGATCTGCAGGCGTACCTTAAAAAGAAAAAACAGACGGATGACAAACTGAAATCGACATCATCCAATGCCAGCGCAAGTTCAGCTGCCACGCCCACAGCTGTGCCGGCTTCTGCTATGCAATTGCTTTCCTCCAGCGAGGCCGACACTAGCGGCGTAATTCGCGCAAGCATTGTGATGCCCGTCAAGTGTCAACTGAACAGTCAACAGAACATGAAGGTGCAGGAGTTTAACGGCACGCTGCGCATGAGTGGACTCATCTTCTCACGAATTTATTGCAACTCCCGGAACACGATCTCAGATGTGAAGCGCTTCCTGCGCGACGATGTGCTGCGCTCGCTGATCACACGCATACAGGTCTATTGCGATGGCCTAACGGATCCCCATGTCTCCAGTGAGGCAGTATATATAAGCGAGCCGCCAAGGCGTGTCTTCTTTAGCATTCCAGCGGAAGGCGGCGCCAGCCCATCGCACGTGGTTCAGTTCTCAGAATATCTCTTCCGCGGAGAAGCACCCACCGTCGCTGTAGCCCAGGCCAAGCAGGTACTTGACATCGAACTTGATCCGGAGGCTATATTGCTTGACGTCGAGGGTCTGCCGGAGGATGGCAACTTTACTAATCTTCACGTTGACTCGGACCATACAGACGATACTCGGAGGTTGGCCAGTTCTATGCCAAAGCGTGAGCTATCGCGAAGTCTTTATATGGTGGGCATTGCAGTGGCTCTGCTTGTGCTGCTGGCATCGGTGGCCCTGCATTACACGATGGCCGGATAGTAGATGCTGGCAACGCTAGACGGTCATCCGTTTGGTGGGTCTAGACTGCACTCGCCGGGAATCATACACGCAACCCTATATACATTACTTGTATGTGCATACGCACACGTATGCCAGTCAATCTTGTGATGGATTTTTTATTATAAACAAAGCTGTACTCTTATGTATAGTAGAAGAAATGTAAAAATTGTCCCGTTGAATAGTTGTATTATTAAAGCCTGAACGGGCAGCATTTAATACTTATGTAATAAACAGACGTAACGAAAGTTTGTCATGGTTCTAAGTTAGTCAGGGGTTTTTATTCAAGAAATGGCTATGTTTGGCAAGCCAAGGCTTAGGCCTTAATAGTCTACATAGTATGTAAAGACGAGCATTCTACAGACCTTCTTCGAGCTCTGCATATCGAGTATTATCTACTAAATTGTCATAAACTTTAATTTGGTGTGCTTTACTTATTAACTTAAATAGATTTGTAAATTTCTCTCAGCTTAAAGCTATTTACCAACACATGCTCAAGTATTAACAACGTTGGAACGTTTTGAACGTAAACAAATTAGTTTTTGGTTAGTAAGAAACTATAAATTAGTTATAGGGCCTAAAGACCAGCTGATCTGATAACCAGCTAAGCCCTTTATGCTAAAATCTAAACAGAAAAGAAACTAACTCAAAGTACTTAGTATGTGCACTATTTACAGGATGAGATGCCCCAGTTGGGGGCGATTAAAATTAGTTAAGTAACTCACAGCCTCTGCAACATAACGAGCCTAAGTCTAAACTATATCTAAGATTACGATTCGATATTGCTAATGCAACTTGCAGTTGCCGTTGCAGTTGACCACAGACCACACCCAGTCAACGTAGTTGGGTACCTTCGCGTAGATGCCGAACTTGTTGGCCTTGGCGCAGCCATCTCCAAAGGAAGTAATGCCGAATATGGTCCACGGATGATTCGGCTTTGTGCTATCGCGGCAAAGCAGTGGACCACCCGAGTCGCCGGCGCAGGTGTCGATGCGGCCTTTGCGATGGCCGGCACAGAACATGTTCTGCAGATTACAAGATATGAATTTATGTTGTAATGGATTATAGAATATATAAGTATGTGGCACCTTTGTGATGGTCGTATCATGGTAGACCTTGCGACAGTTCTCCATAGGTATTATGGGCACTTCGGCTTGGTGTAGAATATTTGTGCCAATTGCATCTCGGTTGCGTCTCTTGCCCCAGCCAATCACTGTGCACTCCAAGTTTTTAGGCAACGGCTGGTAAGGTCTTGGCAAGCAGGAAAACCCTATCCAGGTGGTGGCGTTAACCGCCTTGGGAAGGCTGCAAGAAGGCAAATAAATTATATAACTATATTATCTGTGAAAACCAGTCCTTACCGCAGCAAGGCGACATCGCTGTCCACAGTCCGCTTGTCAAAATTAGGATGCTTATAGCTCTTCAGCACGCGCAGTTGCAGCTCGGTTCCATCCTCATACTCCAGATTGTGCTCGCCGAGGCGTACGTATAGCACTTTGCGCACACAGTGCGCGGCTGTCAGCACCCACAGTGGAGCAATCAAGGTGCCGCCACAGAATGCCTCCTTGTAGCGATTAAAAATGGCCACCTGCCATGGCCAGCCGCCCTTGCGAGCTGCCCGTCCGCCAATGATTTTCAACATGTTGTACATGCTGCGATGGTTATTACGCACCAGGCCACATTGCAGCTTGAGCGGCGAGTATTCGGGTCCACGATAACCCTTTCCACTCAATATGACGTTCACATCGTTTCTGCTCAGCGATGCAGAGCTCGGCTCTGAGTGTATGCGTCGCACAGCCGTGGCCGGACTTGGGCCAGGTCGTGCCTCGTAGACTGGTGCCTTCTGCACTTGTGTCTGCAGCCATTGCTGACAGAAGCTGCCCTCAGTGTAACAGTAGGCGATCTCTCGCAGCACTTCGCGTCCACACTGATCGCTATTTCGACATTTTCTGAAGGGGAAGACAGAATATTAGAAAGAAGAGCAGCAGGAGTCAAACTAATACACTTACTTATAGCGACGTGTGGTGCACTTCGGTGAGCACTTGCTCCAGCGGCTCCACTTCGTGTAGATGCGACGATGACGCAGTCCGTCGGGTGTATTGCGCTCCTTTGCAGCTGGCGTCCAGCTGGAGTTTTGGTTCTCTGAGGATTCCGAGTCGGCATAGATGTTATCTGGCTCGAAGTCGAAGTCCTCGTACTGAAATACGTCGCCTTCTAAGCCATCTGCGCCATTCTCTGTACTGCCCAGGCTGCGTGGCTCTAAATTAAAAGATTTTCTCTCCAGATAGTCCTCAAAATCGTCGTCAATATACTCCGGCTTGGGCTTCTGCCTATTCCTGTGCCGGGAGTAGGGCTTTGGTCTCTGTCTTGACTGACTCTCGTGTCTTTCCCTTTGCTTTTCTCTATGTCTTTCTGTTTTCCTCTGCCTCTTTCTGTTTCGTCTTAATACGAAGAAGTCACCTTGATCATTGTGGAAAGCTGAATCATCATCCAAATCGTCTTCCTCTTGCTCCTCTGTGCTAGATTCGATCGGTTGCAAATGTGGCGGCTTTCTGTGCACTATCTCAACTGAGTCTATATCCGGATAGGGATGTGATTCAGTTCTGTGCGATTCGTAAGGTCGTCCGCTCGCAGCAGCAGCCGCTGCGTTTATAATGATAGCGGGTGAATTGGGGCTACTGTGCCGCACGTTGCCCTGGAAGTGTTGATCATCCACAGACGCAACTTGATGCCACTTCACTGAGGGCGTGCAACTGCAAGTGATGAAAGATTAGCAATTGTACTTGTTGACTTGAGGGAGTTTATAGTTACTGAAAACACTTGCTCTGCTCCATATGCTTGGTGTGTCCACATTTCCGTTTCACCTTGCAGTAGCGTTCCCTCCGCTTGATGCAGTCCTCATCACATGACGTCCATTGTGTCCAACGGCTAAAGGGATGCTGATTGTGTATCGAGCGTCGTCGCCCGCTCCAGCGCTGATGACTGTGTGGCATGTGCAGTCGATGCACGCGCTGTCCACCATGCCAATGTGAACCATGATAGCTATGATGATGATCGAGTGCCTCTGGAAATTCGGAGCGTATGTGTCGCTTTGCCTCCTGAACGTAGCCACTCTGCAAAGAAAACGGAATACATTTAGCTTTGGTATGATGTGCATATGTTGCAGGGGCTTTCTTCTCCTCTATGAAGCTGCCACCTCCCCCAATCATGCACCGTAATTCAATCTCCGGCGAACGGTGCATTAGAAACAGTCGCAGACACTTTTATGTTGTGCCAAGTCGAAATGACGCGCCAACATAGTCGACGCAACACAGACTTATCTTTCTTGGGATAAATCAGGCCGTAGCCACGCGAAAGTAGCGCAGGGGATGGAAGATCACCTTCTGCTCCTCCCCGCTTTCTGTGTATGTTTGGTTTGAGGTGTCATTGCTCTCTATGCCTCTGGCTCGGCCTCTGGGCGAGGTGCCACATTGCGGTTATGTTTCCAGTGCAGAGAGAGGGAAAGGGGCCGACGCGCCTCGTCGCTAAAAATAACATAAATTTGCTCTGCTGCAAAGACGACTGACTGCACTGGCGGCTGCGGCGGCGGCAGCGTATCCCTTCTTCCTGTCTCTCATTCTTATCGAAAATAGGTTGCGCGGCAGCAATTTGCCGCCGTCGCAATTGGCTCAACAGTTCCTTCTACAGTGGAGTCCCACTGCGAGTGGCCAGGCTAGTTCCTTTTACAGTAGTGGCCAAATGAGATCGACTTCGTTAGTGCCTTATACAGTAGTGTGTCCTAACGGTTAGTTGCGCTGTTTATTGTCCATAACTGTCATTTCGTAATTTATTAACTTTCTTTTGAAATATTGCTTGCCAACCCTGGATTGACGTGAGTCAGTGTGTAATTAATACATTCGGATTATTGCATTCCCTTCAATGTAATCGATTAACATGTGTAATTAATAGTTGTGCTGTGGTGTCAATCGCCCTATTAATTAGCTGGGTAAACATATATCAATATACTCGACTCTATCGTGCCTGCCCTGTTGTCTGCTCGTTTCGCTTTTATGCAAACAAAAACACACTTATTTAAATTTATCTGCTCGCGGGAGGGTGCACACTGTATGCATGTATGTTTGTGTGTGTATATCGATAAGTAAATAATTGACTATCTAAAATGAGAATCGCGAACCTGGGTCACGGCGCTAGAGTTGCCTAACCTTCCCAGCTCTGGGAATTCAGCCGACAAACGGCTAACTGTGACACTCATTCATTCATGCGGAAATCGAACTGCACGAAAATCATTCAAGGGCATTTGATACCGTTCCGTACTCGGGGTCATATCTACGTAAAAGTACACATACACACATCATGTACCGCTATCATATTGACTACGGAAAACGCTACAATGCGATTGCTTAATTTGGCCACAGATAATTGTTGCACTACTTATACAAATTTGTAAATTATTCACAGTTTCCATTCGTCCAATTGACAAGGGAATTGTTTTCGATTGACATCACAAGTTCGTGTCAAGTGGGGATCGGTCGCCCAATCCATTATGTTTTCGTTTTGTACTCACCTGACTCTGGGCCAGCAGCTGTAATAGTGCTAGCCATTTAAAAAAGCCGCAAACTAGCCGCATTCTTTGTCTTTTTTTTTATAGCTTTCTATCCGATTTTATAGATCGCACTTAATGAACTTGTCAGCGATATAAACTGCAAAGAAAGAAACTCGGTTAAGTAAAAGAAAAAATTATTTTCGACAGCTCCCCCAACCTGATTTGAACATTACTTTCTGTGATTCATTAAAAAATAATCCAGATGCAACATATTTATTTCTTTCCGCTCTGATTCATGGTAGCAAACAATTTATCCAATAAATTATCAAAATCTATTAGCCCGTCGCGATGTGGGAGTCTGGCATTATTTATTTAATTGTAGAGCACACTTAATATGCAAATCATATGTATGTATGTAGGTGGGCCTATTCGTAGATCTGGCGCACAGTCCCATATCCCAAATGCCAATGGCATACAAAGGCAATTAACTTGTTTAATTTACCCCGACTAATCGGGCCATTTGCGTCAAAGTACAAGAGAGAAGTACAATCACAACCAGTCGGATCTTTTGGGGCGGACGGGCGGACGGTCGGCGCACAATTAAACAATTCGAAAATCCGGATTTTTTTTTTTTTCAAATTTCTTTCGTGCACAGACTGACGCAGCGTACTAGTCTCCATTCGGCATCGGCATCGGAATCGGGATTGGGGTCGGGGATATCTTGTGCCTTTGGCAACTACAAAGCAAAAAATTGAACTTGTAAGAGACCTTAAAGGCCTTGTCGGTCTCAGTCTCCTTCTGGGAGCGATCAAACGCGTGGGCAGAACGCACAAAAAGTGAAATTAATTAGCTACATGTAATTACAAACAGACGAGCAAAAATTCAAAACATAAAGATAAATTATTTTTTCAAAAAAAAAAAAAAAAAAAAAGACTCAAGCTGTGTGTGTAGCGGTTGCCTTTGACGAGCGACTCACTTGGTCGCTCGCTCAATGCTTGTGCAGCGGCTTATTACGCTTCGATATGATCCGATTCGATCCGATCCGCTGCGGGTCGCCATTAAAATCAACTTCAAGTTGCACCGAGGAATTTAAAGTGGCAACAGTGGAAAGAAGCACTCGGTAAATGCCAAAAACAATGTACATACAATTTTATTCTCTTTTTTTTGTACATTAACCAGCGCAATCGATCTTACGTCAACGTTGAATGCTGACCAAATTCAGCTGTGAGTACCCGTTCGTCGTACTCAATCACGCATGCATTCTCGCATTCGTCTGGGCCCACCTGAAACGTTCCTAATGAGCGGGTAGGTGCTTATATGGTCATGGATGGGTTGGTTGTCCCTTTAAGGATGCACAAGGGACAGCTCGAACTTTGAACGAAGGGAAAGCCATGAAATATGGTAAAGTTGTTCTCATTTCCTTTACGATCCCAAACAAATGGCAAGTATAATATATATTTCTGTATAATTCCATAACCAATCAATCAAATTACAATCAAGCTGATGACTTTTTAATGAGAATGAAACCTGTATAGGTTTCTTATTGTTTTTCGTAAGCATAGCGATTGTATAAATTCAAATCGAACTATATATCATCCTAGGTTATGCTGCATGTGTTTTCTTTCTTACTAAATTTTCATATTCCCATTAGTCACACGATTTTCCTTGCGCTGTAGTTGTTTACATATTTCGGAAAGTAAACATACATATTTATTTGTTGTAGCTTAATCTATGGGCTTGGGCATTCCTCGAGTGATAATCATCGGCGACTAGGGTCTTAACCCATGACGGCGCCTATCTGAAATGATGTTTACGCAGCGAACTTAATAACCCCAAAAGTTGAGTAACTGTCACTCCGGATTTCGTGCGGAATATATTCAACATTATCAGCATAAAAAACCACTAGAAACTATTCTTAAACACCTGACGACATATGCATACGTATTCATAGGCACACATACGCATACATACAGAGTCGCAGCTTCTTAATTTAGAACGCAACGCGACCGCAAAACACCCACAGTAGCCCGACGTAGTCGTCGCGTCGTCTTCGCCCAACGCCATAAACCGACGTCGCCAGACGCGGATGCGCTGCCCTGCGTGTAAACAAACCGTTCGTCAAACCGTAAGACTGTCAGCCACGCCCTATGAAATACCCCACCTAGACTAAGTGCGATTAAAAAAACTACACTATATACTACAAAGTCGAATCTGATACGCAACATAATTTCGCTTGTTTTACGCAGAAGTTTATAACATGAACGATTTTCGTACGATCTTGTTTCCAGATATGCCATATGTAATAAATTGTACTCAGGTATTTGGTTGATCGGTATCTGCTGTAAGTATTTGCTATAAATCAGACTTAAGCGATATGGCCTTTTATATATTTCACATTTACAATTCAAATGAGTCTAGAGTGCTTGAGATGCCATATTAAATTTAATATGTAATCGAACGTGTCAAAAAATTCAAACTAGTTATTTGTTGTTTATTAAATGCGTCTAAATATATGAATATTATGCAAATGTATTGGAGAAATATGTACACAGGGCAAGCATAATCTCCTTTTAGGTGTTTAGAGGGTATTCGCTAGGCGCCTCTAACTGCCTTCGGTTGCCATGAATGAACCGTCTTATGAATGAATGCGAAAAAAACGACGTTAGTTAAACGTTCGATAGTCATCAGATTGGACGCCGCGCGCTCCACCTGCCGCAAGTGCCGCAACAGTCACAGCAGCGGGTAGCCACAAAGTCTGGCACAGCCAGCAGGCGGCAGACAGTAGACAACAGAAGCCGGCACTGCTTGAGTGGGAGGGTGGCTGAGGGGGCGACTGCCTGCCTGGGGCCAGTTTAACGAAATGCAATTTTAATGGTGCTTACGAAAAATCGAAAAGCGAATCGACGCCGTGGCTGCCACGGCTGCTGTCCCGGCTGCTCGGTGCCTCGTGCGGCGTTTGTTGTTGTTTACGTCTCGAGTGGGCAGCGCCGTCGCCGTCGCCGTCAATTCGCTTGTGGGCAGTTCTCGTCTTTCGATTCGTGTTTACAATGCTGTCCATGTGTGCGTGTGTGTGAGCAGATGGGCAGCCGCCACAACGGAAGTTGAAAATGTCAAGTTGTCGGTGCCGACATCCACTGAGATTCGTCTGGCGTCTGGTTTATTTATTGGTCGTTCATCGTTCTTTCTCATTCAGCAAACACAGGAAAATAAAACCCAATTAACGATTCGATTTCTGTTGTAATACGCAAATCGTGAAGTTCGTTAGGCGCTCTGCGACAATTTACAAGCAAACACACGCACACACACACACACACGCATACGAGAACAGGCACAAATATTTACATTAGCGGATGTTGCTGGCCATAAATCATGCTTCGTCTGTCGCACACGCGCTGCGCTGCGCCGCTGCGGCGATGCAATCGCAAAGAAGCTGCGATCACAGTGCCACCCCCAATGTCCTCGCTCTCTGCCTCTCCCTCTCGCTCTCCTGCTGCGTAAGCTGCGCTACATTCTCAACACATGTACGACCGTATGCAGTTCATTTGGCATAATGCATATCGATATATCGATATGCGTAAGCACACAGTTAGTTATCTGTGTATTGCATTCACTAAGTGGATTCAGTTTGTTTTAGTTTTTTTTATGAATGAAACATTTGTTGTGTGCATAATTGGCGCACTCTGCTAAGCAGTTACACACAGATACTATACATATAGACATACTAGAGTACATAGTATGCGTGTTTGTACGCAATGACGGCATCTCGTTGAGGCCGCCTCTAGGCTTTTGTTGCGTTTTATCGCCTTTCAATTGAAACGGTTTCAATGCACGAATGGTTAATGATTTTATATTGTTGTTATTTGCATGTTAACCGATCAACGAAGGCACCTTTCAATTAGAGGCTACCGTTGTCGTTTACCTGGTTAACGGCGCAGATACAGGGTGGCCAATTTGGCGCGTATAGCACTTAGGGGTTTCTTTATTTGTCTCGAGCTTGTCGCTTTTATTTTTACACTGAACACTGAACACTCAAAATTCGGAATCTGAATCTCCTGCCCGACCGTACGGAGCATATGCAGTGCACGTAAGGCAGCCAGATGGAACTCAAAGACGGAGAAACACAACCGAACGCGTCGATGTCTTCTCGAGAACTGAACGCCAACGCCGAGCGCCTCAAACACGGCAGCGGCGGCAGCAGCAGCAGCAGCAGCAACAACAACAACAGCAGAGGCAAAAACTACTGCTAGCGACTAGCGACACCCATACAGTCGCAGTTTTAGCTCTCGCACAGTGGGCCGCAAACGAAAGTCATGCGTAAAGTGGTGTAAAAACCCCTAGGCGTGAAATGCCTCGATTTTGGCCTGTTTTTACCAAATATGTCTGAGCAGGGTAATAAAACGAACGTAACGGGGGAATCCAAAGTATCCATTAAACAAAAGAAGAAGCAGAAACGACCATATAAGTTAGTTAGGATTTGCGTTAATTTTAATAATCATTAGAAAACGAAACTACGTTGTCTTTTGGCCTAAACTTGAGCGTGTGTTACCCCCTTAACTTGCATAGAAATCAATAGCGCGTCGGTTTCTTTTGCACTCTCTTTCTTTTCTCTCCCCCCCTCCATCTTAGTTATAACAGTGCCAGGTGGCGACCCGCTCGTTGGGTGCCGAGTTCTGTAGATGCCGCAACTGCGCCTGTCCCGTGTCCGTGGCACCGCTGCCTCCAATTATGACTGTGCCCAGCACAAGTTTCTTGCCCATTTTCAGCTTGGTTGCCAGCGTGGTCTTTATAACAATATTCTCTAGCTGATCCAGGCTACGCAGCGGCACACATATGGTGGCCTCATCGCCACCAGCTCCATCCCACTTGGTGGATAGGGAGGGAAAGAACACAGGGGATTTCCATGCATCCACATAGATGTTATGCTCGAAGACAGTCGTTTTAACATAGACGCCCCCACTGGCTGTCGCCTCCAGTTCGTCCTTAACCTTGTTGGAGCAACGCATGCGCGACGTAGTTACACGCAGCACGAGTTCATTACTCGCACTGGATGCCACATTGCTGATGCCCATCTTGCGCTTCACCTCGGCCGTCATGCGTTGCCAATTGCCTCCAGATCCTGTGCCAGATCCCGATCCTGAGCCCGTTGAGAGCGTCTGCGAAGCTGTTGCTGCCTCTGTTGCTCTAGCCAAATCCAGTGCCTCTGTTGGCTCTCTGAGATCGCGCACCTCCAGTGCCAACTCGACCACGCCCTTGGGTGCATTGGTTAGCTATAAAAAAGCGTACAGAAGAAACAAGTTCGAGGGTCAATCTTTGCGTGTGTTTATTTATCTAGAGATCTGTCGCAATTTGCTTTTCATTCAACTTTCACTAAGTACTCCTCGTACCCGCCCAACTTAACTGGGGTTACGACATTTTAAGCATTAAGTTAAGTCATTGTTGTTTTAATTTTCTAGTCTAATTGTTACTTTGCGACTTGTTTTCATAACTTACATGATTGCTACCTGCGCCACTGCCGTTGTTGTTGTTACTGGGCGTCGTCTTGAGCACCGTCGTGGTTATATCTTTAATGGGTAGCCAAAGCTCCTCGGTCGCATAGCTACCGGTTCGAGCGTTGCGCTTGAAAAGCTTCGGTTCCAGGTAGCAGGTGACAGAGCCTGAAAGGCAAGGCGGAAGCATTAGTTACGATCGTTGTGGAAAGGGCAAACGTTGTTCCGGAAACAACATAGCAATCAATATCCGGTTTTGGGCTCGCAGTACATGAGAGAGCTTTAAAGCTTAAGTGCCGAATAACTTACCTATATTCCTGCGTGATTCACTTATGGTCAATGGCGGCATGGCATCACGTGGATTCTCCAGCGATTTCTTATTCTTCACCTTGCTGGGCGACCCATTTTCAGTCGTTGTCTCGTTATTGCTGGCGCCCGTCGATAGTCGTTGCACAAAATTCGAGCTCTTATCTTTGAGGGAGCGATACGTCTTGTTGAAGCGATTGAAGCTCTGAAAGGGTGACTATAATACAAAGAGAGGAGTACGGCGAGCGGAAACTTACTGCGGCAGGTAACTCGAGTAGCGCGTACACGGTAAATACAACAAATTGTCCGGCAAAGAGTTCATCGGGCGCCGAAAAGTCTCCATTCTGTTGGCTCTGCGTCTGGCGACGTGACGAAAAGGCGGAACCATGCTTCAGTGAGGGTCTGCAGGAAGAGAGAATTATAGGTATAAAGCTTCCCTTATGAGTTATATCTGCTCACTTAATATCCGGCACCAGGGGGAACTTGAAATTCTCATTGAACTTGGGCCACGAATTGGTTTGTATGCTGCTGTCCAAGCGCTTTGTGCCTGGAAATAGTTTAACCTGCCGCAGCAGACAGTGAGATAACGGTTGTTTACTCATTTGTTTACACTGCTTCCTCTTGCCCACTCACTCTCACTCACGCCGAGCTTTTAATTACCTTAATTAGATAGCCTTGCACAATCTTGAAGCCAAAAAGAGACGGCAGGTGTCGCGCCGCTATCAAGTGCACATTCAACTCTGGCATTGCACTGGACGAGCCATTGGCAGCCCTGAAGATCTGGTCGCCGTCATGCTGATTCTGTTGCTGCTGAGTATCGATGGTGATCTGGAAGCCAATCTCGGGCTCAAGCGAGACAGAGTGACGCGTCTGATCCTTGGGTTGCTGTCCGGGCAGCAGCGAGCGCAATTTGTTCATTGTTGAAGACGTGCTGCCAGCTGCACTTGCTCTGCGGCCACTCTGGAGTTTTCCATGCGATTGAGCAAAAGAAAAAGTTGATAATTTTTGTGAATGCTTTCAGTCTCTTCTTATCTCTGCTACTCCTCGCACTTCGTATTGATAAAATAGCGGGCGAGCTGCGACACGACCTCCCACTCCCAATTAGTAGACTCGCGCTCTCGCTTGCTCACACTTATACGCATGTGTGTGTGTGCGTGTGTGAGTGTAAGTGAAGTGCGCATTCCAGTGCGCTCACGACTTGGCGCGTGCTTAGCCATTGAGAGAGAGAGAGAGAGCGGCGCACGAAAGCTGCTCACGCTGACGAACAGCTGTTCGGCTAAAGCTTTTGGCGCGCTCTCTCAAATGCCGCATGCCCAGTAGCCAATTTGCTGCTGACATGAACTTTAACGTATTCAGCTGTTTTCGCTTAACTTTGTAAGTGTGAAGATGTTTTTATGCAGCAGTGTGTTGCATTTGCACACATAGAATACATATAAATAATAAATAATAAGCTTTGGAGTCGCTTACAAACAAACGATTTCTTTTACTTGCGGAGTCTTTGAACCCTATGACATTCTGTATATATGTATGTATGAAAGTACTATATATTCTGCTGATGACTAAGCCCGTGCATCGAGTATACGCCGTGTTTGCCGCCTAATCAATACGCGCACGTGTTTTGCACTTGAACTATAGTAAAAATGCATAACTTGGTAACAATACCTAAGTTGATCTCGTGGGGCTTCCAAACAAGTCGCTCACAATCTACGCTCCAAGATCTACGCTCGGTGTCCGACCGCAAAGCGAAACATTTAGCACAATAATTAACAACTCGACGATGGACGATCGCAACGCTCGCGTTCTCCAGCTGATCCGACGCTCAACTGAAATGTAAACTTGGAAATTATTTCGTTTGCGGCCATAATAATAAAGCGTACAATCATAATGCCGACACACATTCTCACACACACACACAGACACACTGCATAAGTATACGTACTTGTACAGCAGAATTATGCCCACACAGACATACGTTCACACATACAGATACTCGCACGATCTTACGCTTTTGTACTTCGAGCTTTGATTGTCGTCGCTTTCTTGCTCAGAAATGCAATAAGATTCTCTCACCGATCGTCGCTGTCTCTGTCTGTCTGTGTGTGTGTGTGTGTGCGTGTCTCTCTGTCTGTGTCACCGTTATCGCGTTGCAACAACAATTACGGGAATAACTTTGATCGCGTGGCTGCGTCTTATGCGACTAGGGAATACCCTTTCACAGAGCAATGACCTCATTATCCGAGAATGGAATCAGGATTTTAATGGCAAAGTTGTCTAAAAATTATAAGAAGGAATTGTGAGGAATTTCCGAAAATAACGTTAATGATCTAGGGTAAATTTAAGATGCCATCATATTTCTACATGAGATCAACCAGTTTTCCTTTTACCCTATCAAAGTAATATATCTTGCTATAAAGAGTACCTTCGCGTCTGCACGGCTGCGCGTCAACATAAATCTTACAGTATTTTATTATATCTTTCTACCCTTTAGCAGCCGTGGCAATAAAGGCAATTAAAAGCTATAATACTTTTCACTTGGGTCATTTACCTTTATGGCTCTCTAAAAAAAAACGACAAACAATTCACTTAACCTCAACTAGCTCAGATACTAGATGTGAGTAGTTTCATTTGCCGCAGAAGTTAATAGCGCATTCTTGGTACAGTACGTGCAAGAAGTAGGCTAACAGCTTTATCTATATCACGAAATCAATGGGAACTCAATTGATTAAGAGTTCTACGCGATATGAGCACAAAGAAATTACTTATACATACCGCTTAGGAGTTACTTTTCCGGGGAATAGTCAATAACAAGTCGCATTCTTTGAACAAGAAGGTTTATACATATAACGTGTATATATATTTAAATAACATCCATACAAATATGTAAAAAATAACTCTACAACTTCAGTTTCTGGTACCTGTACCTGTGTGTGAGTGTATGTATGTATGTGTGTGAGTGTGTATGTGTTTGTGTGTTGCTGTGTGCGTGCCGAATGGAGGAGGGGGTGTAAGTAATTTTGGGTTAATTTTTAGGTTATAATTTAAACAAGAATTTCGATTGCCTTAGCGTGTTGTCACTTGTCTCAATGGTATTCTGACCTAGCCTAGCTTAACTAACTACATAGATCGAGTGGGGCGAAGGGGGGGGGGGGGGGCGTCTAGTCCACCTCCAGTTTTCTAAAGCTGCCCACGACGCCAGCGTCGATGTCGCCAATGTCGTTGCCCGCAAAGTTGGCCGCCTCCTTGGTTATCTCGATCTGCATGTCGTCCAGGGCGAGAATCGCTGCACGACGCTGCTGTAGCTTCAGTTTAAACTCGCGTATCATATCCGCAATGGGCATGGTGCCGCCATACTCCTTGGGCAGAATGGCGGGATCGATCTTCGACTTGAGAGCCTCCACATTTTTGTGTACCTGAAGAAGAAATGAGACAGATCAGTAAGGGTAATCAATCAAGATTTGCCGTGCTACTCACAATGATGCGCTTCTTCAGCTTGTCACTCAGCATGGACACGCCCAGCTCGATGATGCGGTTGGCGTAGTGTGGAATATTGACGAAGTGCGTCTGCTTGTGTCGCATGGGCGTCGAGTTCTGAATGCACTTGATAATGCTGCGCAGATCGGTTAGGGACCACAGACTGACAAAACCCATGTTCATGCCGCTCTCATCGTTCACATACACATAGCCCGCCACCTGGGAGTCCTCCTCATCCAGCAAAGCTTCACAGATCAAACTATGCACACGCGCCATTTGCACCGAGGTGAACTTGTAGGGATCGAACTTGCCGGCAACGGAGAAGATGACCTGACGGCCATCGGCATCGCGTTGCGGCAAAGGCACCAGATAGCCCGCTTCGAAAATCTCATTGATAGCCGGATCATTGATGTCCAGCTGCTGGAACCATTGCGGAAACAGCTGGCGAATGGTCAGATAACGCTCGAGCATCTCACACGAAGCCGGCACGGAGAACTTCTTGGTGCGCAGAAAGCGCAGCAAAAAGACGGCATCAGTGCGACACTTCTTGATGTGCGGATGCTTGGTGATCCATTCGCGAAACTGAGCCAAAGCCTGGCGGCGTATGTTCTCATCCTCGTGTAGCTCCTCCTTGGCCACCTGCTTCATATTGGTGCTCAGGCTGCAGGCATAGGGAGGATAATCATAGTCAGATGTCGTAGCAGCGGGTCCATTCAGCTTGGGTTGTTGCAGCACCTCGGTTTCCAACACTGGCCAGGAGAATAGAGAGGAGAATTAGTACAAGATTTCGATTAACGATAAACGAATGCGACGGCGCACAGTGACCTTCAGCAGTTTGTGCACGCTTTAATTGAATTTTTTGGCAACCAATGCACATAAGTTGCGAAATTACTTTATTATGGCTGAGTGGATTCGACTTGGTAACACCCTGTAAAGTTAACTATTCACGTGAATAGAATTTGTTTAATATTTTGTGTAATCTTCTGCACTTTAAACAATTATCTAAATTACAGTGATCCAGAGAATATACATTATAACAGTTATCTATAGCAAATACCGTGTTATATGAAGTTTTTTTTATGTCATTTTTAATATTTCTGCCCCGCAAATTACTGCAAAAACTTAAGCTAGCAATTAGCGCGTTTTATAGCCCCTTCTTAATTTCAAAACTAGAACTTCTTTATTGCAAAAAATTCAACTAGCAAATCAATTAAGCCATAAAAACGTGTAATAATCATACGGCAATTTTAGCAGTTTGGCGAAATAACTGTTTATTACGTATACGTACGAGTTGCTGCCACAAACCGTGCTGGCTAATTGCGCCGCTGGCCTTGGCCAAAAAAATTGGTTAAAATTCATCGAACTCGCCGCTTAGTCGCTGAGGTGCTGCCTACTTATTTTAACACCAGCAAAGATCATAGCTACAAGATATATCTACATATGTTCGTATGTATGTATGTATGCAGATGCAAATGTGAGCCCACTCGGACAGCTCATTGTCTCCGGAGGCGGGCAGGGGTTATTGGCTTTTAACGCTTTCAAACTGAAGTCCGAGTTCGAGGTGCGTCTGCGTGTATGTGTGTGTGTGTGCGGGCCACGCAGACCAAGTGCAACAGCTCAGAGCCGTGTGTCTGTGTGCGTATCTGTCGCCAGCTCATTAGGTTTCCAGTTACCGGTCCATTGACCATGACCCAAAACCAAGGGCTATTCCGTTTTGCATATGACTGGTCTCCGCACGGTCCAAACCATCGTACGATCGTACGACCGTCCGTTGATGGTTCATGTAAATTTCTACATGATGCAAACAACCCATTTAGCCCGCACGAAGGTCAGCAGAAAGATAAAGCGAGCAGCGAGAAGCGAGAAGAGTGGCAAGTGGAGCACCAGTGCAGCATACGCTGCCCAATTGAACGCGAGTCTATATGTTCGTGTCACTTATGTGTTATACATACACGTATGTATATAGGAGTTATGTATGTGCCATTCGTGTGATGCAAGCGTGGAGCCCTTCGAGGCGATAATATCGTAACGTGCGTGCTGTACTATTACCAGAGCGCAGAAAGCGAAGCCAGAAAGTGAAGCCACAATTGGTCAACAAACTGTTTATGACCATAGTCCGATCTTCGTCCGATCGGCGCTCGATCCATGCCCATATAACTATAGCCGTTCGCCCCGTTCGTTGCGGTCGCCAAATCAGGTTTCTTTTTTCACTTTCATGGCCTTCACACAGATTACGATGAACGAACGAAGACGGGGCAGGCCGGCCGAAATCAAATTGGTAACTTGCCCTGCTTTGACTATGCCCAGATTACACACACAGACACAGTTACAGGTGTGTACAAACATATTCGCAGCATATGGTGGATTGCGTTATTGGGTCATACACGCACACACACACACGCACACATGCAGACACGCACACCCGCAGCAGGAGAGAGCTTCAAGCTGGGCTCGAAACGTGCAATTTGTATTTTGTTTTCCTCGCTCTTTCTGCATCCGCTCTGCCAATTAGCCTACTGGTTACATCACACCATAAAACCAAAAAAAAAAAAAATAGTCGAAAAAAAACCAAGTACACCAACAACATTAAAACTTAATTTTATGCATGTAAAGGAAGAGAGCGGGAGAGTGCGAGTGAGAGAGTGGGAGAGCGCGGAGAGTGTGTGAAAGAAAGAAAACACTCAAAACTGGTTTCTTTGCCTCTGAAACTTTAAAGTTTCCGCACTGAGAGCTTTCCTACCAACCTCCCCCCGTCCCACCCATCATGTCACTCAAAGTGTTTATCGTTTTGCCGTTTGTTTTGGTTCGCTTCTGACATGGTTTTTTCACAATTTTACGAATAGGGCACAGGCAAATTTCTTTGCGGAAATATGTCTTAATGGCTAAATAAGTGTATGAAGTGAACAGTGTATTAAATATAGTATATAGTCTTATAGACAGTTACGTTAATGCGCGCTCAATGAATCGCAATTTCTCATGGTTGGGGGCCTCTCTCGCTGTGATTTATGCATGTTCTTCACGCGTCCACGTGATCAATTAGTCTGAATTCTCATCGTTAATAATCAATTGAAATATCATCCCTATAGCGAATGTGATAATTAAAGAGTCGTCTCACGTTTTGCTGGTCAAGATCGCGCCCGACACTTTGTGTGCGGATATGAATTTAACGATTGAAGAGACCCCCACCATATCTACGAAATACTTCATTATTTTTGAGGTCCATTCAGATGGTGTTCGCGCGTCGAGGCCGCGGGGCTTAGCTGACCGTTAATGCAGTTGCTAAATTGCGCTTGCTATGAATATTAATAAAGAATAAACAAACGTAAAGTGTACACACAAATACATGCGCAGACTACAGTGGGGCTCCCAAACAATATGCGCAGAGTAAACAGTCCAAGAAGTAAACAAAAAAAAATGGACCAAAAGGTAAATAAAATAAGTGAACAGCAAAAGCATTTTTAAAGATTCAATTCACTTTTGGCTCTATTTATCTTAACTTAAAGTTAAATTATCTTCACTTCATGCTAAACCAGCTTAGCGAACGCCCACTGTAGTTTCATACAACTGTATCTAAGCACACATTACGCGATTACACACACATTTTATGCATATGCACACACACACACACACACACCCGCACACAACACACACAACAGTCGTACGTTTTTCATGTACTTCGCTTTATGGTGTTAGCCAACTTTGGTGGACGAGACCTTGCGCAGCAGGCCCCAAGCTTCAATGAAAACTTAATATGAGCGCAAAGCAGTAGCAGATGTGCGTAATATCGGTAAACCCAACGATTGCTACACCCTGCAGCGTATTCTGTAAGCCACTTATCGAAAAAGAACTCCTATCGATTGCAGATCGCGAACCAACCCTTTTTCTCTTTATGCATTCATCGATTGTCTCAGGATTCAAATTTTAAACTAAACATCGATCAAAATAATTTGAAAGTAGTTATCGCACAAGAACTCTCATCGATTGCACAATGCGAGCGAAAGCTTCTCTCCTTTTATTGGTGCCTACCCCCTCCCTCCATTCCATCCTGCTAATTAAACCATCGAAGTCGACGCAAGAAAAGCTCGTGCAATGTGATAAACGGCAACGCATGCGTCTCAGTGAAAGCGAAAGTTTTTCTTCGCTGCGCTGTGGCAGCCGTCGACGCTGCGCTCTACGTAGGCGTCCCGTATCCTTTCTCCGTTATGCAATGTACTCCACACCTCAGCCCGGGCTGCAATTGTAATTCGAAGTCAACTCACTTTTTGATATTCCTCGTGGCTTGCTTGTTATTGATGATGTTGTTGTTGTTGTTGTTGCTGCTGCTGCTGTTGTTTCTCGTGTTGATCAATTTCACAAGTCGCAAAACTTATATAAAGATTACAATACTTTTGCGTCGCGGCGTTGCAATATGCCCGTATTTATTTTTTTATTTTTTATATCCAAAAAATTTGGCTATTCTCTATTAGCGAGACTCGGGCCTAAGACCTGCACCAGCCGACGACGTTGTGAACGTGGTGACGCTTTGAGCGAAACTGACCGTTTTCGGTAACTGAAACATTATTTAAGCCTCGCTCGCTGCAGTCTCACTCAATGCGAAGCCCCAGAGAGCGCAGCAGAGCAGCTGAGCAGCTGTTGAGTGCTTTTTCGCTTGAGCTGCGCTCGCTGTCTTGCTATCCCCCTCGCTCTTGTCACTTTTAAATGGAGCCTAATTGCGGCTTTCCTGTTTCTATTCCTGGTCTTCGACCCGCCGCGTGACGTAGGCAACTCCAGTCAAAAGGGCGACGGTTCAGCGCTTTAACCACGGGAAAAACAACATGTACATAACAAATTGGCCACTTGACCTGCCTAAATAGCATATGTTGAATTAAAAAAGCATAAAGCGTGTATGTAAATCTGGCACTGACGTAATAGGCTCTGGCTATAAGAATAGACTTAAATTAATTGGGCATAAGTGATTAGGGAAGTCGATGATAGTTCTTTAAACAAAAACAACTAAGGAAGATACCCTCTCCTCAACTGTGTAAAACTCACAACTATTTTAAATTTTTGGCCAAAGAGTCCTTGCCGGGTCTTCTAACTCTGTAGGTTAGGTTATGCCTTATCATTTAAGTTAGGAAACTCAATTCTTAAACAGTCTTTGCCCAAGAAGTTATAGCACTGAATTAATATCAAGATTGACATCACGCAGCTTTCCTTATATCATTTTTAATGCGATATTTGCATAATACAATGGAACATTTCAAAGCCCAGTCAATTAACCCCCCCTTACAACCTTTAGCTTGGCCATAAAAGTCGCACACGTCTCTACTTAAAGGCAGTTCATCGTCTGTTTGTCCGTTCTACATGGAATCTTAACTTATGAATGAAGTCTAGTCAAAGTGTAGCATAGCTCTACAAAATCAGAGCTGTGATTACTTTTGAGTGGTTTTCATAGAGAGAGAGAGAGAGAGAGATCGGATCCTAATGACATCACTCAATTGGCTTATTGTATTTTCCGGCTACTCCGATAAATCTGCAAATAATTAGCTCCCCCGAGTTCAATTTAGATAAAATCAATGGAACAATCGCATATTTCATGCATCATTTCAGTTCATGGCGCAACTAATCACACCCACATACAATTTATCGGGTTTTTAATTCGATACACAAAATATGTAGACCATGTGATTTAAACAGATTGATATATACCCTATCGCAGTGTTCCCTAAGTTTGTTTTTATCCATTTACCCTTCCTCTTCTTTGGCACCGCTGGGGCTTTTCCTATCGAAATCTGCCTATTGCTTGAAGGGATAGAATGGATGATCGGTGACTTCTTCAAATTTAAACTGGCGTTCCTTCTGTTTGATGCCCTTTAGAGCACGAGTATCAGCATCATCCAGCTGGAAGTCGAATATGTTGAGATTCTCTCTTATATGTACAGGATTTCCGGCTTTAGGTATGGGCACAACACCATAGTCGACCTTGGGGATAAGTGTGGGATAGGTTAGTTGGGGCCCTATGACTGGGAACTACACCTCTCTCGCTCTCGGCATACCAAGTAGCGCAGCACTATTTGTGATGCGCTGCGTTTGTATTTCTTGACCAGCCGCTTCATGCCCTCGGAAAAGAAATAGATTGGCGAATGCCTCTCACGATCTGGGTGTCCCAACGGCGCATAGGCAGTCACTGTGATGCCATTGTAACGACAATAATCCACTAGATCCTGCTGCATGAAGCCTGGCCAGACTTCCACCTGGTTGACCACCGGTTTCGCTGAGCTGCATTGTATGATGCGCTGAATCTGCTCCATATTGAAATTCGAGACACCAATACTGCGCACTAATCCTAGCTTGACAAGCTCCTCCATGGCGGCCCATGTGTCAACGTAATCGATTTCGCTATGAAATCACAGAGATATACCTACCTTATATAAATAGGGTGGGGCGTACGTACGTGGTTTGCAATTTTTCACCTTCTTTTGGATAGAGAATTTCATCGCACAGATGTTTGTACCCAACGGGAAAATGCATTAGATACAGATCGATATAATCGAAACCAAGATTCTCGAGTTGCTGCTCGCAAATACGGCGCACTTCGTTGGGATCGTGATGCGTATTCCAAAGCTGCCGATACAGAAAGGGATAGTAAGGGAATGAACGAGACAGGGAGAAAGTGATTCATGTACTGCACCTTAGTAGTTATAAAGATATTCTCTCTTGAGACATTTCCCATTTGGATTTGGGTGCGAATCGCCTCGCCCACCTCCTTCTCATTCTCATAATTAAAGGCGGTATCAAAGTGTCGAAATCCAGTCTCGACTGCAACGTGGATCGCTGACGAGCATTGATAGCCTTGTAGCTGCAACCAAGACCCTATCCCATTCAGAAATACAAGATCTTTGCCGTTACACTGCTCGTACTTACGCCATAGGTTCCGAATCCGAGTACGGGCATTTCGTAGCCGCTACTTAGTTTGATCTTTGGTGCCATCAGTAGAGCCTTCATCCCACATACCGGCTTCTCGCCCAGTATCAGGGCGACCCTCGAGTTGTCCTGTTCGTCTTCATCTTCACATGTAGTCAAACACGTTGCCGGTATCATAGCTAAAACCTTCTTCAATTAAATCTATGAAAATTTTTTTTATGTGTAAAAATAGTCCCAAATTTATTTACTGCTAACTATTTCTAAACATTTTGACAGAGAATCAGTTGTAATTCCCAACATAATCAAAACTAAATTATTTTTATCGGTGAAATGCATTTGCTCTGCAACAGTTTATTTCATTGAAAATGGGGTTTATAAAGGGTTTAAGGAGTATAATCATACATATTTCAGGCACTTGGTTTAAAAATCGATGGAGAAGGGGAAATACTTGTGATTCATAGCCTTGATCAGCAGTAAGGGCACCATGCGTTCGCCAGTGTGAAACCCATCCATTACAGCCACGTCCTCCGCGGTCAGCTCGAAATCGAAGATGTTGAAGTTCTCTGCGATGCGCCCAGGATTCGACGACTTCGGAATGGGCATTACGCCTAATTGAGTCTGTAGTTAGCATAAGAAAATGTTTAGAATATCAATCCTTATGCAATGCTTTCCGAACTTACCAAATAACGAAGCGCCACTTGTGCAGTAGTCTTGCCATGTTTCTCGGCTATGGCTTTTACTTTAGGAGAGTAAATGAAATCGGGCGTTTGCTCGGCGGGCTTGGGTTTGCCCAAGGGGGTGTAGGCAGTTACAGTGACATTGTGCTTCTTGCAAAATGCGGTCAGAGGCTTCTGGTTAAGAGCGGGCGAGCACTCCACTTGGTTGGTCACCGGCTTAATCTCGCAGTTTTCAATCACACGCAACAGCTGTTCGCTATTGAAATTGGACACGCCAATGCTGCGCACCAGGCCGAGCTTTACCAGCTTCTCCATTGCCTTGTATGTGTCCAAGTAGTCCACGTCGCTCAACTGAAGTCTGCCAGCCTCATCCTTGGGCAACAGTGTCTCCTCATCAACATACTTATAGCCCACAGGCATGTGCATCAGATACAAATCAATGTAGTCCAAGCCAAAATTGCAGAGCTGCTTGCGGCACATAGCCTCAACACGCTCGGGATCATGAAAAATGTTCCAAAGCTAAGAGAATTGTCATCGTTAGTGATAATCGTTTTATACAATTGAAAAGTCCTCTACCTTTGTAACCAAGAAAATATCCTCACGCTTGACCACACCCTCAGCGATCTTGTCGCGTATGGCTTTGCCCACCTCAGCCTCATTCTGGTAGAAATAGGCGGTGTCAATGTGCCGGTATCCAATATCGATGGCATGCTTCACAGCGATTTCACCTTCGTTGTCTTTCGACTGCAATAATTAAGAAAATTGGTATTATCTAGCTCATTGTGTCATACTATGCCGATTAATTCCTGATAATAGTGATCACGTCACAAATACGCGACATAATCTCGCAAGTCAGTCTCCCTTATCAAAAGGGGAATGCTCGAGTCAATTACGGATAATTTAAACAGATACGCACAAACAATTGCACCTCTGCGCATCTACATATGTATGTATGTGTGCCTCGAATGTGGTGAAATAACACCTGTGGAAGGAATTCGAAACTAGAAAGTTCCAATTCCAAAAACAACGCCCATACTAAATTCTAAGTATAACACATTTAACATTCAGATGTTTGTCGACATGTCTATATACAATGTATATACATATAAACCAGTTACGCATGTATACATAACGGATATTCTACTATTGAAAGCAGCCGTATTTGAGTAGATATTACTAAATAAGCACTTACATTATATGTGCCCAGGCCCAGGATAGGCATTTCGTAGCCATTGTTTAACTTTACAGTTGGTGCGAGCTTCATGGCTGATCGAAACCTAGGTAAACGTACGGAAGAGGTCAAAAACAATAATGGCAATTGATTTAGCCGGCAGAGCTTAGGGATGTACGAATGCATCGATAGAAATGCTATCGATATGTGTTCAATCAGCTGATCCAATTGTCAGACAGCCGTTGAGCTTCCAACAATTATCGGAACAAGCGGAACGAAACAGCGGAATAAAACAAACATTTAAAATTGAAAAACTTAAGATTTTATTTATTTATTTTTGAATAAAAATGCAAAGGTATCCAAATTCCATAATATAAAAATGTGTATACAAATAAGGAAATACAGTGGTTACCAGCTCTTTATTTAAAACCAGACGCCAAATGGGAAATATTTGTGATCCTTAGCGTTTAACAACGGAACAGTACGCTCGCCAGTGTGGAACCCATCGAGTACAAGCTTTTCTTCTTTCGTCAGGTCAAAACCGAATATGTCAAGGTTCTCAGCCAAGTGGACCCAATTGGCCGACTTTGGGATGGGCAACACGCCTGATTGTACCTGTTAAATATAAAAATAATTATTTTTAACTTATTTTGCCACTTCGTTTCAGCTTACCAAATAACGTAGGACTACTTGAGCCGGTGTTTTATTATATTTTTTTGCTATATCCTTCACTTTAGACGAAGTTAAAAACTTTGGTTTCGATTGATTTGGGATTGGTTTGCCCAGCGGGGCGTAAGCGGTTATTGTAATACCACGATCCTTGCAAAATGCAGCTAGTTCCTTTTGATTAACCGATGGCGAGTACTCAACCTGGTTAGTTACCGGCTTTATCTCACAATTCTCTAGCAACCGAGTTATCTGTTCGCTGTTGAAATTAGATACGCCGATACTGCGTACTAGGCCGAGTTTTACCAGCTTCTCCATAGCCTTGTAGGTATCTACATAATCGACATCACTTAATTCGAGGCCTCCACTTTCGTTATGGGGCTGTAGAGTTTCTTCATCGACATACTTATAGCCCACTGGTGTATGTATAAGATACAAGTCTATATAGTCCAAACCAAAGATCTTAAGCTGTTTTCGGCAAGCAAACTCAACACGTTCTGGGTCATGATAAATATTCCACAGCTAAAAGATTTCGAGATTAGAAATAATTCAGAAATCAAATTGAAATCTAACCTTTGTAACCAGGAAAATATCCTCTCGCTTGACCACACCCTCAGCGATCTTGTCCCGAATAGCCTGGCCCACTTCAGCCTCGTTCTGATAAAAGTAGGCTGTGTCTATGTGTCGGTATCCAATATCGATGGCGTGCTTTAGAATAGCTTCGCCGTCAGTGCCCGCCAACTAAAAATATAAAATATTGAAGTTACCAAAGTTATAGCTATCACCTTGCTGCTGTATAAATCTTGAAGTCAACAAAAATAATATTACGAATTTAAATATATATTACAGATTTTTAAGTAGTTCAATTCAATATCTAACGGTCAACAAATGTCAAGTGTTTACTATCAATAAAGGTTGACAACTATGAAGACTAAATCCTTATCTTCCGTTGTACAAGATTACACACTCTTGCATTCTTCAACTGATTGCAGTTAAATTACATATATATTTTTTTTCACTTATAAAAATTAATTTACAATTAATTAAATCCATTGGGTTAAGTTTTCACTTACGTTATTTGCGCCCAAGCCCAGAATTGGCATGTCGTAGCCATTGTTTAAGTTTACAGTTGGAGAGAGCTTCATGATCGTTCAAATCGATCGTTTAATTAATAGTGAACAAACGATTCTGCCTGGTAGAGTCAAACGACTGGGCCTCGCGGAACAATCGGTAGTCCGATTAAGCTCTTGTCGAAATATTTCGAAAATCACAGGTTTGTTACTTTAATGAAGTAGTCACGAAGTATCGATAACATAGCCAGGTATCGATATTGGAAATGTTGCAAACTATTTTTCTTGCAATACAAAACACAGATACCATGGAGGACAACGCAGATACAACGCCAGATGTAGAGTCCTTTAATGGCTATGGATTCAATAACTACACAGCTGCCGAAGCCTTTATTCAAGGCCTATCAGGAATGGTTAACCAGGGTGACGTCGAGACCATGATAAGGGCACAAAAGCAAATGTAAGTTGCCATTGTTATTGTTTTTTAGGCCTTGCACTACACATAGTCCTTGTGGAACCCCTATTTTAGGCTGCAACGTTTTGAGAAGACAAATGAGATGCTGCTCAACTGCAACGCTCTTTCGCAGAGTCGTTTAAAGAGCGCAACAGATGATTTTAAACGACACGTGAAGCTGCTTAGTGAAATGAAAAAGGATCTGGATTACATATTCCGCAAAGTGCGCATAATCAAACAAAAGCTACAGCAACAATATCCCGCAATATACGCAGAGGTGCAGCCTCAGCGTAGCAGTTTGGCCGAGGAGGCCGAAGATGAAACGGAGAGTGCAAAAACAGCACAAGCCGTGGAAACGGCCAAGGTTAAGCCACCCGCAGAATCAGCGCCAAAAAAAAGCGGGGCCACCATAGAGTATGTGCAAATGCAGGAGGCTATCGAGAATGGAATAGTTGAAGTGGAAAATGAGCTCATCAAGCGTGTCTGCTCGGTAGAGACTGCCAATCCTAATGACTCATCTGACTGCACTTCGGAGGATACTGGTTAACACTTAGGTCTTTTCAATACATAGAACTTTTATAGATATAAAATATTTAATAATAATACAAGTATTGTATATAAAATAGATTAGAATATAATTTGGTACTTGTACTGCTTCGGTACCTTTGAGATTATAACTCGTCCATCATAACTTAAAGAGGCAAAAATCCATGGGTCTACATTACTCCACTCGGCACAGTAAACAGAATCCTCGTGTTGATCGAAACTCTGTAGTAGGCCATCTGGTAGCACTTTATGCCGTTCCTGTGGGCCAGATGAATTCGCTTCATTGATCTCAGTAGCCTGAGCTTCTGAACTAACCGAACCAGCACAAGTTAATAAAACCTTGCAGTCACTTGAGCTGGATAGGATTAGTTGATCATGGAATGTATTGAAACGCACACACCAAACCCAATGCGAGTGATCGCTGCGCTCAAAGACAGGCGCCTTAACCATACGGCAATCCCAAACTTTCACGCATCCGTCGTCTCCACCGGTCACTAGGTGACACTGCTTATTGGGATTGCAGTCCAAGTCTCGAACCAACTGTCCATGGGCATCGTCTATACTCCAAGCGCAGTGCTGTGTATCCCTCACATCGTAGGCTCGTACGCTCGTATCATGCAGAACCAGAAACTGATGTCCCTGATGATGATGCGACCATTTGCCAGTGGTAAACGGCGACAAGTTCTTTGTACCGCTCGAAGTGCTGCTACTTGTTTCGGCAACCACACGAGTTGAAGCTTCGGCTCGCTGCATAATGGCCAACTTATTGCCAACAACGCAGGCTATCGTTTCCTCTTGGCTCGGATGAAATTCGATTGTCTTGACTCGTTCACCCAACTCGGTAGTGTCCAAGACCTCGACTTGTGCCCACGGTATGTATTCGCTTTTCAATTGCTCATTACTCGCTCCGAGCGAGTCATCAGCCGGTAACGTCAATAGCGCTGCCTGAGAAAGCACTTGTGCTCCCTTCTGTACATTGTAAACGGAGGCCAATAATCTTGCATCGTAGGGACAACTGTTCAGCTTCCATACTTCCCCCAAGGCGTGCTCGAATATCTATTGGATAATTGAAAAGTAGATAAGAACAAACGGTTGTGTCATGCAACTGATTTCCTTACCTTTGACTGGATGGTTCCCTGTTCCTCATCATACTGCAGCAAATGCAACTGGTTGGTAGGTTTCAAGGAGTTCGTAGCTATAAAGAAGCACACATCGTTGCTCTCTCCGTATTGTGGTGTCAGAGCTCGAGCTTGCAGCTCCAAGCCATAAATCATGTTACCTTCCTCCATTCTACAGATGGAGCTAAGAACGCTCTGCTTTGTCAGTCATCCACTAAAATGGACCAGAATTGGAAATTAGGTTTATATTACTTCAGACAATTGTTTTATTGTTTATGTATCGGTTCCAGATGTCACTGGCCACAAGTCTATGAACTGGTACTATAACAATCAATTTATTTTTAAAAATAAATTGTAAATTCTAAACATATGTTAATAGCACAGAAACTTACAAATAAACGTAAATAAAATTGTGTTTTTGAGCAATGTTTATTAGCGATGAGCTCCGCAACACCAAATATCGAAAGGATTTCTGTTATCGGTAACTGAAATTCTGTATTTTTACAACATCGAATTAGAAAAATTCATTTGAGAGTAGAAATTTCATAAGTTCTGTCTGCTTTCCTAATTAAAATATATTATTTTTTTAATTTGAAATTGTATTTAATCTAATATTATTTTTGCAAGTTGTCCAATAGTGTGGGCGACATTGAATGTGTAACCAATTATGATTCAGTTGCCAAAAAATACAACCCTGAGCACGCTCATATCAACACTGTGTTGTCTCCATCCATTTTGTTTTAGTGAAAAAAGATTCTCAAAAGTAACAGACGCGCATTAACAAAATTCATATTGCAGTATAATTAGTGAAACATTTAGCATATTCCGACAACCAACTAAATTCCCAGAGTGCAACGCAATGGCACAGAACATCAGCCCTGAACAGAGTGGTGCTGGTGGCAGTAGCAAACACAACGATGACTCGCTGCCTGTCAAAGACAATCATGCTGTGAGCAAAAGGTAAGGCGCCAAATTTTAATGCATCTATGTACATATGTGCACATAGCAGCGTGTCTGTGTGTGAAAATGTGCATACACATGTACATACACATTTAGCCAACAAATGATTTGCAACAATTTGTATATATATTCAACAGACTGCACAAAGAACTCATGAATCTAATGATGGCCAACGAAAAGGGGATATCGGCATTTCCGGACGGCGAAAATATCTTCAAATGGGTCGGCACCATTGCTGGCCCCATAAACACTGTGTACTCGAGCCAGACATATCGCTTGTCCCTCGACTTTCCTAATTCCTATCCATATGCAGCGCCTGTGGTTAAATTCCTGACTCCATGCTTTCATCCCAACGTCGATCTGCAGGGCGCTATTTGTCTGGATATTCTTAAAGACAAGTGGTCGGCGCTGTATGATGTCCGCACCATACTGTTGTCCATACAATCGCTGCTCGGCGAGCCGAACAACGAGAGTCCACTTAACGCGCAGGCCGCCATGATGTGGAACGATCAAAAGGAGTACAAAAAATACCTAGACGCCTTCTATGAGAAGCACAAGGACACCTAAACACCAGCAACATCGGAAGTAGCAGCAGCAGCAGCAGAAGAAGCATAAACAGCAAAAGCAACAACAACTACTGGTGGTGACCGTTTATCCTCATTCTATCTATGCTCATATTGCGGCGTATTTATTTACATTTCAATGAATGGGTGCAGCTACTAGCTGCACACCACTCATCCCCCCTCCCAACCCCTTCACCCCGCACACCACACCCTCTATCAATTTAATTTGTTTATGCTGTTTTGGCACGTGTGCATTTCTTCTGTCATGAATGATAGACACCACTCGATTTTTTAATTATTTTTTGCAAGAAATTAATTATATATATAATGTATTGGTATATGTATGTAATTCTCAAACCGTCTGTTTCTTTAAGCTTAGTTAATTGTTTTTATAAATGATTTTTGAAATATGTAAGCGGGCTTATGCCATAAACTTGTATTGATTTAAAGCAATTATGTATGCAAGCCCGGACCTTATGTGAATGTTAGCTAATTTTATAGTAACCAACCAGCAGATCCCAACTCAATGCATATATATATATATACAAATTGATAAATATGAATTTACGTTTAATGCAGCATCAGTTTGTCGCCTACATAAACAAATATAACAAATTTTTAGTATTTCAATGGATTGTAACAAGTTTTCGTTTTTAGTTCTACAAAGAGTTAATGCAATCTCTTACATCCTACATATTACAAATATAAATATAATAATAATAATAAACGCGAATAATTGATCAGTTCTCTGCGATTTGATGCGACTTAATGGCGGAAGAAAAAACCTATAGTATTCATATTGTCCGGTGTTTCTTTAGATGCTTCTTCGTGTGATCGGCAAGCGCAGTGCGGGATGGAAAGATGCGACCACAAGGTCGACAACGGAAGATCGTATTGTTGCTGTGACGCCTAATGTAATGATCGTTTAGATTTTGCTTGGTATAGAAACGTTTACCGCAGCCATCGCACTCGTAAAAATCACTGTCGTTTTTGCTCCTATGCACCAACTGGTGTCGTGTGAGATGTGCTCTCCTTCCGAAACTCTTGCCGCACTTGTCGCAGATGTGACGCTGAGCTGGGTTCGGTTCGCTCTCGGTGCTATGATGACGTCTGACATGATAATTGAGGCTGCGAAGTGCGCTGTAGACCTTATTGCAATCGGGTGCCATACAGCGAAATGTGTGGGGCTCGTTCTGGTGCGCCTCACGCAAGTGTTGGGCCAACAAGTTGGCTCTTGCATAGGTCTTCTTGCAACTGTGCACACGGCATTTGTAGGGCTCCTCGCCGCGATGTTTCTGCATGTGTGCCTCGTACAGGGACATTTTGTAGAAGCCACGACTGCAGATGGGGCAATCCATCTTGTGTCGCACGCAACGAGGACGCTTGGCTATGCCTAGCCTCGGACAGGTTGCCGTCTTTTCCTTATCAAGGATTTCCTTGGCAGTTTCGTCCTCCATTATATAAACTTCTTCCTGTAGAAGGAAGGGTAAGGAAGAAGCATAAGAGAAAGTACATATGCATATAGTATAAAAAGAGTTACATATGCATATGTATGCTAAACACATACATGATAATCTATCTATCTATCTACGTGTTTGCATTGTGCTGTTAGCCAACACTGGCAGTTATCAATCCTTTTGAAAAGCCCGCGAGCAAAGCTATGCAAAGCTTCCGCATCGGTTGTTTATGTTTGTTCAAAAAATAAAACACACACATAGTATATGTATTCATATCAATCTGATATACGAAAATATAATTTTACGCGCGTTTACCTCTCTCTCTCTTTCTCTCTCTGTGTGTGTGTATGCGTTGCTTTTATTTCTGTTGGATGTCCCAAGTAAATTAATAAAGTGTTTGATTTCGCGTGTGGAGGGTGTGTCTACGTGCATATGCATACATGTGTTTTTATTAGCTTCCGTATCCAACACACAACCACACATATACACATTGACTACTGTACAGTTATACGAACATGCCTACAAGCGTAGGTGATGCTAATCACAAAGTGTGATTAGATTATGCCGAACTTGAAGATAAATAAACGTAACTGGCAACACAAACTAATTATCAGTTGCACTTTCAATGCACAGACAATAAATAATAAAAAAAAACTAATTAGCAAGCGGCACTACGAATACACTTTACTTACGATTTCCTCCATTAACTCCAATGGAGTTTGTACACTTTCCTTGCGTGTGGGCCGTGCATCCTGCTTGGCAACGGGACTTTGTTTCGATTGCTCCTGCTCTTTGGCATTTGAATCCACTTCCTGCATGAGAGTTTTGAAGTTGCGCAAGGATTCCTCGCACATGCATTGGAAATCATGAAACTTTTGCACCAACTGATAGCAACACTCACAGATGCACTTGAGCATCAGCCGAGGGTTCTTCGCGCCGCACAGTTCATCTCTGGCGCCCATGCAGCCAAAGAACTTGTCTGCCAAATCTTTCTCCTGATACAGATCATGGACAGCATCCTCTGAGCCCAGCAGCACCAGGCAGGCTCGACATAGCGACATTCTCCGTGGTGCCTCTGTCGTTGTCGTGTCAGCAAGTGCTCTGCACGCGCTTCTCTTTCGTTTTGATTCAAACATGGTCGAATTACACACGGCGTGGCGCGTCGCCGGCATAAATTGACTTCAATTACGACAATAACAAATATCACAACAAATGAATTTTCGTGTGTATGCGGGTGTGTGTTTATGTGTCCAGCGCTGCCCGCAATGCGGTGTGTGCCTGGCGCTGTGCGCGCTTTTACTGTGCTGGATAATAAAAGCTCGAGAATCGTGCATGCTGCTGCTCAATCGAATAAAAAACTGTTACGTCCCACAGGGTGACAGAGCTTAAATTCCTTCAGCAACAGGGTGCACACAGCTCAAATCGAGCGTGGCGCCCAAGCAAAAACGCAAAGCTCACTAAATCATTTAAGCCAAGCTACATTTATGCATAACTATTTAAGAAAATTATGCAAAAATATTAAATAAATGTAAACAAAACTATTTAAAACATTTATGAGTTCGGTTTTATTAAAAACGCACAAAAATAGTTAAAATATTCAAATTACATGTATGGTTTGGAATTGTTTTAGGCTTAATCTGTGAATCGGTGCTAGACACTATAAAAATACACGCACACACGCACGTGTAAGTACTTATGCATGTAAGTACATGTGAGAGTGTATTAGGCATAAAACTTATAGACTGTTCCCTGTCGTGGTCGAGCCGAGCGTAACGGACGTGGCCACCGACGAGATGGTCTCCATGGAAACGTTAAGCTTATTCTTGAAAGCCTGTAGTGCATCCAGATGGTAGATCTGCTGTGTGCCAGCCTGCTGATCTATGGACAAGCTATACACATTTGTCTCCCCGCTCGGCGTGAGCAACGTGGGCATGTAGTGGGGCAAGTAAAGGCGTTGCAATTCCGGTGCTTCGTTGCTGTCCACATTGGCGATCTGCTTGCTATACGAGCGATGGAGTCGTATAATCTGTACGTACTGGTAGTGCGAGACATAGAGGAATGGCTCACGGTACACGAAACCTGTCGGCGCATACACCCAGTTTAAGTCGTATGGACGCGAGCGGCAGCCGAACTCATCCACGAAGATGCCACATTCGGCAAAGCAGAGCAGAAACTCCTGACGCGATATGCGAACCGCTACAAAGGGTTGGCAATTAGATGTGTGCTGTAGCGATTTGTCTGCCAGATCGACAAACTCTTCGGCTGCATAGTTATCCAGATCGATCTCGTAGAATTTATCCGAGCTGACAATTGCCGAGTGACGTGTGTAGAAGATCGAAGTGACTGGCGTAGCAGTGTCCAGAGCACGAAGTGGCTTAAACTTGTGCAACTTAAGATCGTATTTAAGAATCACAATACGTGACGAAGTGGCCGCAATGGCCACGGAGTCGAGAGCATTCTCAGTTTCATTGGACACCTGCACCAGCTTCCATTTCTCATTGATCTTGCGATTGGCGAAGGGTAGCTCTATCACCGACGTCTCCAGCGATGGCTTGTGGCATTGAATTGTGCTCTGGCAACGTGACTCCAATTGACGATAGTCACACTGATACAGCTTCTCACCATCTGCACCCACCATGATGGCCTTAGCCAGCCGTGGCGATATGGACAAAGAACTAACGGATTCAATGCCAGCAATATGCAACAATCGCTCCGTGTCCACGTGATAAGCAAAGAGGCCACTGTTGCAGCCAAAGAGCAGTATCTTCTGTTCCACGATCTCATGGGCACAGTTAATCTCGATCATCTCATTGTGACTGCCATCCGAAGAGTCGCTCTGCCCTCCTCCAGCACTGTAGGCCAGTGTACCAATGTAGCTGCCGCTAGAAATCTGATCACTTTCCAATGTATCCAAGCTGTTGCGACTGGAGTCGTCAGATGTTTCAACAGCTTTGCTTCTGCACTTGTCACTCACTTTGGAACGACACTTGCGATGCACTACATCCTTGCATTCCTTACAGCTCCAGTAGGGGGAGCCGGCCACAATGGGATCTCCACATGCCAGGCAGCTCGAAGCGCCCTTCTTCGTTTCCTGCAGAGCCAGCTCGAAGCGATGATGCGTCTCTAGCTCCACACTCTTTTGCACTGGCTTCTCGGGAGATTTATCTTTGCTCTTGGTCTCCACTTGACTTATACAACGCTTTAGAGGAGTCTGCTGCTTCACCGGAGATCGTGGTACAGTTACAGTGGCAATGCTAATAGGACGCGGCTTCTTCTCCTCCGAATCGCCATTTATAACTGCGCAAGCCTTGCGTGGCGAACGCAACGTGGCGGTGCCTATGTGATTAGGATATATATAAATTCTATTGTCTATATGAAACCTTACTAATATAACTTACCATTGAGTTGATCCAACTGTTCCTGCAACGACTTGGAAAGCTTTTGCTCGCGACGTAGTTCTTCCTTTAGTGCACGATACAATATAGAGGACTCTACATCGCTGGGCTGTATGTTCTCCTTTGAATTGCTGCTCGATCCAAAGATCTTATCGGCAAGGGTCTTCTTCTTCTTCGCCGACAAGTCCTCCACCTTGAGCTAAAGTAAGATTCTCAATAAGTAAGTATGTTTAAGATGTATATATCAATATACCGTACCTGCAAATAATCGATAAGTTTCTTGTGCTGCGCCAGCGTTGCCATTGACTTGATGTCACGCTGCATATAGTACTGCTCCTTCTCGGTGAGCGTGTTCTGCAGCTCATCGATCTCGGCATGCAGACCGGTCTGCACACTTTGCAGGTTGCTAATCTCCTCTTGCAGATGACGCACCTCCTCCTTGTTGTGGAACAGATCACTCAATATGCGAGCATTCTCCTCTTTCAGACTAAGCAGTTCACGTTCGTACTCCGCGTTCTGCGCTTGGTAGTTGCCGCTCTGCGCATCCAACTGCTCGGCTCGCTCCTGGACGCCAAACAGTGCGTTTGTCTGTTCGACCAGTTGTCCCTGCTGAGAGATTAACTTCATCTGCAGCTGCTTGAGATTCTCTTTAAGCTCCTCCACTTCCACGCTGAGTATCTTAGCGCGTTGTTCGGCCATACGCTTGGCAGCCTCCTGCGCGGAGAGTTCCTTGCGCACATCGGTCAGCTGATCATTTCTCTCCCGCAGCTTAATGTGGCAGGCATCCAGCTGCGACTGCTGCGTCTTATTGCGCTGCTGTTCTGTCTCCAGCATAGTCTCCACCTCGGTCAACTGGTTGTCGGTTATGCTGCAAGCATATTTTAGACGCTGGAAGTTTTCGGTGAGCTGCTTCACTTCCGCTTGCAGAGCCAGAGTTCCTTCGTTGGCTGCCGCATTGCGATCACGCTCCTCTTGCAGTTCACGCTGCAGTCGCTTCTGTTCCAATCCGAGGCCATCGCAACGCAGCTGCGTCTGGTGTAGCTTCTGACGCAGCTCTCTGGCCTGCTGCTCGAGTTTGTGAACATTTGCCAAATGCTCGATAATCTCCGACTTGCACTTCATGCGCTCCTCTTCTGCTTTCTCCCACATACGATGTTCCTTCAAGACGTCGCGTTTGCTAATGGCCAACTCCCCTTTAAGTTCCTCGATGCGTGCATCTCGCTGACGTACCTCATCCTGAGCCGATTTCAATACTCGTTGAGCTTCATCGCGATCACCTTGAGCTTTCTTCACACGATCTTCGGTTAGCTCCATACGCCGAGTCAGCAACTTCTTCTCTGACAGCGCCTCCTCCAGTTGTTTCTCCACCTTCCAGAGCGACAAGTTCGCGGTACGTGCTGCCTGACGCTCCACAATCATCTGCTCACGTACAGCAGCCAATTTATCCTCCAGTTTCTCATTCTGACGCTCAAGCATATCTCCCACTGCATTGTTACCATGGAGATTCGATGCTGTGCCTGATTTGGACTTTCTTGGCGATTGATTTGGCTCGTTAATGCGTTCCAGCATCTTTTCTAGCTTTGTAACCATTTCCTGTAGCTGATCAGCGCGAATCTTCTGCACACATTCGCGTTCCTTGGCAGCTGCCAATTCAGAGTGTAACTGATCCTCATGCACATTAAGCTCTGTAAGCGATCCCGGTGCAGTTTCATACGGAGAGGCATGAGAAGCCAGTGAGGATTCTGCCAGGTTACAACGGCACTCAGCAAGCTATATAGAAAAGGAATTTAGAAAATCTACAATACATGAGAAAGAGTTCTTTACCAACCTGCAGTTCCCGTTCCAAACGATGGCATTCCGCATGTGCCTCCTGAGATTCCTTCTTGATTTGGTTTAGTTGAGACTCCAGTGAAGCTTTCGTTGAACGCAGCTCGTTGTTGGCGGTTATTTCGTTATTCAAACGTTGCAATATGTCTTCGATGCTACGTTCTGTGGCATGTTTAGCCTCTTGCGTTGATTTTCTCGAACTGTTGGACTCATCCAGTTCGCTGAGAACGCCCTGCAACTCGATGGTCATTCGTCGATGAGTATCCTGCGAGTCACGCAGCTTTTGACGCAACTCAGAGAGTTTCTGCTCATATGTCTCTCTCAGTTGATTCCTTTGTTGTTCATAGTTTGACTCTGCCCGGTTGCTTTGTTCCTTCACTTGCTTAAGCATCTCTTTGTAGTTGTCCAACTTCTCGCCAAGATGTTTGCACTCATCAGTCTTGGCATGGAACTCCAACTCACGCGCCTCCAGCTTTTGGGTTGTGCAGACAAGCTCTTGCTTCTTTTCAGCCAATTGTTTCTCGTACTTCTGCTCTGAAGCAATCTTTGCCTCCTCGTATTTCTGTCGATTCAGGCGCAGCAGGTCGGTGATTGTGGCTTCTTTCTTGGACCACATTTCCTCATCGATTCTCGCTGAGCTTTGCAGGGTTTTAATTTGAGTCTTACAGCTGGTCAATTCCATCGTTTTCTCCTTGATAATTTGTTGCAACTTTTTAATTTCGCTTTTTGCCTCAAGCATAACTTGCGATTTGGTGTCCGTCTGCTTAAGAGATTGCTGCGCCCTAAGCAGATCCTGCTTTAGCATAATAATCTCAGTTTCACGAGACTTTAGCTTTTGTTGCAGAACCTTAAGTTTTTCCTGCAGCTTCGAGGATCGCGCAGTATCCGAATCATCGGATATAATGCAATCATTTTCCATATGAACAAAGCTATACCCAATAAAGGGCAGATCCTTGCCACTGAAGTCGTTTGATTTCATATTGGAAGTCAAAGATTTCTTTGCCTGTTGTTCACGACGTGCCTTATGACGTATGCCATCTTCGAAATTGGAGATATCATCGTCCGACCTGATAGTCGGTATAATGGGTGGAACTTGAGAACGTACACTACTCCATTGAATGCATTCGAAGAACGGATGCTTTATAATCTGTTCGTATGAAAGACGATTGGTTGGGTTAGTGACCAACGAACCGATGAGGCTCTTAAGATTACGAGAGATCTTGAGGTCGCTCGGAAAGTTAATAATCTCCTTCAGTGGGCTCTCCTCGCAATGTGAGAGTATCTTAGAGTATGTCTCATGTACGTTGTCCTCGTGAAACGGCGTAATCTCGCAAATTAACTCGTAGCCAATAATTCCCATTGACCAGAAATCACAGCTTACCTGTTGGCGATATAGCAAAGTAAATAAGACTCTAGGTAGTAAAACCAGAAACAGATTTGAAGTCAAATCATACAGTTAAACTCACGTCATGCATGGATTTTGAGAGCTTATAAGTCGATATGGTCTGCAGCAACTCAGGGGCTATGTAATCCGGTGTGCCAACTGGTGAAAGACTCAACACGTGGCCATCACGATCCAAGGCAGCTGCATTTCCAAAATCAGCCAACTTAATGTGACCAAAGCGATCGATCAGAATGTTCTCCGGTTTAATATCCCGATGAACATAGCCCATTGTGTGCAGCGCGTGTAGAGCCAAGGTCAGCTCAGCTAGATAAAAGCGCGCTAACTCCTCATCAAAGGGTCCATGACGCGACATTAAACTCAGCAGATCACCTCCGGGGAGATATTCCATGATCAAATACAAATTGTCGTTGTCCTGCGAATAAAATATAAATCAAATATTTCCAACTAAAATTATTTATATTATTTCGTACTAACCTGGAAGGCGTACTGCAAGTTCGTAAGCCATTCGGAGTTGCGTCTGGACATAATGTCACGCTCCACTTGCGAGGTGGTGACCATTGACTTTTTAATCTTCTTCATGGCATAAACATCCGATGTTTGGCGTTCGACAACCAAGTGAACATTGCCAAAGTATCCTTTGCCGATGAGCGCCTTAATAACAAAATCATCGGCATTGACGCGCAGCTGGCGAGTCTCCTCCACAATTGGACGAACTACAGGAAGTTATAATATAGAATAACAGCTTCTTGAATCCTGTACAAACGCTTACACTTGGTGACAAAATCCGCAATGTTGCGATCGCGCTTCTTAAGTGTCTCCTTGTCGCACTCATTGTACAACAAGCAGAATGCATCGAGCAGACCCTCCCGACAAATGGCCTCTGCGACAGCTGCACTTGTGATATTGATAGGGACGATGCTGCGTCTTGACGCATTTGAAGCGGATTTCTGTACGGCGCCAACTCCCTTGCCGAGTATTAGATTATTGAGACGCGTCGTACGCACACTAATCGGGTCGCGTTGTGGTGGCATATTGATTTATTACAGACTTAACAGCACTTAATTATTGTTTTCACATATAATTATAATGATTATTAATTAGAATGAAGCCATTGAAAAAAAAACACAAGCGACGCGCTGTTCGGAATCGGACGTTTTGAATGATAAACGCGGTGAGTAACACAGAGTTGCACGCGTCGCTGCCAGGGTAGTCAAAGGCTCTTTGATTTATCAATATTTTATTGCAATGAAATTAGAGTAAATATAAATAAAACAATGCACATCAAGATTTTGATGTAAAAGCATTTTTAATTTGAATTTCTGTTTTAAATATTGCTTGCATTGGAGTTTTATTTTAATATGTAACTCATTTTGATTGGCCATGTTTGTTTTTGTAGCCCTGGTTCTCGCCGTTTTCCAGCACTTGCAGTGCGCAGCGAGTACTGTTGCTCGTCCAAGTTTCTTCCACTTTCGACGGGTAGGTTTTTGCAGACGGAAGGTGAAAAAATTTTCCACATTACGAATTGCAAAAATTTTACATTTTAATTAGTTTATTCATTTGATTTAATTAATTTTTCGAATTGTGCTCTATTCTGGTCATTCAAAAATTCAACAATCTAAAAGAAAATAATTAAAACAATTGTACTGCAATTGGAAAGTTATTGCGTGCTTGTCAACGTCGAAAGGTTGAAACTGCAGCGCAGCAGGCAACACTCGCTCGGCAACGACGGAGCAACGTCGCGCTCGTTATAGTTGTTTGCTTTTTACTTGATTATTTCGATTCGTCGACGGTTGTCGGCCATACGCAGAAACAGACAATTTAATTCCATACAAAAACTTTGTGAAATATTCATTTGCATTGATATACGCGAGACGGTCACGGTGATATAATTAGAACCAAACATGAGTGGCGGATTACCGGAGTTGGGCTCCAAAATCAGCCTGATTTCGAAAGCTGACATCAGGTATGAAGGCCGCTTGTATACGGTGGATCCACAGGAGTGTACGATTGCCCTGTCGAGTGGTAAGTGTATTATTCCAAACATATACACATATGCGTGTGTATATACGAACTATATATTTTTACTTTTTTCCTCACATACAAAAATACATACATACACATATGCAATTCTGCCCACACACACACGCACTCGCAAAGTTATGTACATCAAATGTACATGTGTAATTTGTGTGTGCTGTAAAACTAAAACGGTAAATTGCAAAGGCGGGTGCTAAAAAGAAAATGGTTTCTTTGAAACTTTTTGTTCACGTTTTTGGTTGCTTCAGTTAGTTTTTACAGTAATTTTTGCTGCTACTGCTGCTCTCACCGCGCAAAGAGCGGGCAGACACTCGGCAGTAGTTCACTCGCGCGTTCTCTCTCTCCACTCACTCTCTCCGTGGCCGCTTCTCTCTCTCTCTCTCATGCTTTTTGTTTGTCATGTTGTCGAAGCTCAGATGCTGCCGCTGTCGGCACAGATAGAGCTTCGGGCTGTACAGTGTTGCTCTTGCATCCCCATGCAAGCGCAAAAAATTACATTATGTATGTACAAATGTTCGTACACACACACACACACACAAACATATGTGCATATGCAATGCATGTACATTTGCGTGTGTTTCAAAATAAATAAGTACGCATGTACACACCCACATGCATAGGTTCTTATGCAGTTTGCTGGCAAAAACAATTTTTAAGAGCCCGAAACTTTTTGGCGCCATGGCCAATTAACGGATAGTGTGGCATCGCTGCTTGCAGTAACTACCGTTAGTTGGGACAGCGGTAAAGCGAATTAAGAAGCCGACTAATAGTTATGTGAGCGTGAGCCTCACGAACAATGCTTCTATGTTAATACAATAAACCGATATAAAATTATTAAATATTAGAGTTTATTTTGTTTATCAGCTCCCATATTAAGTAATATTCTTTTATTCTGTTACGGCAGTCGTATTTTTATAAATTCAAGAAACGGCAATATTTGCGCCTAAGGATCACGAAGCACGCCCATCTCTATGGGCAGCCATGCGTTCTTGCACTTGCTTGTATGTACATAGGTCACTCACACACACGCATACATCTATACTCTCTATGTAAAACACTTTCTCACATACACACTATTGCAGTTTGAGGTTAAATCAGAAATGATGACAATTTTGATCTCTTTTCTATCTTTAAACAGTACGCTCCTTCGGTACGGAAGATCGCGACACGCAGTTTCAAATAGCGCCGCAATCGCAGATCTACGATTATATTCTATTTCGTGGCTCGGATATCAAGGATATTCGTGTTGTCAACAATCATACGCTACCGCATCACAATGATCCGGCCATTATGCAAGCACAGCTGCAGAATGGTCCACAGGTTATGCCACAGCATTTCCCCATGAACGCACCGCAACAACAACAACAGCAGCAACCGCAACATTCTGCTCCAGCGATGAATGCCGGCAGTGGAGGTGCTGCCGGTGCACCGGGTGGAGCATACGGAAATGGTAATCCATTCGGCGCCTTAGGAGCTCCCAGTCTGGGCCCCGGCTCATTGGCCCCCGGTGCTGGTGCACCTGGAAATGGACCATTTATGAACATTGGTGGTAATCAACAGCAACAACAGAAGCCTCAGCAGCAGCCAAAACAGCCGAGTAAGTCTGTTCACATCTCGCATTCTATCATCTACACCCTTTCACATACATTTACACATTCACATACACACACAAGCACACACCAACAATAATTCAATCATATACGCACGTGTTCCCCCCCGTCTATATGAAAAGTTTCCGTTTTAGATATGCTTGCGAGCGCTTCGCGTTCGACAACGCCTATTAGCCTGATCATCAGTCCGACCGCCGACCTGACCCAACAGCACTCCCAGCAGCAACAATTGCATCAACAGCAGAATTCTGCACAAACTGTCGGTGGTGGCAATGCGCGCGATGCCGGTCATAAGCGTCAGAACCATCAGCAACAACAGCAGGGACAGGGACAACAACAGAGATCTGGACAGAATATGCAACAGCAGCAGAGGAACAACCATAATAACGACTTCTACAATCAATCCCACCCCCAGCAGCAGCGCGATCGCCGTGATTCTGGCCGTCAATTGGATAATAATTACAACAACTACAACAATAACAACCAACGCAATCGCGGCGCAGGTGGTATGCAGCAGCGTGGATCTGGCGGTGGTAGCGGCGGTGGTGGCGGTAACGGTACATGGAATATGCACCGTGGCGGTCCCCAGAATTCCAATAACATGATGATGCGCGGTAACCGTGGCATGGGAACGCGCGGGCCAATGCGACCCAATCAGGTAAATGGGAGAAAACTAAATGCTGTAGAATTCTTATCAATTAATTCCGGGTTGAGCCAAAGCCATTTGAAAAATAAACAAAAATATAGCATATAGATCGTTACTGCAGGGGTAAGCAAAGGTAAAGAAAGCTACAGTAGAATGCGCCCAATAGTAAGACACCCTTCGTCCAAATTTGAGCACTTAGAACGCGTTAAATGGACTTGGCTTATAATTCTAATCAAGAATGTGTATATTTTTTGTAGGGTATAGAAAGGAGGGAATTGATAGAGCTTATTTAAAATAAATATAGCTTTATATATATGGTTTAATCGTTGTATTTATATTGTGTATTTTCAGCAGGGCTATCGTCCACCATCGGCTAATCAGAATAAACCTCGCAATAAAATCAAATTTGAGGGCGACTTCGATTTCGAGCAGGCTAACAATAAATTCGAAGAACTGCGCTCGCAGCTGGCGAAACTCAAGGTGGGCGATGAACCCAACAACAAAACCACAGCTACAACAGCAACAACAACAACAACTACTACTACCACTACTGAACAGGTATACGTTTGTTTTCCTTTAATTTGCCGCCTGTTCTTTCTTGATTATCGCAACTGCATTCGACTTTGATTTGAGTATATCGCTTACTTTAACAAAAACCATAGAGAACAACAATAACACATTAAACAAATTCCAACACTATTGCACAACACTCATAAAAAAAAGTAGACGCAGATGTAGTTGTAGAGCTTTCGATAACTAATTGTTTTAAATTATCAATTGTATAGTTGAATGGCGAAACCGATAAGAAGGATGACTCTGGCAACGAGACCGGAGCTGGCGAGCATGAGCCCGAGGATGAGGATGTGCATGTGGGCTATGATAAGACCAAATCGTTCTTCGACAATATCTCATGCGAGGCAGCTCAGGATCGCAGCAAGAACAAGAAGAATGACTGGCGTCAGGAACGCAAATTGAACACTGAGACCTTTGGAGTTTCGTCTACCAGGCGTGGCAGGTGAGCGCTGAGAGAAATCTTCTATGTTTTAACATATATTTAATGCATATCTCATTAATTAGCTACCGGGGGCGCAACCATTACTACAACAATGGCAACACGATGAGCGGCGGCGCTGGCAACGGTGGCATGAACGCTGGCTACGGTGGTGCACCGGGCTACAATCGCAACAACTATCGCATGGGAGGTGGCGGCAACTTCCGCAACCGCAGCAACAACCGAAACAACAACGGTGGCAACCGTGGTCAAAACAACATTACCAATGGTAATGGTAATCCCGCTGCCGCTCTAAAGGCAGCCAATAATGCAGGAGCCGCAGGTGCGGGCAATACGGACACTACGGTATCGAATGCCACAACAACGAAGACGGCCACGTCCACTATTACGGAGCAGACGCAACAAGTGGCGGCAGTTTGTAAGTTTTTTGCTATTGCAATTGTGGAATCTATCTGAACATTCTTTGCTTTGATTGTTTTGCAGCTCAATAATGTCGCACCAATGGAATTTCCTTGCCCAAGTTTACAAACTACGAAAAACTGTCCTACTCATTGCAAAACTATTAACCCGAAAGTAACCTAATCAAGCGACCGATCGACGACAAAAAGGCTCTTATCATCAAGAATATCGAGTTATGGATCTAAAACGGCATAAACAAGAAATAATTGTAAAATTTTACTTAGTGTTGTAACGCTCATGACGTCCTGCGCGCACTCTGCCCGCCCACCGTGCTGCTTTGCGCTTATCAATAATGAGATCGAGAGCAGCATCGTTTTAGCAGCCAAATATGATATGAGAATAGAGGAGGAGGTTCTATGTAAATGGCATGCATATAACGAGACCACCCCTCCCCCCACAAACACAGCGAGGCAGCACATGATAGTGAGAGAGAACATACACACCTCTACATATATTTAGTAATAAATGTGAAGAAAATATATATTTAACATAAGTCTATGAAAAGTTAAAGAAAAGAAACTCTAGGAGTCGCAAAACTATGAAATTAATGGAAAGAAAAAGCAAAAAAACAAACAAAAAACACATTAAATCCATGGAATTCCCAAAACAAAAAACCTAAAAAAAAAACAAAAACGAAACAAAAGAACATAAATAAAAACGCAATTCACATGTTTATATATTTTAAAAAGAAACAACGTCTACAACTATAATTCGTGTGGGCGCAAACGACATAAATAAATTAATTCAAAGCGTTACTAGCATTTAAACTTTTTAAGAACATTTTAATGATGGGGAAAATGGAAATACAAAAACTGAAGATGAAGATGAAGATGAAGAAAATAGAAATACTTGCGTATAATTAATTTAAATTAGCAGCAAAACACGTACATATTGAACCCACAAAAAATTGTAAAAAAAAATATAAACAACAACAAATTACCCCTATCAGCAGTGTAGTGTGGGCAACAAATAAAGCTACTTAAAACGATGTTGATAAAGATAAAGAAGAATAAGCAAAACCAAAATCAAACAATAACAATTATATCGTGTCTTTAACGGATTAGTTGAATTTGCAAAACAAAAGAAAGAATATGAATATGAAAAGTTCAGTGTCTATAGCCAAAACTGTCTAATACTATTTAGTGTGTAGATTTTGTTTCGTGTGGGAGCTAAAATACAAGTATGAGTATATATATTTTTAATTACGCTACTTACATACATACATACATATGATAGGTACAAAGTATGTCTACACCAATTGTGTATTTTTCCACGGCCTTCTACAATTGCAACAAAAACAACAAATCAAGCTAAATAGTTATTCAAGTGAGTTAGTTGTTTCCACTTTTCCAGGAATGCACAATATATTCTTGTCTCATACCACAATAATTTTAATTTAAGGCTATCGATTGTCAGCTAATGCATTGTGGATTTCTCGCGTAAGACCTTAATTTTAAAGTAATTAATTTAAATTTTTAAACACATTTGTAATGATTAGTTGGAATTTAACGAAGTTATACATATTACGAGATTCGAAAGGATTGTACATCAAAAAAAAAAAAAAAAAAAAAACTGTTTTTGTAAATGTTTCGTATAAATAAGCCATACCAATTCATATTAAATTCAGAGCAAAATAACTATGGTATTACTTTCATAAAAACATAAACCGAACTCCTTAAAATGAGCACACATTGGGTTCTACATTTTGAAGCAGAGTGGGAGAAATAACTTCTATGTTGAGCACAAATAATGTATGAAATTGTAATAAATATATATTATGTATATCTCGCTAATAAGTAAAAAACATAAAACATAAGTAATATTTTCCAATAGATACAATGTTTCTGCAGTTCCACTTTGTTAAGTTTTTGGATTTTTATACCATTCGACCATTGAAAATGGTCAAAAATGGTATACTAAGTTTGTGCAAATGTATGTAACAGGCAGAAGGGGGCGTGCCAGACCCCACAAAGTATATATATTCTGACTCAGGATTATCAGCCAAGTCGATTGTCCGTTTGAACGTCTGGATCTCAGCTATTACAAACTATCACATGAAGGTTCCTGTATACCATAAGTAGATCGAGTTTATTTTCAATTTTTGATGCCACGCCCAACGCCCATGCAAATCGATAATTTTCGATTATCAGGAAAAGTATTAAAGTTACAGCTTTCTGATTTGGTTTGAACATAGATAATTGCAATATAAATCTATTTCCCAAATTACGATCGGACAATAATCACAGAAGTTATGCGTGTTAACGTTTTCCGTAGTTTCACTGCTTGCGCCTTTGCATCATAACGTGACGTCATCATCGCGTTGCTTATTTTCAGCCGTAGAGTGTGTAAAGCTGACTGCTACGACGTTTTCATATCGGGCGCGCTCGACTGTAGCTGTCCTTACTTGTTTGTTATAATGATTTGTACTGATTATATACAAATAATATTATGAAGATTATAGACTAAAGATACAGATGATAGATGCATAGGAGATTTCTAGGTGGCATTCTTAGCGCTGCTGCTGTGAAGACAGGGGCGGTGGCGGATGATTGATCAACGTTATGGAGTCCGTGCAGTCGTCCACCTTGTAGATGCCCACCAGACAGTTGGACAACTCGAACATGTTCAAACAGTGCGATACTATGATGAATTGCGCATTGCGCGTGCGTTCCTAAAAGGCAAGAAGAAACAATTTTGAATTGACTCCACAGAAGACTTCCTTCCTCAACCCACCTTGATGTAGTGTCCCACTATGGAGACATTCTTGAAATCCAGCGCAGCATCGATCTCGTCCATGAAATACAAGGGCAAAGGTTTGTAGTAATGCAGCGCAAGGACCAGCGCAAGCGAGGAAAGCGTCCTCTCGCCACCGGAAAGATTCGAGATGTATTTCCAACTCTTCTTGGGCGGACGCACACAAAGCTGTACACCCTCGGTGAAGGGATCCATGGAGTCGACGAGCTCAAGATCTGCATCCCCGCCCAGCGTAATCATGCGATATATTTCCTTCAGTTTGTGCGCGATGATATTGAATCCCTCCATAAACTCGGTATAGCGACGCTTCCGCACCTCCTCGTACTTGTTGCGCATCTCGTTAAGCTTTGAGGTGATGTCCTCCAGCACACGAACACGATGCAAATAGACCGACCGCTTATCGGTGAATTCTTAAATATGCCCCAAATTGGGCTTCTTCTTCTTCAGTTGCTCCTCCAGCAGTGTCTGCTTATACTGCATATCCTCCAGACTCTCCGCCTCCAGTTCCTCCTCGTTGAGCGTTTTCAGCGGTGCCAGTGGTTGTGTCTCGCCAGGAATCTCATTGAGCTTAAGTGGCTTCAGCTGCTGTTGCCAGCGTGGTATATCCCACTTGACCTTATTCATTTTCGCCGCCGCCGTCTGCAACGCTTTCCATGGAGCAGGGCGGCGCCACTGGTGGCGGTATGTAGATATGCCCGATGTGTGTGCCGCCCTCCTCATCGTCAAAGATCAACGCCTCGTCCGGGGCATACAACGCAGTGGCGTCTGCCGCCTCCTGTTGAGCCTTTAGCTGCTGCTGCTGCTCCATGCTACCGCGTCCCTTTAGCGTTCCCTTGCTGGATTGTATTATTCACGCGAATTCGTATTTAATTAACAGAGAAAATTCCTTATGAATTTCGTTTTTTGTACAATGAATTCAAATTTGAATTGAAATTTCACACACAGGCTGCTTTAATTACGTTACGTTTATGTTTTAAGGTGCAATGAGATGTTTTATTGATATGCCAAAAGTCAATGTTTTGATTAACTCTGCAAGGTTTTTTCTTTTTCAATTTTTGATGCCGCGCCCACCGCCCACGCAAATCAATAATTCGATTGTCAGGAAATTAAAATAAACAGAACAAACATGTTAGATAAATATTTTATTGTTTACCGCTGCAAGGGTAGTAGTATCAGAATGAATTAATTATTCTACAATAAATAGGAATTCAGTTTTAATAAATTTTGTTTGTGCAGGTTGTAGAATAACTAGCGTGTGTGTGTGTGTGTGTGTGTGTTTTTGGAATTGGGTTACCTTTCTCAAATGTAAAGCAGTCGAAATACTTCCTTGATCTACACAAAAGTGTAGGACTCAGGCTTACTACATAGATTCATAATTAACAAGGGTTATGCGTAGGTTCGTAGGTCCGTCTATTTGTCCCACAGACCCAGTTCACGCATCTTGGTTTGGAAGTAACGCTCGAGCGAATTGGCACAACGGTAGTACTCAGTTTCGGGAGAATTATAAAAACGACAATTTGAAAAAATACGAGCCATGTCGGCCATAAACAAGCGACGCGTCTGATAATAACCTTTCTTCAAGCGTTCACCCATTGTCTTCAAATCCATAGGATATTTGATATGATCATAATAGTCGGGCACTTCTGACGCAGTGACGGGTCGCAAGAAGGGCCAGGCTGTGTTATGTTGACGCACCGATTGCAAAACTGATGCAAATGATGTGGCCAGCTTTTCCGGGTCTGTCGACTCCTCCAGGGGGCGAGACGCCCGAGCCGGACGCATTTGTGGCTTCCAACCGATTTCCCTAAGACCAGGTATGGATTCAACAGGAATTGATGGTACTCCCTCTTTGAAACATGTTAGTCCAGTGCGAACCTTCTGCACTTCGTTATGTCTCTGTGCGATGAGCTCCTTGAGAATCTCACTTTGATTGCGAATAACTACAAAATAGAATGATGATTAATAAGAGAACTGATCCCTTGATGAGTTCACGTAAACCCACCGGCAATAAATTGAGTATTAACGATACTTGGATGCAGCTCACAGTGCATTAGAGTAGCGCTGTCATATTCCTTGATATAGCCAGCATATACGGGGCGCGCCAGTTTGATGTCCTTCGAAAATCCTTGCTTCTTGAAATAACCGATGGCATCACAATCGGCGAATGTAAGTAAATGCTTGATGCCACGCTGTATGCTATAGTCCTTCAGGTGATTCATCAAATGAGTACCGTACCCTTTTACCTGCTCCGCCATTGTAACAGCACAGAAGACAATCTCTGTAAAGCCCTGTGTAGGGAAAGGCCTGAAACAGATGCCTCCAATGGGCTGGTTATCTTTAATCAGAGCCAAGGTCTTGTGCTTGGTATCGAAGACCAGTTGGCTAATGTACTCGCGGGGCATCTCGGGTAGTTGGTGGGCAAACACCAGCTGCAGACCCAGAAGCCAAAGCACTGTTTGCTTATCCACCGCTTTTGTCAAGGAGTTGCCCACCACATGGAATTCAATGGCGCGCTTCTGTTCCTCGGCTTTAACATTCTCATCGCGTGACACGTTGACGGGGAAAAGAATCTCAGCTTTGTTTGTTGTCTTCGACTCCGACACCGACTTGATGGCACGGGCTACAACCTCAGCGGGCAAATCTTCCAAGCTCTCACTAAATAAGAAAAAATGTGTCAGGATTATGACGCAAGAGGCAAAATTGTAGGGCAACAACTTGGCAAATTAAGTGTGAAATACATATGACATATTTCATCAGAGACCGTAAAACATTCATGAGTAATGCACGCTCTAATTTGTTGTTGAAATTGATTACTTACCCCCCTGTGGGTCGTTCCACAGTTTCCTTCTTCACTCTTTTATGCAGTGGTTCTCCTCCAGCTGAGCGTTTAGTGGTGGCCACAGCTGTAGACCCGGTGGCACCCGCAGCGGTGGATAAGGAGGCCGCTTCGGCTTGATGTCGCTTTCGTTGTTGCATGACAAACGAATTTGGTGGCCTATAACTGGCATCCCAAATGGGCGAATCATCCTTTAGGAGCTCGGCACGCAACGCCTCAAGAAATTTCGGCATTTGCGTAATTATCGAACGCTTGTCCTCCGGAAAGCGATCACGTTCGGAAATGCATTTCTTCTTCAACTGCTGCGACATGTATTGGAAAACGGTTCGCAACAAGGTGCGACCGAAAACCAGAGAAGTCTCGAATTGTCGCAACGAGTTACAGAAAGCGGGCACATGACAGAAAACTAACCAGCGGGTATAATTGATTTTGTAGGTCGAGGCGTCCTCGTGATTGAGGTCACCGCGACGGGCGGATGGGGACTCAAAGTTATAATGATTAAGAAAATTCAAAAACGTTTTGGCCACCTCAGTCATAGTTTGCAATTCAGTCGGATTCAGATGATTGTACTTGTAGAAGACCAGGGATAAGACTGCCTTGGTAATGCAGGGCGACTCAAATGGAGGATCTCCCAACGGACCACGGATAACGGGCTGCTGGCGTGTCAGAACACATTGACGCAGCAACCTAAACAGATACAAGTAAACCTTCTTGGTGTCTTCGTCCTCGACCCGTTGCATAGACATGAATAGGTTCTCCATGTCAATGATAGCTCCCAGAAGATCGTCCATACTTGACTTGGAAATTTCCGTAAGATGGGCGATGTGAGTTCGCAACGAATGGCGGCAGCTAGCATTGCGGCACTCCTCAGTGAATTCCGGACAGTACGATGATTCGACATCCCGATGTCTGTTCTCCTGTGGGGTCTTCCATCCTGTGCAACGACATCCTTCGGCTTGGCATGCCGAATACATCGACAGCTTGGCTAGTTTCTGCGCCTCTGGCAAGTTGAATACCTTCTGCTTGCGCTGTTGAATACGCTGCAAGCTATTCTGCCGCGTGCCCTCCTGGGCTGGCGGTGGGTTACCTGCTGCACCCTGGGTCGATGAAGATGACCCAGCAGCCGCCTGGTTTGCAGATTGTTGCTGCTGGGCAGCTGCATTTCCACTGTTGCTGTTGTTTCCATCAATTGGTTGGCTTTTCAGCGTTATTGCCGGACCGCCAGACATGCCTTATGATTTTTGCTTTGTTTTATTAGTTATTTACCTCTAATTTCACAAGACGCAAAAATTATTACGAGGGATGGTGAAACTACGCAACACAGTCACAAGGTTCCAAGGGATGGCAAAAGTTGCCAAATAGTTCGTTTTTGTACTTACGCACTCAATGCATTTTAAAAAGGATCTATTTAAAGAGTTAACTTGTTGTTGTTGTTAAAAAAATACAACTTTTTATTCCGCTTAATCTCTCTTATATAGCTTCATATGTACGAAGTCCACACATGTGTGCGTACATATATGTATCAATGTGTGTCAGCGTACAGGTCATACTTGGACAAACCAGTGTGAACATTTTGCGAACTAGTGAAATCGATAAGAGATGCATACTATCGATACATTTTTCTATACATAATTTAATTTCATCAGTTGATGGAAGATGAATGTTTATTTTTATTATTTAACAAATATTGCATCATTTTGAAAACTAAGTTTTGTTATCGCTATGGAAAGTCCGAGTCCAGACGATGACTTGGAGGATCAGCTGGATAATTTCTTTATACGAAAGCCTGCCCCTCAAACGACATGCTATGAAAAGGAATCGAAGGAGGGAAAAAAGATCTATGAACATATTCCATTACTTATATCAGACATATTACGATCGTCTCCAGATCCCGAAAATGAAGCAGGATATTCGCTTACAAATCCCACCAAGCTCAAGTATCGATCTTGTCTAGTCTATGGTTTTGTGGCCGGTCGATGCGTTCCTAACAATTCATTTTATAAATATATTATCGACGATGGCACAGGCACAATGGAATTCAGTATATTTACTAAGCCACAGGAAATGCATGTTATAAGGTGCCTTCACAATGAAGCTGTAGCACTTGGTGATATTTCAGGAACCAAGTATGCGAAGATATCATCGAGTATGGTTCGACTTCTTTCCAAGTCCATGGAACACCTTGATGGTTCCAATATTTTACCTGGAAGTAATATATTATTATGGGGGCGGCCCAATACCTATAGAAACCAACTAAGCCTGAATGTTATCTCGTTTGCTTTGGACAACGATAAGTCGCGCAAGTTAGAAATTACCTTTCTGGATAATTTGATTAACTTTTATAATAGCCATAAGACTGAATAAATAAAATGAATTACGCGTTTAATTTATTTGTATATATTGAAATTTTAATTGTAAAAAATCCAATTTTAAATATACATATCTTATGTTGTTTTTGCTCGAATGGCGGCACGCTTGCCTGTAACAGCTTGGAAACCAGACTTAATGCTAGCAACGGAGCACCGAGAACCGCAGGATTCGCACTGGAGGAAGAACAGACGCGTATCTTTTTGCAATATTGTTTCGGGCGAGCGGCAGGTGTGACAGGTGACGTATTCCTTAATGTAGCGACGCAGCACGTTTTCGATCTGCTTTGGCTGGAAGCGACCCTTGATGATCAACTGTTGGTTACCGTCCATAGATCCACTAGTACCCAATTCAGCTAACAAGAAATCGAGAAGATGCTTCGGTAGACGATGCAAGGTTTTCGCAATATCCATGAAATTAGCGAATGAGGTTTTCTTTGTTCCTACACGGAGCACCTGAGGAGGTCGCATAACGAACTTCGGTTTGCGTCCAGCGGCCATGTCCGGATTCTTGTCGAGAATAATTTCAAAGACACGTTTAAGCAATTCGTCGTATGTGTAGTCACGATCGGAACCAGCCCACGTTGTACTGTTATCCTCGACTGCAAATATCAAATATTAAATATATGTAAATATTATTGTTCATGGTTGACATACAGTTTTCTTTGTCTTCGCTCCTTTCATCGTCCACTTTATCGGCAAACAATTCATCCAAATCCTTCTTTTTACTCTTCTTCTTCTTTTTGGCCATTGAGAAGTCCATATCCAAATTGATTTCTTCCTCCTCTGGATCATCGGCAGTTGCTGCGGCCGTGACATCATCTGCGCCATCGGGCAAGGCACCTTCTAGTTCGTCCAAGTTAAAAGGCTTCTTCTTTTTCTTCTTCTTTTTACCGAAGCTCTCTAAGTCAAGATTGTCATCCAGTTCAGTTGCTGTTGCGTCTGCGGCTCCCTCGTCTTTGGGATCTTCTTTTTTTCCAGCATCGTCCAATCCCAATGCGGCGTCTAAGTCAAACGTGGTCTTCTTCTTCTTCTTCTTTTTCAATAAACTAGGATCAAATACCTAAATCATAAACATCAAATGTTTAGTGAAAACGCACGCACAAATGGGAGCACCATATGCATATACATAACCTCACACGTGGAAAAACAATGCAGATTGGTTATTTGTATACGCATATTCTCCGGAAAAATACCAAATACACTGCGATATTTGCACTTACGTCTTCACCCTCCATTTTCGTTTCTTTTTCCAACAAGTGATTAATAAATTCTAAATTTCTTTTACGCTCTGGACACCAACTTTTGCATCAGAAAAACTACACTTTTAGTGACAGCGGGGCAGATTTTTTTAGCCGTCAAATTTTAACATGTCGCTGCAATGTAAATTAACATTAGCTTAACATTTCACCTGGACGTAGCATTTTTGCGTTATTCTTTTATATATAATTTCAACAGAAATTCTTAATCAAATAACCTTCTACTTGAAAATAAGTAAAAGTTCATGATTTAAAAACAATTATCTTGGAGAAAAAATAAAAAAAAAACGAATAAAAATAATAATTTTCTAACATTACCTTCTGAGAATAACAGCAGCTATCAAGAAAATTCTGTTGTCGGGAAATTTTTAAACGTTACTGGCCGAATTGAAGTGTAAAAAGAGAATTTTTTTAAATAACAAAACTTCTACAAATTTATCAAAGACGTACAGATTTTATACAAATGGTTAACATTAAAACACCCTAATGCCGGTAAGAATTATCAGCTGTTAAGATAACAGCATGTTAGTAATCGATGCTCTGGTAATCGACACAATATGGTATTTCTGTTAAGTCAATTCCGATAATTTGATATATTTAACACCGATTATCAACTGTATCGATTATTTCCCGATAGCGTGGTTGCTATGGAAGCTTTTGTTTGGACCAAAACAAAACGTAAATAAAATGGAGAAAATCTCAAGAATGCAGCTTAAGTAAAATACAAAATGCGTGGCGTGCTTAAATGGTTGGAGCACATCGAATTTCCGAATGCTAAAGATGAGAAGACTAGGTAAAGTAATTGTATTCAATGAAAAGCACAACAATCACCTGTTGCTTTATAAAATTGTTTATCGGCTTTCAGTGTACACTGTATTTGCTATGCACCCGATGGGAGTCAATTGGTGGTGGCGGCAGGAGATCGTTTGCTAATTTACAATCCCAACGATGGATCGCTGCTTAACACATTAAAAGCTCATAAGGATGTTGTCAACTCAGTGGTCTATTCCCGCGATGGAAAACGCTTTGCTAGTGGAGCCGCCGACAAAATGGTCATTGTGTGGTCCCCCCAACTGGAGGGCCTGCTTAAGTATTCGTAAGTAGAAAACCATTATGTAACTATGCGGACCCTCAACTTACTTTTCTCTCGCAGCCATGGCGACTCCATACAGTGCATGAGCTTTAATCCGGTCTCTCATCATTTGGCTTCGTGCTCGACTTCAGACTTTGCCTTTTGGTCGGCAGATCAAAAAGCTGTGCAGAAGTATAAGATTGGGTCGCGGGTAAACGGCTGCGCATGGACAAACGATGGGCAGTATTTGGTACTCGGCTTAGCAAATGGCTCAATATCCATTCGTAATAAATTGGGTGAGGAGAAGGGCCGAGTTGATCGACCGGGTGGAGCCAGTAGCTCAGTGTTCAGTGTTCAGTGCTGCCCAATAAATACTGCCGGCGCCGTAGACACCATCGCGATTGCGGATTGGAGCCAGACACTGTCATTTCACACACTAAGCGGACAAATGATTGGCAAAGAGCGTCCACTCGGTTTCGATCCTTTATGCCTGCAGTACTTTCCCAATGGAGAGTTCTGTGTAGTTGGCGGCTGCACGAACAACTTGCACTTCTTCACGCGAGAAGGCGTACGCCTCGGGACACTTGGCGATGGCTTTGATTCTTGGATATGGTCGGTCGCACTGCATCCAAATGGACAATCTTACACCATAGGTTGTGAGGATGGAACTCTGGCCTGCTTTAACATTGCGTCTAGCACAGTACATGCTTTATATCGTGAGCGTTACGCCTTTCGAGAGAACATGTGCGATGTAATCATACAGCATCTAATGTCGGGCCAAAAGGTGCGCATCAAGTGTCGCGATCTCGTGCAGAAAATAGCCATCTACAGAAATCGGCTTGCAGTGCAGCTGCCCGAGCGAGTGGTCCTCTATGAACTAAGCTCGACTGAGAATCAGCCCATGCACTATAAGGTCAGGGAGAAGATTCAACAGAAGTTCGATTGCAGCTTGCTCGTCGTGTGCGGTCAGAATATCGTGTTGTGCCAGGAGAAACGTCTGCAGTGCCTAAATTTCATTGGTGCGTTGCAGCGTGAATGGATAATGGACTCATTTATACGCTATATAAAAGTTACCGGTGGACCACCTGGCCGTGAGGGTCTCATGGTGGGCTTGAAGAACGGTCAAGTGTTTCGAATATTTCTCAATAATTCGTTGCCCTTGCTTATCACGACGGCCGTATCGGCTGTTCGTTGCCTAGACATCAATGCGAATCGCAGTAAGATTGCAGTTGTTGACGATGCTGGACGGCTGGTGGTGCGTGACTTGATCAACGAAAGCATTCTCTATCAGGATGTGGGCGTAAATAGTGTCACATGGAACACACATCTGGACAGCATGCTCTGTTACACACACTCGACGGGAGGACTCAGTGTGCGCGTCGGTAATTTGCCTCCAAGAGCTCCACAAAACATGCACGGTGTTGTCGTCGGTCTTTGTGGAGCCACTGCCTTCTGTCTCCGAGGTAACATTATGCACAATACGCCCTTGGCGCTGGGTGCCACCATGTGGCAGTTTGTCGAAGCTGGACTGTTTGAGTGAGTTGAGCTTACGTTTCTTAATATACAAATGGCTAATCGCTTGTTCGTCTTGCAGTGAGGCCTATCAGGTGGCCTGCCTTGGAGTAACCACCAGTGATTGGGAGGGACTGGCACAGTCTGCACTGGAATCACTTCACATAAACATTGCCCGCGATGCTTACGTCAAGGTGCGTAATTTGCCTTGGCTGCAAGTCATCAGTGAGCTGCGAGAGATGCAACAACGAGCCACGGTGCCCAAGGAGGTGCTGCTCGGTGAGAGCTGTGCCTTTTCGGGCAAATTCAAGGAGGCGGCGCGTCTGTTTCTTAAATGCGGGCAATCATCGCGTGCTTTAGAAATGTACACAGATTTGCGTATGTTTGATTTGGCGCAAGAATACCTTAAAGATGGAAGTGAGCATGACAAGAAGGATTTGGTGCGGAAGCGCGCTGAATGGGCCTACTCTGTAAAGGAGCCACGTGCGGCTGCAGAGCTGTTGCTCTCAGCGGGTGAGCATCAAAAGGCCATTGATATTGTCGCCGAACAGGGCTGGGCGGATGTGTAAGTTAGACAAGTTGATTGTGCGGCAGAATCCTTATCACGCTTTACATTTTATAGATTGTATGACATTGGACGACGTCTGAGTCTTAGCGAACGTGATGCTTTGCAATCGGTGGCGCAGAACCTGAAGTCTCTGAAGGCTTTGCCATTGGCGGCTGAAATGTTTAAGAAACTGGGCGACGAGGCACAGGTAGTGCAGCTACATGTGGAGGTGCAGGACTGGGTAGAGGCGTTTCGCTTAGCAGAAGCGCTGCCAGAACTGCTGCCCATGGTGCATCATCAGCATGCACAGTGGCTGGCAGAAACGGATCAGTTCATTGAGGCGCATCAGGGTGAGCAGAGCTCTAGAGATTGCTAAAATCATTTGTAACATTTAAATTTTCTCTTAGCTTATTTAAAAGCCGGACGCACCAAGGATGCGAATCGTTTGCTAAAGCAACTAAGCAATTCTGCTATTGCTGAGGAGCGTTACCTGGACGCTAGCTACTTCTACTGGCTGCTGGCAAAGCAATATCTGGACATTTATCACGAGAAACCGTAGGTTTATTATAGTGTAAAGACAATGTAGTAGTGTAACCTTCTGTTTTCTAATTTAAAGTGAACAAAATGCCATCGATCATCACCTGAACGAGTACAAAAACCATTTGCGCATTGCTAAGGTATACTACGCCTACAGCGTCATCTACAACTACATGAAGGAACCATTTACCACCCATTCACCCGTGAGCCTCTTCAATGTGAGTCGTTTCATATTTAATGAGGTCGAAAACAAGGGCGTGCCAAAGGGTGTCAGCATGTTGTAAGTACATTTCACATATAGTTGGATTGCATACTAATGATTCTCCACTTGCAGCTCGGTGCTCTTCACGCTGGCCAAGCAGGCCAAGTTGCTGCAGGCAAACAAACTGTGTCTGTTGGTCAATAAGCGACTGCAATCCCTTAAACCTCCTGCTGGCGTACAGGAGCAAATAGATGTTAGTAACAGTAAAAAAATAACTTATATAACAGCAACTGAATTGGCAACTATTTGATTCTCAGCTCAATTTCCTAAACAGCAAGGCCTGCAAGAGTGGTTTCAATGATCCTGAGGAGCTGCTGCCGTTGTGCTACAAGTGCTCCAACTATAGCCAGCATTTGAATAACAACACGTGCCCCACTTGCAGACAGGACTACATATTCTCATTTGTTTCTTTTGGTGCGTTTGCTATGGCTTTCTTATCATGTATTTACTACATGTCTTTCCTTTTTCCAGAAATCTTGCCTTTAGTACAATTTTATCCGGAGGTGGATATTCCTGACGCGGAGGCAGAGCGTTTGCTTCTGGCACCCACGAAAAACGCCGATGATGCTGATCCATTTAACGAAGATGTAGCCAGCGCGCTTCCCTTGAGTTTGGATCGCAATGCCCTGCGTGCAATTGATCCCAACCATGTGCTGATACTCAAGCGACACGATAAGCACATACGTAACATATATTATCGCAATATATTGCCCGATTTGCAGGTTACCTACTGTTCTGAATGTTTGCTGGTAAAATATACTTATGATCCTATTAAGAGAACTCTTATTTCATACCGATATCTTGTTTACAGCTATTCTATGCGGAGGACTTTGAGCTGCAGGTGCTGCAGAAGGGTTATTGTCCCTTCTGTCGCACTTCTTCGGATAAACTGCTTGAAGAATTTTAAACATATCCTATTCAAATAAGGAATAGTAGTAGAAGAATTGATGTAATATTTTAAGTGATGTAATTAAAATATCCGTCCACAAAATAGAAACTTATAACCTTAGTTTCGCTAACAAGTTAAGCCCACGTTTCTTCCTGATAGCGTCGCTGTTTAATCATTTGATCCAGATAGTTGGCATCGTTGTCAAGTGCCTCGATGAATGCTTCACGTACTGCTTTGGGCATATTATTAGAACTGCCCGCCACATAGATGTAAGCATTGTGTTCCTTTATAAGCTTAGCTAGGTGGGTTCCGTGTGCCTTTATCAGATGCTGTACATAAACCTTGCTTTCCTGGTCACGTGAAAAGGCTACATGTACATCTACAGATTGCTCATTGTGCCACGTTTTAAAGTCTTCTTGGAAGTGATAGTCCTTGTCCTTGTTGCGACAGCCGAAGAATAGAACGAGCGGACCAATCTCATCCCTCTTTTGTTGCACGCGATTCTGTATAATGCTGCGGAATGGTGCAACACCTGTGCCGGGTCCGATCATAATCATTGGTGTGCTTAGCTCTTTGGGCCAGCTCATGGTACCTGGCTTGATGGCAGCGTATACATTTGCCCCCGCTGGTAGATTCTTAAGCCAATTGGAGGCAAGACCCAAGCGTGGTGTATGCATTATAGTCTTGTAATTTACAACAGCAACAAGCAAATCCAAAGTGCCTGACGAGGCATCGGAGGCAATGGAGAAGCTGCGAACCTGTATCAGTGGCATCATTTCAAATAGCTGCGATAGCGTCAGTTTGGCAGTGGCGTGCCGAAAGTCCTGCAGTAGCTCCAACAGTGTTCGACGTGGTCTGTTCACGTAAGCTATCAGATCATCGAGCCCTTCTGCTGTACAGAACTCTACAAGTTTCTCGCGCTCCATCTCGTCCTCACAGTTTTGCGCCAACACTTCAAGAAACCTTTGACGTGGCTTGGCGCTCAAATCCCAGATATATGTGGCTGCCTGTAGCAGTGTTATAGGTTTGGCATAGGCTTGTGGCAGTGGCAAGTCCTTGTGTGCACTGCTCACTTCAACTAGAGTGTTGGCATTGAAGTCGAGGTTGTGCTCCTTTAACAGTTCAAAGAATTCTTCTACACGTTCGCAACTGTTGTAGGGCTGCACGTCGAGCACATCACCAGGTTGCCAGGAGGGCATATTGCTCCCGTTGCTGCCAAGTCTGAGCAGACGCACATCCTGAAAATGTTCCTCAGCTGTTGTGCGTGAATTTTCAATTAATTTAAAAACATGTGCCGGGTGTTTTTGAGTCCAATGAAAGTGATCGTCATTTGCAGCGCGCTGCTCGTCCTCCAGTACCCGCACATTCCACCGATTCACCTCCAGGGGCTCCGCTGTTTTGTGCACAGCTAATCTCTTACTTAGTGTTTGCCATAAGTCTGCTGTCCAGGCAAGTGATGTACCCAAGTGCCCATAATCATGCTGGTCGTCGCATAGACCAAGGGGAGCGATAGATGTGGCACCCAGATTTAGCAAACGTTTGTGCAATTTTTTGGCAGCATAATTGAATTTTGAGTAGCTTGAGTCACCGAGTCCAAGGCAGGCAAACTGCAGCCCCTGAAGTGAATTGCTGGGCAAGCTACGTTTTAAGAGAAAGCGCCATGCGTGTTTCATGTTATCCGGTTCCATGCCATCCCCTGTGGTGGCCACAACGAAGATAACCAGTCGCTCTTCGATGAGCTGCTGGATGTTGTAATCTTCCATGGAAAGTACTGGGCCCTGAAATCCCCATTGTTGGGATTCGCGCCATATCTGCTCAGCTACATCCTGTGCAGTTCCAGTTTGGCTGCCATAAAGTACGAGAATACGCATAATTTAGAACTTAAAAGAATTTTGAAAGTAAAAATAAATGAACACACGAGAGCGGTTTATCCGTTGTCAGCTGATGAAATCAAGTTGCCGAGAGGTAAGGTAACCCTATTACGAAGAGAGCGTAAATAGAAGAACATGTGAGAAGTGCTTCGGCAAGCTGCAGGTTTGTGACGTCAGCCGAGCGACGCACGAATTTTGAGTGAGTTTATTAGTGTAACCTTGTCTGCAATTTGCACTCACTTGTGGCACCGATAATTCACATGTCTATCGAAAAAATGTATGTTAGTAAATTAAATCGGGCTATCGAAAATAATTTTCACAAAATGATTAAAATGTTTGGATATTACAAATAAACTATCAAAATTAAAACAAGTAAGTAACGATCTTAATTGGCAAATATGTCACGAAAACAGAACGATGTACAACTGAGTAAACAGTTATCGTGGCTACTGCGTCATGGCGCGCAGAAGGAGGGAATAACCATACATGCAGATGGTTTTGTTAATGTTGCGGACATTTTGAAGCATCCGCGCTTTTGCAAAAACTACAGCCTGGAAAAACTGCAGGAAATTGTTGCGGCAGATGCAAAGCAGCGCTATACACTACGTCTGAATCCGTTAACCGCCACACAAGAAATTCGCGCCAACCAAGGCCATTCTTTGGCATCTGTTGAGGCTGAGGCTTGCCTACAGCGCATTCACAGCGTCGCCGAGCTGCCAGAGGGGGTGGTGCACGGTACCTACTACAAAAACTGGGAAAGCATCAAAACCGAAGGACTTAAGCGCATGCAGCGCAACCATGTGCATTTTGCTGTGCTGCGTGATGATGGCGGCGTAACATTGAGTGGATTTCGTAGTGATTGCCAAGTGCTGATCTACCTTAATGTGGCCAAGGTGCTGGAAGACAAGCTGCAACTGTTTCGTTCCAGCAACAACGTGATACTGTGCTCCGGAGTCGATGGCTGCATCAAGACCGTTTATTTTCGCCAGGCAACCGACAGACGTACAGGCAAACTCTTGCCCTACTGATCATATCGAACCGATCCCAGTTGCTTAGTTAACTTTGCTTAGCTTGAGATTTTAGTTTTTGTGTGTCTTGTAAATAAAATGTACTCTGTGTTTTAACTTGCTTTTAAAAATTTGCTTTTACAGAAATGAGCGACTTGGAAACTCGTCCAAATCCGTCGCCGGACGACACCTCGGTTCGTTGCAAGGTGTGCGACGCTCCGTTTACTACATTGCAGGACTGTTTGGCCCATGAGCTGCTTAAGCATACGATAAAGCCACAGAAAAAGCTGCGCAAATGCCTCGATGCCATTACAAAGCTGTTTGCCAGCGAACAAATCCAAAGCGAACGTCGCATGCTGCAGATGCGGCTTAACCAAGCTCAGCCCGGCCAGCATTTGCGTGCCGTATTGGGCTTCTATGCTGGCAATTGCAGTGCTCTGGCGGAATGCTATACTCAGGTGCGTGAGAGCATACTGAAACAATGCCAAGGTAAACTAAAGGTCTATCCGTTTGGCTCTCTGGTCACGGGATTGGCTCTCAAAGGTTTGTAATCGCTCGTCTAATGCAGTATGTGTATATGTATAATGCGAAACTTATTTACAGACAGCGATATTGACCTGTATCTGGAGCAACTCGATACCAGCTCCAACAACATGCCGCATCGTCAATTGTTCAATAAGATTCACAACTTTTTGCGTCGCTCCAATTGCTTCTCGGATGTGTTTGCCATACGGCATGCCCGTGTGCCGATCATTCGGTGCAAGCATGTGATGAGTGGTCTCAGTCTGGATATCAACATGTCCAGCCCGAACAGTACGTACAATTCACGCTTTGTTGCCGAGCTGCTGAATCGCGATGTGCGCTTGCGCGAGCTTTTCCTGTTCCTCAAGATTTGGGCTAAAAAGCTGAAATTGATTGGAAGTGGCAGCATGACCAGCTATTGCCTGATCACACTTATCATTTACTCCATGCAACAGAATCACCAGCTGCCCTCGATTAAGCAGATGCAGGCCCGTTGCCCCGTACAGGACATTTTGGGCGTCAACTACGCGTACAGTTTGCGAAACGTGCGACCGCTGCCGCCTAGTCTGACCACCTTGGATCTCATCACTAGCTTCTTTGAACTCTATAGTAGTATGGATTTTGAAAAGAAGGTGTTGTCTCCGTTCTTGGGACATGATTTGGATGTGGAGACGGCATTCTCGGTGGCCGGCAGCTTTCCGGAATATGAGGAGCAACTAAAGGCCATGAGAGTGGCCACGGGAGAATCGCCGGAACAGTTTCAGTATCAACGCTGTGTGTGCGTGCAGGATCCCTTCGAGCTGCAGCATAATGTGGGACAATCTGTGTCCCAGACAAATCTCTGCTATTTACGAGAATGTTTTATATTGGCAGCCAAAGCGTGCAACGACAAGAAACTAATGTCAACGCCTGGCAAGTTCTTTGATTACTTGCTATTTGGTCTGGCCGAAAAGCTCTTGCAGGAACAGCGATTAGATCAACTGCATCCGGCCAAGCAGCGCAAACAAGGAATGCAGCGACAAGAGCCCGTGACAACAGCAAAACCCATATCAGCTCCCGAAACAGCTGAACCTGTTGAAACTGCTGCAGCAACCACCTCTAGCTCTGCGTCGCCTGCCGTCTCCGAGTTCGAGCAGAGCGATGAGAAAGTGGTATCCAGTAGCAGCCCACTGGAGGTCAGCGCACCGCTGATGCATACGCACACACTTATACCCACAAATAATGATTTGAAATGCTTGCGCACAGATTTCCTCAACAAGGGTAACAATCGAAAGCAGACGATCTATTACTACTGGTCCGAGTGCTATGTGGATGCCATTAAGGATATATTGACAAACATTTATGCACTCAAAATGAAGGTAATCGAAACGGAACACACTTTGAAAACCGACAAAATGCCCAGCGAGCTGACCTGGCTGATAAGCACCACGATAGACACTTGGAGTGCCCGCAGTTTTCAGCGCACATCGAAGCAATCGTTCTTTGCCCAACAACTGCAGCAGACAATTGAATTCATCAAGACACGACCGAAGATACCCAACTATGTGGTCAATCTAAACGGTCGATTCTCACTAATTATTGGCCCAAACTACAAAGAGTTGCGTCTGGAACTGCAGCCCATGCCGGGCGATGCATTGGGCTTGCAACGACAAAGTCCTTTGACGAAATTCTTCAAGTCCCTCAAGAATATGCTGTGCAATTACAATTTCAAGGAGAAGGTCATCAGCTTGCAGTATGAGCGTTAAGCTCTCTCTCTCTCCCTCAGTCTCACCCTCATTGGAATAGCGTGTTCCATTTGGGGATGGCAAAAAGATCATTTTACATAGAACCTTGCAAATTTATTACGTTGACTAACGTATAACTATTTAAATTTTAGGTTAGTGACACCATGACTGTTTCATCACGATGTTCACAATAAATTCTCTCGACTCTTTAAGGAATGCTTAATATATATAAACATATTATGTCTGTCTACTGGCAATTGTTGTTCTATAATACATTATGATAAAGTTGATACGAAACGAATTCGTTAATCAGTCAATGAGTATTCGTAAAGCGATTTTGTGTTAACTTATCTTAAGACAATTGAGAATCTCTAGCTGTAATTGAATGTTGTATATAGATTATCAAAATGCGTTTCTATAGCATTTTCAAGTTATTGAATATCGACAAAGTTTGCCTCATAGTCTAGTACTGAATTTTTATTTGTTTTTCTTTTTTTTGAGATTTTTTTTCTAAACTTAAACTTATTTGGCTTTTGCAGCTAGAAATATACTTTAAGTATTTATTATTAAGTATTTCATACTTGTAGCTTAAGCCTAAAGCATAATCCAACAATATGTTATGTAAAATCTTGGCAATTGTAAAATTGGTATAGATATAGAAAGGATATGAATCGGAATAATACAGACTATGTACATAGGTTCTACGTTAGGCAAAGGAATGCATATGGTTGCCTAGATCTGTGTGTGTACTAAACATAATCACTACTACTACTAGATTTATAAGTACAATATAAGTTCGTACATATAACAATTGATTGTATATTATTAAGTAAGTGTGTAAATGATAAATTGCTTCTGCAGAATTTCTCAGAGTAAGGACTATCAACTATATTAGATACAACATGCTACACTATGATATAACGGCACTTGGGGGTACGATTCAATCATCTACTTATCATCTATTAACGTGAGCGGCACTGGCAATACTTCTTGATAACGTTGTCGGTCATGCATGATGACTGCGAGCCATATGAATTGAGGCGACTCACGGAGCCACTAACCTCAACGTTTCTGTCATCGAGCAGGCTATCGTCATACGTAGCCGTCACTTCGAACAGCGCCCTGTTCGGCATCGTCGAGAAGTGCAGGAGGTAGATCTCTTTGTTGTTCGTTTCGCTTTTGTTGATATGCGCTCGATAGGCTGCAGTCACATGTAGCAGTGTCAGCTTCTCACAGAGATGAGCCAGCGTACCGTTGCGAAAGTTGGCCATGTAGTCATTGAGATATTGCACCGCACTCCTGCCCACATGCAGCACCTTTTTGGAGGCCTTATAGACGTGATCGTAGCTCCAGCATGCGCACCAGTGTTCAACAATGCCGACATCCCTGCAGCTACGACTGAGAGGGATTGGCGTAAGCATGCTCTGGCACTGGGGACAATCCTCGGCGCCGCCCAATGACTCCAGGCTGCTGCGCCCCGATATCGCCAGAATATGCTTGAGCGTAAGATAAAGATCAAATGGAGTGGTCAGGCGATTGCGGTTCTCTCGCAACGCTGTCACGAACTCGGGATGCGCATCTCGCACAAATTGAGGCAACCAAATGAACAAAAATGGCAGGCGCTCCTCATAGTGTCCTGTCCAGGTGCTGCGTGTGGGCCCAAAGCGCATGCCATGATCGCTGAAAAACACCACAATGCTGTTCTCCATGGTGCCCTGCGCCACCAGACGCTGCAGATAATCCTTGAGGTAATCGTCCATGGAGCTTGTCTGCGATATGTCGCTATGACTGTGCGTGTTTGTCCAGAAGAAGCCAAAGAAGCTATCGTTTCGATACCGCCGTGCAAACTCCATCGCATAGTTGTACACGTTCTCCGATGCCGTCTCGTAGCCCAGACAATGCGGCATTCCATTCACAATGGTGAGTTCAAGCAGCTTCTCTGCGGCCGTCAGATAAGGACGCAGATAGTAATCCGTTGGGGGCTGTCCGAAACCCTTCTTCATATAGTTAAACGTGTTAATCACCACCGCATCTTCGCCGTAGGCCGTCACATAGCCGTGCTCCTGGAAGAGATTCCATATCAATTTACACTTGTCCAGACCATTCGCACTATAGGGCTTGCACTTCTTCAACGCGGTGCTCAGGTTGTAGCCGGCCATGACAGCCATAATGTTGGGGAACGTATTGTCATCGATCTGAAGAGCAGGAAGGAGAGATTGAGAGATTAGAACTCTCTCGTAATCTTTGCCTAACCCAGCTCACCTTATTGTAGCCCGCCAGCTCGAACCAATCGTTGTCGTACAGATACTGCGCCGTCTTGGGCATGGCACGTATCAGATTTAGCCGCGACACGCTATCGATGCCTATCATCAGGACGCTGGGCACACGACGACCAGCGTCTCGGCTGGCCCACTTCTTCAGCCGCTCACGCACCTCTGCACGCTCCGGTATCATGGCATGTCCATTGATATAGACCTGCTGCTTGGGCTTCGAACACTTCACAATGATTCCATCCGTCGCATTGGAGATCTGAGTGCGCCTTTTGAACTTCTCACACGTCGTGTAGTTAACCTTAGCGTCATTAATCCGCACCACGCCCATGTAGCAACAGCTTAGTGGTCCCTCGATTGGATAATTGTGCAATGTGCTCCCATTGATCTTTAGCTCGTAGCGTTGCGTCTTCTCATCGTAGCCCACGTGGGTCAGAGCCGCGTGGGGTTTGCAGGGCTTGTAGGCTACTCGCTTGTAGTGCACCATCACCTCGCGGTTGTAGGGATCAAGATCCATGATCTGGCAGTGGCTGCTGTACACGAGATAACCTTTAGATGAAACACTGCTTTGATTAAAGACTCCATATCCATTCGCTATCATATAAACGGTGGTGCAAGCAAACATAACAAATGAAAACAAAGCAGAACATACAGAAAACAAAACAGGTGAGTTAAACAATTGCGAAATGATTAGAGTGCATCAACAAATAAAGATTACACAGTGGTTAAATAACAAACTATATGTTAATGAGGAAAACATATATTTAAATCCAACTATAAAGTTCTTATCAACTGTTTACAATCTATCAACATGCTGTATATAAAACAGGGGCGTACCAACGGGTTTGAGGCCCTTGTGCTGAACTTTTCGGGGGGCCCTATAGAAATTACCTTATTGAAACAAGTAGCTGAAGCCTTTGACATTGACAAGTCTTTGACATTGGGGGAAGGGTGTCTAACTGTTAGTAGCATTTGAATATAGCTTTCGCTACTTGTTTTTGACCCAAGTGCAAAATGCCCTTTCAATACCTTTCTCTTGGTCTTCTTGCTGGGATCCCCGTGCAAAACAAATACTCTATAAAATCCAATATGTTAATACCTTCCATATCCTGGACCCCGGAGCGATGATGCACCTGCACAATGTTGTCCAGTTCAAACACATTCGCAGGACCGATCATCAGGTAGGAGAACACGAATATACCGATCAGAACTATAAACAGTTTCCGTCGCTGCAAAATCTGTTGCATGTACCAGAGCAAAAGTGGCGCCGTTTTCGCTTTGAAGGATATTTCTTCTGCCGCCTGCCCAATATCATCATCATTATCATCATCGTCATTACTATTGGATCCAAGTAGCGGACGCTTGCCCAACATCACATCACAAACTCGTAGACAATTTCTGGTTTTATATATCTGAAAACAATACAATATTATTTAAGTATTTAACAAAAAAAAAAACTGGTTAAAAAGCAGCGAAAGAAATAGATAAATAATTATGATGACTTCAATGAGAGAGAGAGGGAGAGAGAGAGAGGCGAAGATGCTCATTAAATTGGCAGTGCAAAGAGAGATAACTAAATTCAAGGTTCACAAAATTAAAGAATTAACGAAAGCTACAAACGAGCACGCCCGGCAGTGAGATACCCTTCGTCAAACTTTGAAAAAGCGTTGTAAATTTCATTATTTAATACAAATATCTACTTTAAGTACATTTACATATAAACCCATCTAACAAGTTTCTAATCGCACAATACGCCCACAATAACTCATTATCTGTAATACGCTGCTTACAAAATTACATGGTTAATACGGTGGGCGTGGCACGTAATATTTGGAAGAAACTTTATGTGCGTATGATATAGAGAAACCTTCATGCCAAATTTGATGTCTCTAGCTCTCTTATTAGCAAAGATCTGCGTGTTCAAACAGACAGACGGACAAGCGCACAGTCTGATAGAGGGAAAGAGAGTGCACAAGCAGAAATACAGCTAATTAATAAATAATCCCATTGAAAATTGATGAGTTCAGCTATCATTTGCGTGAATCTTTTACTATTACTTTTACTGCAATTATAACGATGTGCGAGTGTGTAAGTATATAAGCTCTGTTGAAATATGCATTTCGTGCAAATTTACAACACTCTCTCAATTTGCTTTATAAACATTTCGTGCGGGAGGGGAAAATTTGATTACCTGAGGCGTTAACTGTGAATTGGACAAAAACAAACTTGTAGTAGGTCGTTAAATTTCGACTTGCTTTCGACTTTGTTTACCCAACAAATGTTTACCAATCGGTTTAGTTGAAGCGCGTGATATTTTGATGATTTCGAACTATTTTCGTATAGATCACAAATATTATGCGATGTTCTGCATAAATCCAAAAGAAATTGCAATTTATTCCGCCCGACTATTTTTGGCTAGTTCTATGTTTAGACGAAGACAGAGACTGCACCGCATTCACTGCCAAGAACGAGAGGCGTCGCAAGCAAGGGGAAACATGGTACTTGTAGTCACATTTGTATTATCCTATGAACTATTTGGAACATGCACATCTAGCACGACTTGCCCATTAAGATTAACTAATGAGCTGCAGCGACAGTTTTGTAATTTTGCGAGCTAATGAAAATTGGCGTAAATTGTTATATTCTCTGACACTCGTCTATATGCAGAATCGTTGGAAAACAGACAACGGCGACGGCGACAGCGACGCGCGACCCGAACACGACGAACGATCTACGAGCACTTAAAAATACCCAGCAATATCGCAGTTCGCTGCTGCAGTCGACGCGACGCGACGTCGAATCGCCCTTGTCGCCGTCGTCATCCTATCTCTCGGCTTGACCACTCACGAAGCAATACGTACGCTGTCGCCGGTGCCGGTGTAGCTGGCTCGGCTTCCGTTTTTGGCTACGGTCTCTCTCACCCTAGTGGGGCGAGTCATTCATTCACTACCTGTAGTTGTCTCGTAGTAGTAGTAGTTGTGCCTATAAGGTTTATAGCCTATCGATTTGCATTAGCGCAGCAATCGTGGCGTTGCAGCCCCCTTAATGCATATGGCATACCCTGTAAGTTGAGGTTAGGCTGCTGGGGTATATGCAGCTGTAATTAAACTGCTCAATTTAATGGTATATTAAGTAAATTGCTTCATAATTATGCACACAATTTAGTTCAGTTTCTAAGCTCGCAATTTGTAGGGTATTCCCTGGGGTGTTACAACACGCGCTTGGTGTTCTTTAGCGCTTGGGTTTCTCACTGGTTCCCTCGAGTGCTAAAAGCAACAACAAATTATGATGGATTGTGCAATGTGCACAGTGTAAGTTGTAAGTTGATTAACATCACGATTTCCGACTATGACACAATATTTTGTTGGCTCCGCAAGATGAAAATGAAAATTACTTGGCAAACAACAAATTGATTTGCAGCGGCGGAAGATGAAGCTAAGATGAAGTAAGACTCGAAGAATATATATGCTATATAAGATTCATTTACCTTTTGTTGTTATTGTTGTTGTAGCTTGATGATTAAGGCGCTTCGTTGAGATTGTTGCGCATCTTCGAATTGTTTTGTTAATTGTCTATGCTAATCACGATTAGTTATTGTGTTTTGTGAACATGAAAAATTTGAAATCTGCCTTGATAATCTCTATGTTGTTTTTTTTTCCCAAGTTCACTATGCAATTGCTTAACAATAATAATTTTGATAGATTTAGCTTGGGCTACATTAGGTTTCGAGGTAAATGTTGCCTTGGTTCAGCTGGTTTGCCTATGGATAACATGGTCAAATATAGTTAAGCCCCGATTTGCTGCATATTGAATATGTTGGCTTTCAAATTTCATATCTCAATTTGCATTTTCGTATAACATACATTGTTATAGACCCCGACTGGTGCGTTCTTTACTTACAGACTGCATCTACTCATAGACGATAGGATAGAACTGCAGCAATGCGATAAACAAGCCGAGAGTAAATAAACATTTAACGAGCTTTAGTCAAATATGCAGCGAATGCAGCTGGCTGCATAGGGTACATGTTTGTATACGTATGGATAGTATATCGGCGGGGGAATTACGACCAACATGGGGGCCGATATACTCGTAAATGAGTCACTCAAGGCTTTCTGTCACACTGCAATTTGTGCCAGCCTGCCTGTGTTTGTGTGTGTGTGTGTTGTTGCGTGCCTAAGTATAGGCATGTCGAGGACATTGTGACGTTGTAAAAATAGCATTAACATGCGCACACTCGCACACACACACGCGCACACACACACGCAAAGATCCATTGAAGCCTTCTCGGTTGCAGCGTCAGCGTAAAAATTGCAAACGTTTTGTGTGTGACACAATAGATACTAACGAGCTACACACAGATACAAACACACTCACACACACACAGATATACAGACAGATTCCCACGTACACACACACAAGTGTAGAGAACTTTTCACCAGCGCCTTTTTCCGCATCGTACAGGACTTTTTGCAGCCGCTCGGACAATTTTAGTTTTTTTCTTTATGCATCTGTGTCTTTTTTATTGATTGCAGCAAATATTTTGGAATTTGATATGTGGCCTCTTTGACCTGTATAGTTTGTTGCGCTGCGGCACGCCACACACACACAGAGATACCTACTCCATACACACACACGCGCGCGCAAGTCGCAGAAGCCTCCGCTTGTCGCGTGTCCTGCTGCAATGGCTGGCAAACGGATAATAATAATACAAAAATGTACTTTGCACGCCGCCGCCATCGCGACTGAGGCTGAGGCTGAGGCGTTCGTCGTCCCAGTGCGCGAGTGTGTGAGAGTGTGAGAGCGCTTTCACACATTCACACATCCGCTTTCGCACGCACACTCTAGCACACAAACAAGCTCATCGTCAACAGTTCGCCGCACGCAGGCAGCTTGCATTTAGCGAGCGCCGCCTAAAAGCATGCAATGTTTATTTGTTTGTTGCCTTTGGTCGGCTCTCACAGCGACTGCGTAGTTGAGGCTCACTCTCGCTCTTGCTCTCGCTCTCAGCCTCAGTCATCTCTCAGCACCAGCCGCCACCTGTTGGATGCCGCCTGTAGAGCAGCAGTGAGAGAGAGAGACAGAAGTGTGAGTGAGAGTCAGCTGAGCCTGCTACTGCTGCATCTATCTCTGGCTCTACTTCACCGGCCGTGGCCTAGGCCAATTTTGAATTAATTAATATTTCATAGCAATATGTGAAGGGATATGAATCGGAATTGTACAGAGAGCATAGTCAAAGCACTTTATTGAGAACTATGAGCTACTTTAGATACAACAAGCTGGCACAATTCAATCATCTTTCTATCCAGTGGGACGGCACAGGCAATACCTCTTGATGACGACGTCGATCATACAGCCCGACTGATTTTTGTATAAGTTAAGGCGACTCACTGCGCCACTAACCTCGACGTTTCTGTCATCTGGCAGGCTGCTGTCATACATAGCCGTCGCTTCTAGGAATGCCCTGTTTGGCATCGTCGTGAATACCAGTAAGTAGATCTCTTTTCCGTTCCGTATGCTTTTGTTGGGATGCGCTCGAAAGGCTGCAATCACTTGCAGCAATGAGAGCTTCTCACAGAGATGGCCCAGCGTACCGTTGTTAGAGGTGGCCATGAGGTTGTTGAGATACTCTACCACACTCTTGGCCATATGATGCACCTTTTTGGAAGACTTGTAAATGCGATCGTAGCTCCAGCATGCGCACCAGTGTTCAACAATGCCGACATCCCTGCAGCTACGACTGAGAGGGATTGGCGTAAGCATGCTCTGGCACTGTGGACAATCCTCAGCGCCGCCCAATGACTCCAGGCTGCTGCGCCCCGATATCGCCAGAATATGCTTAAGCGTAAGATAAAGATCAAATGGAGTCGTCAAGCGATTGCGGTTCTCTTGCAATGCCGTAACGAGCTCCGGATGCGCATCTCGCACAAATTGAGGCAACCAAATGAACAGAAATGGAAGGCGCTCCTCATAATACCCCGTAAAGGTTGAGCTAGTGGGCCCAAAGCGTATGCCATGATCGCTGAAAAACACCACAATGCTGTTCTCCATGGTGCCCTGCGCCACCAGACGCTGCAGATAATCCTTGAGGTAATCGTCCATGGAGCTTGTCTGCGAAATGTCGATATGACTGTGCGTGCTTGTCCAGAAGAAGCCGAAGTAGCTATCATTTCGATACCGCCGTGCAAACTCCATCGCATAGTTGTACACCATCTCCGATGCCACTTCGTAGCCTATGCATTGCGGCAAATCGTCGTCATGTGTCGTCGTCACGCCCAAAAGTTTCTCTGCGGCCATCAGATATGGACGCAGATAGTAATCCGTTGGCGACTTTTTGAAACCTTTCTTCATATAATTAAACGTGTGGATTGACAACGCGTCTTCGCCATAGGCCGTCACATATCCGTGCTCCTGGAAGAGATTCCACAAGAACTTAATCCTGTCCAGACCATATGTATCAGCGGGATTAAACTCCTTCACCGTGTGGCTCATATTGTAGCCTGCCAGAGCAGCTAATAGGTTGGGAAACGTATTGTCCTCAACCTGAGAAGCAAAAAGAAGAGATTGAGAGATTAGAACTCTCTCGTAATCTTTGCCTAACCCAGCTCACCTTGTTGTAGCCCGCCAGCTCGAACCAATCGTTGTCGTACAGATACTGCGCCGTCTTGGGCATGGCACGCATCAAATTTAGCCGCGACACGCTATCGATGCCTATCATCAGGACGCTGGGCACACGACGACCAGCGTCTCGGCTGGCCCACTTCTTCAGCCGCTCACGCACCTCTGCACGCTCCGGTATCATGGCATGTCCATTGATATAGATCTGCTGCTTTCCCCTCTCACACTTTACAATGATTCCATCCAACGTATTGGGTATCTGAACTTGCCCCTTGAATTGCTCACACTCCGTGTAGCTTATCTCGTCCTCATTGACCCGCACCACGCCCATGTAGCAACAGCTAACTGAACCCTTGCTGGGATAATTGTTGCGCGTGCTCGCATTAATTTTAAGCTCATAGCGCTGCGTCTCCGCATCGTAGCGCACGTAGGTCAGAGGTGCGTCGGATGTGCATGGCTTGTAGGGGACTTGCTTGTAGTGCACCATCACCTCGCGGACGAAGGGATCGAGATCCTTGATTTGACAATGGTTGCTGTACACGAGATAACCTCTTTGATTGCTTTGATTAAGGCCTTCGTTTTGATTTGGTTTTGTAACTAAAGCAATGCAAATGAAAAAGAAAACAAAGAAGAACCCAAAAAAAGAATTAGAAACAAAATTGGAAAATGCGAGCCTCAATCTCTTAATACCTTCACTATTCTGCACACTCTGCACACTGGAGCGTTGTGGAACCTGTTCAATGTTGTCCAGCCCAAAAATATTAGCAGGAAAGATTATCAGGTAGGAGAATGCGACAATTCCGATCAGCGCAAGAAATAGCTGCTGGTGCTGCTTGATCTGTTGCACAGACCAGTGCACATGTGGTCGACGTATTCGCTTTGCAGCATTCGCTTTGCAGGATACTCCTTCTGTCGCCTGCCCAATATCATCGTCATCATAATCATCATCACTGTGCGATTTAAGTAGCGGACGCTTGTCCAACATCTTATCAACAGTTCGCAGTCAATTTCTGAAAACAATGCAATATAATTAAATATTGTATTTATGTATTTATATATGTGGCCACGTTTGTCTTTGCAAAGGAACTAGTTAAAACATGCCCATCTAACACCGGCTTCTTATTACGATAAACTAATGAGCTGCAGCCACAATTTCTGCTCTGCCGCTAACAATTTTATAATTTTGCACACTTAAATTAGCGTACAGTATTCTATTCTCTTGTACAAGTATATATACTAATCGGCGAAACGAAAGCGAAGGCAGAAAACGATGTAAAAATACCCTGCATGGGAACAGTCAGTTGTACAACGTCGCAATCTCTTAGCTTGATTATCCATATCAAAACATTCTTTGCATTAAAGTCCTCTCAATGCATATTACTGCTATGTTTATTACCCTGTAAAGTGTGTTTTGGTTGCTGGGTATATTTAAGTTGAGTGTAATTTAAGTTATCTTTGATTTTGTTGGTGTACCCGAATAATTTAGTTCCACACGCAGGCAGCTTGCATTTAGCGAGCGCCGCCTAAAAGCATGCAATGTTTATTTGTTTTGGCTCTCGCAGCGACTGCGTAGTTGAGGCTTGCTCTCGCTCTCGCTCTCGCTCTCAGCCTCAGTCATCTCTCAGCACCAACCGCCACCTGTTGGATGCCCTAAATATTTGCGAATGTGCAAACGACGCTGCGTCGCTGCCGCCTGTAGAGCAGCAGTGAGAGAGAGAGAGGGAGAGGGAGAAGTGTGTTGTGCGTGTCTGTGCGGAATTTTCGGCACGTGCTTAGCCGAAATGAAAACCAAAACAAACGACGCGTCGCTAAGATAACAAAGGCGACAGGGGGCTTTTTTTTCAGATGCGAAACACCCTGTGGAAATTGTACGCAACTAATGTGTTAATTGCTTGGAAACTTAATGAATAAAATTATCGAGCGATTAATAAAAACGCACATTTTATTATATTTTTGACACTTTTTTATTTTAAAAATAAGTTTTAATTATTATTATTCTTTAATTAATGCAATTTTCGTTGTCTTTTTTTTTGTTTTTGTTGCGATGCCTTTTTGACTTGATGAAAGTTCTGTGCGACCGTTATGCGGCCCCACACTACATAGACGTGTGTATGTGTGTATGTATGTGTATGTACGTGTACTTGTATTTAGTAAATCGAGAGTTCACAATTTTTGATTTAAAGTCAGTTTTATCATGTACATCGAGCATTTCGTTAACTTATTTACAAACAAATTAATAGATAAAAATGCATCGTTTGTTTTCTTTTCATGTTTCATGTTTCATTTGAAATCTCAATTCGTTTTGCTTGGCCAATATTTAAATAAATTAGATAATTTCATAAAACTAAGCTAAGCGAATGAAGTTGTTGTTGTTGTTGTTGTTGTTTTCGTTATCCTTTCGAGTTAGGTTAGGGTGAATAAATAAATAGACGAATTAGATGGTTGTATGAGTAGAATAAATAGAATGATGGGGGCGTGTTTCATTTGGGCAGAAAGGGGAGTGTCGGGGTAGTTGTTTGAGTTGGGGTGTGGTGTAGCGCACATAGGGCGCACAATTGTCGGCGTCGCTGGGTCAAAGGATGCGCTGTGTGTGTGTGTGTGTGTGTGGGTGCATCCCTTGCTAGCAAGGCGGCAATTGGGCGTGGCAGGCGCTGTCACAAAATAATAAATAAATAAATAAATAGCGTAAAATCAACTTAAATGCTAGACGAAATAATCGGCATGTTTTCTGTTCTGTTCGAATTGTTGTTGGCTGGACACAGTGTGGGAAAAGTGGTGTGCGAAAGTAGTGTTGCAAAGGGCGATTTACGTTTGCAATTATAGATCGATTTGCTGTTATCGATTACCACAGCGGCATGGGGCGATTTCTGGCCAAAAAGGCGGGCAGACTGGCTGCCTTGGGCGCGGGACAGCCTGCACAAAGAGTGGGAGAGAGAGAGAGAGAAGATAAGTTTGAGGTTAAGTTTCAGCGTGAAGTTCATTCTCTACTTACGGCATACGGCGCAGGTTTGCTCATCGGTGCCATCGCCGCAGCCATCGCGTCCGGAGCACACAATCGCCGTGGAACGGCACAGTCCGTTGCTGCAGCGATGCGGGCAATAGGCGTCGGGTTCGTTGCGACTGGCCAACAGGCCGCCCGCCTCGATGAGGCGCATGAAGAGATTCGGCATGGAGCGCGAGCCGCACAAATGCGGTGGCTCATCGCTGCCATCCTTGCAGGAGACAATGGCATTGCAGTACTCATACTCGGGCAGGCACTCGCCCGACTTGCAGCGGAACGTGTGTGGCGGGCAGCTGTTGCCACCGCGCAGCTGGCCACTGCAGCCAAGCTCATCCTCGCCGTGCGGGCACTGCTTGCGTCCATCGCAGAGTGCGGCGCGGGAAATGCAACGACCGCTGCGCTCGCAGCGGAACGCCTCGGCCGGGCAGGTCTGATTGAGTCGCGCATTGTGGGTGCACTCCTCGTCCGAGTCGTCGTTGCAGTCGGCGCGTCCGTCGCACACAAAGAACCACGAGATGCACACGCCGCTGGAGCGGCACTAGGGGAGAAAAACGAAACAAATGTAGACAAGTTTCTCTAGAGGATTATGCACACTGCGCCCTGCTTACCTGGAAGGTGCCTGGACTGCAACCGGTGCGTTCGGCTCCGCATTGTTGCTGTGTCTCCTCCGCTGAGGCGGAGCAATCGCAGACGCCGCGTGCATTGCACACAGTGTGAGGATCAGCCAGCTGACACTGACGATCGCTAGCGCAGGGCAGACCCAGCGAAATGGCCTCCAGTCCAAGATCCACACGCTTGCGCAGCTCCGAGCCCGGTTTGCTGCCAAACAGTGGTAATGTGGCAACTGGCGTGGGAATCTCCGATGTGAAGATGGCAGCGGGTTGTGGTGTTGCCTCCTCGGCGGCGCTCATCAATGGCTTCAGTGTGGTTACGATCGGTGCAGCAGGTTCCATAAGTGTCACACGGCTGGCCAGACCCAACATGGTTTGCGTGGTGATCTCAACAATGTCAGCCGGATTGGGTGTGGCTTCCTCGTTCACCTGTTGGGCGGCACCAGCAACGGCGCCAGCAGTTTCCTGTTCCAGATGATTGTTGTGATCCAGCAGCGTGTCCAGTGTGGTTGACTCCAGTATGAGACTGTCCGATTCCAGTTCCTGCAATCGCACAGGCGCTGAGTTGTCGCTCAGGTCGAAGGGCAGCTCCTCGGGCGAGAGTGTGCGCTCCGGTTCAGCTGCGGCTTCGGTTTCCTCTGTGGTGTACTCCGACTGCGTCTCCAACTTGGCAGGTTCGGGCTCCTGTTCTGCCTCCGCTTCGGGTGTGGCGATTTCCTGCTCCACTTCGGGCACCTCGGGATAGAAAGTGATCAGCTTCTCGTCTAGCTCATTGCCGGCTGCTTCGGTGGCGCTGGCTTCCTCTGCCTCTGCCTCTGCCGGATGCTCATCCACTTGCTCTGTTTGTTCAGCGGCCTCGGCAAGTAGATCGGGTATGGCTGGCATTGGCGCCGGCTGCACTGTCTCTTCCTGTTCTGCTGGCTGTGGCACTTCCTGCTGCTGCTGCTGCTGCTCCTCTTCCTCCTCTGCTGGCATGGGCATTGTCTGTGCAGGCTGCTCCCCGAATGGCACCGGTGGCACTGTGCTGTCTCCGTCGAGCATCAAATCGCTTAGTATGTCCGCAATGGATTCGCTCTCCTTGAAGTCATCCTTGCTGTGTTCCTCGCTGACAATGGGCACCTCGGCAAACAGTTCCGGCAGCGGAGTAGCAGCGGCTGCAGCTTCAGTTTGGCTCTCCGTTTCCAGCTGCTCCTGCGCAGCTGTGGCAGTTTCAAGGGGCAACTCCTCAGGCTGCTCAAAGATTTGCTCTGGTTGTGCTTCAGCCTCAATTGGAGCAGCTGCCTCTGGCTGCGCCTGCTCCTCCTCTGCCTCTGGCTGTGTCTCCGGCTCCGCCTTGATTGCATCTTGCTCCACATTTGGCTCCGCTCCTTGTATGATATTATCGTTTTCATTTTTGTCCATTTCCGTTTCAATGCGCTCTCCACTTTCACTGCGCTCGGTGACAGTTTCCGCCTCCGTCTCCAAAGCTTCGGTGGTTTCCTGCGCCTCTGCCTGCTCGTCTTGGTTAATTGCCTGCAATGCGGCCTCGGTGGCCGCACCTTCATCATGATAAGCCTCTGGCTCGGACTCTGTCTCCGACTCCGCCTCCGCCTCTGCCTCAGTCTCAATTTCGGTGGCGGTCTCCGCCTCGACAACGTTGTCCACCTGCGACAGCTCATCATTAGCCGCGTTCTCCAACTGCTCCGGCGCGGGCGCTGCAACAGTCTCGGCAACTGGCTCTGGCAGCGACTCGACTGGCGTCTCCAGCTCCTCCTCCGCCGCTGCTGGCTGTGCAATTGTTTCCAACACTTCGGGCGTCTTAATTGCATTTGCATTTAGCTCGCTCTCAGCCACGACTGTTGCCTCTGCCTCCTGCTCTGGCTCTGGCTCTGGCTCTGCCTCTGCTTCTGTCTCGGTCTGTGCAGTTGTTGCCTCTATCTCCGCCTCCTCTTCCGCCTCCTGCTGCTGCTGCTGCGGCACCTGCTCTGTGGTCTGCTGTGGCGCCAATTCATCATCATTTGTTGGGTAAGTCGTTTCAGCTGCGGCTTCGTGTTGCGCCTCGCTGATTGCCTCGTCCAACTCGTTGTCTTGGCTTGTCTCTGCCAGTTTCTCAGACTCGGTTGCAACTTGTTCTGCCTCCTCCTCCTGCTCTTCTTGCAGCTTCTCCTTCTCTTCGTGTTGCTCCTCCTGCTCCTCCTCCTTTTCGTGCTGCTTCTGCTCCTCCTCTTCCTCCTCCTCCTGCTGCTGCTGCTGTTCGGTTGTTGCCTCCACCTGGACTGGTTGCTCCTCGATCTGCTCTTGATTTAATTGATTGGCTTCATTTAAATCATCTTCGCCACTTGTCGGCTTGACGTCGGCGCTTTGTACTGCCTGATCGGTTACGCTTGCCACCTCGTGCTCCTCCTGCGCCTCCTCCTTTTCTAGCTGTTGCTCTGCCTCTTGGTGCGTCTCGATTTCAACTGCATTCTGCGACTCCGTCACGAGCTCCACTTCTGCGGCTTCTGTTTGCACTTCTTGCTCTGCTGCTGTTACTGTTTCTGTTTCTGGTTCTGGCGCGGATTCGGGTTTCTTTTGCTGCACCAACTCCTCCTCCTGCTGCTGCTGCTCCACCTCCTCTGCTGCTGGCAATTCTGGTTGCTGTTCTGGTGCCGCCTCCGCCTCCTGCTTGGCCGGCTCGGCGACTGTGACGTCAACTTGTTGTGGTTCTTCTTCTTCCTCTTCTCCTTGTTGTTGTTCTGGCTCAGGTTGTGCCTCTGTCGCGGGCACAGTCTCTTGTGCCTCTTGTGCCTCAATCTCATGATCGCCCGATTGTTCCACCTCCTCGTGCTGCACTGTCGGCGCATTTGTCACACTTTCAATTTCCGCCACCTCATCGTTATGCACGGGTATCAAATCATCATCAACAGGCGCTGCCGCGGGCGCCTCCTGCTCATCATCCTCATCCAGCTGCAGTGGCTGATAGTTCTGTGTGGCTGCCTCGGGCTGTGCCGCCTCCTCCTCATCTTGTGCGATAACAATTGCGGGCGTTGTCTCAACGTGTTCTGGCTGTGGCTGTTCCTTCTCCGCCTCCACCTGCTCTTCGTGCTTGTGCTGCTGCTGCTCCTCCTCGGCGGGCGTTTCATAATCGAATTTCATGGTATCGTCTGCGGCCTGTGGCGCAATCTCTTGTGCGCCCGACGCCTCCAACTCTTCCTCCTGCTGCTGCTCTGGCACTGTCTCCTTCTGCTCCTCCTGCTCCACTTGGTCATGCTCAATGGGTGCTGCTGTTGGCTTTGCCTCTGCCGCGGGCACTGCTTCTGGCTCTGCATCTGGCTTAATCTCATGCTCCTCGGCATATTCCTCATCGATTTTGTAGGGATAATCGTAGGCAGGTGCCGCCTCAGTCTCTTGTTCGGCAGCTTCGATAGCTTCTGTGGCCACATCGGCGGGCGTAAGCAATTGCTGTGCTCCTGTCGTAGAGGGTTGCTCCTCGGGCTGTGGCTGTGCCTCGGGTTGCTTCTGCTGCTCCTCCTCTTCCTTTTCCTGCTGCTGCGTCAGTTCCGTCTCGTCATGCGCATGATCTATGGCATCCAGTTTCTCGCCATTGTCGGGAATGAGTGGCCTCAGCTTCACCGTGTTGCCATCGTCCTCCTCTATTGTCTGCTCCTCCACGCTGGCGGGCAGCTCATCCTCGAACACAGCTGGAGCGGGGGCAGAGGTGGTGCGCGCTGTGGTTGTTGTTGTTGTTGGAGCAGGCGTAGTTGTTGTGGTAGTTGAAGGTGTAGTGCGTCTGGTGGTGGGCGCAGGAGTGGTCGTCGTTGTTGTCGTCGTGGTGGATGCCTTCTCTGCCAGCTGCTGCTGCTGCTGCTGCTCATCGGCTGTTGCCGGCGCCACACACAGTCCGCCTACCATTTTGGTGGGGCTGGTGCATTGGCAGCGTCCAAAGAGATTCGGAATGAGGAAGTCGCAATGCGTGCGCGTATCAAACATTTGGCAATGGGCGTGGCTGTAGCAGACGGCGCCAGGATGAGCGGCTGCAAGAAAGAGAGGGGGGGAGGGGGGATGAGATTACGCAGTGTTTCGCATGCTCCGCTTCGGCGAAGCTGCTGCACGTTCTGTTATTAAGCTAACCGTAAAAACGCGAATGCATATTAAAAAGCCATCATCATCATCAGGCAGAACACGCCAAGAACATCGATGTGAACACAACAACGGGAGACAACAACAACAACAACAACAACAAGAGCAGAGCAACAACAACAACAACAATCTGCAAGGCATTAGCCCGCCTTCGACATGCCTAATAACCGTCAATGGAGTCAACCGCATCCACATCGACATCGACATCGACATCCACAGCGACGCATCGCTGCCGCCGCTGCTGCCGTTGCTGCTGATGACGTCGCCCATTCCCGTTTTGCCAACCCTCAGCCTGTGCCCCTTGCTGCCCCATGATCAGCATTCCGATATGGCGCGGCTACTGCGCATAACTGGCCTGCCTCGCGCACCTGAATCTCAGCTTGGCGAGCTGCTTTTAGCCTGCTCCTCCCTCTGCCCCAGCAATGCCAACTACGACGACGGCTGTGACCCACTTTCCGGGCCATGCTGCCGCTGCCGCTGCTGCTGCTGCTGCAGGCGCTCAACTTGTTTTCACTTGCAACTGCAACTGCAACTGCAACTGCAACATGCCATTGCCATGACCGAGCTGCACCTGCAGTCGACTGCGGTGTTGGCATTGCCCTTAGGGCTGCGTCTGGCTGCGCTTAGTCTGTGCAACGACGACGCCGACGACGACGACGACGACAATGGGCCATTTGGCGAATCGACTCCAGAGTCGCCCCAATTCCACGCGCAACTCGCACTGCAATTAGGCATGCAGCGGCATAGAGCGTACTAAAGTCGGGTATTAAGTGACTTTAATCAAAGTTAGGTTAAGTTGAGCTGGGAATGTATAGGAGGAGCTAACAGCATAATACAAATTTGCTAGCTATTGGGTAGAGTTCTACACACAGAAGAAAGGTTTAACACATCTGAGTTCATAATACTAACATTTGCTATAAAGATTATAATATATATTTTCTTGTTCATTAGGGAATTTTGTTAGCAAAAGTTATGATTTATTTGTGCTCTGACTTTACTAAGAGTTAATAAAGATATTTCTGAATTTTTCGTTAACAGTTCGTGAATATAAAACCTTTTTTTATATATTTTCCTGAACCGTTAAGAATCGGTTAAGCCAATTCCGAATTTCCTCTGACTTAGCTGAGTATTCCAACTCTTCCTCCCATTAGAGTCTCATTTTGCCCATACCACGTAGTCTGCTGCCTAATATAAACATATAAATTCCTAAGCAATCAGCTGATATATCTCTTAACTCAAGCTACACCCTATCACTGCTGCATAGCTGCCCAAAAGAAGGTGGAAAAACTCCGAAGAATGCAGCAAGCGATCGCACAAATTTCCCGCGGGAAATTGCGTTTAGGCTGTGGGTGGGAAAAGCGCAGGGGCAGAGAGCAGAGAGCAAGGGAAGGCAGAGGGAAGGGGGAGAGTAGACAGTGGGTTGCTGCCGCTTTCAGCTGCAACTGACAAAGAGTCAAACGTTGTCGGCTTTTCACAAAGCAGCGTGCAGCATGCAGCATGCAGCATGCAGCAGCGTCTGCGGAACCGGTTAGCCTGCAGCAGGCACTTAAAAGGCGCATACACACGGCGTATACTTAACGAACGCCGCCGCCGCTGACACTGACGCTAACCTGGCACTGACTCCCAGCTAGCAGCACCAACTGCGGCTGGGCAGACAATGCGCCATTCCAAATGCGAGTAGCTCTAACGTGTCTCACAGCAGTTTGACACCAATATGCAGCAGGCAGGCTGAGAAAGAGCGAGAGAGAGAGAGAGAGAGACTGTGAGGAAGCTGGCAGCGCGTTTGCCAGTGGCTGAGACATTGTACCCTCTTTCACTTTTATGCCAGGCCACCCCGATGACGACCATGACGACGCCTCTGTGCGCTCGGCGCGCTGATCGATAAGCTGGGGCAATGCCATGGCCACTTAGCAGCGACAGCGACGTTGACTGCGACGGCGACGGCGACGTCGACTGCAACTGCAGCGCACCGGTGTGACAGGTTGCATGCGAATGCGGCACGACTGCATCTGGTAACCCACTTCGATTACCGCTGCCAGCGGCGGCGCGTGTGAAAATGTTTTGAGTCGCATCGCAGCTGGAGATCTTTTTCCGCTGCTGCAGATGGGGAAATGGAGATGAAAACGAAGAGAGAGAGAGAAGATGCTACATATCACATCACAGAAAAACCCACAGTAATTTCATTAAAAAATCAGCATAAAATTCAATAAAAATCAAGTCGCACTTAAAACTATGTCACGTTGCAATATTCATGGCGTTGCATGTGGCAAGTAGCTTGCGGGTTGCGGTAGGAAGTGCGAACATTCCTTGTGGCTTTAATAAGTCAATTTGCGTTAATTTCACTGCCCACTTTCATTCAGCGAATCGCAAGCAATAAACAAATTAGAGCGCGAGAAGCAACGATTAGGGTGACCAGCCGCGAGATACCTGCAGTAATTTCCGTTTATTTTATTTGTTTATGCTGGGAATGTCGTGAAATTTGTGGCATAGTTAAATGTTATTACCAGCTATCTATAGGCAGAGCTTAAGCGGAAAATGTGCATAAATGAGCATTTTATGCGAGTTACAAACTTGTATTTGCGATTTCGGGAGCGTGATTAAAACTAGGCAAAATTTGAAAAGTGCTGTAGCTGCATATGATATGGAGTAATCTAGCTGGCAAATTTCATGCCCCTAGCTTTTGTAGATCCAGAGATCTAGCAGAAACTGTGTAGCTTTCTTAGACCAATACCGGTTTTACGTAGCTAATACTCGATCTATTTTGCATGGGGAGTTCGGTTTCGTTTAGAGTTTGCTTTTTTCTGGTCTAGTTGTTTGTCCGCTGCATTGCAGTCGCCTCTTACTATCTAAGCAATTATGGATTTTCTTTTCTATCTTTTATTGTTATGGCATTTGTATGTCTTATTGTTTGCGGAAGTGGGGACCAACTGAGTGGAACCAAAACTGGCTACGACCATTCCGAAACTGTTCCACATAATTTGCATGCAATTTGGCTTCTGGCGCAATTTGGCCAAATGCTCAGTTTCCCCTCCCCCTCTGCCTATCTCCGCAAATTAACACAGTTGTCCCATTGTCGCTATTAAATTATATTTTTCTGCTGTTTCGTGTTTTGTTTTCTGGGTGACTTAAAAGCGGTCAAACGAAATGAAATGGAATTTTTTCTAGTTTTTTTCTTTCTTTCTAATGTTTTTCCTTATGCTTTGGCTTTGGCCTGGCATGGAAAGTGTTTTGCGCTGACCGACAAAAGTCCGAAATGTTTAAATCAAAGATTAATCGTCGAATTCGTCGAGACTCTGAAGACAAAAAAGTGAGAGGAATGCTCTGAGCTCTTGGCTTTGCCTTTGTGAATAGAAATGAATATGAATGATTAATGCGCGGGCATTCATTCACGCTTTAGCGAGAAGACTGGCTGAAGACTGAGCCCATTTGGCGTGTGGGAAGAAATGGTTCTTATGTAGGTGATTAATTGCGAATATTACGTGGGGGAATTGTTGTGGTGCAGTTTATAATAGATGAAAGATATTTATAGAAAAAGTTGAGAAAAAAAGAGTTTAGCGCATGGAAAAGTGAATTTTATAGATTATAAACGATTTATCTGTCCGTGGAGCTTTCTTTCTCTTCAGAAAATTATTAGTTTATTGATCTGTCGATTTCAATATTTCAGCTTTTCATATTTCTAACTTATCTTATCTTTCTTTCTCCATGGATCCTAAAATTCTTTAACTTTTAATCCGTATATACATACATCTATACATATGTATATCCATCTATCTATCTACGTTTCCATCTATCTATCTATCTATTAATCTTTTCATCCATCTATCTATCTACCCAACTATCTCTTTAAACTTCTCAATTCATTTCACTCTTCAAATCAATCTGCCAAGAACCAGATCAGAAGCGCGAAGAACACAAGCATAGCGATTGCAGTTAATCGATTCTCGATAGCCCCGATTAATTCCATTATCTTTCTCTCTCTCTGTCACACACTTTTGCTGCCAGCAACTTTGTATGCAAAGCAACGACGAAAGATCTCAATATGCGACTGCAAAATTTCTCGAGCTCGCATTGCTGCCCATTTATCTTTGGCGCTTCTTGCTTGTTCGCCACGCCCCCTCCACAGGCCCCGCCCCCTGTGGCTCTTGCTGTAGCTGCTTTGTTTGCCTTGTCTGCAATCTGCAATCTGTTCATTATCTGCTTGTGGCATACTTTTTCCTGGCTTGGACACACATTGTCATATGTGTGCATAACTCATAAAGAACGCAAAGAGAAGGAGGAGCGGCTGGGGGAGTGGCACACGAAATCCCGAAATGGGCCTGGGCCTGCTTAGGCATTCGGGTTAAGGTGCATGGGAAACTGGAACAAGTGGCCACGGCGACACAAGCCAGCGAAAGCCCATGCACAGTTCCCAAAAAAAATCTGGCACAGCACTTGCTGAAACTTGACCCAGGCGGCAGGCAGGGAGCGGCAGAGGCAGAGGAAACGAGGAGGAGCAGTTGCAGTTGGCGGCCAGCTGGCGACAAAGTTCTGAAGCTCAGGTTTTGCTAATTGGACTTTCTTTCTTTCTTTCTTTCGCGTTGCCTCGTCTTTATTTCTTTCCACTTAATCAGTGCAATTTAATTACACAAGCAGCTACGAGCGCGGGCAATTAGGCATGTAAAGCAGCTCCAGCAGAATTCGGAGTTGCAGATAGAAATCGACAAAAGTCGCTGCTGTCACAGGACTCTCTATCTGTCCCTCTCCCCCTCTCTCTCTCTCTCTCCCCTTCTCTCTCTCTTTGTCTTTGCGGTGAAAGGTTCTTCGCTTCTCATTTCGTTGGCTGCTTTTTAGTTTGCTTTCTTTACGTTGCTGCCTCTGTTGGTTTTTGGTGAAAGTATCTCATAAATGCAACCAAACTGCAACTGCAACAAGCTGCAGCCTCAGCTGCAGTTGCAACTGTTGCAACTCTAGCTATGCTTGCAGCCAACTGCAGCCAGCTCCGACCTGACCACATGTCATTAAAATTATTTTAATTAAATATTAAAGCTCTTTGCCAATGTCAGCTGCCAGCTGGCGGTTGCTGTGCCACGCCCACTGGGCGTCAGCACGTATTCAGTGCATTTTAAATGCGCTATAATTATGTCGCCAGACGGAGAGAAGTCGATGCATAGAACAACAGCAGCAACAGGTGAATGGCAACGACACGAACCCAACTCCAGTTGCAAGTTACAGACCCCAGTCGCGGTCCCAGTCCCAGCATCTTGTCTGTCTGTCCCGCTGTCCAGCCAAGCTAAGCAGCAGGGCAAACAAATGTACCGCAATGTACGGCCGGCCAAGTTGCAACATTCTAATCAGATTAACGCCATTAGGCGCCAGCTTGGCCATTGATCCGAATCGGTATCGTCGTCGTCGAAGGGGAGCAGAAAGGGGGCAGGTTGAAGGGGTAAAAACCGCTGGAAAATGTCATTTAACTAATGGGAAAATCACACTTGAAAAATCTAGAGCTGCATTGCTGACTTTTCTATTTAGAAGAACGTCTAACGGCAGCTCAGGCCGAGGCTGAGTTCATGTTTAGCCAATTTGTAGTAGGTTCAGTTATAATGCATGGCTTGAGGTTTCTTGGAACTAAGTGAAGTGAAGTACGAGCGGAAACTAGTTTGGTTAGGTTTGAGAAGGAACTGTTCTTCGGTAAATCAAGCTAAATTTCGTTAAGATCAAGTTAAAAGTCTTTGATCTTGGGATCTATTAGGTAGATCATGCTGAAATTCGTGCACTTTCAAGTATGTGCGAAAAAACGTTCGAAATTCGTTGATATATAGTTGCAACTAGTACAAGTAGTCTAATCTCTAGATCTTAAAGTTATTTCATGCTTTAATTTCTATACCTTATAGTAAGCTAGCTCAAGAAGTGCTTCTATACCCATATATCAAAATAATGCTTCAGATTCGCTGAAATCAAGCTAGAATTACCTAACCTTTCCGCTTAACCTGGCAAATCTTGAGAGTTCTAAGCTCTACCAATCTGAAGCTTTCAGAATCACTAACCTATTCCTTCTAGCAGCTGTTTCCATGTCTACTATGTAATAGAAACCCCCCCAAAAAGCCTATATATCGTTATTCCCCCCACCCTGTCCCACACACTAAGCAAACAATTATCAACTTATTGGAATATGAAATGCATTTCCAAAGATGCTTCAGGCGATTCAAGAGAAAACTTTCGTTTGTTATCGAACCCAAATGCCGAAAGTCACAGCTAGCTGAGAAAACACACACATATGAAAATTTGAGATTTACATTTCTCATTTCACATTTTCAATTTTCCATTTTCTGGTTTCGTTATGCGTAGCTGATCGCTTTGGGAGCAACTCCCGAGCCTCTTATTATGGAGTTCTTGGAAAATTAACCAATTATGCGTATAATTAGTGACACGATTGTCTTGTTAAGGCCATGAGTAGCAATTGTTATTGTTGTTGTTGTTACCTAGCTTATTGTTATTGTTATTGTTGCTTTTGTTGCTATGGCCATGTTAATTGCTTGTGTCAAGTGGCGGCAACAGAAAAAGTAAAATTGTTATAGAAGTGTTAACGAACGACAAAACAATCAACGGAAGTGAACGAGATGGTTAGACAGATTAGAGAGAGAGAGAGAGAGAGAAAAATAATAGAGAGTGAGAGGGATAGCCTGGGGTTGCGTGTTAGGGTACCTATGGGGGGCAATCAAAGTTCCATTCTTGAATTTTTCGAGCATTTATTGCAATTTTGCCAAACACCAAAACGAACGATAAAAACGATTATTATTTCTTACGATTAACGATTTACGATTAACGATTAGCGATAATGATGTGATTATTTTGAAATTCCATGCAATTAGGGCCACAACAACTGTTGATCAACTGTTGCCTGATACTTACGTCCCAGACACGTGTGCTTGCGGAACTGCAAGAATCCCTCGACGCAGCGACAGGCGCCGTCCAGGCAGCTGCTGTTGGCCACCTTCATGGAGCACTGCTCGCTCAGCTGGCAATCGCCGCCCAACAGTTGAGCTGCAGAGAGGAAGAGGGAGAGAGTGTGAAGAGAGAGTGTGTGTGTGTGTTGTATGAGTAACGGTTCTGGCTGCACCTTTGGCGTTTACACTGGGTAAACATTAGCAAGCTAAGCAGGTTAGCCAAAGATTGACTCTGGGTCTACTCGAACTGGGTTATACACTTACACGACAGACACCGCTTGGCATCCAATTGCACAAAGTAGGGCGCACACTCGCAGTAGCCCAACGCCGAGCAGCTGCTGCCCTTGATGAAGTCCGTACAGTCCATGTCATGCTGGCACTTGTCGCCCAGCTCCAGGGCCACGCTTGTGTGGAGCAATGTGAGCAGCACGCAAATCTGCAAGTAAGCAAAGACAATAAAATAGTTTAGAGAGAGCGAAAACGCAGACGAAAAGTTAATTATGATCGAGCAGGAGGAGGAGCAGGAGGAGGAGGATCTGCAGATGAAAGAGAAGGTTTCCCTGAAGATGCGACAGACTCGTTTGTTTTAAAGGTAGCTCTGAGGTTTCGTTTGAGGAATCCCTTTACGATTCACCCTTGGGGATTCCCCATAAGATTTACCCAAAGATTCTTCTAAGCATTCCATTAAGTTCATTGGGATATTTGGCTAAGGTATTCTTCATCAATTTCCTTTAGGATTTTCATATAGATTCCCTTACAGATTTTCTTAAATATTTTCTGCAGATTCTTTTAACTGTTATAAGATTCTTCTAAGGAGTTTACTGAAGACTTTTCCAGAGATTTCTATAAAGATTTTCCGAAGGGAATTGATAGAATGCCTAAGGATTCTCAGGATTCCTGATAAAATGCCTAAGCTATTTCCTAGATGATTCTACTGAGGATTTCCCTTCTAAGCAGCGTAGCTTAAGGATTTTCTGGGAACTTTCCTTGGAATTTCCCTTAGAACTCTTCCTCAATTTTCTTCTCAGGATTCCTGATAGAATGCCTAAGCTATTTCCTAGATGATTCTACTGAGGATTTCCCTTTTAAGCAGCGTAGCTTAAGGATTTCCTAAGAACATTCCTAAGAAGTTACCCTAGAACTCTTCCTCAGTTTTCCTACCTAAGCTTAGCTAACAAGGCACAAATACCGCTGAAATTTCATGGATTCCCTGCTGAGTATTTAACATAACTTAACTGCTCTCTAATCGATCTTCCCCATAACTAAATAAATTAATACAAAATATTTACTATCTCCCCCTCTGAAGTATCCAACTTTCTTGAAGCACTACCGGGCCATAAATCATTCCATTCTAATGTCCACTAAATCTGCTGCCTCATGTGGTCATCAACCGGAGTAGAGCGTAGCGTAACTGATGCCTCAACTCTTTGGCCACTTGCATAATACGGATTCGAAGGGGGGGAATCTTATATCATTGCAGCGAGATGATATAAGAATTTGCGCTAATAAACAATTTAATGGGCAGCAGAGCATTAAACGCGAGTGCTGCAGGCGAGAGCAGCAAGACAAAGAGAGGAATAGGCAGAAAGAGAAGGGAGGGAGAGTTGGCTGCTGTGGGGCAGCTGCTGGCGAGGCGGCTAACTAATTGTTTGAGCACACGAAACTGCCGTTAGCCGAAACTCTTTGGCCATAAACAACAATTCGCAATCGCAGCAGCAACAACAACAATAAATCTGCCGCTGCAGCTTGTTCATATAATTAATTTGTGTAGTCGAAAATCGCACGAGATACAAGATACGAGCAACATCTACAGATACAGATACAGATACACAGATACAAAGTTCCAAGCCCAAGCTGCCTGCACTTTATGAATGAAAAGCTGCCCTCACACGTGTGTGTGTGTCCCTGTGTGTGTGTGTGTGCGTATGTGTGTGTCTGGGCCCCTGGCTGGGTAACTGACAGTTAGCCAGATACGCGAACACGTTATAGATGCTACAAAGATACGAGTGGAGCCCAAGTTGTAAAACAAAATTAACAGTTGCCTGAACACAACACACGCCCAGCACAACAACAACAACAACGAGTCAGCCCAGATCCAACTGGCAACTGGCAACTGCCAACTTCATGGCAGACTGAGGCCAATGGGCTCTATAATTAAAAAACAGAACCCAGCCAAGGCAAGCCAAGGGACGTCTCGAGACTGGCAAGTCTCAAGTTCCAAGTCTCTCTCAAGTCTCTTCCGTCTCCGTCTCGAGTGTGTTATGCCTCTTTTCGGCATTTGCAGTTAGAACTAGCTACACATATGCTATATATATATGTGGCTATAAGTATATGGCTTAGTATGGCTACGACTTCTGGTCGAGAGTACAATGCACTTGCCACACGCCATTAATTATGCCCCACTCCCCTTTCCCCCTCCGCGCTGAGTTGCCTCTACTTGGATTACCTAACTGCGGCTACTTTGCATACTATCTACCCTCTCTTTTCCTCTCTCGCTTTCCTTCTCTCTCACTTCTTCTACGAAACGGTACTGCGACGTCTGATTTGTGTAATTATCTATTTAATTTGCCGCGCTGAATTTGTTGAGCCATCAAATTCAATGACAATATTAAATTGAAACAGATATTTGTCCGGGTGGGGGGATTATCTGCAAGTTTACCAAACTAAATACGACTCAAGGCGCAGGCAGACACGCAAGCCAAGTTCGACTTGTTGTTGTAAACAAATTTAACAACTTTAGACACAAGTTTACAGTTAGTAGAGAGAGAGAGAGAAGTGGGGAGAGAAGTTAAAGGAACCTGAATGCAGCAAATGACGCAAGCTGGCGAAGATTTTGTTTATGGCAGAAGATTGATGATAATGTCGATTATAAACATATTTATAGCAAGTGCAGGGGAGCGTCAAGCTGGGATAAGAAAAGGTAAGACAGAGAGAGAAACATAGAGAGTGAGAGAGCACGAGGTACAGAAGCAGAACTAGCAAGAAGTGCACGGAAAAGTCACTCTAGAATGGAATAGGAAGAGAAAAGATCTACTAAAAGTGTTCTATATCTTAAAACAGAGAATTAGAAAGATCTTGCATAAGTTTTTAATAGTATAATAGCACTCCTAACTGATTTAAAAGCATTCATACATACAGAAATCTATGTTTTATAGGTTTTATCAAGCCACTTTGCGTTTTTATTAACTGGAATATTCATTTCATTAGATAGAGATGATATTGTATAAGTTTAAATTGGAGTTGTAGCTTCCCTATTCTTCAGAAAGGTGTTCATACATACAGAAATCTAATATAAATTCTATCACAGGTTTTATTCAGCTGCTATGCTCTTACACCCACTGTAATTGCCAATTGATTTGACATTATCTTTCTCTTTCTGCGGTTTGGCAAGATATAGACTGGCCTGCTATATAACAAGATTATATAACTCACATTTCAGTTGAGAGAGAGAGAGAGAGAGAGAGAGAGAGCGGAATACAGTTAGAATTGGGGCCTCCACGCTCTCCACAATCACTTAGCCACCACAATTTCTACTTATTTCCAATTGGATTGGATCGTTGCCTTAGCCGCAAAACTAAACGTGGGCAAAGAACAAAACATTCGAAGGGGGAGAGACTCTTGTAGAGAGAGAATGGAGAGAATTGGAGAATCGTCTGCAGCCGCAGTGGCGGCATCGATATAAAAAAGTCAATAAAAATTGTTTAATTATGCTTTCGAGTGGCTTTTAAGCACGAGCAGAGAATGTGATCATTGTTGTTGTTGGCCCATTAGAGCGGCAGCTCGCTCGCTCTAGCCATCTCTTTCTGTAACTGTTTGTGTGTGTGTGTGTGTAGCAAGTTGACCCATTAAGAAGTCAAGTTACTTTCATTGCCAGACGCCGCTGGAGCTGGGCAAGCGGAGAGAAGGGCAGGCGGCAGGTAGAACCAACTAAACGGGCCGAAAATTGTGATTTATGTGCCAAGGAGGCTGCTTAGGCAAATAGCCAAGAAGGAGCAGGTTGCAGTTTGCCTGTAATCCATCTTGGCCTAGCACACACACACACACACTAGCAAAGACTGCGCCTGGCACTTGCTGACCGCCAAAGCATCAGTCATCAGGCAAGACGATGGGAGGGCGAAGGGGCTAGCAGCGTCCCGAGTGATTTATGCTTTGTTTATGGCAGCTCAGACATTTCGCAATGCCGCAATGCGCTAATGAAGAAGTTGCCGCCACGCCCCCCTCCGCTCCGTCTATGTACGCCTACCACGCCTGGCGGTAATTTACTTGCAGCAACATCGTAAAAGCAACAGGACGAACCATTAAACAAGCCGGGCTCCGAACTGAACCCCCAACAAATTGCACAGTTTTGTTTTTAGCTGTTTTTTGGCCTTTTTTAATGATGCGGCGGGCGCCGCAGCGTCTGCTGAACTTTGGCTAGAGTCGAGGTCACAGTTCAGGCAGAAAGAAACTGACCAAGGCAAAGATTGCATTTGATAATCTTCCTCGCCTCTTCGTATGTTTTATTGAGGAAGGAAAACCCGCTAGGAAAATCTCTATAGAAACTAATTGACAACTTTAGCTAATGTTATTTATGTTAGTATATAACATCGTCTCAAGATTAACGATAGCAATTAAGTCTTGCCTATTAATCTGTATGCCAAATCATAAAGCAAATCCGTTCAGAACTTGCGCTACTATAAAGCGCTTCCTTTTTGAGCGGGAAAGGGAGTGAGGGGAGAGGGGCAGGGGAAGCTATGTTGGGCCTATTAAACCTACTATAATGCATGCAGTTTTTTATGTTCTGTTCCATTAACATTTATGCCTGGTATAACTCAAAGCTTTATGGCGCAGAAGCAGGCAAAGACTTTGACGCAGGTTCTCAGGCATTAATTCAAATGTGTGTGTGTGTGTGTGTGTGTGTGTGTGTGTGTGTTTGGGGAGCGACTCCCACCTATTTTTTATTAGATTAATTTGCCTACATTACTCAGCGCCCAAGTGACGACTCCCTGCCAGGCCAGAACAATAACAACAACAACAGCAACACGATGCGGCAACAAGAACAACACGAAGAGAAGAACGAAGAACATCATCATCGACGCCTAGCCATCTATCAGCAACAGTTTGACCCAATGGCCGACTTCACAGCTCTTTCACACACACACACACACACTCTCGTAGAGACAACACGCAGATGAGAAAAAACTTGGCCACAAAACGGCCCACGATCAAAGTGTAAACGCGAGCTTAAGTTAAATGGCCCACTGTGCCGGTGCCCAACCCACGCCACAAATGAAATTCCTATAAACCCAGAGTACTATATAGTATATATATAAAACTTTACGATTTGAACAATAAAAGCGTTGACAGCTTAACTAGCGATGCTTTTTTGGGAGCACTTCGCATTGGCAACGCCTCGAAAGGAATGAAAGAAAGATGCGTTGCAATGGGATTTGCAAATCGTGTAGGGGGAATGGAACAACTCTATATATAGTTAGCTAGCTTGGGGCTATATAGATTGGTTACATATTGGTTACTTTGTTGTGCACACTCACCGCTAAAAGCCGCTTAACCGTAAAAGCTTTGCCGCGCAGCGCGTTATTTGCAGGTTGCTTTCTCGTCGCAGCCGACGTCGATGTCGGCGTCGCTGTCGCTGTCATTGCTGCTGCTGCTGTTGCTGCTCTCGTTGTTGTTGTTGCTGTTGCTGCTGGTGCTTTATTTGTTGTTGTTGTTGTTGTTGTTGTTTGGCTCTCACACAGAGCTCTCTCGCTTCCAAGAAGAATTTTCCAGCGATTTTGTTTCGTAGCGCGACTCGTTCTGCTCTTGCTTTATGTGTAAGGTATATATATCTATGTGTGTGTGTGTTTTTTGTAGTCACAACCTTTGAACTTGAGGGGTCAAAACGGAAATGAAACGAAAGCAAACCAAACGAAACATTTAATGGGTGTGTGTAGAGAGAGAGAAAGAAGCACAAAAACGAAACGAAATGTGCGCTCCAAAAAACCCACAAAAATAATAATAATAATAATAATAAAATATGTGTGCGTTCTGTGTGTGCGTGTGTGTGTGTGCGTGTGCGTTTGCCGGCCGGCTCACACGCCCCACACTCATTCCGCATTCAATGGGCGCGCGCTGTCATTGAGCTCCAGTTTAAAAAGCGAAAGACTTAGGCAACGAACTTGCTATTAACACCTGGCTGCCTATAATTGTTTCCACTTCCTACGCTCGCACTCAACTCAACTCTCGTTGTCGCCTTGCCTTGCCACGCTTTGTTTTTGTTGCCTTGTCGCTATTTTCACTTGCTGCAACGACCTTTGTCTTCCCTTCAAACTCTCTTTCGACTCCGTCCGTCCGTCCGTTTTTCCGTTTGTCCGTCTGCGTTATAAAATCCCATTTTATTGCAATGCCAGAATGAGTGCCCCGACTACGGGGTCGAGAGCTTGGGAATGTGACGCGTTCGCGCAAACCGTTAGGCTGCCTTTGTGTCGTCGCCGAAGTCGAGCGAAGCATTCAATTTTTTTTTTAGTTTTTTGGGGCTTTTGGTTAAATTTGGAGCTGCTTCTCAGCTCCGCTGCACCATAGTTGTAGCTATTGTTGTTGTTGCTGTCTTTTTATAACTTAATAAAAAAGTCAGAGAGGCGTTGCCCGGTTTTTTGAGTTCCGTTTAAAGTGGGCTGGCTGTGCCGCAAAGCCGCAAGCTGTGCACATAAAAATTAGTGAGGCAGCAGCAGCGGCAGCAGCAACGCGCGTCCATCGATGCTCCAGAGGCGAGGCGAGGCGAGACGAGAGATGATGTCTGTGTGGCCCATTAAACTGCAGTCTATGCTAATGCCCGCAGGCGCAGGGCAGACACACACACATACACAGAGCACACACACACACACAGACGGACACTCATTCTAGCTGCGCTTGGTTTGGCAGGCTGCGCGCAGCCGTAACCTATTGACCAATAATGTTCTTGTAAATTATAGCGTCATGCACTGAGCGAAAAAAATATTGGAAAAATTCTGAGAAGGTCTGAAATTGTGGAAACTTTATGAGAAAATTAAGTGGAAGCTTTCCTTGAATATTTAACTAATTTAATATGCTTTATGATTTTTACAAATTTTTTAATAGTTTCACAAATATATTTTATGAAATTTTTCTTTTCTATTTCTTGAAATTCATTTTTATTTTATATATTTCTAAATGAAAAGTCTAAGACTTGAGCATCTAAAAAATATATACCAAATATTTAGCTCGTTATATTTTAAATTATTGAAATTATTTTTATAATTATTAAAGAAACTTTCTTGAGATTCTTCTTTATTTAAAATATTTTTAAGAAGAAATTTCGGAGACATGAAAATCTTAAAAATTTGTACTAAATATTTAACTCATTTTATGCTTTAAAAAATTATAATAAAATTCAGCTAACTTCTATCTATAATTCCCACCCCCTTTTTCGCTCAGTGCAGTCACGTAGCTGCGCTAGCGGTTTTTTTTTTGCGCTGCGCAAGTCCTGCCAAATAATGATTATTTGCATTGCGGTCAAAGTGCAAACGATGGGGGCCGTTTATCGCTGGCCGAAGTGGGGGGGGGGGCGTGGCACTGCCCAGTCAGGCCGTGGTTGCAAGCAATCAGACGCGCAGAAGATTGATTGTTGCGCTGACCCAGTGAGTGGGGGCAGAAGAAGCAGGAGCTGGGGCAGAGCAAGGAATAAGGCAGGACAAAGGATGCTGCGCAAGTGGCAGCAGAGCTTGCCACACTGTGCTGCAACTATGCGATTTATGTGTCTGCCACGCACAATCGATCAGCATTTTGCGGAAAAGTGTTGTGCGGCAGCAGCGGCAAACCGCAAAACTGCAAATCGAGTTGCAAGTTGCAAGTTGCATTTTTCTGTTTTTCTTTTTTTCAAGCAGCTTCTTTCTCCACATCGTATGTGTGTGTGTGTGTGCCCGTGTGTGTGTGTGTGATTTTTTCCTTCCATATTTATTTGCGGTTTTCGCTTGATCGCACTTTGGTCGGCGGTGTCGGTCGATCGGTCGCTGGGTCGTCATCAATGCAGCAGCAGCAGCAGCCAAAGACATAAACTTGGCAGCATAAAAAGCAGCACACACACACACAGGCAGAGAGACAAACACACACACACACACACACACACACACACACACACACACACACACACAGAGACAGAGACACTCTCGCACAGCCTCTCGCACGCTTGCAAACTGCGCTGAGCAAAAAAGCAGCGCGATTTTTGCACCGTTATGCGCCCAATATGGCGACGCAGCGTGCCAGAGAGAGAGAGAGAGAGAGAGAGAGCGCAGGGGAGCGCAGCGCGAGAGTTAGACAGGCGCAACTGGCAGGCAGCAAGAGCGAGAGAGAGAGTGGGAGAGAGAGAGCGGGAGAGAGCGCGCGCGTTAGCACATGTGGCCAAGCTGCTGCGGCTGCGGCTGCTGCATCTGCATCTCCTCCCAAACTAGCCATGGCAGGAGTGTCTTCATCTGCCTGCCCGCTCCTCGCTCTCCCCCCCTCTCTCTCTCTCTTTCTCTCTGCACAGTTGGCCTGGCTGGCTGAACTTGTGCTGTCTTCACTTGACTGCGTTCCATGTTTGTTTGTTTGTTTGTTTGCTTTTTCGAGTGTGTGTCTCTGACTCTGTGTGTGTTTCTCTCTCTCTGTGTGTGTGTGTGTGTGTTTAGAATGCGCAAGACAGAAATTACAGTCGCCGCTGGCCGCGCCTTGGACATGGACAGCAACAACTGCAACTGCAACAAACACACAGAGATAACTCTGTTTTCCCCCTGCCCTCTTCCCCTGCTCGCACTCTGCAAACGTAGCTGGACATGGACAAAATCAACGCCGCCGCCCCAAACAGCAAACGGGCAACGGCAAACACGGCGAACCCATTGAGGAGACGACGACGACGACGACGACGACGTCGACGAGGGAACCGTAAAGAAAACAACAACAAAGCGCACAATCAACTTGGTGAAATTCTTTGCGCTGCGCGCAGGAACTTTGCGCCTGGCGAGCGAAAAAATGTTAAGAGCTTCATTTGCAGGATCTGCCGCACACGCACACGCACACACACATTTCAAATACCCAAGCAATGTAATTGTAATTGTAATTTGATTATTATTATTATTATTTTTGCAGGAATTTTTGTTGGAATTTTTTTGGCAAGTTTTTCTTAATTTTTTTTGCTATTTTTCGCACACGCGACGCGCACAGTTTATTCCTTTGTTATGTTTACCGTTATATTTAAGCAGTATTTTGTATGGCTTGTCTTTTGTTTTAGGTTGAGATTTAGTTGTGCCTGTTGTAGCCGCAGCGCTGCAACAATTGCACAAGGGGGAAAACACGAACTTGTCGTCGTTTGGCGTCGTCAATTTCTTCTCTTTTCTTTTAGGGGAGGGCGAGCTAGGCACGTCCGCACGTTACGTTGGTCAGCAACGAACTGAAGAGGAGCACGCCAACAACGGACTTAAGAACTAAGACAGCAGCCGCTTGCAGACACGAAGAAGTTACCAACGGCGGCAGCGGCAGCAGCAGCGACGCCAGCTTAAAAGCTCGGCCCAAGGCAAAAGTCAAAGTCAAGGCGAGAGCAGCAGCCGAAGCAGCAGCAAGCGCAACAGGCAGCATTGGCGCACAGAGCTTTGCAAAGTCGCCGACGCTGGCGGCGCAGTCGACGCTGCGCAGACGCAGACACGACAAGTGCCGTCGTCGTGTTTGGTTCGTCTTCGTCTTCGTCTTCGTTTCGGCTTCGTTGGCGTCGTCGTCGTTGGCGTCGTTATCGTAGCTGCTGTTGTTGTTGTTGTTGTTATTATTTTCTTGCACTATGTTAATGTGGTCGGTCGCTGCGGCTGCGGCTGCGTTGTGGCTGCTGCTGCTGCCGTTGTAGTTGTTGTTGCCTTGTGCTTTATTTGTTTCTTTAATTATGAGTGTCAGTTGGGGACAGTTGTAAGCGCAGATTAAAGCAGATAAACATAACCTGCACACACACGCACACAGACACACCTACTCGCATACGTACAGCGAGTGCGCTTCAGTTTTTCACTTTTCGCGCAAAATTAACCGTTTTTTTTGCGCTCAGTTCATTTGCTTCCGCAAACGTTGCTGCTCGCACCAAGCGCTGCAACTTCTCTGCCTCGGGAAAAAATCCTACGTAGCGCTACGTAGATGCTGTGTGTGCATTCCGAAAATAAACAAAGCGCGCGCTAATTGAATAATGCGTTCGCCTTTGCGTTTGCCCTCGTCCTCTCGCCCCCTCACTTAGTCGCAGTGCCTCCCTTCTTGGGTGTCTCTCTCTCTCGCTCGAGCTTCTTCTGTGCGTTTCTTCTGGCCTGACCGGACAGTTGAGAATTTAAAATTATAATTTAATGGCTTTAAATTGGTCGCTTGGGGTGTAATTTTCGCATTTGAGTTCATTTCGAGCACTCGACAGCGTCTCGGCCCAAGAAATTGGCGCAGAATGAGTGATTTTGTCGGGCTTTGATTGTGACTTTGGGTGGCTCGAAGAGTTGCCCGAAGGGTGAGATATAAATACTGATTAAAGAGGTATTTTTAGTATTGATTGCCAGGGAATTAGTTTTAGATTAGACTTGCTTAACTTTATTAGAAGCTGCGGCAAGTTGGGATTGAGTAAGATAAGTTAAAAGAACTTACTATTCTAGGATCAACCAAGAAACATCAAGTTTGCAGCTCTAGAAACCTTGTCAATATAGATGAAATTGCGAGTTAAAAACTGAGAAAGAACCGATCTTATGTACTAGCATCATCAATTGATCATTTAATTGAGAGTGGAGCTAAAAGATCAAGAAAGATCAAAACAAGATCAAAAAACCTTAGGACCTTATAGGAGAAAGAAAAGAAAAGAACAAGATGGACCTGATCGATCATGAAATCTTTAAGCCTTATAGTTTCTTTCCTCAGTTTATTCATTCATAACTTACTTATCCCTTCACAAACTTGTTATACCGCCCTCGCCCAAAAAAGTATCTTCCAGAGCAATCGTCATCAGAGCGTCGCACAAAGGCGTAAAGATCGTGTGCTTTTTTGTACCCACAAGTGGGCACTTGAAAGCGTTGATCTTTTCTGATTTCGTTTTCTTTTCTTTCTGATCTTGCGTAAAAATTGCTTCGATTTTGGTAAATTTTCTCGACAAACGAAACAAGGCAGAACAGAACTTAATTTGAAGATTTATATCGAGCACCGGAAGGCGTAAGACGCACACTTGATTGTCTCAAAAGCTCAAGGCAACGACACACAGACAAGACAGTCTTTATATATATATATATAGTTGTTTATAGCTTGATCGAACTGTTGGGCATGGCATAATTGACGCTGATTGAGGGAATGATCGGGAGTTTCATTGTCTGCGAAGAGTTGAGGGAACTTCCACAGTTCCACATGCAAATCAATGAACCCAAAAATGATATCTATATATAGTAGACATGTCGGCTTTAGGGATTTTGGGAATCAATCAAATTAGAAGCTTGCTGATTGAGTTATCAACGCGCTTCGCTTTCGTTGGCAACACACATTACAATATCGGGTGCTCTATGTTCTATCTGCTAATATAGAGGTCAAACTAAATTACAGCTAAATTATCAAGCGTGTCTGGGATAAGAATCTATGTTCATAAATCTACAATTTAGTTACAACATCTAGAACAAGCGCTAAAGTGGGTGAGGTAATTTGAAGAGCTCCATTTGTGAGATGTATCTTAGGAAAGCATCTAGAATAGCAGATTCCCATAGTTATGCTTGATCACTTGGTTTGTTATTTCTATTTAATAGATCATATGTGTTAAGTCTATCTTTAGAGGATCTATAGAATTCTTTCTCTCATTTTATGAATATTTTGGCAATGACTCTTTATCTCTTTTTGTCTCTTTTATCCAAACTCTTAGCAAAGAATCTTTGGAATCGATTTGAATGAAGATTTGCTTGATCGTTTGGGTTGCTTGGCTTATTCAACAGATCTTCTCATCTGAGTTAAATGTATCTTTAAAGAATCTATAGAATCGTTTTACTTACTTTATGAATCTTTAGCTCATATCTCTTCTATATCTGTAGATTCAATTTACCTCAAGATTTCTCATTATTTCGTTTGATCACTTAAGATTCTTTGCAAATTTGATGGATCATACTCTATATATTATAACTGGACTCTTTTATATTTCCCCTTATTCTATCTGTTTTAAGTCAAGCTTCTCTCTCTCTCTGAATCTTCTGCCCAAATCTTTCTCTTCTTCTTTCTTTTCTCTCTCTCTCTCTTTGCCCCTTTCTTCTTCTCGCTGCACTTAATGAGCTTCGGCCAAAGCGAATTGCACGCTAAAAACCATAAAATTGTTATTAAAGCTTTAACAGCAATAACAAATGCCCTTTCTGCCGGCTGCAACAACACCCGCAGCTGCCTCTCTCCCTCCCACCACTTCCCCCCTCTCCCTCACTTCAGCGCCATCATCATCGCATTGGCGGCACTTTTAACAATGAAAAGCAAAAGTAAATCGAAATCAAAGTAGCCAGCGCCAGTTGCAATGGAGAAATGTGGCTCCGCTCTAAGACGGAGCAGCAGTTGCCCCCCCAATCCCCATCTCTGCAGGCAGCTTCAGCTCACCTGCTGAACAATTGAAAATTGTGTTTTTTTTCTTCTTCTTCTACTACTTCTTTCATTGGCAGCCAACACGTGCCGGGTCTGGGTGGGGAGCCAGGGAGCAGGCGGGGCATGGTCAAGTGCGGCTGTACCTGTTGCTGCTGCTGTTGCTGCTGCGGCGCAGCCACCGTTAGCTCATATCAGCGAGGCGCACACGTCTGCCCTGCCCCACAAACACACAGCACACACACACACACATGCGGCGACTGAGACGCAGACGTAGACGTAGATCTTAAACTTTCATTTATACAATTGTCTTCAAACTGTGCAGCGATTGCCGCTGCGGTTCACTTTTGTCTCGCGTGTGTGTGTGTGTGTGAGTGTGAGCCAGTGTGTGTGTGTGTGTGTTGTGCTGCTCCGAAATGAAAGTCGGAACAAAATGGATTTGCTTTTGGAATTTTTGTTCGAAAAAAAAAAAATACATTTTGTGTAGTTGCTGCCTCAGCTGCCCCGCTGCCTTTGCCCCGCCGCTGCCTCTGCCCCGCTGCTGCTGCGACTGTTGCTGCTTCATTCGTTATGGGCCACAAGCGTCAAGCGTTTGCTTTATTGCAGTTTTCATATGCTACTGTGCCAAAGGAAAGGCTACACCATGCCACGCCACGCCACGCCGCGCCGGACGCGACTTGACTTGCGCCCAATATCTCATTAAATCTAAATGGACTTTTTTCCAGTTTTCGGTTGCAGCCCAAAAAACAAAAAACAAAAACACAAAACCCCAAGACGACGACAAGTCGAATCGGTCGAAAACTTTCGCTCGCATACTAAGCAGAGAACTACACTCCCAAGTTGGTCCAGCGATTCCTTAGTCCCTTCCCTTGGTTCCTGTGCTCCATTTGGTGCTACTCCCTGTTCCTTCTTCTGCTGCTGTCCCAACTTCTTCTTGTTCTCTATAACCTTCCCCTTCCTCTCCCCATATACTCTTTCTCCTGTATCTCCTCCTTCTCAATCTTCTCACCCTGACCTCTTTCATCTCTTCCCTGTCTTCCTACCCCTCCTTTTCTTCTCTTTCTCCTCCCCCTCTCACTTCTTGTCCCAAATCTTCTGCTACAGCTTCTTCTTACTCCTCCCCTCTTACACCTTCTTTCACTGCTCTTCCTTTCCTTACACCATCATCACTTCTTCTCTTTCTCCCATCCCCTCTTCTGTCTCTTCCTCCTGCTACGCTCCCACTGACCTTGCTTGAAAGAGAATCGACCGCTCCTCACGTTTTCACTGCGTAAGTCTTCCTTTTGACTTCCTCTTGCTAGCTCCACTTTCCTTACCCGCCCCTTGCTCCACCCCTCTGTTTGCTTGGCCCTTCGCTGTTTCGGCCAGGTCATTGGCCCTGGCACTGCCAAAAAGTCAGCCCGACTTTAAACTGGTTATTATAATTTTCGGTTTCGCAGAATCCACGCAGCCGCAGAGGCCAATGGCAGCGGCAGCGGCAGAGACCCCTCGACCAGCGGCAGCGCCAGCGACCATTAGTTGGCCTCATTCTTGGCCAGGAAATCTGCCAGCACAAAACACAAGGCACACAAGGCACACCAGGCACATGAGCCAGCGAGAGGAGGGATGCGGATGAGGAGCGTGGAGAGTATTCACGGCATTCGCTTCGTGACAAATATGAATATTTCGAGCTTATGAAAACGAGCCGCAGCTAGCGAGCAGGTAAGTTACCCCCTCCCCTCCTCTCACCATCCTCTCCCCACCTGCTGCCTGCTGCATGCGGCTGCAACGCGGAAGTATTTAACGTGTTTGTTTGTCCATGCCAATTCTATGGCTGCCTCAGCTTCTGCCTCAGCTACAGCTTCATCCTCTGCCTGCCTGCCTCTTCCCTTCCGCTCTGCCTCCTCCTCGCTTCGTTTCTTGTTGTGTGTGTTTCGTTTGGTGAAAAGTGTTTTGTATGCAAATCATTGAAATTACATATTATGGCCAGTTGGCAGTCGTAAGTAGCAGTTGCCCCTGCCTGGCCAGCCTGACATGCACCAGAACAGCGGCAGAGCCCAGCCTCGTGCAACAAAGCTGCATTCAAATGTTGCAGCCAAACAGCTGAAGTCGTCTGCCTCTTCCCCTCTGCTGCTGCTTCTGCTGCTTCTTGTGCCTCATGTGCACTGGGTGGGTCGCACCCGTCCGGCTATCTGCCATTTCCCATCTTGCATCTCCCATCTGCATGGCACAACTTGCCCCCAAGGCGGCTGCTGCTCAAAGCCCTCGTCCAAGAAGCCAAAGTGAGATGCGCTCGGGCGCATTGCAGCGACAGCTCATAAATTCATTAGATCTGCGTGGCAGCTGGCGAGGCAGGAGGCCCACGCGCTGCGCCCCAAGTAGAGGAGGAGCAGACCCGCAATTAGAACCACCGGATGTGGGCAGCCAAATTGGCATTGCGTATTGTTTGGGGATGTTGGACTTTTGTTTTCAGCAAGGAAACGCAGGAGTAACTCGAGTGGAAAGAGGGGTAAGCAATGTCTGCGGGGGGGAGAGAGAGAGAAGAATAAGAGAGGAAGAACAAGACTAAAAGAGATAAGGATCTCCTGCATGCAGGCAATTAACATAGATAGATAGAGAGAGAGAGAGAGAGAAAGACCAAGAAATGCATATAAAGTAGGAAGAGATTAAAAGGAAAATGATCCAGAAGAAGTGAGAAAGAGGAAGAATTAAGGAGCTGCAGAAACATAGAGTAGAAGAGTAAGACAGAAAGAAAGAAAACCTCAAAGAAAGAAGCTGGGATTGAAAGGAAAAAGAAGAGATAGACGTAGACTTAGACGGAGTCGTAGAGTCAGAGGAAAAGGTGCAGACAGGGAAAAGGATAAAGACTAAGACAATGAAAGGGAGAGCAGGAAAGAATGAGAAATAGATAGGAAATAGATAGGAATAGATAGATAAAGAAAGAGAAGGAATGACAAGAAGATAGAGAAAGACAGAGTACGAGAGAAAGGCAGGAAAGTACTCAGTAAATGAGTTCAAGAATTTATTCGAAACAATAAGAAATAATCTTAATAAATAAATATTAAAAAATATTAAATATATGTATATTTATATATAAATATTAGAAAGAATAAGAAATACTCTAAATAAACCATTCAAAATTCTCGCGAAATAGTTTCATAATCATTTCCCATTCTCCACATGCCAAAACCCCTCACACACCTTCTAAACAAAAGCGCAGCGTTAAGTTGGCTGCGCTTTGTTAGTCACCTCGCCGCACAAGTCTCAACGCGCCTCAATTCACCACGCCCAAGCCTCGTGTGCTAATCGAATACCCGACACGCTCTTGCACGCATTTCGGCTGCGAAACGTGAAATGAGTCGGCGAAAATCGGGAAGAAATACATTGAGCAAACGCGTTGAACTTGTTGCACCAACTAACTAGGTTAGCTGTGACGTGAAGTAAGCCTAGATAACTATAAAATTTTAATTAATTTCGATCAGTATGCCGCATCAGAGATCTTCCTCTTTGTCGGTCTGTAATTGTTTGCAGAATAATAGAAATTTCTTGAATTATTTTCGCAAAAGTTTCCCTGACCAAGTTTTGTCGTTTTGGGGGCTTCGCCTCAATCGAACGGATCGAACTGAACTGAAATTTCGCCTAAGACTTGTGCAAAAAGCAGGTGATTCTCGCCCCGCCCCCTCCCCATCCCGCTCCCTCTTCGACTTGTCAAAATCGCTTTTTGAGGCTGCTCGTAAAAACAAAAAAGGGAAAGAAGCAGAAGAAAACCGAAAGAAATAAAAAATTCCATTGGGGCCGTGACAGGCGTGAAGTTTCGGTAAACCCTTCACGCCACGAATGGGGAACGTATAGATAGGTAGATGGATGTGCCTGCCTGCCTGCCTGCCTGGAGGATGACTTTTAACTTGCAGGGTGAAAATCAAAAGAAAAGAAATTTAATTATAGTTTAATGACAGCACGCAAATAGTCGACAAATGTTAGGTGTATTACGGCTTCGGTGCGGTGCGGTGCGGTGTGGTGCGGTACGGTTTGCTTTTGCTTTTGCCAGCATCGTCGTTGAGGTCTTCCGCCTCTCAATAGTTGTGTATACCCTCCTCCCACAGCCCCTTCCCGTGGCTTTTTTTCTATTTCTTCGTCGTCGAAAGTAAAATTTCCAATTGATTTTTGTGTTGTGCTTTGTGCTTTACACGCTTTTCGTTTTTATTATGCGCATTGCGGACACATTTGGCGAAAAGGCGAAAAGTAAATGCCAACATCATTTGACTAGCAGGAGAAATGAGACGACGACGTCGCCGCAGCGCCGCAATCCGCTCCAGCGTCGCAGCAGCAGTCGCAGCACTTTCATCGGCGCTTACGCAGCATGAGATTCAGATCTGTACTGAATGCTGTGACGTACCGTTCCATGGCAGCTACGTCGCCGTCGCCGTCTCCAACTCCGACTCCATCTACGTCTCCTTCTCCGTCTCCAGCTTGGCTTCTAGCCGCAGCTCCATTGTTGCCTCTGTTGCAAGTTGCAGTTGCTGTTTGCGGCTTCGTTTTTCATTTTTGAAAGCTCATCGTGCACGATGAGGTCAATGGAGAGCAGCGCCAGCTACAGCTTCGCCACCCTCTCCCGCTCCAACTTCGGCTTCAGCTTCCTTCCTCTGCCAGCTTCAACTCCCTCAACAGTTGCCGCTGCAACTGACGCCGCGACGCTTTTTCACGCTGTCTGCGAATATCAAAAGTTTTGCTTTCAACGCAGCATTTCCGAGAATAAGCTGAGAGGAGGTAGATATTCGACTAGCAAATACCCTGTAATAGTTAAAAGACTGATCTTTTGTTGAAATATGCGCAAAACTGTTTAATTTTTTTGTTTTCAAGGGACGTTGTTAAGATTTCACTAAGGATAAGTGGAGTTTTGACTGGCAGATACCCTGTAATAGCAATAAAGACTTACATTTTGTTTGCTAATATGCGCAAAATTGTATAAAACATTTGTTTTTAGGGGCAAAGATTTAAGATTTGACTGAAATAAAGTCTATGTTCGACTAGCAAATACCCTGTAATTTAAAGAAAACTTAGAAAGGGTAGAGGTTAGCTCAAAATTATAAAATAGTTAGGATCTTAAGTAGGCAATTCAGAGAAAAGACTGAGAAAGCGACGTATTAGCCTAGCAGATACCCTGTAAAGCTAAGCAAAGCTCAAAAAGATCTCAGAATGCTCAAAAGTAGCTAAGCAAGCTCTGCAAATGTAAGTCTACTAAGCGCATACCCCACCTAACAGTGCTAGCCCCCCAACTTATGTATACCCTGTACTGTACATTAATCTATTGAAAGTAAAACTTACTCTTGCCCTGCTACTCCTCCCCAGGCCTGCCCTGAGGGCGCGCTGGACAAACTGTTTGCGCTGTAACTGGTAACCACAGCTACCTCTCTGCCTGTCACTCTGACTCTACCTTTCTCCCTCTCGCTCCCTCTCTCTCCCCGTCCCTCTCCCTCTCTCCCTGCCATAATGATGTGCTAATGATGAACGCGCTTTTGCCCAGCAATTAATCTTCTAAATTTGTGCGCTGCGCATTCATTCAAAGTGGCGCGTTGTGTGTGTTGGTGTGTGTGTGTGTGTTGGTGTGCCTGCTTGGGTGTCTTGGTGTGCTTGCCTCGTTAATTGATAGCAAAATTACACGAAATTGAATGTTTTAGGCACTTTCACTGGCTCAACTCGCCGTGATGCATAGTTACAGACTATGCGAACGCGAAATACGCTGAAAGAGCCGTTTAAATTGACAGATATTTCTTGTCTAATGACAGTTGTTTTTTTTTCTCTCTTCTTCTGCTTCATTTTCATTTTCAGCTTCTTCTTTTGCAGTCTTCAGTTTTTTTTTTGCCATTTTTCTGCACAGCAGCAGCCACAAAAGCCGAAAGTGTCAGCTGCAAAGTTAATGATAAATGGTGCTTCACGGTGAGAGGGAGAGGGAGAAGGAGACAGAGATAAAGATATATATATATATATATATATTGAAAGGGAAAGAAAGATAGTAAGAGAAGACAGTTGAAGGTGTAGGCTGCGTAAGTTAAGGTTTAAATGAATGAAATGGAAATGAGAAATATTCCGAATTCTGAATTATAATGAAGTTTAAAAGAAGAGAAACAAGAGACATTCCAAATTTGCTATTATAATGAAGCTAAATAGCCAAGCTCTTGAGTTTGGGTGGCTTAAACTAGCTGAAATCGAAAAGATATAGAGCTATGACTATAACTCTTTCTAGGAATTCAAAAAATGTGTTATACTTATAGAGCTAGAAAGGGAAATCGAGATAGAAGAAGAAAATAAAGCTGTGACTAATTTGGTTAACAGGAATCCCTATGAACAGAGAAAAGAAGCTATGACTAATGTGTTTTTATAGGAATTCCCTACACTCACCCATACAAAAACCCCCCACACATGAAACTTCCATACTCTCTTCACCAACTCTTCGCATCTTTCCACTTAACTCGCCAAGATTCGCTGACTAAGCCAAAGAAAAAACCCAACGATTTTCCCTGTCAATTATGCGAATGCTAACTGCCTAACTGGCTAACTGGTTGCCCTGTCCAGCTGTCTTAGCTCATCAGCTTAGGCTGCACAAACAAGATCATAACTTGGCCAGCTACCGTTAGGTAACATCATCAGCAGCTCCCCCATTCCCCCTTTCTCTCTCACTCGATGAGCTGGCAAAATCTGCATAACTTTCTTGGCATAACTTTTACTCGTAATCCTTCTAAATGGCGCTAAATTAGCATAAGCCCCCCGCTTCCCGCTCCCCTGGCCAGCTTCATGCAAATGGGCAACAATAAGTGAAGCGTTTAAACGATCAATTAAAATTACGTATACGCAATTTGTATTCCATTTCCATAGCTCAGCGTGGCTGCTGTGCAGCATTTCTATGAATGACTTTTTACATGTTTTCACTTTTAATGCCCAAATGATAGTGAAACCAAACACACACACACAAGCCAGCCCAAGACCAAAAGCCAAAACGAAACAAAACAAAACGAAACGAAACATTCGAAACATTACAGTTTTTTTTTCTGTTTCCACTTGGTTTTTTGGCTCCGCCGCTGCCCTTGCCATAATTTGGCTCTGTCGCCGTAGAGAGACTCTCTAACTGTTGGCATTTTTTGGCATTTAATGATCATCGCACATTCACCGTGAGTGGGTCTCGCTGCCCTCTCTCCCCCCTACAGATTCCTGCTGCGCCGCCCTGGCAGCAGAGACTCATCGTAGTCTCATCGTCGCGTCGTCGTCGTCTCGTAAAAAGCCTTTCATAGCCTGACGCTGTTCTGCTTCATTTTGTTTAATGACAATGAGAGAGATACACACACGCACCTGCCTAGTCTTTACATTTTTGCTTTCGTTTATGAACTTTCACGTGTGGCTCGCTTAAGTTGTAGAAAATTACACTGAAAGTGCCCCAGGCCCCCCCTCCGAGCCCTGCCCCTCCGGGTCTCGGAAGTTGTGTGCGCGCGCGCGCGTTCGAGAAGATTTTTCTACGCTTAAACGTTGCACGGAATTACCTAATTTCGGTTACGAAACAAATCAATTAATGCGTGAGAGAGACCCAGAGAGCAAAAGAGAGAGAGAGAGAGAGGGGGGAGAGAGTGTGAGAGGGGGACGGGAACTAGCCCAGTTCTGTCTTCTAATTCAACTTTCAACTCGCATAACTTTGTCAAAACTTGTCCGATTTTGCTTTGGCATGACATTTTATAAACGTTATTCAACACTTATCAATTTTGCATATAAAAATTAGAAATTTAAAACATTGAAAAATTTTCAAAATTTTCCATGCAAATTTTTTTTAAAATCTAAAAATTGCATTTTTTGCTTTTAAATAATAAAACAAATTGAACTGAGTATAAAAATCTATTTCAAAACGAATTCTGAGTAAAATTGCCCAAAATATCTAAAAAAAATCTCGAATTTTAGCTGATTTATATAGACCTCTACATAAGATCTTATGGTCTTTAAACAACCGTAACTCGGTTAAGAATCGATCGAATTTCATTTGCTATGACATTTTATTTATGATTTTGACTCCACTTCAGCTCCACATCAAAATTTAGAAGATTTTGCTACTTTCATTTTTTTTTAATTTTTTCCATGCTACCCCCTTGCAAAAATTTCAAAATTTTTTTAAAGTTAGAAAACCTTAGTTTTTGTTTTAAAGCGTTTAATCATCTAAAAATAAGTATGAAAATCAAAATCAAAGCTTTATTTTGCTCATATTTTGGAAATAATGATTATATAACCTATAATTTAAGAGAATTATTATATATTTCCTATACATAGTGTTTCCTAGGTAACTTTCAATATATTTTCAATGTGCTGCAGGGTACTTCACAGTCGTGTGCATACGCTGCTGGCCTGCTTTCTCGCCGCTCTATTGTACGTTTTATTGTCTTTATTGAGGATATCGAAAGCCGCCAGACCAGAATCTAAAACAAAACTCCCCAATTGTGCCAAATAGAGTCATAAAAATGTCTAAAATTCCACTGTGCAAGGTTGTCGCTTTGATGCTGTGCCAAGATTTCGCATATGCCGGCAAAGATGATGATGATTGCATGGGAAACATGAAAACTTGTCGGTTTATTGCCAGTTTCCAATTCATTTACGACTCCCTCTTTCTTTTCCTCTCATACTCTCTGTCTCTGTCCGCTCTCTGCGCGTTTGATCGTGGCGTAGATCTTGATTGGTGAAGCCTTGAACTGAAAATAATGTCAACTATTATCACACATCCGCTTCAATTTGATGGACACAACAAAACTGAAAGACGGTTTAGATTTACAGATATCCAAGTTGGTTTTCGTTTCCTCTATTAATCAGTTAAATGAGTTTTATTTTGGGCTATTGATTATGTCTTTTATTTATTATGCTAGCTTGCTGGGCACACTATTTCTTATAGAAGTTTGCTCTGCTTGCTTGTGATATAGTCAAAATGAAGTATATGTTTCTAACGTGTTTCTTTTAATTTGTATAAGAGCTAAGCTTAGTAAATTTGGCTGGTTTAAAGCTATATATATTATGAATGTATTTACCAAATTTCATCAAAATCCAAGTATATATAGCTGAGTTATGGCCAAATTAGTTTATGGCTAAAAAACTGTATTAAATTTTGAATTTATATATTACTTTAATATTAGAGCAAGCCAAGCCACAACTTTACTGCCACCCCTCGCATGCAAATGGGGCAGAAACTCGCCTGGCTGGCTGGCTGCAATCAACTGGCCGCTTGTAGCCTGTCACTCCGTGTCCTGCCCGGTATTGTCCTGCCGGCAGCGTACAAGCTTGGCAATTGCAGTGGGCAAAGGGAAGGCGGAGAGGGAAGAGGGACTGGAATCGGTGGCTAAACATTTCCGCGGACGGCACTAGAATTACTTTGAGAGCCCGAGCTAGGAAATTTGCATATTAACCGATGCGACTGGCGTAGGGGAAGAGAGAGGGGAAGGGGGGAATTAATATTTGGCTATTGGCCATATTTAGCTGACAAAACAATAGGAGGCCCGCCGCGAGCTGCGAGCTGCGAGCTGCGTTGCTCTGGCTACCTGTTGTGAAAGCCGCAGCGGCTGAGATGGCCAACAACAACAGCAACAACAACAATTTGGCCAATTGCGAATCGCGAACTGCGAACTGCGAATGATTTTCGCAAAAGCGACGCGCGCTGAGGTCGGCGAGGGAGCTGAAGCTGGCGATGGAGCTGGATGCGTGCACGATACATTGACCCAGTGGACATTTGGTATGCAGGCAAGTCGCTTGGCAACAGTTGCCATAATTGTTGCTGCTGTTGTTGTTGTTGCTGTTGTTGCTGCTGCACTTCATTAGTAAAAACGAACTCGGCTTAGCTCGACTTCAGCTTTGGCTTTGGCTTTCGTTTTTGCATGTGTCGCTAGTTTTTGTTTTTGTTTTTGTTATTTTTTTGGAAAGCCATTGGCAGCAACTTATTGGCAAGGTTTCCTTGCTACCAGCTTTGGCCCTGCCCAGCCCAGCCCCTACCCTGCCCCGCCCCTACCTATCCCAAGTTGAGGCCTTTCACTGTATTCGACGCGCTCAGCTGACGCGCTCAAATTGTCTTAACAATCAAATAGGTGAATCGGTAGCCCTAACCCACATCTGAAAGACTCACACACACACACACACACACCCGCATGCACAGCTCTTCCAGCTTAACATAAATTTGCATAAATACTAAAGACGACATAACTGTAAACCTAATCAAATTTCTGTTTCAAGCTTGATCGAGAAACAAGCGCTAAATAAATAAATTTGGGAGCCCACGAAAACAAGCCAAGGGAAGTGGCAGATACGACGCGTGGATACCCTAGCTTAAGTGAGAAAATGGTTAAGCTAAGGGAGTGAAAGCAAAGAGCGAAAGAGAGGGGAATAGGTAGCTTATAATGATGAAAGCTTAGCTTATTGTTGAGAGAGCTATAAGTAAAGCCTAAAGCTTTGTACTATGTAAGGGGCGATTTCTATGGAATAAGAATATATATAAATTATATACTCAGATAGTTTCATTCCTCGTTCGATTCTCAAAGCATACGAATATGTCCCACATAAACCATATAGCCTGTAAGATTCATTGCTGGGTCGATTTACCATGCACAGGAATATATATAGATATATATAGTAAATTAATTTAGTTTCATTTCATTCTCTTCAAACTCTCTTAACTTTATAATGATATTTATAAGCCATAAAGTTTGTTAGTTTCCTTCTTCTTCCTTTTGCATCTCTTCCATTTCGAACTCTCCACACCTTACAGGGTATTCCATCAAGCAGTTTGGCTACCTTCGCGCGCAGCATTTGCATTTGGTGAAATGAAAACTTTGTCTACAGTATGTGTAGAATGTGTGTGTGTTGTGTATGTGTGCCACATGCCACATGATCAGCAATGCGATTAAAATATCAAGTGTAACCAGAGAGCAGCATCGCAGCAGCGTCTTCAAAGCGTCGCCTCCAAAGAAGAATGCGACGCTCCACTAAGATAAGCCGCGAAGCAGTTGAAATGGAAACTGGCCAACTGACTGACTGACTGACTGACTGACTGACTGACTGACTGACAGCTGCGTCTTTGGAAATGGCGCGCACAAAAGACGCCACTGACGCCACGCCACGCCACGCCAGGCACTTTGACGAAATTGACTTTCTCCATTCAATATAATTAATAGTAATATTTTCTGTTGCACGTCTTCAGAATTATAACGACTCGACAAGTCGAGAGGCTGCGCCATGACGGGCGGCTGCTGCTGCTGCTGCTGCCCAGGAAGTAATTTATTATGGAGCTTGCCGCTCGTAGATCAACGTTCGACATGCGCGCCGAAAATGTGCCCCCAAAAAGCTGAGGTGCGATAATTCATTAGTTGCAATTTGCAGCGCACCACGGGGCGTATGTGTAACAAGTGAAAAGTCAACAGGTAACAGGCAAAAGAGCAACGTGTGTGGCTGGGCTAAGTAAACAAGAGGGAAGGTAGGGAGAAAGAGGGAGAGAGAGAGAGAGAGCAGGGAATGTGGCAAGTAGGTAGGCAGTACGAATAAGAGATACCCTGTAGAGAGGAGGGAAAAGATGAAGACAGTCAGACAAGAGAGAGAGAGAGAGAGAGGCAGTACCAGAGAAACAGCCAGAGAGGGAGGAAGAGAGGAAGTCAGAGTAAGAGAAAAATAGAGGAAGAGAGAGAAAGAATAAGTAAGAGAAATAGAAAAGGAAAAAGAGGGAGAGAGGGATAGTCATTCAGGTAAGAAGACAGCCCAGCCAATGCAGCCAACAGTTTGACAGTTACTGCTGCTTAGGCAAGCCAATATACCCCTCCTTTCTCCCCCTACAGGGTACAAGAATGCAGCAGCTGCAGCACTTGTCGTTTGTCAGTTGTCTCTGCCGCTTGTTTATGCAAATTGTTTCCGGGGGCAAGGCGTGCCGGGCGTGTTGTGCTTGCTCTCCGCAGCTTCATCGACTTTCAAAAACTATTTTTGGCCAACATTTTAGCTTCTTTCAAAGTCTTGACTTTGGCTTTTACTTTTCATTCAAGCCGCTGTCGCTGCACAGAAATTTAAATTAGTTTACTTTTTGGCCACTCTTCGTCTTCTTCTGCTTCTGTTTCGCGTCATTTTTGTCGCTTTATTTTTTACATAACAATCAAATGAACAAATAGCGTAAAAAACAATTTTAGAAACATGGCACGCACTTTGTGGGGTTGCTCGATGGGTTGACAATGGCTAAGTGTCGCCACTGCAGACATTTCACGTTCGTTGACATGGTCGGCTCCCGCCTCATCCCCCTCGTCTGTCAAAGCGTTTGGCGTCAGAAAGTTTCGCCGGCACGCGCGCATTTAGCCCAAGTCAAGTAAAATGTGTTTAACATGAGTTTCTTATTTGATTTGCTACGAAAATGTTATTTAATGTGCGTCGCGATTAAAGCTGCTTATAATTAGATTATATAACATCTCGTTTTGTCCAGCGATTATCTAATTGCACAAAAGAAAGCGACACATGCGACAAGACAAGACACACGCGGGCCAATTAGACAAGTTTGTTGTTGCCTGCTTTGCCTACCCTGTTTACTTCTTCTTTCTCTCTTTCTCCATTTCTTCTTTTCAACTCCGGAACCGACTCGATTGTGCAGTGATCTGTTTGACATATGCTAATCTGCTCGACATAAGCTAATAATTTATTTATTGGAATTTGTTGCCAGCTATGCGGCGCATTATGCTTTTGCATTATTATAATCGCTCTAAGCGCACACACGCTTTTCACACATCAAACGCGACTTTCGCACATAAAAAAGGCTGTTAAAAAAGCTGCTCTAATCATTTTTTTCATTTGCATATCTATTTTTGGACGCACATCATTATCATTTTCACTTTTACGCATGGAAATCGAGTTGAAATCAATAAAAAACGACATTTCAAGCGATACAGTGCTGCCAGCTTAGCTTTTTATCGTCAAAATTAGCTATTTTAAAGTTTAAAGTTCGAAAATAGCTTGAAACAGTTGTCGATCTTCGATTTGATTTGTAACGTCTGCTGTTAAACACTCGAACGCAAGCTGCCTGCTATGCCACTCAGCATTTGAAAGCTGTGCGCGCAGAGTTGTTGTGACAACTTGAGAAAGCTCTCGGGCGAACAGCTGAGCGCAGAAACATGAATTTATCTAGCACCTTATCTTTCGTACACACGCGCACACATCAGGCCACTTCTCTTCCCACCATTGTTTTCGTTTCAGTCCCCAATCAGTTCTACACTGTGTCCGATTGGGAGTGGTTCGCCATTTTTCGTTCTGCGCCAAAAAGGAAAGAAGTTCTGTGTTCGTTTTTTAAATTTCTCATATAGCCGGCATTTTAATTAAAATTCGAAAAGGTGAGTAGAACATGATCAAGCATTATATAAATGGTATCTTCCAACCTGTGACGTGTCTCACTCATTAGAGACATATATAATTTCGTGTATATACATATCTGCTGATATATTCAGTTATCTTAAAAGATTTATAACGATGACTTTTGATTTTCTGTTTTTAATTTGCAAACACTTAGAGTGCAGGTGTACATAGAGTGTGCGTGTGTGTGTGTGCGGGTTCGAAGGTAAATATAGCACTCGATTTGGAGGTGTGTTTAAATGAATAATTTGCGATAATTTAAGCTGTGAATAAACCCCTTTTCTACTTCTACTTGGCTTTTGTGCCCCGCAGTCGTCGTTCGTTTTTGAACTTTCCCCAGCACACACACACACACACACACACACACACATAAGCAAATGCAAATACATGCACATACATATACAAATTAAATACGCTGGCACAAATACATACACGCTCATTTTATGTGCATTTCATCTGCTTGTTTATTTTTTTGTTGTCTGTCTCAAACACTGCCAGCCGGTTTGCCTGTCGACTAACTGGCTGGCGGCGCTTAAGAGAGAGAGAGAGAGCAACGCAAGACAACCAAGAGAGCGGGAGTAACAGAAATGAGCGAACCAGTTACACGTTGACACTTGGCGGCTGCAGCAGCTGCACTTTTCACCTTCTTTCGATAGTTCAAACTCCCATTCCACCACACTTCTTGCTAGTGTATACACACACACACACACAGCTAAGCACATATAAGTATTTTGCTTTTCATTTAGATTGTTCGAGCAATTGTCAAGTTTATCAACAGGGGCTCGCATGGCATTGTAATAAGTATTTGCCTTTCGCACGTACATATGACATAGTAGAATCTAATCAGCACGTCGTAGGGCCCTCTATTTCTGCTGATAATACGCGCAGTTTAAAAATATACCAAATAAAGTCGACTTAGAAAAGCTGTGAGGCTTGTGTGCTCCGAAATTTTGCTTTGAGAAAGTGTAGTCCGCCCATTATACATATGGGCACGGCTTTGAATTAGTTGTAGATATGGCGTGTGCTTTTCATTAGTCAATCCCAGACAAAATCACGCTATCTACACAGCGCAAAATTAAAGGAGGCGGGGATTGTTTAGGCATGCTGTGCCAGCATGACGTTAATTATCAAATAAAGCCCGCTTACTAGGCTGTATCGAAGCAGAAAATTAAATTTGCATGCAAGTGCGCAACAAGTTAATTACTCATAAGCAGCAGCCTTCAGATATGTAGCTAGCTCTGATCTAGAACATTTTGACATATCAATTAATCTACTTATTACGTAAGCTGATCAAATCGCACAATATGTTGTGCAATGTCTGCTGAACTTGACCATTCTGATAAGCTTTGTCTGAAAGAAAAAGACACATTGGCGCCAGATTCAAAGTTCAAATGAGCTTGTCGTGACATTGTACAACACTCAGCTATCGTTATCGATATAAGCATCGCCGTGCCCAAAGTATGAACATTATGCTGATAAGTGTGACCATGAACTTTTCACAAGGGCTCTCTGCGGTTTTTATGCTTCCTCTCACTTTGTCTGACAAGTGTGGAAAAGTTTTCAACACGCGCCGTGTAAACCGCAAGGCAACAACAACATAGTCACAGCAACTGTTCGCTCAGAGCGCAAGAACATGAGAGAGCGTGTGGGAGAACCGTTCATAGTGCAATAATGAGTTGATTGACACTCGATTGCGACCGGCGTATTGCGATAACCGATTACAAACTTGACGCATTCTTGTGTTTTTGTGTGTTGTTTTTTAGTGTTTTAATAATATTAATTATTACTGCGGGCTTTTTAATAAACAGTTAGTTACAGCTATAAATTGAGAGTAGAGAGCGTGGCATCGCATTGAATCTAATCTGATAGCGGGACTATTAAGTATATAGACGAGCGCGATAAGCGCGATTGCGCAACAGATTTGAAATTAGTGCATCACAGATTGCCATACGTCGCAGACGGCGTCGAATAACGGTGCTCAAAGTTTACAGTTATCAGTAGCTACGCGACAAGCGCAGCGTAAAGAATATTAAAAGATTTCTTTGTAGTAATTTTGCGTTTCTAGTCAATTTCCCTTATTTTTTTTTGTTTGACAAAAGCAAAAACAACAAATAGAAAACAAAACACACAAGTCATCATTAAATTTCATTGAACAAATCGTGAATCGTAAATCCACACAATGTTCACCCTAAGTCGTACACTCAACATGGTTTCGCGCCAGCCGCACGCGCAGCATCTTCTACGGACCGCATTCCAAGCGAATTTCGCCACAAGCAACCTGGTAGGTGATGGTCTTGCTCTCAAATTCGAAAACAGATCAAAGTTCACATTGCGTACAATTTGCTCGACTCGTTGCCAGTTTAAGCAGCTTGTCACATTCGAAGTTACTTGCAAGTTAGACGAAACCAAAAATATGGATAAAGAATGCTGCAAGGTGACGGGCACAGCAATGTGACCCATTCGTTATACGCTTAGATTAGAATAAGATGATTTTAATAATACCCTAACTCACATAGAATACCGTATGCAAACCCCAACAGATGGCCCAGAAGATACGCGCCGGACCCGTTGTCGATGTGCTGGGAGATGAGATGACCCGCATCATCTGGCAGTCGATCAAGGATAAGTTGATTCTGCCCTTCCTGGACATTGAACTCCACACATATGATCTGGGCATGGAGAATCGTGACAAGACCGACGATCAGGTGACCATTGACTGCGCTGAGGCTATCAAAAAGTACAATGTGGGCATTAAGTGTGCCACCATTACGCCCGATGAGAAGCGTGTCGAGGAATTCAAGCTGAAGAAGATGTGGAAGTCACCTAATGGAACCATTCGTAACATTCTTGGCGGCACTGTGTTCCGTGAGGCCATCATTTGCAAGAATGTGCCACGTCTGGTCACCGGCTGGAAGCAACCCATTGTCATTGGTCGTCACGCCCATGCCGATCAGTACAAGGCTGTGGACTATTTGGTGCCTGGTGCCGGTCAGCTGACACTCACCTGGAAGGGCAAGGACGGTAAGGTCATCGAGGAGGTCATCAATGACTTCAAGGGACCCGGCGTCGCTCTGGGCATGTTCAACACAGACGAATCCATTGTGGCCTTCGCTGAGGCATCCTTCAAATTCGCCCTGGACCGCAAGCTGCCGCTGTACATGAGCACCAAGAACACAATCCTCAAGAAATACGATGGTCGTTTCAAGGACATCTTTGAGGATCTGTACCAGAAGACATACAAGAAGTCATACGAGGCCGCTGGCATCTGGTACGAGCACAGGCTGATCGACGACATGGTCGCCTACTGCATGAAGTCCGAGGGTGGCTTCGTGTGGGCCTGCAAGAACTACGACGGTGATGTGCAATCTGATTCCATTGCCCAGGGCTATGGTTCATTGGGTCTGATGACCTCGGTGCTGCTGTGTCCCGATGGCAAGACTGTTGAGGCTGAGGCTGCTCACGGCACTGTGACGCGCCATTATCGCATGTACCAGCAGGGCAAGGAGACCTCCACCAATCCCATTGCATCGATCTTTGCCTGGACCCGCGGTCTGCTGCAACGCGCCAAGCTCGATAACAATGTGCAGCTGAAGAACTTTGCCGAGACCCTTGAGCAAGTGTGCATCGATACCATCGAGGGTGGTGTCATGACCAAGGATTTAGCTATTGTGGTCAAGGGTAGCATTAACGCTGTCGAGCGTAAGGACTACCAGGAGACCTTTGAGTTCATGGAGACGCTGGGCAAGAACCTCGAGGCAGCCCTGGTTACGGGCAACAAGAAGGCGTCGAAGATCTAAGAAAACTACTCACATCCCTTCATGTCGCTGTATCGTGCATATATGTAGCTATCTATCTATTTGTATTCATGTATGTCGACGTCCCCACACAACTACTCTTTGTCTCCCCCTCCTCCTCATTGTCTCTGCGAGACCCCATTACCAAGGCATTCTAAATGTTATATGTATATTCCTTCTCCCCCGGGAAACGTATAAATTTTAAATAAACAAATATTTTTATACCGATAAGTTGCCGTTATGTCGTCGTTGTTATTGCGCGCCTGAGTAAGGTCTTTAACCTGGCAAGAAGGGGGCCGGCAGCACCACCCACCCAGGCGGGCAGGCCGACAGTTGGCCGTCCTCCACCTACCTGTTATATAGAGGCCACTTGAGAGGCTTCGGGTTGGACAAACGGCTGAGCTTATTGGATTTGCGCCCAGCTGCAGCTGGCGACAGTCTTGAGTCGACGCTCGTGGGCAACGCATCCATCCGGTAACCATCGGCAACGATTCGCGTGCTGCTATGTTGGTCAAAGCTGTGGGCTATGGCTACTGCCTGGGCTATCTGCTGGCGCTGCTCAGCTGGCCTGCCAGGGGCGTGGCTTATCCGGCCAATAGCTATAGGGATCTGGACATCTGCAATCATTGGAATGGACGCCGACACTTTCTGGAGTTGGGCGAACGTGGTGAGCTGCATGCGCGCAATGTGAGCACCACAGCGTTTCGAGTGAGTCTGCAAAGGAGTGGCTGATCTAGAGGATCTGTAGCTTTGCCTCTCTTTATTCCTCACTAGAGCTCGCAGCTGGGCCTGAAGAACGAGCTGAGCGCCGCGGATGTGTGGTACCAGTGCAATCTGGAGCTGGTCACCTGTGCCGAGTGCGTTATTCGGGTGACCTTCACGCATGCTAACTTTTCCAAGAGCTGCAGCAACACCGGTGGCAAATCCAACATGTGTCCCTGCGAGCATATACAGTTCTCGGAGCCGCCCTATGACACCACCATCTCGGGTCAGGAGTTCTGTGGCGACGGCAAGGTGTTCCGCAGCAAGACCAGAACGTTGCAGCTGAAGTTCTACTATCGCGCTACCAATGCGCATGTCTTCTCGCTGCAGTACTTTTCGGAGCGTAAGTATTAAGGGGATAATCCTTGGGGGAAATCCTTGGAGGAAATCCCTGGGGGAAATCCCTTCAAAAGATTAATGGGGAGGATCCCTGATTGAAATCCCTGAAAGAGATCCTTGGAGGGGAGCCCAACAGGAGATCCCTAGAAGAGAGATCTCTCTTACAACTAATCTTTCCTCTTCTCCTCAGGCAATGTAAAGATTGTCAGCGGCTCCCCCAAGCAGTCCATTGTGGGCAGCGGTTCGGCGCAGTTTGTGCCGCTAGTCATATCGACGCCCTACTTTCCCATGGCCTATCCGCGTGACTATGGCATCGAGCACATACTCACGTGTGAGGCGGACAACTGTCAGGTGCGTCTGGACTTTACGGACTTTCAACTGGGATTGGCTTCCACGCTGGAGATCTTCGATTCCAATGGGCAAATGTTGGACTCCTATACGGGTGAACACTTCCGGCCGCCCATCACAGTCAGTAGCGGCAAATCGCTGCTGCTGCAGTTCCGGGGCAATTCCGCAACCGGCGTTGGGTTTCGTGCCGAGGTGAGCTTTGTGTCCTCGAAGCAGCTAAAGGACGAGCGACTGGTGCCGTATACGGGTGAGTGAACGGGTGTGGGTGGACGTGGCAGGCGTAACTGACACTTGAGGGTCTGCAATTGTCATATCGATTTTGGCCTAGGAGGAAGGAGGAGGAGAAGGGGGAGTAGGGGCTGCCTGGTGGGGGCGTTGTGTAAATTTCAATGTCAAAGCAAGTGAGACGCGACTCTTTGGTTTGGTAACGCAATCGATATGGTTGACCTAATGTGCCGAACTGGGGTAGACTGCGTCATACCCTGGCACTGATTGCGCCTTCGTTTTCTTCCTCTGTAGACTGCGGCGGCATGGTCACTGGTCCGGGTGGCGCCATCACCATGATGAACATGATCGAGAATGCAACAGATGTGCGACTCTTCGACTGCATCTGGATTATTAAGCCGGGCAACAATTACATGATGATGAAGACGCACATCTCGCTGCGTGTGGATGACTTCTATGGCATGGCAGCCCGTTCCGAGCTGACCATCCGACAGGGCACCACATCGGATGCACCGGAAATCGAGAACGTGATGTGGCCCAACAATGGGCTGAGCAAGGAGAGCCATGTGGCGCCCATACTGACGGGCTACTACATACGACTGCGCGGCGTCTTTGGCATGTCCTCCAAGCTGGCCATAGTCTACAGTGTCTTCAACTATCTGAGTGGGTAGACGGGAAGGGAAGGGGTTAATCCTCATCTCATTTCTAATGGTTTCCCCCTTCTGATTGCAGATTGCTACATCGGTTCGGAGTTTCTGTGTGGGAACAATCACTGCATCTCTATTCGGCTGCACTGCGACGGTTTCGATCACTGCGGCGATGGCAGCGATGAGCCGGACACATGCGAGGAGGATTGGGCGCATTTGCATCACGATCGACGCTGGTATTCACACAAGCCCAACTATTACTTTCCCAAGATCGATCAGTATCCAGATCTGAAGACAGCGACGGGCATCTTCATCATCAGCACGCTGGGCATATTTGGCGTGCTCTCCGGCTGGATGGTGATCCTGTACAGAATGGGAGTGCGTGCGCGACATCAACGCGAGCTGCAGAGCCATCTGCAAACCATTAGCGAATTGCTCGACCGACAGGACGAGGATCGCACACCGGATGAACCGCCCAGCTATGAGGCACCGCCCGACTACGAGGAGGTCATCAAGGTGGGCATGCAGCAGGAGCTGCGTGAGCCACGGCGGCAGCGACGACGTGCGCGACAACAACGTGGCGAACGTGGTTGCAGTCGTGCGCCAAGCAACTGCACCATGCAATCGATGGTGCCACTGCATCGCAGCTGCAGTCTGGAGGATCAGGAGCAGCCCAGCACCTCAGCGGCGGCAATGACGCGTGCCGTTGCCTCCACGGATACATCACAGGATGGGGCGCAGGCCCAGCCGCAACAGCAGCAGCAGCTTTCGCAGCGCATGTTGCTGGCCACCGCCATTTGTGGTAAGTCATTGGATTAGTCCCGGCTTAGTCCTCCACTGCATCCCTCCCCACCTGCACTCGCTAATTTACCCACAGAATCTCATTTACAGGCGCTGCAGGCACGTCTGGCACGCCAGCAGCGATCGCAGGTGTCGGCCCCAGCGTCGTCAGCACCTTGGGGCTTTCAACGTGCCCGACATCGTTTTCCACTGGGCGTGAACTATCCACAGCCAGTGCAGGCGCAGGGCCAGGCACGGCACAGCCACAGACGCCGAACAGCGCGGCGGACGATGGCACCGACACCTTTCGAGACCGTTCACTCGATATATCACTCACTCTAGGCCTGCCCTCCACATCGGCGGGCAGCATCACTTCCACATCGACGCCTGTGCCCGCCGCCCTGCCCGTCCAGAGCCTGGCCAGCAATTGCACTGAGCACACGTACCTGAAGCGCTCGTGGCTGCTGGTGCAACAGGCACCCCAAAGGGGACAGCGTTGCCGCGTTGGACGACTGCGTCACACGTTCTCCTCGCCGGAGGCATTCACGGCTGACGAGTTGCATCTGCCATATCCGGATTTCATGAGCTACGGCACGAATTTGCCACACGAGCGCAGCAGCAGTAACTTTGGCTCCGAACTCTCAAGGGATCCCTCCAGCTACAGCTTGGGAAAACGTGCCCGCTTAGCCGCTGCCGAGCAGAGCGAATGTGCCACATTGACACCCGAGCGGGAGTGTTCGGCAGAGACGCTGCAGTCGGAGCTAACACAATCGCAGCAAGAGTTAATTGCCTCATACAGCGACAGCGAGGCAGAGCAGCAGGTGTCCTGCTTTGGTGCCGTCATCTCGCAGCGACCCAAACGACGACGCGTGCGCAGTCGATCCTTGGGTGGCGGAAGCGCTGGCCGGCGGCGACGTCAAATGCAGCGTAGCTCCTCTGCGGATCTACTCATCTATGCAACGATGCAGAGCAAGGGGAATGGAATGGGAACGGGAGAACGTTTGTTCTTCATATGAAGGAATAATGAGGAGGTAATTGGAATCAAAGTATTATGCCTAGTGTGATGCTGTTCGGGAACTGGTCGTGTGGGAATCATAGTCAATACCCTCCCCTCTATATTTATATATAGCATCTATATGAAACTTAAATAAACCGTTAACTGATATATCATTTGATCTAATCTAATCTTTGAAAAACACGTGTGTGACCTGTTATATATGTATATATTTCTTGTATATAGCGTTTCTCTGCATTTATGCAGTGCATGCCAAACTGTAGGCGTACAGTTTGACAGGCCTGTGTGAGTGCGTTCGGGTGCAGAACAAAGGACAGAAACCAAAGCTATGCACTATGCTTTATGTATACCTGTATATATCGTGTGTGAGTGTGAGTGTGTGTGTATGTGTGTGTGTAGACGATTACAATACATAATACCAAAGGCTAGGGTAGTAGGACACGCCTGCTAGCCAGACGCTGCAGCCTACATAAGTTTTGTTTTTGTTTGTTTGGTTAATACATGATATTATGGACTATATATATTCCTCGTTCTCTATGGCTGCAACTGCTGCTTGAGATTCTCGGCCAGCAGCGATTTGCCCGCATCCAGTGGCCCCACAATGTTGCGCAAGCTGTCGATGCTGTTGCGCAATTTGGTTGCCTGAAACTTGTTGGGCAATTTGGGGGAGCCGCCAACGGATGCAAATGCAAAGGTTTTGTACTCCTGCAGGACACAAAAGGAAATCAAAATACATATGTATATATATTGTATTAATCTCAACTGTTTACGTATGTGTATGTATGTAGGTTTTATTTGCGGCAGCAAAAGAGAGAAATAAAGAAATTATAATTAAAACAAACAAAACTGAAGCAGGTAAACCGCAATTAAGGTCAATGTATCCATATATCAACTAAAAAGTAAGGTAATTATAAATTCTTATGCATGTGTGTATGTGTGTGTGTGTATGTGTGTTATAAATAGGCATGACAAACAGTTGGAGTACTGCAAATGGCAACGCAGGTGCTTTAGAAGCTACACATTGTGCGGGCGGGGCGGGGTACAAACTGAATATAATATAATACTCCATTCGAGTTGCTTACAAACAAAAGCTAATCGTAATAATAGTAATAATAATAATAGAGAGAGATAACGGAAAAGTCATGGATTCTCAATGGATGGCGACGCTCAGGTTACCTGATTCGCACTGGGCGAACTGGCCTCGCTGACTGTGGCCGGCGCCTGGCCCATATACGACTGAAATGTGGCACCTCCACCATGATCGCCACGATGCGAACCGCTGCCGGTGCCGCGTGTCGTGACCTTCTCCTGCAGCGAATTGAAGGTCTTTGATAGCCAGGGTTGCCAGCTGTTGCGATTGGTCTGCATTTCGCTGAGTGTGTTGCTTAGCTGATGGTTTAGATCCTGATTCTTGCATTCAGCCTCCACTTGGGCGAGCTTGGCCTGCGCTAGCTCCAGTTCTAGTTCACGTATGCGCTGCGAGGCGGCGTTTAGTGGATCCAAAGGACCCAGAGGCGCCTCGTTGGCAGCACTCATGGAATTTGAAGCTCTATTGGAGCCGCCTCCAGCCACTGTTGCCTGTTGTTTGGTGGCATTGTCATTGCCCACATCGATCTGCTGCAGACAATGCGAGCATTTGGAAACCGTGTGCTGTAAAAGGGGAGAAGCGAGTTAAGCAGCAGTCAGAAGAGATTGATTCCCTTTACTAACCATAACCTTGCCGAGCGTCTCATTGAGAGTGTTCATGTCCTGCTCCTGCCGCTGTATGATCTGTTTATATTCCTGTATGATGCCTGTGTGCTTCTTCTCCTTCTCCACCGCACGTTCTGTTGCGCCCGACAACTGTTGGGTCAACGATTCGATCTCTGCCTGCAGTTTGCGCCGCTCCTCACCGAAGCGACTCTCATAGATCTGTGCCTCCTTCTCCAGCCGTTCCTTGTGCTGTTTCTTCAGCAGAAACTCCTCCTCGTACTGCTTTAACTTCTTGATCTTCCGCTCGCATGCCTGCTTCATCACCTTGCGCGCCTGACTGGAGCTGCGACACTTTTTGGGCAGCGTAACGCGGAAATATTTGAGTATACCCTCGAAATCGAGTTGACGTAAATCCGATTCGCAGATCGACAACAATGTCACGGCCACCTGGAAGAGTACAGGCAAGCCGTCGAGCAGGAATACATCGAGTACATGGAACACAAAGCAGAGCGGGAAGCGTGCCGTATACAACGTTAGGAACCACTGGGAGGCATACATGTGCGTCTCAATGCCGCAGGCTGTGAAATGCTCATGCAGCTTGGGTAGCTGATCCTTGATCAAGCGTTCGAGCTGATAGAGGCGCAGATAGAGCACCTCGAAGCCCGCCTTGTAGAGATCACGCAAGCCGTAGTCGTACATAAGGGAGACCAGCACACAGAAGGCATCCTCCTCGGGCATCTAAGGAGTACAAAGAATATAGTTAGCAATTGTAGGGTTAGTAATAAGAAGCAGTCGGCACTATCTCTTACTCACATGCAACAGCAGACTAGCTGCTATGAAACTGAGGCCCTGGCAATAGCCAACCTCGCTGTCATGGACGGCATACGCTTTGGACACCTTGAACAGGGCATCCTGACCAGAGCCACCGCTCTCCTTAAAACATTTGTGCGCCGGGAATGTGCGATGTATATCGCGCTGTATGACTGTCTCGCATTTGGTTTCCTTTGCAAAACAAAAAAAATAAATAAATTTAGCTAATGTCACCACAAACCGCAGAGCAAGTTACTCACTTTGGTGATAAGGATCTTGTACATGTCATTCATCTCAACTTTTCCCTCTACATTTGCCAATTTCTGCCAGATTTTTTCACGCAGTGCCTCCGGCACACCCAGACGCACTAAGGGTGCCAGATTCTTGGGACGTTTCTCACTGTCCCATTCACGCAAAATGGGATCCCATTCGTCGAGCGTGTCCTGTGAACAATCCTTCGAGACTTCTCCAGTGCCGCTGAGTAACGGCTCATCGCCATCGCTGCTGTAGTCAGTGGGGCAATCATCCTCAATTGAGGCTATGGACGAGCTGCGCACAATGCGTGATAAATTATTCATGCCCATCTTCAGCAGCGACGCAGAACCCTGCTGGCCACTCGCCTGATCGGTGATCTCCTCCGAGGGATCAATGCTGTTCACCTTCCAGTTGAGTTCATCGGTTCGCTTGAGATGCAAATAGAAGCGTAGCGTCATGGGTCGCTTGGACATGAAGTGATCCATAATGCGCATTTCACTGGCCGACTGAATGGTCACCGGCGTCTCGATAACAAAGCGCACCGGCTCCTCTATGCCACGCATAACAATGTCGACGGCAACAGTAAGATTTGTTTTGGACGTTTCCATATTCAGCTGCTCGAAAGCCTTTGCCTTCCACTCGGCACGTATGGCATACGCATTGAGGCAGGCACTCACATTGTCTGAATCGCTACACCCAGCTCCCTGGGTGGGCACATAGCTCATGTTGAGCATATCAATGAGATGCATATCCTTTTGGGCAACCAACTTGCCAGGTGCAACGAGCACGCCAAAGCAGCGCTCGATGTACAGCGGCTGCAGCACATTCGATGCGGTCTGCTTGACGGTGATGCACACCTCCTTGTCTGTATTCGCGCGTAGCTTAAAACAGCCACGATCTCGAGGCACAGCCGCAAACGAATTCTTGGCCACACGCTCACGTATCTCCAGCGAGACAATGAATTCATAGCCAGCGGTATTTAAGGGATTTCCACTCACATCCGATGTGACTGAGTTGACCATATCCACAGCTGAAGTGAGGCTGCAGCTCATGCTGGGTGCGTAGGTCTGAAAGGCTTTCTGGAAGCAGGCTGCAAGCAAAGAGAAGGCATTAGATATTAAACTGGACAACAGCTCAACTGATGCCACTCACCGCTCACTTGATTCACCGCCTCCGGTATATGGCAACGGAAAACATGGCACTGGAATAGCGCATCCCCATGCAGCCAGGTGAATGCGAAGCAACCATTCTCCACAGTGTCAACGGGTCCGCGATAATACAATATAATGCTCGATATCTCATAGGTGGCAATTATCGTGTTGCTTTCGGCGTCGTGCAAGCTGCAATTGATCGAAAGTTAAATATTAATTGAGCTTTATTGTCCAGGGTTAAACTATATAAACCGATCAGTTTGTTTAATATTCGTGTCAGCGTAAAAGCTGAATAAATATTTGAGAAATTGCTACCAAAGTGAGAATTGGTAACTGTAAAAGTAAACAACATAACAAATGGCTGCCTTTTACAGCGAGTTAACAGGCTATGTTAACATTAACAGCAGCTTGTTTACTTTTTGGATATTGCGATGTTAAATTTGCCTTTGCAATAAATCAAAGAAATAAAAATAATGAAATGAAAAGCTTTTCAGCCGATATGCTTTGCCAATGCTAGATAAAACTTCAGTACAAATCACTGTGTTATTTACAATTCTCTAGGGCGATAATTGGATTCGGTATGATTCATTACTTTTTAATACACTTACACAACCAGGCCATCGGAGCAATTGGGTATGCTGACGGTAATCTTGAGACCGACAGATTTGGAGCCACTGTTCAGTTCGCTCATGATGCGATAAACATCCGTTTCGGATTTAGGTGCATTTATGTTGGCCGCACCCAAATAGGTGACTCCAGCGAATATGGTGCAACCCTGATCGATTTCTGAAACTTTTAATTGGAATCGATGAAGCATAAAGATCTTGTTGGCATTACTATATGTTGTGCACTTACCCTCCTCATCGGTAGTGTCACATTTTTCGGGCTTCATGGCGTCCTGTTTCTCCTCAATGCACGCCGGACTGGCATCAATGCAGTCATAGAATACCGACTGACCCACACGATTGTGCTCCGAGTTTGAAGCATCCTCCGATTCATCGCAGCCTTTGGGTGAGAACATGCATTTGAAACGCATTTCTGTATCGCCTGCGGTTTCCGTTTGGGTTTTGTTGCGGCCTGCCAAAGGCAAAGTCAATGATTTCTGCTGTTGTTGTTGTTGTTGCTGTGATCGCGGCTGTTGTTGTTGTTGCTGCTGCTGGTGCTGTTGCTGTTGCTGGTGACGCGTCTTATCGCCGACAGCTGCAAATGTTAATTGGCAATTATGACAAAGTGTTTAAAATGGAAATAACTCTATTCAACTATCGTATTGTCGTGTTGCAAGTTTCATTCGTTTGTTTTTAATTTCATTTCGATTCTTTGTTGTTGTTGCCATGACAGCGTCTGGAATTCTAGGGTAGCTCGCCCAGATAAGATTGCGCACTAGGCTTACCAGGGTGAGCTTTAAAAGGCGTGAGCGCCTCGTTTAGGTGCGTCGCAACGTCGCATTTCTTTTCTATGTGTGTGTGTGTGTGTGTGTGTGTGCACAGCTGGCGACGTCGACGACGGCTGTTAAACAACTGAGTGCGTCGGCGCTCGTAACTTTTGCTTTCTTTCAGTTCTTTTGGTTTTGCATTGTTCTGCATGATTGTTACTCACCTCCACCACCATTGCGCTCCAACTCCAGGTCGCGTAAGGCATCGGTCATTTCGTGCTTGATGTCGCTTATATTACGATTGTGCGCCATGTCCAGGGTGGGTGAAAGATCACCGCTAGCTCCAAGAGGTGACAGCGCCAGGGCACTCAACGATTCGGTGACTTTTGTAGCCACTGTCTCTGCACTGGTGGGCGGTGAGGCCACCTGCTCCAATGGGGTTGCCACATTGCTATCGGTGACAATCTCGTATTCGCCACTGGTGGTAATTGAAGATTCGGAGGATTTGGTACTCAGATTATCATCCATTATGCAGTTTTGTGTGTGGGAATTTGTGTTTTGTTCGTAAGAGTGTGTGCGCTCGCTCAAGGTTGTCTTAGGTCCGCGTATGAGTGTGCAACACAAACAGCCACGAATTTATTTCGTCTTGTTTATTTCTTTTTTGTTGTTATTTCTGCCTAGCTTATGAATTGCGCATTTTCTAGCAGTTAAACAATTAAGTCTCTATTTATATTTATACGTTTGTTTGAATTCAATTAAAGAGTTTCTTTAATTTTCAATGCACCTCCACTCCATTGTTTGGCTTTTGCCTTAAATCGATGACGAATCGGAACGTTTCTGTGGGGTACGTTTGGGGGGGCGTCAATTGCGTTGCATTTGTATGCGTGTGTGAGTGTGTGTTCGGATGTCTGTGTGTTTGTGTGACACAAAAACTACACTCGTAGGGTGGCGCTAATGTCGTCGTTGCCGTCGTATTTGGGGTCAATAGTTGCCTTCTTTCCGTACTATGTATAGATTTTTGTTTACATATTTTTGCGGTGTTGGTAAGCGCAGCGCATTGCGTAAAGTGTTGGTAGCTAATTTAATGCTAGTGCTGTTGAGCAATATGATTACAATCCACAACATTCGCAGGATTCTGGGAAAAGAATTCCTCATTTATGTATGCACTCATAATTGCCATATCAGCTTATCAGTTATGGATTCACAACACTCACAACGCCAATTTTCTAATATTAAGTTGGATTTAGGAACATCAAAAGCAAGAGCCTCAACTTTTTTGTAATCAGTCAGATTACTTCACTTAATCCCACAACTTATCGTGTCATAGAATCGGCAACAATCGATAGAACGAATAAAATATTTAATGAACACTGTTTGACAGAAAACTGCTAAACATTTCTCAGTACTGACAACTATCGATAGATGCGATAGTCTTACCGCGCTGTCTGACCAAAAAAACGTGCGCGTGCTTGGTTTCGTTGTAATTTTAAGAATTTACAACTAATTCTCAAAATTGCCAATCTTTGTCAGACATTATTTTAAGAACAGCACAATGTGGCCGCGCTTTGGCATTAAAATTGGAAACAGCACATTGTGCATTGCTTATGTAAGGGCCGATGGCAAGGCTGAAGTCATTGCGAACAAACAGGGCGACCGCGTCTCGCAGGCGTGTTTGCTCTGGGATGGCGATACGGAGATTGAGTGTGGTCTAACGGCGAAACAGAAGATGGCCACACGTCCCAAGCAAGCGGTGGCACACAGTTTCCAGTTGCTGCAGCCCAAGTCGGCGCTCAGCGAGGACAAACTGGCCAATGCCATCAAGGAAGTGCCATGTGATTTCGACAAGGAGGCGTTAGTCTTCCGAATGGAGCATACGATACCAGCCGAGCGTGAGGATCAGGACGACAAAGTGGTCAGCAAAGAGTTGAGCGCGTTTCAGGTTACCGAACAGCTGCTGCGAGCCGAACTGGAACTGGCGCGACAATACCATAGCGATAGCGAACAGGCACCCATTGCGGTGCTTTCAATACCAAGCTACTATCCCCCGCAAGCCGCGAAGTTGCTCTCAGACGCTGCCGCAGCGGCGGGCTTCCATGTGGCCCAGGTCATTGCGGAGCCCACGGCGGCGGTGCTTTGCTATAAAATCGGAGAGGAGCCGCTGGAGCAGCCGAGCGAACGGAAGCATGTGCTGACCATCAAATGTGGTGGATTGTACAGCGATTTCGCTTTATATGCCGTCCAGAATGGTTTCTTTATTGAGCTGGCCACTTTTGGCCCATTTCCGATTGGCGGCCGACAATTCACCGAGGCGCTGGTGCAATTTATCTGCGAGGAGTTCAAGCGCAAGTACAAACTGGATCCGCATGAATCACGTCGTTCGCTGGCCAAAATCCGCTCCGCTGCTGCCAATTGCAAGCACATACTGACAACGCTGCCCTCCACCCAACTGTATATTGATTCCCTGATGGATGGCGTCGACTTCAATTCCCAAATGTCACGTGCTCGCTTCGAGAGCTTAATACAGCCGGTGATCAATGGCTTTATCCAGCAGCTCAGCGAGTGCGTGGAGAAGGCACAACAGGATCATCCGGAATTAAAGCGAATCGATGACATTGTGTTGCTCGGTGCCACCATGCAGATACCAAAGCTACAGGCGGCGGTGGCTGCTCGCTTCCCGGACGCCAAGCTGCACAATAGCAACTCAACGGACGAGGTGGTAGCCATTGGTTGTGCCCGACAGGCGGTGTTCCTGCTTGATCCTCTGCAGGCACAGCTGCAAAAAGCCGACGAATGTGTTCTTGCCGAGGATGATTTATACATCTGGCATGGCAATGATGAGTCTAATGCCAAACTGGTGCTTAGCAAGGGCAGCATACTGCCGGCCAAGATCAAGGTGTCGTTGCCACAGTCTGGCGAGGGCGATGCCAGCGACGCTCAGGCCTCGTTCAAACTGCGAACTGGACAAAGTGAGATACAGGCACATTTGCCCGAAACGACGCCCACAATAGACGACGGCCTGTTTCAGCTAGAGGTCGAGGTCGACTGGGATGATAAGGATGGCAACATTGTGCCATTGGTGCGACTACGTTGTATGTGAACTCAATCATTTAGTCTATTTATTGTTGGTAGCCCAATACTTATCATAAAAGTGTATGTAATAAATTCAAATGCTTCAATCATTTACTCTGTCCAAGATTCTCTTTGATGCTAGGTTAAAACTTATGTTAATTTAAATTTTAAAATTCCAACGATTTGCTGTTAAAGTTGCGCTCCATCTTGCGTAGGAACTCCTCGAAGACCACAACGCCTTTGAACATGCTGGTCTTCTTGTAGTCTTTGATGCGACTCTTATCCTCCGGCGCCTCCATGTAGCTCTTGGTCTTGTCATCGTATGCATTGATCTCCTGCATCAGTTGCGTAATAGTGGGCACCGTAGTTGGATCGAACTTGGCCGCGGCGCTGGCGCTGAAGGGTAGACAGACCTTGCCCGTAGAGGGATGTATACAGAAGGGAGCCTTGAGCAAATGGTTGAAGCCCTTGGTAACATTGATATCCAAACGTGGATAGAGCAGACACAGCTGCACCTCTTCCACAATGTTCTTCAGTTTGCGACTCCACACGCTGGATGAGGTAGTGCGCATAGAGTTGGAGTAGCGCACAAAGCTATCCCAGATTAGCCTCGAGTGGACGCCATCTTCGTGCGTCTTTTGCAGATATGCTTCCATTTCACTGCGTGCGCCGTCGTCGCTTATTATTTGCAGCAGCTTATTGACGCCCATGGGTGTGCCAAAAAGATTCTGATCCTCCAGTACAATCTCCTCGAACATGGGCTCCACAATTTTCAGCGCGCGTCGCACACTGTGATGCGGACGCTCGCCCATTGTGACACGTGGTGTGCTGCTCGAAAAGGTCAATAGGTAAAGATATTCCGCCACAGCTGAGCGTGCACGTCCATTCAAATGACGCGCTGTATGATCACAGACCCAACAATGTATGCCACGACGACCCGAGAAGATCCAGAGCATGTGCTCAAAACCGAAATCCTCACGTAGAGCAGCCTCCAACACTTTCACTGCCAACACCATGAACTTCCAGCACTTGTTGCACATCTCTGCGCCGGAGCAACAGTTACGTATGTCATCGTAGTCCGTTGCATCGATATCGAAGACCAATTCACGCTGCACGGGCGACAAACCACCGGGTATTGTGCGAAAGTTCTTCGGCCTGCTAGAGAAAACGGGACCTATGTCAATCTTGAAGGGATTACGCGAACAGATGTCCTTCTCCAGCTCGGCCTGTGTCTCATAGCACAGATAGCGTATGTAGATGTCGTCGTGCAGCGTAAACGAAATCTCCCGATTGACGAAAATGTTGTCCTCAGCTGGAGAGGAGTTAGAATTAGTTATGTTGTAAGGTAGGTAGAGGGAAGCTATACTCACAGTGACCATAGTTGAGCCAACGACAGAAAGGCTTGTGCGGAAAGAGGCGTCTGTAGTAGACGGGCAACATGTCAGGCAGCATGTTGGCATCGAAGACGGGCACCTTTTGGACCTCCTGCGCTGTAGGCTGAGGCTCCTGCTCTGTGTTTACTTCCGGCATGTTGAGCTGTCAGAGATATAAGCGAACTATTTACAATGTATTCATGCAGATACGTATACATATCACACATCTATACAACTCAGCTGTGTATCTTTTTGCCTCTCCCTTTTACTTTCTCAACTTTGTTGCGTTGCATTTTGAGCCCTTTCCGACTCAGTGGATTAGCTGATAATTATAATCTATGATCTCAAATAAAACCAATTCTCATTTCGTTTTTTGTCGAAACCTTATTGCTATATATTTATATAGATTTTTTTTGTTACTTTTTATGTTTCTTTTTCAAAGAGAAATACACGGTTTGAGCTTAAAATATTTAGATATTTTAACGACATGCAATTTAAAAGTACTTTTCGCTAATTAATTGTCAATCAATGAATCGAGTTGAGTCGAATCGGAGAATCGAGTTAACACAATGGAATAAGATAGTACCGCGAAAAAAATATATATAAAATGGTCAATATGAGTCTCTGATAAATTTGCTTAGCGACTACTATATAGAAAGTCTATATTTATATATATTTATATGTGTGTATAGATGTATATATAATGTGTGTGTGTGTGTGTGTATATGTTTATAGCTTTTTATACTCGTAAAGTAACTACTAATCGTTTAATGTCTATGTTAGATCATGTTTTGTTGGTGTTTCCTATACTTAAATATATATACTATATCCAATACAAGCGTCACAGAGCCCACACGACCGCCGACTGCACACACACAGGCACAGACACTCACGCACACGCACATACAAGCAAACCCATACAAACACACACACACACACACGCTCACATGCACGCTACACAGACAAACAAGCCATGCAGTGTGCTCGGTTTAGGCAACAGTCAGGCGAATGTCCTGCATTTTGTGCTGCTGCCAGGAGTGCGCCGGCTGCCGGGGCGGTGCTGTGTTATACAGCGTCACAGATGCAATATGATTGTTAGGCATCACTTCGAATATCAGATCCTGATAGCCATAGCAAAAGGTGGAGCCAAAGGGATTCGCCGTATTCGTCGAGCTGGCGCGATGCAGCACAACCGGACGCTCGGATGTGTCCAGTGAGCCGCTAATCTCATCCCATTTGGTATAGGCAGTTATGTTGACATGATCATGCTTGCTCTCGCTAGCGCCAGACTGATGATCGGTCTCCAGTTGAAACTGGAATTCACAGCGATGGTACATATTGAAATTGAAGTGGCCCGGATAGTTGGTGTGCAGTATGAACTTCTTGCAGGTCTGTGTTCGGGCATCGAACAACACGTCGATGCCAAGCGTGAAGTAGTTGAAGAAGATGTCACTGCGTTTGCTCTGCACTTGGCGATTCACACTCGAGCTGTGTATCTTCATTTTGTCCTCACTCTTGAAGAAGATGCGATTCGGGGCACCCAAATTGGTGGCCACATCCTCGCAGCTGTCGCCGAAGAGCAGCTCACGCGTAAAGCACTGACGGCGTGGCTCTAAGGCACGACCCGAACCCTCGGTGAAGAGTTTTAGCTTAAGACCCTTGGTGTGTCCGTATGTGGTGCGCAGCACGGCTGCCGACTCCAGATACATTTGTCGATAATAGCAGGATAGCGGCAGTGATGGTGCACGATTCTCGGCAACGTTGCTGCCCGCATACAGGGACATTTTGCATACCACAGGAGAGGCGCCATTGAGGAACACCAGGGAGCCGAGGCCATGGCCATAGCCCGAGTGTAGCTTACTGTCCACGGGGAAGTAGAAGCTTAGGCCACGAAAGTGTAGAGCAAAGAGCTGCTTGGCTGCATCGTACACACCCGGATGGGTGGCACCAAACGAATGCTCAATCTGTTCGATGCTGGGAAGCACTTCGGGTGAATTGAAGTGGACGCCACAGTATTTCAGCTTCACCAGCTTCATATTGAACACTTCAATGGTTTTCAGGCGCTGCACAACCGGATCAAAGATTAAACGTAGTCCATCCTGGGGTAAATTAATAATCATGTCCACGCCCAAGGGGTCCGTATCCGAGTACAGTACTTGTACGCCCTTTATGATGCCCACCTGGGACTGTATGATGGATATGGCCTGGGAAAAGTGCATGCCCAGCACAAATTCCCAGGCTTCGCAGCCCACCGAGATTTCAGGCACAATTTCCAGGTCGAGCATTTTCTGTGGCAGAACACACAAACACAAACAAATATTTAGATGATGTTTTGTTTTGTTTGCTGATTTTGTTTTCTTTGTTTCTTTTTGTTTTCTTTGTTGCTTTTGTTTTTGTTTAATATTATTTTTGCCACCTTACTGACCTTGATATGTGAAATCAGCTGCGACCCACGAAAATATGCGCAATTTCGTGTTGTTTTTGTTATTGTTTTGTCTTGTTATTTGTTCAAGTCCGTTGTTTCTTTCTGCCTCTTCTTCTGCTTCTGTGTCTGAGTTGTTGCTGCAAGCGCTGTTTATCTTGTTTATTCTCGTTTGTATTTTGCACGTTCAATTGTTTGATTGCGTAAACATGTAATTTTGGGCGTTTTGCAATTAATCGTGCAGTTTAGCGTATTTTCTAAAGTCTATTATCGTTTTCTAATACACACTCCGAACAAAGGCAAAAAAAGGCAAATGCGCAGCAGAAATACAAATGTAATGTAATAACAAAGTCACGGTGTTGCCAGACCGATTAAACAGCTGTTTACTTATTTTTCGATATCTTGTGAAATAACTTTCTGGCATTAGTCACGATATTAATAAATAATATATTTACTAGCTAAAGCTTATGCAAAGTTAAGACGTTTTTTAACGTTGCATAATAATTAAAATTCACTTGGTGTCACCAGGTGGCAACGCTCTCTAAGAACGCAACAGCTGTGCCAAGCAGCTGCGGCACAATTTTGGCGCGCTTTTTCTCAATTTAGCATGCTTACCTTAGGTGTTAATATGGAATGATACGGAATGGCAAACAATCTGCAGACAATTCTGTATGCCTTAACTTTGAGTATGTCTTGTTTTTCACAATTATAACTAGATATTTAATAATCAAATGCTGATCGACAATATTCGCGAATCCACGCACCGCGCTCACGAACTACAAACAGTGTGACCAAACCATGAAAGTAGAAAAATAATTAAAGCATTGAGATTGTTTACTTTGCGCCAAAGAAACAACACTTAAAAACGAATCTTTCGTTTCGCATCTTGTATAATTTATGCAGTACTCTAAAATACAGTATAAAAATCACGCCTATAAATATTCAAACACATTGGACACCGTTCTCTGGGCAGATGGCCCCGCATTTGGTGCACGTAAAATTAGCATCCGTCAATAGATTTGCGCTTAAACAGTAGTAACAATAAATATGTCCACAGCCCATGTGATGCGGCAGCGTGGGACGCTCGCCACAGTAAGTGCAAGTGGTGTTTGCCAGCATCTTGGCCGCAACGGGCTCGCGGCTAACACTCTCGCGTCGCCAGCCGCCCTGACCCCCTTCTCCGAAAAAGCCAGCCTTCAGCAGTTTGTGGATCTTGCGGAAGTTAATTATCGGCAGCAGAAGCCCGAGAATTTCCTGCAAGTTCATAGACTATAATACTGAGCCTTGAGAATAACAGCACCTTAGCTTACCATGAAGCCGCCCCAGAGCAGCTCACGTGTCAGGTACTTGTAGCCAATGTCGCGTCTTTGGTTATTGCGCAAACTGATGTAGTCCAGGCCCAGCATAAAATCAATCAACGTGGGCTTCCGCCCAGTCTTCAAGAAACGGAAATAGTTCAGCACGTTGAGAACCAAAGCGCTGTTTTCGGCCCATGTTATCGCCTGGCTAAACCATTCAACGCGCTGGGATAAACGTCGTTCCTCCCAGCTCTTGATATAACCAGGCAGCACAGTCAGTGCAAAGTGTAAAACCAATCTGGATACCGTAAGTTTCTCAGCATCGTAGGCCAAGACCAGCAATTGCTGTCCAAAAGTCGAGCAACGTTTGCCAACAGAACCAAACCAAATAGCCGATTGTATAAGTAAATCCAATTCTGGTTGAATTTTGATAAAGAGCACAGGCTAAAGTGGAGATAAGCTATTAGCATATGATTATTTTTATCGAACTGCTTGACCTTACCGATATTGCTTGCAAATTCTCGAGCAGATTATCACGTATCATACGAGTGATGTCCTTGTTTAGGTAGATAGCATCTACCTGCGATTGAAATTAGCTATAATGTTTAACTTATGATTACGTTTTACTATTTACCTGATTTACACGCGGCACATATTTATTTTTGGCCAGCATTTTGTTTACCTGCGGCCCTTTCTCATTTGCTCGTTTTTGTACTATGCCCCGTTTGTTATCATTCTGTTTATTTCTTTTGGTTGTGGGCACACTGTCACTGGCATTGACAGCTGTGTGGAAATTAACAGAGTTACTCCACACTTAACCGAAGTGGCTCCACGCCTAACAGAAAACAGTACTGTTAATGATCTATCTAAGCCTAAAAGTAGGCAATGAAAATATATACTTTCCCGTCAGAACTTGCTTCTTCAAAGACCCTTAGCTGGACTACATTTATACATAGACAAATTAAAAGTCAAGACGGTCGCAAGCCGTAACAGAGGTGGGCACGCTGTAAGGATTTCTTGCAAAGCTCGACACTGATGCTCTTACAGCCTTTTTATCTTAAAGCGTATGGTCTGCAGATCCCAAAGTATTTTGAACCCTCGCTGCGCAAACAACTTGTTTAAACTTTTCCAAATGTTTATCTAATTATTTATTGCTTATACAGTCAAACATTGTTTTTTCTTGACAGTTTAGGAAGCAATTCACATTACGCTCTACGCAACTTATGTAATTTCAAATCAAAACAAATATCCAACCCGTTCCGAGGCGGAAAATGTGTCTGGCAATCTCTTGTAATCACGTTTTATTGGCTATTCGTCGCGTAAACCAGTTGGACATGTCAATAGATTTAGACATAAACGAATGTTGGCATATCTTGCAAAGTGCAAGTTCAATGCTTGCGAAAAGATATTGAGAAATTTTCACAAAACAAAAAACATGTTCATTTTTGATTTTATAAAAAGTACATAATTCACATTTATTATTACACAATCTTTACAATTGGTCTCTTTGTTCTCTGTAACAACAATTTTAAACATATATGAAGTTTTTTCTTTTTATGGTACAGATGCAGTTGTAGTAGTAGATGTTCTCGATAAATTCGTCTGAGAGAATGGATTCCTAGCTATGTAGAGATGCTGACTAGGAAGAGCAGATTGGAAAGTTAGCTGAGAATAGTAGTGTGAGTTGAGCTGAGTATTAGCATTAGTTTAAGTGGAAAGTATTCGCTATCACAGAAATAAAATACGATATAAAAAATGATATATGAGTATTATGAAGTTATACAAGTACATATACTTATTACGCATGCCCTGGAACAGTCAGTGCATGAATGTTGTTGTCAGTGTCCTAATTACGAGATATGAAGCTGATTTACATTTTACATTACATGATGGATCGATCGTTGTTCTGTCTCTCTTTCATTCATTCGTTCGTTCGTTCTGGCTGAAATGTTGTGGATGATGATATGGGTTGGGTTGCTTTAGCAAATTTGGCTAACTCTAGGGCACAGTTATAGCTGGCAATAACTCTGCGATAACTTAGTAGTGATCGTGATGCTCATGGATCTCCTCGTGATGATGCACTGGCGCCGTCTTGTGGACGACAGCATTGAAGCCATTGTGCTTGTCGGCGGTGTAGTCGACGGTGCGAATGGAACCGTCGGGCTCGACCAGCGAGTACTGACCCTTGACAGTGTCGCCGTCGCGTGTCTCGTGCTGGGACTTGACATCGCCGGTGTGGAAATCATTCACACCGTATTTGAAAGCGTATTTGGGAGGTGCCTGCGACAGCAAAGAGTTAAGGTATTAGCTAGAGTTTCAAGGCCCTCTATTCCCTATCACTCACGTAGTAGTCGACATGTTCGTCATGATGCTCGTGATGATGATCCTCTACCTCGTAGTGGGGATGCTCGTGTCCATGATCCTCACCCAGGGAAATGCGCTCGATTTGATGTTGATGTCCATACTCGTGTATGGGCTCCGCTTCGTGGTGGGCCAGATGCTCGTAGCCACCGTGGCTCTCCTCGTAGTAGTGATGATCCAGCGGATAGGCCAGGCTCAGGCACAGAGCCGATGCGAAAATCAGATACTGAAATTGCATAATTGAACATTGACGGCGGCGGGTTAGGCTAATTGTTTGTTAACATATTTCGGTTAACTCTGGTAATTAGCGTTGGGTTCATTCATTCGATCCGACGTGTGCGAAAAAAAAACCTGCCTCAACCAAAAGTTTTTTGCTTTTGTTTCGCCCACTGTTTGTGGTGCGGCGGGGTTTATTGAATACTTAATGAAGTGTTAGTTGTGCTTGCTTAGTGGTTTTTCTCCTCTCATTTCGCTACTTGTTTTAATGCCTCGTTGCCTAAACCAACGCATTTACTTAGTGTCTGTGCCACACTGTGGTTAGCCGACTCTGGCACTGCGATTATCTTGCAAAATGGAAAAAGCTCAGCTCCATGGAAAACGTTTAGTTTCGTGGTTGGGTTATTAAAGATTGCTGCGGGATCTTAAAAGACTTATTAGAGCTTATATAAAACTGTTCGGGTTTGGACTAGGAAGTATCATGTTTAAATTGAAGTTTATAAATCTATTATAATAATTTCAATTCAGTTTTAGCTCAACGAAAGATCTGGGGATTAAGGATCTTCGCTTGTTTGGCTTGAACTTTTCACAACACTTTAAGGATTCATAGATCGCTTTACAACACTTGCACAGTTTTGAGTTTGGAATACTTTTGGGCACTACAGTTTTTTTAGTTAACACTTTCAGCATGATTTCATATCCTTTCAAACTGCATCCTTTGTACGTCGTTTTGCTCACCTTAAAGGCCATTTTAAAGTATTTGTGTGTTTGTGTTGGAGTCTTTTTAAGGAGATCACCAAATGATATATTTTTTTTTGGATTTTTCGACGTTCCACGAGCTGCACGCAACGGGATTCCACAACTGAATAATGTGCTTGCAACAAGCCGCAGCGGCTTTTATATAGTAGGAAGAAAGTCAATCCGTCGCCGAGGCAGTCAACGTTGCGGCTGCCGCGCTGCCGCAGTTGACGCCGACAGTGGCCGCAGCGGCAGCGGTAGCAGCAGCAGCAGCAATAGAGATCTGAAAAATAATGTAAAACAGTTCAGTTGAATTTTGGTTTGCCGCAGTTAGTAACGGTAAAGTTAGGTGACGCATTCGCTAGTTAACTTTGCGAATTTTGACAGAGACAATTTGACGTTAAAACGGTTTGTTAATGCAACTATTATGGCAGCAGTAGCTACTTACCATACCAGATATATCTCTATTACATTGTCTGCCTCCCGCATGGATCTCCACGCAAGCTGACCCAAATTTCGGCTTAACTTTGCCATGATTTTGACTTGCATTGTAGCTGCTGCTGGGCCAGTTTTTTGTGTTCAATTCGGATCTTCTATCGTTTACTTTTAATGCGCTAATCGTAAATTGTAAATTGAACAATAAAATTGAGCAGCTTTTGTAATATTTAAGTGTTTCTTTCGCTGCTCATGCTGCTACTGCTGGAGGCCTTTTCTTTGACTGGATACGGATTTGGGGTTTTTCATTAGCTGCACGTCGTTTGGATTGTACTTCAAATCAAAGTTAAGTGCAACAACTACAACAAATGAGCAGCACCACATTGAGAAATTGACCAATTATTTTGCGTCAATTTTCAATTGAATACATTTCCCCCCCTTGCTCTCCTTCCCCGAAGGAGGTCCAAGTGCTAATTAGGCAACCAACCGTGTACCATGCGTTTTCGACAATCCAACAATTGTTGTTGCAGCTCTAGAAGTGGCACCATTATATCTTCGATTTGTAGTCACTTTAAATTACACACACATCATTTTGTTAAATTCGGGCCTCCGTGAGCAAAGTGTAACAGACGAAGGTCTGCCATGCATTTGGCAATTGGGTTAATAATGAGCTTTAATGAGTCTGCAATGAGCCTGTAATTGCAAAGACCTTGAAGTCGGACTGTGGAATGCAATTGAGCAGGAAATCGACATGTAATACAAGTTTAACAGAGTTTTAGCTTTGCAACAAGGAGTTGCATTTATATTTTTATAATAATGTGTATGCATATATATTAAATATACGCCTTGCATTGTTTTACTGCTAAAACTATAAATTGTGATCTCCCTCTCTCTCTCTCATTTGCTTTCACTGCCTCGTTAACACTTTAACTGTCAAGTTTACAGTCAATTAACATTGCTTGCGCTTTTCCACATGCAAATGCATCGTGTTAACAGTTCTCACTTTACATTGTGCATGGATCTGCAAACGCAGTTGAGAGAGCAGAGCAAGTAAGCGAAGAACAAGAACAACAAGCGCTGAGAGCTTAAGCCCTTAGGTATGATTTGCTCTCTCTTAATTACGCAGCGGCAGTGCGTACACGTACGTGACTGAGAGCGGACGAAAGTAACAGAAAGTAAACCTGTGCGTGCGAATTAATTGAATATTATTGTATTTACTTATCAGAATTAAGACATTCATTAAATTAGTAAAGTACACAATAGTGAAAAGCAATAACAAATGCACTTCATGTAAAGTGCGCTGTCCCATTTTGGCGCTCTTTGCCAATCATCATTGAGGTCGCATTGCATGCGCACGTTCATCAGCATCTCCTACTTTGCGCTGTGCCCACCACATACTCAGGCATGAACTGAATTTACCTTAACTGGTCGCAGGTTGATGCACGATTAAATGCAGGCACATTTGTTTTAATTGCTATATTTAATGTCGACAACATTTGACAACGTTGCAAAGCATGACAAGCCAAACAAGCGTAGAGAGAAGAGATAAAGAGATGAGGAGAGAAAACAAAAACAAAAAAACATTTTTCATGATGATTACCAATTCGCAGATCCCGAAATCAAAAAACATTTGCACGTACCACAAGAAATATGGCGAATCAAATAAATGCTTAATTATGGTCTACAAGGGGACTCTCCACAAACATACATACGAACATGTGTTGTATTTTCGCGGGTGTGCGTGTGTGTGTGTGTGCTTGAGTGTGTGCTCAGCGTTGGCGTTGCGGCAGGTGGAAAATATAACGTAAGTCAACATGCCGAAAACTCGACTTCGAGTTGGAGTTGAAGTTGGCGCTGGAGTAGCATACCACAAACAGCCAACGTCTTTTTCTGTTTTGTTTTTTGCGAGACGTTTTGCAATTTGGCGAAGCGACGCAAATTGAACGCAATGTTGATACAATTTTCCAGTGTGGATTTTATTTTCATTTTGTGCCAAATGCAGCACTACAAAAATAATAAATAAGCCGACTATGGACGTCTAGATGCTCTACGCTTTGCAGTGCAGCGTAATTTAATTGCGTTTCACTCGTCTCTCCCTCTCTTCGACAGTGTGACCCCATTATCATAATTCGATTTATTTTGCAGGCTTATGCTAATTAACAGAGATCAGCTGTTAATGAGAAGGATTTTTTAGGCAAATTAAAAATACTGAAATGTTAAAGGAAATGTTAAGCTAAGCTCGCTAATAAGTATGCTATGACACAAGTTTTAACTACATCAAATAGCTAATATACCCCAAAAAAAGCCGCACGAAAATCAGTGCACAACAATAACAACAATTTTTGGCTGATTTTCTGAGAGTTGTTTGGTTTGCTGTCTAATGCAAAAGTTGTCGTCATCGCTGCAATCCTCACGCTGCTCACAAACTATTTTCATTTTGTTTGCTCATTGAAGCGTTGCTCTTTAGTCGTTGTTGTTGTGTTTGCTGCTGCTTTCTGTCGGGCTGACAGAGCAGGTGTTAATATTTGGTTCGATTTTAGTTTTAGTTTAATTTTTCGTGTGCTAGCCACTCAATCAATTTCCACTCGCCTGAAGCGCACGAAAAGTGAAAAGTCAAAAAGCGACTTGGGATTTGGGTGAATTGTGGGTCTGTGGCACAGCTGCTGCTGCTGGTGGTGCTGCTGCTGGTGCTGTGGGTAGTTGCTGCTGCTCGGCAATTACCTAGTAACTCATATTTACCGTTGGACATTTAGTACATGCATTAAGTGCGGCTGCTGTGCATGTGCAACATTGCAGTCGTTGCAGTTGCAAGTTGCAAGTTGCTGGCCCGGTACCTGCTGCTGGTTGCAAGTTGCAGGTACTCGTAAGCTGGCAATCGACTGCCTTAGTAACAGGCAGCAGCGGCAGCGGCAGCTACAACTTTTGTCTCATTGTTTCATATTTATTTGGACTCTCTGGCCTCCTAACGAGCCCCTCGCGCAGACGCGTGCATCTTTCCAAAGTTGTCGTGGGAATTGTTGCTGTTGTTGTTGTAATGCTTATCCTTTTATGCAGCCAGCTTGCGCAACAGCAGCCATTGTTGTTGTTGCTGTTGTTGCTGTCGTTGTTGCACGTAATTGAAAATTACATTTCGACTGCCTAAGCGAGAAAGCCTTCGAGCCATGGCATAATTTGATTGGCTGCAATTCATATTCATTTATTTGAAGGCAACGCACATCATCAGCAATTGTTTTTCTCTTCACACACACGTACGCACGCACACATTGTTAACGAGCCTGCGTTGCACGCAGCGCACATTAAACGCAGCGAAGCGCTGTGCAGCAGGCAGCGCATTGAACTTTAAATATTGCCTGAGTCAACGCATTAAGCAGAGCTGACAGCGCCAAGAGAGCCAAAGAAGAAGAAGAAGCAGCCGCAGCTTGCCGGACAACGCGGCGCATGAGTTGGCGAGCCAACGCGGCGTATGAGTGCCTCTTTCTCTCTCTCTTTGGTTTTTCGCCGCACTGCACTATAAACTGTATCAATTTCTTTTGCAACCTGCATCTAAATGTCTCTATAATCCCGCCAAGCAAGCCTCGTAATCCCAGAGCGTAACAATAAATTGGATGCGGTAGTTAAAACAGTTCGGGTTTGAAAGAGTTTGGAATTTGCCAAGTTTTTCCACTGTCTCTCTCACAGCTTGTCAGACCCGTCGCCATCGCCGTCGTCGTCGTCGTCGTCGTCGGGTCGGCACGTTGACATAATAAATAGCTGCAGAAAATTAATTAAATGCAAATTGTCAAATCACATAATCATATCATATGGCAGCCATAAGTCCAAGTCCCAAGCAGAGATCATGTGTGTTGCAACATACGGAAAAAAACGTGCAGCTTGCCTTTTGCGAAGGGGAGTGGAGCGAGGAGCGTTAATACAATTGAGACTCGTAGATCGAAGTCTGGTCTAATTACGCGTACGTTAATCAAAATATTTATGCGAAATTGCTAAGTATTTTAATTGTGTGTGCGACGAGTGGATTTTCACACATTTCACTCGAGGAAACCATGGCAATATTGGGCAGAGAGTGCGAGCGACTCGACTCGTTTTTACTCTGGCGACTTCCTTGGATTTGTCCGACTCAGCAGCGGCAGCCACAGCTGCGACTTCGCCCGCTGTGGCTCATTAATTAGTCGGGACCGGCGATTGAAATCTGAAATCCGCGGCGAGACTCACCATTTCCTACAACGAAATGCGCTTAAAAGTTGAGACGCTGCAGATCGAAGTAGGTTAAATACTTTTACCTTATTTCGTCGGCTTGCCAGTTTGGCTAATTGCCGTCACATTTGGCAGCGGTTGTAGTTGATTTTCTTTTATTTTTCACTATTTATTATACCCTGCAGGCAGTTCGAAATGGGTGTATGCAGGGCATATTGTGAGTAATGAGCAATGAGTGAGTGGAGAAAGGTGTTAATGGGGTAGTTCCAGGTGTTAATCTTGACATTAAGATACTTTTGAAACTTTGAGATACTTTTGTATCTTTGAGATACTCATGTACATTGTAAGATACTCATTGTTTGTATGAGTTTTGTTCATATTTTTGGGTTTCTATAGTATTGCATGCTTAAGATACTTTTGCATCTTTGAGATACTTTTGTATCTTTGAGGTACTTTGTGTTTGCATTAGTTTTGTTGATATTTTAAGGCTACAATAGCATTGCATGCTTAAGATACTTTTGTATCTTTGAGATACTTTTGTATCTGTGGGATATTTTTGTAATTTTCAGACACTTTAGAGAATCTGCTTCTCTACCAGTCTTTTCCTTTCATGTAAGAAACATACTTACAGAGTATCTTTCAGTCGCGTTGCCATGCGATTTTCCCCGCTTTTCTTTTGTTTTTCCTGTTGTGAGTGGTGCCGACGCAGCAGGCATCCCCCAGCGTGCACGGACAATTAACAACTTTTCAAGCGCGCTCCAACCGGATGTTATGAAATTGACCAGTTTGCTGCCCCGTCCTGGCCAAATCGAGATTATAAATTTGGTAAATTTATGCAACCGGAGCTAACCGAACAGGTTGCTGCGCCGAGACTGCAGCAGCTTAACTGGGCGGGTGTGCAGCCTGGCCAGCCTCACGCTAATCAAGTTGTCAACTGCGTCGACACATTTCTGGCAAAAATAAATTTGGCCAAGACGAAACGGTGATTTATGATGGTCACGCGACAACGCGCCGAGGGACAAAGCTCGCTCAATGTTAAGTTGAAGTGCGCCAACAGTGCGTATACGCAATGCAGCGTCGCAACGTAACGTAACGCAGCTGTCGTTGCCTTCTTGCCTCCTTGCCACGTTGACGCCCCAATTGACTTTCACAGTTGCTTGGCACGACTGCGCTCTGGCTGCGTTTTGCAATCGGCCAGAAACTAAGCCAAGAAAAAGTGATTACCTCAGCGACGGGCCGCCGGCAATTAGTTAATGACCAAATATGTATGCCAAATGCAGTGCAGTAGCTGCTGCTGCTGCGAAACGTAGCAACAATTTAATTAACATACAATAAAACACTTGAATGCATATGAAAGTTGGCAACAATGCAACGCCGCATGCCGCATGCCAGACACCTTTCCACCTCCCTCTCTCTCTCTCTCTCTCTTTCATTCTTCTGCTTCAATTGCCACTCTTTCTTTGCCTCTGTCAAATTGAATGCGCGCGCGCGCCCCGTGTGGCCATAATTCATAAAGTTATGAACATGGCTGGCTTAATTGGCACATGGAGAAAGAAGGGAGAGACAGAGAGAGAGGGAGTTAGAGGGAGACGGAGAGTGAACTATGGTGAGGCAAGCTGCTATAAAAGGCGAGTAATTGTAAGATTGACAAGTTATTTAAATGGTCTAAAAAAACGAATTGACAGAGGAAACTGTTGCAAGAACTAAATCAGTCTTACTAGGCCCATTTACAGTCATTTTGTAATAGCATATAATGTGCTATAAATGATGTCACAAGCTGCTATAAAACCTAAATGCCAACCATAACTAATTTGCCTAAATGAAGCTCTTTAGCAAATCGAAACTGTTGCTCAATCTATAAGCTGTTTTTACCTAGACATACCCTATAAAACTTGCCATAATTTATAACCTGCTATAAACTATATCAAAGCACTTGTCAGTCACAGTCAAATTACCAAAATAAAACCCATCAATCAAGCAACAACGCACTGCAACAAGTTGCGGCAATTAGAAAATCATTTCTCCCCATAAAAGTGAATGCACGCCAAAGCAAAACAGAAACAAAAGAAAAACGAGCAGTAAAAGGCAAACAAAACAAATATACTTACCATAATTGTGCAGCCGTAAAGAAAAACAAAAAGAAAATTCAAAATGTATAAATATCAAATAAAAAATGTTGCACAAGCGAAAGATAACGTCCCGTTCCGAGTTGGGGAAATCAAAACGCGCCGCGGGGCCAGTTTCGTCGATGTGTGCGTGCTACACAAATAAAAGTTGCCAAGAAATAATCATAAATCAGCTTAAATATGCATGAGGCACCAGGCGAAATCAAAAACGCAATGCAATTTCCTTCCGTTTTGGCAAAGCGAAGCAAAGCAGAGACAAAGAAAGAGAAAGAGAGCACAGAGACAAAGATCTGTTGGTGGAGCTTCCTGATGAGGCAGCGGGAAGAGAGCTTTTATTTTTGCTTTTATTTTCTATGGCCAAACTCGTTTGGTCGCCCACCTTGGCAGTGCGATTAACCCACAAAGTGTTTGCGGGACATCAAAGGTGGCGGTAAAACCATTAAAATTAGCGCACGATCAACCCGGAAGATATATGCCAGATATGCGCTATTTTTTTTCACTTTTTTATTCGGAATTCTTTTTGGCAAACTACTTAGGCAAATTGCGCGAAAAAAGTGAAAGATGTTTGCAGAGCGCGCAGAGTAGGACGAGGTGGGAGAGAGGGGCTGCAGCTTTGGCGCACTGCTTACCTAATGCTGATCGCGGGGCGTGTCGGCATGCTGCATTCACCCAGTTTACACAGAGAGTGGGCCAAGCACTTGGATTTTTATGGTTCGCTCAAACATTTTGCCGCTTCGTATGCAAATTAGGCAAATGCTCGAGGAATTCGCGACGATTTGCTTGAATGATTTGCTGGTACCAATCGCTGGAGTTGCTCGCTGCCAAGCTGCCGGAGTTGACCAATGGCCTGGGCGGTGGCAGTGTTGGGGCAGCAGGCGCTGTGTCAGCTATGGTCACTGGGGCAGCCACTTGCGGTGCCTTGGCGTCGTTGTTTGACTTGGCTTTGTTGTACTTATCCGAAATGGTGGCACCTTCTGTTGCTGCCCCTTCTGTTGTTGTTGTTAGCAGCTGCTCGGCTGGCAATTGAAAGGGCACCAGGGGCAGCAGCATGTCGTCGTCGTCGGGTATGGCATGTTGCAGCGTTTCGAAGGCCAAGCTGCCGTTGGCTTGCTCACGCAGTGGCGTCTTACCATTGACTATGTCCAGCAGTTCGGGCTGCAAATCGTGCTCCACATCGATGTGAAAGAGATCCAGACCATGTTGTGCCTTTAGCTGCTCTGCTATGTCATCTTCCACTTCATCTACGCTTACATTCAGATGCGACTTGGCATCCCAGCTGACATTGACAGCGGGTGGTAGCTTATTTGTGGCACTTAGCAGCTCGGGCAGTTGCGTGGGCCATGGGGAATCCACGTGCTCATCGCCTGGTGCATAGCTCTGGGTATGTGCAGAGTAGCCTATCCTTTCGTCCGCTCTGTAGCGTGTAACCTGAATCAGTGCATCGGGTCGTAGATAGCCGTAGCTGCCCTCGACGCTGCCATTGAGGTATCGGCGTTCGTCCCGAAACTGCACATTGCCTGTGGCTGCATCGTTGATCTCGTAGCCAAAGGCGTAGGTATTGGGACCTGTGCGAGAAGGGTTTAGATTTAATTGAGAGTTGTCTGGGGAACCTAATGTCTAGCCTACCGTAGGGATCATGCAGAAAGTAGTTGCTTGTTTTACTGCGGTTTGTGGCAGCTGTTGCACTTGCAGCAGGCAGTGGTGTGGCTAACACGGCGTATACTTTTGTGATGATTAGCAGCAGCAGTAGCTGAAAAAGTTGCAGAGCAAAACATAGCATACTTTTAGGCTAACAAGCGCAAGCTTAGCGTGGTTTCACTGTGAGGCATAGAGCTTAAGAGCTTTGCTTTTGCATAAGTTAACCAGATATTATTATCTAATGTATACTTTTCAAGCGGGCTTTAGACAATGGTTTAAGCCAGCTTAGAAGCTACACAACTTTAGTTGGTAAGAAAACTAAATATTGCCGTTATTATTCGAAAATACAACTCAGAAAGGTTTTGGAAACAATTTTTATACAGTTTTTGACATGCTGAATCGATCAAAAGCGAAAACAAATGTTTTAATTTTTTAAAAATTTTTTGAAAATTTTTTGGAAATTCTTACAGGGGCGGGTATGGAAAAAATTGAAAAATTGTCAACTCTAGAAAATTGATCAAATTGGGATGCAGAATTGATTGGTAGTTAAAACCATAAATAAAATGCTACGTCCCAACAAAATCGGTTGGTTTTCAACAAAGTGATGAATGTATAGAGGCAAAAAGTCCCTATAGAGGATGCCATAGGCCCTATTGTAAAATGGGGTTTATATGGTTTAATTTCTGAAATTAAACTCAGAAACTGTGCCGAAATTGATTTTTATACATTTTTTGACATGCTGAATCGTTTGGAAACAAAATATACACTTTTTAAATTTTAAAAAAATTTTGAAAATTTTTACAGGGGGTGGCATGGAAAAAAGGCTAAAAAATGTTGCTGTCTTAAATTTTAAATATTTTAATGTTAAATCAAGCTAGAGGGTAAATAATGATTATAATGACATGCCAGAGCAAAATCTGATGATTATTAACAAAGTTATGAGCTTTGGAAGCTGAAATTCCTGTATTGTGCTTAGAAGGAGGAACTCCTTATAAATGTTGGAATATTTCAAAGAATCTTTGCCAAGATCTTGTATATTTTGTATTATAAATAAAGCAAACAGATACCGAAATCAGCTCTATTAATAAAAACACTACTCATATGTCATGAGTCCGAGCTATCTACGCACTTACAACCAACCATAAACGATCTACGCGAATATTTGTCAAACTATACATATTGAATTTCAATTAGGCAATGCCATTTATATGTAGTATATACTGTATAGGAACCTCTTCAGTCTTCAGAGACTTGCGCGCACTTTCGTTGCCAGAATCGAACTGAAGTAGAGTCAAAACATAATTGAGCAGGGTCGCCAGTCTCAGGGCCCTCATAGCAATTAGAAAGACCGCGCTAGCATGCTAAGTAATTTTGGCGAATTTCGACAAGTTCATTCAAATTAATTTTGCCGAAGAGATGAGCTAAGAAGAGAGCTGAGAAATTACTGTTAATGAGCTCGACCTTTCCCGGTCGTGCCTGAAAAAAGAGATTACGTAGATGTTTTACTTATTTTCAATTGATTTTTATTCATTTTTTTGTTGGATTTTTATTAATACATTTTTACAATTCGATAATAACGTTTCTGCATTTCGTTTTGCTGTTTGTGGTTGTTCTTAATTCTTCTTTCTTTCATTTTTTTTTTGTCGTGTTTCTTTGCGTGTTACAAATATTTATGGAGAATTTCTACAGTAAGAAAAAACTCAACTTGAGCGTGAGAGACATGTGAGAGTTCTTCTACTTCCGTTTACAGAGACAATTAAGTATGTTTGTTTGTTGTTTGTTGTTTTTTTTTTGTGTTTTTACATGTTTATACGTATATACATAGATATGATAATGGTATTATAATTAAGCGGCATAATTGTTTATAAATACACAATACACACAAATTGTGAAAAATACTAAATGCAAAAATGAAACTAGATACAAAAGAGAGTCAGACTGAGAGTGAGTTGGTGTGAGATAGTACGGAGTGTGAGAGAGAGAGAGAGAGTAAGTGAGAACGTCAGTTGAGAGTAAGAGTTGAATCAGGAGAGAGACAGAGAGTGAGAGTAAGAACGATTGAATGTATTAAAGTATAGCATGAGAGTGAGATAGCTGATTGAGTGTGACGCACAGTGCGAGAGAGCGAGAGAGAGAGACACAGAGTGACAGAGTGAGAGTGCCTAATAAGATGTTCGAAGCGTAACTGAATAATGAATGTGAGTGAGTCTAGGGCAGACACTGCAGGCTTTACGCTGGCTTCTCCTTTCCTTTCTTCTGCTCTGCCCAGTGCCTGTCAAACTGTGCGCGCCAGCCGAAATGGCACACGAAATGCTCCCGTTGTTTGGCCTAAATATTAAGCAAACATTATCGGAGCTGGCACGCCCTAAGCTCTTGTTGGGGGCGTGGCAGTTCTGCGACTGTGCGCACAGTTTGACATTGACTGGAGTCAAGGCATCCTTGGAGCTTGAGTTGGGGCTAAGAGAGCATAGCATAAATATATTACAAAAGTTGAGTGTGGAATATCGAGAGTTATAGACTGAAAGAGATCGAGTGAGTTGAGTTTGGTAATGGATTGGGTAAGGAGCAGATGCCTTGTGACAGACAGAGAGAGAGAGCCAGCTGCAGTTTCGAGCTTCGTGCTGCCAAATGAATGAAAGTTATTAAACAATATGAAAATGTTGTGTAAAAAAATATACAAAAATATTCAAAAAATACATAAAAACTTTGCCTCTCTTCTAATCAGTGTACGCCTAATATCAAACATAATTATCGTTCACTAACACCATCATCAACATCAACATCTTCATCATCATCTTCATCATCAACAATGTCAGCGTCATCATCATCGTCATCGTGGTCAAACTATGTTCAAGATCAAGTCAATTGCGTTTTTTGCTTTTTGCTTTTTGTTTTTGTTTCGTATTTCCTTCGTCCATGCCATGCCAGATCAGCCGGGTGCCGGGCGCCCACTAAGGTGCCCGTTACTACTAAACTTCTTAGCTACGTTTTACTTACTTACAAAAAATTTACATGCATTTTATGTTTTTTTTTTTCGTTTCTTTTCTTTTCAATGGATCCGCCTGTTGTTCCTATATTGTTGTTGTTGTTGTTGTGGTTCTTGTGGTTGTTGTTGTGGTTGAGAGAGCACCTCTTGATGACTTCAGCTACTCTCGGCCATTTAATAATGGTGCAGCAGGGGAGCATGTGCCAGCACGGGAGCGTGCACAACGGGCGCATGTGCAATGATCTTGGGTGCGGTCTTGTGGACGACGGCATTGAAGCCATTGTGGTCATCGGCGGTGTAGTCGACGGTGCGCACAGAACCATCGGGCTCGACCAGCGAGTATTGGCCTGGGAAGCAGAGTAGTTGGTTAGTTGGTGTGTTTGGATGGGCTGCTTTGCTCTTAGGTTCTTATATGATCAGGGATAAGATAGATTAAATTTCACTAAGCAAGTTCTTTGTTACTTTTCTCAAGTTCGTTTCCTAAGTCTTTGTTATGTATATGCCAAGTTTGTTGTCTAAGTCTTTGTCAGAACCATGCTCAGTTTGTTGCCTGAGTCTTCGCTTGAACCAAGTCAAGTTTGTTGCCTAAGTCTTTTCCAGTTCCAAGGAAAGTTTGTTGCCTAAGTCATTTCCAGGACCAAGGCAAGTTTGTTGCCTAAGTCTTCAATTGAACCACGACAAGTTTGTTGCCTAAGTCTTCGATTGAAACACGACAAGTTTGTTGCCTTAGTCTTTACCAGGACCAAGACAAGTTTGTTGCCTAAGTCTTCGCCAGAACCATGTCCAGTTTGGCGCCTAAGTCTTCGCCTGAAGCAAGCCAATGTTGCTGCCTAAGTCTTTTCCAGAACCAAGTCAAGTTTGTTGCCTTAGTCTTTACCAGGACCAAGACAAGTTTGTTGCCTAAGTCTTCGCCAGGACCTAAGCAAGTTTGTTGCCTAAGTCTTCGCCTGAACCAAGCCAAGTTTGTTGCCTAAGTCTTTGCCTGAACCAAAGCAAGTTTGTTGCCTAAGTCTTCGCCAGGACATAGGCAAGTTTGTTGCCTAAGTCCTGCCACTCCATAGCCCATTTCCCTACCCCCTCCTCCCTCGGAACTTACCCTTCACAACATCACCATCACGCTCCTCGGCCTGCGACTTGATGTCACCGGTGTGGGGATCCTTGATGCCATAGTTGAAGGAGTATTTCGGGTAGGCCACCGGCTCCGCATGCACAGCATGAGCTAGCACAGGTGCATGCTGCACATGCACCAACGAGGGACCGTAGTGACCCAGCTCAATGGGCACAGCTTGGGCGGCGGCGAACAGCAGAGCGATGGCAACAAAGTACTGTACGTGTGAGAAAGGGCAGAAAATGAGTCCTTGTTGCAGTATTGCTTGTTGTTTGTATGTTCTAGTTGTTGTTCTTGTTGTTGCTGTGTCACATTTTGCAGCTGCATTGCGTACCTTCATTGTGGTTTGTTTGGCGAGCACACACGACGCGTATGTAAAGAGAGAGAGGACGAAGGATTCGTTGCGAATAGAAAAGGCACTAGAGAGTCTGAGTGTGTGTGTGTGTGGCACGTTTAACTTGAGACGCTCTGAGCAGTTGGAGGACCGTTTATAGCACGAAATCGTAAGCTGAACTGATGTCTGCAACGATGACCAAAAGTATTTATATACGCGCAGCAGCAGCAACTGAGACGACGACGGCGACAGCAGCAGCAGCAGCGACTCGAGTCGGCGTCGGGTTGCAGCTGCTGCCAGCGTCGGCTTTGGTAACGTAGCGAAGGAGGCCCCCATAGAGACCACGCATGTGCCGGCTGAGCTTGATGTTGCTGCTGCGCGTTGCTTGCTGCTGCTGTTGCTGCTGCTGGGTGCGGCATTTGCTTGGCTTGAGAAGGCGTCGCTTAGTTTTCTGACTTGCTTTTCGGCAGCTTGTCTAAGTATGCGCGTGTGTGTGTGTGTGTGTGTGCGTGTGTTTGTTAGGGACAGCTAACGCAGCAATTGAAAGTGACACTTTGCATTGAACTATTTTTGTTGCTGCCGCTGCTGCCGTTGCAGTTGCTGCTGCCCGAAAAAAACCTGAGCTGTTTATTTATTGATCGACTGCGGTAATTACGCGCCGCAGCCCAAAATGCCGTTTTTAATAGTCTACGGGGCAAATATTATTACCATATCTGTGGCACTGGCAACGGGTGGCGTTATAATTGCTGCAACACAGCAACAGCAGCAACAGCAGCAACACTGCAGCAGCAACTTGACGCAATTTGTTGCAAGTCACTTTTTTTGTCACAGAACTTTCAAGTGTGTGTTGTGCGTATGTGTGTAGTGCGTGTGTGTGTGTGAGGAATTTCGCTGTTGGCAAATTTCGCTGCCTGTTGTTGTTGTTGCATTTGGCTACGCATTTCAGCAACCCGCTCGTTTTTCAATCAAATTTTTGTTGTTGCTGCTGCTGTAGTTATTGTTGTGGCACATGACAGTTGCAATTTGTTGTTGCAGCAGCGTCATGAATGCGCTTGAATAGGCTTAGCTATCTGCGCTATCTGAGCTATCTGAGCGATCTGAGTTATTTCACATGGGTTTCGCAAGCACTTGACATGTTTGAAGTGATGATTTTGAAAAAAAAGAAAATTATAATATTTATAATAATAATAAAAAGAAATGAAATATGAAATGTGGTATAAGAATATGGCAATTTAAATAATTAATATATTTTTATTTATAATAAATACGAGATAAGATATAAAATATGTGAGAAGAATTAGGAAATTCTAATAATAATGGGAAAAATAATAATGGTAGATTTTATTTATATATTTTATAAAATTTTATAAAGAAAGTAAGATAATTATGGAAGATATTCCCTATATTGTTGTAAAATAAGGAATATAATAAATAAATAATAAATAATAGTAGCGTATATAATGTTAACTCTCATTCAGTTAAAGTTCCCTCATAAATTACTTCTACCTTGTGGCATCAATATTTGTTGAAGTTCGTTGCCTAAGTCATTCACATTCTTGCAAGTTTGTTGCCTAAGTCTTTTACTGACCCCAAGAAGTTTGTTGCCTAAGTCTTTCCCTGAACAAGGCTCTGTTAAAATAAGCTATGTTTGTAATAAAAGTATTAATAATAGCAATAAACACAATAGTTATTCCCATTTAGTTCAAGTTCCCCCATCAATCTCGCGCGTTGCCCTCTTGCCCAATTTGCGCCCACACGGGGCGTGTTGCATGTCAAGTTTGAACACGTTTGGCTTTAAATTTTCTTGCAACGCCCACATGGACAGCGCCGGCAACAATAGCTGCCACAACAACAGCAGCAACAACAACAATCGCAACAAAATGTTCTTTGCATGACATATCAGAAAATTATTATTATATCTTGTGGCCAAAAGAGCACACAAGTGGCCAAAAAAAAAAGCTAAGCAGACAAACGTATGTGCTGCATACGATGGGAAAAACAGACGCGTTGTTTGCTTTAGACATACTTAAAGATCATTTTTGGCTCTAGCTGGGAAACAGCAGACTGAGGACAGAATCGACTTACATAAAATGGCTTTAAAGGCGACACACACACACACACACAGACAGACACGCGGTGCGCCAAAAAAGTTTGAAACAATTGTGGCCGAAAGAAAATGCAAACATTTGCCAGAGCAGCAACAACAACAACAACAACAAAGGCTGCTGCAGGCTGCCTGGCCTGGCAAACAAGTTGGCCACGTCACGATCGCGATCGCACTTTGGCCGATTTGACAGTGCCAAGCTGTGGCAAGCGGCAGCAAGCTGAGACGCAGCTGAAGACGGTGCACAGGCAGCAGGTGGGGGCACGGGGGGAGGTAGTTGGAGGAGTTCAGTTGGTTAGTTGGTCAGCGGCGACGGCTGAAATGAGTCGAACACGCTTTGTCTTTGTCGAACACAACGTTCGATGCGATTGCGCAATGCAGCACAGTTTGAGAGGCATTGCAAGTGTTCATGTTGCATGCTGCAGTGCGGGGGCGACATCGCTGACTGCGTTAATTGCAGCAACTTTTACTGCTGACGCATGTCACGAAAATGCAAGCGCACCATGCATCAAAATCGAAGTTGCAAGTCGCAATCGAGCAATCGAGCAATCGAAATGGCAATCGAAGTTGCAACTGGCTGCGGCTAAGTAGAACAGCATCTAGCTTGATTTATGTGGCGGCATGCAAATATTTGGACAATGGCTTTGTCAGCCAAGCTACTCAACGCACTTAAGTGCACGTCGTGTCTGTCTGCCCCCCTCTCCCTCCCCTCTCTGCGCGTTTGTTTGTTGTGCCCCCGCGCTGACATTGATTTATGCGCAATTTTAGAAAGGTGACCGCGCCACATCAAAGTCTACGCTGGCTCGCCCAGACTCGCTGTAATTGAAGACCAAACCACTCAAAACGAATTCGTTGCACCACGCTGCGTATGCGTAATTTTGCATTTCCGGTAGCTATTGTGCACTTTGTCTTAGGGCACAGGAAGTTCGTATGGATTTCCATTTCCCAAATGTAAAGTGAAACTTGGTAAACAATTGTCTTGGAATATCACGCATACGCAGTGTTGCCTGACGATGCGCATGTAAGCTTGCAGAAGGAAGAGCCACGCAGAATGTCACTTGATATGCCACTTGCAGCTAGCTTCCAGTTCGACTCGGACTCCACATCTAATTAAAACATTTTCGCATGACATTCTCGCACGTTTCGCAGAGCCGCAGACGTGGACGAGGCTGCAGGCTGTCCCGTTTTGGAGCTGTTCGCGTCATTCTAAACGGCACGCCATAAATCTTGCGGCTGGCAATTGCCGCAACTCGCAGCCGACTCTGGGGATGCTATTAGTGCGCGATCGAGCTGTGATCGAGCTGAGGCTCTAGGCTTGATCTGCTTAGGCGATAACCAAGTTGTGGCGGCACTCGGCGCTCGGCGGCGGAGGCTACGGCAGCGGCTTGTCAATTAGGCACACGAAGCAGCCCAGCAAATGCCAAAGCGTTGCCAAGCAACCTAATTGTGTCGCCAAGTCAATTGCCAATGGCGCAGTTGGTCACGCTGGCTCTCTCGCACTCTTTTTCTATCTCTCTCTCTCATCTTATGCGCCCTCTCCTACCTCCTCTACTGCTTCTACTCCTGCCTTTTCTCCTTCACCTGCTCTTTTCTCCTGCCTCTCTTCTCCCTCTTCTGCTCTCTCTTCTATCCAGCTGCTTCTCCCACCTTTGCTTCTTCTTAGCGCTTGCCATTTCAGCATCATTACCGCATCACAGCACCACGTCGCTTGATCCACTTTTGTGGTCTACCCCACTTCACTCTATAGTCTCCTCTCCTGCCTCTCCTCTCCCTGCTTTGTCCCCTCCAGCTGCCTGCTTTGATTTTCGCACATTTAATGCGATTTTGCGCATTTGCGCGTATGAATTAAGCGAGTGACGAAATGAACTCGCCGCCAGGCTGCAACGTCAAGTGGAGCACACACGCAAAAGCTGCCAGTAATGTGAGCAAGCTGTACTCAAAGATACCCTGTAGTGTGCCGAGGGATACTGAACTTTGCCGCATCCAAAATACTCCAAACAGCTGCTGTATTGGACAAGCTTATGCATGCTTTATACTAGTCTCAGTCTATTACACCCCACTCTCGCAGCTGCTGCTTACAGGGTATGCTGAAAATAGATTTCGGTTTCGTTGCAACAAACTCGAGCGATGCCTGGTTGAGGCAATTGCCAATTGCTGCGCCTGATTGATTCCGATCGAACGCAACGTTGCCAACGTCGTCGACTGCGACGTCAACGCACACGCTTCACTGGCAGCAGAGATGCCGACGTCGACGTCGACGACGTGGGATTACGCAAAACGCATTCCCAGCACCACAAAATCGAAACTGACAGATATTTCAATTAGCTTTTGCCTTTGATTTTGTTTATTATGATTGAGCTTACATAAAGCGCAAGTATACACGTCATAATACCAGAAAAATACCGAAAAAAATACCAGAAATATACCAGAAAAATACCAGCTTTTGGTCTAAACACAGAATTGAGCCTTAACATGCACAAAATACCAAAGCACTTTGGGGATTTGCAAATTTGTCTGCAAATAATACCAGAAAAATACTACAACTTGGTATTTTTTTGGTATATCATGTAATATCACTTATATAATGGTAAAATACTGTAAAGGATTCATTGTTTTCGGTATTTATGGTATTTTATTGGTATTTAGTTGGTATTTTGTTGGTATTTTCTTGGTATTTTGTGGTATTTTCGTAATACTTTCCTAATACTCCTCGCTGCTATCCTCCTCTGCTGCATTGTCCTTCTGCCTATGCCTGCTGGGCTCATCATAGCCCACATAGCCCTCCTCGCTGCTGCCCTCGTATTCCTCATGATCGCCGCCACCCTCGCCATCGTCTTCTTCTTCTCCCTCTTCGCCGCCCTCGTCATGGTCCTCGTGCACTTCGTAGTGTCCTTTCTTCTTGGGTGCTGGCTTTGGCTCGTCATCCTCCTCCTCCTCTTCGTTGTGCTCCTGCGCCTCATGCTGTGCTCCCTCCTCGTCGTCGTCGTCGTCATCCCCATCGTTTACCTCATTGCCCTGCTCATGCTGCACTTGCTCATCCACCGACGCACCTACACCATCCTCACTGCCATGACCATGCAGCCGGGCGACGCCATTCATGATGACCTCGGCCTGAAATCCATTCGCATCATCTGCCGTGTACTTGACCACACGCAGGGTGCCATCAGGATCGACTACGCTGCGTGTGACGGCAACGATGTTAATGAATGCGTTGACATGGTTAGCTAATGCTGTCCCCCATCTCTGCTCCTCCTACCTACCTGTACACGCCACGCACCTCGTCGCCGTTGCGCGTCTCTTTGCGATTCTGCAGCACACGCGTCTGTCCATCCTCGACGCCATAGGCGAAGCTGTATTCCGGTCGTGCCACATAGTCCGCATGCGTGCCACCGCCATAGGCATCTGGTACACTGACCAGCTGCTCTGGCCCCACCACCGGCCCCTCGAAGCGTGTGTACGAGTAGCCAACGGCTGCGCAGCTGCCACACGCAGCGAAGATCACAAACGCGCCGATGAGGAGCAGCAGCTCGACGCGTGCCAACGTCGTCGCTGTCGTCGTCGTCGTCGTCGTAACACGGAAGCACAAACAACTTGGCATCGCTGTGTGGCAGGTTACGCATTGTCGCTTCTTCATTTTCCTCTGCATCTTCGTCTTCGTCTCCATCTCGTCTTCTGCTCACTTTGTTTAATTGAATTTCAATGTTGTTTTCGATCTTCTGTTTTCGTTGTTGTTGTTGTTGTTGCTGTTGCGCCTGCCTTGCGCTGTGGCCTTTTCGGCTCGTCTCGTCTTAATCCTCGAGAGCTTAGCTGAGCTGTGTTTTTGATACTAAGCGTGAAATGTGGCACTTTTCCAGCTATTTATACGACCCCCTCCACACGCATTGCACATTGGGGAAAGGTTTGGTTCGGTTTGGTTCGTCGCGGTGCGGTTTGCGCGGCCAATCATTTTGCATATTTCCGCAAATTATGCGCATCAATGGTCAGCGCATCCAAGTGGAAACTAGCCAAGTCAAGTGCCAGAGGAGAGAGAGAGAGACAGAGAGAGAGGGAGATAGGGAGAGAGAGAGCAGAGAGTGCGTTGTGGTTGCCCAGCGGGCTTAGGGCTCAGAGCTTGCGCAGCTCGTTGACTCCACTGGCAAGTTGTATATTTCCTAAAGCAAGGAAGTAACTAAAAGTGCACTTGACTGTAAGTTACCCTACATAATTATTGACAGATATGTAAGACAGATATCTAAGACTCCAAGCCGTAACTCTCATCTGATAACTTGATAACTCTCATACCATAACTTGCTAAGTCAACCAAGCGATTCTACTACCATTCAATGTGCGTAGGGTATACAAATTAATGCTAAAAGTTTATAGCAGATGTAGTATAGTAAAATTGCTGTTTTCTCATAAATTCTGCACAGCTTTTGCCACTTATTTCCATAAATATTTATAGCAAGCGCCTGCACACACTTCGCAGCTAATGAGCATTTTGTTTATTATTTGCAGCGCAGCATAATTTTATTGGTAGTTGGTCAATAAGGCCAGGCGCACCTGTAACGAGGCAACAAGTACAGCAACAACTACAACAACAGCAGAGGCAACAACAAGTACAGCAACAACAACAACAGCCGTTCATCAATTTGCTCAACATGGAAATCGCTTTAAGTGCGTTCAGCTGATTAGCCATCGGCAGCAGCCGCACACACAACACACACACCTCTGCCTATATGCAGAGATCACACAGCTGGGCACTGGCATGATAACGTGGCCCAGAGGCAGCACAGACAGACAGACGGACAGGCAGACGGACAAGCGCAGCTGCAGCGTTGCTTGTGTCGCTTGCGATGCAACTTTGACCTTTTTTTTCGAGGGTTCCGCCAGAGAGAAATATGGCTATTATTTTGACTACTTCTAATTTATAAGCAGCGCGCATTGTAGTTGCAAGTGTGTTGGTTGTTGTTGTTGTTGCCACAACTGTTGTTTGCGCATGAAAAATGCATATATCATTGGCCTGTGGTACTTGGCGGCAGTTTGTTGCGGCCTTAAAGCGCGCGCTCGCGCACACACAGTAGCCCAACAGACAGCGTATAGCCGGGGCCAGACCGGCTAACGGCATCGTGGGAAAACTTGTTGTTGGCCAGCCGTGGCAGCGCTGGCTGTGGCGGTGGCGTCGTCGCTTAATTACCCATTACACAAATGCGCTGCACGACGAGAATCCGGCGAGGCGGCACATTGCGAATTTCGCGTTGCGATTCGCAAGTTTTTCTTTTGGCTTTGGCTTTGGCTATTAACGCCGACATCTATTAACTGTAATTAAGACGCAGTCGCTAGGGAAGATCAGCCAGACGCCAGACTGTCAGACAGGCAACCACTCGGCCAGCCAGTTCGTTGCCTAAGTCTTTCGTTTTGCCCTTTAACGGCGCGTTGCCGCACGCAATGTACAATTGCATTATGAGTTGTGCGACAACAACGGCAACGACGACGACGGCGACGCTGCTGTTGCAATGCAAAGCGTTGTCATTGCTGTAGTTGTTGTTGTTATTGCTGTTGCCGTCTGGAATGAGGGACAACGCAGCAATCAAAGTCGATTAAAAGCAAAACTAAGCCACATGCCAAAAAGTCATGTTTGCTGACCAAACTGGCGCCATGTCAGACAAGAGTCTGGCAAGACAGGGACAGATAAAGACAGAGAGAGAGAGAGAGAGAGAGAGGAGAGAGTGAGAGGGGACGCTAGCTGGATCTGCTCTGTAGATTTCTTTCTTGAGATAAATTGCAAATAATGCTCGCTCGCTCTGTTTCTACTTGCGATTATGTAAGCCAACATCGTTCCAGTCTCGCACTCGCTGTACCAGTTAACCTGATCTCCCCCTCCCCTTTCCCTTCCTCTCCTCCTTCTACTCCTCTCTTTACTGCGCACTCTTTGCGGCTTTTCACCATTAAGAGGCAACGTCGCTCTGGTTTGTCTAGCTTTGATTTTGTTTTCATTTGCCTCGTCTGGTCAGCTTTCGATTGCAACAGACTCCGCACACACACACGCATACACACAGCGCAGACAGCCAGACACTCTCGTGTGCCTAATGAAAATGAAAATTGAAAAGCGAATACAAGTAAAAGCGGTTTCATTAGGCGTTCGTTATGTGTTCTATATATGAACAACAACAAAAACAAAACTGAAAAAAGGAGGCTATAAAAATATTTGCTAGGTAATTGAAAACTGACTGCGTGTGTATTGAGTAATTGTGTGTTGTCGTTGTAATTATTGGTAATTACTTATGGCTTGCAGTTATAGCATCTAGTGCGATGTGGCTTAATTAGCTTTTTTGTGGATTTTTTTTTAACAGATTTAAAGCTAATTTATAGCAGCTAAAATAGTTTGTAGTTTGTACTACATATTTTTAATTTATTTTAATTTTAATTTAATTTAATTTCAATATAATATATGAAATAATTTATAAAATATTTTTATAGTAGATAAAACACAATTTCAGCTTTTTAAATTATAAACTATTTTTTTGTAGATTTTTGAATACATTTTAAATAAATTTAAATTAGCTTAGGTAGATTGTTTTTGTTTTTGCTATATATTTTAATTAATTTCAATATAATACATTAATTATATATATAAAATATGTATATAAAATATTTCTAAATAAGAAAAAGCTTCCTTTCAGCTATTTAAATTAATAACTAATTTTATCATAGATTTTTTTAATAAATTTTAAATAAATTTATGGCAGCCTAAGTAGTTTGTAGTTCTTACTATATATTTAAATTAATTTCCCTATAATATTTGTATAGTAGATAAAGCTTATTTTGAGCTTTATAAATTAATAAATGATATAAGAGATTAAGAGATTTTAGATATAATTTAGCTGTCATTGTAAGTATTTATACTTAATTTATTCTCAAATAGTTTATGGCAGCTCAATGTGGATTTATTTATTTAATAACTTGAGATTGATATCGCTGACTTCATTTCCATAAGATATTTTTCTCAAATATCTTAAGATTAGCTACAGTTGCAGTCTGAGCTGCGATTAACCAATTTTCTTTATGCTGCCTTGCTTACGTTCTCTTGCCTAATTGCCATAATTTATTATGGCAGCTAATCGCGCATGCGTTCGGTTCTCGGATCACAAATGCGTAACTCATGTCAGTCAGTCAGACGCTGCGTGACCGAATTGTGGATACCACGTCGGAGCCTGCTGCATGTGCAACGTGTTGCCATGTGCGAAAACAAATGCAAGCAACAGCATTCTGACAATGCGTGGTGCCGCCATAAATTGTGGCAACTTCGCAGCGTGTGTGTGTGTGTGTGTTGCACAGTATCAAGTGCACCTACACACCAAGTCGAGGTGCCAATTAATGCTCGAAGTAGCCGAAATGGAGCTGAAGCTGGACGTGGAGTCCAAGTCGAAATCGAACTCGAAGTCGAAGTTGCAGTTGGTAGCTTAGCTCGCTTTATGCACCTTTGACATGCAAGTCGAATTCGACTCGATTTCGCAGCGTATCGAACTCGGCACAGTTTACACGATATGCAGAGGGGGCAGCTACAGGGGGAAGGGGACCAAACGAAACCGAAATTACGAAATTTGTCGTCTGACAAAAAGCGCAGCAAGCGATATAAATTAAATTTACAATTTTGGTGCTCATTAAAGATCGCTTGCCATTGTTGCAGTCGCTGTTGTTGTAGTTGCTGTAGTTGCAGCAAGTTGTCCAAAATTAGAACATCGCTTTGTGAAATCGGCAAAATCGCCGTTAATTGTTTCGTTTTCAGTTTGGGCTTTTCATTATGCTCTAATCGTCGTTGGGCTTGTTTGGCAATGCAGCCAAATATGTAAGGCCGTAAAGAGTTGGCTAAGTAACTAGCTATATAACTGTAAATGTATATATGTTCGTGATCGGTAATTAAGATAAGTTAGCTGTTTAAGTTTTAACCTACTAGCTATAAAAATATGACTATTCTTATTGAATCTAGCGTAATTTTCCAATTAAAATGAGATACATATAGATATATGCGTATATATTCATGAACAGCACAGCGAGTTAAGCTGATTTCCTTTAATTCCTCGACTATCGACAGATTTTCTTCATGAAACTAAAGCATATACCTTTACTCATACTATACCTTATGCCATCTACCCTACCCATCCCCTTTCTAGCCTCTGTTAGTGTATTTCATCTTCGTCATGTCAACGTTCTGACATTTTCCACTAGTTTTTTTTGACTGTTTGCGCTTTTTGTTGTTAGGCCGTTAAAATTTTCTCGCGATTGTCACAAATTGAATAATGTCTCAATTGAAAACAGAACTGCCTGCAATAGCAACAATGCGACTGCGCGACAATAGCAACAACGAGGCAAAGTCAACATTGTTGTTTGCAGTTGTTTGCCCAGTTCCACACACAGTTTGCGGCTTAAATCGCTCAGCTAATTACGAGCTAAGCGGCGCAAAAACGAGCCAAGAAAATGAGCTTAAAGATCTCGTTTCTTGCGCGCTTTTCGCTTTTCTTGGTCCGACTGGCATTTGGCTATTGTATAATCGCGTCTCTCTATATATGTATGCTGTATGTTTGCATATACTCGTACATATAGATAGACTATTTTCGTATCCTGCCAGCTGGCGCTATAAAGTGAAAGGCGAACATGCAACGCCCACTTGTGGCACACAGTCGCTCACCCGCCACGTGTGTGTGTATATACATACATAGCTCAATGTAACTAGATTTTTATTATATAATTGCAACTATTTTTTTAGCTACTAATTTGCCTCTGCCTTTGAATGCAAAAAATTAGAGCAAGCTAAGCGACTAACTAGCGAGTGACTAACTAACTTAGTGACTAACTTCGGTGAACCGGTAGACATTGTTGCCCACAGCGGGGACAGTGGTACAATCTGGCGATCTGGCAATCGCACCACTGACCAACATTCGCAAGCCACAACCGGCTGCAAGTCAAGAGATCGCTGCATATATGGGTCACTAGATACACGTCTACATGTGTGTGTGTGTGTGTGCGTGTGTCGTGCACGTAGACATCTGATAATGTATGCGGCAAATGCAATTTTAATTGCCAATCATCAATGGAGCGAGCCAAGCCATGTGTGTTGTATAAGTGCGAAAAAGCGGGGTGCATTATGGCAGCTATATCTTTTGGAAGCAAGCAAATCCAGAGGGAGCAATATAAATATATGCTATATCTAGATAAAACCATATCTAACGCGGCCTTATGTCAAATCTAGCCAAGTATTCTTTCATAAATCAATAAATTTCTTCTCTACATTACAGGGTATATGCCAGTTCTATACTCCACCACACCTTGCACTACACATTTCAGTTAATTAAACAAATACTGTCAGATTGATAGCGCGATAAGCTACTAATTCCCTGCCCAAAACTTGCAGTAGAACTTTTTCTGTCAACGCGCTGCCCCAGAAATGTCGGCAATTATCTAAGAATCTTGTGCGGCACAGGGTGCAGCACGCATGCCCAACCCTGCTAATCCTCTCTCCCCCCTCCACCTCTCCACTCCCGTTCCTACATAGATTTCAATGTTCAATAACTTAATTAAGTTTCGATTGAGGTTGCATTTGCATGCAAATTGCATTGCGCGTTGCGTAGGTTGTGTCGAGGAGGCTCGCCAATCTCATCTGATTCTCAATGGATTGCAACGATTTCAGAGCTTTGATTTTTTTCTCTATCAATTACTTTGCTATATACGTACATGATCCAACCGAACAATTAACAACTTGACTTATGCGTTATAGTATTACCGTTAAGCAGCGGCACAAATAATTGCAGGTAATTAAAGTGCAGAAAAACGCCAAAAGTTAATTGACATTTAAGGCGATTCATTACTTAATGTTTGGCTAGGAAAAACGAACTAACTAGCCGGCAAGAATGGTTTGTTTGTGCGGGCATAGTCGCAACTTAGATACCCTACATAACTGCAGATTAGCTACACTTCATGGATTATCTGTTTTATGCCCCTTACCTGTTAGGGTATGTCGCATACTTCAAGCTATAAACGGCTGCGGGGGCTGACTACGATCGGTTTTTTGTTTTGAGCACAACTGTCTACAAAATACCTTACCAACTGAGGACAGCCAAAAGGCAATTGCTAATTGCTTTGCCTGTGTGCACTACTTTGCTGGAAATGCATTTTTCACAGAGCGCGTTTTTCCAAAATAAATTTACATACGAGTCCATGTACACAGACTACGTATGTGTCTCTGTGTGCAGCGCCACAGTTCTCAGGCTTTAGTGGTGCACTTGTTGTCTTTTTGGTGGCAATTAATGTTACATGCAGACGGGCTGCATAAATCAGCCTAATTGCTATATTTAAATTCTAAATTTGGATTTTTTGCTACGTGTCGTGAGCGCTGCGCAAGGCTCGACGTGATCTCGACTAAACAACATTGGCTTTTGTGTTCTTTAGCTTGTAATTTATGCACGAATTTCGTTTTATCTTGTTCACATTTTTTGCAGCTCAATTTGCATATTACTTGACTGCTGCCTTTGAATTGCGCGCGTGTAGAGTAATCGTTATGCTGCTATCGATTTAAGTGTTGTAAAACGTATTACTTATTTGAATTTCAAGTAAATTAACAGCATTTCTGTAAAGGCGGGCAAATCCTAACATTTCTGTTGTTGCCCTGTTATTTACAGCGTACCTCCACAACTATCGATAAACATATGTTTTACATTTATCGCACTGGCAACCGGCAGCAATTAGCATCGCAATTGGATTTGTTTACAACATTGCGAAATGCCGCTGTCGTCGAAAGAGAACGTAAAGTTGCCGGATAAGATGGATAGTGACAAAGAAAGTCAGAAAAATGTGAATAAAACTATCACTGAGCCCATGGAAACGGAAGAACCATTGTCAGAAGACGATTCAAAAGCGGACAACGCGGAATATGACGCCGACAACGAAATGCACAAATCGGCGGGAGAAGAAGATCCTACAGTGAAGGTATCTGCTTCGGTAAATGAAGACGATGTCTCCACAGTTGTCGCTCCTAAAACGAACAGTATTATAGCACCCGAGACAAAATCGCGACAAAGTTTGAAATGGAATCTGCGCGTCTTACTCTCCAACATGTACATGGAGAGCGAGAAACGCTTGCCGAGCGCACGAGTGCCCAAGTGCCTGCACAATACGGCGCTGTGTGTGAGCAAACATCGCTGCTCAATGCTACCCGATGCACCCGGCATCAGTTGTGCCCAGGCTCTGCGCAACAATCTGTACAGTCAGCACTACGACACCTACTTGGACATGCTCGTCACTATGGCCGTTCAATCGGTATACCCAGACGAGGAGGTCTTCGATCGACTGTTTGATATGATAATGGTAAGCTGGCATAGCTGCAGTAGATATCTTTGATTAATGCATGTACTTTCTCCCCAAACAGGTACTCACTGCCAAATCCTTGACAATAGATGAGCTGCAAAGCATCTACAAGAACGTAAGACGCGTCTTCTATTTGCTGCTGGATGCGTTTCCACCTTGCTGGAAAGCGCTACGTCCGTACTACTTGCACTTTCTGGGCGTGGATAGTGAGAGTAAAGAGAAGCCACAGAAGCTAAAGCAGCTGCTGAATTTACTGGAGGACTGCCTGGCCAAGTGCACTGCAGATGAGCTCAAGGAGTACACTAGCTACTGTGAGACATTTAATAATGATTACGACGAGGAGGCCAACATGTCGGAGGAGTCAATGTTTTTGCGTCATGTGCAGGATTACGATTGGGAGAATTCCAAGCAGTGGGTCGATGATTTTAAGAAAATGTCGCCAGGTGTGCGACTGGCGCGTATTTGCGATGCTCTCGACATAGTTTGTTGGGTGCTGGAGCGCGAGTTCATGGCTTGGTTGGATCACAATCGTTTGGAGCAAGTCGAGCCGGATATGTTTCAGGATGATGCCAAGCCGTTTGTGTTAACTGTTTTCGGTTGGAAACCTGAATTGCGGCTGACGGACTTGACGCGTCAACTGCTGCGTTTGTATAGTCGCGGTGCAGCAAAATATCTGCATGCGGATCGGCTTAACATACTCCAGGTAAGTAATGGCGGGAGTTCCTTTTAAATTCAAGTTAATTTGATTTTCCTTTCTATTCCAGCGCCTTGTCATGCTCGTCATGGAGGCAAGCAACACTGCGGAGCTGAAGTATGTGGAACATTCAGTGATTTATCCCCACCTGGGGCCACAAACAGTTGGCCTCATTGCCGAGTTCTTCAAGCTATTCAAAGCGGAGAATCCCAAGCACATCAGTACCTACATAAATACCATTCCGCTGCTGAGTCTGCCATATGTGCGCTTCAAGTTTGCCGATCATTTCCTGCAGTTGTTCTACTTCTCCAGCCTGCCGTTTGGTCCGGCCAAGATTTGCGAGGAGTTCAGGACGAAGCAATGGCTAAAGTACAAGCCACGCAGTGCTATCGAAGCCGATGATGAAGACGACCAGTTGTCACGTCAGGATTACCATAAGATAATGCTGCACGCATTACAGGACTACTGCATGTGGATGAACTTTGAACCATTCTGGAAATTTATGAAAACCAAAGTTCCTATTGAGCCGTTACAGGCTAGAACCTGCAGCCCACTGGCCACGCCCGTAGGCGTTGTCACAGGCGGCGAGGTGGGCAAAATATTCATGCTCGATGAAATGCAAAAGGATGCGCACACCTGGAAGGATCGCATCAATGTGAAAGTGATTGTCTACAAGCCCAAGGTGCATCTGCCCGTGGCCAGGGTCAGTGTCAGCGCAATGGCTGAGCGATATGGAAACGATATCAGGCAGTTGCGCTATCTACGTCGGGTGCTGCAGGAGGTCATGCGTTACGTAGATGTTGCCGAGTGGTTAAACTATCTGGATGATTTTCTGGGTGAAGATGAAGTGCCCGAAACATCTAGCAGTGTGAATAGTGATAATTAAAAGCTTAAGAGAGTTTCTTAACAGAATTTTTAGTAGTATAATTTGAAAATGAATTTGTGGCACCTTTCATTTAGTTTAGCTCTAGGTCACACCTAAACATTATCGAACGTTATTTAACTTCGTTGATCGAATCATGTACTAAAATAAATATTTTTTTTTCAAATAGTTTTTCTGCAGTTTTAAATTATTTTAATAGCTTATTTGTAATAAAATCGATTAATTTTTTAAAAACTGCTTGATTTTTGTTTAACAGTTCATTAACAGTGTTGCTAACATCGTTCTGTCTACTGCTTGCACTGCACACTGCGTCAGCACGTAACGCCGTCACGTTAACGCAAAATGAGCAACGTAAGCGCAAAATCGTGCTCCCTCCTTAATAAATTGCAGGATTAATATCCTTGTTGGCAAAAAATACTTTTAGTTGATTTTAGCAGCACAACCCCGTCGGCAGCAAAAGCAGCAGCAGCAGCAAATGCTCAGCGTCGTGATATATACGAGTTTTGGCCAAATGTTATTCAGATAAACTTCATTATTTGTAATATACTCAGCAAGTGCAAATCGTAGTATTAATAACAAAAACAAAATGTGCCGTGCAAAATAGTGTGTTCATAAAAAAGGAGTCGCAACAACAACAACAACAGCAACAGCAGCACAAGGGCGCTGGGCCGCCCCCAAGAGTCGTCGTTACAGCCGCAACAACAACAACAACAGAGGGAGTAGTAGTAGCAGCAACAACAACAACAATAGAAATATATTAAAGCAAAGCACAAGAAAGTGGTGGCAAAATGTCGACAATTGTGGAACAGGTGAGAAAAACTAAACAAACAATTTATATAATTTTGAATTAAACTTTCATTCATAGTTGGCAGACATTAAGCCGAATGTTATGCGCTGTATTTATCGGACTAACTTATCGCCGACAAAACTGCGTAACATTCAGTGTCAGTGTCTACCAGGCGGCTGACTGTCTGACTGTCTGTTAGTGTGTGTGTGTGTGAGCGTAGGTGTAGCCATCTTGGGCTCTACCTCTGTGTAAGTGTGTGTCTGCTTGTGTGTGTGTGTGTATTGGCATGTGCCGACTGTTTTGCATTGCCATGCCAACGAGACACGGCACAGCGCGGCGCTGGCACTTCCTGTTCGACTGATATTGCCGTCGATTTCGACAGTAAAATTCGATTAATTTCTAATCTGCACATCAGCGGCGTGACAAGGTGCCAGGGCCAGGTTCAGCCAGCCAGTCAGCCAGTCAGCCAGTCAGCGGCAAATATAAATAGCCTGCCATTTTGTCAGCGATTTGAAACTCACTCACACACACACACATACATGCAACATTTCGTTTGCATATTTGAAGACAACTCAAGCGTGCCTTGACATTTTGTTTAAAGCTCATGCCGCATACATATGCAGCTATGCAGCTATGCAGTTATGACGTAGCCTACTGCCTACTATGCTTATTAAATTCTGCAAAACTAAAACACTATTAAAAAGTTCGTGCGTGAAACTTTTTTGAAAATTAAGTTTTATAGACTGCAAGTTTTCTAATTGTATCTTAATTTTATGTAAATTATGCATCATGTCTCGAGATCTTTTGCATGTTGAACTTGTTTTGCGCTCTGCGGTGTACACTATCTGCCTCTCTCTCTCTGTCTCTGTCTCTGTTTCTCTACTTCGCTCTTCTTCGCTTCGACAGCGCGTCGCGTCGTCAAAGTCAACGAAACTTTTGTTGCATATTTCAAGGCGCGCATGTAGCGCAAGTCATTACGTTTTATAGACTTTATAAGAACTTCCTACTCCATGCTCGCGTTGCAGTTTGCCACAAAGTTTTGTGCCGTGCTGCGTTGCCAGGTGACTGCCAGAGATATACATATATATATAGCACAGCTGTGTGTATATAGCAAGATATCATGTGAAGTAGAAGAAAACTTTTAGCCAAGTTTAAAGTCGCAGCAGAACAATTTCAAGCGTTTATTTCTGCTGCTCTCCTTGTAAATTTTATTGTCCTTGTTTTCTTTTAAATAATTGCCGAAAATATATTACAAATTTGCATTTTTATGCGCAAATAATGATATCATTTATTTTGTACGTTCCGCGCAAAAGCAAACTTTCTGTAAATCGCCGAATTATGCTTTGAGTAGGGTTTAATATAATTGAAAAAGTTGAACGCAAAATATGATGACAAAACTTGCTGCTTAATTTGTTAAGTTTTTGTGTTCACTTTTTCATTATAGTATACAGATTAGGTTTATGCCATATATCAATATAGAATATATCGTTAATTTTGCCGGCTAATTAAGCGATTTATCATGATTGATGCCGTGTGCGGTATTAAGTTTAACATATATGCCAACGATTTGTAACGGTGCATAGGCTAACTAACCACACTCGTGAGGGGGCGCACACACACTCGCACACACTCACACACGCCATTTACATAGCTGTCACTGTGTGTTACGTGAGGTGGTTTCCTGCTTTTTGTGCAGCATTTTGCCCGAGCATAAATTACAACTTCAGTGGAGCTACACACACACACACACATGCACACACACGCACACACACTTGGCCCGGCAAGTAGGTGCTCTCTGGCTTTAGGGTCGCTATGCTCCACGCTGTTGCTGCTGCTGCCGCTGTACCCCTTGTGGGCCGCCGCCGCTGTCAGCGTCGCCATCGTCGTTGCCGTCACCGTCGCCGGTTGTTGCTTACATAATGTTAATGATGCTGCCCGCCTGTGCCGGGGCTCATTTCATGCTGTTTGCAAAAAACAAATGTCAAACAACAGCGGGCAAAAGCGTAGCAGGCAACACGAGGCTGACAACACGTAGCAGCGCAACGGGGGCGTTGGCATGACCCACGGCGTACAATGGACGCACTGCATCCTGTGTTAAATTGTTTTGCCGTGTCGCCTGTCGCTGTTGTTCTAGTTGCTGTTGTTGTTGTTGTTGCCATGTTTATATGCATATTATTTCAATTTGGCGGCATAATAAAGTGCTTCCGTTGTGGTAGGTGGCACGCGTAATGCGCTGGGCACGGCATACTACAGCTTCTTCTGCTCGTGGAGCTTGAGCTCAAGCTGCAGCAGCATCCCCAAGGATAATGCGCTGCTGTTGCTTCGTTATGCTTATTTGCCCCGTTGCACATGCACAAAGCGCCCCTCAAAGCGCGGGAGGAGGGTGACACGTTGCATGGAGCTGGCCATGCATAACGTTGCCCCTGGGCATTGCCATGCATGTATGCACACACATACATATGTATATGTTGCGGGATGCGCTAGGTGACCGCCAAATGACAGCAATGCCCCTTCGCCCGCCCCTTCGTGCGTCACGCTTCCACGCTCGCGCTGGCTATCTACATCTACTCGCCTGGCCGGGCGCTCTGGCGGCGGCGCCGCCGTCCTGGCCAAGGTCAAATTTAACTGTTTTGATTTAATTTATTGTTGCATACATTTGAGCGCTCATAAAGCGACTACCAAGGGAGTGAGGGAGAGGGATATAGAGAGAGCGTGATACTCACACCTGCTTCGGCAACACTTCTTCTTCTTCTTCTTCTTCTTGTGCTTTGTGTGCTTCTTTTGCCTCTGCTTTTTTGCCTTGTCTGCTGCCCCCTTTGCTGGGGCTAGCAAAGCCAATATTTTGTTTGTCTGCCTCTGTTTATCTTTGTCTTTGTCTCTCCTCGCGTGCGTGTGTGTGTGTGTGTGTGTATTTTGATTGCTTTTGCCCCTACCTAAGCAGCCATTGCCATTGCCTTGCCCTTCCCGCTGCAGCACGAGGTGACTCAATGTCTTGCTCATTTCCTTTGCCTGGACGAAACTATATGCCACACACACACAGGCAGAGCCGCAAAGTCTTTATGCCACACACACACACACTCACACAGTTGCACAGTGGTGCGAGTGTGGTTTAGTGTGTGCGGGGGCAATCCGACAGATACGTTCCTCAGTTGGCCTAATGTGAATGTGGCAACCGCGTGGCTGACTTTAAATGACTTTCGTCTCTCAATTTGCAAATGAAAGAAATAACAATTGTCTCTACTTTCTGAGGGATTTGCTCCCCACTCTCTCTCCCCCTCCTTCTCTCAATAGTTTGCTAAGTTCTTTAGCTATATAAATTCTTTCGTAGTGTCGTAATCTGCAAAGAGTTTTAGCGCTTTTCCTTTTTCCTTTTCAATTGCGCCGACCCCACTGTCTGTGTGTGGGTGTGTGTGTGTGTGTGTGTGTGTGGAGTGCAACCATTAAGCGTTATCTCAGTTACAGTGCTTCGTGTTGTGCTGCCGTGTCTGTTGCTGATAGTCGTATTTATGATACTCTCCCAAAGGTAGCTTAAGTTGTGCCAAAAACAGTAGGAAAGAAGTTTATGGGAAAGTGGGAAGAAACTTTTCAGCTTTTGGCCAAAATTTATAGCTGTAGATTGCCATAATTAAAGTGGGCTGCAACTCATAAGTTACTTCGCACATTTCTCCCTTGCAATTCGCATATTATTTTTAAAAATTAAATTCCATTCCAGGTTCGATCTTTGAGGGGGCGTCCCACTTTGCATGTGCGTTCGATTTACGGCGTATTTCGTATATTAAAAGCCAGTTCGGCCAGGGTAATAAAATATTCGCGCTTTTCCTTTCACATATCACTCGATTTCTGCCTCTCTCTTCCTCTCTCTTTCTCTTTGTCTCCTTCTCTTCCCTTATTATCAGGCGCGTATTACGCGCAGCCGATGAAGACATCGAAAAGCAGCTGCGTGTGTGTGTGTGTGTGTGTTTCTTTTCTCATTTTCTTGATTTTATTACTTTTACTTTTTACGATTTATTTGCTGAAATTGCTTATTTCCCTTTTCGCAGAGCAGCAGAGGCAGAGAGAAAGAGAGAGAGGGGGAGTGGGAAAGAAAACCAAGAGGAAATTTGGCGTATTGTTATGGGTTGCGTTGTTTTTCCCCTGCTACTGTTGCATTGTCTCTTCAGCTTTTCCCTCTTCTCCCCCCTTCTGCCTGCTACCCCTCTAGCTGTCTCTTTTTATGCTGCCTCCCCTCACTCTCTCTCTCTTTCTTGCTGCCTTTGCAATTTTGTGGCAAATTCAATCAACGTTCTTGTTAATCGATTCTGCATAGAGAGGTGCTGCCCCCTCTCCCCTCTCTCCCCTTGCCCCTTCCTGCTTCTGCCTCTTCTCAGCCCTCTACCGCTTTTATCAGTTTTCTCACAGTCTGCTTCGTGTGCACTTGGCACTCGTTGCTGTACGTGTATGCGAGATTTTTCATTAATCATACGCCGCGTTGCACCCACATAGGATTCTGTGGAATCATTGGCTTGCAACTGGCATTGCACACGGATTTTCCAAGCTTCTGCACATGCAGCAATGACAGAGACAGCAGAAAGAGATAGCCAGAGACGGAAAGAGAGCTTTATGCTGCATACCATAGCCAGAGCAGACCACACAATATGCTGAATATCAATCGGAATTATCACTTCAATTTTCATATGATTTCTGCACATTTTTGTGGCTTAAATTCTTAAATGACCCACCGTATAAAGTGTCAAATAAAGCGGATTGATTTCGCATAGTTTACGCCGCTTTATGTTTTCGATATTTGTTGAATTCTCATTAGAATATTTTAAAGGGGAGGAGTGTGTCGCATATTGACTTTATAAAGCGGCGTGATATATTTTAAGCTTCATTCACTTTTTTTCTTGCCCAAAATATGCCTCGCATTTCTGGCACATAATTTGCCAAATTGCAGGCACGAAAAACAGAGAGAAAAGTGAGAGAAAGAGAGCGGGAGAGAGAGATAGAATGGGAGAGAGATTGGGGCAGCCTGTGCCGCGTAAAAAGGTTATCTAAATTGCAAATTTTGAGGCTTGCGTAATTGAAAAATAACAACAAGCTAGGCATATAAGACTAGCAGATACCCTGTAGAGGCAGCAGCTTAGCAGTTTCAGTGTGCACCAAGCTACTCGTTAGGCAGGCTTTACTTTCATAGGGTATGCCTGCACAAGCTGACACCGGCGCACACGGGGGCACACTTACAGTGTCCCGCTTCTCCCCCCCTTCCTCTTCCTCTCTCCATCTCTTTCTCTCTGACCCTGCCTCTCTCATCATCTTTCATCTCTTGCCATTTTAGTTATGCCGCATGGGCAGCAAATTAAATGAAAATGCCGCTAAAAATAGCTAACGTATGTGTCGCCATCTCTCTCTCGCTCTCTCGCTTGCCCTGCCTCTCCCGCTCCCTCTCTGGCTAATGCAATTACAGCTGAGCTGTGTCGAAATGCCTCAATTTACTGCGAAATGGCTGTCATCGATTTCCGCTTACGTGTGTGTGTGGGCTGTGCCTGTATGCGTGTGTGTGTGCCTGTGTGCGTATGTGTGTGTGTGATATTTATTTGATATTTTTGTGCACTTGTATTGGCAAAATAATTTTTGCCCCACTGCGGCTCGATTTACTCTTTCAATCGTTCGCTCGTTGAGGTTGTTGTTTCTGCTGGCCTCCACTTTTTATGTATTTGACATTTTGCGCTGTGTTATGTGTGTTCAAATTGTCATCAAAATATGCATAAATTTTGCAAGTGTGTGCGTGCACGGCAGCAGCAGGAGAGGGGGGGGGGGCAACAAGAATTGCCGCTAACTGCCGCCTGCGAGTTCAATATTTGCTCGCGTTAAACCGAAGATGTATTAACATAATGTGTCAGCAGAAAGTGGCACAGTGGGCACGTAGAGACACACACACGCACACATACATGTGTAACACATACACGCACACATGTAAGCACATCCCGAGCAGCTTCCCTGCTCTACTGTCTGCCTTGTCGCACAGTGAAATGAAGCGTGCTAGAAACAAGTTTAGCTTGAGCTGCTCATATTTAGCTAGTAATATGATAAGCTATATAAATAGCTAAAAATGTATAAATGTATATAGATTTACATATAGTTTACATAGCTTCTACATTGATTGATGTGCGGAATTCAAGCCAAGTTTAGCGCTTTATTGATTTCTTTATATTTACTTTTCATAGTTTTACTTCACTCATTTCATACTTCATTTTGCTTGACACACACACATTTCTCAGCCCACTGTGCAGACTGCATTAACGCTTGTCTATAGCTTACATAGTTTCCTTGGTTTATTCATTGCTCCGCATGTTAGCTGCTAGCTGCAATCTAGCCTTAAATTGACTTTACTTTATTTGCCTCTCAAATTTCCACTTGACATTTGCATATCAAGTTTGCCCACTGTACTCCTGCCAAGTGTGCGCTGTGTCCTGTTTAAGATGACAACTGTCGTCAGCGATGCGAGAGCAGCCATTTTTCCAGCTGAAAGATCTGAATTGGCAGCGGGAAACAGCGACTCCAACTGTCGCGAGCTGAGTGCGCGCTGTGTGTGCTTCCTTCCTCGAGGTAGACCTACTACTCCAGGCCATCACTTGCTGCACGCTGCTTCCGCCGCACACACACATGCACACACATGCACATGCTATCTCCCTGTCTCTCTCACACTCTCGCAGCAGGCACGTCACGTATGTTTGTGCCCAAGCATTCGCATAAACATTCCGTCGCCAGCGCTGAGTGACGTTCAGCTTCAGCTTGTCGTCGTCGTCGTCGTCGACGTTGTCGTGCCTCGAGCCTCGAGCCTGTCCTAGTGCCCCTCCCTTCCCCCTCAGCTTCAGCTCCCTCTATGCTACAACTGTGCCTGCCTCTGACTGTGCCTCATCATCTGCAGTGACAACACATTGGCATTGACAGGCGCGCATCGTTTGCGTTAAATGTCAGCAGGAAAGGCGAGGCAGGCAGCGAGAGGGAGAGAGAGGGGGAGAGAGAGTGATAGAGCGAGAGAGAGGCAGGCAGGGGAGTGACAGTGGTCCCTTGGCTGGGGTCACAGCAATTGACCTTCCATTCATCACTGGCGCATATTGTTTACAAAGCATTTGTGGGCACAGCTACTGCCCCTCCTGCCCCCTCCGCCCCCTCTGCTCCTTGGCCTCAACTCAACTCCTCGATTGATGTTTATAAAATTCATTTATTGATCACGGCAGCGGGACGCAGCAAAGTTTCGTTTACTAAAACAACAACGAGCTACGGTTTGTGTTTTGGGTTTGTTTGGGGTTTTGGCCTCAGCTTCGTTTAGCGCAGGGGGAGAGGGCGGCTTTTTGGCGCTTTATGCGCTGTAATTATCCACTCAAATGAGGCTGAAAAACAGTTGAAGCAGAGACGCCATCGTGCTGCCTCTGCTTGTTGTTGTTGTTGTTATTTTCCGGCAGATAATGATGAGCATGCAAAGTTTTCCATATGGCGACTTCCGTTTTCTTTTCGTTTCGTTTCGTTTCTTTCTTGCCTGCTTTGCTGTAAGCCTTTTTGCCGTCAAGCCAGTCAAATAACTGTAAATAAGCAGGTTGTGCCGAGGAATGTGCGACAGCGAACCCGCTCCATCCCCTAGGACGTGCCACGTTGAGGCAAATTTGGTTGGATGCCAGCGGAGAAGGCGGCAGCGACAAATGAAAGACGAAAAATATTTTGTAATGAAAGGACTCGAGGAATATAATAAATAATGACAAGTCCCTGAGTGAAATGCAACCATGTGAAGGGAGATGGCAGCTTCCCCCTCTCCCTCTCTCTCTCTCTCTTTTCAACTCACGCTTGAGTCACTGCTTCCTTGCTGTCTCTTTAAGGCGCGATGACAATTAGAAAATCTTTGGCACGGCAAAAAGGGTTTGTCTTTCTTTGCCATTTTCCATTTTCTTTTGCTGTTGTTCATTTCGAAAATTTCTCTCTGGCGTGAAAAATGAACTGCAAGCAGAAGCAGACAGAGCAGAGAGAAAGATGATGTAGAACTAAGAAAAACAATGAAAAGTAGAAGGAGCAAAATCGTCTTTCAATTGCATTCGAGCGCACAAAAGATTTTCCGCTTTGGCTCTGCATTTTCCTTACAGTATTTTCCTTAAGCCTTTTGCAATTCATCAGTTTGCCATGGCTCCAATCGATGAAAGGAAAATCCCTGCACATTCGTGACTTTTCATTAAACTAATTGATGAAGGTGAAAGAATTTCCACACTGACTTCGCTTTACAACATGAAAATTTCTATCAAAATATTTTTTTTATTAGAATTTCCATTTAAGCTCTTTTTGAAATATGCCAAAACCAACATAAACCAAACCTGATGCCATATTAATGTTTTTTTTTTTCTGCTGCTGCAGCTGCCAAAGTTTCAAATTGTTTTGAATAAAATTTAGTTTTAATGGTATTCCCTTTCTTTTTTTTGCAAGCAAATTTAATACACACCATGCAACATGCGTGGCAATCAAAAAGCGTTTACTGCATTATTAAAACATGAGAAATTCCAAAAAAAGAGCAACAACAACAAGAGAAATGCTGACAACGGGCAAAAAAGAGAGCAACATAAAATGTAAAACATGAAATTCATTTTATGATGGAAGCCAAACAAAACTAATTGCAAGCGGGAAGCGGGCAAGTGATAGACAGGCAGATATGCTAGATTAGTTAAAGGAAAGCTTAAAAATATATATAAGCATATATCTGTCTTTCTCTTCTCGCATATGTAGTGCAGCTTTGCTCACTCTTCTACGTAACTTTTGAGGCAGAATTGCAGGGTATCTTCATGTGAAATGTGTAGACTGCGCGCAGCTGTGCCAAATCAAATGCAAATTTCTTGCATTCTTGGTATATCAATGCTTACTTCTACTTCTCTCTCCCTCTCCCTCTCTCTCTCTCCCTCTCTCTCTCATATTCAACTGTTGCCATTCTTCCGCTTTCTTTGTTCGATTTGCTGGCTGATTTAATTAATTGCTTTGCCTGTCGCCGGCAATTGGCCACGCCCACCGCCCACCGAAAACTATAAATTCAATTTTACGCCAAACACACACACACACACATATAGAGAGTGTCATGTGTGTGTGTGCGCTAACGCAAGACTAAATACTTTTGCTGGCGCGGCACAAGAAGCAGCTAAGGCAGCATTAGCAGAGGCGGGAGGCGGGTGGGCGTGGCGCACTGTAGCTAGGAAACGCCGCCAAGTCAGCAGCGAAGAAGCCCGGCAACTTTTGCCAGCCCGAAAATCCTTTTTTAATTAAATTTTCTGTGCATTTTGCAGTTTTTAGGTCTCGCCGCGTCTCACACACACACGTACATATATGACAAGCCAAGTCCTTTGACTTGCACTCTGTCTCTCTCTTACACACACTCTCCTGCTAGCCATCTCTCTCCATTGAGGCTTCTCTCGCAGTTCGGGTTCGTTGTCTGTGACTGTAACCAAAGACAAAGTTTTTCAGCTTGTTCTTTTCTTTCTACTTGTTGTTTTCTGTCAACTTAATCCAATTACACACACACACATACATATCTAATGCGTGTGTGTGTGTGTGTGTGTAGTTTGCACTTTGATTTGCGCTTCTCTCTCGCCATTTGTGGTTAAGTCTTTTGCTCTCCCTCGTGTCCCCCGCCCTGCCTCCCCCTCTCTGACAGGATAATAATGAAATTGATAAGGGCATTGTGAGTGGATATCGATAGGGGTATTCAATGACTCAAACTATACAGATTTACTGATTAAAGACATTAAAATTAATAATGCTTGTCCGGTTCAATTAAGCTGCCAATGGGGGAAAGTTGATTTCAATTGTTTTAATTGCTTTCTGCGGGGGAGGTTGAACACTTTGTAGACTTTTAGGGTAAATGAAATTTTTAAAAATTAACTAATAATTTATTTATTATTTTACTTTACTCTAGTAAATTAATTCACAATTTACATAACATTTTTATTATTTTTTTATTATTATTTAATTCTTTGTTTTATGAGCTCATCTGTTACATATTCTTTTGTTCAGGGTCAATTATGTGTGCTAAAGCAAACAACATGAGTATTCAAATTGTGTTAATTTGAAGCTCTTGCGATCTCATTATCTTTATCTCTGGCGCGCTCTCTCTGCAGCAACCCATTCTCTCTCACTCTCTCTCTCCCTTGATCTTTCTCTCTCTTTAGCTGCTTATCAATTTGTTGACCTGCTGCTCTCTAGCTTAAATGAAGTAGGAGAGATAGAGACAGAGAGAAAGAGATAGATGGAGAGAGCGTGTTATACTTCTTGCATTACGTGTTGCTGCTGCATATACCCTGCATCAGTTGCTAGGCAAAGCATATCTGTTAGTAGCTTAGCTGCCTAGTCAACTCATTCCGCATTTCTTTGTTCAGTTTTCAGCTCTACATACTTTGTCTCTTTTGTTGCTCTGCTCTTATTTGCAACTATTGTTTGCTTTTTACAGAGTATTTTCCAGCTGGTAGCACTGTTTGCTTTGCTCTGTTTTTGTCTTATCTCTGCAGCTGATGAAGCTGAAAACGCTGTACAAATCCATGAGGCGTTATCAGCGCGCGCTCTTTACAGCATTGCACACAGCGCTGCGCCCGCAACCCGTTCCATCTCTCTCTCTCTCTCTCTGGATGAATCCCCCTCTTCCTCGCCCTCTCTCACTCTCTCTCTCTTCCACTTGTTTATGAGCATGACGTGCAGTTTATGATGTGAGCAAACGCGCCAAGCATTTTTATTATAAATTTTACAAGAGATCCCGCAGTATAATGAATGGATGCTGTCGCTCTCTCTCTTTCTCTCTCTCTGGTATCTCTGCTCGTTTTTGCAGTCGAATTTGTGTGACACTCGCGTCCGGTATGCGTTGACATCGCAAGCGGAAGCAAAATTAATTATAAAATTTCGTAAAATTCATGTGAATTACGCGACTTTCGCCTCAATTTCAATTCGCAACTTTGCTTCACTTTGCAGACAACAAGCGCCGCCGCCGACCCAGCGGGCAGCCTGACAGCAGCAGCCACAACAGCCACAGAGACAACAGCAACAGTTGCAGTCGCCGCCTCCGCCCCCACAGAAATCGAGCAACTGCAGCAGGCGCTGCTGGAGAAGCAGACGCAGCTGTACGCACTGGAAACGGCGTGTCTGCGTGAAACGGAGCGACAAGTGGAGCTGGAGGACAGTGTCATAGCGTGGCAGGATAAATACGATCGTCTGTACGAGTCACACAAGCGCGTGCAGAAAGTCAATCAGAGTCTGGAGGACAAGATGCTCAAGCTGGTGGATCGCAATACAAATGAGCGAGCGCAGCTCACAAGCGATGTGGCAACGCTGAGCGTGCGACTGGCGCAGGCCAATTTCAACATTGCCAAGCTGCAGCGAGAGATTGTGAGTAGCCCACTTAATGCATTTACAGGGTATGCAGTGTGTACAAGTGCAAAGCACACGAACTTAGCTGTGGCTTAGTTTGCCAAGTTTGCTGTCAAAGTATTGAAAGTCGACCATGTGCAGAGACTGTAGGGGGGAGGGGAAGAGGGAGGGGTTTGCAGGACTTAAGAACTCAAAAAAAACTTGCAGCAAATGCAAGAAAACGGAAACAAGTTTTGGCGTGAAAGTTTTTTGACAGACTTCAAAACGGTTTTATGCTGGGGCAACTTAAAGCACAATAGCGCAGCATATGGTGAAGTAGTGAGAGTAGTTGGGGAGTATGTGACTTTATGAGGGTACTTTATGGCGCAGCACAGTGTGACTTTTGGACTTTTCTTTATATAAATATAGAAAAGTAGTTCAACTTGTGTTTAATTGCTTTAGTTGCTATATAAACAGAGAGTATATTGTATAGTATGATAGCTTTCGTTGCACTTGTGAAGATATTGCTCTGTTGTTATTAAGCTGAACTCATTTCATCTTAGTTCCTATATAAATAGGGAACTTACTCTGTAGGATAGCTTAATATTGCTCGGACCTTATCAGTTTATAAAGTATATCAAGGAAACTCAATAACTTAATGAGAATTTCAGCAGAGATGCTTTAGGTCAGACGAAGATCAGTCAGATAATCTTTCTGCTATGTAGAGATATCTATAAACTCTTCGGAAATTGAAAAGATCTTTTGCTATTAGAGCGTTTTGAAGGGGTTTACCTTCAAGAAACTTCTACGTTCCAAAGTTCATAGCATTTTTGTGTGCTTAATCTCAAGGCTCAAGCTTGATAGATCATACATAGATCAAGTTAATTTAATAGACTTCAGACAGAGCACTATAGCAAAGATTACGTAGCAATCTTAAGTAAGTTTCTTTAGCTTCTACTAGTTCTCTGTTCTTTCTAAAGTTTTCCAGCTCCTTTTGTTGTTGCTTCTCCTCAAACAGTTGCAACTTTCGCAAAACAAGCTCAACTAATTTGCTACACTCTGCTGCGGCAAGTTGTAACTCAAGTTCAGAGTGCAGCCATTAACAAGCTGCAAGTGGCATATGTTGCTCATCGAACATTTATGTTTACCTCAAGACGGTACACCCCTTACCCTCTCCCTTCCCCCTTACCCCCCTCATTAGTTGTAAAACAAGTGCTTAGTGCAAAGTTTTTGCTAAACGAAACAATTCGCATGTTTTGTCAATTAGTTTTGGCGTGCAAAAAGCTGTCAGCAGCGTAGTGGCCAAAATGGCCAAAACTGCTCGAATTGGCCAGAACGTAATGCGCTTTGCAGTGGGCAAAGGGAGGAGGAGAGAGGGGGGAGGGAGCGGAGCAGCAGGCAGCAGGCGAGGCAGCTGCTTAGTTGGTGCTGTGTTTTTGTTGCCACTGACGCCCAACTAATTGGCCAGTGGAAGTTTGCAGGGCAAAAAGGGGGTAGGGTGCAAGGAAGCTGGGTAGCTGCTGCCGTTGAAACTTTAAGCCGTTTGGAAAGTCGCTTAGCAGCGCTAAACAAATGCAACGACGCGCCAAAGCGTTAAAAACTAAAAACGAAACTTTACCAATTCACTTTGTTTTTGTATATTTCGAAAGGCAAACACGAAAAATATCAGCGCCAAAGTTTTCAATTAAGGGAAAACAGTGAGAACAGCCAGCGGCGTTGTGTGCAGTGCAGAGGCGGAGGCAAGGGGAAAGGGGAAGGGGAGTCTGCCTTGAAGTGGAAGCCTTTTAACGCACTCGAGCTGCGTGTGCTTGTGTGTGTTGGTGTGTGTTGGTGTGTGCGCAGGCGATAGCCCATGTTGCCCAACAATTAGTGAGCCATTGGAGCAAGTCAGGGGCGTAGGAAGGGGGGGGGGGAGGGGAAAGGGAAGCGAGCGAGCGTTGGCGACACAATTGACTCGTTTGCCAGCTGCAACTGTGCTTTATTAACTTCTCTCCCTCTCTTTCTCTTCCATTACCTGACTGACTCTATCTGTCTCCCTCTCTCTTTCTCTCTCTCCCTCTTTTCTCGTTACTGTTGCTCTTCAACTCGATTGTTTGCGCAAATTGATGCTTAAAAAGCGTTTCCACCTTTTTTGTCAACTTTTTGCAGTTTGCCATTTTGTAGCGAGTTTTGTTGTTGTTGTTTTTTACCCTGTTATTTATTTTTTTCCAAAGGGTCGCTTAGCACACTACAATTTGCTATATGTTGTTTCGACGAGGGGGGGCTGGGAGCGCGGGGCGTGGCTATTTTTCTTGGCTCGCGTTTTTGGTTTTGTGCGCTGATTGCAGTTTTGTTTTGTTGCTTCTGCTTTCGACTTTGGCTTTTGTTGTCTGTGCTCGCCAAACGGGCGACAATGTCAATAACCTTTTGTCGTTTTTTGTGTTCTTTCCTCTTCCTTTTGCCCCTGCTGTGGCGCTACGTCGCTACTCTTGGCCGGATGAGAAATCAGCACTTGGTCATGGACTGTCGCTGCGTCACGTGCCGAGCTGAATTCGCAGGCTCGCTTCCCTGTTTCCCTCTCTCTCTCACTCTCTTTCTTCTTCCTTCATTCTATCTTTCTCTTTCGCTCAGTATCTATGCTTATCTAGCTGCATCCTGTGTACCTTGGCATGCTTTGGCCATGGTTCGTTAATCTGCCGTTGGCTTTTTGCATGATAGCTTGGCATTTCCGTTGCAAAACACTTAACCGTATGCCGCTGCCCCCCTTCCCCTTCCCCTCCCCTCCCCCTCTTTACCATATATCGTACAACGTAGCGTATACCGTGCATCGTTTACCGTTGCCCATCCACAGCCACAGAGAGACAGTCAGACAGACAGACAGAGAGAGTCCTTTGTCTGCGAGCTTTAGGCAGCGTGGGGTGTAGAGAAGGTAGTGGGGAAGAGGGGAGGGTGAGGGGTGCGGGGTGGGCAGAAAAGTGTGTCCTGTAATCGCTTGCCATCCTTGAATTGTTGTTGTGCTGCCGCTGCTGCTGTTATTGTTTACTGCCAAAGCCGATAATGTCGATAAGAGCTTACCGTTGAAAATACCCTGTACTTAGTTGCAGGCTGCTCTTACCTGCAGCTACTTAGCATAAGCTATAATGTCGTCGACTTAGCTAAGGTAGGGCGGAAAAGTGCAGATGGAAATAGCTGGGAAATTGACGTAGACCTTAAGCTATAATCACCTTATAGAATAAGGTCGGAAAGAGCTCATAGAACAATATGAAATAGTTTATAGTAAAAACCTTGAAACTTGTCATAGTACTTATAAAGATTCTTCTCCGAATCACTATAAAAATCATTTGCTTAGAGAGTTTTTCTTATAAAATATTTTCTAAAAAATTTCTCAGAAAATTATAACTGTAAATTTTGTATAAATTTGATATAGTTGATCCTTAATTATTCTTTATATAATCTTCATAATTTTTAGACTATTTTCTTAGGTTCTTCATCAAACTCTCTCAGTTTCTTAAGCTCTTCTCCCTTCAAGCACCTCTCTTCGCTCTTTCCAACCCAACCTGCCAAACACACATTCAGTGCATTACAGGGTATTTGTCGTTGCATACTTCAAGGCGATCCGCTCTCACAGTCAGCCATATTGCACGCGGCGAGCGCTTCGAATATTTTAAGCACTCGTGGTTCCATTCTGATGCAGCTCCCGCTGCGCAACGATTCGTTGCGTCGTCCATTGTAATTCCCACTTGCATTAAATGCCGAGTAATTGTAAATATGCTGCGCCTCTTGGCGTTGCATCCTCCCTTTTCCTCCCCTTGTTCGCTGCCTGCTGCAATTGGAGCAGACAAAATGCAAGCGGGGGCACAGTTCATGTGGCAATTGCATTGGGAGAATGCGGCAGGCTGCCGACTGAGGGATTGTTGTGGTTAGGCTGGGATTGGGAATGGAATTGGAAATGGGAAAAGAGGAAAGAGAAAAGGGGGAAATGAAGGGGGTAGAGATTCCCCCCACCAGGTTAGGCCTGCTACTTTTTCTGCTGCTCCCGCTGCATAGCTGCCTGTGTGAAGTGTGTAATTAATGTTTCGTACCTCGTTTCGTTTCCCTTCTGCTACTCCACTTGGTAGCTTGCTTCGCACTCCCTTTTGTACCTTCTTTTCTAGCTTGTTTTGCAGCTCGTTTCATACCTTGTTGCGTATCTGCCTTGCAGCCCCTTCTCATACCCCTTTCCACCTTCTTCTAAAGCTTCTTTCATGCATCTCTTCGCATTCCTCTTTTCTTCTTTTCTAACCCCTTCCTAGCTGTCTTCTCTTGTCTCACCTGTTTCCCCCTTTTGTATTGCTCACTTTTCTTCAGCTCATTCGACATACCAGCTGCAACTTTTCGTGCGCCCTGTGCAACGGTGCGTATAAGTGATTGCATTGTGCAACTCCGCGCGCACAAATCCTGTCTTCCTGCCAGCCTGGCCAACTTCGCCTGGCTTAGACATCGACAGCGACGTCGTCGTCGTCGTTTTGGGAGCCTGTGTGCTTAATTTCTTAAAAGTTATTTACATATTTACGCTAACGCGGCTTAAGGCGGCTTTTGTGGGCGTGGCACGGCACAGCGCGACGCTTCCTTGTTGACGCTTGGTCTTAGAGCTGCTGTGCCGTGGCCAGGCCTGGGAATTTTGACGTCAACGAGCATGCTTCAAAATATTTTCAGCCACATTTCCGCAAATAGCTAAGCTCAAGAGCGGCGGGGCTAAAAACACGCTAAATTGCGTCAGTTTATAGCTAGCCAAGGTAATTAAACTTTGAGCAGGCAACTTAGTGTTTTATTTTGGGTATTTTGGTATTTAATTTGGTATCTAATTTGGTATTTATTTTGGTTTTTTGTTTGGCTATATATTTTGGTATTTATTTTGGTATTTACTGGTATTTATTTGGCTTTTTTTAAGGGAGTTATGCGCGCTCTCATAATTCTATCAAAGTTCGGAAAGCTGCAAAGCCCTGGATAGTTTGCTAAATCTGCTGCATATTGGAAGCCAAATAAAATCAAAATGAAAGTTGAGCAAACACAGCACACACACACACAGAAACACACACAGGCACACACACAGACACACTCAACTTTGCACTAATCCCGCCGAACTGGGCTTGTTTTTAATTTGCCTGCACAAACAATGAAATTGTTCCGGTTGCATGTCAAATGAAGCAAAAGAACAACAAGCAGAGAGACAAGCAGAGACAGGGAGAGGTAGAGGAAAGGAGGGAGATAGCTAGAGAGCGAGACAGCGAGTCAGCGTGCAAAACTGTTTCATATTACAGCAATAACAGTGCGGAAAAATCAAAACCCGTAGCTTGATATGCATCGCAATTGTTTTTTATGTTTGTCTTTGGCAACGAATAAAAAAGCCAAGCTTAAGCGCCGGGCAAAGAGTAGACAAGCAGAGAGAGAGACAGATTGGGGAAGAGGGAGATGGCAGATAGAGAGCGCGTGAAAAAAGCGCAGACTGAGTAAATAAAACCAAGGCAACCATGCGGGCAGCACAGTTCGACCAAACTTCTGGTCTATAAATGTCTACCTATACGCACACACACACACACACACACACACATTTGCATATGGCAAACACGCTCACACCTATACACACACACACACACATACTGGCACACACCGAGCGTAAAACAAACACTGAGGCAGACAGCGGCCATTGTGCTATGTGCCACGTTTGGCTGCCATTTTTTATGCTCGCATCTTAACATGTTGTTAAGGGGGATATAACGACTATGTTATTTACAATGTAACGGTACAGGCAAACGTTGCCCAATTTACATTTACACATTTTCCATTTCCCTGGTTTTCCATTCCCTTTCCCTCTCTTCTTTAACAGCTTCCAATTGCCTTGGTTTTTATTGAACTGCGCACAGAGCGCGCAGAGCGTGGACAATAAGCAGTCTGTGTAGGGTGTCTAGGTAAATGTAAAATATATTAAATTTTATAGCAAAGGTTTATTGAACTTTGAGCTAGAAAGAGACAGCTATAGAGATGAGGTAGAGTATGTTTCATTCGACTTGCGTTGCGGCTGCCTTGCTTCCCTTTTAAGTGGCAGACTGTTGCTTTGCCTTCTTTTTTTCGGCGCGCTCGTACCGTATTTCATTTGTGCCTGAAACAAATCGATATTTTAAGCATTTTAATGTCTGCGCCAAGCGCAAAATGTTGGCGCCACTTTCCGGCTGCCCATAGCCGTAACCGTAGCCGTAGCTGTTGCCAGAACCGTCGCTCCCGGGCATGCCAGGGTTGGACTGTGTCCGTGTCCGTGTTCGAGTTCGAGTCCATGTTCATGTCCATGCACGTTTCCGCCAGTTGCCAAGTTGCCCAGACCCAAGTAGCAACCTTACCTCTCCTCTCCACCCTCTCCTCTTCCTCTCCTTCTCCTCTCTGGTATTGCCTTTAAGCCACCCCTTGTCGAGCGCTGGCAACATGTGCACCTCATATTTTTCTGCAATTAGCCTGCTAGAGTAGTGTATCAATCATGGACATAGTGGAGCTCCCCCCCCTCCCGTCTCCCCCTTCCGCTGCTACACTTATTTATAGCCAGCTTGGCTAGATAACTGGCTTGTTTTATATTTAGCCGGAAGTCGATTGTGTAGACAGAATCGCCGTACCGCAACTGAGATTCCAGCCAGGGTTGATGGGGGCAACCCGTTGAAGTGTGGGCTGATTGTGTTTTGCATGCCAAAAGGAAGAAGCAGAGGAGAAGGAGTAGCGTGGGGGATTGCCACAAATTAATGGCCAAACAGCAGTGAAAACATTGAAGCACACTCGAGTTATCTGTCTGACTGTAGCCAATTTTGGTTAAGAGCTGCTAATACTCCACTTTGTAGCGCAGTGTAGAGTTGTAGATTGGAGTTTGTGGGAGTTCGGGGGGGATTTGGGCATATTAAGTGGATTGTGCAACCTTTTGATGAGCATATAAACTTGAGCTCGATGTGGTTAAGAACTTTAGTTTACAGCCAAAAGGAAATGCTTAAAGCATTTCGAGTGGATGCGTTGAAAGGCATTTTATGAGCTTGAGCAGGGTTAAAGAGAGACATAAAGAATTAAAGAGAAAGAGAAAGAGATATAGAGTGAGAGTGAGGCAAAGATATAGACGTAGTCGCACATGCCCCGCGCTGTAGTGTATATGCAATCAGAGGCGCTTCAAAACATGTTTAATTGGAGCACTTCTTCTCTCTGCCTCCCTCTCTCTATCTCCCTCTCTGACATCATTCAATCAGCGCCCATTCGCTTGGTTAGCTGCTGTTGCAGCTTTAAAGCTGCCAGCAATGCAAACGAAATTGTTGCAAAAGCTGCGTGCGACAGGCGAGGCAGCAACCATTTCGAAATTTCGCCAGTTTCATAGAAACATTTTGCGGCATGCCCCAGTCGGAGCAGCCCCTTGACAGTCCCCCTGACTGTTCAAACTGTTGACAGGCAGCATGCAATGGAGCAATGTGGCCAACTGCAGCGTGCGCCTAACAGGCTGCCCTATTGCCACGCCCCCCCCCTCCAGCCCTCCTCTCCCCTCCCCCGCTGGCAATACAAACATCAAAATTTTACGACACGTGCGGAACAATTTGGTTGGGGCGCTGAAAGCAGCAAACCAAACAAAATGCTAAAATGAAAAATATACAAATATCTATCTATGGCTGGCTTGCTATGTGTCCTGCATGTGTGTGTGCGTGTGTGTGTGTGTGTGTGTGGCATTAGTGGTGTTTGTAAGCTACAACGCAACCACATAAAACTTTAATATGCCCGTCGAGTCGAGTTTTGTTTCAGCATCGCAGACCCTCAAGTGCTGTGCGAGGGAGACAGAGAAAGAGAGAGAGAGAGAGACAGAGACACACTGAGTGCTACTCCCCCCTCTTTCTCTCTTTTCTCCTGCAGTTATGCAATTTTCATTTTGAAGTTTTCGCTGCGTCAAGGGAAACGAAGCGAAACGAGGCGAGGCGAGGGAGAGGGGCGAGCCAGTGGGGGCGTGGCAGCTGAAGTTGAAATGAGTTTGGCTTGCGCCATTAGGCGACAGCTTTTTAATTTGCAATGTGCGTAACGGTTTGTTGTGCTCGCTTTGTTGTTGTTGTTGTTGCCGCCGTGCGCTCCCCTACTTAAATCAAGTGTCAACGCTAAACGAAAAACAACCGCAGTGCACGGCGACAACAAACCGCAGTCGCACAGCCACGCCCCCCCCAAAAACCCCTCGCTGCAACCGCCCTCGTTGCACATTTGCCTGTGTCATTTGTCAGACTTAACGCCACGGGGGCGTATGCGTAATATTCTTGCATCGTGCCGCCGCATCGAACATCTTTCTCTCGCTCTCGTGTTCTCTCTTTCCCTCTCTCAGTTTGATATATGCACATCGAATTGCATGAGTTACACGCGCGCCACGCAAATCGCCCATATATCATTTAGTCCAGCTACGGCTTTGTCTTTTGCAAAAGGAATCCTTGCCGGATTCGCCTTAAGTGGCATGCAAAAAATTCCACATCAGACCCGTCTGACACTCTGACAGCCTGTCTGGCAAATGCAGCAGTCAGTTCGCCTTATCGCATCCATCGTTTTTGTTGTCTTTTACTTAGTTTTTCTTTTTATTAGTTTCCTGCTTCAGCTGCTGCCGTGGCAACTTCTTCTTCTGCTTCTTCTACAGCTCTGCACGTGCACGTCCACGCTTCGTGTCTGTGTCCTTTTGCGCTCCACCATTTATTATGTAACGCAAAGTGTGGCAAATCATTTACATAAATCAATCCAAAGCGCTCGCTACCAAACGCCTTAAGCCCGTCCATTCTGAAGTGGCTATGGCTGTTCATGCTGCGAGTTCTATTCGGGTTAAGTGCCATTTGTAACGCAAAGTTTCGTCGACTCAACTCAACCCGCTGTAATCTGGCAACTCTCAGTCGAATTTTCAGTATTATAACTTCAACAATCTTGACCCGTAAATGTTTGCTGTGAAAACAAATAAATTTCGGCTAGCTCTCAGGTTTATAGGAGGATAAAGCTTTGTTCTGCATTTATTATGGATATATATATTTTAAGACTGTCGTTTAAGTAGTTTAATTTAATACTCTCCCTACTTAACTGTCTCTGCCAATTTACAAACACTTTTTTATAATGGAAAGCGTAATTTGCTGCGCTTTTTTCCATGACTAGCAAAAAGGAAAACAATAATTTAAATGGAAATTATGATAGAAATGCAAATATTGATTTCTGTTTTTCTTTTTTTCTTGCCAGTTTCCACTTTATGCTATCAATTGCAATAATTTAATTCAGTTGTGCAGTTCGAATGGAAATTACAATGGCGCAATTGGCGTTTATTTCATTACGTTGCGGGATAGAATGGCATGAGGGCAGCAACAGGCGAGAGCTTTGTTGACTTTGTAATACCCTGTATGCAGTAAAATAATAGAAAATTGGATATTTTTGTGCATATTTTCCACAAATCAAGTCAGAAACTGGTGAAGAATTGATATTTATGTTAATTTTGGTTTAAATTATTAATTTAGGGCAAATATGAACATTTTTAAATTTTAAAAAAATGTTGAACATTTTTACAGGGGGTGGCATGGAAATTTTTGAAAAATTTTCGAACATTTTAAACTAATAAAATTTAAATACAGAATTAAAAAAGAGTCCATAACATAAGCAAAATGATTTACCTGACCAGAATTGGATAAGTATTAATTAAGTTATGGGGGTTGTAAGTCTAAAGCTCCCCCATATACATAGTAGGGTAGCCCTGATAAAATTGAGGTTACTTTCGATATTTACCATAATTCTTGCCAGAAACAGGCGAGAAATCGATTTGTATATCAATTTTAGGTGGCTTTATCGATTAAACCCAAATATGAACATTTTAAAATTTTTAAAAATTTTTGAAAATTTGTACAGGGGGTGGCATGAAAATTTTGAAAAATTTTCTAACATCTAAAATTTATAGAATTTAAATGCAGAATCGAAAAAGAGTCCATAACATATACAAAATGACCTACGGGGCCAAAATTGGATGAGTCTTAATAAAGCTATGGGGTTTGTAAGTCTAAAACTGTACCATATACGCAGTATGGATATAGGCATGGTAGCCCTGATAAAATTGAGGTTATTGTCGATATTTTCCATAATTCTTGTCAGAAACAAGCGATGAATTGTTTTTCATATTAATTTTAAGTTGCTTTATCGATTAAACGCAAAAAAAAACACTTTAAAATTTTTAAAAATATTTTAAAATTTTTTATTATAATATTTTTTTTTAATAATTTTTTTTTTATAATTTTTATATATTTTATAGTTTTTTTTCGAAAAATGTTTAAACATTTCAAATCAATCAAATTTAAATGCAGAATTGATTATGGATCAATAACCACACACAATAATGCCACACCCTATCCAAATCGCATGAGTTTTAACCAAGCTATGAGAGTTGAAAGCTTAAAAAGTACCCAAAATAATCCCCTATATATATATCTATATATAACTCCTCATGCTTTACGACTATCAGTTTTTTGTTTTTGTTCGATTTTTGTGATGTGCAGCTTTTAGTTTTATCACGTTGATCCTGTACTTTTGTGCGTCATACTTTAGATTTATATGTATCGCATTCATCCCGACTTTGCAACACGAATTTATCACCACGCAGGGACTGCAGCGCGTCCTCGACTTGCATTCCATGCGCACTTTTTGTGCGCCATCTCCCTCGCACTCACGCTGAGTAGCATGTTGCACGTGTGGATTGTGCAACATGCTGAGGCAGGCAGTTGTTGCTGTTGTTGTTGCTGCTCATAAAACTTGGCCCAGCTTAACTTTGTTGTTTAGTGTAAAAGCTGCCCTGCTTGTTGCAGCTGACTTTTACTTTGTGCACATTATCACTTTGCCGAGCTAAGTTTGTGCATAACAACAAAAATACAACTTTGTTCGATCTTCCTCACACACACACACACACGCACACTTGCACACTCGCATAGCAGATACTGCAAATAGTTTTGGCTGGCACTTTAAGCACTTTGCAACACACATTTGCAACACCTTTTGGTGGCCTTTTAGCAACACTTGCGCAAGCACCTCAGCTACTGCTTCGTCGCCGTCCCTGCTCAACCTTTTTTTGAGGGCAGCAGCTGCTGCTTCCAGAATTTCGGTTTTTGTGGAGTGTCAGTCGCCTTTCATCCCCCCCTCTCCGCCTTCCTCTCTTGCCACGCTACTCACAACTTTTCTAAGACTCTTTCCCCTCCTCGCGCCTTGCTGAAAAAGTTGCCATTTTTCTTGCTTTTACGCCTGGCTCTGTTTTCTGTTTCCCCTTTTTGGCAAAGGGCGCAAGTGTTGCCGCTTGTTGTAATACGTTTTGTTGTTGCTTTTGTTGTTGTTGCTGCTCGCGCTTTGTGGTTGTTCTTGTCGCCCAAAAAAAAAGAAGAAATTTCGCTAGCATTTTTCATATTTTATTGCATTTTCGTTTGGCTTCTGGCAGCGCGCACTAAATAAATAAAATTGAAATAAATATTATATAAATGGAGCAAAAGTGAAGAGACAAAGCAAGAGTAGAGAAAGAGAGAGAGAGAGGGGGAGAGAGGGGGAGAGAGCAGGATAGCCAGCAGCGTGGCCAGGCTAATAGCAAGACAATTGAAACGTAAATCATAACGTATATTATAAGCCTTTTATTGAATCTGGAGATCAACGCAAGTGCAGCTGCAGCTGCCAGCTGTGTGTGTGTGTGTGTGTGTGTGTGTGTGTTAGAGAGGTGTGTGCGCTGCCATGATAGAAGCTCAAGCCAAAACCTAAGCAATATGCGAGCTTAACAAGCGGAATAAGTCTAGAAAATTGACTATAAATCAAAAATCTGTAATTATATTACATAATTAAATAAGTTAATTGAAATTTCAAGCTTTTATTGTTAGTCGAATCGATAAACTTTAATTAAAAGCTGTGGCAGAGTCTTTAGTTTATCGTTAATTGTGCTTAGCTTGTTGTTTTTGTTGTTGTTCTGCTTGGCTCGTGTTATCTTTTAATTTATTTGCCTGTTTTGGCAATCTCAGCACTTGAGTGCGCTCAAGGTGTGTGTGTGTGCTTGCCTCAATAATTCAATGTGTGTGTATTGAGTGTACATGCAACAATTTCGCACATTTAATTCGATTTATTGCCACCGCCCTGGCTGCCACATCACTTGCAACGGCAACATTTACATAAGTTATTAGCTTATCCAACACTCCACACTAATTGCAGCTGCTTAGCTGACGCACCAGCTAACACACACACGCACACACACGCACCCTCCCCCCCTCTCCATCCCCCCTAGTTTGGCATTTTATTGTTTCCATGCTTCGCATTTTAGTCTGACACGCAAATAAATTTATTTGTTGCCCCCTTCCTCCCTCCTGCAAATCAAATGCTGCGCCTTGCCCCTGCTATGCTCTGACGTTGCGTATACGCCGCGTTGTAATTACTGCCAAGTAAACGCTTGATTTTCGTTACATGCCGGCACGTGAGAGGCACAGCTCGATATATACCCTGCGTTGTTGTGGTTGTTGTTGTTGTTGCTGCGGCGGCTTGCATTGTTTTGACATTTGGCGCCAACTGGCTGCATGATTCATCGTCATGTCGTGTGGCGACGAGGGCGGTGCGGAGCGGCGCGGGGCGGGGCGGGGCGTTGTTACTCCGTCCGGGCATCCCTTGGCACGTTTCGCTTACGCAACGTGATTGCCTTGTACTGATTGAAGCGTATTTTTATGAAAATCTGCTTTATTTTTTATCGATCCGTCAATTTAATTCTTGTCGACAATGGCCATGTGTGTGTGTGCGTGTGCGAGTGTGTGTGTGCGTCTGCCTGATTGCTCTTTGCTCCTGGGGCTGTCCTGTGCTGCCATCTGACCTGCTGTCAGCTGCGCTTTCATGCAAATATATTGTGCTTTTTAATTAAAACACAAGTCTTAAATTAGTACGCACACGCACACAGCGATAAATACCCCAGTGTCTGTGTGTGTGTGTGTCTCTTGTGCTTTGTTTAATTTAAGCTTTAACTTGCTCTTTATGAACTTTATTTACACTTTAGCCTGATTTCGTCAACTGACATTAACAGTTAGCGTTCTTTTTTGGGGGAAGATTTTCAAAATTTCCTTCGCTTTAAGCAAAGTTTGCAACATTTTCTTCGCCGTTCGACTTTGTTGGTTGCCCATGCCAGCAGCGCGACCCACATACAAACGCATTCGAGCCATAAACAAGTTTGCCACCTCCTCGTCCTACCTCGCCCCTGGCTCCCTTGTAGCTTGCTGCCTCTCCCTCTCTCATTTGCTGTCCTTTCCGCAGCATGTTTGATGTGTAATTTCTGCAGGTGCTCATTAAAAATAATTACATCTGCTTTGGGCCAAGAAAATGGCAATGGCAAAAAGGCAGCCAAGCTGACAGCTGAGGAAACCCGATGGAGCGGGCGCCAGTGAAGGGGGCGTTGGGCTAGGTCCAGGCATTTCCTTTACCTCACTTTCCCTGCCTATTTCGTGTTTTTCTTTTTTTTCATTTTTTCCTCTTTATTCGCGATAAAAATTAGATGGCTGTGCCCATTTATTTTCTATTTACAATCTGTAAACAGGCCCAGAGCAAGTGAAAGAGAGAGAGCAAACAATTAAGGCGCACACACACACACACATTGCTCGCTCTTTAAGTTCGACTTTTATCACACGTGCCGCAGTTAATAGCTGTAAATGAGAGAGTGCAGATTGCTCTTTAATATAATGTACTCAATTTAGCAAATGGCTGTAAGAGTCATAGTTATGGGCGTATAAACATAAATTAAAGTAAGCTTGTTTAATGTTTAAGCTTTGATTTCATCAAGCGGGCAGCGAAAAAGGCATGTGCTAATTTCCCACAGGGTACTTAAATGAGAGCGAGAGAGTTTGCCCAATGCAATGATCGTTGTGGTTGTTGGTTCGAACGCATTGAGCGTGAGTTCGATTGGAACATGCTGTCGCTCTCTTCACTCACACTCATCATACATAAACGTAAGCATAGGCGCAACAAAGCAGACTACACTAAACGCACTCACGCGCTCTCTTCCCTTGCATACATAATTGAGAGCGCGTTCGCTTAGTTAACATAAGCCCAAACCAACAACAGCGGCTTAACAGCAGTCATGGCTGTTAAGTCCTTTTTAAAGTAATTTTCTGCATATTTTCGATAAATGTTATGCAAATATTTATTTAAATTTATTGAAATACTCTTAAATTGCGAACAATTGAGTGCTGTTGCTGTGATGAAGTCATTTTCGAGTCCGCAAAGCACTTGTGTAGTACCTCCTTCTGATAAGCACGTCACACCATGCTCATGGCTCAAGGTTGCGCTGGGATTTGCTTCTGCTGTGCTCTCATGCTCTCATTATTTCCATTTGGCAATGACCCATCGATTGTTTTGAACCTTGAAAAAGCAATTTGCACAGTCTGTTTAAATTATTAAACAAATGCAAAAACGACTCGAGAAACAGTTGGAGAGGTCTCTTCAGTTGACAGGACGACAACAAAACGTTAAGTTTTCTTCTGCTCGAAGCTTTTCGGCTTGACATTTTGTGGCTAAGCCTCAAAAATAAACATAAATAAATCAGGGTAGCACACAGACGCACACACACACACACACGTACACTTAATTGTGCTTGGGGTGACATTGTGTGGGCTGCAGAAAAAAAAAGAATACAGAGAGAGAGAGAGGGGAGAACTTCCGCACTTTAGAGAAATGTTCAGATAGCCCGAACCGGCACTTTGCAATGTCCTGAACTTTGATATCGAACTGAAAGCAGACCTTCCCCCCCTCTATATAAGGACAGAAACAGCACAAGCGACAACACACATGCACAAATACACGCACATATATATGTGTATTTATGACCATTTTCATGATTGACCGACTTGAACACACAATTTCAATGGGCACATGTATGTTGTATGCCCTGTAGGGTGAAGTAGAGAGGGGGGAGGGGAGGGGGAGGGGACTCTGCGGGGGTGCTGCATGTGTGGCCATAATATATGGCCCTGCCCCGGCTTTCATTCTGAATGTGTGTGATGAATAAATGATGCGGCTTGGAACTTCCAATGATTTGCTTTAGTTTCGCTTTGCTTTGCTTTTTCGCTTTGCTGCGAGGGCATCCGAAGAGCCACTGGCAGAGTAGCAGCAGATAAGTCGCTTGACTCGAAATTATGGAAATGTCTGTGACATTATCAAGTTATCTACACGACAAGATAAATATTTTTACAGAAATTCCCCTCGCTCTCCCTCTCTCTTTCTCTGTCTGACACTTTTGACAAGCTGACCTCGCTGCCTTGCATAGTAAAACTTTTAAAGTGCCAGACGCAGGCAATTTTCGCAGTAATAATGATCTTTGTTTCATACATGATGTTTTATTGATTGAGATTTGAGGTCAGATATGGAAGTTTTCAAGGAAATTTTTATGTTTTAAAAGCAGGGGGAATGTGTGAAGTTGATTGGGAGGGGAGGAGAGAGTAAGTGGGAAGGTTACGCTACTTTGAGCTCTTAATAAGTTCTAAGCATGATATTTATTGATGAACATTTGAGGTTAAGTTAAGAGTTTTGCAGGGAAATTTAGTATTTTTGAGCGCAAGACGAGGGGAATTTAAGAGCAAGGGAAATTTTAGCTATTTTGAGCACTAAAATACCAAGCATGATTTCATTGGATTGGTATTTGAGGTTAAGTTGGGAATTTATTAGGGAAATTTATAGTTCAGGGACATTTCGGCATGAGATAAGTTGTTCACGGTACTTTCAGAAAGTTTTCTCTAAGTTTTACTTTGATTCCTTATCTCCCCCAAAAACTACTACGCAGAGTATGCAATAGTTGTTAATCTTCATGCACTGCACGCTTCGCCGACTTGCGCCCACATATCTTTTTTTCACTCTTTGTTGTTGTTGTTGCGCTCTTCCTTTTGGGGCCTGACTTATAGCCTCAATTGCCATGTGTCGCATATTTGCTGCTGTTGCTGCTGTTGCTGCTATGCGAGAAATAAAAATGTAAATTCTAAATTTTCTACGCACAAGCGCACATTAGCCCCTTTCCTACATAACTCCCCCTTCCCTCACCCCCTTCGCACAGCTGTCGGTCGAGCAGTTTTATTTGCTCTTGGCATTAGACAATGCTCGTGTGTGTGTGTGTGTGTGTGTGAGTGAGCTGCATGTGTATGCGTGTGTGTACGGATTACAATTCTGCATGAACACACAGCAAAGGCCAAAACGAATCTGTGTCGATCGTCGTTCATTTTGGGGCACATTTCAAAATGCGGGAGGGGAAGAGGGCCGGGGCGGGGGGAGGGTCCGACTGTGCATTCGTGCAGCAGGCGCTCGTAATATGATTATGTGTGCTCTCTACTGACAAATATATGCGCAATTTTGTGTATTTAATGCAGTGCCAAATGTTTGACTTGCCCCACACACACACACACGCGCGTACACACACACTCGTATAAATTTATATGCTGCTCGAAATAGACTTTGCCGCTCGAATGTTTACGCTATGCTAATTTTTTTGGGTAGCCCAAGCTCTGAGCACCGCTTAGTGTATTGCCAAGCCGGCTGTTATCCCTGTTGTTCACTTGTATTTGTTGTGCGTGCGTGTGTGTGTGTGTGTGGCAATTTGACCGGCACATGCAACAAATTTGATGTGCAGACACTTAAGAGCCTTTTGAATTGTGATTAAAGCGGCAAGTGTCCTTTATGGGCCATGCTACCCACTTGAGCTCGCTCTTTGTCTCTCTCTCTTTATGTCTCTCTTGCTCGCTCTTGCTCTCTGTCACACTCCCACTGCCCACTCTTGCAGCTAAATTAGGCGCATAAATCAGCAAATCAAACGCAGCAGTTTAACAATAATACATTAAGCAGACTCACTCCCCCTCCCTCTCTCCCTCTCTCATTCTCTGGCACTGTCAGCCACCCTGAGCCGCGCCAGCAGCTTTGCCCGGGGGCAGTAAAATGTCCAGGCATAAATGACATGCAGATTCACTTTACTTAGCTGTCGGGTAACTGCTCCAGCTCCAGCTCCAGCGCCAGCTCCAGCTCCAGCTCCTGCCTCGGCCTCTGCTGCTGCTGCGTTTGCAAAGCTTTTGAGCTGCTAATTAGATTCAGAGCGCACACCCCTTTGCACAGTGAGTCTTCTTGCCATAACTACCTGCGTGTGGCAGCAACAGCAGCACCAGCAGAGCTGCCGCCTCAAGTCTAACTTAATTTGCTATGCAATTCTGTTTGGGTTTTTGTTGTCGTTGTTGTTGTTGTCGCTGCAAAATTAATTTTCTCATGATTTAGTTTGCATTTGTGGTTTTGATTTTGCGGTCGAGTGGTCTTTAAAACCCCCACACCAACCCCTGGTGGATCTTAGCCCAGGTAAATGGACATTAAAAAAAACGTTAATTAGTTGAAAATATGACGCATACGCAGTGTGGGTGTGCGGCAGCTGGGCACAATTCTATAGAAATTTTGAAAGCGCATATATATTATTATTCTCTTTACAATCGTATGTGGGTCATGTCGTGGCTAATATACTATATATTATATCCAACTTAATGTGAAAGCAATTACATGCGGTCTGCCAATGTGGTTTATGCGCTTACTTATTGTGCATAAGTTTTGAGAGGGGAATTTGGGGAGAGTTCCTCCTGCTGACAGTCTGTCATAATTGAATCAAGATTTAGCTGTGCGACGTGATTAAGAAATTAACTTCAGACCCAACTCAATTTTCGCCTTTGCTTCATTTTTGCTGCCTCTCTCAATTTTTTAGATGTCACGCAAAAAACTGACAACTGCCTAAGGCAATTGACACAAGTCTGGCAATATCTGCGTCTCTCTCTCACTCACTCTCTGGCTAATCGCATTTAATCAACGCATATCGTGATATGCAAAGCCCCGCATGAACCTTGCCTCGCATTGTGTGCACGTTTCTATTAGCAGCGTCCACTCTGACCACGACAAAAACATAAAACGATTCTCAGAGCGTACACAGCGCCCGCCCGCTCTCTTACTCTCTCTTTCCTTTCTGCCGCTTCCACTTTTTGCTTGCGGTCAGTTGGTCGCCGGCCAGCAAACAAGCGTGAAATTGCACAAAAACCGTGTTGGAGTGGAAGAAGGAAAAACAGAAAAACGAGAGAGGCACAAAAGGCAATCAAACCTGCGGCCTATGAATGTGGCACGCTATGTGTGGCTAGCAGCAACGGCGGCGCTTACTTTTTGCTTCGTTTGCATTGCGATTGCATTTCGAGCAGATCGACATGCATGGCCTCTCTTAGAATCCACTCTCCCTCTCCCATACTCCCACTCTCTCAATTTCCCACTCTCTCTTCTGTTGTTGAGCAATTAATGCGGCATTGATGATGTTTGATTAGGCAACTTCTTTAACAGAGCGTGAGAGAGGGGAAATTTAGCAGGGGGGAAATTTGGCTGCAGGGAATTTCCTGATTTCGAATTAAATTCACACACGCGCTAATGATTCAATTATCCTTATTACTTGGCTGCGTTCAAATACAAATACGCAAATACACAAATTCGCAAATACATTTACACACTGTTAAATATGCATGCAATCACACATACACACACACATGCACACACGCGCACATTCGACTGCATTGGCGCGTTTGTTTTAATTAAAAACCCGGTCGAATCGTTGGTCAGTTGCGGCACGTTTTAAATTTAGCACACTTGGTCCCCCCAACCCCAACCCCCTCCAGCACTTCACTCTCTTTCGAATTTTTCCATTTCCATGTGCCCTACTCTACTGTGCTCGCCATGTGAGTGGCAGCCCCATCGGGCACTTCATTAAAGTGTGCAAAGTCGAGCAATTTATTTGCATCGTGCAGCAAGCGTTGCATGTTATTGAGTTTGAATGCTGATTGATGCAACCTGCCGGGGTCAATGCGGTGCACTGTAAATCTCTCAGAGTGCAGTGCTAGCTACCCCCCTTTTTGCAACGTAGACTCTTCCAAAGATTTGTGTCTCTGCATTGCCCATAAAGCGTACACGATATCCGTTGGGGGAATACAATGTGACGTGACAAGGTGAGGTGCAGCACAAGTTGGCAGAAGGAGACGTGCTCGAGCTGCAGCGTGTTGTAAGCGACTTAACAGACAGCTCTTTAAGCTGCGCACAGTAGCTAACATGCTGTTAAGCTGAACTTTTCACAAGCTTTACATGCTAAGCGCTGTTATTGCTCTGTGAATTACAGTGATAATCGTTTTAAGCTGTTGCTGTTAACAGTTCGATTAGTTTAACCATAACAGCGGGCTTAAAATACTAAATGTCAGCAGGCTTAAAATGTAAAGCGCTGTAATCGCTCTGATGTTTACAGCAATTAGTTTACAGCGATTAGTTTTAATAGTAAATGCTGTAAATGCAGTGGCCCATCAATAACAGCTTAGTTATTTATTATATATCGATTACTTACTTAGTATTGAATCGCCTCTGTTAGGCATTCAAGTGTTTTAATCTTATGGTATTATTTATCGGCAGGCATAATGTGTGCCGCAAAGGGCAACCGAAAACAATAAACAGCTTAAGCTGGCCAATTTAATGCATTTAACATTGCCGGCAATCTCTACGCTCGGTTAACTCTAAACGCTTTTCGGCTCTGCGACGCGTTAAGCCTCTCTATTTCTCTGCTAGGCCCCCCCCCCGTTCTTCCCCTTCCCGCTCGTGCTATCGTGCGCTGTCAATCAGCTTTCAATTATTGCAGCTAATTTCGTTGCCCTTTTAAGCTCACGCTAGCAAATGCCACTTGCCCTGGCCTCCAATTTGATATAGTAGCGTCTAGTATGTGTGGGCCTCGGTGTGTGGGTGTGCGAATGTATTTGCAACCCCGTTACTTCTGCAGCTGGCGCTGGCGCTGGCGTTGCTGCTGCCGTCGGAGTTTATTTCATTTCCATTGCATGCACATTTTGTGCAATTTCTTTTTTTGCTATTAAAAAATCGCTGCAAGGCAACGCGCGCAAAAAAATAATAAAAATGCCACGATGGGAACGAGTAGGAAAAAACGAGCGAAAAAAAGGGGAAAAAATGTTTGGTGCAAGCAAAAAAAAAAAATGGGAGTAAAAATGATGCGCATAAAATGCGAGCGGCAGCGGCAGCGGCATTTTGCAGCTTTGCGCGCTGTTATGCGGCGTAAAAATGCACGGCAAAGCGAAGCGAATCGGAGAACGTACAGGCTACATAAGAAATACAAGAAACACACGGAAGAAAGGGGAAAAAACGAGCGTGTGACGTTGCGTGTAAGTGTTGGTAAACGCGGTGCGAAATGCTACGGCGCTTTTTGTCTCCTTGTTGCCGTTGTTCTTATTGTTGTTGTTGTAACAGATGTTGTTGTTATTATTGTTGCAGTTGTTTCTTCTGTTATTGTTCCCGTTCTGCTTGTTGTTGTTGTTCCTCCCTGCATGTAGGTCAGCACTGCGGCAGGGCAACTGCTGCCGATTGCGCCGTCTGATTCAGTCGCTGTTGCCATAATACTCACTGCTTAAGTAGCTGCCGCATCAGCTACAGTCTCTGCTAGGGTATTTCAGACGATTTAAATGGCAGAAGGCAGCATAAGAGTTGTAGATGTAGAGAGATTCCCATTGAGTTTGCCGCTGCCCCAATAAGTATGCTATAGTTTTTTTTGGCATTTTATGGCAACTGCTTCTAAGCTCAGCATTTCCCCCTATTCACTTTTATAGTTATTGAAAGATATATTCCCACTAACATGCATAGTAATACATGTGTGTGTGTGTGTGCGTGGCATTTTCAACTTTACACGTTCCTTACAGTTCAGTTGCTGCACATAAAGAGAGAGAGAGAAAGAGAAAGGGGCAGGGACGTGGTATGCCAGCGTCGAGCATGCTCGCTGCCATTTGGGCTCTGATTGTGGTTTATTGTTGTTGCCGCCTTGCCGCTGGTGCAGCTTGCAGTTGCCTCGACTGTTGCTGTTGTTTAACAAGTTCGAGTGCGGCGCATTTGTAAAATTTAAGAAGCATCTAAAGTTTTGTGTGCGAGTGTGTGTGAAACTTTTGGGGCCGCTGTCGCTGACACCAAAAACACAAAAGCAACAGCAAAAAGTTTGCTTAACAATGTGTAAAGAGGCTGAGCAGGGCACGGACAAGGGGAGGGGGGAGGTGCAAGAAAAAAAGCCAGCAAAGGAAAACATATTTGACATTTACATGCGAAAAGTGTCAGAAAGGAGGCACACACACACAGAGAGACAGAGACCGAGTTCCGTTACGCTCTTATCTCGAGTATTGTTTGATGTTGTTGCTTTCTCTCTCTCACACAGGAACGCTACAAGGCTGACATTAGTCTGGCCATACAACTGCTGCAGTGCAAGCCGGATAGCTTTGTGCCACAGAAGGTGTCATCGGTAAGCAAAGAGCCTGACTATATACTCGACTATATGCCTGACTATATGTACCCCCCCTCTCTCCCCCTCTAGCTGCCCATTGACATTCAATCGAAGGTATCCGCCTATATGCGTCTGGAGACCAACTCGCACTCGGACTCGGAGTGCAGCAATAGCGGCGTGGGCGTGGCCACAACAGCTTCCTATAAAGTGCTTCCCGTTTCCGATTCACCACCGCCGGCGCCGTGTCCCTTTCCGCCCACCGCGATGGTCTATTCGATGCGGGGACTTGGTAAGTGTTAGTAGACCATGCTGCAATTTTTATTTCGATTACACAAATTGAATTAAGCGCCCCTCCCCTTCCTCTCCCTTTGCTTTTTCCGTTATGATTTGGCATATTTACATTTTTGATTTCTCACATTTTCTGTTTTATATTTTCCCAGCATCGTCATCATCGTGCCACATGCCACACATACAACAATTTGTTTATTTATGAATTGCATTTGTACTACGTTAATTGTTTTCGTTTTCATCTACGATTTTTCATTTTTCATTTCTCAATTTCCACAATTTCCCCGCTTGCCATTTTTAATTTACCGTTATAGTTTTAATTACAGCACAAATTTACTGTAAAAATGTATGAATTTCATTCAATTTTGCCTTCGGTTTGTATTGTTTTAAGTGTGCTATGAAAATCTATATTTATATATTTAATATTTATACCCGACTCAATGGGAATTTTGGGCTATATTTGCCAGAGCCAGCGCAGTCTGTGCGTGAATTATTCAATTATCGCGTCTGCGAGCGAATTTTGCGATATTTTTTGGCTGCCAAGCTAAATGTGATTTATCAATTGAATATAATCCAATTGAATTTGCCGAATTGCTCACATCAAATATTTAGCAGAAGGTTCAGACGGAATTTAAGTTGAAAGTGGGTGGGGAATATTTTGATTGGGTCAGGGGGAATTTCGAGGTTAGATGAGAAATGGAGAAATGATTAAGTTGAAATGCTGAATTTAAAAGAATAAATATACATAAATAAAAAAATCGCAGATGCCAGGCCGTAATAAATAATAATGGGTGCACGACTAAGTACTTACCCCAGCAAACAAATTAAAATTGTTTTATGAAGTTCTACAATGTTTTTTTTTTCAACTAATTCCCATGTTTTCATTACTCACTGCTATTCTTATGAACAGCTGTAAACAGCACTTTTTTGTTTTAATTAATAATGTAAAAAAAAATTAACAACATTTTCAACAATAAATTGATTTTTTATTGTTAAAAATAATCACAAAACTGAAACAAAATTAAATTTGTGAACATTCATTTACTTTTTGATATACAAAACTAAGTTTAAAGTTGCAGCTAATGAGCACTGCTATTTTTGTGAACACAGCTGTAAATAAAAAAATTTTTTAAAAAATATTTGCATTAATTTTTTATTAGTTTTGCGCTTATATGATGTTAGCTGAAACTTCTAGAGTTATCTGTATTAGAAACAGTTTATCGTTAAATTAGTTAGTTTTCTCTTTATGTGTAGACTTTGATTTGGAGATATGAGGTTCTCGACTAAGGATCTTCATCTATTGAGTTCTTTAATGAAGATATATTAGTCTGTATAAATTTAAGATTTTATTTGGATAAGCCAGTTTAACTTCTAAATAATGATTAGTAGCCTGAGATCTTGTCTGGCAATAAAAGTCTACAGCAATCTGCATACTAAGGGGCTTCCTGCTAAAATTCCAAGAGTTTTCTTTGGATTTTCCCTATACATCAAATCTAAAAAAAAAGCTGCTAGCAAATATTGTCCAAAATTTCCCGCTAAACTCAAAAATTTCCACTTTTCTTTAACCAAAACTAATTAAAACCTTTCAATCTGCCCCAACCAAAACAGACGCTGCCAATGGCAATCAAAGCGCCAATGCACAACAACAACAACAACAACAACAACAACAACAACAGCAGCCAAGCACTCCGAACAACAACAACAACAACAGCACAAAGGACACCACGCACAACAACAACAACAACAACAACAGCAGCAAGCACAACAACAACAAGTGCAGCGCAAGTCAAACGCACAACGGGCAAGCCAAGACGAACAACAACAACAACAACCCATTGGATCCCGATATGATATCACCCACTGTGATGGCCAAATTTCTGGAGGATGAACTCAAGGTGAACGATGTGAAGCATTGCGATACGTGTCAGTGCAGCAAGCAAGATCTAACGGTGCTGGCGGATGTCTCACGCTCCTACACGGTGTCCACACAGACGCCACACTCGTTGACGACGCTGACGCAGGGGGAGCCCCTGACGCAGCTCTGCCTGCGCTGCCATAGCAATCTCAATTCACCATCGCGCACAAATAGTCCGTATCTAATGAAGCTGGTGAAGTCTAGCGACTCCGTCATATCGGAGACAAAGAGTTCCGTTTCGGATCTGAATGACATGGACAAGTTGTTTACGCCGCCCAAGAAGGATGATCTGATGGTGAATCCCATTTTGGGGCATCATCGACTGTGCGAGCGCACGGCAGGAGCGGCAGGGGATTATGTGGGCGCGGGTAAGCTGACTGCCTCCACCATGATGTATCCCACAACGCATCTGGGTGCATATGCGGCAGAGAAGTATCTGCTGGAGACAAGTAATCTTGGCCAGCTGCGTACGGGTTATCAGCGGCGCTTTTTGGATGGCGGCGGCACAGCGCTGCAGTTGCTCAATAAGTTTGAAGGGGCGGCGGCAGGGGGTGGAGCGAATCCAGCCGGAGTCGCTGCCGTTGAGCTGGAGCTGGAGGATGAGGTGAGTAAGCCGCTGCTGGCGGGCATCTCACAGGCCAATCTGCTGGAGACAGTGGAGCAGGGCGTGCAGCCCAGCAAGCCGGAGGATGTGTGCGAACCGACGCCAGCAAAGCCCACGCCAGGAGGTGGAGGTGGCTCCCAGCTCAAGTCCACCAACTCGGGCAGCGTGCAGAGTCTGTGGAGCAACAAGACGAGCAGCTGCGAGGGCGCCAAGATGTTCGAGACATTCAACAGGAATCTCATTAAGACTATCAAGGTGAGAAAGATATATACTATATACAGATTGATCTTTACTCTTTCCCGCTCCCTGCGCAGGCGGAGAACCCCAAGTATCGTGGACCACGTCTGTGCGCCATGCGCATACAGCAGAATGGGCAGAGCAACATCCTGCTGGACAATCTGGAGTCCATTGAGACGCAACTGCCGGTGATCTACAAGCGACGCGAGCGTCTGCTGGACGAGGAGCTCAACGATGGCAAAGACATCATCACGTCCAAGGAGAGCAATGCGGCGGCAGCGGTGGAGGCATGGCAAGGCTCAGCGGCGCCGCACGAGAATGTGGCACTGCAGCCGGTGCTGGAGCCGCAGGTGGAGGCCAAAGAGACTGAAAAGGCAGCGCAGCTGGAGGAGGGTGCAGCAGCGGCCGGAGCAGCAGCAGCAGCAGCAGCCACTCTTCCTGAGAGTGGAGCAAGTGCAGCGGCAGCAACCGCCGTGGCAACTGTTGCCACTGCCACCTCGCCCAAGCATTCGGCCAACTCCAGCTCCCTAAGCGATGCCATCGATTACCAGGAGAGCGTGCTGCTACGCCGGCAGCAACTGAATCGCGTGGCGGAGTGGGTGCAGCACAATACGCAGCAGTTGGAGCAACGTGCACTGCAGCCGCCCGCGAATCTGCCCAGCGACTCGAACTCTGGTACGGAGCGACAATCCTCGTACTCCACGCTAGATCGCATGGACTCCATTTCCATAGAGAAGCTGAGCATGGATTCGGGCTACAAGACGACGCCGCAGCAGCTGACCAATGGCTATGCGGATGCGGGCAAATCCACAGAGGATTCACTGTCACCCAAGACGGACATCACCAGCAATTCGCTGCCGCCGGAGTTGCCCGCGTTGCCGCCTGCTCCCATTGTGCAGGCTGTGGTGGCGCCCAAGAAGGCGGAGCTCTGCACCACCTACTACAGACGCACCACGCGCTCGGGGCTGCCTGTGGCCTACACCACCACCACCACCACGACGACGATGCTTGTAGCAGATGGCAGCGTAGCAGGAGGAGGAGGAGTAGCCGCCGCTGGCGACTCATCCTCTGCCGGCTCGCCGGCGCTGCTCTGCCCGGAACAGCCCACGTGTGATATACTCAACTACAAATACTATCCGAATGACACGGACAAGACGCGCTCGGTGCAGGCGGAGCTGCATACGACCACGCAGCATGTGGACATTGCCCAGATGGAGTACAATGTGAAGCAGTTTCTGCTCAAGCAGAACGAGTGGTCCATGCGCAATAATGAGGCAGCCCAAGGGGCAGCAGCAGCTGCAGCTGGCGGCGGCGGCGGTGGGGGCAGTCACTCCAAGTCGCGGCATGTGGCACGACATACACGTCTGCTTGGACCCGGAGTGGGTGAGCGGGTGCGCATGGCCACACCGGGGGGAGCTGTGGCCGCCACGCCCAGCGGCAGCGCGTTGGCAGCGCACAGAACTGAAACGAATTTATAAGGCAGCGCGCGGAGCAAGAGAAGAGAAACAGAAACCATAACCAAAAACCAAATTGTATTCTAGTTAGGCCGGAGCGAAGATGCAGCAATGTACGATAAATAAGATACTATATAATATACTATATATATATATATATATACGATCTTGTATTACTTTAAACTATAACTAAGCTAGCCAAGCAACTTTGCATTGCGGAAACGCGTTGGCGTTGGTTGAAGATCTACGAACTAAGGCAATGTACGATCTAATACGATCCACGATCATAGAAGTTCTACTATCTAAGATAATATACGATCTAATAAGACAATGTACGATCTAAGACTATCTTCGATCAGAAAAGATATACGATCTGTTACGGTATACGTTCTGTTATGATCTACGATATGAAAGTATCTTTAATCTGTTAAGATCAGCGATCTGATGCGGTTTACGATCCAAGAAGGGCTACGATCTGTTGCGATCCGTTACTACAAACGATCTTACACAATCTACGATCTACATTATGCTAAAATTTACGATCTGATACGATCTTCTTACTTTAATGATCTACGATCTAAGACGAACTACGATCTAAGACTTTTTATGATCTTAAACAATCTACGATCTAAACCGATCTACGATCTAAGACGATCTACGATGTAAGACGATCTACGATGTAAGACGATCTACGATACAAAACGATCTACGATTTAAGACGATAGACGATCTAACACGATCAACGTTGTAAGACGACCTACGATCTAATACGATCTACAATTTTATACGATCTTCTTTCTTAAACGATCAATGATCTCTCACGATCACATCTGATCTACTGCCTTTTACGGTCTTCTATCTTTTAAACGATCTACGATCTATTTGGCTCTACTTCTTCCGCGTCTTCCTATCGATTCTGTGTAAACTGCACAAACTTAATGCTATATAGAGCAATAGCGATCTGTACAAACTATAAGCTATATAGAGCTATAACTTACCCTTAACTAGTGTGTCTTCCTTTCCGTTTCTCTTTTCCTTTCACTCGACCAACGCCACGTTGTCCGGCTATAGCATACGATATTCCATACGATATTCAAAGTTTCGCATTACCTTTTCGGTGTCTGCATGTTAATCGCCTCCCCCCCTATCCCAATTTAATATATATATATACATATACCTACTATATACATACATATATCTGCCTAGGCTAACGACCTTATGCTATATTTCGGATAAGCGCATTATATTTTCTAGATTTCAATTGTGCAATATTTGTTACATTAGCAAGAAACAAAAAGCAACAAAAAAAAAAGGAAAAACACTGAAAAAAACCAAAACGAATTTTTATTTTTATAAAATGCGACCAAAAAAACGAGAAAAAAACGAAAGAAAACTCCCTTTTCGATACGTTCTTAAGCTTAAGAAGAAAGAGAGAGAGAGAGAGAGAGAAGTAACATTTCCGCCAAGAACCTGCCTGATGTAAGCTTCTAAGCGATATATATATAGATATACTATATACTTATAGCAGCCGCTCTATAACTAACCTATATACAAGTGTACTGTACCTTCTTAGTGAAAATTTGCAGCAACTGTACTCATTCCTGCCCGTTAGATGACCTTCATATGACCTACATACATACATATACTCTCTCGCCTACATATACATAGATATACTATATATATATATAGCATTGCCCATATATATACAACATATATACAGACGTATCGGAACAGACATATGTTACACAACAACACGCGACACTCACACAATCACATATGCCGCATATATATTCATAATCCGTATCCAGACACAACTCAAACACACACACAAACAAAAGGCTTCAAATTATCTACCGAACTCTATATACAACCTACATATATCTCTCTATATATACACGCATAATCCTTGCCGTATTCCAAATCAAAATTAAATGCCTATTTACTCGTCTATTTACACACGCACACACACATACTTACATATATCTCGATATTACTTTACACTGAGCGAAATGCTTGAGATGGAAATGCTTTAATCTTGTTATGTTTGGCCTAATCGTAAAATCGTTTAATTACTAGAACAAATTTCACAGATATAAACCGAACCTACTATATTATAACACTTACCTATACATCTACACACGTATATATATATAGCGCATATATCTCTGAACGAAAGATATATAAATCGTATATAGCTTAAATTTGCAACTTTCGGGTGCGTCAACCAAAGACTTGATGAAATGTTCTTCGAAAGACAAAGACACAATCAAAAATAGAAACGAGACATAATCGTATCGTACATATACACCCAGACTCACACACACACACACACACACTCTATATACTATATACACTCATCACGGAACTCATTGCAAATCATCAAAACTATCCCAAATCGATTTACTCGTTCAACTCGCTGCTCAAGAAACGTTTTCCAGTTTTCACCCGATTCGCTTTAGTCGTAATACTTACTATATAATGATATAGTGCATATATCCAGCAAATAGATCACTGCCCACACACTCCCCATCCCCCCCAACCCACACCTCATTAAGCTACGCATTTAACTTTAAGTAGAATTATTTCCAACAAATTTTTCCCAGCTCAAAACGATCTTTATGTGGTACTATATATGGCATATGGCAGCTTAACAGATCAAGTGTGTTTATTAGCAAACAACAAAAATCGAAAATCGAACAAAAAAACTACTGAAAAAATACTAAAACTATTGAAATGGAATTTCAAGCAAAAATAATCAAAGCAAAAATACCAAAAAATAAAACGTAAAAATTAGCGCAAATTTTGAGCTGCAACCGCTGCAAATCGAGGTTAGTTCTAAGTCTTTTGCTGAGTTCTTTTACGCCCCCCCCTTCCCCTCTTTCCCCCTCCCCCACGATTTCCCTTGTCTAGCCTTATATGATTGTACATTTTTGCGCCTAGGTTATGTAACAATTTTTGAGCTATCGAACCACCTTAATGTGTAACAAAAAACTAAAAAAAAAAAAATACTAAAATTACAAGACAAGCAAAAAAACAGAATTAAATAAATATGAAATAATTTTTTGAAAAAATACCAAAGGTTTTTGAATTTAATCTGGGTTTATCTAAGCTAATCTTGATGATACCTATGGGAAGTTTGGTAACATCTAAGGGAAATTTGTTGAGGCATCTTAAGTAATCTAAAGGAAATTCCAGCACACAAATGTTTTATAGAAATTTAGCTATCTTTTTGCTTGCCTAAGAACTCGCATTGTTTTATGGATCTTTTGCTCTTTATGGTTGTAAAAAATATTCTCTAGTTTTAGATGCTCTTAAGGTAAGCCATTTCTTGGAAATCTTTACCTTATTTATTCACCTCCTTAACAGGTAAGCGCAATTCTTGGTTTAACCCGTTTTCCTTTTCTGTCTTTTATCTGTTTGTTTAGGCGCATAAATGCGCAGTAAGTGGAAGCGAACCCTTTAAGGATTCTATTGAAAATTCTAGTAATTCCTTTATGGTTTGTTGATTCTTGGAAAATCTTTATATGTCAGACAAACAAGAAAAACTAACTAACTCAGACTATACTGACTATGCCCTATAGAGAGTCTACCTAACTTAGAAATACTTGAAATATATCTGCAGATAATTCGCAGCAAGAAAAGAGATGACAAAATCAAAGGCAGATCAACCTGAACTACTTATACAGCTTCCACATATGTTTATCATATATATATTTATAGTACCATAAAAAATTTTCAAATTTTCTATACACCCTGCCCAATTTCCCATTAAAGAAAGCACCTCGTCGATCTTTATGATTTACGTATGTTTAGTTTATGTTTTATTTAAAGTAAATTCCTGCGAAAATGAAATAAATAATTTGTTGCATGCACTTAAACGACTACGGAAAGTTGTTGCTCTCTCTCTCTCTCTCTCTCTCTCTCTCTCTCTTTCATTCTTACTCTGCTCTCTTAGCTTGCTTTAGCGATAGAAAAATGGCGACAAAAATGGCTTCAGTCAGTCAGATGCAAAATAGAAGTGTCTGCGTGAGAGTTCGCTCTCTTCTCTCTCCCTCACTCTCTCTCTCTCTCTCTTTCTCTCAGAGAGCGACGGCATCGTCAGCCTGCGCCAACAGCGACTGCGAAGCTGCTGGCTTCTCTCCGGACTCCAAAGAGTTGTCGGGCAGTGCATCAGCCTCAGTCTCAGCGGGCAGCTCCACAAAAGTGGGTTCAGCTGCAGCTGCAGCGGCGGCATCGGCGGCGGCGGCAGGTGCATCACCACCAGCATCATCATTGACCACAATCACCTCATTGGCGGGCACAGCCTCCTCAAAGGAATCATCCGTGTTCTCAGCGCTGCTGCGCACCTCATTCTCTGAGACCGCAGGCTGCTGCTCAGCGTCATCGGCTTCGATCTTGTCATCTACGCCGGGCAGAGCAGCCGAGGGTGCCTTGGTGGTGGGAATGGGAGCAGCTGCAGCAGTTGTGGGCCTATTACCGCCCAGGAAACTAATGATGCCCTGCAGCGGACCCTGCTGCTGTTGCTGCGGCGGTGAAGCTGCTGTGGCATTGTTGCCACCAAAGACATTGTTCACAAACGATTGAATGGGACCCGGTGGACGCGCTGTGGTTGGCTGTGCCAGCTGCTGTTGCTGCTGCCCGGTGAGTCCGGACAGTGTATTCTGGAATTGTGTGCCCAGATTGTTGGCGAACTGCTGTATACCCTGGAATGCCTGCGTGGTGGTGTTAACCACAGATTGTGCTGCATTCTGCACGGCGGTCTGTGCGGAAGTTATGGCGGCGCTGGGATTGAGGAAACCAGGCACAGTGGGTGCAGGTGCCTCGGGCTGATCTGCTGCTGTCTGCTGCTGCTGTGCCTGCTGTCCCTGTTGGCCCTGGAACTGATTGAGGAATTGTCCAATTGGCGAGTTCTGTATCAGTTGCTGCACGAAGTTCTGCTGCGTCGATGTTTGCTGCGTGGGTGTTGCTTGTGTGGCTTGACGCACTTGTGGCTGCACTGCCTCGGGAGCGACGGCTTCCTGGACTTGCTCAGGCACTGGCACGGGCTGCTCGACTGGCACTTGCACGGCAACGGGCTCGGCAATGGGCAGCGATTTGAGCTGGGGTGGCGCGGGTTGCTCCGCCAGCTTCTCTTCCTGCTTCTCCTCTGCCTGCTGCTCCTTCTTTTGCTCTGGCTGCTGCTCTTGCTTCTCCTCTGCCTGCTCCGTTCTCTGCTCAATTGGTTGCTCTGGCTGCTGCTCTATGGGTTGCTCTTTGGGCTGCTCCGGCTGCGGCTGCTCTTTGACCAACACCTGCTCTGGCTTGGCCTCTTCCAGTGGCTCCGCCTCCAGCTTGGCTGCCTTTTCTGGCTTGGCTGCTGGCTCTGGCTCTAGCTTGACTGCCACCGGCTGCTCTGCTGGCTTGGCTGGCTGCTCCTCCAGTTTAGGTGTCTGCTGCTGCTCCTCCTCCTTGATCAGTGGCAATGCCTGTGGTGCCTGCTCCACTTCTGCGCCCTCCTTGACTATGGCTACGGGTATATCGAGCGCCTCCTTGGGCGGCTGCAGCACACGAGCCTGGGCCACCGCCAGGCAGAGCAGCATCAAAGCGACTGTCTTCATTTTGTTGTAGTTGTTGTTGCTTTTCTCTCTCTCTCTCTCTCTCTCTCTTTGGGCTTGTCACCTGCTCCGCTCGCGACGAGATTCAACGAAGACTGTTTGAAATTTCTTTAGCCTCGTCGCATTTATACACAACGACGGCGGCGGCGTCGTCGGTGGCGTCGGTGTCGGCGTCGTTGTCAGCGTCGGCGTCTGCACGCGTCGTTGTCGTCGTCGACGTTGCGTCGCGCAGGGCGCAGGGCGCAGATAATGCAGCGAAGACTTGTCTCCGTCTTGGCCAATTCTCCTGCCGCTGCTGCTGCTGCCTCGTGATGTCATTGAACCACGCGCTGCAAAGAGGCCAAAGAAATCGCCCAGCATAATTGGCCAGTTCTGCAAGGGAGTAGGGGCAGGGGGAGGGGGAGGGGCAGGGGCTGCGCATCTTCTGCTGCTAGTTGAACTTATCAAGGTTACCCAATGGCAAATAGAAGCAGCTGCACACGGGGTTCAACTGGACAGCGCTTTGTGCTGGACTTTGGAGTGCAAGAAGTGCAGAAGTGGAGGAAGAGGAAGAGGGAGGAACAGGAGGACCAGGAGGCGGCAGGTAACTAGTGAGTTTGGTCTGCGATATTTATAGAATCGCAGCCAAAGAGGTGTGGATAGTTGCAGACAAAGTGTGGATGGCTGCAGGTGGTGGCGAAGTGGAAGCTATCAACATGCACAAGCACAATGGGTAATGGGCAAATGGGAAAGATCTAGAAAATCTACATTAATGTAAAAAATGGCTAATAATAAAGTAGCAACAGGGCAACAGTGGGTACAGTGGGTAAAGATATGTTAATATAGAATAAATGTGGAACAAGATAAAGTAGAAAATGCAAACTATTTAATATAGGAACAATGAACTGAAGATCTATTAAGATAGAAAGATATAGAGAACTACATAAAAAAGCAAAGATAAAGATATATTAAGGATCAATCGATCTAGATAATTTTTCATAATTTATAGAATACTTCTAGGAATTTTACAGATTGATTAATATATTTTAATAATTTCTCATATTTTCAAATTATTTTATTTTATTAAATCTAATATTTTAAAAATATTAAAAATATTAATAAATTAAATTTTAAATTTTCATTATTTGTTATTTTATTATATTTACCAAAATTTTATTTTTTTTAAATGTTTTTTTTTTTATTTATGTATTACAAATTTTATAATATAAAATTTAAAAATTAAAAGAAAGGATTTTATTTTATTCTAAAATTTCTTAAAAATTTTTGTAATAATTTGCCAAAACTTAAAGTTCTTCAGATAAAGTCACCAAGGTTAACCTTGTATGATATTCTCTGCAGATCTGCAGTAGCGATCTCGAAACGTATCCAACCTAATGAGCTCAAATTGCTTTGCTGCCTGATAAAACTTGGTTAATTAACAACTTTAAAGACAAAGCGAATTCTACCGAATTTCACAAAGCGCAAGTTTTATAGTTTTTGTCATTGTTTCTGGCAGCCTCCAAAAGTTTTTTTTGGCCAAGCAAACCAGGAGTTTTTTACGAGCTTTGCTTTTATCTCCGCAATTTCAACAGAACTTGATATAAGATGCACTTAAGATATCACAGCTCTATATATAAAACCAGAAATCTTCTGTGCCGAAAACTCTTCAAGCCAAAAACTTACGATGCTCTGCAACTCTCTTCCTTTTCCTTTTTATTTTCATTACTTCATTTCATGCACTTATTGTGCAAGCTTGCCCCACTGTGCGCTGGCAACTTTGTGTTCTTATACCGAAGAGACAAACATATTTTCCAGCCAAAGCATGACATGAACACACGCCCGCCCCGCCCAAGCGATCAGGCAGTGCCCCTCCCCTCCCTCTTCCCCTTCCAGCTGCAGTTTTTCACTCTCATTCCTTGTGGCCAAGTTGATCGAACAGATACGGCCAGATACGGCCAACAGATACCGATCCAATCTGGCCAAGAAAGTCTTCGTCTTCGTCTTCGACTGCGTCTGCGTTTGGCTTTGGCTCTTTCTGTCTTTGGGTTCTTTGGAAACGAGTTTGGCCAAGAAGAAAACCAGCTCGCTTTGGCTTTGGCTTGGGCTATTTTTAGAGCCAATTAAGTGGCCAACAGACCAGAGCAAAGCTGCACAAAGTCTCATTGGACATGGATATGGAAATGGAAATGGAAATGCGTTGAGAGTTTTCACTCGAAATCGATTGGAAATGCAAGCGAAGAAACTGAGAAACAAATTGAAAATTGATTATGCAAATGGCCAGAACGAGAGATAAACGAAATCTGGTTAAATGGGTCAGTGATCGCAGCTGGTGTGGGCGTAGGACTGAGAAGGGGGAGGGGCAGTGCAGACAGCTGAGTGGGCATTTTCCAAGCCAGCGGAAAAAAAAGCTGGCTGAAAGAAAACCTCTTCAAGCTGAACTTGACACTGTTTGCCACAGCGTGGCCAAATTGGCAACTGCATTTGCTCATGTGGCCAATTGCAGGGAGGAAGGGGGGAATTGGCCCGACTGGCAACAGGCATAACTCGTTTCGCTGCGGCCCTTTCGGGCTCCTCTCTCAGCTCACTTAGCTCACTTTAGCTTGGTCAAGCCGGCACAAAAAAAGCGACCACAAAAGGACGTTGACTTTGCCTTTTGGCTGCGGCTTTGATTTTTTATAGAGAGAGGGAGGAAGAAGGGGGAAGGGGGAGAGAGACGAGCAGTGGGTAGGGATTGCGATTGCCCGCCTGGCTGCAACTTCCCCCTTTGGTTGCAACTCCGTTTGCCTGCAACTGGCTCTGCCTGCCAAGTGTCTGTCCGTCTGTGTCCACTGTGCGCCTGCATGTCCGTCTGTCCGTCTGTTTGTCTGTCTGTCTGTCTGTCTGTCTTTCTTTCTGTCTGTCTGTTTGCTTGTCTCCACTGTGCGTTTGTTCTTCTGTTGGGCTAACTCCTTGTGTGCAGCTGCCCGCTCTGTTTTGCCCACTATGCGCCTCTTTAATTACCCACGCAGTGCGTCTGTCCGTCTGCTTGTTAGTCTGTTTGTCTCTCTGTTAGTTTGTCTGTCTGTTCATTTGTTCGTCTATCAGTTTGTATGTCTACGCTGTCTGCTCTTTTGCCAATCTTTCTGTCTGTTCTGTTCTGCTCTAGTCTGTCCTTTGCTTTGGCTGTCTATCCCTCTGTCTATTTGCCTTCCTGTCTGTCTGTTTTCTCTGTATGCCTATGAATCTTTCCTTCTCTCTATCTGTTTGCCAGTTTTCAGTTGTTCCTGTGTTTCTGTCTCTCCTTCGTCCTGCAGATCTGTCTGCCTGTTCAACTTTCTGGCTGCTCTTCTGCATTATGTGTATTCCTGTCCGTCTGCCTATTCCGGCTGTCTGACTACTCTGTCTGTCTCTCGTTACCGATGTCTGCCTGTCTGTTAGTTTGTCTGTCTATTCTTTCCTCTGTCTTTTCCTCCTCTGTTTATCTTTCTACCTATTGCTCTGTCTGTCCTTTCGCCTTCAGTTGCTTCTTCTATGCGACACACGCATCCTTATCTACGCGTCTATTTCTGCACATAGCTTCTTTCCCTGTCTCTCTTTCTGTGCCTCCAGTTGTCTGTCTGCTTGTCCGTCTGTTCTTAGCTTTGCCCAGCCAAGCTGCTGCTGATCTGCTGCTTTATCTCACTGCGTTTTGGCTTTCTATCTCTAGCTTTGACTTCCTCTCTAACTCTACACTTAACTTCCCCTCTTTCTCCCCTTTCCCTCATCATTTCTACTACTGATACCTTTCTTCTTTCTTTTATGTCAATTGTGCGCACGCAAATCGAGCAACATTCGACACATTATGCAACATTAGCTTTGCTTTTTGTTGTTGTTGTTGCTGTCTGCGTTATCACACACACAGCGTCGCGTCCCACAAGTCAATTGCCAGTCGAAGACAGCAACAACAACAACAACAACTGGCAGAGTATTTAAAGTAAAGTAAACCAAATTGGCAACAGAAAATTAACACCTCGCTCACATAGTCCACTCCACTCGCACTATATAGTCCCAGATGGCGCCTACGCCTCGAATGCGCATACGCAGCGTGGGGCGTGGCAGCGTGGCTTAAGCACAGTGGCAACTTTCACTCAAGCGATGTGCGGAATCGGAATAATAAACAACAACAGCGGTAGCACCAACAACAACAATAACATTAACAATGAAAGAGAAGTCAACAAAATGAAGAAAAAAACAAATAAATTTTATGCAGGCAGGCAGAGAAGGCGGCGACAGATCGCGTCACACTCTGTCAAAAATTACCCCACTTCACTTGAAATTTGTGTTGTCTCCACAATTGTTGTTGCTATTGTCGCAATATTTGTGTCATATTTTCGCTCTTGTCAAGGTCAACATTTGCAAACGGGCAAGCAACAAAAGAGACAAAGAGAAAAGGAAGTAAATGAAAACGAATTTGTCGCGTCATTGCGAAGCAATTTGCATAGCTAATTCTGTGGGCAGCAGGTGGTACAATGCGTGGGACAACTTAAGGGGATTAAGAGCAATAAATTTGATCACTTATTTTATTGATTTGGGGCGATCTTACTTTATTTTTGGTTTAGTTTCAAATTCGCACAAGTTCAAACTTAGCTCACAATTTGCATAGCTCGCATAGCAAGCAGCTTTGAAGCAGTACGCACTGTTAGCTGACAAATGCTCACTGTAAGATTTTCAAGCATGCGCAGCCAACTTCGTGTGGCTCAAAAATGCGTCGCGCGCAATGCGCATGGTTATGTTAATGTTAAGGTTACAGTGCTGTTAACTTTAGGCGGCCAGCTGTGTTGCCGTGGGATTATAAAAACGAAAAACAGCCAAAACGCAGCCAAGAATTCATTTTCTTTACATCGGTTTATGTAAATGCAGTTCTGACTGATTTAATGTTAAGCTAATGGACGTTTGTTGCTGTTTCCAGTACCTATTTGCAAGCAAGGAGTAAGAAAAGCGTTGCGCTACCAGCATTCTTAACGCTCAAATTCAAATTGCCACACAAAAATCCTATACTCAATTAAAACAAACTGGCCACCCTAAGCCGCACAGCTGTTCAACATATCGATATATCGATTGGACGCAGCGTGCACATTTAACATAACATTTTCATTAACATTCACTTAACAGTCACGCTGCACGCACCAACAACAGTGGCCAGTTGGCTCCGTCCTCCTGTTGTCTAGTTAGAGGCTGCAAATATATCGATAGGTATTTGCGCCGCGCGTTCGCGTTAATAATATTGTTAAATAAATACAAATTTTCGTAAAAAAACGTGCACAATGTGTTGAAAAAATGTCTACGTAAGCCGCGCGTGTGTTGTAAACAAAAACACAAGCGAGTGCATGCGCGCTAATATAACAGCAGTGCGAACAACAACAAATTTCTAGCGCTGCTTGCGCCCACACCAGCAGCAGCAGCAGCAGCGCCAGTAGGAAACAACAACAACAACAACAAGAAGCAAGCAAGCAAGACCAATGAAGTGAGAGGAGAAGAGCCCAAGCAAGAGCAGCAGCAGCAGCAGCAGCGACCCAAAAGCAACAAAGTGCCAATAATAATAATATTTAATTAGGCGCCGCGTTGTCGCCTACGAGAAAAGAAGAGCAAAAGTAAAAATTTATTAAACAAATAGTTGCGGGGCTATCTCTTGCTCGCTCACACTGCTGCTCCCCCTCCTACTCCTACACGGCAAGCCAACTGGTGTGTGCATGCTCGCTTGCCTATGTGTGTGTGTTTGTGCACGCGTGCATGTGTGACAGCAGCAGCAGCAGCAGCAGCAACAACAACGTAAGAATTGGGCCTGCAATCAACGGGATCGCGAGACGTCGACGTCGCGTTTAAGCGAATTTCGTGGATGTTTGAAGTGTGATAAAAAGCGGAAAATAAAAAAAAAAATGAAATACAAATAATCAATTAAATGTGCATAAAAAAAAAGCTTAATCAAGAGTTGCCCCAAATTGATGTGCGGCACTTGCGGCTCGCGCTGCGTGCTTATTCTTATGTGTGCGTGTGTGTTTCGTTTCGTTTCGGTTTCTGTGTTACGCGCTTCTTGCGAATGAACCATGAAAATGAAATAAGAAAAGATATATGAAAAAAAAAAATAAGCGAAGAAATTATTATCTGTTCGCGTGTTGTTGTTGCCTTTCGCCGTTTGCCTTTTGCCTTTGTTTGCCCCTGTGTGTGTGCTCGTGTGTGTGTGTGATTTTTGTGTCAGCGCCAGCGTCGCAGTCGACAAGCGTAGCTGCCCGTGTGTGTCCCCGCCGTGCATTCTTATTTCCTGTTCTCTTGCACTTCTGCCAACGCACACACATGCAAACAAACATACATACATACTTACACAGTTACTTAGCTACGTAGGTACGTAGAAACACGCGCTTATTGTTGTTTATTCATGTCTGTGCATGCATGTGCTCGTCGCGCTCATCGTCAGCGTCAACCGTTATTGTCAAGCGTTCGCGCAGCGTTCTCTCTTATCAGCAGCAGCGACAGCGGCGGCGGCGGCGCTAAGTTAACGGCAACGTCAACGGGTTCAAGTTCGTCACAGCCGCAACGACGGTAGCAGCAACAATAACAACAACAACAATAAGAAAATTCAGTTTCGACTAGCGAGTGAGAACAATTAGCAAACGTGACTAATGCACTGCTCGCGTAGTCTCTCAGCTGCGGCGGATACAACAACGTTCTTCAGTGCGGCGTCAGCGGCATCGACGTCCTCTGTCAACACAACGCCGACCATGGCGGCCACAACGACAACAACAACAACAACTGCTAAAGATGGTAAGTACCAGCCAAAATTTACCTGATGACCCATTTGAAACTCTTGCAAAGTTCAAGGCAAAACAGTTTGACATGCACTGCGCCAAGGGCTGTCAAACTGTCGTAGGCACTCACTAAACCTTATCCGCCTGCCAATCAGTTATTGATCGATTGCTGTTCGATCTACCCTCCCTCCCTTTGCGTGTCAAGCTAATTAAAAGTTTTTGCTGTAACGTCAAAAAAATTCCTGATTCCATTTGATGTTTTCGCCAATTAATTGCAAATTAGTCAAGGTTCGTAACAGGAAACTAAACACGGAGAAAAATCGCATTGCTTACGCAACTTTTTAAATGTTATTAATTAAAGCGAACAGAGGAAAGAATTCGCTAGAGAGAGATCAGCAACAACAAATTGGCCAAAAAGAGAATTAATGATTAACTGTTTGGCCGGCACAGACAGGCCATATAACATACCTAGTTGTATATATAGTTTGGTATTGTGTTGCGTGTGTTCCGTAGTACGCGAAGTTCAACAGAAATCGCACAAATCAAAACCGGCAGCATAAAAGCAGCGCCAAAAGTAGCAGCAGCAGCAGCAGCAACAAAAGGCAATAATAATTAAGCAAAATACGTTAAGAAATACGTTCGCACATATTTTCGAATTTAATTGGCTGAAATTGAAACTGTAGGCAGGCAGGCAAGAGAGAAAGAGGGAGGAGGAGAGAGTGGGAGAGGGAGAAGGTCGCTTAAGTGCCGAGCGTCGCTGCTGACGAAGGTCAGAGGCATTTCGTCGTTGTCGTCACCTCTGAACCCGCTCGAATTTATTGATTTTACACGCAGAATATACAAAAAAATTGAGGTAAAAAGAGACGCAGGTATGGCGCCTGTTTGCATGATACCCTGTAGTGCCAAGAGTGGGGTAGCTGCGACTGGCAGGTGTGTAGAGAATTAGGAATAGGGAGAGGCAGAGTATTTTCCGTAAAGAAGAAAGAAGATGTCTCAATCAGCTAGTGTAGAGTATCTCCTAGTCTATCAACTGTTGTCCACACCAGCTTTATAGTATCATATATATGTATATATATTTTGTTGCTCTCTGGCCATCAGCGCGACTTTTGTGCGGTTTACCGGGCACTCGAGCCGTGTTTCTGGGCCGGCTTTGGCATCGGCAACGGCTACGGCAACGGCATCGATGGCTGCTGCTGCTGCGACTTTTGCGTTGGCTTATGCCAAAGGCCAAATGGAAAACCTGCTTTGCTATGCCGAGGCAACGACAGCAAAGTAAATCTCTCGCTGATGGTCACAACAGCCTCGCGAAAAATAAAAGAAATGAAATACGAGACAAAACGAAACGAAAAAAAAAATGCCAAAATAGAAAGAAGAATTGAGAAGCAGTTGGGGAAAAACCCCGACAAAACAGGCAATTTTTGGTTAATAAAATCAAAGCTAACGGCAAATGATAAACGTAGCTGGGTACGTTTTTTTGTTGCTTACAGTTTGAGCTGCACTGCCAGATAAAATATTTCAAATGCCAATTAATGTAGAACATTTTAAGTAATTTCTGGTGTTGTTTCTTCTTTTTGTTGTTGCTTATTTTTAGTTATGCGTCGATAAGAGAAATATTTGATAAGTGAAGAGGTGCAGGCAGACATATAGACAGACAGAGATAAATTAGGAATATATATACAAATATCGTAGAGAAGTTTGAGCTGACGCGTGCAAAGCAATTATGCTTAATTATTCATACACAATTAGCGTAGCAATTTCGTGTTCACTTAGGGAGCCTCATAAAATATTCAACTAAATTGCAAACTTATTTTCACCTTTCCCTAAACAAATGAAAATTCCACTTGCACTCTAAATGACCTTTTTATGGTTTGCTTTTTCCATTTTTCATTTAAGGTTTTCTCACATTTATCACAGCTAATTGTTTGAACTGCTCAAGTGGTGCACGTTATCAGCCATTAGCCAGCAGATGTTCCTATATGCTATATGTAGTTGGTATAGGGTATCTCTTTCTCCCTCCCACGTTGTATCTGTTTTTATCAGTTGTGATTTCTGGTCTTATCAGCAAATGCAACTTTGCCCAGGGCAAATACGAGTTATATGTTCAGTATATTTTATTTATTTTTGTTGCCTTTTTCAATTAGTGCACAACAGCAAAAAGTCAACAGCGCAACAACAACAGCAAAAACAACAATAATATTAAAAAGAAACACTTTATAATTTCATTTTTTTTTGCAAAGGCAGCAAAAACGCTGAACTGAACTGAATCGCAGATTGCCTCGCACAATATTTAATGAACAATTAAAAAAGTGCGAGCACTCTCCCATCTCATCTTTTCTCTATACACTCCCTCTCCCTTCCTCGTTGTTTGTGTTTATGATTACAAAACGTATGGGAGAAAAAAAACAACAGGTAAAGTGAGCTACAGTCAAGCAACTCATCAGGAATATACCCTTCATTGAAGTCGCCTGTCTAAATTGTCTACAAAGTAGGGACGACAATAAAGCCTAACCTAGCCCAATCTAAGCTGACATTATTCCCATTATAAAAATTTGTAAAAATTGTTTAATTGTTAATTTTAAATTTAGATATGAAATGCCTTTTAAACAAATTTTAATAAATATTTATTATTATTATTAACTATTAAAATTATTACTTTTAATTTAATAATAAAACCTTTATAGACTAATTAAAAACTATGCGCTTTTTTGACAATTTAATATTATATAATTTTTTTAAAATAATATTTTATTATTAGTTTATGGATTTTCACAAATTGAGTATACCCTCTTTTGCAAATTTATAAAAGACGCAGGGTATACAAAAAAAAGCAGTGAAAACATTTGCAATTAGGAGTGTGCGTGGCACAAAAAAAAAGTGAATATTACGTTAATATTGCATAAAATAATAATAATAGCAATAAAAAGCAGACAGTGGGTGTGAATGGAGAGAGAGAGGGAGAGGCAGAAGCAGACCGTCTCTCCCTGTCTCTATATAACATATTGACTTTTCAAGCGGCATACGAAATGCAGTTGAGTTTCCTTTTTGCCTGCTCGAAGTGAGTGCAGCCTGTGCCGTCTCTGTTTCCACTTGACGTGGCGAGCTCATTCGGCAAATGCATTTCGCGCCGGCTGCGCATCATTTTTCATTTGCCTCAGCCATTTGCCTGCACACAACTGGCGGCAGTTTGTCATGTCCCCATGTCCAGGCACTGCAGGAATGAGATCGCTAGCTTTGCCAGGTGCCTCGTTGCGGGGCTCAGCTCTTTTGATTTGTGGCAAGTGGCAAGTCTGGTCGGTGCAACAATTTTGCAGAATTGCCACGTGTGAGTCTGTTGCACGTCTGCGCAGGTTGAAGCTGCCACTTGGTTGACTTAATCAAATTGCCGTAGAGTATCAACCTAATTTAAGGTGGACTCTGCTGGCTTAAAGTATTGTCATATTGGTTGGCAATTGTTTTAGGCTTAAGGTAGACTAGAATTTGTTTAAACAAGGCTAAACATGCAACTTAAACAATTGTTTCACGCCCTTCGCTCTGCACACACATTTTCGGCTTCCGCTTTCAATTCGTTTAATTTCTATATAAACAAAACGAAGTAGTAGAAACGCAGATTGGCCATGTGAATACCCTATAAACTGTTGGCCAATGTTAGTCATGTCTGGCAAAAAATAAAACTGACAAATCTGTTGATAATAATGAAAGATTCTAGTCAGCAAATTACTCAGTTTTACTACTATACTTGTTTATTATTATTAGTCAGCTAGCGATACGCGTAGAAGTCTAATCTAGGTTAGTTGTTGGCCTAAAGAGCTACTACCTCTACCATATTCCATTAACAAACAGTTGGCATTGTCTTTGCCCTAGCTCATTTGCCTGCTTTGATAGTCGATCTGCCTTTTGCGCACCCACGCACACACACTGTACACTAATTTGTCTTGCATTTCAACTGCACCTGACTCGCAATTTCTCCCCTCTCTTCCTTTTCTTCTCCTCTCTCCTTCCTTCTGCTGTCTGTCTTGTCTTGCACTTTGACGCTTCCGCGCTAATTTGCTTAGCGTAATTTGCATTCTGCCAACGCCATTTGAGCCGTGTGAAGTAAAAGAAAACACAGAGCTAAACTGATGATAGCCCTGGCACTTGACGAAGTGGGAATACGCTTAAAGGGAAGAGAGCAGAGATAAGAAACGATGTAGTGCCAAGGAGAATAGGGTTAATGCCTGGAGCCAAGATATGGCAAAGTTTGTAGAAGCTTAGGCAACTAAGCTTAAAGTGTTAGTTTAAAGTAGAGGAAATATCTACAAGCAAATTATGTAACTACCTGAAAGTCAGCGCTGTATGACGTAAGGTTTAACCAGATTTATATAGATATTTTTAATAATTATTATATTTATTTTCTATATTTTTAAATTATTATTTTTATTTTATTTTTATTTTATTTTTATTTCATTTTTATTTTTAGTTTTATTTTATTTTTATTTTATTTTATTTTTATTTTAATTTTATTTTATTTTTTTTTTATTTTTATTTTATTTTATATTTTTATTTTTATTTTTATTTTATTTTATTTCTATTTAATTTTTATTTTATTTTTATATTTATTTAATATATTTTTTATTTATTATATTAATTTTATTTGTATAAATATTTTAAATATAATTGTTTTCATTATTATTTTTTTATTATTTTATATTCTTTTTTTCCATATCAAATTTCATATACTCCTTCCTTTCTATATTCCCCAATCTATTTATACTCTTTGTGGGAGCCCGTCAAAAGTCACGCATAATTAGTTTACTAATGAAGTTTATAAGTTAATGGTCAAGTTCTGTGCGCTCGCCCAAAGTATTGAATATATATATACCATACCTATCCCTACTTAATTCCATGACGCACCCTTTTTTGCGACGTCAGTTTGCCACGTTTCTGCTGTTTTCTTCGCTCCCCCACCTGCTCCCTTTTTGGATAATTGCCGCTAATTACGCGCGCAAACTGCTTTGACGCAACCAAGCCCCTTTTACCCCTCCCCTCCCTCCCTCTCTACACTCTCTGCTCGCAATCCTTTTCGCTGCCTATGCCAATCCAGTTTCGCCTTTAATGTCCACTCTGGCGTATTCCGCTTTATGTTGCGCGCTTCATTACGATTTTTATTGCTCAAAAGAAATGTTGATTACAAACTCTACATATATACAGCAGATATACGTGTATGTATGTGTGTGTATAGCTGTGTTTGTCTGCCTGCTCGAGCAGCTTGTCGTATCAGCTTTGCATCTCTTTCGCTGTGCGTAGAAAAGATGTCCACAGGAAGCCAGGGCGGAGTTGAGGTCCAGTTTTTGTGCCCACCTGCCTCTTCTTGGCATAAATCAAATGGCGCGTGGCTGCATCACAACTTGTTGGCGGCATCTTTACCTCTTTACCTCTCTCTCTCCTCTCTCCACTTCGCTCTCTCTCTTCTATGCACTCATTAGTGCGCAATTTCCACGTGAATAACATTGAATGTTCTGTGACGTATCGCGATGCGGCGATTCGGCTGTCATCAGCCATGCAATCGCCCTACGCAGCACTCCAAAGGGGACAGTACTCTGCTCTGCTCTGCCCCTCCCCTTGTTTATTTTCAGTTTTTTTAATTGTCGCTTCGCTCGTTTTGACTGTCATCGAAATTGCCTCTCGCACCTCAAATGGGCAGCGCCAATTTTAACAATTTTCGCCTCGTCTCGTCGAGGCTTTGTTGGAATCGCTTTTTTAGTTGACTGATTGTTGCATCCGTAAGATACACATTGCTATGCATATAGATTCAGTTTCTATATACAGTTTTGCATGCTGCATATTTGATTGGCAGTGGGAGGGAGGTGGGATGGCTGTGCTCGTTTTGTGGCCCATTGCACTGACGCACGAACTGGCCAAATGGACTGGAAGATGGAGCTCTGCCCATTCACAGCAATTATATTAACGATTGTTACGCATCGACTGCTCGAGCACTTGCTTGCTCTCTCTCTCTCTCTCTCTTTTTCTGTCTCTCTCTTTCTCACTCTCCCCACATCTCAGTTTGCTTTAATCAGTTGCATGTCGATGACAACCGCAAAACCGTTTGCGAATTTCGCCCCAAAATTCACGCAATTCACAGCGAGACATTCGAAACTAATTAAACTTGCATTTGAGGCATCTCTCCCTCTCTGTCTCTCTCTCTCTCTCTCTCTCTGGGGCAGTGGAAATTCAAGAGCTACCGTGGCATGGAATGCTATGAAAATAGTTTACGTTGCTTTGATGATTACGGTTTACTTTGCTGACTGAGGTATCTGTCTGAGTGGGAATTTGAGATATCTAGTGGAATAAGTTGTAGGTATTTTTGAGAGAGAATGTGTGGAAACTGAAAGGTTAAGTTGTGCTGTATCTTTCTCTGTCTATTTATGCATTTACAGATATATCTATTTATGTATAAATTTGTCTAACTGTCTGTCTATTTATCTATCTATCTGTTGACTTGTTTATCTATCAGTTTATATACATTTAGCTGTCTTTCTATCTGTTTATCTATTGACCGTTCTATCCAGTAACCTGTTTATCTATAAATTTATCTATATATTTATGTTTCATTTTACCTCTTCTTTATTCAACTTGTGTTTGCTTTCTCTACCTATCTATCAACCTATCTTTTGCTATATTTCTATCTTTATCTCTTACTACTTTCTATAGTTCTCTCTGTATTCTCCAAATTTTTACTACCTTGTCTCTATATCTGGCTATATTCTTTTCCTCCTTCTGTTCCTTATCATATCTTCTTTATCTTCCCGTCACCTACATCATATTCCCTAAAATCTTACTTATGTTTCTCTCACAATCTCTGACCACTGTGCCACCGCAGCGGTACAGTGTGAAGTGTCCATTGGTATCCAAGTGGCAACCGCAGCGGGAACACGCAGCAAATCGAAACAAATTTGCACGCCGTGAGCCAAATTCACCGCAAAATGCAATGTCGGGCAATCGACAAAGACAGACAGATAGAGCGAGAAGCAGAGATAGAGAGACTGCAAGTGAATGAAATAGATAGACACGCTTCGTTGCATCCACTCTGCAGTTCTGTCCAGGGCTGGGCTGGGCTGGGCTGTTCATCCACTCAAATTGTATGTGGAGCAAACAACAATTGCCGGCGCGCTGCAGTTGCTGCCCATTCCCACTCCCATTCCCAGCTACATTTACATTTGCAGTGCCTGCCCCACTCCCCCCCTTGGTAGGCAATGCAGTTTGCAGTGCGTGGGAGTCGCAGCACCGTGTGCGGTAATTTAATGCAATTTGTAAATATTTAATGTACATTAATTAAATGCAAATGTAAATTGCGAATTGCGAATTGCAAATGGTTTGTTGGTTCGCACCGTGCCGCGCCGCGTCGGCGTTCGCTCACTTCAAGTGTTGCCACACATCCTAGTCTGCTCCGGACGGACGGGCATACATATATGAAAGAAGGAAAGAAAAACAATTTTCATTTAATTTTACTGCCTGTGGCAGCAACGAGTGCAAAAATTGTAATACTTAAATTTGTCTTGGTTTCGTTTCTTTTTTTTCAATTTCAATTTCGCCTACGCGCTGTGCTGGCAGCTGTGTCCCAGCTTTGTCCTTGAGCAGGTGCAGGTTTGGGATGGAGGAAAGGGAAGAGGAGAAACCTTTTGGGCTGCGCCATTTCGTTTCCTTTTGCTCAATGTGCGTACACAATTTTTATGAGTATTGCCAGTTCCCTTCCCCTTCTCTCTCTGTCTGTTTCTTCTTCCTTGCCATTCCCATTCATTCAAGCATTTTATGATTTTTTACCTTTTTTTACTCGTTTGCTCGTGTGTGTGCATGTGTGCGTGTGTGTAGTTTTTTGCATGCGTCGTTGTGTAGTTGAAAAATTCGGTAAAAACTACGCTTGATTGCGCTCTTTGCTGCCACGCCTACACGCCCACGCCCCCGCCCCAGCTTGCACAATACTGTTGTGTGCTCTGTTTGTTATTGTGGTCTGCCTCTGCCACGCCCCACTCCGCCTTCGCTCCCCTCACGTTTAGCTTATTTTTAGCATTGCTATGCAAAAGCTTCCTTTGTACAGACGAAAATTTCTAAGCCGCTTTTGCCTTTGTTAGTTGTACCCTGTAATTTGTTGGTAGGGTGGCAGGCAGGCAGGTGTGTGCCCTGTTGCGCGGAATGAGTCGATTATTTGTAGATTCCAGGCAGTTTAACAACAGGTGATTTGAAGCTGCTTTAAGAGCGCAGAAATTGGCTAAGGAAATTGTTGGAAAATTTAGGCAAAATTTGAGCATTTATAGAGAATATATTGAAGGCATAATCGTAAGCTTAATGCCCATCAGCTGCCTGCTGCTAATTACACTGGGTATCTTCTATGCGTCATTAATTTTGGCCTTAGTTTTTAGCATGTTCTTTGTTTATGTCTAAGTGTTTTGTGCTCTGGCCCAGCTTGTCATTGTTCTGCTTGGTCTTTCAGCTGTCATTTCATAGGCTGTAATTTGTTTGCGCCTCTCGCAGCATACCCTATACTATTTCCTACCCCCTCCCCTTTCCTCCTCTTTCATTCGTTGCCTCTTTAACAGTGCGTGGGCATTCGACTTTTGCTTTCAGCTGCTGCTTTCGAGCATTTTCATTTGTTTGTCCGCCGAAGCAGACATAGAGCAGAACAGAGAACGGAACGAAAGCGTGGCGAAAAGCAAACAAAGCAAAAGCACTTGGCGTCTCCACTGAATGCACTATGTATCTTTAAGATACTTTTCTGATATTATTGGTATCTGCTTGAGCTATTTATAAAATACGCCCCGAAAATGAATCTTTTGTTTTCCAAACAAACACAGTGCGACAGTTGAGGCGAGCAGGCAGACAGAGAGAGAGGGAGAGGCAGCAAGACAATGTTTAATTGCTGTGCGGGGCTTATCTACTTCGCCTGAGTAGATAAAGTTTTAACTTTCTGGCAGTTGAGGCTTTTAATTGGCCACAATGAAGATGAACAACATGATGAGGATGATGGAGATGATGATGTTTTGGTGGGGAAGCAAGCGAAGAAAATTACAAATTGTTGTCAAAATTAGCGTCAATTTTGGCAATGTTTTTCTTGCGGATGCGCGGTTGTTACTTTGCAACATTATGATGACCATTTGCTGTCGCTTTTGCTGTCGCTTTGCTGTTGTTGTTTGTGCTGTGGTCTCTGCCTTTTGTCAACGTGAAAAGATAGCTAAAAATTTACTGAAGCATAGCAAAGCGAACGAAGCAAAAGTCCGAGAAAAGTTTGTGATTTTCGCGTCAGAAAAGTTTGCGCAGTTTTCGCCTCTCTCTCCCTCTACGTGTCACCCTTTTCTTTTCCTCATTCCTCATCCACATTCAACTCATTTATTTTCGTTGCTAATTTTTGACATTTTTCTTGGACAGCATCTCTTTCGGTCGTGTTTATTTTCATGTTTGTCAGCGGCGAGAAAAAAATACTTTTTCTTCAGATTTCGTTTCATTTCATATTTCTTTCGTTCATTCTTTTGCTTGCCTCTTAAGCGTTTTTGCTTTTTATTAGCATGTTTTTTATGTGCTGGACACGCGTTAGCAGCAGCCGGCTAAAATTTGAGCTATTTCGTTTTTATATGCTTTTCGAATCGTTTGGACTAAGTTGAACGGAAGCAGAGCGAATGAGGGAGGGGAGAGAGAGGGGGAGAGGAAGGCAGGCTATAAATTTGCTATGTGCCGCTAATTGGCAGTCTCATGAGTGCGCTCAATTAATTTCGCTGCCAATTGACGCACGTCTCGCGCTGTGCAGGTGGCGTATACTTGATAATTGTTGACACTTGCCACACGGCGCAGCACATGCGGCAATTAAAACGAAATCGTGGCACAAGTTGTCGGAACTAATATGCCTTTAAGTGCTGCAATTTACAGAGTATTAATTGTTGTAGATACAAGTTGCGCCGCAGCTTATCTTAATAGATCTTTTATTTGTCTAAATATTTTTAAATTATTTTTAAAATATTTAAAAATTCTTCGAGTTCTTTAGATCCTTTATAGATCTCTTTAAATATAAATATAGAAATTTCTAAACATTTTCAGCACTTTAATAGATCTCATCAAACACATATTTCACACCCATTTCGCTCTACCTTTCTGCCACCATTCAAGCTTATCATGCCGCCTTGTGCCTTGTCATTTGTTTATCATTTTATCTCTTACAATTGTCCGACGTTCATTTACTTAAGAGCTTCTCTTCTTGCTGTGTCTCTACTCCTCCACCTACTGCCTGCTCTGCTCCGATTACATAACCCAGTTATTAATGGCTTCTCAGTCATCTGTGGCCCTTTTACCTGTTAGCTGCCATTTCCAACATTTGCTCGATTTCTGCTCCCACTCCTGCTCCGTGACGTGGCGACTTTGTGACATGCGGCGTGAGACAAATGTGAAGCATGTCGAAGTGTGGCAGACGAAGTGCGAGCACTCACACACACACACACACACATATGTTTGTACCCCTCCTTTTCCCCCCTCACAGTTGATGTCCAAGTTCATTTACGTCATGGTCAGGTGGAGCACTCTGGTCTTTGGGGAGAATTCGACAGCGTCAATTGCCACATAAACTGTCGACTGTCATGTTCACTCGCTCTCTCGTTCGGCTTAGGCCAATTTGTTAATGAGTTTTTCAGGCCCACCAGGGCGTATGAGTAATGTGCGCCAGTTTTGCAGGCATTGATTGGAAGTTCCATGAACTTTAGCCAGTTTGACCTGCCAAAAAGGGTCATTGCAATGACCTCTACACAATGCATGCAGCTTGTGACGCCGGCCTAAAAACCCCCAACAACGCCAGTGGCTGTCAAACTGCACACACACACACACACACACACACACACACACACGGGTGTGCGAACAAACAAAGCAGCCACAATTGTGGTTTAGTTTTAAAGCCAGACTTTGCCACAAGTTGACGTGCAACGCCTTTCTTTCAATGCGCTGCCTGCTGCCTGCTGCGACACAACAATTGCGGCGTAAAAGCGTAAAATGGCTGCAACAAAAGGGGGGTGGGGAGTCCAGAGAGGGGAAGGGGAAGCTGCAGGTGCATAGAAATTGTCACAGGATGGCAAAGTTCAGAGACTGCACACAGAGGTTTGTGTGCTTCAAATGAAAAGAAGTTGCAGAAGCTGCGAAGTGGGCACTGTGTGAAATTTATGACGGGATTAGGACTAGGATATATCAGAGATATGGCTACATATATTTATAGGAAAATTTAAATAGCTTGGCTATTTTCGTTTGCGCTTTAACTGCCAAAAGTCTGCTTAATAAAGCCCCCTTGTTCAAGTTGCCCTTAACTGTTTCCAAATAGTTTGCGCTATGAAATTTTTTTCAAGTGTACTTTGCTGCCTTTGCTGCGTTTATGAAACGGATGTTGCCGCTTGCATTTAGTGCACTTGAGCCTTGAGCATCACGTCATCGTCAGCGTCAACGTCTGCCTGCCCCCGGTCTGCTGCCTCCTTCTGCCTCCTCGCTGTGGCCATTTCCTGGCTTTGTGCGCTGTCCCACATGTGAGACTCCACGCGCTGGAGCCACGAATAGCTACACGCGCTCGCTCGCTGGCGTCATCCCACGATGCGTGTTCCGTGTACAAATTTACCGAGCAGTCCGAGCAGTGTCAGTGCCAGCAATGAGAATGAATAGGCAGGGGAAGGAGTAGGAAAAGGAGTAGGAGTTGGGAATGAGGCTGCTCTGGATACTTTGGTTAGTGCTTTTTGGCGCTTGGCCTAGGCTTTGTTTGGCAGCTGCCATTGCCGGGGGAGCGAGTGCAAGGACCCGTCTTTGCGCGCACTTCAACAAAAGGCAAGTCTTTCTCGCTGCGAGTCAACTAAGGCAATCAAAGGTGCCTCCTTGCTACTTCTCCAGCTGCTGCCCATTACTGTTCTTCCTGCTACCTCTTTCTTTGCCTTCTTCCTCCTCCTACTCCCATTCCTGTCCTGCTGCGCTGTCGCTTTGTGTGGCGCTTTCATTGTGCTAATTGAATTAGTTGGCGCTGTGCAAAATATATGCAACAAATTTCACTTTGGGTTCACTTTATTTTCTATTTTGGTTTTATTCTTTCCCTCTCTCTCTCTCACTTTACTTCTCTCTCTCTCTGGCTGCTGTTGCCGCTTCTATTTTAGTTTTGATTTGATTCAATTATGATGCTTTTTTTTTTCTGCTCTTCTTGCTCTGCTCTGGCTCTGGCTCTGGTTCTGTTCTGTTATTTAAATTGAGTTGTCAGGCAACTCACGTTGTATATTCTTTTATTTTGATTAGATTTCTTCTACGGTTTGCAAAATTATGCAGAGACGCATATTTTGCCATATTTTTTTTCTTTTTCTTTCGATTTTGGTATTTTGATTTAATTTCAGGTCGTGATTTTATGCAGATCTTATGACATGCGAATGTTGCACAGAACAAAGCACAGCAGTCAAATTATAATATACACATAGTATAGATATATTTCCATAGTATTTGGTCATTGAACTGTGTGAGCAAAGATTGTAGAATTTTTCGAGCTTTGTCTAACGAAAATTTGAAAGGAAATTTCTGGCAAAAAAAAAAAAACCTTGCCAAAATGTAAAAAGAACTCAGTAACAGTTAGGGTAGTTAATTTTAGATGTTTAGATTAAAACTTGACTAGACTAGAGCTCATTATAAGTAGTTTAAACTCTGGTTAGTTTTATCTGATGCTTCATCTCCCTCTGCCTTTCCAATAGATTGAGTGCATTCATTAAGTGATCGCCTTGGAGCACTTAAAATGCAATGTGCAACTAGCTAGAAACATCAACAAAACGCAGAGACAGTTGTCGACGACGACGTTGTAGTTGTCACCTTTGTTGTTGTAGTTTTAGTTGTTGTTGTAGCTGTTCTCTGTGCCCGTTAGCCCGTTATAAACGCCCAGACAAAGTCACAGACGCATCTGTTTAGCATATCAATGTTTTGGGGCGGGATATTTGCATTTAAAGCCACTTTATAGACATTAGTAGACAGTCACACACACAGAGAGAGAGAGAGGGAGGAAGAGGGAGCAAGGGGGAGGCTGAGCTATGCCGCCCAAATCCGCGACACACCCCACGCTCGCACAATTCGTTGATGCATCAAAGTCTTAGGTGTTGCTCTCGTTCTCGCAGTCTGTGTGTGTGTGTGTGTGTGTTATTTATGCGTCTGTTTGCACTAATTCCACACGCACACATAGACAGCTTGCTTGCTATGGCTTTACGTTTGCTTTATGGCGGCCACACACAAAGTGGTCAACAGTCAGAGAGGGGGAGAGAGAGAGAGAGAGCGAGCGAGAGGCAGCTGTCTGCCAGCATTGACGTGCAGCAGCTTTAACAGGGGCTTATCAGAAATTCTAATTGTCGCCTGGCCTGGCAAGCCAAAAAACCTTGCAAAAACAACACACACACACGGCACACACACACACTAGTAAAATATAAATTGAATTACATATTTTATGCAAACAGCGCAGACAGAGACAAAAACAAGTTGTGGCACAAAACCAAACAGCTTCTTTGCAGTGCCTTCCCTTTCTCTTACTCTTTCCCTCTCTCTCTCTCTCTGCTGCTTCTCCCCCTTTTTCTCGCCTTTGTTGCTGGCTCAACGTAGCCAAAAGTTTTCCATGTGTCCATCAGTGTCAACAGCAACGCTGGACGCCCCACGGTGTCCGCATGCGACACGCTACAAATCGCTGAACTTTCTGGTGCAAAAGTGCAAAAGTCAAAGGGTGCAAAACGTTTCTCGCTGGCGACAGTTGGTCCAGTTTGCCCAGCTTGTCCCTGTTCTCTCCTAGCTGTCTCTGTCTGTGTGTATTTATTAAATAGTTTCCTAGCAAATCCCTTTGAAGTGCTCGTCGCCTTGTCAGCAGCTGCCACGCCCCTTTCCTCCCCTAGCTATATCAATTAGCGCGTACAAATCCTTGTCTAAAACGGGTTAAGTTACTCGTTGGGATTACGCGTGTACATATGAGTTTCATGTAGATGCTTTCATAGCTTCATATTTCCCCTTTGCGCTTAACTCGCTTGTTCTTGGGCTTTATTAAATTAAGTTATGTACTAACTTTGTTCTCTAGTAAATGCATTAAAAAACATGCAGACTTCTTGGAATTTCGAGCTGGACAACTCACTTTGTGGGCCACTTGGGCCATTACAAGTGTTTGTTTTACATGCGGAGAGGCCTAAACTCTTTGCCGGGCATAATGCTTTACTTTATAAACAATGTCTCATTGTTGTTGTTGTCGCGGAGGTTTAACGATTTACGCAATTGTTTATTGGCCCATGACAATAAAGCACTTGTCGCTTGGTCTTGGTTCATAGGGTGAGCTGCCTTGACGACTTTGACGGGAGCTATAAAAATGAAAGAGAGTTGCGACGCTGCCTGAACTTGAGTCGGGACTGAACTTGAGCTACTGCTCTATAAATTGTAATTGCCCAAAATAAAAAAAACTGGCTAGACTTGGACTATATAAACATAATTATGACTTGTAAAGGGTAACACGTTTTTTTATACGCGCTACTTATGGGGCTAAAGGGTATGAGAAGTTGTCACCAACTGAATATTTGTGTAAGAAGCAGAATGAAGCATCTGTGAGCACACAAAGTATACATTTGCTTGACTAGTGTGCACAGGCGAGTCTCTTAAGCCATTTTTGTCTGTATGAACAGCTAGATCTCGGAGATTATAAGAGCTACGGCTATTAAATTTGGTAACAATGTATATACTTATTGCACGCAGCTGGAGTTAGTTTTAGAATTTCGCCACGCCCTCTGCCGCCCCTGAAAATCAATAAAAACTTATTTCCTAGAGTTATTTGCAAGCTAAAGAATTTAAATTTGGTGTGTACATTATTTATCATTATCGAAATGATTTCTACAAATTTAAATGCAATCGAACAAAAAACAAAGAAGTTATTTTAGGAATTAGTTTTGGGGGAGAGCAGGTAAGGGCCTTGGGTACTTGACAGTCAAGCTTTTTTACTCATTTCTTCTATGATGTGCTGCAACTTTAGCCCTCGCTTTGGGTCACATTGCAAGCACATTACGCATACGTCGCGTGTGTCCACTGTGGCAGGCTATCTGTCCGTCTGTCTGTGCGACTGTCTGACTATGTCGCATGATATTTCTATTAATATTTTTACTGTTATTCTTGTAGCTATTTTCGCGGATTTCCCCCACTTTGCAGCGCTGTATTTGCTTGGATATTTCATATATAGATAGTTAGATGTGCGCAAGTATCTGTCGGCTATATTTCTTGGATTTGGGCCAACGAGTGTGTGAAAATAGAAAATTTTGCTTTGGATTGGAATGTGGCATGCCATGTTCCTGCCGGCGAGATGTGTCGCAGTTGTTGTTGTTATTGTTGTTGTTGCAGTTTTATTTGCTTTTTGCAAGTAGCAAACTTGTGTTTTCATTTGTTTGTGTGTTTTGTTTGCTTTGCTTTGGTTTCGTTTCGTTTCGTTTTGTTTCGTTTGTTTGCTGGCATTTTGCACTCTGTATTTTTAAACATGCTGCAAAATGCTGCAACCTAAAGTTTGATAGCTGCAATTTGTGGCATGCACTTGCAAATGGCAATGGAGAGGAGGCGGCACTATCGCTGTTTGTGTGGGCGTGGCAAAATATTGTTGCCTTCCGCATGCAACTTGCGCCATTAGTTGCCTACGAGCACTTGAAAACTTTTGCAACATCATCTGATATGACCTATATATATGTAAATGTATATATGTACTCTGTGTATGTGTGTGTGCTGCCTGCGCACAGCTTGTTCGCTCAATTGAATTTAATCGGATTAAAGCTACAGAACACGAAGGCTCTTAATAGTCGCGCAATTGAATTAAATTGTTCAACGATAAACAGAACAAAAAAAAAAACCGCTAAACTTTTTGGCAATTTTCCGCTGCCATTAAATATACGCAACGTTGAATGAAAGCATTTATGCATAGTTCCATAAAAAACTCGCTCCGCGTAATTAAGCCAATTGCGGATTAGTTATACATAGCAAATTATTTGTGCAATAAATCAAACGATTGAGTTAGATATGCGCGAAGTGGCGGCAATCTATAATAATCTTTCGGCTAATAATCACAAATGGCATAAATCAAACTCTGCTGCACTCTTTCCTCTATTCAATGTGCAATTTAATTTAATTTCAATTTGCATAATTTATGACAATTTTTAAAGCTTTTTATATTAAATTAGTTTGAACTGTTGAAATTTTTTGCAGCTCATTTCAAATGAATTTTAACGTTTGCCCATGGGATTTGCTATGGTTGTCGCGCACCTTGTAGTTTAATGCCATCATTATGGCCAAGCTCAGGTGTTCACGCCTCTGCCCCAAACTGCCCATGCTGCCATGACTGGTGGCAAAGCATCAAAGCCTTCCTCCTTCTGCCCTTGGGGCGTAGAGCAACCTACACGCACATTTGAAACCTTGCCCACCCAACAACTTGGCAAGGCAATTATTAATTTTAATAAACTTGAATGGGCGGAGCAAAGAAGAGGGAGGGGAGGCAGGCGCCCATGGGCTTCTGCTGCCCAGCGAAAAGGCCTTGTCTGCTGCTGCTACTGCTGCGGCCCTACCCGCTTTTTGAGCTAATGATATAATTTTTCTCAGTTAACTAATTGAATACATTTGCACCAGAAGCAGATGAAGAAGAAGCTGCCCAGCAGCAGGGATTGAAAATGAGGGCGGAGAGAAGGAAGGAAGAGGGGGGAGAGATGGAGAAGAGCTGCCTGAAACACATGGCGCGCCAACAAAGATTGTTAATAATGGCAAACAAGCGAAACGAGCAGCAGCTCCCAACTCCAGCCCAGGCAACTCTTCCCACTCTTGCTCCTCTTTAGCTACTCCTCTTTCTACTACTTCTCTTCCTGCTCTTCGATGCCCGCGCACTTAAGTCAAGAGAACATTGACAGCCTGAAGAAGAACAAGAAGCAAAAGCTGCTTGATGCGATGGGGCACAGAAGAGTCAGCAGAAGTTAATTTGCAGGTGAAGGGCAGAGGCAAAGGCAAAGGCAGATAGACAAGGCAAAGAGGAGAGAGAGGGAGAGGAGTAGGGGAGAGCGGGGTACGCGCACACAAAACGACATTCCGCGGCAGGCAAAGTTCGGTGGCTGGCGTCGAGTGTGGCGGCGGCAACTCTGTCTGAGAGTTCAGGTTAGAAGGGACAAACGCATTACAAATTCCATTACTTTGAGCAGAGCGAACATGACCTGATTTTCCCTGTGCACGTATGTGTGTGTGTGTGTGAGCTATTTCTGTGTATGTGTGTGTGTGTGTTGAAGAAGGAAATTAGGCAGCGCTAGAAGAAGCTGCTGCTGCTGCTATAACACATCCTCGTGCAATCTGTGTGAGAGCATGTCTGTCTGTGTGTGTGCGTGCGCGGCTATTGAGCCACGTATTGAGCTAAATGCTCTCCCTCTCTCCACGCTACCCCCCCTCTCGCTTGCTTCTCTCTCCCTTCCCATTGCACTTGTCGAGTCACGTAGCACAAAGTTTTAAGCATTGCCACTTGCGACGTGCAATGGTCTTTCTAGGCGATGCCCCCCACCTCCAACTCACGCCCCTCGCACTTTGCTGTGTCTTGGCCATAAATTAACAAAAATGAATGGGGCCACACTGGCACACACACACACACACGCGCACACACACTGAACTCAGCGTCGGCTTGTGCTTTTTATGCTGCCTAAGTAGAGTAAAGAAGAAGCCTGCATGAGTTGAGCCTGTATCGGGGGTTTCTTAATTTTGCACTGGACCCTACAAAGTGCACTGGGTTATTGGCGCCTAGTTTTATGAGCAGCACAAGCCCCAGTTACCCTCTTTGCTGCCCTTCTCCCCCTCCTCTTCTAGCAGGACATTTCACAATGAAAGTGTGACAAGTTGATAAAAGGAAACTAGAGCTGAGGTTGACCCAGCTGAGGTCGTCGTCGTCGTCGTCGTCGCTGTTGGGGTCTCAAAGTGCACTTTATTCAATTAAATTTGTGGACACAGTCCCACCCCCCTTCCACCCTTCCCCTTGTAGCATGTAAAAACGTTGTAAATGTAGCCCCAAAAGGCAAATTCTGTGACAGCTGCAAAAATGAAAACTAATTATGAAAAGCGGCAGGGGAAGATGGTGTGGGGTGTAAAGAAGGTTGGGTTGACTAGGTTAGCCAGCTATGAGCCAGGTTAATGTTAAAGGTTGATGGGACTGACTAAAATGACATAGTTTTTTTTAGGGAAATTGAAGAGAAAAGAGCAGGAAGTGTTGGTTTGCATCAAGAGAGAGAGGTGTGACATTTTAATAGCTAAAAAGCTAAAACTATAGAGCAAAGTTAGGTCAAATTGTATAGATGTATAGTCAACTATAAGTTGACTGTGTTTTTATAAGTATATTCATTCAATCATTCACTGCTATTCACTTCATTTCATTCGTTCAGCTTATCAAACCGTGCGCGTTGCAATTGTCGGCGGCAGGCGGCGGCAGGCGGCGGCGCCTCATGGCGTGGCGTCTCTTGTGAGATGCATTCAAAATTCAAATTTCCGCAGGTGTCTGAGTTATGATGCTGTATATGAGTTTCTGAATGTCTCAGTGTGAGTGTCTGTGTGTGTGTTTCTGAGTGTCTGTGCACATGACGGCAATGAAAATCACTCGATCTATTACAGCAATTTGCAGTTATTAATCAAAGCAATGTGCACTTCATGTGTTGCATAGACACACACACAGCTGCAGTTGCTTGTCCATCAAATATGCAACAGCTACAACAACAACAACTGTTAAATTTGTGCTGCTTGCGCTGTAAGATTTACGACCTACTTTCATATGCACGACAGCTGGAGAACAACCAGAGAGACGAGAGGAGGACAGACCAAAATGAAGACTCAGTCTGTGAGTGATTCAGACTGAGCCTGACTAACTAAACAGGCGGCACAGGAAGCCAGTCAGGCAAGACACGCGGTGGCAATCAACAGTCGACGGAGACGTAGCCAAAGACGACGTAATCCTTTGGACAACAACAACAACAAGAACAACACGAACTGGGCGCCCAAATTGCGTGTCATAATAATGTAAAATGTGCGCTGTAGTTAAAGTTTCGACTGAGAACTGTGTACACTGAGAGAAACAGGAGGAAAGAAGCAGCTCAGCTTGAGATTGAAAGCGTAGAGAGTGCTGCAGCGTGTGAAAAATAAAGGAAAAGCATTTAGAACACTTGATTAAAATTTCACTACCAGTTAAGAGATATTTTTCTCTCAGTGTACGCTCAAAAATTGCGTATGCATGTAAGGTAACCTACGCCTCTCGTTCCTTTTCGCTTTTGCATTACTCATTTGACACTTTGTCTATCTGAAAATGTAGCACCTGCTACAAGTACGAGCAGAAACCACAGAACAAGACGGAGACAGAGCGAAAGAGAGAGAGAGAGAGGGAGAGAAAAGCAAGGGCAAGCTGGCTAGGAAAGAGCAGGCCAAGACGTTGATGAACGACTGCCAAGACGTGGCACGATGAGAGAACGCAAGCACGCGGCATACAATTTAATCCTGCAGCGCAGCAACTTGCAGACATGCAAGGCAAGGGGGGGAGGGAAGGGAGGAGGTTGGGGCCTGCACATATGCTTGATATAAATCTCAAGAGCTGCCTGCCATGCACAACATGAAACCACTAATTGAAGTGAAAGAAAAGGCAGCAGGCAGGAAAGAGAGGGAGAGAGAGGGACAAGGCAATGACGTTAGATGAACAGCTACCTTACGCCCGCACAGCTGGAAGAGGGAGACGGAGAGGGGAAGGGGGAGCTCGAGGAGGGCAAAGGGAGCTGCAGATGGCGACGAAGTCAGAGTTGGCTGCCTTTAAAGGCAGCAGAGCAAATGCGGTTGATAAGCAAAGAATGCCACAATGCGATCTACATATGGAGAACGTATAAGAGTGTGTGTGCGTGTGTGTGTGTGTGCGTGTGTGTGTTGGTTTTCAGTTTTAATTAACATGTGGCATGCCAAAGAAAGAGTTTCAATTTCACAGTTTGCGCCCGTTGCATTTTGCAGTTGCAGCTGTAGCTTGGAGCTGCTTGCAACACGAAGCTTGCCACGCCTACCCCCGCTCCCTGCCCCCTTGCACTCTCAATCAGCGAGGCATTCGAAAAAGTTGCCAACACAAATGCATACTAATTGGGGTTAACAAGCCGTGGCAGGGCAGGGGGGAAGGAGAAAACGAAGGATGAGCAGAAGCAGAGGAAAAGGGGACAAGGAGCGAGAGGAGCAGTAGTAAGAGAAGTAGCTGCAGCAAGCAGGCTAACTTGGACGCCAGATAATTTGCTTTAAGCCCGCTTCGCCACTGTGCAACCTCCCTGCCCCCCTCCTGCTGCTCCTATTTTTTCTGTCTTGCCACAACTTTTTGATACGCTGGCAAAACTTGCAAAGAACTCTGGAAATATTTCTTTAATGACGCCTGATGTGGCAGCAAAGCAAATGGCGGCGTCTCTGATTGCAAAATGCCGACACCTGTTTAACCCTAGAAGGCCTGCAATATTTTTTAAAATATTTATAATTATTATAATAAGACTTATATTTGGCTTAAGGAAAGCCTAAGCACATTTGCCTCTTTCTACGCAAGTTTGCGCACTCCACTTTGTTGGGGCCAGTTGGGGTTAAGGCTAGCCCAAGCTCAACTCAATTATAATCCATTTCGAATGCAATGCGACGGCGACGTCGACTGCGGCAGCGACCGCGCTGAGTCAACCTTGACATTAGCCTTGCCGCAGGGCAAACAAAGACAGCGGAGACTGACAGCTGCTGCGGCGGCTGCCTCTGCTGCTGGCGGGGAATCCCTGTCTAAGCGGACCGAGGCCTGACTGACTGACTGTGGCTCACTGAGTCACTGAGGCAGCCAGAGCAGACGGGGCAGGGCGGGGACACGTAAATAAAATGCCAATGATAAAGCCGAGCAGAGGCGCGTCAAAGTCAGCAGAGCCGACGACGAAGCTGATTGAAAGCGACACACAAAGAAAGAAAGAGACAGGGAGGGGGAAAGGGAGAGGGTATGTACTGTATGTTGTACTAGGCTCGTTCCCAGCACAATTCGCAATTATGATATGCAAATTTGCTGGCAAAATATTCATATATAAATTGTGTGCAGCAGCAGCCGCAGTGGTAAATTTATTGCGGCTCTTTGTGCCTCGTGCTGTGTCTGGCTCAAGAGTTAACGGGACGCTGTCTGACCACAGATTTATGCAACTAATTGAAAGCCAAATGTAGCCGAAAATATATGTTGTATAAATATTATGCAACATTTCCAGTGTCTGTTACTGACATTAATTGGTATATATTTTTCGCAGGCAGATGGAAATGCAAAACCAAATTGCAATTGATATGGAGAGTAATTTGATTTTCGACAAGTTTATTTTGCATCTTTCAACTGACTGAGTTGCACTTTTCTCTGCCTCTTTCTCTCAGTTCAATCAACTAACTAATTGTGTTGTTTATGCCTTGTTTTGATGATGGTTTCTGTGGCAGGCAAATTGAAAACAATAATTAGAGAGAGAGTTGAAATTTCATTGGAAAGTATGAAAAGCCTAATAAAGATACAAGGCTGAAGTCTAAATTAAATGGAATAGAAATCAATTTGAAGAAGAAGGAGCAAGAGTTAAAGTTGAAATATGTGTATGAAGAGGAAGTAATTGACATGGAAGATGAAACAATTATTATAGATAAAGTTTGAATTGAAATAAGTAAAGATGAAATGGGGTAAACATGTTAAGAAAGAGCTCAAATTTAAATATGTCCGTAAAAGGAAGTTAACAATTAGGAATATGCAAGAATAATTAAAGATAAGTTTCTGCGGCGAAAATCAATTAGAAAGATGAATAAATTGATTGATTTGCAAGATTTTTAATTGAAATTCAAATAATTGAAGCTGCTGCTTATTTATTATTTAAAGCTTAAAAAAACGACGTATGCATATTATAAAATTAATATTTTAACTTTAAAGGAATTCAATTTTAATAATATGTTTATTTGTCAACTTTAAAACTTGTAAAACAATTTGAATTTTATTTTTAAAAAGAATGAAAATTTTTAATTTCCGGTAAATAAATTAAAATTTTTTAAATTAGTACAATATTTATTCAATATTAATTAATTGACCCTAAAATAAAATTAATAAATTAATATTTAATATTTTAAAATTAAATAAATAAATATTTATTATTTACTATTAAATTAAATTAAATTAAAATTAAATAAATAAATAAATAAATAGTAAGTTAATATTTAATATTTTAAAATTAAATAAATAAATAAATAATACATTTTTTAATAATGATTTAAATAAATAAATGAAAAAGGAATTTAATAAAAAATAATTTAAACAAATATTTGAAAAGTAAATTTATATTTTAAAATTCTTTTACTGTTAAATATCCCCAACTAATCCCCTCTTTTTCTCTTCTCTTGCAGGTGAGTTTCTTCTTAAATGATTGTCGAAGCAAAAAGTTCTGCCGTTTCGATTCCATTTTGGCTGAAATTTATTAGCGCCTGGCGCGAATGACTCAACCCGGGTAAGCTATGGCAGTGACAATTTCACAGCATTTTCAAGGACATGCATTCATCACAATGTTGTAGATGGCATAACAGTTGTTGCTGCTGCTGATGTTGTTGTTGTTTTAGCCAGGGCCATAACCAGGCATAGTCAGCAGCGGGAACAAGCCCAGAGGCAGCCAAGCGACCAGTCAACAAACCCATTAAACACCATTTATAACTCTGGCCAGGACGATGATGGCGATGTTGCTGCAGCATGGGGCATATAGAAAGGGTTTAGTGGCAGCAGCAGCAGGTGGTGTGGCTGCAGAGAGAGGGAGAGAGCATGAGGGGCAGCAGATGCCTCGGTGTATTTCATTGCTCCTCAATGATGGCTGCAAAACTTTCATTATGGCATTTTATTGTTCTGTGCGGGCTGTGGTTGTTGTAGAAGTTGTTGTTGCTGTTGTTGTTGTTGTTACCTCTGCTGTTATGGGCTAGCAAAATGGCAGCTTTGTTGGCCATCGGCAACGGGCATCGCAATGTCAAACGCGCATTTGCCGCTCAACGCTGTCAACGACGATGCGCAGAGCATGTGTGTGTGTGTGTGTGTGTGGGAGTGTGTCTATGTGTCTGCGTGTGAGTGAGCGAAGCCAGCTGCCACACAGCGGTGGCAACAGCTGAGGGCAAGGACAACACAGCAACAAGAAGTGCGAGAAGAGAAGGAAGAAGAGGAGAAAGGGAGGGAGCAGGGCAAGTCAGAATTCATGTTGGCAGACAGAAAACAGGGCGAAAAACAATAACAAAACGACAAAGTTTTTTACACTCGCTCGCTGTTTGTCAGCGTGCGCCGTCTCTGTCGCACTCTCTCTTACTGTCTCTCTCTCTTTCTGTGCCTTGCCTTGACAATGGCGTTGATAATTATTATTAGTTTTATTATGTAACTTTACAGCTTTTCGTTTGTGGCATCTCTGTTTACATGCGCTTTGTGTCACTTTTGGGATAGTTACAGTTGTGCGCGACAGTGAGCTTTTGTCTGTCTTGTTCGCTCTCTTTCTCTGTTTGCTTTGTAAAGTTTCATTTTGTCAGATTTATTTGACATAATGTGCAAATGATTTGTGGGATAATTAGAGGAAAAATAAGAGGCAAGTAGAGGAGAAAAAGAAGAGGTATATATAGAGAGAGAGAGAAGAAGTAGAGAGGACAGAAGAGAGGTACAGCTGTGTTCACAAAGATAGCAGTGCAAGAAATGCAATCAAGCAATGCGATTTTTTTTCAAGTTCCGTTACAAATATTTCAACTTGTACGCATTGTTATTGTAGAATGGAATGTGTACAAGGAAGAAACGAAAAAATTCCGTTAGATTTACCAGAATTAAGCAAATGAACAACTCTTTTTGCTAGAAGCATCATTCTTTGGCTGTTCATTAACATAGCAGTGCGTATCATGATAAGCAAAAAAAAATTTTTTTAGACTTTTAATTGATAAAAAGTAAGTGGATTTGTGTTATTAACTATTATTAACATTAGAAATCACTAAAATAAATTAATATTTTTTAACTTAGTGGGCAGGGGCAAGAGCAAGTCATAGAGCGAATGAGAGAGAGCCAAAGTAAAGCAACTTTAAATTAGTTCAGAATCTGCAATACAAAAAACTTGCTTAAACTTGCATTCACAATAGACTTCTCAAGCTTATCAAGTTTTTTCTTTGGCTTTATTAACAATTATTATATGATTGTAGTATTATCTTTAATACGAACAATAACCGCACAATATTTTTTGCCTTTTTGTACATTTGAAATTATTTCTTGCAAAAAGTTTTTTCATTTTCATCTCTTTTCGCTGCAATTGTCGAGGAACTTTTTTAATGGCAATTTTCTTGGCTGGGCTTTGCAGCTCTTTCTCTTTCTCTGCTTTATTATTTAGCTATTCGAATAGTACGAGAAAAGTTAGCTCTTTCTTTCTTTTATTATGCTGCATGCTGCATATAGTATAAATAGTGCGCTCTCTCTTTCTCTCTCCATCTCTCTCCTTGTGCGCTGTGTGCTATGCTGGTTTTCTATTTTATTGAGCTAACCCTTTTGCCATTCCCAACTCATTAATTTGCCTCGCAGCTACCCCCCCTTCGCTACGCCCCTGAAGTGGGACTTGGGGCGTAGCGTTTCGAACCACATGACGTTGTAAATTGCGACAGCTCAATTATGTCAGAAATTTACTGAGCTGAAGCCGTAGCCATAAATGGCACAAACTGCAAGCCAAGGAATGCAGTAGGGCAGCAGCAGGCGGGCAGGGAGAGAGAGGGAGGAGGGGGAGGAGGAGGAGCAAATGGAACTGGCCTGGTGGCTTCCGTGGCGCAGTCGGTCGGGCAAGAAAATTAAAAGGCAGCGCAATTGAGAATACACAAAGGGTTAAATGGCTTAAACGATGTGTGTGGGGGGGGGGTGGTAGGTTGCAAGCGAGGATAGGCGGCCACTGTGGGCGTGGCAAGTGGCCAATAAAAAACGTGAGTAATGTTGCCAAGGGGGCGGCAGGGGTGGAGTAGAGCAAGCAGAGCGGCAGCAATAAATTGATTGCAAGCGAGAGGAAAATGCGCGAAAAGCGAACAATGCAACAACAACAGCAGCAGAAGTGGCAGCAACAGCGGCAACTGCAACATGCAAAGGCAAAAATAATTGAAAATTGTAAAAAAGGGAAAGAAATGAAACAGAAGAAGCTGAAAGCGTAACTCAAACCCCAAACACGCCCGTTCAAATCTCAGTTGCAATGCGACCCACGTGGCGTATGAGTGACGCGAATTTATGTACGCTGTCGGACAGTCTGTACGCCTGTCTGCCGCCTTGCAACTTGCCACACGTTCTAATCGGCAAACTGCAGCAACATTTTGAGTGAGTGAGTGAGTGAGTGAGTGAGTGGGCAAAATGGAGAACTTGCTTGCAACCGCATTGTTTGCGCTACATGGAAAGTGCAGAACCAGTTGCAGTCCCTCCCCTCCCTCCTCTTACTCTCTAAGCTGGCAAGTTGTTCACCTTCAACGTCCTTTAAGCTACGCGTCTGCGGGCCTGCGGGCCTGCCTGCCAGCTCGAAGCACTCGAAATGCCAGACAAAAGCCAAGAATCAACAACAACAACTGGGAGTGTGTGTGTGTGTGTGTGTTGGCAAACCAGTTGAGAACGCGCGACTTCAACTGCATCTTCTTGCTGCTGCTGCTGCTGCTGCTGCAATTACAATTCAATTAATGCGCTTAGTGCAATTTTTTACAGTGTAGTAAACACGTGATAAGAACGAAGCGAAATGTGAAATGGAAATGGAAATGGAGAGTCCAAAGAATGCTGCGTTTAATCGCCGCCGCAAAAGTTAAACGACCGCGCAAGTTGTGTGCCAAAGGGGGAGGGGCAGAAAGGGGGCACCCCTTGTAATCAGCTCATGTGTAAGCGAGAGAGCCTTAAGACGCCGGCGACGACGACGACGACGACGACGTCGTTGTAAAGCCAACAAAATGGCAGCGTCAGGCCCTCAACTTGCACTTCACATGCATCCTTATAGCTGCCTACCTGCCTAGCTTGTTGTTGTTGTTGTTGTTGTGGGTGTCGCTTTTCTACATAAGCAGCTCGAAGGGGGTTGGAGGAGAGGAGAGGGGAAGGATGGGGAGGTAATGCGACAGCACATGGCAATTCCACAATACGAACAATATCCACGGTGTTGAATTGCATTTTATTTAATTAAAGCAAATATGAGACAAGTGCCAGAGATAGAAAGAGAAGGATAGAGAGTGCAAGAGAGAGGGTCACTATTTTTATTGCCAGCACAATAAGTTTTTAAAGTGCAATTTAATAGATACTACACCATATACCATATACCATCTGGAACATTAAAAAAAAGTTGCGCACTTGAAAACTTGCGATTTATGTGTGTTTGTGCGTGTGCGGGGAATTCCAATTTTTAGAGCTTTCGGAAGTCATATTTTAACTGCTGCATTTGTACAAAATTTAATGACATTATGATGTGCACGCTATATAGTACTATTCGTACTATACCATACTGCTTCTCTTTCGTGTTTATCTAGACTTTTGATTGCGCATAACTTGGGCAAAATTGATGCGATTTTTATGCGGTTTGTCATTTTGTTTATGGTTTTTGATTCCAAAATGATGTGGCATAAAAATTTAGTTGATTTAGATAGTTGATATTTTTAGCAAATTTTTCCATTTGGAATTTTTTCCAATTTTTCCCCCTTGGAAAATTTTCGAAATATTTTTTGAAAATTAAAAACTTTATTTTTTCTATTTAAACGATTAGACAACTTGAAATAAGTATAAAAATCTATTTTAGAGGCAATTCTGAGGGAAATTGTGAAAAATATGCAAAATAAACCGATTTTTGAAGCATTGTTCTTTCCTATATCCCTATAGCCCATGCGACTTTAAACTCTTATAACTTCCTTAAAAATCAACCGATTTTACTCGTGCCTAACATTTTTTTCATGGTTTTGAATTTAAATTGAAACTGCATCAAAATATTGAAAATTTAGAACATTGCAATTTTTGACAAATTTTTTCATGCTACCCCCTTGTAAAATTTTCGAAATATTTTTGCAAATTAAAAATTTAATTTTATGCTTTAAATTGATACAGCTATTTAAAATTAATATAAAAATCAAAGCCAAAACAATTTCTGGCTAAAATTGTGAAAAATACAGTCAAAAAACTCATTTTCAAGAGCTTTTGCAGCGCCTGAGTAGCTAAACTCTACACAGTGCTTAATCATAATTCACTTATCTGCAACGTTTCCCCCACTTTTGCTGCTGTGTATTTTATGGTTCACCTTTAACCTTTTGCATTGCACTCTGTGCTCGCAGTTCAATTGGTTTATTTCCATTCAATAAACTGTGTGCGGTCCAGTTTCAGTTCTATTTTTTTTGCTCTCTCGCACTATTTCCCATTGACCGTGAACCGCAGTTATACACCCAGATGCTGCCTCCCTCCCCCATCCCCTCACTCTCAATTGGAATCAGCGTTTAGTATCAGCAATAACAACTTCCGGTTTCGGTTTCGTTTTCATTCAATTTGCTGCAGTTTATAAAAATTGTGAAATTAAAGCGAGACAGCGAGGGAGAGAGAGGGCGGAGAGAGTGAAAGGAAAACGGCAAAAAACACAGCATATAAAATGCAAAGTAGTTCCAGTCTGTTCCCCTCTTCCCCCCTCTCCCTCTGCGCATAAACATATTTGAGTCATGAGAATGAGAAAAATGAACTAAAATTGAGCGAAAAAAACAAACCAAAACGAAATGAAATGAAAGCAAAGCAAACAAATATCACGCACAACAGGAAAGCCAATGGAGGAGGGAGAGATATATGGAAGAGGGGTAAGGGGATATACCACAGCAGCTTCTCGACATATGTGTGTGCGCTTCATTGCTCCACGAATCGCTGTCTATGGGGGAGAAGAAGCTTTGAATTTGTATTTCAGTTTCAATTTGCATAAAAACCAAAAAACGGAAATCATTTGCATTGCCAAGGGTGACAGGGAGAAGGGGAGCGGGAAGGGGAGACAGCTGTAACCGGTCAGCTTCCGCTGTGACAAGTGTCAAAGCGTCTCAAGTGTTTTAATTGCCTGTAGAGACGATGGCAAGAAGCAGTTTAGTTTTCTAACGCAGTTGCCTAAAACTCATTTGACTCTTTTAACTTGTTGAAGCAGAAGAGGAAGCGGGGCAGGGGGGAAAGGGAAGGCGCTGCTTAAATTCAATAAAGAAAACTGTAAAACTTTTTGGAACCCCCCCCCTCGCAAGCCCGCCTCTTAAAATTTAGCATAATTAGACAATTACCCGCAGCAAATTCAGCTTGTTGATAAACGAACTCACTGTGCAGGGTGCGAGGGAGGCAGATAGGGGAGAGAGAGGAGAGAAGAGAAGGGAGTGAAGAGTAGGGAGTGCTAGCCAAGGGCCAAGCGCACTTGCAACGTTGGGGCAACTCCCTCTGCTCCTTTCTCCCCCTCTTTTGCTGGCTGTGAACTCGTTTCTCCATTTGTTTATTTTACTCTTGGCCTGCAACTTTGCAGCTCATAAAAATGCATCCACCCGCAAGGCTACTCCAGCTGCAAGCCCCTCTCCAGCTGCTCCCCCATTCCACCTCTACCCCTGCCCTGCCTGCTGCCCTTAAACCAGACCACAAATCTTTTTGTGCATGTTTTGAGGGCGAAACTGTTTTAGAAACTGAGGTTGTAACTTTGGTTTGTGTCGATTTGTTGTTGCTGCTGTTGTTCTTCGGTAAATATCCTGTAAAATGAGTGCAGAGAAAGAGAGAGAGAGAGAGAGAGAGATTGACTGAAGTGTGAAGTGGCAATGTGAAGGGCTGTGCCAATTGGAGTGACTAGGGTTTGGTTTTTTTTTTTGGGGCATGCTTAAACTATTTTTGCCTTGCAACTTTGTTAATGATGCAGCTAGGGTGATGAAATTTGACAGAGAGTGGCACCAATTAGGGATAAACAGAGGTTTAAAGTAATTTTTGCTATTTATAAATATTTTACTACAAAAACTTAGTTAATCTTCAGGCTATATAGCTATGAAACTTGGCATATAGTAGCATAAACTATTTCTACCAGATCTCTGTAAATTCTTGAGCTATAGCAATGAAATTTGGCATAGATTAGCTGCAAAGCTGCAGCAATGCATATAGTAATTTTCTGCAAAATTACAGGGTATTTCTAAGTAAACTCTCAGCTCTGCTTGATCTTTCTCTCTCTCGCTGGCCAAGTACATGAAAAATAAATATCTTTGAGTTTCGAGTTATGAAATTTATTAGCTGCAAATGCTGTTTGTAGTCGTAGTTGTTATTGTTGTTGCTGCTGCTGCTGCTACTACTAGTTATCTGGCGTCTGCTGTGCTGGGGTCAGTTTCTCGGTTTCTCTGTTCTCGTCTCTCTCTCTCTCTCAGTTCTCCGATTCAACGGGAAGTGTTGCACATTAAAATTTTATTGTATACATAAGAATTTCCGAGAATTTGTTGCCTTCGCCTTTGCCTTCGTTTGCTTGATTAATGAAGTTGTGTGAAGCATTCTGAGTGTGTGTGTGTGCGGGTGTGTGTGTGTGTGCAAGCACATGTGGCATATGAAATGTTGCCTTAGCTACGATATGATTCGATTCGTGTTGATTAAGAGTTGCGGTCAAGTCGTTAGAAAACCAAAAAGATTTCGAGTTAAGGCTTAAGCAGTGACGTCACTGCAAAAGTTTTCGGCTACAAGCCAAATATATGTTTCTTTTAGCCGTAACTCAATTATAATTAAGGCTATCCATAGCTAATCCACAAACCATAACCAACAGCGCGTAATAAGTTTAACAAGCTTAAATGCTGCAGACGGCAATGGAAAATCTCATTAGTTCAGTGCAGCTCAAACTGTAATTTAAATATGCAACCACAACTGTTCTGCTGCCACAGAAACCGCACACACACACACTTACACACACACACACGCGCGCAGCATATTGATTTAAGTGCATGAATTATGAGTGCGGTTTTTGTAGCTGAAAAGCAGCGGGAAAATGTTTGAAATTGTTTGGCTATGTTTGTTTTGCTGCCGCTGCTGCTGCTGCTGGCATGACCAACTTTTAATGCCAAGTTGAGCGCACTTAATCCACCTCATTAGCAAAACGCAGGGCAGAGCCAGGTGGGGCAGCAGTGGCGGGGAAGGGGCAGGGGCAGTTAGATTCATTAGAGTCCCAAACCGTGTCCAGACGCTGCGAGTGTGTGGAATGTGACTCAATTACGTTGCGATATTGCAGCAGCTGCTGAGTGCCTTCTCTGGCTATCTCTTTTCCCCCTCTCTCTCTCTCTCTTAGTGTGCTCCACTTTCAGTTATTTGTAGTTATTTCAGTTTATTGATTTTACGAGCCAAACATTTTGTAAATGTTTTCATTATGCCCCGCATGTGGCAAGGAGGAGGGACGGAGGCAAGAGGCAACTTTGATTACGCTCTCTTCGGCATCGGCTTAATAAACTTTTGCCGCATTTATTATTTAAATGTTTTTATGTGTGTGTGCTTTGCATGTGTGCGAGTGTGTGCGTGTGTGTGGTTAAAAGGGGGCAGCCAAAATTGGGACAAGTTTTTGGAGCGAGGCGACATCACTTCAAAAGTCAATTAAGTCGGACACATACGGCAAAACACCCTGGCCACAAGCTTGTGCGTGTGTGTGTGAGTGCGTGCTGGACCAACTGCCACGCCCCTTGCTGCATGACTTGAGCTGGTGTGTTTGGCATCAGCAGCAGCTTTAATCCATTTCGATTTGCAATAAATTCATTTTGTTTATTCACATTTCAGTTTGGCACAGCAGCAGAGGAAGTGGTGGAATACCCTGTAGATGGGAAGGGAAGAGGGGTAGCTTGGCGGTAAAGGCTGTGAAGAATGGAATAAGAAGAGTTAAGCTGTCAAATTCAAAAGCAAAACTTAAGTTAAATCATGGAATATTCATACAGCATATCTGCTAGTCGTGCATACCCTTCTGCCTGTTTACCTTTCCTCCCTGCCTTTTGGGTAGGCATGGCAAGTGTGGATTTCGACACACGTCGTTTTCCATTAAATTTGCCTACAGATAAACGAAAAATGTCGGCGCAAAAGTTTTCTATTTTTTTGCCACGCCCCCGCCTCCCTCGCTCTTTTCATGTTTCTCCCCTTTCTCACATGAGCTTTGCTTGCCACGACTTATCGCAGGTGGCAGTTGGTTTTGGGCAACCATGCATATTTAAATAGACTTATGTGTGTGTACACACACACCCTCGCACACCCCCGCCTGCTGGACCACGTGGCGTATGCGTAATGTGGCATGCCAATGCCCCAAAGGACTCGGCAATACTTTGCTGCCTTTTGCTTTTCGTGCTGTTGCACACTGAGCACGACTAGAAAGAAGAAGAAGAGGCAGATAAAAAGCAAAAGTTAAAACCAATTCGCACGCAATTTTTGCCCACTGTAGTTGTTGTTGTTGCCTTGGCTGTCCTGGTCACACGGGAGCTGCTTCTAGTCGAGTGCGTGCGGCATGCCCCCACCTGAGCCTAAACAAATGCAACACTTTGTTTTAACAGGCAAGGCATGACTACAAAAATTTATTTGTTCGCCTCACACCCCACCCTACCCCTTCCACTGTGAGGCAGAGTAGACGCCGCAGTCGCTGCCGCAGTCGACGCCGTGCAGGTGCGTTCTTGCGGTTTGGGCCCGCGGGGCGTTTCAAATGCAAAGTAGCTTGAGTTGGGCAAAGAAAAGAAGTAAAAGAGAAGCAGAAGAAATGTAAGAAAAGGTTGCATAATTGAAAGAAAACTTTGAGACACTCTCTTGCTGTGATTAGGGTGCCCCGAAATGCTGTTGGACAAGCCGAGTCGAGTTTGGTTTGAGACTCGGTTTCAGGCCACAAAGGTCGAGAATGAGGCTTGGCTACTGACGAAAAGATTAATGACTTTGGGTTGGCTTTCAGGTCTGCATGTGTGTGTGTGTGTGTGTGTGTGTCTAAACCCCCAAGGCTCTGTGCGTGTGTCTTGTGGTTTTTAGGGCCTTAACACTTGACCAAATCATTTTCATTCCATTGAGTATTCAGATTATTATTTAATTTCAACTTGAATTTTCCAATTTTCCCTAAAGTTTTTCCACTTAATTATTTGTGGCATACTGTAATTAGCTTGTGGTATTTTTTTGGGTATTTTATTTCTTAATGAAGTTTAGAAAAAAACAGAACTTTTGCTTTGAGTGGAGGGAGAATATTAACTGCTTTCCCCGGCTTAAGCTACCCCGAAACATTTGAGTTCATTTTGCGCGCAGTTTGAAAATTTTATGACTGCACTTAACCGTGTTGCAATAAACCCCAAAAGGGCCGACTCTGCCCCTGCCCCTACTCTAAGCCGCTGTGCAAACCTAACCTAACCTACGCTCATATTTAGCCAGCTTTACGGTATTTAGGGTCATAGCTTTTTATTGCCCCAGCACAATCAAATGCCCATTGCCCTTTAACCCCTCTCCCTAGCAAAGTTCAGTTCAATTCGAGGCGAGGTCGCCTAATCAAATTTGCGGCGCTTTGCTTCCTGCGCGGCAGCCTCAGCTGCGATGCGGCTACAGCACAACTTCAACTTCAGCGTAGAACGGGAACCTTTACCTGCGGGAAAACAGTGTGCACGTTTTCGCCAAAAAAAATCATTATTTGTTTTTGTTGTTGTTGCTGTTGCCACACCTGCTCTTTTCTCTCGTGTTGTGTGTGTGTGTTGTAATTCCCAAGCTTTTAATAACTGAACAAGCCGCTCATTAATAATTTAAAATAGAGCAAAAATATGCGCGCGCTCTTCATTTTGGCTCAGCTGCTGTCGCTGCCGATGCTTGCGCTGCCTCTGCTCGCAATCCCAACGGCTACGTTTGGCCCAGTGGCGCGTGGTTGCGTGGTGAGTTTCGTTCCACTCTCGGTGTGTTTGTATGTGTGTGTGTGTGTGGATGCCAATGCTGCCCACAAACGAAGTGCCGAGAGAGCGCGTGCAAGAGTGGGCGAACGTAAGAGCTTGCTTGGCTTGCGCTCTCTCCGTCACGCGCGCGCTCTCACACTCACTCACACTCTCTCTCTCTCCCCTGTCTGACTGTGCATTGGCATTTGCAGCGCATTCCTGCTCTCGCTCGTGTTGGATTCTGTTTGTGGATGCCTACGCAGACAGCAGGCAGCAGCTTCTCTTACTCACTCTCTCTCTGTCTCTGCCTGCTGTCGTTGCACCCCGCCCACACACACGCACGCACACGTTGCGCTCGACTGCGATGATTCATGCTTTCTGACGCGATGCTGCGATGCTGTTGCCGTTATTGTTCTCGCTGCTGCTGCTGTTGCTGTTGTTGTAATGCTAAAACAATTTATTTAGCCAACACTTCCTGAGCAACTGAGCAGCGCAGTAGCAGCGCAGCAGCAGCATTCGCTCTCTGCCTTTGTTTTGTTTTGTTTGAATCTCATTTCATTTTTATTTGTTTACTTTTTTTCGTGTTGCCGCTAGCAGCGCTGCAAACGCCAGCTTAGCGCTGCGCTGCGCCAGTGACGTAAGCAAGCAAAGCTGTGCAGCTGTTTAAATAGCACACAGCAACAACAACAACAAGCAGAAGCTTTGCCGGCTGCGCTTACTGAATGAAACACACAATTTTATAGTACGTCGCATCAAACTCACCACAGCAGCGACGACCAATGCAAGCAAGCATCGCGACGCGACGCGTCGCTGCAACGAGTTGTTTGACGTCGTAACGTTTGCGCTGCCGCAGCAGCTGCTGCCTGCCTGCCTGCCTGCCTTGGCTTCAGTTCACAATTGAACGTTCGCCGTGTCTGACGCGTCGCGCTCTAATCGCGCTGCTTACTGCGTGACGTCTCAGCGCTCTCACTCTCTCTCCGTCTCTGGCAGTGACTCTCGAACTGTACACTGTACGTCACACACTGTGTGCGCTCGCTCGCTCGCTTGTTACGTGCCTTTGCAAAGCGCTTCCGTTGGCTTTTGCCGCAGCATCATAAATCAAAACACACACACAGCAACACAGTAGAATAATAATAATAATAGAAACAACAACAACAACAATAACAAATAGGAGCAGCTTCTACAATCATTTTTAATAATTTTTGTACGCTGTTTAGTTGCGCTCCGCTTTCTGCTGCTGCTTCTTTTTTATAATATTTGTTTAATTTATTTGCTTTTGTGCGCTCGCGTGTGCTTTACTTAGTGTGTCTATGTGTGTGTGTGTGTGTTTGTTTGTTTGTTTATTTGTGCAGCCGGCTGCGAGTTCCAATTAGAAGCTATGCCAAAACTTGTATGGCAAATCCCAAGCTGCTTCCTCCACTCTTTCTCCCTCTCTCTCTCTCTCCCCCTCTCTCTCCCTTCTTATGCTTTATTGTTTGCGCGACGTTTTGGCACAAGTTGAAGTGCGTTCAAAAACAAATTTACTCGGCCTAGCTGCCCCCTCATTCCCCTTCTCCCGCCCCCCACGCAAACTGAAGGCTGCTCAAAATTCGCTTTTGCGGCTTTATTTTATAGCTAGAGCTAAATTTGAATAAGTTAAGTTATACAGAACGAACGAATATGACAATATAATTTGTGTGTGTAGTTCAAGGTGCTATTGCGGCGAAACAAAGAAAATGTGCGCAATTTTAGACGCTGATATAATTTAATATAATGCACGAGATCTTTAAATAAATGCAATGCGATAAATATGCAAGTTTGCTTTGTGTGCGTGTTTTCTAAAATAAATAAATTAATATAAATATTTAAAGCACAAGTATTTAAAATATTTATGCCTAAAAGAGGCTCAAAGATCTCTCGCTTGCACTTAGAAATATGCTTTGACCTAGTTACGGTTTAGTTAAAAAATTGCTTGTCTTTGCGCTTATCTACGCGTTTTTATTTGCGCCCGAAAAACTTGTCAGCTGACTAGGAAGTTGCACACAGAGATGAGAGAGTGGGGAGGGGAGAAGGGAGCTGCCAATTTGCATGCTGTGACGCACATGGCAAAAGCAGGCAGGCGGCGGCACAATGCTTGTCAAACTGTGCAGTGCACCGCATGCAATTTTATCGCTTATCAGTTTTGAGTTGCTATTGTTCTGCACGTTGTGTGCTACGTGCCTTTGACCCAGTGGCAACACGGCATTATAGACTGTGCTCCCTACCCCCTCCCCTTACCCTTCCCCTCCACTGCGAGAAAGCCACTTACACGACCTACTCACCTCATCATGTAATCAACATTGCGTATACGTAATAAAGCCGAGGCAAAAACAGCATTTTGATAGCCGCCAAAAGACGCCACGCTTGCCCGGGCGGTCTAAGCCAGCAGGCAGACAGAGAAAGCAAGTGAAGTAGTGCAAAAGACAGAGAGAGCACGAGTTAGAGAGCGTGCCAGTGAGGAACGTACGCACGCCGAGCCGGCTTGTGTGTGGAACCTAAGAGCGCACGCTTGCTTGTTTGAGAGAGAGTGCTCTCTCACTGCCTCATACTCTCTCACTTGCTCTCGCCTTCGCTCTCTCTGTGTTTTTGCATGCAAGCAGGGCCAAGCACAAGAGCAGCCAAACACCCACCCACCCCCAAAGCAGGTGGCGCCCTTGCGCTACTTTCGCATTGGGCTCTGCTTTTTACGTACGTACGAACGTAAAACGTACGTAACGTAACGTAACGTAACGTAGTATCTCGTTGACCTCATTTCGTGTGCGAAACTCAACGCGGCAGGTTGTGCAGCTCCTCCAAGCAAACGGCAAACGGCACCGGCTACGACAACGACTCTGACTGCGTCTTTGACTTGGACTTGGTCTGCCTGCGCTGCTGCTGCTCTGCTGCTGCTCAGCAACTGCTCTGCCGCCTCATCTCGTAAAACATAAATTCCTTTTGTCTACGTCGGCGTCGGTCTCGTTGCGAGCCTCGTTTTTAAGTGCGTTTCAAGTTAAATGTCAAAGTGTTTGTTTTCAAGTTGAACTCTTGGCCTCGACTCTGTCTTTCTCTCTCTCTCGCTTGCGCTCGTTCTCTTTCTAACGGATTTTAATGTGTGTGAAAGATTAGAAATGTGAGCAAAGCTGTTGTTGTTGTTGAAGATGCTGTCGATGATCTATGACAAAGTACAAACAACGATTTGATGAGCTGCCAAAGCGAATGGAAAGATTAGAGCGGGCAAAGCACCCCCTGAAAACAAGAACAAAAACAAGACAACAACAACAATAAATAAACAACAAACAAACAAACCACCCCAAGCAGAAAACGAGTGAAAAAATGATTTGATTTTCTTTTTATATTTGCTTTCGCTCTCTTTTATTTATTTCATGCTATTTTTTGGGTTTGCCGTTCGTTATGTTTGTTGTCGTTGTTGTTGCTGTTGTTGCTGTTGTGTTGTTGTCTGTGGTCTTTAGTATTTATTGTTGTACCGTCTGCAGATAAAAATTTGACCTCGTTTGCAGCGTGCAAAATTCCAAATAGTGTGTGTGTTGCTGTGGAGTAAAAAGTGTCATAACCGCAAAATGTTTGCCATAAAGAACAGAAACCCTAAATAACTGAACAGCGTGAAAATAAAACCGTTATAAACTATAATAATAATAGTAATAAACAAAGCAAGCAGCTCGACTGCAACAAATTCAAATTCAACTCAAATCGTGCTGCGCTACGGCAAAGAAACGGCCTCAAAATTGCCGAACTAATCAATCAACCCACGAAGCTGAATAACAACAATTTTGGTGGTGCGTATCTCTCTCTCTCTCTCTGTCTCTATTACTAACTCATTCTTGGAAATTAGTTTAGGAATTTTATGAATTCAAATTAAATTGAGTTGAACTCGCGTCACTTTGCGCCTTTTGCGCATTTTTTGTTTGTTTTTCTAATTTGTTTTACGCTTTATTTGCGAACAAACAAAATGGAAGAAACAAATGCAAAATACCCTGTAAAAGATATTGACTAAATAGAAACTACTCAAGCTTTGTTAAGCCACAATATACCCCACTTAATCCGCTTTTAATGGGCATCAGCTAAGTGGAATGCCTTGCATAAACAAACAAATAGCAAATCCGTTGATCACCCACGCTAGGCAAATTGTTTAAACAAGTAATAAATAAATATATAATACTATAGCTATATTTATAGCAATTATATGTGAAGCGATCAGAAATGTTTTTGCTATTTTTGGCATATAAACAAATAAAATTGTGTGTAAAGGGTTAAACGGAGGGAAAATGGAAAATTTTTTAATTGGATTCTTTTGCTTTGCTCTCTTTGCTGTCTATCAATTTCCATAGAGTTTTTCTTTTTACCTTCTGTCTTCTGCAATCGTGTTTGAGAACCTGCAACGAGTTGGAAAATGTATTTTCCATTTATGAAAATACAAAACTGAATTCATAAATATTTTAAAATATGCGTAAATGCTGTACACAAATATTAAATGAATGCACAGACGGACAGGCAGACGGACAGGCAGAGTGCAGTAAAAAATTGGGCGCAAAAGGGAAGAGGGGAGAGGGCGACGCACGTCAGGGGCATCAAAGTAAACTTTATTTAAATTAAGCGCAAATATTTTGACACGTCGACAGGTTGAAATGAAACAAAATGCGAAATATGCGCAAGGCAAAGGAAAAGAGTTGCAGTTACCCTGTAATTAATATTTCGGCTGCCTGCTTACATGACTGTGGTATACCTTTTTCCCTGCACGCTCTACAGGGTATTTAGCACACTTCAAATATTTGAAATATTTCTGTAAATTGTTTATATATTTTATGTTCGAATTGGCAATAAGCTGCCGGCAAACTTGTTCAATGAGCATTCAAAATGCTACGATATCCCATTTCCATTTCCTTCACTTCAATTGCGCTTCCCTCCCTCTCCCCTCTCTCCTCCCCCTTTCTTTCACTCCTGTGCGACTCCACAACTTGTGAAACCGGCTTAAAGCAGCACGCGGAAGACTTCGACCCGCCGTCGCCGTCGCTGTTCGATTTTAATGGTTGCCCTTGTTGTTGTTTTATTGCCGTTTTTATGTTGTTGTTGCCGTCGTGTTGTTGCTGCTGCTGCGAGTTGAGTTGTATATTGTGTGCAATTGAAATTAATTCAAGTTGAATTGAACTTTTTATTAGAACATTGACCCAGCGACGCGTCGTCGCTGCTGCTCAGGGCAAAACTTCGCTTCGCCTTCAGGGCAAGGCAGCAGCAACAGATGCAGATACAGATACAGAAACGGGCAACGGCAGCAGCTACAGCTATAGCTACATGAGCAACAGATACAACAACAGCAAAGACAACAAGCATATTAAATCCGAACGCTAATCAGCTGTTAAATCACTTGTTTAATCAGCTTTATGTGCGAATGATAAGCTAAAAACAAGCACAACACACATACAAATACAGACACAAACGCCCACACACGCAGACTCACAAACACACACACACGCACACACTGGCGCAGCATAAAGCCAAATACACTTCCGTTATCACACACAGTCAGTTGGCAAACAACGCAATCAAAACTCATTACAATGCACAGGGTGCACAAGGTGAAGTGTTAGCGCACAGTGCGAGGGCAGCTTGAGCAGTTGACAAAATCAGCTATTCAGTTATTAAATGTGCAAAAAACCTAGGAAAAAAGGCAGAAAACATATTTGAAATAAAATATATAAAATAAATTTAAATAAATCCATTTAATTAAAATTAACATAAAATAAATTAAATAAAAATAAAAATTAAATAAAAGTAATGAGGAAATTAAATTTATAAAATTTCCATAAATAACTTTAATGGGTTTTATACTGAATTCATGTTACTTATCATTAAATATATTTATAAATTTTATGAGCTTTAATTATGACTCCAAGTTTCTAAAGGTTTTCTCTGCCAAGTTTTCCCCATAAAACATAAAACACTTATCCAAATTCCGACACATGTTTCATCGAACTTAATGGATCATAAATTCACCAAACACAACTCTCATTAATATTCTCCATATATTTTATTATGTTTTATATCTTATGCGTTTCCCCACCGCCGATCTAGACTCGTAGATAAGCCCTCGCGCTGGACACAATTTCGCATTTGATTTATGAGCTGAGACAGGGGAAACTTGTTTAGTCGTTTGATTCAATTGCAAATCGGGCAGTAATTCGATTGGATTATATGGTATGCATATAGATGCTAGCGACAATGTTGAGTTGATTAGGCTTAGAGCAAAGTCTCGCTGGCTAATATTTTGATGGCTAAATCAATTAGAAAGTCAGCTTTGGCTTTAAGTAATTAAGATTTGCCACGGGTTGTTGTTGCTGTTGTTGTTGTTGTTGTTGCTGCTGTTGTTGATGTTACGTATTTTTGTAGTAAATTTTAATTAAGTTTCGCTGGCTTTGGGCCGCATTGATAAACGTTCGCGCGACACGCAAACTTGGCCAAAAAGCTGCTGGTGCTGGCGCTGGCGCTGCTGTTGTCGTGTGCAGAAACTATTAAAACAGGTGGGCAATATCAAAACTGGGCTGGTCTCCCCCATGAGTTACTGGGCTGGGCAGGGGTGGAAAGAGGGGAAAAGAAGGGGAGCTACCTCCACATGCAACTGGTTGACTAATTTCTATGTACGTTGCTTTTCGGGCCTTGCCAGGTTATCGCAACACGCCCTCAACGTTTTGCTTTTGGCACCCCAACCCGCTCCCTCTTTCTCCCCCTTCTCCCTCTGCACCCCTTTTTAACACACACTTTGCCGTAATAATTTGATGCGATTTCTTGGTGGCGATAAAAAATAGTTCTATATGGTAATAAAACTTGTACTCTCGCCACGAAAAATGCTTTGCATAAAAATCATTCAAGAAATATGCTAAATGACGGGTAAGGAGGAGGATGGGGGGAAGAAGAAGAGGCAGACTTAGCGACTCTCTCCCGCAGAGCTTTTTATGTAATTTATTTGCCTTGTGTGTGTGTTTTCGTTTCTCGTTTATTTTTGGATAATTTCTTTGATGGTTTTTAAATTTTACGGCCTGGCTAATAAATGCGTGTAGTGCTGGAGGGGGAGGGGGTAGGGTGTGAACGCAGGCGTCGATTGATAAGATTGTGCTTTGCCGAGGGGAGAAGAAGAAGAATATTTTGGAGGTTACGTTGGGACTGGCACGCCCTATAAATTATATTAATGTGTGTGGTAATTGCAAAATTGCGTGAGGTCTGAATAAGCCAAGAGGGAGCGCAGCCTGACAGAGTAGATTATATATAAAATAAATAAAAAAAATATATAAAAGAAATAAATAAAATGTAATGTAAATAAATGAATAGAATGAAATAAATAAATAAAATAAATATAAAATAAAATATATAAAATAAATAAATAAAATTTAATATAAATAAATGAATAAAAATAAAGAAATAAATAAACAAAATATATAAAATATAAAAAATTAATTAAATATAAAATTAATAAATACATTAGAATTTTCAAAATATAAACTCAAACTCAATAAAATTTGATATATATTATTAAAATATAAAGTAAAAAATAAAACATAAAAGAAAAAATAAAAAATAAAAAAAGAAATTAAATAAATGAATTAAATATAAAATTATTAAATTAAATATAAAGTAAATAAACAAGATAAAATTTCTAAAATGCAAAGTATATAAATAATATATATAAAAATTGATGAATCAACACATTTACTCAAACAAAAATCAGAATCAACTCAGCTTAATCTAATCCGCATATATCATAAAAAATTGATCAAATTTCTGTTAATAAATATTTAATTTTCCATTTTATTTAAGCCGCCTGCAATGTTTGCTAATACTCTAAAAGAAGAAAAAATCGCAATGCAAATTATTAAATTCCACTTTGTTTTAATTACTTTTTCAATGCAATTTAATACCTGTCGCGCACACACACGCACAACAAAAGCACCAGCTAATCGCTTGTAAAAAAACTCGCGAATTATGTGCAAATTTTCTGCTAAATTTGTCAATAATTATTTTGCATTTTGCTGCAATTAAATGCGCTTGTTATGCGCGAGTGTGAGTGTGCGATTATGTGTGTGCGAGTGTGTGTGCGTCATGTAATTCCATTTACGGCTATCAATCGCCTGTTCGCCACAGGCTTATCATTTATCCTTTTGTTCGCTGCTGCTGTCGTTTTTATCTCTTTGACAGGAGCAAAAGCTGGCGTGGAGGGAGGAGGAAGAGAACGCCTCACGTGGCCAGGCTGCATGCAGTGTCACTCCTCGTTGTTGTCCGCTTGTCAGCGTTGGCTATTTTCAGCCTGGCCTGGCAAATTGTTCACGTCATTTATAAAGCGTTTAATCATCGGTTCCGTCAGCTGCCTGCACTGCCTGCACTTTAAACCTTTAGCCAATTGGCTATTTTTGGCCGCAGAGAACTAGTTTGTCTCTCCCGCTCCCCAATTAGTCAGCTGCTGTCGCCAAGTGTCAAAATATTTCGCATAAGTATTTTCCACAGAAGAAAATCTATTTTCTCATGACCAGCAACGCATCGCTGTGGTGTGACGTGTGGCAAGAGGGCGGGCGAGGGGGCGTGGCACGCTACGCTTGCATGGCATGGCCAGAAATGTCACGTATACGTCGTGTGGCACGCCATGGCAACAACATGTGCGCGCGCTGTATTCTGTGTTAGCCTGTCTGTGTTGCCTCTTCCTCTCCTCTCCTCCCCATTCTACTCTCCCTTTTGCGTTGCCATTTTCGCCGTTTTAATTACGTCATTAACAAGAAATTTTTGAAAAGTGCTCATCAAATCATTTTGCGCTGCTGCGTATTGTGTCTGATGACGTTTGATGTGGCAAATGAATGAATGAGGTGCGCAATGAATGCTTCTGTGTGTGGGTGTGTGTAGGGGTGCCACAGTTAGTCATGAGATTGTTGATACGTAAAGGAAATTTTTTGCAATTGAGCTGCCTAATCAATGTGATTACTACATGGGTTATATGAACTGAAATCTGATAGCATGGCGTGGGTTAATCAGATATAAGTCGAAATATAGGGTATATAATTAAATATTTTATTTTAGCGTAATTTTTAATATTTTATTTTTATATTTAACGTCGACTATGAACAGTTCAACTTAAAAATATAAAAAAATAAAACTAAAAAAAAATAAAAAAATTATTATAAATTTAAAAAAAAAACATGCTTAAAATTCAAAAGAAAATAAGTAATTTAATATTTAAATTAAGAATAAAAAATTTAAATTTTATATTAAATATTTAAAAGGAGATCTAGAATATATCTAGAATATTACAGGGTATGCTTTTGACACTTTGCCTCACTCAACAAGCCGGAAAAACAATCGTTCGAGAAAAAATCCTACCCAGCTAATTTCCCTCAATTTGCAAGCCGGCAGCAATCAAGCTAAATGCCATGCGAACGAACGCCATGTCGAGTTTTTCCAGCGCAGAAACTCGTGAAAATTCACAGCGCATTCTTCTAATTGCAAAGCATTTCATTATGTGCAATTGGCACATTTTGTGTGTGTGTGTATGTAGCGCGTTAATTGGGTGTCAAAAGCGCGAGCGCATATGTCTGGCGTGCACTGTGCGCCGCGGCACGCCTCGCTGGCCACGCCCATAAGTGACGCCTTGCCAGACAGAGAGACGATTCTGATGGATGGATGGATGGGTAGGCAGGGCAATGACCTGCAGATTGTGTCACCTGTCGTGCAATTTGTCTCTCTCTTTCGGTGTCTTTCTGCAGCTGACATTGATTCCGATTGAAAAACTTTGATTTCGATGTGCAACGTGTGCAACTCATTAATGCAACAACAAGGGGGCAGCAGGCAAAGGGAAAGCAGCTGCTGAAAGTGAAGCAGCTTCTCGAAAAGTTGGCAGCGCCTTTTGCAGTCTTAATTAAATAAGTTTTGTGCATTTGAAGTAGCCTAGCCTAGCATAGCTTCAACTTCAGGCTGCCGCTGCAAGTTGCCTGTTGCGAGTTGAGTTGTTGCAACTCATTTTGCTTGTTTGCCTTTCATTTCGGGGGAGGCCGAAACTTTTTCTGCATTTGCAAATAACTTTAATGGGCTTTTAAAACAACAACAACAACAAGGTAGAAAGAGAGAACAACAAGGAGATGAATTCGCATTCGCTATCCTGCTCTAATGCAAAACGTTGCATTATTCTGCGCTGCATTTGCAATGTTGCATGTACATACAGACTACGTCGCTTGGCGTTGCCTTTAAAACAATTTGTCAGATGTGCCAAACTATTAGCTTGGCGCCATTTTGTGCATTTGCATATTGCATTCAGTCAGACAACAGCAAAACAACAGCAACAGCAACAACAGCAAAGTGAGTGCACAACAGTGCGCGCAATTTGTATGCAATCGGGCGTTTTTCAGTGCACATTAAAGTGGCTGCATGAATGCACAAAGGCAGCAGGTTGCAAGCTGCAAATGCAGCTGAGTTAAGAAGCTTTTTCAATAAGCTTTTTAAAAGGAGCTTTGCAAGGATGCTTTGAACTGAAGAAAGACAAGCAAAGAAAACAGCTTAAAGAATGAGCTTTCTGTGAGAGCTTTTAAAGTGCGCTTTGAGCTGAATGTAGGCAGTGTAAGCTGCTTAGCTAAGCTGCTAAGTAACTTGCAGAGAAGACAGCTTAAGCAAGCAGCTTTTAAAGAGGAGCTTTGCAAAGAGAGCTTTGAGCTGAATATTTGTTAATACCTTCTATAGGAATTAATATGTAAACCAAACTTTATAAATGGACTTTGTGCAAAAGAATTTTGAGATTAAAGTAAAGCTCTAGAAAGCATGTTAGAAAATATACTTAATTTCATTTCAAGCTAGAAAACCCTTAAAATATATTTTAAATTCAGAAAACGATTAAAATTTAAATTATGTTTTGAGCTTATTATTCAAAACAAGTTTTCTATATAAAATTCTAAATTATATATCAGACTCATTATTAAAGTACATATTTCCATTTAAGCTATACCCAAATAGCTCCAACCCTTCCTTCCTACATCTTCCTGCAGCATATGCATTACCCTCTCTCTTCAACTTAGTCTGTGCATCATTATCAGTTTGCAAACACACACACACATTTACACCCACAAAGCCGTGAGCTGTTCTCGCTGTTGTTGTCACAGATGTTGTTGTTGTTGTTGGTGCTGTCGTGGTTATTATTGCTGTCTCGCAGCTGTTGTTGTTGTTGTTGTTCTTGTTTTGATTTCGAACAACAATCTCAGAGCTATGCGAGTGGGCCTATAATTGAGTCGAAGTGTTGGGCAAATTTGGCACTCCCCCCTCCCCTTCTGCTTGCCTGCCAGCCTAGCATACCTCAATCCATATCTAACCATATATGCAGAGCGAGTATATTATGAATTTATGCCATAAGCTGCCAGTTGTGTCTGCATTGTTGTTAAGCCAAATTGCTTTTGTGCGAAAACAACAGGAAGAACAGCAAAAACAACAGCGATAGCAATTACAGTGAGCCACAGATATGTTTGTTCACACTGACACTGCATGAGGCACTTATCAAATGATTTAAAGCTGCTGAAAAACAATAATATTTTTAAATTTAATTGCTCGGGGGAGCTCAGTCTGGCAGTCGAGTTGAGCTGGTCAGTTGTGGGGGTGGTTGATAGAGAAAGAAAGAGATAGAGGGAGAATAGTGAGAGAGAGACAGCTGATGTTGATGAAGAGTTTGATAAATTACTTTATAAGTGTCAATTTCGTAGCTGGAATTATTTGGCAAATGCAAATGAGAAGCTGGGGAAAAAAGCACAAAAGTTCAAGAGGTTAATGATGAAAAAGTAGCGAATGCTACAATAGAACAAACCTGAAAGTAAAATACCCTACGGCTAGCATATGATAGGAGGCCTGGACAGAACTTCTAAACTCACTCTCAAGTTAATTTGAAGCAAAAAAAACATGAATATAAAAAATATAGAAAACTGAATTGTTTTAAAATTTGTAAGCTTAATTTATGATACAGCAAAACATGGAGGAGTAAAAGAATATTAACAGATGTTTAAAAGAATGTGTTTTAAAACACGAAATCGATAAGAAAACTTCATAAAAATTTCTATAATTATTTATATATTACGATTTACATAAAGCTTCATTCATAACAATCAACTTTGCTTACAAATGCTTAACAATCTGCATTGTTTATTTAGTAAATATTTCCATATGCCATGCGATAGACTATCAACTCTTAAGCTGTCTTTAAACTTCACAAAGAATTCATGAAATGCCAGAAACGTCATAGAACACAGCTGGAAAATACGCTCTCTTAACGTATGTGTGCGATAGCGAATGCAGTTGGCAAGTCTGTGAAGTCAGCCCGTTTAACTGATTACACAGTTATTTACACAGTGCGGTACACATTATTATGCCAAGCAACGAAACAGCTGATATAATAACAAAAACAACAGGCAGGCAGTTCGGCCACGCCCTCTTTTTATATGGCATATAACTTTACAAACAATTTGCATGGCTCAGTGGACACTTAAATAACTTTTGCCAAACAACGAACAACGAGGGGAATTATACAACTCAATTACGTCGATTTATAGAGTCTGCCCTACACACACATGTGTGTATTTTTGTACATAAATAGCCAGGGGCGTAGCGAGGAAGGGGGATCCACAAATATATCGACAAAATGCATTTTCTATTTTCGAGTAGTTTTTCATTTGAATTTTACGACACTCAAATTGGCTTTACATTTTGGTAAACTGTGCGTGCAGCCCCAGCTGTCTTCGACTGCGCCACGCCCCCCGCCGCCGCCCCTCTCCCACTCCTTCTCCCTCCATTCCCTCGCTTATGTATATTTATTATTATGGCACACCACGGTCCACTGATTTATGTTAATTTCCACTGTCAATTTTCCGTTTCCACTTTGCTTGTTCGCTGCGTGGGAGTCGCTGCAGATATTATTATATAATGCAGTAGCAACTGATTAATTAAGCGGCCTGTATATATATGTTTTATATTAATTATTGTTTATTTCTTCTTCTTCATTTCAGGCGTCACAATGCGGGAGAAGAAAGGCGGCGCCCTGCAGAAGCTCAAAAAGAGGCTATCGCATAGCTTTGGCAGACTAAGTGAGTATACGAAAAATATATAGAAAAAACTACTGTAAACTAAAACGATAGATTTATGCGACAATTCTGCAAACAAAAGCGAAACTACAACAACAATAACAACAACAATAATAAATCAAGCAACAAAAGGCAAAACCATAAATGGTTTGCAGAGTAAACTCAGAGAGCGAGAGGAAGCGAGAGAGCAGCATAGACAAATCTGTGTGGGTGCAGTCCACACCAAGCATACAATAGTTTTTTATGTACAGATAGATATACTATAGACCATATATATATACAAACTTATATAGAGCCAACAATGGGCACACATAAACTTGTATATTGGGCGTATTGCATTGCGCAATGGGAAACGATGTGAATCATCCGAAGTTGCAACTTGGCAATAATAAATTGAGCTGCTAGCTAGCTATAAAGCTATCAAGCAATTAGCTATTAGCTTGAACGATTTTTGCATATAAAAAATGGACATTTTCCAGCTAGTTTGGCGTGCAAATGCTTTGTGAAAATGCAGCTAAATATTTGCAATTTATTTTGCATTATTTTAAAGTTGGTCTAAGCTTAGGCAATTTATAAAGCGAGAGGGAGAGAGCAGAGGCTAACTTTATTAGCTTCTTCAGAGTAAAAAGCCATAGATTTTCTAGCCAAAAAGTTATGCCAAAGTTGTCGACTGTGAAATTTAAATCCAGCAGCAAAACTTAAGCCTGGCAAAACACGTCAGACACCTAAAATAAAGTTTCCAATGAAATTCTATATAAGTGAGGAAGAAAGAGATGAATAGAGAGTGAGTGAGAGAGACAGGCCGTGCTGCTGCAGCATTTTGAGCAATTCAGTGAGCTGTCAAAGCTGCCAACGCTGCGTCAAAACAATTCAAATGCAACACGAGGTGCGCTTTGTGTGTTTTAGAAAAACTAAAGTGCAGCAGGAGAGAGGAAGAAAGTGAGAGAGAGTGAGTGAGTGAGACAGGAACAGAAATGTTTGCAACGCACAACAAACTGTCGAATGCGTAGTCAGAGCATTTAATGGTCAAACACATCAGTAGAATGGCAGAGCGAAAGAGAGAGGGAGAGAGAGGCAGAGAGTGAGTGAGAGGGAGGTGGTAGAGTCTCCCCACAGACCAGACAGATTCCCAGGCAGCTGTCCAGGGTAATTGAATGCAGCAGCTGAAGCTGACGCTGACTGACAGTCGAAACAGCGGCAGAGGCTGAGGCTGAGGCTAGTGGCACAGTGGGACAGACAGCGAAATAGACAGACAGTGGCAGAGACAGACGCAACTGTCGAACAGCTGAAAATAATCTAAAATGTGCTTGCTAATACGTCGTTAGACCCCCCTCCCCCCCTCTCTCTCTCTCTCTCTCTCTCTTTCTTTCTGCATAGTTGGGCATGCGGCGCCACTGAGCTGCCTTTGTTGACTCACTCTAAAAAAACCCGTTTCGAGTTGCGGCATGCAGCTAATTGTCTCTCTCAACGCCCACAATCGTATCGCATGTTGTTGTTGTTGTAGTTTTACTTGCCTCTCGATAATATTTTGCGGTTCGAAACAAGTTTTGTCTCTCTGAAGAAACAAACCGCTTTATGCGCCAGAGAATTATGTGAGTGGACCGCAAACAACACGAGCAGCTGTTTGCCTCTAGAGAGAGAGTGGGGGAGGGGGAAGGGGAGTTAGTTTTCAGCTCAGTGTGTCCATTTTTGGGCCGAAAATTGTGAATTTCGGTGTGTGTGTGTGCGCGCAGATCAAGTTTGTCTCTTTTACCAACAATCAATGTGGCAATAATAACAAAAGTTTATTTTATCGATTGAACAATGTGAAAATGTGCCCTAGGCGGGCATGGTAAAAATAATATTCCCGGATAAGGCGGAGTTGCAGGAAGTTGTAGATAATAAAAAATTGTCTGAAGGAAGTGGAAATAAAGCTTGATATTCTACAATGTTTTTTTTTTTCAACTAATTCCCATGTTTTCATTACTCACTGCTATTTTTATGAACAGCACTTTTTTGTTTTAATTAAAAATGTAAAAAAAATTAACAACATTTTCAACAATTAAGCAAAAATTGAGTTGTTATTGTTAAAAATAATCACTAAACTGAAACAAAATTAAATTTGTGAACATTCATTTACTTTTTGATATACAAAATTAAGTTAAAAGTTGCAGCTAATGAGCACTGCTATTTTTGTGAACACAGCTGTATATGTGGAGAAATATTTTATTATATTTTACAGTCTGCACTTAATTAAGGAAAGGCAGCGGAAATAGATATGATATATCATTAGTAAAATTATAAAAATATTATATAAACTGTTGGATGCACTTCAGTTTTTATGAATCCCTGTTATTTACATCGAATTATCGTTCATTCTACTTCTTCATATAATATTTATTTTATATCTACTTGATAATATAAGCTTGCCTTAAAAATTCCCTAATAATTTCTAGACAACTCTTTCCCTTTATCTCTTCCTACTCTTCCTACTTCCCATACTTTTCTCCTACTTTCTGTCACTTTGTAGCTAATAAACGCAGCAACTTAACTTGATTACGCATAGTTAGAGTTGCCACTCAGCTTTTGTTGCCACTCTCGCAGAGTTGCATTTCAAAATGTTGTTGCCACTTCTGCTGCCTCTTCTGCTTCTCTTGCAACTTGTGTTAAAGAAACTTGCTGACAAAAACGAAGCATAGCCAATATTTAGCAAGTTTTTTCTCTTCTTCTTCTTCTTCTTCTTCTTTGCTGTCACTTGGCGCAAAACCGACAATATACCAAATTGCAATTTCGTTATGCTTTGACTGCACCCGCTGCAGACCGCAGGCAGCCGCTCTTCCCTTTCCCCCTTCGCTGACTGCGTGACAAGTCGAGCCAGCTGAGTTTTTCCTGCTGCTGCTACTTTTTGGCAATTTTCATTGTTATTTTCCACACGATTTTGCCCAGTGAATGCAGCTCATAAATTTTGCAATTGAGAAACTGTTTCTTTCGCGCACTCCATCTCACTCGCACATACATCTTCCCTCTCTCTCTCGCATCGCTCTTCTACAGTAGCTTATTTATTTATTTGTGCGCGCGTGGGGAGGGAAGTCGCAAAGTTGCACCAACTTAAATGTTTTCATTGCATTATTGAACAGTTGCAACAGCAGCTGTTGCAGCCAAGTTGCAGTTGGTGGCAAGTGGCAAGTGGCATCTGCAACGCTGGCAAACAAACCAAAGCGACGCAGTCGAAGCAAAGCAAAGCAAAGAATGTCACACAAGTTGTTGCAAGTTGCAAGCAGCAGCGAAGATGCATTTGATAAGTTTGTAAGGCGTGCAGTGGCAGACATCTTCTCTCTCACTCTCTCTCTCTTCCTTTATACTTCTTTCTCTGTCTGCTGCTCTGCGTCTGGCGTTGTCAAGGCTATTACAGAAGCCATCGACACAGCTGGAGTAGATTAGTTGTTGTTGTCGTGTTGTTGTTGTTGCTGTTGCTGCTGTGTTTAACTATCGTTAATTGCCTGCCCGTGCTGGTGTTGTTGTTGTTGCTGTTGTCAACGGGTTTTTCTTTCCAATTATGTGCATGCTCGACAAGCTCAACTGCTTCATTCGCTGGCAATAAAAGTTATGAAGTAATAAGCAAAGAAGAGGAGAGGGGCGGGGGCAGGAGGGGGGAATATTTACTGCCGCTGCTGACGGGCATTAAGTAAATTGCATTAACTGAGCTGCCGTCAGTTGCCCTACCCCCTCCCGCTCCCGCACTCTCCTTTTCTCTCTCTCTCTCTGTCCACTTGAGCCAAACGCATCAAGTGTCGTTCGCATTTGCCAGAACCAAGCGGCGGCAACGGCAGCAGAGTGTGTAGAAAGACTGCTTGAAGACTGTAGACAGTAAAGTGTAGACTGAAGAGTGTAGAGTGTAGACTGTAGACTGACTACTGTTGCCTCACTTTATGCTGCCGGCACATTCCTGAGCTGCATTCTCAAGCTGCCAAGTAAGTTGCGGAGTGGAAGAAAGTGTTGGCAAGGGGAAAGGGAAGAGGTAACTGATAAAGCTACAGATAATCATTATATAAAGCGCAATTTAAAGTCAACGCTCGTTGCAGCTTTAACCCGAAAAATGTGACAAGCAAGCGACACTTATCTCTCTCCTTCTCTCTCTCTCTCGCTCGTTCCGGTGATATTATCAGCTTGTACGTTCGTTGTCTATGCTTGCCTTGTCTGTTTCTTTTTTTCTTCCTCTCATTTCTTTTGCCTGCTTTTATAAATTGTGTAAATATTGCATGGGGCAAGAGTGGACAGTGCTCGTTTGTTGAGCGATATCATTGTTGTAGGGCTGCCTCTTTGTGGCAACGATATGCCTGTGCAGCGAGTGACTCGACTCGACTCGACTCGCCTCTCGACTCTCGACTCTTGGTGTCTGCTTCACGCTTGTCATAATCCTTTTTGATAACATTTTATGTCACAAGCCAGGGCCAAACACTCGATGTTGTCTATGACTTTAACCCTTGACAGCCGCTCGTCGCTCTCTCTATATCTCTCTCTCTCTCCACTTGATAGCTTTGCACTTGAGTCGACGTGGCTTCGCTGCTCTTCGCTTCCCGCTTGTCTGCTCAAAGCGCGATAAGCAGCTAATGGCCTCCTCGACTTGCACTTCCCGCTGCCCCTGCTTCCCACTCCCTCTCTATCTGTACTCAATGACTGCAAACAAACTGCCCGCATATGTGAAGTGGACGCAGCTCTGCAGAGGCTGTCTCGTTCTCTCCCTCTCTCTGTCTTTCTGTGTGTCGCCCACTATCAACACAGACATCGCCACATTGCCACATCGCGCATCGCCACATCGCCTCATCATGTGTCGAGTCCATTGTATTTACGCTCTGATTTGTGAAGAGAAAAAGCAGCTGCCTCGCCTTGCTCTCCTCCCTCTACTTCCCTACTCTATCTCTTGCTCTGCTCTTAAGATATAGCGAAATCCGCTTTGCTGGTCGTTTAATATGCTCTGCCATTGATATGTGTAGCCCCTTCCCCTCCTATCTCTGCAGCCAGGCCAGGCTTGAAAGCCAGCCAGCTTCTTTTATATCGCGTGGCTACATCTCTAGGCAGCTTGCTGTGCCTGCCTGCCTGCCTGCCTGCGTGCTGTGCCACGCGGCGTATGAGTAATCACGCACATGACCTTTTGCAAGCAATAGAGATAGTGCGGAGGAGATAGAGGAGGTGTATGGGAAAACCTTGTACTTGTAGCTTGTACTTGTCTATATAATCGCGTATATCATTAAGCCGTAATGTTTAGCGCGAAAGAGGCATAAAACAAAAGAGTTTTTATGCCGTTTTTATGCGTTTCCCATTCACGCGCTGCGCACAAGGCGAAAATAGAAATAGAACACACAGAGAAGACGTGAAAGATCTTTGCACATAACAAATTTTGAGTAAATTTACGCTGCGAACTTGGGGGAAGCAGCAACTAAATGGGTTACTAACTGTTTCTGAAAGAGAAGGCAGACGACAGATGGAGGTCAGCAGAAAGAGAGGCAAAGACCTTCAATTGAGTAACTAAAAATTGATTGAATACAAATTAGAATAAATACTGTAGTTTATTAAGCACAAAATTGAGTAAACAAAAGTTTCGAATTTGAAGGGAATTTTCTAACATTTTATTTATTTATTATTAAACAAAAGTCAAGCATGAATCTTTCTATAAAGTCTTTGCTTGACTCTGGCTTGGAACATTTCTATTTGCTTATTTCTTAGACACTTTTCTCATTGTTTAGGTTTTCTCCTTCTCTCTCTATGTTTGACAGTTCTTGTTGGGTTTTCTTTTGCTTGTACTTTAATTAACTGTCTCCCTGTGCAAGTCACAACATGCAAAGACATGTTGAAGCTTGTTTGTTTGTTTGCTTGCTGCGCCGAAAAACTTTGTTTGCATTTCTGTTTGATTTCTGCATCTCTGCACTATCTATCGCTTTGCGCTATCCCACAGCGCTTGTCAAACAGTTTTCCCCCCACACACACTATCAACTAACTGTCTATAAACATTCCTACTCTATTTTCCCCCTCTTTCTCTCTCCCCTATCTGCTACTTCTTTCTTCTGCATTGTGCTTTCCTCTCACATACCTAGTTATTATTTCACTCGAAGTCTGTCAATGACAGGCCGCGGCGTCTTCTGCATGTTCGATAATTTGTTTTTAAACGACTTGTTGTTGTTGTTGAACGGTTAACCAACACAGGTGCATGCACACACACACAAGCACAAAGTGAGAGACAGAGAGAGGGGCAGGGGCAGGGCAAAAAGCAAAGTTTTCTTTGCCTCGCGCCCATTTGGCAAGCGAAGCGTCAACGTTGCTGCCCTGGAACGTGCTTTGAATGCGAGCAGCAGCAGCAGCACACACACACACACCAGTACACAATGTGTACGTGTGTGTGTGTGCTGGCAGCACACCATAATAAAAGCGTTTTAAGTGAAATTCACTGCCGCCTGAACGTAAATCGTAAAATTCTGTTTTCAATGTTTTTTTCAGCATTTGTTTTTATATTCTGTTTGGCGTACGGGCGCATACCCTGTAAAATATGCCTAAAAGGGTTGCTTGAATGTCAAAAACTTAAGAAAAGTCTAGAGTTTTGTTAGAGTTTCTTTTCGGTTTGATAACTTCCTTCCATTATGACTCTTTGCTGGGTATCTGCTAGTCACAACTACCCCTACGCTCTCCCCCTACATGTTGGCCAACTCTTTTTTGCTTCTGTTTGGCTTTTAGTGTTTGCCTGTTTGCCATTTGCCGTTCGGCTTTGCCCTTGCCTTGCGCCAATGTTGAGTGTTGTCTATGCAACGCGACGCGACGCGGCACGGCGCGCATTATTTCTTGTCTGTTTTTTTATTTGCAACTAAAATAAAACTACTTACAAATACATTTTAAGCGCAAATCCGCAGTGGAACGCGTTGCGAATTGAATTAGCGAAGGCAGACAGCGTGGGAAGCGGAGAGGGCGGGGAAAGCCCTCTCGTTCGCTACAGTTTGAGAGCCACTGCACAATTAGTTGCGGGCAAAAAAGAATGTCAGAGAAGATTCTCTCTCGCAGTCAACAACAACAACGACGACGCCAGTCTGTCTCGCATTGGGCTTTTGGCAACCCAGATCTGCTCTCCCACTCGCACACACATATGTGCTGTGCTTGCCATCGCACTCGCACGTTCAATGACACGCTGAGGCTGTGGCTGAGGCTGTTCTGCTTCGCTTTTTTAAATGCCCACTTGGTGAGGCGAACCTACACTCCCCTTCTGCCTCTCTCTCTCTCTCTCTCCTTCTCTTTGCTCTTCCGTTCGCCTGCTGCAGTTTTCAATTGCTTTGCCTCTGTTTATTTATTGTTTATCTATGTCTCTTTCCATTTGCATTGTTTATTTTCGGTGGCTTATGCCGCCGCCGCCATCGACGACGACGCGACGATCAGGCAGACAATTTGATTGTCTCTCTCGCACTGCCTCTCTCCTTCTCCTTCTCCCTCTCCTGATTATTATGTTTTTTGCATGCAAAGTGCAGTGCCAACAGGCGAGCGAGCGATAAACAGCGCAGGCAGACAAGGAGACAGAGAGACAGGCGCATAAACAAGGCGCACAAGGCAGAGAACGTGAACGTGGCAAGCTGCACACAGGGCGGATAAGAAGCATACAGATACAGTGGGCAGCACAGCGAAGGAGTAGAGAGGGGCTAGAAGAGACGGAGCAGCGCAGAGTGTAAACAGCGACAACCGCAAAAGGCTTTTCGCATTTTAATAGAAATGTGATTCGTCTTGTCGCTGCGTCTGCTTTGCGCGCGCTCGCCCCCTCTCACTCCCGCCTACTTCCTTCCTTTCTATACCTCTCTCTCTCTCTCTCTCTTTTGCTGCTGCTGCTTGCACTTCCATTTCATTGTTATACCCTACGATAAAATGAAGCACTGCAGCGGCATCACTCAATTTGTAATGTTGATTTATAGACATGAATTATGTAGCTTGCGAGAGAATGAAGAGGAAAAGGGAGTGAGAGAGTGTGTATTTATGAGCACATGCATTGGTGAAGTAAGAAAGAGATAGAGACATGTAGTTTATAGACACGAAGATGGTTGTAGTTAATGATCTTTTGTAGAGTTTTTAGATGCAGCAACCTAACAAGTTGAAGGGAAAGTAAACTTTGTGAAGAGAAACTTTATTTTTTTTATCTAATAAAGAAAAATAAATATATTAAAATAAATAATAAATAAATATAAATATTAAAAAATAAAAATTATTAAATAATAAAAAAACAAATAAATAAATAATAAAAAAATAAATAAATAATAATAAAAAAAATTAAATATTAAATATTTCTATCAAAGAAAATTTAAATAAAAAAAATATAAAGTTTATTTGATTTAAAATTTGTATACAATTTTTTGGGTTTATTTCAATTTTAAGTTTATAAACTATTTTAAAATAATGTATAGTATATTTTATTGGCAGCGTATTCATCACGCTTCGCTCTATCAATGCAGCAGCTTCTCTATCGAGGCTTAGCATTTTCCCAGTCATCTCTCTCGTTCTCTCTTTCCCAGCATTGTCATCGATGTGTTTTTTCTGTTTCCATTCTATGCGCGTGACGCTGAAAATCGCTTTTCATATTGTGTATTGTAAAACCAACACACACACACACACACACACACACACATGCGAATGCATTTCTTTTGCTTTCTGCATATTTCACACACAGCCAAACCGAATCGACTTTGGCTTTGGCTTTGGCCGCTGTCAATGCGCAAGCAAAAATATTTTGCTATTTTGCTACGTGATTTGCTGCTGCAGATTTGCAGGCTGAATGAACGCTGATTGCATTCTCGATTTGTGAGCTGAGTCTGAGTCGAAATTGGGCGGACAGCAATCCCTACGTCTTGGCTTCTCTCTCTCTTTCCTTTCCCCTGCGGGGCTGCCACAAAAGGCGTAAACATTTAATTTCCATGTGTGTCTTGCAAGTGTTAAATATTTGACATGGGGCAGCTCCTCCTGCTGGTGCTGCTTGGCCCTAGGCAACGACAGCTTTTGCTGCATTTCCTGACAGCACAACAACATGGTGTGTGTGTCTAGGTGTGTGTGTGTGGAGTGCCATGCTGAGGCGTCTTCCGCTAATGACTTTTGCTGCGCCGCTGCCTGCGTCTTCTTCTCCTGCTTCTGCTTCTTCTTGGCCCTGTGTCACTTCATTATTTTGAGTTGCATGATGAATTCTTCTCCCTCTTTCTCTCTCGCTCTCTCGCTGCGCCCTTAAATGGTTCAAGGTGTTGTTGTTGACTTTGTAGACTGCAGGCTGCCTGTCGTCTGCCTACGTCTTGGTGGCAGGTGCCTCCGTTCCGTTGCTGCCTCCGTTGCCGCTGCTGCTGTCCTGTTAATGGTTTCCGTCCGTGCTCTGCTCGTGCTTATTGTCTGTCATGGCGTAAAATGATTTCCGTCATGCGACTCACCTTTCCCTTTCTTCTACGCCTCTCGCTCTCACACTCTTTCTTCTACGCCCACTCAGTTGTGTTTCTTGCTTGATATTCCTTTCACATGTCTTTGCACTTGACACTCTTCTCACTTTGGGTGGGCCTGTCGCCTACAGTTTGAGCTGCACAGTTTTAATTACAGTTTGACAAGCAGTGCTAGAGCGAGCCTATTGCCGCTGCTCTTGGCATCGCATTGTTTTAATGCGCTGTTGTTGTTGTTGTTGCTGCTATTGTCGGGCTGCAGTTGCACGCCCCTTCCCCTCTCTTCCCCCTCCGTCTGTGGTGGCTACTTTTATTTAGCCTTTTGCACAATTTACAGCCTGTGGCTATTGTCTCGCTTGTTAAAGCAGGGCCAGCATTTTATTTATATATACCCTGTAAATAGAGAAAGTTTTTAAGGCGGGTATACTGAATGCATGTAAAAGACAGAAATAGTAGAAACAGACAGAAATTTCTAGCTATTTGTTGCTTTAAAACGGCCAGATCTCTGGCTCTGTAAGAGATTTCTTTATAAAATTTGATATGCAGGTGATCAGTATAGTCAAGTAGTCGGATCTCTCGCTATTTCCATGGAATCTAGTATACAGATAGTATATCTGTTTATAGAGCAAGTTTTTCCCATGAAATTTGGCAGACACTTTACACTTACTACAGGGTAACTGCACGCCTATACACCTGACTCTACGCAAAGCACTCGTGTTTTATTATGTTTTGTTGTGCCGTATTGTGTTTGCTGTATGTGTGTGTGCTGGGGTGCTGTGTATGCGCTTCCTGCACTGCTGCAAATGTTTGCTTGGCTGCCTGCGACTTAAGAAGAGCAATGCCACGCCCACATTTGCAGCAATGGCAGACGGGCAGTCGGCCAGATGGGTAAGTGGGAGGGGAGTGAAAAGGGAGGGAGGCCAGACTTGTTGTTGTTGGCAATAATAAACCACGAGCTGCGCATACCAAGCGTCTACAATTACCGTTGTAGATCTCAGTTTCAGGGAGCAAGGGGCACGTCTTCACTCCCTATCTCCCTCTCCCCTCTCGCTCTCTCTCTCACCGACAACGGCAAACAGAGCAAACAGAGAGAAAGCAAGAAAGAAAAATACGGGGAAACAGCTTTTCGCTTGTACTCGGAAGCAAATGTTTTGCCGCACAGGGTCAAGAAGAGGCCGCGAAGGTGTTTTTTGCACCTTGCAAATTAAAAATTATTTTTCATTTAGTTTTTATGGCAATATTCGAAATGTTTCAACAAAGATGGAGACAGGGAGAGCGAGCGGGAGATGGGTCAGAGGTCAGTTATGAAAATGACCGCAAAACATGTTTGTGAGGAAATGTTTGAAGTGAAACGGATGCTCATAAGAATTTAGATAGGTCATTATTTTCAATGAGCTGCTTGCGGTGGGGAACGAACCTTTTAGGAGCCCTTGGTACCTTTTTTATAAGGTTTACCCATTGAAAGTAATGGGCTGCCTAATGCATCTTAGGCACTTCTAAGTCTCATAACTTTGTTAAAAATCAAACGATTTTGCTTTGGCATAGCATTTTATTTATGATTTTAATTCTAGCTTCAATTCGCATTTAAATTTTCTAAATTCGTAGAGTTCATTTTTTTTGCAACTTTTTCCATACCCACCCCTTAAAAAAATTTCAAAAAAATTTACAACATTTTAAAAACATATTTTTTGCTTTACATCGATAAAGCTATTCGAAACTAGCATAAAAACTCATTCCAAAAGAGTTTCCGTCTAAAATTGTGGAAAATAAACGCTAAAATCTATTAAAAATGAGAACATTTTTATCTGAATATATATATAGTGATTCATCAGCTGATTACTTAAAGCGCTTCCGCTATGGAACTTTAAAGGCATCAGGTAGATTTCCATTCATCTGCACGCAGCGTCAATAGAGACTCTTCTTCAATAAAATTTACTTTCTGGGCAGCTTTCCATTAGCACATCATTCACATGATTGTACTTGATAGGGAGAGAGGGAGAGGGGAAAGGAGGGGCAGGTTGCCCTCTTATTATGCCTGCCTGTAGCGAACAGTTTCAGTCGTTCGCGAATAAACAAAATGATTGAATGAATGTGCGAATGCAAATGAGATACGAAGAAGAGAGAAAGAAGCTCAGATTGTGGCCAGAAGATTGTGCAGGCATTCCCAAAAGGTGAGCAGAGGAGAAGCACTAGGGCAGCGTCACAATTTTTTTTTGGGGGCGGAGACTGGGCTGACACTGCATATCGATGAGGCTGAGCAGCAGAAAGCAGCTCCGGCGCAGTTGATGAGGGTCGTTCGCGCTGGCAAATATTGACAAAGACAACAAGTGGAGGAGCGCGGCGGGCAAACTATGCAGCGTGGCAGTAACCGCAAACCACTTGACTGACTTTTGTTGCAAATTGTTATTATTATTATTATTATTATTATGACTATTGCGCCGTCGTTGTGGTCGCCGTCGTTGCCTCAACTCAATTTGCATAGTCAGGTGAGCCGAGTCAGGCAGCCTCTCTCCCAGGACGCAGGCCACGGCACAGCCACGGCGCCTGCTGCATTTCAATGACAATATTTCCCTGGCCACAGAGACGCCGTCACGAGGGACAGTCAGGCAGTTGGAGTCCATTGCACTTGGTTTCATGCTACGTCTCATTCTCGTCCAGTTTCCAGTTGCAGTTTCAGTTTGACTTGGCTTAGTCGTTGTCGTTGTCGTCGCCATCGTCGCCTGTTTTGATTTGATTACATTAGTTGGTAGCGGAGACTACTACGGCTACATCTCGTCTGGTATCCGTTTTAGAGTTCATTTACTTGCCACGCCCCCTCGCCCAGCAGGCAGCGCCCACAGCTCGAGTAGTTACACTTCCGCTAGAGTTATTTACTCAAGTGCGGGATTTCTAGTTCGTTTGTCAACAGCCTGCCATGACTCCATTCAATCTCAGCAGAGTTCCTCTGCATCTCCTTATTCCCCTCTATCCTCTCTTTCTCCTTCTCTGCTGCTCACCTTGCACTCCAAGTTGATTTGTTTCTTCATTTCGCCATTCGACAAGTTGCTCGCAGCTCCAGCTTCCTCTGTCTTCTTCTCTGCCTTTCCTGCTGCTGCTCTGCTGTATCTTTGTATCTTGTAGATACTACCGTAGCATTTCGCGAGCATTTTTAGCTTTTCGGCATTTACACAAAATTTGCAAGTCATAAACAAGTTTTTGCTCTTTACTTTACCTGCGCACTCTGCTTCTTCTTCTTCTTCTACTTATTGTTGTTTTTGTTTCTCTAGTTCTTTTTCTCGCTTGTTTAGTGTGTCTTTATTTCAAGAGTTCTTTTTCTTTCGCTTTTTGGCTTCTCTCTGTTTGGCTTTGGCGGCACTTGTATGATTTGTTGTTGTTGTTGTTGTTGTTGTTGTTGTTGTTGGGACTGCAATGAAGTCATAAATTCTGAATTACTCGAACTGAAAAGTTTTGAGGAAGTTTTTTTCGTTGTTTTTTACTGTGCGAAATGAGCTCATTATGTCGAGGGTCCCCTGCAGAGATTATCGATCTGCTGCTGTTGTTGGTGGATTAGGCAAATAAGGAAGGACTATAAATCTCAAGAAATCAACTTGATGTGAGTGCTGAAAAGTTGTGCAAGTAGAAGAAGTAGAAGTAGAGTAAGGCATAATGGCAAGAATAAGTAACGTTTATGAAGTGGCAGCCGAAATAGGTTAGAAGTGGAGGCAAATACGATGAAGAAAAATTGAAGGAAGTTCGAAGAAAAAGTGCTTCAATTATTGAAATTTATTTAAGTAATTTAATACATAATTTTTGGCAGTTTTTTAAGATTTGAAATTTATTTAAGTCATTTTATATTTAAATATTGCTATTTTTTCTAAGGAATTTAAATTGAAAATAAAATTCTAAATATAATCTTAAATAATTGAAATTTGTTTCAGTAATCTAATATTTAAATATTTACATTTTTTAAATTATTTAAAATAAATAATAAATAAATAAATAATATAAATAATTTTATTACATTTTTTTTAAAGAATTCAAATTTGTTTTAATAATTTTAAATTTAATTTTCACCATTTTTAAATTTAATTTAAATTATTTAAAAAAAAATAATTGTTTTATTTTCGGTCTCTTAAAGAATTTAAATTTATTAGAATAATTTAATATTAAATTAATGCCATTGTTTTTTTAATTCAAATTTATTAAAATAATTTAATAGGCAATTTTTATAATTCTTAAGCAGCTTCAATTCTTTTCCGCATTATTAAAATCAACTTTTCTTTGCGTGGATAATCTATGAATTTTTTATACGCCTCGCTTTATCATTTGAAGCCACTTGCAACACTGATTGCCACTTGGGTATATATAAAATATATATAGCCTATTGACTATATACGAATTGTAGGCGAATCGCAACTCATTTGCCTGAGTGCTTTCCGTTGTTTTCCTTTGAGTAATTTGCAGCAAAGAAAAACACACGACGCGTCCTTGAAAAAAACAAAAGCGCGAAGCGGGAAATGGAGAAGGGAAAAGGGAGAGGGGAAACAAAAGCGACAAATAATGCTAAAAATACACAGACATAGCACAGCACAAACTGTGGCGACCATCAATCAAGCGTGGAAGGGGAAGGGAAGGGAAGGGAGTAGGAGGCGTGGCATAGCTGCCGGGACAGGCAAGGCGCATCGTTTTTGACAGCTGCCGTCTGTCTCCTATCGCATTGTTCAATGCCACAAACGCTGCTGGGAAAGGCGTCAGGTGTGGTTAACGTCGAGCAGGCTTGTCTACCTGTTGATTGTGTAGCCGTGGCCAATGTCAAATTAGCATATGAGTCACACACACACACACAGGTTGCCATTGTCCTGTTTGCTTAGCCATTAATAATGAAAGAACAACAAAAAACAAGACGAGCGCGTGTAGTGAAAAAATACTTTATAGTCGACTTTTGGGCGCTATGGCAATGCTTAAAGCAAACAAAGGAGAGTCGAAAGGGGGCAGAGAGGGAAGGGGGAGCTGCCACTTGTGCAGCTCTGCGGGCAAATAGTGTAGACAGAGAAAGAGAGAGAGAGGGGAGTGGGAGAACTTGTGCCACTTGAGCTGCGTTTGGCTACCGTAAATTGTCATTTGCAAACATTACACATACGCCACGTTGCACTTTACAGTTTGTTGCATGCGTATGCGTATTGGAGCAACTTGTCGGCTAGTTGACAATTTGAATAAAAGGATGCAAAGGCAACACAGTCAGTCAGCATAGCATATGCAACACGCATTGGCAGAGATTGCAGCATCAGATGATGAGGATGATGATGCCTCGCCTCGTTGGTTGTGCAACATTAGTGCTACTCGTCTGGCTTGGCATTGTTCGCTTTCGAGTTGCTCTTCTTCTTCTGCTGCTGCTGTTAGCTTTTTCTCATCTCTCTCCGCTTGCAGAGTTATTTTTGCTATGCCAACAACAACACGAAAAACTGCTGCAAAATGCAGCTCATTTTTGCACTCGTTATGCAACAACTTGATTTGTTTTGCCAGGCTGCCCTTTTTTTTGCCTTTTCTCTACTCTGACCTTTTGGTATTTGTGCCTGGTATTCCTCTGGCCCCTTTGCTGCTTGAAAATCTCTTGACATTTTGCTTGGCAAAACATTCTTTTTAGCTATTTTTCCTGGAATATTTTGCTCTCTCTCTCTCGATTTGCAACTTTGCTGGCCTTGGTAATTTAATACTATTATTATTATGTTAGTTTCCCCCTCACACTCTCTCCCTCCTCATGCGTGCCTTAGCTAATAAAGTATGTAGATTTTTAGCTCTTTTTACAGCATTTCTAGCTTGTTTTGCTGCTGCGTGGGAATTTCAATTTGCTGCGGCACGTGTGGCACGATGACAAGTTTTTTTCAAGCTATAATTGAGTTTACATGTGAGGGCTGTAGCTGCAGCAGTGTACGGGCTGTGTGTAGTATAAACTATATGCTATAGAATGCTATATACTATATATGTATATATCGATCGGATTTGTACGCGCTGCGCTGCAATCTGCTTTGACCATCTTGTCTAACCCGCATGTAACTGTCAAACTCACTTGGGCAAAAGTTTTTCTGAGCAAAGCTTTTTGGCCTTCGCGGCCTTTGTAGCCCCTTCCTCTCCCCCCTCTCTCTCTCTTTCTCCCACGCACCTTAGCAACTTTTGCGTTTTGCCAAAGAGTTTGTGAGGGCGTTGCATTTTTAATGCAACAAAAGCAGAGCTCAAAAGTGAGCAGCGCCCTAAGGGAGAGAGGGGGGGAGGGGTAGAGCAAACTTGCCTGTGCGTCATGTGAAGCGTGACAGCAGGCAGCAAGCTTGTTTTAGCTGTGTGTGTGCGTGTGTGTGTGTGTGAGTGTCGCGTGCCACGCGCCGCGCTAAGCTGACGCAATGCGACAGTTTTTAGTTTTGACCAGCGCAGTCCGGCCCGGGGACAGCCCCAAAAAGTATGCCACACAAATTGAATTGGTTTTTGAAAGCACACACACACCCGCACACACACACACTGTCACTGCTGCTGCAAGTAATCGCTTCCGCTTGACTTTACGCCAATTATGTCAAATAAAATGCCAGTCGAATAGTTGGACATGCCTCCCCCAATCAAATTCAATGGCAACCCTGGGCCAAAAAAACGCGCTGAGCTATGCGAAATGCTGTTAACCCTTTCACGCCCGCTTAACCCACTCCACACACACACACACACACATCGCATCGCATCAAAATCAAAAGTCTTTCGAATGCACTGTGACAGCTGCCAAGGGAGCAGGCAGCAGGGGCAGGGGCGTAGGGGGAGAGGGGGAGCAGCACAAGAAATGCGAATGCGAATGCGAAATTTGCTTTCAATTCTTTCTTGCTTGGCTTGACGTGCGATTTAACTAATTGACAGCGCATGTAGAGGGGGTAGAAAGAGAGGGGAGAGAAGCAGAAGAGAAGGGAAAAGAGGCAGGCAATTGCTTGTCTAATTGAAACATTAACTTGTGAAAAACGGCAGCAATTTTTGTTGCATAAAAGATTTAAATTCATTTGAGGCAGGCAAAGCAGCAGGCCGCAGGGCATGGCAGGAGGGGGGCAGGGGTAGGCAGCCCATGAGGGAACTAGAGCAGCTTGCTGCGACTCGAACTCCAAAAGGCGCCGGCTTCGTTGTCAGCCTCAAAGGAAGCACTCAATTTATGCAAATCTCATGTAAATCTGTTGAGAGTCGACGCGAAGTTGCAGGCAAAAGAATTGTCAGGGGAAAGCGAAAGAAAGAGACAGAGAAAGAGAGAGAGAGAGAGACAGAAAGGGCAGGCAGCTTAGATTGCTGTTGAATGTCAGAGTCAGAGTGGAGGCTCGCTTGTCATGTGTGAATGCCAATTTGAGTGTGTGTGTGTGCGTTAAATGCCACTCTACAGTTTGAGAGCAACTGCACAGCAGGGGGAGGAGTTGTAGAGGGGAGTGAGGCACATGTAAAAGCAATAATGGCGCGACTATAAAAAATAATGAGGCACAATCGACTGCGAAGGCTGCACAGCAAACGTGCCAGCTAAAAAATCAGAATAGAAACGAGAAAACCTCGTGATGAATCGCGCTGACAAAAGGCAGCAGTGAAATGTCAAGCAGTGGGAGGGGGAAAAGGGCAAGGGAGAGAGAGAGAGAGGGAGAGAGAGAGCGTGGCAGAGAGTAAAAAGTTAAAGCAGATTAAGAGCTAAGCGAGCGCAATCCAAAAAAGTGAAGCAAAAGCTTAAAAAAAGCAAAAAAAAAGGAGCGCAAATAAATAAAGAATAAGTGGAATAAAGAATATTTTGTGCCCGATTTAACAGATTTTCTATAATATAAAGCAGGGGATTTTCTAAAAAGAAATCTTAGCGCTAACTTCGCAGCTAAAAGCGACAGTTAAAGCCAGAAAAGTTGCTCAACTCAAGTTGACATTTTAAAGAGTTCTTCGTTTTTTTTTCCAGAGCTTTGCCTCATTGGCTGCCTTGGCTGGCGCTGCTTCTCACGCATCGCTGACTGCATTTGAAGTGCAGTAGGTAAACGAAAGCGGATGAGAGAAGGGAAGAGAGGGAGTAGAAGAAGAAGAGTATAAAAAGCAACAGCCTCAGGTGAATTGCGAATGCTGCCTTGGGAGCGCCCAAAAAGCTGCCAGTTGAAAAGGTTCGTGCGAGGGTTGCTCAGTGCCTTGCGGCGAGTGAATGTGTAGTCAAAGTTGCCTCATTTGCGGGCAAAGTGCAGACACGTGCCGCAAAAAGAAAAAAAGAATGTTGCACGCGCTGTTGTTGTGGCACAAAGTTGTCGTCGCCGCGTCACGAGGTGAGGGTTGGGGTTGGTTTGACGCACTGCGGTTCATTGCACGACAACGCACCGTGCCGAATTTGCATGGCTGCAGCAACAACCACCTAGCACCGCACACAGCAACCACCCAGTCAAGCCAACCACCCCCTCATACATCATTCAAAAATGTATGCAGAAAACCACCACGCGCTGAACTGGACGCGCTATCACAAGCTGCCACACGTTGGCATTGCAACATTTTCGTGGCATGTTTTGGCTACAGTTGCGTCCGCGACGCAACGTTGCTTATCATCAGGCAACAACATTGCCAGCCGCCCACTTTTTGGGGGTTGGTTTAGGCATTTCGTTAGGGGTTGCAACCTTTGCAATCGATACGCGAAACACGGCAACTTTCGCTTTGCGGTAGGCAGAATTTCTTGACCAGGACCCAGATCCCACCTCCAGGCACTTCCACTTCAGCTCTTGGGGCAGCCTAAGTCCCAAGCTAAGCCTGCAAGTCCACGCGCAGATGGCGCGCCAAGTGCAGCGCTTAAGCACTTGATAAGCGAAGCGGCTTTGTTTATTTATTTTGCCCCATCAAGTACTTTACGTGCGCCCCTCGCCACGGCCTCGAACGGTTGCCCTTGACAGCCATTGATGTTGCTCCTACTCAAGTTTCGCACTTTTTCGACTTCCATTTGCATTTGTTTATTGAGGAAGCAGCGCGAAAGAGAGATGGGGGAGGGGAGGGAAGGAAGTTATAGGGGCACCCTGAACATTTTCTAATTTTAAACCAATTAAAGTTGTCAAAGTTGCAACTTTTCTCTTCGGGAACTGATGAGCTAATCCTGGCCTGGGCCTGGGTTCCGGCATCCCGGGATGCCCAAAGCAGATATGTATTTATTTTCATTAAAGATGCCAAAGTTTTAAATTTCATTTGCACGGAAATTTGTTTGTGTCACGAAGAGAGAGAGGGAGAAAAAGGAAGGAAGAGGGAGAAAAAATGCGAGAAATGCGAATAAAATAAAAAGAAAAACGTTAGAAATTCAATTTCGCAACGGAACAGGCCTCATGGGTGGTCTGATTGATGGCATAGTGAGTGTATATGTGCCGCTATGTGTGTGTGTGTGTGTAAGCTTGTGTGTATGTGTGTGTGAATAGGGAAACTTCGCTGCGCTGAATTTGTCAGCTAATTTAGCTCGATCTGCAATTGAAATCTGTCGGAGGCGAGTGCGAGTTTCTTGTTGATTTCTAAATATAAAATTGAAGCAATTAAAATTAAATTTATCATAGAAAATATTTAAGAAGTAATGGAGAAGGAGAGAGGAAGCGATAAAGAACATAGATAAAGAGCTGAGCAAGCTGAAAATATTTTTAAAAGATTTTTGAAGATCAAAATAAAGCAGAATTTAGTGGAAGAGGCTGTAGAATAGATAGAATAGTTTTCATTTATTTTCTATGTTTTTTAAAATATGTTTAAAATTATTTTAAAATTATTTTAATATTTTAAAACATAACCAACTAGTTTTCATTTTATGCCAAGCTCTCTTACTCTCTTCAAAAACTTTCCACCCTCGTTTACCGTTTCAATTTGCCACCTTTTCCAAGCAAACTGGACTGGAGGTAACTGAATAGGTTTCTCATGTCTTATATTACCAAAATTTCCATTCACCGTGTTGTGTATACACCTTACGCGACTCGTATTGCAGCAACTGGCGACACCTGTTTTAGCGCTGCGTACAATGCGGCGTATACTTAATGCGGCGTCGTTATGGCATTACGCACACAAGAGCTGATCATATTCTTGGCCACGAAGTCCGCATTCACTTTTCAGAGCGGGTGTCGTTTTGCTCTCTACCTGCTCTTTACTCTCTCTTCCTCTTCTACCTTTCTCCTCTCTCTCTTCCTCCTCCTCCTTCTAGCCTGGCCTCACGTGATTTGTCTGCTAATATGGCAACTGCTTGGCGCATAAAACTTAATTTAATTTGGCTATTAACACATTCAAAATGCCAGCTACAATTGCCAAAACAACAACAACAACAACAACAAAATCAGTGGCATCATTATCAACTTTGTTGTTGTTCTACTGAGTTTTGCATGCCCCTTGTTGTTGTTGTTGTCACTTTGAATGCTCCATCACGTTTCAGTTGCCGTTGCTGTTGCTAGGCCTCACTTGCTTTGAATCGTCACGACAATTGCCGTCTGTCTGTCCCCTCCCCCCTCATTGTCGCTCTCTGTCTGTCACTCGTAAATCAAATTTCTGCGCAAAAATTTCCACACTTTTCTTGCAAATTCAATGAAAACGCAAACGAGCAGAGCAATGCGAGAGAGAAAGAAAGAGAAACAAAAGCAAAGAAACACAACACAAATTGTGTTTGTCGCCAAGTGATTAGCAGCTCATTTTCATGTAACAGACATATGTCTGTGTGTGTGTGTGTGTGTGAACGACATATGATTATCGCTTTGATTATTATTAGATTTGCAATATTTCGCAGCGACTGATTGCAACAGTTTGAGAGTCACGCACAGGGCAGAAAGATGAAAGCGTTGCGATTTGTGCGTGTTTTGAGTTAGGAATGCGAAGTTGGAGCAAGTCGTGCGATGGATGAGGTGTAGGTATATATAAGATATAATTATGTTATATATTAGGCATATATCTGTGCAATTTTCTCTATGATAAGCTGGAACTTTTTTCAAGTTGAGGCAAACTGAGTTCGCCTTATGTATTATGCTATATTGTCTCTCTTTTGTGCTGCCTTTCCACTCTAATTGAGTTGCCTGAACTCTACAGCTTTTCTATCTATAGCTTATTCATTATTTGACTTATAAATTGCCCGAACTCAAGTCTAGTTTTGTGTTTATATAAATTGCAAATTACACAATCGCCTTCAAACTGACCAAGTCAAGCCGAATGTCGGGCTGCAAAGTTTTAAAGCAATTACGCAGACAGGCAAAGCCTGAGCACACACACACACACACACACAACTAGTCAGCTCTAGTGTCAACATTGTGTGCGTAATGAGAACTGTGGAATGAAGTGTGTGGCAAGCAGAGCAGCCTTTGTTATATAAGCCAAGTTGCCACAGCAACAGCTTACCCCCAGCACCTTACGCCTTGCGCCTGGTCTGTCCTGGCCTGGCCTGCCTGCTGCATGTGTAATCAACATTAAACTGTATTTTGTAATCAAGCCACACACGCTAACACGCACACACTCCCGCACACACACTCGCACACTACACACAACTTGAAAGTTGCCAACTCAGCAGGCGGAAGTGAAAGCGTTGACTCTTTCAAAATGGCGTCGCAGGTGTCGCTTTTCTTCGGGTAACTGCAATTCACGCAGGTGAGAAAGGGGCGGGGCGGGGAGGCAGTGTGGGTGTCAGGCTTCGAGCCTGGCAAACACATTATAAAATCTATACACGCTCTAAGCGCACTTTTAACCCATTAACGCCCCGGCAACGACACACGGCAAGGCAAGGCAGAGGAGAAATTTGTGCAGAGCTTTTGCTTCCTGATGACGTCGCTCAAAAACTACGTCCAGCTGGAGTTGCTGTAGGTGTAGGTGTTGTAGTTGTTGTTGTAGCTGTAGGTGTTGCTGTTGTAGTTGTTGTGTTAGTTGTTGTCGTGTATGTTGCCTTTGCCTTCCTGCAAGTTGTTGAAGAAATAGTGTCAACTTGCGTGTGGCTGACTGTATTTGCGTGTGTGTGTGTTGGCTGTGTGTGACTGCTGCGGCATTTTAATGCCTCCCCCCTTCTTTCAGGCACCTTTAACACCTCACTGCCCCCAAGGGTTTCTCTCTATTGTTTCCTGCAGTTGCTGTCCTGTTTTTTTTTCTTCTGCTTCTTCTTCTATTTTGAGTTGTCAGTCTTGCACACGCACGCACACACAAAACGTTTTATCGTCTGTGCATAATAAATTTTGTTGCTGCTGCTATGCAATCTCTACATAAAGTTATCGACAGGGGGTTAAAGGACTCCGCCAAGGCGCATTAGCCACACTTGCCTGCGTTTTTGGGTGCCACATCTTTTTTATCAGCCCTGGTAACTGATGACATTACACATGCTAAAACATATCTATTATATAATACACACACACACACACACACACACAGCTAAACTAAGGTGTAAGCATGCACTTGCGTACAATATGCTGCCTGCTTTAGCAGCCGGCGCAGTGCTTGTCAAACCTATTAAGTGGCGCGCACAAAAGTATGCAACGATTTTTTCTACTGCCTTGCTGCTTGCCTTGGCGTCTCTGTGGGAAATGAGTAGAGAATGGAAGAGCGAGAGAGTGGGCAAACTTTTGCTGAGTGTCTATTTGCTGTCTTTGGGTTTTGTAATTATTTTAAAAGCGCAACTTGTGCACGTAACGACATTTGCCGCAGTCGCGCAGCGATTGCCACTTTTGGAGAACATAAACAAAGCCAAACGCGCGCGCCCCACACGACGTGCAGCCGCCTCCTTGCCTTAATCGCTGATGCGTGCCTAGGCCAGCGCACAGTGGAGGCTTTTAGCTTATTTTGTAGATTTACTGAATTTTTTAAATATTTTTAATGCAATTTTAAGTGCTACGAAGACAGTTTTAAGCAGCTTCCACTGTCTTGCATAACTCTTTCCCTGCACTTGGCTATAAGCTCATAAAAAGCCTTTAGGCTGCTTTGTAAAACATTAAGTTTGTCTTATCTGACGTCAACCTACGCTCTTGCTGTCACTTGTGCCCACTGTGCACACTATTCCCAAGGGCAGACAGGCGCTAGTTCCTGTTTTTTTCAAGCTGTCTCTCGCTCGGGGAAAAGTGTTTCTCGCATATCATGCGAAGTAAAGCGCCCTCATAAAGAACTATGCAGCTACGCCTTGGACAAACTTTTTCGGCGACGCAACGTCTGCCTGGCGATCAAGTCAAGAGTTCAACTGGTTGGCCAGCCCACAAGGTGCCTGGCCTGCTCCTGCTCCTCCTTCACTTCTGGCCACCCACTTATCAAACTTCATATTTACGAAAACTTGAGCTGGCTTTGTGTGTGCTGTGCGCCAAGTGCACTAAAGTCTATGCGGACTATGCGCGGGCAAAGGCTGAGCCCGTTGAGCTCGCTCTCTCTCCCTCTCTCTTAAGGGGTGGCGCACACCAAAAATGAGGAGAAAAAAATATGAAAGCTTCCGGCGCCGCGGGCCATTAGCCCAGACCCTGGAGGCCACTTCAAGGCGCGTTGTTGGCGACGCGACTGCCTCGGTTGCTGCTGCTGCTGCTTAATGATAATAAGCGCGAATGCTCATTATTATGCAGGCAGAGAGAGGGAGGGAGAGAGAACGAGAGGGAGGAGCATAGCAGCAGACTGGAAGCAGAGGCAGAGCTGAAGCTTGTCGTAATCCGCTGCCAAATTAAATGCTGCAAAATGTTTGCCTGCACTTGAAGTGTGCACACATAGACGCACACACACACATACATACACAGTCTCTCTCCCACACACTAAGCCAAACATTGCATTAAAATATGCATAAATTAGAAAAACTTTGTGCGCCTCAAGTTTGTTTGCGCCTCTCAACGCTTGGCTGACTTATGCTCGGGTCGACCCTCTCTTTCACTCTTATCTCTATCTATTTCTCTCTCCAGCTCTTTGGCATCTTTAAACTTGCCCTTTGTGCGTGCATTACGCGTTTTAATGCGCTAGAGGCGCCTATAACTCTCCAGCTGACTCCCCTCTGGCTCTCTATCTCCTCCCTCCCCTTCTACTGCTGCCACGCCCCCTGTCTGGCACAATTGTATAACTAGTGTCTCAAGTAGTTTGCCTGTAACAGGCACGTGTCGCTGTCTGCCTCTTCCCCTTCCCCTCCCCCTCTCTGACCCTGTCTGCCTAGGCTCAATTAGTTTGTCATTCCTCATCCACTTGTCTGCACCTCACTTCATCTGCTTCTCTCTTCCTCTTGAACGCTTTCGTCTACGTGCTGTTGCTCATTTTTGTGCAATTTTCAATTTGGCATTCAGTGAAATGTCTCGTAAATGTCAACGAGCCACAAAAGGCAGTCAAAATTGTTGGGCAAGGTTTGATAGGGTAGATACCCTGTAAAGGGAATTTTTTAGAAATTTTTAAAGTGTATTTAGGTAATGCTTTATTGTTATAAGAGACGTATAACACTTGTATAACAGCTAGAAAATTTTTAAAAATTTTATTTAACAGCTAAGATACCCTGTAAGTGCATACCCTATAAGTTGCAAGTTCTGGCGCATCTTCACTTTGCTGAAAGTTTCTGCAGAAGTCAGCAAAACTTGTGCGAAATCTTTTGGGGGTATTGTCATTATGGGCATCCCTTCCCCTCTCCCTTCCCTCACCCCTCCCCCCTCTCCTAGCATAAATGCTGTCTGTAAATGTTAAATGGCAAATGGTAAACATTTTCTTAATTATTTTGGCAACTGCAGAAGTATCCTTTGTGCAGGCTCCTGCTAGAGGCTTCTGCTCCACTTGATTTCATTGGAGTTTGTTCTAGAACAACAACAACAACAACACTAGAGCACTTCAACACGCTCCAGTTGGCTTGACAACTTGTTTCCCTTCTCTCTCTTTCCCACTCGCCGCACTTCATATTGCGGCTGGCAAACCCATTTGACACTCAATTGCACTTGAGATTTCAATAATTTTCCATTTTTGCATTCGATTTGGGTTTTTCCCCCATTTGGAACATTGTCAAAAACAGACGCCGCCGCCTGTCAGAGAATCGATAAACGAACATTGCGCGTAGTAAAAAAATGATATTTTTTTTTTACAATATTTTCTTTGCTTTTCTTTGCTACTGCAATTATACAAATTGTTTTTGCGAAGAGTTGAAAAGTTGCAAAGTTTTCCACCCGAAATGGAATTTTCATTGCTTCGGTTGCAAAATCTCATTTGCAATTTTACTTGTTTGACTTTCGGGGGGAGAAAATTGAGAAAATTGTCTGCTGAAATTTTATTATGATTATCTGGCGGCACATTTCGTATTTATGAGTTTTAAATTAAATGCGATTTTCGTGGCACCTTCGAAATCTTTCAGACTCCTTAAATATTTATCGATTTTGCCAGGCCCAAGGCAAAAGCTTATTTTGTGCGCTCTTCGCTTTTTCTCCTTATGAAAAAGAAAAGGATAAGTTTGTTTTCTTGCAAAACGTTTTAGTGACCGTTGCCAATTGAACGAGGGTTTTTTTTCGGGGGCTCTGGCAATATTGCTCTAAATATTTGATATAGTTTGGGGCGGAAAAGAAGCCCCAGGCAAAGCTTAATTTGCAACTTATTTTGCCATGCATAGAGCAGGGATATCTGCAGCACTTTTTCTAGTTTTCTCGTAAATTTACTTATCCCTAATAAAGTATAGCACACAAGTGTAGCCCCTACTCCAACTGCAAACAAGCTAAAAGGAGCTGCTGCCTGTCTTGCTTTGTCTGTCCCTTTTCTAGTTTGCCTGTTTGTACCTGCGCATTCACTTTTGAACTTGTTTTGCCCACGATTTACAGCTGTCAACTGTCTCTCCCTCTTGCTGGCTGTCGAACTTGAAGTGCCACGCCCACTGCCCCGAGGGTCGGACTGACTGACAAAGGCATAAATCGGCAGCGACTCAAACTGATTTACACTTGGCGCGTCGCTTTTGAAGTGACAACAGCAAAAAAGCAGGGAACAGGAAGAGAAAGAGAGAGGGAGAGGGAGAGTAAGGAAGTGAGGGAGTTGGGGGAAATTGGTTGGGTAAGAAAATCATAGCATACCCCCAGGCGCAGCTCGCGCCCAAGTGGCATTTGGCAACTAAATTGTTGTACTTTTCAATTTCTGTCAAACTGAACTGAACGCAAAGCACTTTGACAAGGACAACGATGACAGCGACACCTTTGCTGCACAGATTGCGAGAAAACCACTTACCACAGCCCAGAGACTACAACAACAACAACTACAACTGTGTCGCAGCTCTTTTTGCTGTCATCTAAGTTAATTGTCTGTGCTCGGAGCGTTGAAATTGTCTAGAAATGGCTACGTTCACAGCTGCCTCCCTCTCCCTCTCTCGCTCTCTCACCTGCTGCCTCATTTAGTGGCATTCTCAGTTGCCGACGCTGTGGTCTCATTTTGCCTGCTCTCAACTACAATTTGGCCACGTGGCGCATTCATGTGGTTGCCCCATGAGCCATGCCTCCCTCCCTCCTCTCTCTTCCGTTGCCTCTGTCTGCATTTTTAATACCTTAAAATCCTCTTTGAGAGTGGCAGGGGGGAGGTAGGGAAAATCATTTTTAATTAATCATAAGTTTGAAGAAGCCCTTAGCACACACACACACACACACACACACTCGCACACACACACTCACCTAGCGCAGCTCATTTTGCAACTCGCTGTGAACTCGTTGTAATTCAATGCGCTGTCGCTGTCCCCCCTCTTTGCCTCGTTGTGCGGCTACATTGGCGTCTATTAATTAAATTAAAAACTTCACAGCCAAGCTATGCCTCGACGACGTTGTTGTTGTTGTTGTTGTTGTTGTTGCTCTCTAAAAGTTGCTCGCCGTCGTCTGCTTTGGCGGCTGAAACTATGCGCAAACATGCGAAAATTATCATGCGATGTGGCAAACAGCTTATAAAGTTTGACAGCTATTACAGTTTGAGAGCGACTGCGGGTGCAGTCAGTGCGCTGCTGCTTATGCAAATTTTGGGGGGGCAGAGTTAATAAGTAGAGTAAACAAAGGCAAGTTTGGCCTGCATACAGCTATACAGTTTGACAAGCATTGTACTTCAGTTAATACTCTTTGAGTTGTTAATACTGCGCTTGCTGGCTAAGGGGAGTAAAGCCCTTAATGATGCCTTAATCTCTGCCAACTACCTGTCACAGTTTGACAAGCACTTGTTTGGTTTTTATTACATTTTTGCGTCAATTATGCAAATATTTTTATTACAACCACGTTAAAACGCGTTGTCTGGCCCCAAAACTGATTCAATTGACTGGCCATTGCCTTTAGCTACATGCCTCTCTCTCTCTCTCTCTCTCTCTATCTCCCCCTCTCTCTCTCACTCACTGCCTGTCAGCCTGTACATCCATCACTTTTGTGCCGCGCATTTCTCGCAACAATTATGCATATTTACAAATGTTAATTGCTATGGGGCACAAACATTGTTCGACATGCGTCACAGGCAGCAGCAACCGCGGCAACAACAGCAGCAGCAGCGGCCACGCCCCTTGTAAACGTACACCGCCCCCAAGTCAAGCTGCCAATTAACAACATTATTGACTCTCACTGCGAGGCGGCGCCGCCACTTTGAAATGCTAATGAAATTGGCTTTTAAAGCCAGCGCTGGAAAATGTTGCTGAACATGGAAAACGCAAAAAAAAAAAAAAGGAAGCGGAACAGACAGAGAAAGGGAGATAAGAGTAAGAGAAAGAGAGAGAGAGAGATAGCGCGCGCTCTTGCCTTGCTTAATTGATAAATTGATTAAATTGCAGGACTTAATTGCAGTGAGAGTCTCATTGTCTTTTGTTGCCGTTGACAACCACATGACATGACAGCAACAAGAACAACTACAAGTAGCGAAATTTCACATTTAATTTTGGCATTTTCCTCCCTCTCTCTCTCTCCCTTTTCTCCTCTCTTTCCGCTACAAATTGCATTTGCTTTGTTCGCTTGGTCAAACTGAGCTCGTTAATGCGACGGCGACGGCGACTGCGACTGCGACTTATTTGTCAGCTTTTTCAGCATTTCAAGTGTCGCATCAGCTTCCACTTTTCGCCATGCCGGAATTGGATTAAATTGCTTTGTCTGCGAACACGACTTTTAACTGCGTGGCGGCCTGCGGCTTCGACCCGGAACTCTCAACTGATTTCTGCCCATTGTCTATGGGTCGAATTGAGTAAAGCATGTGTATTCAGCTGAGGCGGAGATTAACAGAGAGATTTCTCTCTGCTGAGTTGCCTGAGTTGATTGTGATTCTAAGAGGTTGAGTAAATAAAGGGGGAAAAGATTTAAGGCAAATAAAATAGTGAAATGAATTTAATTATATTTGTTAAATAAATTTAAAAATATTTCTAATCAATCAAACTTACTTTCATGTAAATATTAAGCTTTTTGTATAAAAGAAAGAGTGTGTAAATAATGGAAAAAATATTAAATAAATATAAAAAAAATACTCTAACTAATAAACAAATATTTATTAAATATTTTTCTATCATATTTTATTTATTTTACATTTTTGAAATCATTTCAAATGCATTTTCTAGAAATATAACACTTTAATTACAAAATATCAAAGTAAATAAAGAGGAAAATATTTAAGGGATACAAAGAGACCGACTCTTTAGGCTTGAATTACAAAATATTTATAAAATACTTTTCTGAAATATTTTTTATTTATTTTCAAACCATTACATGAATTGCGTTGCCTTTTCTCTAAATAACATCACAATTTTGTTACATAAAACTCGTGTAAATAAAGAGCAAAATATTCAACCGAAAAAAGCCCACAATTTGCAGAGAAATAAATGGAATATAAAATAGAGAAATATGAGTCAAATAGTCCACCTACAGTTGAATAGAGAAATATGCCAACAAATACAAGTTTGCTTTCTATATATTTTATTTATTTCCAATCTATTACATCCATTGCAATCAAAATGCCTTTTGCCCAATAAATAAATATATTAACAAATTCCTTGCCGAAATCTAGCTTTTTTTTGTATAACCCGCCACAACAACCCCTTGCTTACCCTTCTCCTTTGCCTTAGCTGCCCAAAAAAATGGCCTTCGCTATGGTCAGTTTTTTATGCTGTGCTTGCCTCGATTTTATCTGCCTGAATTCTTATCTGCTCAACACTTTGCGACGCACACTTTGCTAGCTAGCTTTATCTCCCTCTCCCTCTCTCTCTCTCACACACTGTCAACATTTGTCGCCCTGCGTTAACTATGCGTTAAGTCCAAGGGAATCCAAGCAACAACAACAGCAATAAAAGTTTATACCCTGCGTCTAAAGCGCATTAAATTGCCGAGGCTGCCCCGCGCCCCCTCACTCTGTCGTTGGTCACTCTTATTCCCTGTCGATTGTAAGCATACTCTCTCTCTCTCTCTCTCTCTCTCTCGCTGCGGTTTTGCTTTGATTTAATTTCGTCTTTTCTGTGCGCTCTTTGCTTTTACTTGTCATTGTGCGCTGCTCTGCTCTACGCTCTGTCGTCAGCCAATTTGCGAGCTTTGTTCAATTGGTTTAGCTGTCGCAAAAGGGATTTCTTGCGTCAGCCCAAAATGAAACACTTTAAAACATAGTAAAAAGAGAGGGATGGAGAGGGGGGGCGACAGCTGCTGACTGACTTTAATGCTGACTTTAGCCCTCGCTCGCTTCCTCACTCGCTGTGTGTGTGCTTGCCCGCAAATGTATGCTACACTTTTTGTGCATCTAATATGAAAACGAATTCCTCAAGCGTGAGAGATGACTACAGTTCCCCCCACTTCTACTTCCTCGAACCCTCACCCTCCCCCTTCCCCTACCAATGCCATTAACCTAACGGTTTTTGCTCCGCTCTGCTCTGCTCTGCAGCTTCAACCAGCCGCATAGCATTTCAGTTCATGCTGAACATATTTTATTGATTACATTTGCGACTCCACAGAGTCCCAGTTCCTGCCCCTGCCACTGCCCCAACTCCTTTTGACTGCGTGTTTTTGCACAAGTTTATGAGATTTTGGTTCGTGGCAACCCCCCGAAAAAAAAATCAAATAGCTCAGCCTGAACTCTCTCTCTCTGCGAACTAGGGCCACATTTAGTGGAATTGCATTTCTGTGGTTGTGCTACGTGCGAGTGTGTTAGTGTGTGTGTGTGTTAGTGTGTGGAGTTCCATGAGTTATATAAGCAAATAAATTGCTTATTTGTAGCGACAATTTGCGGTAATTTTGTGATTTGTGCTTTGGTTTTGGCCAGAGCAAGCGCTGACATCATCTGTGTCTGCTCTTGTGTCTAGAGGGTGGTTGCAGACACGCCCCTGATGTAACAGTCTTTATAGCTATTAATTAAACATATTTGCTGTGCTCCCCCCTCACCTCTCTCCCTGCTTTTCCCTCTCCCAAAAGAGCAACTTTTGGCTGAGCCTCGTCTAAACTTGATCACAGTTTATTGACTGCCTTTTTTTGCGCGCCCAGCTTGCACACTAAACGTGTAATCCTTTTTTGGCGCAGCAATTTGCATATGAGCGTGGGTAAAGAAGAGGCAGGGGAGGGGAGGGGGTAGGTGGAGCAGGCTTGTCTGGCCACCCGCTTGTATGCATATCGTTAGCAAATTGCAGGCTCAGAAGCAACCGCAGCGGCAGCGAGCAAAGAGAAAGAATGAAAGAAATCGCGGGCTCAAAAAACGACAAGGTGTGCGAGTGTGTGTGTGTGTGCTGTAAGCTAATACCCAGCCAATTTCCGTTAGCTGTTACCACGTTTAGCCCCCTTTATTTTTGAGCATGGCCAACTCTTTTTTTTGTTGGGAAACCCTCAGGGCGTTTCGTTATTCGTGCCTTTTGTATTTCCGGTTTGGAAATTAGAAGGTGCGCCTTGTTGGGGGACAAACTCCGCCAGGCTTGGCTCTATACAAATTTGTACAAGGGCTTAGCCAGCACGTCCCTCTCTCTCTCTCTCTTTATATATCGTCCGAATATATTTTGCGCGCTGATCTCATTTGCATATTGGAATTGCCGGAGGCCTGTTTACGGCAAAAGTCGAGGGAGAGTTGAGTGTTTTAAGCCATTTTAAGGCATGGGGAAATATTGTAGCATATTTTGAAATTGACATTAAGTTTTAGTGTGAGCCGAAGAGGAAGGAGTGACGGGGGGGGAGGTGGGTTAAAAAGGTCAAGCTCACACTCGAGGTGACTAAATGAAGCCATTAGCAGTCAAAGCCAACATCAATTGACCCAAGAGGGCCACAAGCCACAGACACACAAAGGCGTTGATTGGTTTGGCAAACCCTTCCCCTCTCTTCTCTCCTCCCTCTCTCTAGTGCACTTCAAAACTGAAACGTGGCCAAGTAGTTCCTCGAATGTGAAGTAGAAATAATTTCCGAAACTAATTTGATTGCAAACCTTTTTTACTAATGAATTTTTTGCCATCTTCTTTTCTTTTAGCTATTTCCCGCGAGGATGGCGACGATACAACACATCATCATCATCATCATCATAATCATCATCGCGGCGGTGGTTCGCATCATAATCACGGTAATAAAGTTCCATACAATGGCTACAACTCCGAAGAGTATCTGGATCGCCTGGAACCCAATGGCAATATACCCGCTGATAAAACAAATTGCAGATATGGCGGTAAGTAAAGCTGGAGAGCAAAAAATAGATAGATATATTAAGGATTCACTTAGTTTAAAGCATAACGCACGACTTGAGCTTTAAGCCGCGTCATTCATAAGGATTTGCGCAATTTATTGCCCTCACTTTCGCAATAATCTCTCATTTAGACGGGAAACTAATTTAATGATATTTCAAGGCGAGGCAAGTTGAGTTGTGCTCCCCACAGACTTGAGTAATTTATGCCTCGACTTCAACTAATATTGGCTGACAGAGAGGGGGCAGGGAAAGAGAGAGAGAGAGAGGGGGAAGTGCTAGAGCAACGCGTGTCTAATTATGGCAGAGGCAAACCTCCCCAGTGAAATAGATAAACAATTCGCTCAAGCATTCCCTGAGCATTTCCGCCCCCATACTAGCTCGATTTGTTTGCCCACACTCTCTATTTCTCTTCTTATCTTACTCTCTCTCACTTTACTATGATTATTATACCCTACAAGCATTGGAAATGGTCAAAGAAGGGTATACTTGCTTTGTGTAAATGTATGTGACAGACATAAGGAGTCGTGGCAGACCTTATAGTGTGTATATTCTTACTTCACTAAAGAAGTGCATTAAGCCATGTCCGTCTGTCTGTCCGTCTGTGCGTCTGTATGAACGCACAGATCTCAGCTATTATAAAAGCTAGAGATACCAAATTTGGCATGATGAATTCTCACTTCTTCTGCTGCAAGAGTAAATTTCAAATTTTATTTGCCACGCCCACCGCCTACGCAAAACAAAAGGCACATTTTTGAATTTGATTTGCAACGAAAGTAATAAAGTTACAACTTGCAATAGCAATAGAAATAAAAGACATTGTTGTTGGAAAGTTAAGCGTAGGGTATCTTACTCTCGGATCCGCTTGACTGTAGCTTTCGTCATTTGTTTTTTTGCTGCCGTTTGCTGTTTTCTACTGCTTGGGTAATTTATCAAATTTTTGTCTCATTTAGCAGCGTTTACATTTCTCGTATTATCTTTTGGTAATTTGGCGCATTTAAACGCGTTCGCAAATGGTTTATCATCTCTTTTGCTTAATCCGCCAGAATTCCAATGCGTTTTCCCCCTCTCTCTTTGCTCTTTCGTCTCTTTTTCTGCTACGTTTTATTGTCATAATTGTAAATTGCAATTTTATGCAAACAACAATGGCGTCTCGGGGGCGTCTCAGACTCGTTGACATGCTCGATAAGGCAAGGCAGCAAAAAGGAGGAGAGGGGAAGGGGGAGGGTAACCCCAGCTTGGTATGTACTTGTCATAGCCTCATTTGTTGCTGTTGTTGCCGCTTCAATTGCGCTTGAAGCAGTTGCCTCTTGTCATTGTCCTTGTAAAACGGGGCACTCAACTCAGGTTCTCAGGCTCTCAGTTTCTCTAGCCGGGGGCGGTGGCGGGGGGCGTTACGGAATCGGCTCATAAAGCAACGGAAATGAAAATATTAACAAGCAAATGCACAGCAGCAGCTCGAGAGGCAGCCCCAGTGGCAGCCGAGGAAGAGCGTTGCCCCACAGCAGGGCAGGAATTATTCATAGTTAAATGGAAACTGTGCATGCCTCATATATTGTATATATCTTTCTCTCCCTCTCTCTCTCGCGCTATTGTCTTTTGGCCTCTCTCCCGCTGCCACCTGCATGGCCAAGGTCTTGCCACGCCTCCTACTCCCCGCTGCAAGCTATGCATGCTGTGTGTGTGCTCTGCTGCCTGTGTTTGCTGCACTCAACGCTAGATGGCGTGTTGGTTTATTGCGAGGGTGGCGTGAGAGTTACTCAGCAAATGCTAGTTTGATTTAGGTTTGTACTCAGACATAACTCAAACTAGTTTATATAGTAGAGCAAACTCCATTTGAAATTAGTCTACGCTATGCAATTCCAACTTAAATTGAACCATTAAAGCAATCTACCATTTCCATTTGAAGTTATCTTTCTCTTTTTCTGCCGCTTGATTGATAGTTTCTGCTCGGTTTTGCCTCTTCCTTTCATATCTTTGCATTTAAGTTCTGCCTGTGATCGATAAAGTTGCGCCAAGTCAAGCCAACTCAACTCTCTGTGTAGCGAAGCGAACCGTTCTGAAACAGAAAACAGGCAGTTATCATAAAGTTATGTAACGCACAATAAATTACACACTTTGAAAGCACATTCACCCACTCGACGAGGAGCAGGCCTTGGTCTCGCCCCCTCCCTCTCCCCCCTCTTTCTCTCTTTCTCTTTGCCAGCCAAAAGCAATTTCAGTTTTTCATCCTCCATTCATGTTGTTGTTGTTGCTGTTGCTGTTGTTGTTGCTCGAGCTGTTCTGATTACATGATTTATAAGTTATCTTCAACTCAACAACGTCGTTGTTTGCTATTAGAACAGCAGACACTGTACTGACTGGGCGTAGAGGGGGGAGAGGGGAAGGGGCAAGCTGTTAGAGGGGGAAAGGCGCCCGCCAGGATATGCGAAATTTATGCTCAAAAAGCCGTCGCCTTTTGCCTGCTAACAAAGATTATGTTTTATATGCGCAAATTATGCGCTGTCAAAAATAAAAAACCTTTACAATATGTGTGTCCCCCTTTCCACTCTACACCCCTGCTCGCCCTACCTTTATGCGGTCTTTTGTAAAATGCGTAAATATATTTGCTCGCATTCGCAGGGCCAATTGGGGTAGCCTGAAAAATTATAAATCATTTGCAACAATTATTGGAATTTAATTTTAGCTGACTAGCTAAAAAAAAGCTTTAGCTATAGGAAGTTGCTGTCACTTTTATAAGCCTGTCTAGCGAAGAAGAATGATGTCTTCCCCATAGTTTCCTGATAAATCCTTTTTTTCCGCGCTTTATTTTTAGCTGTTTCTTAGCTTGTTTATCTGCTGCTTTAGGCGTCTAAATAGCGTATATACAGCTGTGTTCACAAAAATAGCAGTGCTCATTAGCTGCAACTTTAAACTTAATCTTGTATATCAAAAAGTTAATGAATGTTCACAAATTTAATTTTGTTTCAGTTTTGTGATTATTTTTAACAATAACAAATAAATTTATTGTTGAAAATGTTGTTAATTTTTTTTTACATTATTAATTAAAACAAAAAAGTGCTGTTTACAGCTGTTCATAAAAATAGCAGTGAGTAATGAAAACATGGGAATTAGTTGAAAAAAAACATTGTAGAACTTCATAAAACTATTTTAATTTGTTTGCTTGCGTTAGTGCTTAGTCGTGTACCCATTAATAAAATATTCATAACGGAACTTGAAAAAAAATCGCCTTGCTTGATTGCATTCCTTGCACTCCTATTTTTGTGAACACAGCTGTATATACGCTAGATAGGAAGTATATCTTTAAATATGTGTGGGTTTCAAGCTAAGTAAACTTGCCGAAGATTTGCCAACATACTGAAAATACTTTACCCAAATCTGCAATCAAAGTTTAGCCAAGTTATTACTTCCTGTTCAAAAGTCAACAATCTTTTATTAAATCAGAAAATATCAAAAATATTTTTTCTTTTTTATGTACAGATAATATTTATCTTAGCAATTCCCCTAAGCGTCTTATAAATTCGCCACACTTTGCTTTCTTTTCTGCCTCCCTTTCCAAAACACTTTCTTCTTGTTTTCTCACTTCATTTCTGGCTTCGTTTGTTTTTATTTTTATCAACCCGCGCGCAAAGGTTTCCGCTGCTTCATTGTTTTGGCAACGCGCCGCGTCTTCTTGAACCCCCTTCTTCTACGCCTCTGTGTGTGTGCCTGTCTGTGATTTAAATTTATTGGCAAAATACTTTAAGTGATTTTTTTGCTGGTGCCTTGGGGAGGAGGGTTGTCGCATTTGTCTAGCGAAACCCTTTGACAGTCTTTTGCCTGTGATTTTTTGTGCTACCTTTAGGAACATTAGGCGAGGGTTAGAACTGGGGGAGGATGGCAGGAAAAGCAGCAGCAACGCGACTTCCTTCCTTCCTGTCGCCTTGCGGTTTCGGCAGCCCGTTGCTTGTGGTTTCCCCCCACCTCCTTCTCTACCCTTCTTTTGGGGCCTGTCAAATTCGTTGCAGTTTATTAACGAAACAAAAACATGTCGCCTTTTCCGCATTTGCTTTTGTGCTGTGGCTTCGCTTCTTGTTGTTTTTTGTTGTTGTTTGTTGTCGTGTCGCATTTTTAATGATTTAGTTGGGTAGGTGTTTGCCTTGGCTCTCTCTCTCTCGGTTTGTCTGTCTAGATTTCTGTTTGATGTCATCTTGCGTGAGAGAGATTCCTGTTTTTTTTTGTGTCCTTGTTTTTTGTCTGCCTGCTTGGCTAATGAAGCGACTTATGCATTGACATGGAAAATTTGCGGTCTACGTTTTTACGCTTATCGCGCCGCATTTGCATAAAGGAAAGAAAGAGCGAGAAGAAGAAGAATTGGAAGAGAGTGTAAGGCGTGGTGAGGCGCAAAAAGGTTGCGACCTTTTGCACTGTAAAAACTTTTGCTAATTGGCTATGGCAGTTTGACGAAGCAGTTGGAATTTTGGTAAAAGTCACCAGGAATCCTATTTAAATTTGAGTTGCACGAAAGCAGCAGGAGGGCAATCAATGCTTGTACTCAACTGTACTTAGTGTTTTGGCTGTAAACAAGCTGAAAACATGCTTGACTCTTGCAAATTGCTCGTAATTCGTTTAGTATTGATTTTGGCAGCAGATAACTATGAATAATGCTGCGATATAATAAGTATATTTTGTACAGAGTTGCTTGGCCCCTAATGTAATCAATTTTCTTGCACAACTTTGCGACTAAACTAAGCCACGCCCCTCCGGCGAACAATTTTAAAGTTTGCCCTGTCAGTCTGGGCCAAAAATTTTTGGGGACATTGTCCGGCGGTTGCTGCCATCTTTGGCCAAATGAATCTCGCTGACAATTCGAGCGTTTTTTGCATACTAAGCTCATTATGTAGCAGAGAAGAAGAAGCAGAGGAGAAGAAGCAGAGAAGAAGAAGCAGCAGTAGATGAAGACAAAGTTGAGCAGACAAAGGAAAGCAGCAGCCACAACTCGTTGTTCATTTTGGAGAAGCGAAGGGGAAGTTCTTTCTTTCCTTTTTTTATTTTATAAATTACCCTGCGGGGGTGGCAAACTTTTTAATAGTGTGGCAACCCTGGCGTGCAGCAAGACCATTTGACGGGTATTTTTATTGCTAAAACTGGTGGCTAACAATGCCCCTGGGCAGAGTCCATACCCAAACGAAATCGTGTCTGTCTTAGTCCGGTGTAAAAGTAGCGCAATATGAAAATTCACGCTTTTCATTATAAATTCCTGTACGTCTGCCCCCACTCTCTGTCTCCCTCTTTCTACTAAATCATCAGACATAATAAAAGAGCTGACAAGGCTTAAAGCGCCATAGCTTTAAGTTCTTATCAAGGAGGAAGCAGGAATAGAGGAGAAGGTGCAAAGGGAGAGTTTTGCCTGCAATCAACGCGCAGCTCGAACACATTTTGAGTGACAGCTGAAGTATCCATAACGTCATCAGGAGCTCACATAAGAGCATGACAGAAAGGAGGAGAGAGAGGGGGAAGAGGAGACTGGGGTGCGCTGCCTCAGGTCACGGCCTGCAACGGAATTAGGATTCATAATATGACAAAGTGGCGGTTGGGCCATGTAACTAACGCTTGTAGCGTCGACAACTCCCTCTGTGTGTATGTGTGGAATGTGTTACAAGGATATCGACACACATACACAGACAGACAGCTAGACAGAGACAGATACAGGCACACGTAATGCACACACGTGTGTGCTTAGATTATAAGCAGCTTCAGCTGCGGTCGCCTCGTTGTATTTGTATCGCTCTACAGGGAAACACACAGAGTGCCCCCTTACACCCCTTCCCCTCTGCCTGCCTGTCTGTCTCTGCCTTGTGCCACTAGGCAGATAACGCCCATTATATGTGTTGACTCTGACAGCCTTGGGGCATGTGGCACAGAGAGCGAGACCACTCGGCGCACGCATTTGATTTGGTCAGTTCGACACATTGCAGAGGCATCCTGCCTGCCTGCCTGCCTGACCACTTCAAATTTTGATTGTCATTTACGTGACTGACCGTGTGTGCATGCCCCTCCCTCCCCCTGTCCCTCTCACCCTCCTGTAAGAGGCTTTTTGAATGAAATTGCTGCAAATTATTCCCATTACGATTTTGGGGTCTGTGCGCAAGCTCGCAAGTTGATTGTCGTTTACATATGAACAAAGGCGCACACAAAACGATGCCCTCGAATTGTTTTCTTGCTTAGGCGCCTGATTGGACTTTCAAGAGGTGGCCTAAATAGGCTGCCCTGCTGTGTGTGGGTGTGTGACGCCCCAAAACGGAAGCTTCAGTTCAGGATATACCACAGCAGATATCGGTTGTGGTCAATAAGGGATTAATCAGTCAAGTTGTCCATAGATGCAGGACACACCACAGATAGCTTGAATGGAATTGAGGAGTGTTTAAGAAGAAGAGGAGGGACAGAGAGAGAGAGAGAGAGAGAGAGTGAGAGGAATGTACAGTAGGGTTACATGCAGATTTAGGAAGAGAGTTAGTTGTAGATTCGAAGCGGAAAAGAAAGACAGATAGGAATATAAAAAGAGCAGCATATAGAGAAGATGTAAATGAGATATAGAAAAGGGCAAAATATAAGATATTGTAGGGTATATTTGAGGTTAAAACAGAGTTGAGGTAGGTAAAGAGAGTGAGAGTGAAGATGATAGGGCCTTTTGGATAATTGAAGAGTTTATGAGAAAGAAACAGATAGCTTTGGATATGTCATTCTATTTACAGTTAAAAGAAAAGGAATATCGATACATTTAAGCGATAATCGATAAGCAAGGCAATCGATAGCTAGTAGCAACTCTTAGCAAATCCATACTTCCCTTAACCTACCATTGCTTCGCTCTTGCTTTAAGCCATTAATGATGTTTCGCATCCCGTTCCACTGTGCATTGTTGAACCACTGTGCCGCGTCCATTTTGGCATTGTCAGTCTATTGACCAAGCAAATGTCTCTGTTGAGTGCGTGCAGTGCCTCGGCTGCTGTTCCTGTTGCTGCTGTTGCTGCTGGTGTCCAGTTTCCATTGCTGTCCCTGCCCGGGCATTCTATTGCCCCATGCCATGTCCAGTTGGTGCTGTGCTGTGTGTTGTGCTGGAATTGTCTACGTGCCTTTTGTTTCAAGCGACGGTCTACTTCCTATGCCAGTTACGGTTGCCTAGGGGCATACAACGCAGTCGACGTCGCAGTCGCAGTCGTTGTCTGTTTTATGACGAACGTTTGACGGAAACGTGCAACGCTTTTTTGCCTCGCTCGCATGTCGCACAGATTGATGAGGGCTGCTGCAGCAATGTTGCCACGCCCCGAGGCTTTATTTGCCATTGCCACAAATCAGCGGCCAATAAAGCAGCAGCAACACGGCGGTCCCTCGCACTCCTCACTCCTCGCTCCGCTACCATTTCCTGCTTCTGCGAACCTTTTGAAGTTAATTAAAAACTGCAGCAAAAAAGGACGCACAATTTCCAATTACTTAAACCGAGTCGTTGCTGTTGCTGTTGCCATTCAGTTTTTTTGCTGCCCTCCACAAATATTATTTTCACAGACGATTCTGCACATTGATATTCCCTCAATGGGTTATTACAGGCGGACATTGGGAATTATTATTATTATTATTTTTATTTTTATTTTTATGGTGCAGCCATGGCAGCAGCAATTGAATTTCCAAGCTGCTCTTTATCCTTGCTTGCCTTGCCTACCTCATGATCATCTGGCTGCCACCTTGTGGTCTCCACAATTCGCATTAGGAATCAATTCATTTTGTTGCCATTGTGCAATTTCCGATTCGTCTCGGAAATACAAATAGAACTTTAGCCATGGCTAAAAAGCAAATAATCAACGACAAATTGCAGTTGAGATTGATGTCGTTCGTTTGTCCATCAGGAAGAGGATTTTCTTGTAAAAACTCTAAGGAGGAGTTTGGCCAATAGCTAAATGTGGCTAAAAGTAGCTGCTGCTGTTGCTGCTGCAATTTAATCAAGTAATCAGTTCGAGTAATGTCCGCACTCAAAGTGATTTATAAGCACTGGGCAAACGTTGACAGGCTTAGGCATTGTTGAAGGAATATTATAATAGGTAGAAAGAGAGAGGGAGAGATAGAGAGAAAGAGAGATGGTTATGAGGTGGAAAATGCATAAGGAAAGGCAATGATTGCTGCTTTATTGAGCGGGAAACTGCTTTAAAATCTATTTCAAACTGCTAACTTTAAGTTCGAACACTGTAAGTGATATATACAAAGCAAATCGCATGAATTTTCAACTGCTTGCGAGTGTTTTAAGTGAATTTGAAGCTTTATAGGATATGAAGTATAGGAAATTCCAAAATTAGGTTTATTGTCGATATTTTGGGCAATTTGCGTCGCAAAACCTTTTGGAATAGATTTTTATGCTAATTTGTAGTAATTAAATCTAATTTAAACAAAAAATTGATTTTTTGAAAGTCAAAAAATTTTCGAAAATTTTGCAAGGGGTAGGTATGGATTTTTTTCCAAAAATTTATTTTTGTAAAATTTATAAATTTTAAATGCAGAATCATTACAAATACGAAACCATTTAAAAAATGACATGCCCGAGCGAAATCGCATGATTTTTAAGAAAGTTATGAATATTTAAAGGGTATAAATCTATAGGGATAAAGCTGAAGAGAACCCTAGAAAATTAGGTTTTTTAAAGATATTTCAGGCAATTTGAGTGAGAAAACCTTTTGGATTAGATTTTTATGCTAATTTTAAGTAACTTTAGCAATTTCATATAAAAAATTTAATTTTTAAAAACCAAAGAAAATTTCGAAATTTTTTTAAGGGGTAGCCATGGATACTTTGCAAAAAATTTTTAGGCTCTAAAATCCCTAAATATTAATGCCAAATAAAACTGCTAACAAAACCCAGCACAAATTGCCAAGCCGAGCCCAAATCGCATAATTAACAAGCAAGTTAGGGGGTCCAAAAAGTGAGGTTAGGTTGTGAAAAATAGCATTTCTTATCTGAGGGTAAACACAATTAGTGCAGTCTGGTGGCATGTTGCAATCTCTGTTGCATGTTGCATGTGACACAAGATTTGTGTTTCGTTTGCTTAAAGGCTTTTGCGCTGCGAGGGAGTGAAGAAGAGGAAGAAAGGTTGGGGGAGGGAGTAACCCAAAAGTAACCGCTAAGCTAAGCCAGGCGGCGGCAGCAGCTAACCGGATGTGCTGCTTCCTGTTACCGTTAACGTTGCCATTTGCATTTGCAGTGCAGTCGTTTCCCCCTGCCCCTTCTCCCCTTTCTCTTTATCTTGCTCTCCCCTCCCTGGGGAGCCATAACCCCCTTTTCTGCCTGGTGCTGCTTGTGGCCACACCCGCAACAGTGTTGCATAATGGTAACGTTTAGTGTGAAATTTTCTGCGGTTTTTCGTGCTTTTGACTATGCCACGCCCCCTTCCTCCCGCCTTCCCCTTAACACTTCTTTTGAAATTGCGCACATAAACTAATTTCGCATGCATGAAATGACTTTCATAGAACAAGAGCGCAGTGCAAATAAAAAAGTGGGAGACAGAGAGGGAGAGGGAGGGAGGGAGAGAAAGAGTGTGAGAAATGAGAAAATTGTAGAGTTGGTGCCGCCTGTGGCAGCTGCTGCTGCTGCTCCTCCTTCTCATAGTAGTCTGCGGCCGTTTGCCAGGGAATGCATCCATTAGGGTTAAGTTGCGAGCCCCATTCTCCCCTCTCCCTTCCCCCCTCTCCCCTCTTGCGCTAATTGTGTCACAATGATGAGCATAATTTGCGCACACTTTGACACACACACTCGTGCAGCTGCCATGCATAATAAGCTGTGCAGCTGCAAAAAGCGCATACGAAAATTAAGCATACGCCGCGTGTGACTCAACTCAATTGCGCGTCGCTGCCTGCACTAATTTTCCGTTAGTAATTGCATTTTGTTTGCTGTCACCTTGCACCTCTCACACACTCTTGCTGTCTCTTTCACTCTCTCTCTCTGTCTGTCTCGCTTGGCCCATTTCAGTTATGACTTTGGCATTTCATTAAATGTAACCGGAAGACTTGGCACCTCCCTCGCTCCCTTGCGCCCTCTGTGCTCGTCAACTTTTTGGGCATATCCATTACTCTGTGTGTGCGTTACTTGATACTCCCTAGTAGGGAGGGAGTCCATACCCTTCCCCCTTTACCCTCCTCTTCTCTCTCTTCCCCCTCTGTTTGTGCTTTTAATTAGCATCAACGTCATTTGCTGTCTGCCCTCAGATTTCCGCTTGGCTTTATGTATCGTTTTGTTATGCCAATTTCAAATGTCTACACGCACACACACACACACACACACACATACACGCTTACACACACTCTGTTGAACTGCCAGAAAGTTTTGGCTACGCAACTCAAGCCTTTTGCACACATATAGAAAATATGCTGTCATATGTGCGGATCGTGATGAATGATGCCGCGCCAATTGTTTGCTACTTGTTTGTTCACTGTTGTTGTTTTTGTTTGCTTGTGTGTGTGTGTGTGTAAACAGAGGGCCAAAGCATTGGCAATCCTCTACACGCCCACTTAAGTCCTTTCGAGCGAGCCTATGCGAAGAGCAGTAAACAGTCTGACATGACAAGCCAAGCAGAGGGAAAGAGGTTGGGGGTTGACTATGACGTACGAGTAGGAAATGCGAGCGTAGCTGTCAGTGTGGCCAGGCTTCTCTGTTTGTATGCCAGGCTGTAATCGCTAAGCGATTTCGTGTACCCCTTAGCCCCTTCCCCCTTTACTTCTCCTGCTGCTGCCTGTCTTTGTTTGCTCGGTACAAGAAAAGTAATTTTATGTAATTTGTTAAGTAATATCCTACATTGTGTATGTGTGTGTGAGTGTTTGCCTGCATGTCTCGGCAGGATGTGGCTACGTGGCAGGCTTGCTGTGTGTGCGTGTGTGTGCTTGGAGGGGATTTACAGTTTGCGGCTGCTGCAAGTTAATTAGAAAACGAAAACGAAGACGACGACGACGAGACGAAAATTGAAAGATGGAAAACATCAAAGTGCGGCAGCTTAAAGCCGGTTAATGCCGCAGCAGCAGAGAGAAACGGTAAGAAAGAGAGAGAAAGAGTGAAGGAGAGAGTGAGAGAGACAGAGAGATAGCGGGAGAGAGGGGAAGAAAGAAAAAGCTTTACTGATTAAATTCGACTAACAAAACATGCAATTTAATTTTGCAAATCCAACTGTTTATACAGCCCCAAAAATGTGACAAATTGCCAGAGCAGACACAAAGCAGACAGTCTAAGAGAGAGTGGGAGGGATATAGAGGGAGAGAGAGAGCGGGAAAGGGATGCCGCCTTTTAATTGTCTCTCGCCTTGACAGACGCGTGCGACAACATGTGGCATGAGTAATTATGTGTTGTTGTTGCTGTTGTTGTTGTGGCAGGCAAAATCAAATTGTTGTCAAAGCAAAACAACAACAACAAGTAGCGAAAGCTACAGTTCAGATGCACGACCGTAAGATACCCTGCACTTAACTTTGCAGCAACAAAGTTGTAGTTGCTTGACTTAATGGACTCGTCTAGTAAACCTGAGTCAGGGATCTGCCACACCTTCTTATGCCTCTAACATACATTTGCACAAACTTGGCATACCCTATTTCGACCATATTGAATGGTTGTAGGGTATAACAACTGCGACGCGTCAAGCTAAACACAGCGCAACAGCAATTACAAATTTTGCACTTTTATGTGCCACGCCGCAAATTGTTTGTACGTGTCGCCATGCCAGCAGCAACAACAACAACAACAACCACAACAAGGGCAACAACAACATAACAAACAACAACAACAACTGCTACTGTAGCCCTTTTGCTTGCTGCTTGGTTTCTTTCTAATTGGAAACGCTGCAAATGAAAATCAATGTACGACGCTATTCGTGTCCTTTTTCTTTGCTTTGGTTTGAGTAATTAAACACAATCAAATAGAAAGGGGTTAAGGCAGCTTGCTAGTAAATCCTGCAGACGCTTCCAAGTCGTCTTAATCCACACATAGCAGCAACACGCACACACCCCCTACATACACACAAATCAATTTCAGCTGCTGCGGGGCATGAAAATGAAGCAATAAATAAACGTTAATTGGAAGTGATGAACGAAAGGATATGCTGGGTCCACCCGCTGGCAACAGTTACAGGTCACGGCAGGGGAAGTAGTGAAACACCAAACCCTACCCCCTAACCCCTTAACCTGCCCCGTCTTCCTCGCCTCCTCCTTCGCACTGAACCGCAAAGTGAACTCACATTGCCTGCTCCGAAAACTCTAATCAAATGTCAATACTTTATTCCCTAAAACGACAACATACGAGCCAAATAGAGTTGCCCCTCCCCTCTCTACATCTATAGAGTGTGCGAGCGTGCGAAAAGAAATATATAACCTAGAAGTAAATCTCTACGAGCTAAGCCAAGTCGAGGCTCCTCCCACACACACGCACGCGTCCTTGACTTGGACCAGGGGAAGCCATTAAATGTGCTTTTTGGCCAATTATTACGCGCGATTTATGCCTTTATTTGTCAACAAAGTAAGCGGGAATCGAAAGAGAGAAAGAGAGAGAGAGAAAGAGAGAGAGAGGGACAGAGAGTGGGAAAGAGAGTGGGAAAGAGAGAGCGCCTGCTTGGTCAACGAGCGTGTAATGTTTTGCTGCGAATGACGCTGAGTGGATTATTCGCACAGCTCTATAGCTAACGTAAGCTATATATGGCAACACACACACACACACACGCACGCACACTCGAAGATAGTCCATACCACACGCACGTCTGCACCACATGCCTCGCACACACACCCCCACCATAAATAATTGATTGCGCCACTGCAGCGTTTTGATATATTGTTCCCTAAGTTGCTTGCACAATGCACACTAGACAACAATAAATTGCAGCAAAAGCTCTCAAGGATTGCATTGCATTTGAAAGTGGATTTAGGGGGGAGAGGGGAAGAGCGAGAAACAGCGAGAGAGAGGGAGAGCAAACTGACACTTGGCTTGCAGTTTAATTACATGTGGTTGCTGTGGCTCTTTGGGATTAAGAAATTTGAGAATGCTTGAGGCAGTATAAGAACAATTGCTTGGTATTTTATTTATACTGCAAATATAAAACTTACTTAATAGCTTTTATAGCACATTTCTTAAAGACTATATACTTAAGATATTATTATATATAAGCAATCTCTAGAAACTTTGCAGCTTAATTCATTTTGCCTCATTTCATTTTCCATGAGAGTTTTCATTTGATGGAATTTTTTCTTATAACATTTTTCAAATACTAAACAAAAAATAAATTTTTAATAGTATTTTTAGTATATTTTTTATAGGACTATACTCGCTAATCGCTTGCACCTTTTTCTCAGCTTATTTCACTTTGCCTCAATCTCATTCAGCCTGCACACTCAGCGTAGATTCCCATGTTTTCATTACTCACTGCTATTTTTATGAACAGCTGTAAACAGCACTTTTTTGTTTAAATTAATAATGTAAAAAAAAATTAACAACATTTTCAACAATAAATTGACTTTTTATTGTTACAAATAATCACAGAACTGATACAAAATTAAATTTGTGAACATTCATTTACTTTTTGATATACAAAATTAAGTTTAAAGTTGCAGCTAATGAGCACTGCTATTTTTGTGAACACAGCTGTATATCGACTATATATTCCTAAACACCCAACACATATATATCTTTAAACCCTATAAAGCACCTTCTATCATTTCATTTCCCCCCACTTAGCTTTAACCTCACTTTCTTTGCAAATGAAAATTTTTCAATTTTAATTTTTGCCCATTTCTTTTCTCTCTATTCCTTTTATTTTTAGCACAAGAATCTGCGAAAAATGATAATAATAAATCACAAGGTAAAGCATAATACTTCGATATAGTTATATAAGTAGATATATTTGTAGATAGTTAATAGTTGTAGTTGCATGCGGAAATTACACAGACTTAGTTTAGTGCGCAGCAAAAAGCAATTTAAATTGATCATATTTCATCAAGGCGAAGGCTTTCAAAATGTCATTAAAATAGATGTCATTGTTGCTGTTGTTGTTGTTGTTGTAGTTGGCTGCCTTTGTCAACAATGTCTTCATCGTCATCGTCATCGGCATGCTAAGCCGCCCCCTGCCCCCTTCTGGGTCTGCCTTGTCCTGCCTTGCGCCGAGTGCAGGCGACAGGGCAAAAGTAATGACAAAACGCAGCGGGTTATCATTTTCATATTGAGACATTTGCGAACTCTCAGCTTAGACGGTCTGCAAGGGCAGTCGTAGAGAGGGGGAGGGGAGGGAGCTCTGCAATATTGAAAATCCCCCTTGGCATTGGCGCTGCACTTGTCTGGACCGGCTTTGGCTTTGGCTTTGGCCTTGTGCCTTTTCGCAGTCGGGCGTTTTTGTTATCATCTTTGTAATTGAATTCGGCAACAACACAATAAATTTTAGGCACTAAACGGGCAGAGGGGGAGGGGCAGGGGCAGTAGAAGGAGTTAAGGGGGGAAGAGAGAGAGTTGGTGTGTGTCTTGGCTCAAAAAGGGCTGGCAGAAAACGGAGCAAAAAGAGAAAATTTAATTTCTTGCCTGAATAATAAATCACAAACATAACAGCGCGCAGGCCGAAGGAAGAGAGAGGAGAGGGGAGGAGAGAGAGGGAGAGGGAGGAGAAAGAAGAAAGGGACAGCACAGGACAAACAAATAAAACAGCGCAAATGTTTGCGCTGGAGGACACTTGATGTCGCCAGAGAGATAAAATCGCACGAGTGAAGGGGTTGTGAAAGGGGAGGGAAAGAAGTAGAAAGAGAGGGAGATAGCAATATATGTGTGTGTGACAGAGAGGCCGACATTCTGTTTGTGTTGTGCCCACGCGTTGCTGCCCAATTTGAAATGCGTTGTCGATGGCTTTCGCTTGCGCTCGGCCATTGCATTTATCAAAATGTTGCCTTTCCTGCCGCACGGCCCCAAAGTGCAGAAGGAAGCAGTGGTAGCACTTCCTCTTCCTGTGCACACCCCCTGTTCTGTCCCCTCCCCCTCACACAAACATACGCATATTTTATATATTTGCCGCAGCAGTTGAGCTACTTCTTTGCCTGCGCGGCCCGAAAAATGTTTTTTGCTTTATTAAATTTTTACGCAAATGCGCGACACGCGCATATGAATAATAACAATAACACTAGCACGATGCGGGGAGGGGGCAGGGGGGTGTATACGACTAGCAAATACCCCTTGGGGAGGGGAGACAAAGAGTGCGCGGCAACAGTTTCAGTTTGAGTGCCTTCAAATGCAGCTGAATGCCTTATGAAAGTGGATAAAGAAGCAGAAATATAGAAAGAGAATGCACAACTAGCACATACCCTGTAGTTGTATGTAGTCAAGGCTTGCTTAGTGTATATAGAACTGATGTAGTTGGAAAAGTTATAAAAAAGTTCTCAACTTGTTGCTTGCCTAGTCCAGCTTAGCTACCCCTGGTCAATTCACATTACAGGGTATAGCCAACTGTCACAGACAACACTGTTGTGGTCACATGGAGCAGTACAACAAACACACTAAAAAGCAGAACGTGTGCGCAGGGGGGTCGCCTCGAACTTATGCAAATAAAAAAGTAAAATTTTTATATAAGGCTCACGTTTTTTTTATTGGCAATACACTACTTGAAGAGGGGTAGGGAGAGGGGGTGTGGCAGCACCCTAACTGACCCAGTGTGTGCTGTGATTTTTATAGGGGGGCAGGGAAAGGAAGCAGAAGACTTGCCATAAATAACGCAGCAAAGCCAAAAACAAATACGGGTAGTAAACAGAAATTGCGTATAATATGCAATAATGCAAAAGGCCAACAGTGGCGAAAGGTGGGCGTGGCAGGGGTAGGGGAGAATACTGCGAGGTGTGGGCGTTGCATATGCAAAGGAAGCGAGCGCAGAAGAAGCTGCTGCTGCGGGTCGCATGTGTAAGCATGTGAGTGTATGGGAGTGCGTGCATGTCTTTGCGTGTTTCTGCATGTGCCTGTGCCTGTGTATGTGTGTGTGTGCGTCTGTTGCGTGCCCGTGTTTGCTCGGCTTTAAGTCACAGCAGGACGTGACATCCTTGCATAGCATTTGCATAACTATGACCAACAGGAGACAGCAACAGTAGCAGCAGCAGCAGCAGCGACAGCCCGCCGCGACATGCCTCAGCTACAGCTCCGCTGCTTCCTTGCTCCCTCTCCTTGTGCTCCCCTTCCTTCCCCCCTTGCTCCTCTCTCAGTGTCTGCTGCTCTAGCGCCCGCTATTTTTATCATTTCCGTTTTTTGCAGCATGACACATTTTTCGCGCTGCTTCATTTTGCGCTCTTTTGGCAAACACACACAGAGAGAGACAGGCACACACACACACACAGCCAGTAATACACACACACAGCGACATCGTAATGCGCTTGCATAATTTTCATTGTTTTCATTTTACACGCGAAATTTCTGCACTCTGGTTTTTTCTTTATCATTATCATTGTATCTCGCTTGCACGCGCTATCTCTCTCCCTCTCTCCTTCCTTTCCCTGTTCCTGTCCTTGTTCGCTTTATTTTGTGTACACAGTCGTTTCCTGTTCTGATTTCTGTTTACATTTCAAGTTATTCGCTCGAGAGATTTTTAGTGTGTAAAGTAATAAAACTTAAGCATGAAGGCGTTAAAAGGCAAAGCCAAAGGAGTACAGAAGGGGAAGGAAGAGAGCAGAGGGAGAGAGTGCAGCAAGGCAGCAAGCAGAGTCGCCAAGGGAAACCCCACCCCACCCCCACTCCAGCTCTTTCGAGTGCACCACTAAAACTGCTCATATAACTTTATGCGTGCGCTGTAAAAGCGCCAAGTAACCGATTTTATGGCATGAAGCGTGAGCAAAATATCAGAAAGTAACCAAAGAAAGCAGCCAAGTGACCCACTGAGAGAGGGTAGTGAAAGGCAGAGAGAGATAGAGAGAGAGGCTAAAAAGAAACACAGATAAGGCAATGGCAGGTTTCATAAATTTGGAGCAGCAAACAGATTGCTGGAAGATATTTTGATGCAGTTTATGGATAGTTTATGGAACTAGATACGCTTATATTGTACAGTATATAAGGGAGATAAGGATAGTCCTGTAGAGGTAAGCAATACTTTATGGACCTCAGAGACACTCTGAAAGCTGCTTGAGACTGATGGTATAGCAAACTTTAAGAAAACTTCAAGGTTAGCTAGGAAATGCAAAGGATTGCGATAGTTTTGTAGACGTATCGATAGAATTTATTATGGTGCAGTTTAGAAATAGTTTTTGGAAGAAGATGCTATAATATTCTAGAAAATATAGAAGAGACGATAGTTTTGTAAGGGAGACGATAGTTTTGAAGAGGTTTGCAATAGTTTATAGACCCTTAAAACACTACAGAAAGCCTCTTGATATTTATGCGATAGTTAACAGAATATTTCAAAGTAAATTTGGAAATGGGAAAGGGCTATCGATAGTTTTGTAGGCCTACGCGATAGTTTATTACAAGACAGTATAGTCAATTTAACAGGCTGTACTAGGTGCCATGTTTTAGAGATAGTTTAACTTTTTCTTTAATTATTCGGAAAACTAAAAGAAGTCTTCGGTTTAATAAGAAAGTTCGAAAGTTTCAAGTGTTTATTTTAGCACAATCGATAGTAACTTGCAAACTGTTGACCAATCGATAGTTTAGCCAAGTTTTTTAATAAATTTCTTTGCCAGAATCTCATCTAAATCAACATATTTTCTAAATAACTATTTATAGCATTCAAAGGTTAAACAATTCAATTGAATCTGCCGTTGCTATGACAATTTCCTTCTCCACAACGGATATCCTGTTGCCCCAGTTTTGTGCCCCAATCGATATTAGCCCACATGAAGCAGCGTCTGTGCCAAGCTTTTGCCATAACCATTACCCGATTTCGGAGTGCGCACATTATCATTGCCAAATAATGATTATCGCCAGCGTCTTTGATACTCGATTGCCTGCGGCATTGTTGGCACAGCTCAGAATCTCTGGGTCTGGGTTCAAGTCGAGAGTCTGGAACGGCTGATAATAATCATGAGAGAGTGTAGAGGAAACTTTCTAATATTGGCAACGCCGAACGTGGTTTTTTTCGGCAATTTTACAGCCACTTTGCCAATGCTCAGTCAATTTTTGCAAATCATATGAGAGAGTGAGCGGAATCTGCCAAGACGAACGAGTGCCAGGAGTGAGTGCCAGAACTCATGTGGATGATGATGATGATGCTGAGTCCGAGGCTGAGGCTGATGCGAAGGCTGATGACATGCGAGGGCGGAGACTGACAGACGACAAATGCTCCAGGGGCCAGACGTACTACTAGGCTTGTCTGCTCGAATTTTTTTATTGAAGTCTGCACGGCTTTTTCTCTCTCTGTTTTCCTCTTTTATTTGGCTCATTTATGGCGCATATTGCGCATTTAATCGTCGTCCGTCGTGGCGTATGTTATGGCGCTTCCTTGCGAGCTTCTAATACGCTTTCATACATATGCCATGCCATGCCACATGCCTTATTCACAGTCGGATTAGCTTTCAACGTAGCCGGTGCCGTCTGTGTCTGTTTGTCTGTCCCTCCACTCCGTCCCTTTCCTGCCTGTCCATGCAGATAACATTTCATATGCTTGGCAAGTTTGCCCAAAGTTTTTGCTCGCACAATCAGCTGCTGTTGAATTTTTAATTTTTATGTTAGTAATTTCTCAACATTCGCTTGCAGACAGAGGGGGGAGAGGAGGGGCAGGAAGCTCCTCTGGGCGAAACATCTTGTGCGCGCATATTAAATTTGTTTTATTTATTTTCGTTTCGCATTTCTTTTTTTTTTTTTTTTTCGGGTAGAAACGTTACTGAGTCGCGTAAGCGAAGTTTTTACTATGGTCCCCCACCTCCTGCCGGCTCCATTGACTGTTTCAGTTATGTGCATACATAAAAGTCAAATTGGACGCCATCGAACTGGGTTACAGAAGCCCAAAGGCAAAGATTAAACTGGCGCAGAGCAAAGGTGAACTAAGGCAGAAGGAAAAAGGAGGCGGAAAAGGTGTAGCAAAGGGAAGAAGAAACGAGGAAAAAATTGAAGTTGAAACAGAAGTTGCAAAAGGAGTTTAAAGGGGATAAGCAGAGCAAAGCAAAGCAATGAGAATTGCAGAGTAGAGCGCAATGAGAATCGCAGAGAAGGGCGCAATAAAAACTCGACTTGAAACTCGCTGAGTAAACAGAGTAACTTGCAGTCTTTTACCTTGACTTTGCAATGCAATTGATTGCACAGCTGCCGGCACAATTGCACAAATTGTTGGCTATATAGCAAGCTATATATATACATATATATTAATCTGCACAGACAGCTAGTAAATTCTGATTGGCAGCTTAAAAATTCCAAACTAAATAACTAAAAAGGCAGCTTGTAAATATTCAACTATCTCAACTCAACAATTCATATATTAGTTTTATAAAAATCGCATAGTTTATTAGACTTGCAACGAGATTTATCGAACATAAAACTATATAGCTATATAGTTAGCGTAGCGTGTATTTGCCTAGTCGATTTTATTTATGAAATTTCACACTGGCAACGTGCAAGGCCAAAGCGACGCAAGCGACGCTTTTAGCCAGCAGTTTGCACACCCGCACACTAACACACACATACCTACAGCCAGCTGGCCATATATCATGTGCCAGTATGGCGTGTGCCACGCCCCCTTCACGCAGCTGCAGCTGTAACAAAACCAATTTACGGCAAGTGCAACTGAAACTGAGCTCAGCTCGCAGCGACTGCGACTGCGACTGTCAGAGTCAGCCACAACTTTATTATATAAATATTTCAATAAAGCCGCAATAGACACACACACACACAGACACCCGCACACACACTCGCACACACACGTGCAACAGTCGTGGGTGCAGCATCCAGCGGCAAAAAGCAAACATAATTTAAAATGTAATTAGTGCTCAAATAGAAAGCCAAACAAACAGAGCGCATGGCGTACAGCGCACATCGCACAGGAGCGGGAGCGGGAGCAGGCGTAGCCAGGTGAGCGAAGGTGTGCCAGGGTAACGCTAGTTTGCTTTGGTTACGGTTACGGAAGGGAGGGGGGGGGGGGCGTGGCAGGCGGCAGCAAATGCAAACAAATTGCGAGAGCAAATGAAAGCAGCCAGCGATGGCGACGACGGTGCTCCCCAAGTCAATGAATATCACCAGGTTACTAGGTGACCCACTGCCAACACTCTCTGGACTGCAGGCCACGCCCCCACCCCCTGATACGCCTCTTCCACCTCTCAAGTGCGACTCAACTTGCAATGCATTCAATTACAAGCTGGTTGGCAGTGCAGCAAAACTTTGTCCTAGACCAACTTTTCAGGGGAGTCTGTGTTACCTGTAGGCGTCACTCCCTCTGCCCCTCCCTTCCCCCTCTCCCCTCCTCCTCTGTGCCTGCTCTTTTGTAACCATTTTTTATTATTTTGTGCTTGCTGCATTCGATTCCGTTTCGGGTTTTTTTCGGTGCGGTGTCAAGGCCCGCAAGCCTGTTACGTACTCTTTGTTCTGCTGCTCCTCCTGCTGCCCCTCCTGCTCGTTCGATGCTCCTGATGATAATGATGGATAATTGCAAATGCTGATAATGATGACGTTGCGTAATGAGGAAACTTGCAAAACAACTCGACCCAGCTCGACTCGACTCGCTGCTCATTATGCAAAATCCAAACAGAGCGAAGCAGCGGAGAATCCTTTTTCTGGCCGTGTTTGCCAAGTTGTAACAGCACTCAGCGGTCCTTGGCAGCAGCAGGAGCAGCAGGATAGAGAGAGAGAGAGAGCCAGCCTCTTCAGCTGGCCATTTGTCGGCTTTTGCTTTGTTCTCATTCGTCAGAGAGGTCCCTTGCAAGGGTCACCAATTTAGTTTTAAGTAGTCTCTCTGCGCCGAGGCACTTGTACAACTCATTAAGTTGCACATTTTTCATGCTTTTCCCCTTTGACAACGCACTTTGCTCACTTACTCATTCCCTCTCTATCTCGCTCTTTCTCTCTTACAGACTGGCGCAGCACGGACAGCACCGACCATCACGATCGCGTACAGCGTCAATTGTCGGTCTCGTCGGACAGCAAACTGCTGGACGATGATATCAGGGAGGAAATGAAATACCATTCGCATGTTGTGATGCGACCCAAGAAGCCGCCCAGACCCAAATCCGAGGTATTTCTCAACAAACAGGATCCGCATCCGCGCCGCAAACGTTTTAGTGCATTTGGTGTAAGTACGAAAAAGAGAAACGAAGAATGTGAAACGAAACATTTTCTTATTGTTTTACGCAATTTTGTGCAATCAATTTTCATCAATTTCAATAACACGTGCAGCACTCGCTCTCTCTCTCTCCCACTTCCTCATACAAACCACAACTAACTGTTCTTTATGGCGTTGGCTGATTTGATAAATCCTTGTGGCCAGCCAAGCAGTTTATCAGGGCGTGTGTGTAAGCGAGAGAGAAAGGAACGTGCTGCCCTTGTAAAGTGGCAAAAAAGCATTGCATACTTTTGAGCATACTTTTTGCACAACGCTGCGCTTGCAATTCTCAAGTGGTTTTAGCACAAAACACATCAGTTTCGCCTTGCTGCGCGTAGTTCGTCATACATATTGAAAATATTTTAATCTCTTTAAAATTTGTCTTGGTGGGACCCTTTGCTTAGGCACTGAGTGTTCCGGCAATTGAATACATAGAAACGAGGTGAAGGATAACTTGAGGAAGCAACTGCGCTTGCAATTCCCAAGTTGTTCTAGCGTGCCGTGAGCTAGTACGTCGATTGCTCGCTACGTTTTAAGTGTGGCTCGGGGGAGCGATTTACTATAAGTACCCCTGCTTAGGGTGTCGGAAAACCAATAAAATGCTTGCTAAGGGTTTTTCGGTTTGTTTATCTTTCGACTTGTTTACCCAAGTGCTTGAAAAAATCGTTGACTTTCCGTTTAGTATTCATTATTTTTATTAATTTCGACTTGATATTGATTTATAGCAAACAGACACGACTCCAAGAAGGACGTGCCTACATTAATTTTAATTAATTTCGCGTTAATTAATTGTAATTTGATATTTGTTTTTAATTTATGCAAATTTTTATTAATTCCAAGGGGCGTCGGCTCGGAAAGTTGTGTCTGCCGCTTGATACTTATTTTTTTAATATTGATTAATTGCTTTACTTTTTCCTTTTTTTTTTGCATATTTAATTTATGTTGATTTTGTAGATTAAAACAACATTGCGCGTTGGAAGGGAAATAATTATTATTAATTTATGCAAATAGTAAACAGACTGTTTGAGTTTTACTTTGCATACTTTTGTGCAAACTTTTCGTTGCATACTTTTAGGCGGCGCTTTAAAGTGGATTTTCCCAATATAGATTAGCAACACTTTATCAAAGCCGACTCGTGTCTTTTAACTAATTTAACAACATTTTGTCTATCATTTGTCAGGGCGACTCACCATTTGGCAAGCAGGAAGCCTACGTCAAACTGGAACCGCTCGGTGAAGGCTCCTATGCGACAGTCTACAAAGGATTTAGCAAGTGAGTAGAACGGAACAACAACAGAAAAAAAAAAGTGTACACTATATGTCTAGTTGGGAAACCCAACTGGGTGTGCGATAAATCAAGGCAACGCCGCTTTGTGACCGTAAATTGGGTTGCCATGTCAGTGGGTTAAACAAAATTATTGCTGTCGAGCAGCGAGGAGAAGGAGTAACCCGAGTCTCCCATGAATTTTGACGAGCAAAAGCTGACAGACAGACGGACAGGAGCGGGTTGTGCTGCATAGCCCAAATCAAATGCCTTTTAAGCAAAATGTGTGACAATGCCCGCCATTTTCTCTTGATTTATTTACAAAATGCTTGCGCGACAATCTTGCCAGAGAGTGAGAGAGAGAGAGAGAGAGGCAGCATGTGCTCATTTGCCATGCAGCCAGGGGCTTCAGGCTGCTGTGTGGCACACATATACTATATATGGGGGTTCCCCATATACTACACAACTGTGTCTGGAGTCGAGTTGAGTCGACAGTCTCATTACGTTGCCCAGCGAGTTGCAGGACTCAGTTTCAGTTAGCATGCAAATGCGGCTATCAATCACAAGAGGCAGGCCAACAGAGGAAAAGAGAGAGGAAAGGGTGAAAGAGAGAGAAAAAATGGCACAAAATGACTAAAGGCAGCAGCGGACGTAGCTGCTAGCAACAACAAAGGGGCAAAAACTACATGGGCCCGGAAAAGACTTGCAAGCTCATCATTGTTGCCACAATTGTTGTTGTTGTTGTTGTTGTAGATTTGTTGTTGCTGCTGCTCCAGAATTGTTTGGCTTTTGGGTTGTGCACGCACTTTTTGAAAAAGCGGCGCAAACCCTTTTTCTTTTTTTTTTTTTTTTGATCTTTTAGGTCGCAACGAGACACAATTGAGTTGCCCTTCCCTGCTTCCTCTTTCCCTGTGCTTTGTGCGCCTCCACCCCAACTGCTTTGCCCAGTTGGCTCAACAAATGCTGCCTCATTTACGCCTTCTCTCTCTCTGATTTGTGCTGCCTGCCTGCTCATAATTTGACAAATGAGCTAAGACCCAAAACGGCAGCAGCAACAACAAGCATCGTCACCTTTTTGACAGCGCAGCAAGGAGGAGTGGGAGGGGGAGAAGGGGGAGTAGCTGCTGCTTATGATGGATTCAACAGCCTGTCAAATGCATTGGCCACGAGTCGCCTTTGCCTGCGTCTTCGTCTTGGCGCGTTGCTTTGCCTCGTGATTTATTTGACAATCATTTGCGCAGGCTGCCTGGCAGTGCCTCCACCCCCCCTTCCACCCAACCTGCCCCTGCCACTGCCTCTTACAACTTCTTGAACAATGGGCATTACGTGGAAAAACAAGAAAAGTTGTTGTTCTATGCCTTGGCAGAGCTTTTCCCTTGGCTTCTGCTGCTTCTCATTTGGCATGCAGAGCGAGCCACATGCGAAATGAGTTCCAATTAGCTTTGTTTATTCGGAATGCAATTAATTTGCTCTAATTTATCTCACTGAAAAGGCAATGGAAATGGGAGCAAGGAAAAGTAGGAAAAGGAGCAGCAAGTGGCAGAATGAGAAATAGAAATGGAAATGCAAATGAAAAAGCAATGCATGACAAGTTTTGAGTAGGTTCCTTTGCGGTCCTCTCCCTACCTCTCTCTACCTCTCTCTGTCTTCCTTGTTTCGCTCTGATTAGCTGCCTTGCACGCACCAAGCCAGATTTGGGTCAGCTTTGCTTGCTCTCCCTCTCTTTCTCTGTTTCTTTGGGCCTTTGGCCTTAGCTAATTTGGCCAAAGATTTATGCGCTACGCTTTGGGGGCCAATTTGCTGTTTGGCATTCGCATTCACTCACTCATTCATTCATTCAGTTTTGCTTGACTCGAAAGTCCCCAAAGTTTTCTCTGTTCCTTGTGTCAATTGTTAAGGATTTTTCATGAATGATTTCACTTCTATTTGACTTTCTCTCTCTCTCTGCCTCTCCCTGCAAACTTTGCTTGCTTCGCAGCACTTGAACTTTGCCCTAGCTGATTAGCATTTAGTGGGTCAACCGCTGCTGCAGCGCCATCTGGCGTGCACTAGGCGAAAGTTTCACTTGGCTTAAAGGAAACTTTTAGTCGCTTAACTTAAATCGTATTATTTTCACATTAACGGGACCCCCCAAAATACTAGCGCCTTATCGAACAGGCGCGCTGCCACGCCCACTTTGGGGATGCTGCTGACCCAGTTAGACATTATCAAGCGCTGGTGGCACTTGCTGCAGCGACAGCGACAGCAGCAGCTCATACATTTTTCATGGCACTTTGAGGTGCCCCCTTCAGCCACTCCCCCTTTCTGCGCCCCCCGAAAAAACACGCTTGTCGTGTTGTTGTTATCGTGTAATTTGCCTGAAACACTCGCAGTAGGTAAGGCAGGGAGGGAGAGAGTGGAGCTACAGCTACAGCAGCTGCTGGTTACATGAAAATTTCGCATGTCGCACGCTCACCCGCATCCTTGCAAAAGCATGTTGTGTCGCACAGGATGCGTGCCAAGAAGAGGAAGGAGGGGGAGCAGAGAGGGGGCAGAGAGAGACATAAGCTCTTTATGGCACTTGCTGCTACTCCTGCCTGTCGCCGCTGCGTAGGTTGTAAACGTGTTCGCAGCCCACGCAGACAGGCAGCCCGGCTAACTCATAAAAGGCTTAATTGATAAGGCTGCGGCTTCCCCTTGCATACGTGAAGATGTATGTAGATGCCTCAGTTTATGGCGGATATATGTGTGTGTGTGTGTGTGTGTGTATTACTGCCAAAACGACATAAAACATCAATTGCAAAGCTGCCCGAAGCCAGAAAGCTTGATGATCGCATAAAACAAGTACTAAATTGTTGCAGCAACCGAAGGAAGAAGCAGGTGAAGAAGTAGATAAAGCAGGCAGAGATGCAGAGCAAGGATGAGAGGCAGATGAGGAAAGGCTCTTAAGTTCTTGGTGAAGTGCTTAATGATGGCATTAAATTTAGGCAATACCTGGAGGGGGTGGAAAATAACTTAGAAATTGATTAAGTTTTGAGTGGGTTAAGGGTATACGAAATGATTATAAAATTAGAGAGGGGTAGCTGCTTTATTTTGCTATATCCATATGCGATTTAACATAGGAAACTATATCATAGCGAGGTAAAATAAGTTTAAGATCTTGTTATGTAAAGATTCGCTTGTTTTTCAGGCTTGTTTATAACTTGGGGATATTCTTTTTAGTCTACTTAAAGAAATCTACCTAGTTTCCTTAGTCAAAAAAGGGTAGCTGTATTATTCCTATATCTTTAAGTTATATTCACATTATGAAACAAATCTTGTAAGAAGAAGTTCAATTTAAGATTGAATTAGTCCTTGTCTTGCAGAACTTTGTGTACTTAGGAGCTTTGCTTTTTGAGGAGGAGTTTTCCTTCGGTTTTCCTTACTCAATTCACTTCGGAATACATATGTTAGTTTCAGATAAGCTTAGCATATTCTTGCATTAAATACTTCTATCTTCTTTTGCTTCTTCTTCTTTGCTTCTTTTTCCTACATTAAGGAATATCTGTCAAGAGTTCTCCTGCTTTCCCCATACAAGTCTTCAATCCTGCCCAAATTACCCCGCCTCGTAATCGCAGTTAGTTTGATTATCTATCACTTGGGTTAATGTGTTCATTTTAAGCTCATTTAGCATCCATCCATGTAGCCATCTATTGCAGAGTAGCATTGCCTCGTTAACGCCTGTCATCATCATTAGCCAACTCGTCTCTCATTATTAACCAAGTTGAAACACTTTGCCAGCTTCGAAGCTGAACTAAGCTGAGTTGCGTTGCCAGCTGCCAATTAGCTGGAATCGCGCACAGAATTAGCGTGCTCTCTCCCTCTATCTGCTCTTTTAGTCTGCACTTTGACACATTCGAGTGGCCTAGAACACCTTACCCTCCTCCCTCTTTCTCTCTCTCTCTCTATAGCTGTCTCTCTTTTGGGGTCCATAAAAACTTTGCTAAATTTTCGCATGCACTCGCCAGGCCAGCGCAAAGTCAACAAAACTAAAGCGTCTACTTTACGATGCCTTTGGCTCGTTTTGGGTGCGCCTACTTTCGGGGGCAGTTGCTCCTCCAAGTTGGAGTCGGACGGCGAGTCAATTCCAATTAGAATTTCGCCAGAGTTGCTCATAAATTGTCGACGTCTGCGTCGCAGTGTCAAATAATTTAACCTAATTTGACACTTCAAATGTTGCGGTAGCCTGGAGGCGCAGCAAGCGGGAGATGTCTGGGAGGGATTTGTGTCTGTGTACGGGCCTTAGCCCAATTTAAGTGCTGTGTGCCGCATAGCTTTGCGTATTTTTGTTGGGCTCATTATGTCTGTTTAATGTATACGAAGCGGAGAGAGAGAGAGCGACAAGGACATTTCTGTGGGTGGCGCCAATGGCCTGCGGTGCCGTTAGAGGTCGCTCAAGGAAGACGACTTCTCCTTCGGCCTGTTACTGTGAATTTGCACGCCTAATGCCGTGTTTGGGGTTTTGGACAGCTGTTAGCGGGAGGAGAAAGGAGGAGAGGAAGCAGTAGCAGAAGTAGAAGACGGAAAGGAGGAGTAGAAGTCAAGGGAGGCGCTCCTCTGACTTGTGTATTTATCTTATTAATTTCTCTTCACGTCCCTTTTCCTTCACAGATTAACCTACCAGCGTGTTGCACTCAAGGAGATTCGTCTGCAGGAGGAGGAGGGTGCTCCCTTTACGGCCATACGCGAGGCATCGCTGCTCAAAGAACTGAAACACAGCAACATTGTGACGCTGCACGATATTGTGCACACACGCGAGACGCTGACCTTTGTCTTTGAATATGTGGTGAGTAACCCAAGGATAAACCCACCTGATTCAAGCAACTAATAAGAATCCTTGCTCCTTTCCCCCCTAGAACACCGATCTATCGCAGTATATGGAAAAGCATCCGGGCGGACTGGATCATCGCAATGTGCGTCTGTTCCTCTTTCAATTGCTGCGCGGCCTATCCTACTGCCACAAGCGTCGTGTGCTGCATCGCGATGTTAAGCCGCAGAATCTGCTCATTAGCGATTGTGGTGAACTGAAGTTGGCCGATTTTGGTCTGGCACGTGCCAAAAGTGTGCCCAGCCATACGTATTCGCATGAGGTGGTTACGTTATGGTACCGTCCACCAGGTAAGTGTAGGGGCGAAGCTAAAAGAGATACAGCGGAGTAAAATTATTTGAAATTTGCGATTTTTGTGGGCGGTGGGCGTGGTAGCCAAAATGTTCGCTGAGCTTTTTATGGCTATAACTTATAGACAACTGCAGGCGAAGTTTGACGTCTCTAGGTTTTATATCAGCTGAGTTCTCTGCGTTCATACAGACAGACAGACAGATAAATGCTTATATTGAGTGTTTGTTTACACTAGGCAAGTTGTAGACCCCCTGGAGGGGTAGATGCTTGTGATCTCCTATCTCTCTATCTCCTTCTCTTTCTCTCTTCACATTTGCAATTCAGAAAATTCGCATGGAATTCTCTCCCCTTCGAAGCTATTTCAAGTGTGATCGCATCATTCGCAGTACCCGACCAGGTAGCTGCCTTTGCCTGCTGCTTGATTGTTTTGTGTTTTTTCCAAGAATATTTTTCATTAGCGCCGCGAACGGAAATCGGTTTAATTTAATGCCAGACTAAACAGACAAAGCGAAAAGTGTGCAAACAATTGCGAAAACAATTTTGCGTTAATATGTGCAAAGCAGAAGAAGATTGAGAAAGAAGAAGCAGCAGCAGAAGAGTTTTCTTTCAGCCAACTTTGCGCCTTTTACAACATAAATTTCCCATCAATTTGCAGCGATAAATTGCTAAAAAAAAAAGCAGCTAGAAAAAAAGCGAAGAGAAAAAGTTAATTTTTTAATATGCAATTCCCGTAGAACAAACAGGATAGCAGCGACAGTGGGTGTAGCGACTGACCTCAGCTTGGGGCAAGTCAAAGCATGTTAAACAAATTTAATCTGCACTTCTTAGAGCAGAGGCCAGACAGGGTAGCAGGAGGGGGAGGGCAAGGGGGAGTGACTGGTGTAGCCAGCAGCAAAGCGGATGCATGCAAAATGGGCGGATGTGGTTGGTCAGCAGCAGCAGCAGGCAAGGAAGTAAGAGCAGAGGAGATGAAGAAGAGCAGCAGTAGAAAGAGGGAGTAGGTGGTGTAGGGAGCGTAGCTGCCGGGGGGCAGTGCCAGCCATAGCTGTAGCCGTAGCCGTAGCCATAGCCGTTTTGCCTGTTGGATTTGTGTGGCAGCTTTTTACCACCTGTACAACTTTGTTAGACCCCAAACCGAGATAAGCGTTAAGGCAAGCTGCCTGTATCTCTCTCTTTCTCCTGCTCTGCTTGTCAGTCAGTATGTCAGGCTGTCATGCACCCTTCCTTTTCCCCCTTCTCAGTTCGTGTGTGACCTCTTCTGTTTATTTATTTAAAATTGCAATTTATTTTCATACAAAAAGTGCATTTACCTAACGAAGCAAGTTGTCTCCCTCTCTCTCTCTTCCTCTCTAGATGTACTGCTGGGCAGCACGGAGTACTCAACGTCGCTGGACATGTGGGGCGTCGGCTGCATATTTGTTGAGATGGTCACTGGGATGCCAACGTTTCCGGGCATACGTGATACATACGATCAGCTGGACAAGATATTCAAATTGCTGGGCACGCCCACTGAGGATACGTGGCAGGGCGTAACACATTTCCCTGGCTACAAACCGCACAAGTTGGGTAAGTGAATTGGCCATGGGGGTTTCTGTTTTTTTGTGCTGGCTTAACTAATTTGTGCCTGTTTGCCAATTTGCAGGTTTCTATCGACCACGTAAACTGGGTCACAATTTTCCACGGCTGTACGACATCATCGAAGGCGAAACGATAGCGAACGCTTTTCTGCAGCTCAATCCAGAGCAACGACTCGGCGCCGATGAGGCACTGCAGCATCCTTACTTTGCGCAATTGCCAAAGAAACTCTACGAATTGCCAGACGGTGAGTCTGTCTAGGACAAATTAAATATATTAAATATTTACGTGAAGCAGTGGAAAACCAATTTAATTGCGAACACACACGAAGTTGTTTGTCTGGCAAAAGTTTATGGAAGAGGAGCGTAAACAAAAGGCCTGCTGCGAGGGGGAGGGCAACTTCATTTAAGTTTAGCGACAACTCTGGCTATGCTGGCAGTTTCCAAATTCCTCCCTCTCTCTGTTTGTTGTTGCCTGTATCTGTTCTGTTTAACTTGTGTTTACTTTTGCCCATTGTCAGTTAACGGTAATTACTTTATTTTTGGCGTTTTAATTTGTCTACGCGCACAAAGTTTGCTGGCAACAAGTTGCAAGTTGCCTAGCAGCAGCAAACTCTATTGAAACAAGTTAACAGAACTACAGTAGTTGGTGGCCGAAACTAATATACACTTTGGCTAAGAAACATGTCAACAAAGCAGACGCTGTAATGCTCTATAATACTCTGCCTTCTCCGCTTCTTCCACTAACGATTTGCCAAGCTTATTGAATGCACTTAAATCCACTTATTAGCTGCAGCTTTATCGGTTTATGCCCTGGCTATCATTAGTCAAAAGCAAGTAGCTGCTTTCTCGCTTCCTCTCTCTCTATCTATCTCTCTCTTTCGCTGCCTCATAAATCCCTAGCTAAATCCCTGGCTAAAATCGTTGACTTTAAAAACAATTTAAGCAGCAGCTCAAGTATCTTTTCAGCTGGCCATGCATTAATTAGACTTAAGTATCTCTCCCTCACTCTCTACTCTCGCTGTCTCGCTCACTCCGCCTGCAAATTGCAATTGTAAATGTATATGGAAATGGCCACATGCACAGAGAGAGAGGAATGGGAATGGAATGAAATCCCATCGAAGTCTGCAATTTGCCAAGTGCAATTGCGCTGCCATTCATAGCGAGAGAGAAGGTGGAGCAAGGGGTTGCTAGAGGGCACTACGTGGCCGGAAGGCCATCTCTGCTCTGTCCTGCGCTGATCTGCCTCCCAGGCACGGGAGTTATTCCCAATTGCAGCGACTCGCCGCTGTGGGCAATGAATGAAATACGTCGACAGCAGCTCTTGGCTGCGTCAGCAGCTGCACCTTAATGAGTTGGGTGGGGTGGGGGGTTGGGGGGTTTAGGTCAGCTTAATGTGTGCTTAAAATGTGATTAACGGTGATTTGTAAACACAGCCAACCAAACGCACAACCAAACTAAACATGCATCCATCAAAGCAGCCCGGCCAAAACTTTTGGAGTTTGAAATATGCTAATTTCGCTCGTAATTGAAATCAGTGCAGCAGGCGCACAGGTGCAACCATTCTCCACCTCTCTCTTTCTATCTCTCTCTCTCCTTCTCTCTCTCTGCTTATTTGTTCATTAAACATTTTGCTCTCTGGCGCAGTTTAAACAGTTTGCAACGCTGGAATCAATTAAAACGCAACTAATGTGCGGCATTTATCATGGCAAGCGGAAGAGGTCAATGCACACGCACACACAGACACACACACAGAGGGGGTGTATACGGCGTAAACCGCAGCAGCCCCAACCCCGCACAGTGTGAGCTCTGCGGCCACAGCAGGAAAGGGAAGGGGGCAGGGGGAAGTGGGCGAATCGCTTGCATAAAATTTAATTTGCATTCGCATTTTAATTGTCAGTTTTGCCGTCGCGTCATAATTATATGTAGTATTTTTTGCACTTTAATTAAAAACAATAATATTATTATGTCATGCAACATTTACATATGTTACTCACACTCGCTCTCTCTCTCTCTCTCTCTCTCTTTCTCCTGCAGAAACCTCAATTTTCACCGTGGAAGGCGTGCAACTGTATGCGGAACCAAATCGACAGAATAAATGAAAATTAAAGCAGGTCCTCTCAGTGGATGGCGTACGTTTCTATTGTTAGACCAATACCGATCTACAACAGACCCCAGGAATAACCCAGGCAACCAGCAAACCTATCCAACAACAACAACAGCAACAATAATCGGCAGCCATAATGAAAAATGTGTAAAGTTCATAGTTCGATTTGAATTGAATTGAGGGAGGGCAGCAGCAGCAAACAAAAGCCTGATCTAGATCTAGATCAGACTGCGCAGCATTAGCATTTCAGTCAATATCGTGCCTGAACGTTTAGTTTAGTTCTTTATGTTAGATCTAACTTAGGCTCTATCCCAAAGCCGGGATATACTCAGCTTAGTCAAATTTGTTTTTGCAAAAAAAAGCTCAGAATTTTTTCTATAATTTTAATTAAAATTATACTAGGCACTCTACAGATAACTATACTATATTATTATATATGTTTTTCCAAATCAAATTGCAATAATTTTCACTGTGTGCATGTGCGAAAATGTTTTGTGTTTCATTTTGTTCAGATTGTAAATGATCTATGTGTGTGTATGTTCAGCTTGAAATTGTATGTGTTTTTGCTTTATAGTTTATAAAGTTTGTAAGCCAGGAAAAGAGTGCTGTCCAGATTGTTCCGTATTCTAAAGTAATATCTTCTCTGGGCAAGCCGAAGACAACCTATGCAATTAAGTTGAAAGTTTGCAACAGAACAAACTCCTAACTAACTGTACTTTTTGTCTGTTCTCTAAGCAATAAATTTTGAATTATATATATATATGTCTAGTTTTATAATTATACTCGATCTAACTGTCCGATAACTTGCTCAAATTAATGGAAATTAACTGCAAGAGTATTGAAGCTTCGGCGCACCGAATGTTTGCTCCTCATTGTGCACACTATATAAACTATTATAATTACTATTATTATTATTATAATTATTATTATTATTATTATAATTTTGTATTTTTAATGCTTCTTTGACATTAAAACAATTTGCCGCGCTGTTTAAGTGATACAATTTTAATGATTAATGCAAATACGATTAATAAATGAATTTATGTATAAACAGAGAATAAAACTAAATCATTTATACCATATATGAGTTCGCTTTTAATTTGTTTATTTTTCATTTAACTTATATATTATAGAACTTGCTAATGTTGCTGCCTTAACTGCTGGGGCAATTGAAATTATCGAAACTATTAGCCATAATCAGTTAGCTTAGCAACCTCACCGAGAAACCAGCCCTGAAAAAGAGAGGACGTGGGTTTTAGTAAGATAGTTCATAGAATAACAACAACAGCAACAACGCGAACAATTTTGCAGACAATTTAAAGGAATAGTTAAACAATTAACACTAGCATTGAATAGTAGTAACAAATTTTTAGCAAAGAACCGAGCAAATCAATTCTAAAGAACAGCAAACTAAAGCTAACATTAACAGATAAAACTAATCGAAGTATTTTACATAGAGTCTTGTAGTAAGTGACAAACCCAAAATCAATCCAAATTTCCAAAAGTTTTAAGAAACGTAACAAACGAACACGCAAGATGAGAGGACAAACAGGGAGAAGACGAAAAAGAAGAAGTAGAAGAGTGAAAATGATGTGCAAAACTAAATCAAAGACACCTAAAATGGTTTTGAGAAGTAAACGAATCAAAAGGAGAAGAAGAAGTGGGGGAAAACTAAATAAACGTAGAACAAAATAAACATATGTTAACAATTATTTACTTAAATCAATGCAAAGAACTCAAGCGACTTTAAACATAGTCGTAGGCCCAGAACTTTTACGAGAGAATTAAAACAAAAAAAAAACCCAACAAAATTATATCAAGAAAAACATAAACTAATCGAGTTTAGCGTAAAATTAAATAAATTAACGGAATTACGACAGTGTCAAGCGAATGTTTTAACAATATAACAAGCTACTTGCTTGAATTGCGGGCCACAAACTCTCCAAAGTCACTGTATTTGGGAAGTGGCGTTTTTAAACGCGCGCGCGATTGGCGTTTTTAAACGCGCGCGCGTTTTAGCAGCGTTTAAAAACGCGTCGAATGAAACGCGCTTATATTCTGTAAGAGAACACGAGCAAAAGTTAAAACCAACTAAAATAACAAGCGAAAAAAAACATAATGAAATTAAATGAACAAACTTTTTCTGTGATTTATGAAAAAAGTATGCAAAAGAAAAGACGAACAAAAAGAAAAGATTATAAATTAACAAAGCAGAAACAAGAGTAAACAAAGAGAGCGCGAGGGAGATTCTTAAGCACCTTTTAGCAGCTGCTGAGCCACAAGAAAATTGTTTAGTATTATTTGCTAGCAAAAATGAAGGAGGTAGAAGAGGAAGAAGACACTTGCACTTAATAAACAAAAGAAAATTCACAAATTGAAAACTGAATTTCAATTGCCAAAAATGTGTTTATCGTTGCAAAGTGTATAAACAATTCAGGCGCGTTTTGTTTGCTTTTCGGTTTGGTCTACGCAAATTCACACACGCTGAGAACAAAACAAAGAAAAAAGCAAATGAAAATCGAAATTCGAAATTGGAAAATTGAGAAACTGTAACGAGCAATGGCAATGCACATTTTGCACTTTTCCCATCCCAAGGTTACGTCCATAGTTAATAAGAGCCAAAGCGCCCAAAAGGAAACTGAAATCAAACGAATCCGTGGATAAGATAATCTCAGAAATGATTTAGTTTAGTTTTGAGTTTGAGTTGACTTGCAGACATATATGCGGTATATATAATTTGTTTTCGTATTGCACAACAAACACACGAAACGAAAGAAGAGAAAGAGTTGAGAAAGTAGTAGAAAAAGCAAGGAGGGAGGGCAAATTAAGCTATACTATATACATATATTACTAACTAAACGTAATCGCAAACCAAATCGGTAATCGGTAAGAATGTTTTTAGCTGAACGTCTGTCTCTAGTTGTATTCTATATAGTACCATATGTAGTAGTCTGGGTCTGCCCGCAGGAACGAAAGGTAAAAGAATGGTTCGAAAAAAAACAAAGAGCGAGAGAAAACTCGAAGGAAAACTAAATTATTTTTAATGCATTGAATTTGTCGTAAATATTTAACGTACCTTTGTTAAAAACAAAACAAAACAAACACACACACACACACACACACACACGCATGCAGTAAATGCGTGTAATAAATACAACTACAAAGAAAGAAAATAAAATAATATTAACTCTATTAAACACACGACGAAATTCAAATAAATCTATAAAAATATATATATAGGGGAATATGAAGAAATATGTTGGGGGTGTTCCCTAGACGCGTGTAGTTTTATGTTTACACTGTAAGCAGTTTTTGTATAGTTGAAAACGTGAACTCGCAGAAAGACGCAGCAGAAGCAGAAGAGGAAGCAGCTGAAACGTTTGAGAGTTTTAACGTCAAGAGTTTTTGTAAATATACGTAGTTGATTTCTAAGTAGCAAAAAAACAAACAAACAAACAAAAACTAAATAAAATATGAAGAACAAAAACCCGAAAAAAACTTTGAATGTTTATGATTTCACGCAAATCAAATGGCAAACTAAATACAATTTCGAATAAGTTCAACCTGTACAATAATTTAATATTAAATAAAATGCAGATAAAAACCAGAAAAAAAATTCTTTTTATTTACTGGAAATGTTTCAATTTTTAATTGCAATTTTTAGCGCTGGCGCCATTGAACTAGTTTCGCAGTCTGCGGAATTCGAGGCTGATTTGTTGTATGCGAAGCCCATCAATCTCCCTCTCCCCCTCTCCCCCTCTTACTCTGCTCTATCCATGCATTCATAAATAACAATCAAAACTCATGAGTTTCAAATGAGTGAGGCAGTATGTGCACTATGAAATTAACTCATCTGCTTTTGGGCACAGCAATTGAAATTGTGGGCGGGGGAAGAGGGAAGGTAGGGGGAGTTGCCTTAAATGTCACATCGAAAGAAATTGCTCCACAATGGCGCAAAGACCAGTTTGGGGTGTTTGTAATTATGCAGATGACATGTCTCTTTCTTTATTTAGGCAAAACTGCCGCAAAACATGCCACACAAATCCAAACAATACTTGAGTATCGATGGGCAAACACCCTGCAGGTGTAAAGTAGAGCTGCCTAGCGATGCGTCATATGGCTTACATGCTATGCTCATTTCAATAGTTTCATCTTCACTTACCGCTTACTCATTGCCCAGGCCTTCTAGAGGGTATATAGGGTTTGCTGTTCTTGCCTCTCTTTTGCTTTGCTTTTTACCAACTTTGGCTTGCGTCATCGCACAAGATGACGAGCCGCAATCAAGTTGCCTCGCTGCGCGTTCCAGCCCGGCCCTGAGGTCTATCAGCCTCGTTGCATCGCCACGGCACGACTCCGTAGCGATGCGCAGCTGCTGGCCAAGCTAAAGGTAAAAGGTTTCAATGAATGGATTAGTCGACGAACCTTCGAAAACCCATAACGGATTACAACAGTTTGATTTGCAAATTGAGCTGCAGCTACAACTAAAGGCGGAAAACTGTGTAGCAAATCATCAAGCAATAATAGATGCAATAGATATAGTATATATATATAATGTAGAGAGGGGAATTCTCTATGAAAAATCGAACCTAAGCAAACAAATTAAAATAGTTTTATGAAGTTCTACAATGTTTTTTTCAACTAATTCCCATGTTTTCATTACTCACTGCTATTTTTGTGAGCAGCTGTAAACAGCACTTTTTTGTTTTAATTAATAATGTAAAAAAAATTATCAACATTTTCAACAATAAATTGATTTGTTTTTGTTAAAAATAATCACAAAATTGAAACAAAATTAAATTTGTGAACATTCATTTACGTTTTGATATACAAAATTAAATTTAAAGTTGCAGCTAATGAGCACTGCTATTTTTGTGAACACAGCTGTATATATAATATATAGAGGGGAATTCTCTATGAAAAATCGGAGGTTTATATCCATGACGCCATCGATTTTTATTAGCTGTCTGCGGCGCCAAGAAGTATTTAATTTTTTTTTTAAAAAATTTTCAGACAATACTAAATTTTAAGAGGCATATATATATAACCGATTGCTCAGAAATTTTATTGGGAAATATCTGCAAATTATTCATAATATAAATATAAATCGAAGCAGACCAAAAACTGAGCCTGCCTTGCCAACATTTCAAGGGGAGAACACATGATACAAAACGCAGTCGTTTATGGCACACTTTGCTATAAATCGTATGAAATTATTATGCAGCCCACAATCCGCAATAATGAATAAGCAAAAACATAATATATATATATATATACATATAGCGTATGCAGCTCGCACTTACAGAAAGGCAAAGCCCAAGGGAATCTACAAGCAGTTGAGGCAGGTTTAGCCCGGCCTGAAGAATACGTGATGGGGAAGTTGAGTTATTTTCGGAGACTAACTGAGTAGTTATAGCAAGAGGCAACTGACCTGTAGAGTCGCAAAATGAGATCAAGCCAGAGTGTAGAAACCTAATATGCCTCTCAGTTGCTCGTTTGCATATGGAAATTCTATCAAGGCAATCCATCAAAGTGGTTCCCAGTCTTGCCATATAATGTCTACATTGTCAGCTTTGGCACGCTTATTGAAATGCTAAATACGGTTATTAAATACCTTGTAATTGTCTATATAACACTAGCAATTATCAGGCTAAATATCATGATTCATCTGCGCGCAGTTTGTTATCATTTCTGTATGAAATATGTTTGTATGAACTCGTTTAGCGATTGATTGACTCTGCGATGGGGATTTTTCTGGCTTGTAAATCGAAGAGCGCCTTAGGTCAAGTGAAACTGTGAGATACCCTGCAAACAGCTGCCTTAAGCGAAATTGATTTATGACGCAATTGGCTGTGTAATCTTGCTTCCGCCGGAGCTAGAAGAAGCTATATAGCATATATATTATGAATGCCGATTATGCTATGCGCTCAATAGAGTCGCAAACTGATAACGAAGAGAAGAAGAGTTTGAGAGGGTCAAAATTCCACTGAGCAATCGATACTCTCTCTCTCTCTCTCTCTGAAAAAGCTCTCTCGTTGATCTCATCGCGCTCAACTTGCTGCCAACTTTGCTGGCCGCCAAGTCAGTTGCGTTTCGTACCTCAACGCGCAAAGACGTCGCTCGATCTCAAGCTAAAATAATTCGCGCATCGATCGATCGTTTGTTTATTCTTTGTGTTTCTCGATTCGCCCTGAGTGTTTGCACAATGGGCACGGTAACAATTCGCGCTGTCTTTTTCGCCACTTTCTTGCTCTGCGTGAATCACATCTTGGCGCTGCACGAGCAGCAGCCACAGTCGCAGTCGCAGTCGCAGTCGGGTCCATCGCCAACCTTTGCTCCACCCTCGTCGAGCTGGCGTCAAAATGGACGCGGTAGTCAGCGGGTGCGTTAAGTATACGTATAACGGTATTTTTAGCACATATGCAAATGCGGCAAATTGCGGTTTAGCTTAAGACATACGTGCCGTGCCGTGCCATGTGCCGCGTCATCTTGCATTAATCGCGGCTCTAATGTCTTCCGTTTTGTTCGCCTCTCTGCAGCACCAGACAACGGCGCTGGGCGGAGCAAGCAGCACGTTTACCCAGCAGCATACAGAGATCAGGGATGTGATGAATAACCTGCACGATCGGGTCGGTATCTTGGCGACCTTGGATGAGGATCAGCGCCATCGCTTGGAAGTTATCGATAAGAAGTGAGTGAGGGAGTGGGAGAGTGGGCAGATAGGGAAGGCAGTGAAAGGAAGGGAGACAGGAACAGAGAGTGGGAAAGAGAGGGAGAAGTAGCCAGAGAGAGAGAGAGAGGGAAACAGACACCCACTGAGACAAAGACCTTTTGCCTTTTGGGCTCAGCTGCTTCTTCACTTTTGGGGGGAAGAAGAAGGGGCAGAAGTAGGCGCAGGGGGAGTAGGGTATTTCGGCAGCCTCGTCGCATAGCTTGTGGCGAACAGGTTTTGCACGCATTGCAAAGTATTTTTTTGGTATTTCGTAAAACCGGTAAACCTAAATGGAATAAAACAAAACAAGAAACAATCTTTCTGCTTGGCCTTTGTTTGCCAGCCCGTCTGTCAATTACAATGTCACCGATTACGTGTTGACTAGTGAGCGAGAGGGAGCTATAGAGGGAGAGAGGAGTATTGTGTGAGGTGCTAAGTGTGTTTATCTTGTTGCTGCTGCTGACAATGAGCCGCATTAGCAGCCGCCAATTACTCATGAAATGCGCCCCAAAATACAAAAAAGTATCTACAAGATACACGCGCAATTGCCGGCAAATTCGGCGCTAATCAAACATCAGTTGCGATTGTTGATTTAGCATATATCTTTTTCGGTTCCCATTCTGCTATTTGCCATCTGTAGCTGCTTTCGTTTTCAGCTCGAAAAAAGACATAAATTAATTTGTTTCGCTTTTGTTTACGCGCCAACTGGTTCGCAACACACACATTGCTTAGCTGCTCTGCTCTTCTTCTTCTTCTTCTCTGCTTTTGTTTGCTGCGCGTTTCGTTTATAAATGAACTGAATATTTAATAACAAATGTCACAAGACGTCAACAGAGCAAACACTGAGCTGGGTGCGATCGAGAGAGACCCTAAGAGCGTATGCCAAACATGTGCATGGCAGCTAGCTGTATCTCAAAGTATTTGTATCTGTATCTCTAGCTGTATCTGCAGCTTGTCTATGACGCGTATCTGACGCACCCTGCACATGTCTGCGGCTTGAGGCGGCCTCTAAGGGGTGTCCAATTATAGTACTCAGTGTGCAATGAGATCACGCCGCAGATATTTCATTCACAAGTGTGGAGAATATTTCATGGCAAATTTATGAACTTTGTGGGCTATGCACGCCTTTTGATCATGCAATCAGCTATATATTTCAATTCTTGGAATATAGCTAGTGATTTATAGCTGATTAAATTAGCTTTAAGTACATTTTAGTTATCTCACTTAGCATCTAATTGTGGTAGGTACACTTTGCTATGCATAAAGTACATTGGAAATTTGCAGCTGATTTTGCTTTCTACTGAATAATTTTTTGAAAAATAATTTAAACATATTTTTTGGAATTTTTTAAGTGTTTCAAAATTGGCAGTGCGCCAAAAGTTTGCCAAAGAAATGAATCATAAAATTTTGAAAGAATTTATATTTTATTAAAATATAATTCTGTGTGCTTGCTTGATCATTGCCAATGGATAATGCACTGCGCAGTCAAGTGGAATAAGAACTACAGGGTATCTTAGTATGCTACATCTACAGGGTGTCTGCAGCTTTAGTAGCTGCCTTTTCAAAGCTTTCTTTTAGAACTAAAATAACCCTAGAAATATAGAATGAAATGGCATAGATTTTTGTATGCCTTATACGACTTGCCTAAACTTTTCTATTAGAAATTTAAAATTTTAAAAATTTTTTATTAATTTTTTCAATTATTTAAATATTTTGTGGAAAATTATTTAACAAGTTTTGCGCCTTAATTTTTCTACATATTTTTCCTTATTAAATTTCTAAACTTTTAAATTCTTCGCCCCTCCCGTTGCCACACAGAGTCGACGAGCTGCTGGCAAGTAACACAGGCCGCATGGAATCGCTGAAGGCGCAGCAGGTGGACTTCACGCAGAAGCTGGCCAGTCTGGAGCACATACAGCGCATGACGCGCACCACGCTGGACGAGCTGAAAGGTGAAAGGGAGGAGGTCTTTGGGCCACGTGCGGTCAGGCAGCTCAAGTACAAGAAAAAGAATCGCGACAAGTTGAGGGGTCAGGCTTGATTTCAATTGATTGATACATTCATTGTTGTTGTTGTCTTAGTGTTGTTGTTATCCATGTTGTTGTTGTGTTTGTTGCTGCATGTGCAAGCAAAGCGATTGCCTGCCCAACTAACTCATCTCTTTCCTCGCAGAGCTCTCCCGGCAGCAGCGTCAGGCACCGCAGCAGGCACCGCAGGAAGCGCAATCAATGCCCGCCCTGGTGGCTGCCAATACGGCCAGCATCTTTGGCAACAACTCCGCCGCAGATTTTGATCTAAACTCGCGCCTGGATGCGCTGGCCACGTTGCTGGCCACCATCTCGTACCGCGTGCACGACACGCAGCAGAGCGTGCAGCAGCTGAGCAAGAGCACCAGGTGAGTGAAGCAGTCATCGCTCCCTAATCCTCACCAGCCTAACAGTTCCTCCTCCCTCCCTGCAGCAACATACGCCGCCGCTTGGCTGCACAGGCGCGCAACAGAAATGCTCTGCAGGTGCAGACTCCCGTGGCAGCGGCTCAGCTGCCGCAGGCGGAGATTGCCAGCAGCTGCCTGGACTCGTTTCTGGCTGTCAATGGCATCCTCAAGCTGCAGCCCACACCCGATGCGGAACCTTTCTATGTGCCGTGCGAGGAAGAGGGTTGGACTGTCGTCATGAATCGCTCGTCCGATGATCTGAGCTTCGAGCGCAACTGGTTGGAATACAAGGAGGGATTCGGCAATTTGGCTGGGGATTTCTTCATTGGCCTCGACAAGCTGCACGCACTGACCTCGGCCACGTTGCATGAACTGCGCATACAGCTGGAGAACTTCAAGGGCGACGTGGCCTGGGCGGGCTACGATGCATTTGCCATAAGCGGAGAGCGCGAGTCGTATGCGCTGAACTTGTTGGGCAGGTTCCAGCAGGAGTTGGTGCCCTCGGCGGGGGATTCGTTGCGCTATCAGGCCGGTGCCAAGTTCAGCACGTTCGATAACGATAACGATAACTGCGGCGATTGCAATTGTGCACAGCGATTGCGTGGCGGCGGCTGGTTTAACGCCTGCAGTCGCACCAATCTGATGGGAGTCTATCATAGCGTGCGGCCAGAGCAGGCAGGCGAGACGGGCATCTATTGGGATACATTCCAGGGGGTCAATGTGTCGCTGCGCAGCGTCAAAATACTCATACGCCCCGTGGGGCAGGAGGAGGCGCGTCGCTGAGTTGGAGGAGGAGGCAAACAAAACCTAAGTGCGTCAGCGATCGCACAAACTGCCAAACGTTCAGGGAAGCAACTAGAATGCTCTATGTAATCCCCTCTCAGTCCCACTCCCCGCTCAGTCCCTGCCACTAAGCTTACTAACCCATTTAACCCGCTATTTATGCCCAGCACTAACGAACTTGGTTAATAAACTTGCGTCACGTAGCGTCTATACCGTATGTCGTATATCGTATATCGTAGCATATCGTGTGTCTTATTGCGTCTGCCTCAATCATCGGATCGTTTAGCCACATGCACAGCTTCCTATTTAGCCTGAGCCGCAGTGGGTGCTGCACTCAGTCTGAATTGGAATCTTTGCCATGCCTAGAGCGCTTTACTGTTGGCTGCCGCTGCTCTGCCAGCTGTGGAGCGTGCATGCGCTGAGCCTGAATGCGCTGGTGGCGCAGAGCAGCATCTATCTGCAGCAGGAGGCGGCGGAGTTGCCACTGCAGCAGGTGCAGCAGCTGGAGATGCAGCAGCAATCGCTGAAGTTGATTATACACGGCTTCCTCGGCTCACGTAGTCACACTTCCATCATGCCGCTGCGAAATGGTAAGCAAAGAAGTTGGAGCAAGTGGAGCAACTGCATCCAATGTATGCTTGCCTTGCAGCCTACCGAGCGCAGGGCTATACGAATGTCTTGGTGGCAGATTGGGCGCCCGCGGCCAATTTGGATTATCCCAGTTCGCGTCGTGCTGTGGGCAAGGTCGCCTTGGTGCTGGCCAAGCAACTGGAGCAGTTTCTGGCCAGGCACAATGTGTCCCATGAGGCGCTGCATTTGATTGGGCACAGCTTGGGCGCACACATTGCCGGCCGCATAGGTAACTACTTCAATGGCAGCGTGGGTCGTGTCACTGGCTTGGATCCGGCGTTGCCGCTCTTCACGCCACGCTCTGAGGACAGTTTGCAGGCGACAGCGGCGCGTTTTGTCGACGTCATACACACAGATTTTCCCGTCTTTGGTGATCTGACGCCCCGTGGCAGCGTTGATTTCTATCCGAACTTTGGACGTGCCTTGCAGCCCGGCTGCGAGGAGGTGGATCTGCTGGCGGCCAGTAAGCTACTCGTGGAGGCCTGTGAGTGATGCAAGGCCTGAACAGCTTCAACTCTCTTTCCCGCTCTCATCTCCCTCTTGCAGATAGCTGCAGTCACAATCGCGCCGTGCTCTTCTATGCCGAGTCCATTGGGCTGCCCAAGAGCTTTCCCAGCATTCCCTGCGGCTGGAAGGCGCTGCAGGCGAGTAGAAGCTGCCTGGAGCGCTTGGCGGACTTCAATGTAAATCGCACGCAGCTGCAGGCGGGCATAGGCAGCATGAATGAGGAGCAGGTGGTGTATATGGGCGAGCAGGTGTCACGCAGGTGAGCCAAGTGCGTTACTTACTTCACTTTCTTCTGCATTTCTGCTTCTCTCATATGCTAGCGCCACCTCTTATTACTTTTTGGAAACCAATGCAGCGCCACCTTTTGGGCAAGGCGTGCATGCCAAGTTTGATTGAGTGCGAGCACAGTTTCACTCTATGAACAACAGGGGGCGCGTGGCAAAGCAAAGCAAGCAGCTGTTGAGTGGATGAACAACTTGCAGGTTATGGGCATACAAAAGCTGCTTGCTATTGCAATATAAGACACAGCATTCAATTAGTTTGCTTAGCTATTGTGAATTTTATTTCAAGTAAAGTAGTAAAAGAAAAAAAAATTAATGAAAAACGAAAACTTAATAAACAAATAAATAAATATTTAAAGCATTTACTAACCGCAAATTCAATTTCCATTAGAATTCGCTTTGCCAAGGCATAAATCACTCGAGTTTTATGAATGAACGCGAGACGCAGTCAGCTTTGGTGTTGTTGTTGTTATTCTGCTTGTTCCTAGCTGCATTCTACATGGAGTTGGGGCAACTCTGCACAGGCTGAGGTAATTTATGGAGCTATAACTTAACAACAAAACGCTCATCTACATTTAATGGCGATAATTTCTGACGCAATTTGAGAGGCAGACAGAGAACGAAAGCAGGAAAACACGAGAATGTCGAAGAACCTGAGCCGCGATCGACTGAAGATGCGACTTCGTGGTCCAAAAGAAAGCAAGAAGCTAACCGCAGTCCAAGAGCGGAGATAACACAAAACACTTGACACCTTGGCGAGCCTGCAATGCGTGAGGTAAGCGAGCAGGCAGGTGGAAGAGGGAAGAGGCGAGGGGGGAACAACACAATAAAAGCTGAAAGAATGAGAAGCAACAACAAACAAACAAACGAGAAACGATCGTAAATTTACAATAAAGATGCCGAACGGGGGACCACGTAGTGTGCGCTGAGGCTACCGCGCGCAAGAAAGGAAGAGAAGCCCCCCGAGCTGTGGCTGTAAATTTGAGGATTTTCAGTTGGCAACAGCTGCCGGCCCAGGCAGCTACGGCTATGCGGCTGCCTTGGCATTCCTGCTACTCCTCCATAGCGAGTGTGGGTGGGATAACTGCCATAGTCGCCGCTCGTTGCGTTCTAATTCATTGCCTCACTAGGCAGTTGGAGCAGCATGGGGGGAGCCCAGGGAGAGAGAGAGAGAGAGAGAGCCCAGGCTGAACTCATTCCACAAATCGATTTCAGGCTTCATTAGCCCCACATAGCGCACAGGAAACTCCCGCACTTTGCGCGCTTTGCTTTCTGCTTTTGACTTTGCCTTTTTACCTTTTGTTTTCCCTTCCCCCCCTCCCTGCTTGCTTTGCGTGCCCTCCGCGTGCCGCGCTTCATTCATTCTTTGGCACATAGTTTACATGGCAAACAGAAATGCGTAAAACTAACGTTAGCCTCCCCTTGATGGCCCTTACAAAGTGTCCAACCCCCGCCTCTGCCTCTGCCCCTGCGCCGTGATCTGCTGCTGTTGTTGTATTGATGCGCCATGCTCGGTCAAGCAGCGACGTTTTTGTTGTTGTTGCTGTTGTCGGCTTTTTGCGCTCTGCTGTGCGCTATATGACACGACTGTGCGTTCTCGTTTTCCCTCATTTCCCTTCCATTCGATTTCATTTTCCATTTCCATGTTAAACTATTGTCGTTTTGTGTTTTTCATACGCACAAATATTGAGGGTATTTTAGTGGGTATATGTGGTTGGTAAGGTAGTTTGCGTGTGTATCGTTCTTATATAGAGTTGGCTTATCTGTCTATACCTTCATATCGAGCTAAAACTTGACTTCAAACTCACATAACTCGGCCAAAAATCATGCGATTTTGCTCGTGTAAGTCATTTTGTTTATGGTTTAACTGCTATATTAATACTGCATTCAAATATTATCAATGTGGTAAAGTTGATTTTTTGAAAAAAAAATCCATGCCACCCCCTTACAAAAATTTTCAAAATTTTTTCAAAATTTATAAATTGTTTTTTTTGATTTTAAATAACTTAGCTAATCAAAAATAGTATAAAATTCAATTCCAAAAGAGTTTCGCACTTAAATTGAGGAAAATATCGCAAAAATACCCTGTTTTTTTGAAGCTTTTCTCTGTCCATTAGGATCATTTCGGGATCTTTCAACTTGCATAACTTGGTTAATATTCAACCGATTCAAGTCGGGCAGCTCATTTTGTCAATGTTTTATCTTCTAGATGGGATCTGCATTCAAAATGTATTAATTTTCCATAGTTGAATTTTTTTGAAAAGAAATCCAAGCTACCCCCTTAAAAAATTTACAAAAAATTTTTTTTAAATTTGAAAATTGATTTCTTTAATTTTAAATGATTCAGCTGATCAAAAAGAGTATAAAAATCCATTCCAAAAGAGTTTCCGACTTAAATTCTGGAAAATATCGTAAAAATAGCCTATTTTCATGGTTTCTCCCCTATGCATTAGAGATCATCTTTTGGACAAGATCTGCCCAAAGTTTTTAACGTTTTATAAAATCTAGAATCAATATTTTGCTTTAAATGGATTAAGCAACTAAAGTTAAGTATACAAATCAATCTTGAATGGACATTGGCCTCAGATTTTAAAAACTATAATAGGAATAAGTGATCTTCTACCGATCAACAACTCCTTTCTAGGGTATATTAACAGTCAAGTTGCTTACGACTTACCCAACTCTTTGTTTTTCCACCTTCCATGAATTTGTGTCATGTGTCGCTCTTTCCTGTCTCTGCTATTTGGTTTCTCCAGCTTGACTTTAATTTCTGTTTGCCGGACAAGAAGAGGAAGAATCAGAAGAACATAAACAAATAAGTTATTGACTTGCTAGCAGCATCAAGGGAGAGGGAGGCAGGTTCTATCAAGGAGGACGGGGGCTACCTTCAAAGCGTTCCGCTCCAATTCGAATGATTCGTGCAAGAATTGCGAATCGCATTCATAAAGCAATAAAAGCATTAAACAGAGAGATAAGTTCGGGAATCAGTTTCAGTTTCAGGCCTGATAAGACGGATTTATACACAAGGCAATATAATAATCTGACTTTAATAGATTTGCAAAGAGTGAAAGAGAGTTATTTCTATCTTAGGGTAAATAAATGTAGATTCTTTTTATTATTTGGGTTTTTTCCATTGAATACTTTAATTCATGCAAAGTTCATTGAAGAAACTGCAAGATATGTGGGCGAATTGCTATAATTATGCCTCGACTTCGATCGATAAACGTTAAGTATTTCTACCTGCGTATTTCTTTCTTACACACACTCACCCTTACCCCATGCTGGATTTAAGTTATATAATTCTTCAACTGTTTTGACACATTTCTTAATGGCAGCACACACACCCGCACACACACACACACACACACATACAGGGAGAAGGAAGCCAGCGAAGCATGCGAAATGAAGAAGGAGACAAGAAGAGAAATGATATTGTAATTGGCAATCGCTGTCGGGCATAAATCACATGCATAAATTCAACCTACGGACACATTTTGAAGCGACACCAACGCGTTCTCTCTCTCCACCAGCTCACTCCTTTCTCCTGCCCCTCCTTTGCCTCCCCCTCTTTCTTGGTCGTTAGTTCAAGTCATTGTTGCCAGCCAATTGGAAAATTTTTCATTAACTAATTGAACATTTTATGGCAGCGCGCAGGTCGCACAGTAATTCAGCTAGGACGGTAGTTGGCAACAATGGCGCCAATATTGATGACAAACATAGACCGGGGGAGGGTCTGCCTGCCAGGCTTACCTCTTCACGTCCCCACCCCCCACCTGCTGCCTAATCTGCGGGGCAGGCTAACAAAACGAAGCACACGGTCCACAACACGCAGGCAAGTTGGCCCAAATGAACAAACACGGAGTCTATGTGTGTGGCCGTGTGTGCCTGTGTGTGCCTGTGTGTGTCTGTGTGTGTGTGTGCGTGTGTCTGTGCTGATAATTTACGAGGACACGCTTCGCTCGAACTGCCCTCGCAGCGGCTTCCCTGACTGAATACACAAGCTGCAAATTTGCATAACTGTCTGACATCGTGTCGGGCCATGGCGGATATTAAACATTAGCGCGTGCTGGACAACAACCCCCACCCGCTCCCCCTTGCCCTTGCTGGCCACCTACACCCCTGAGAAACCCCAAAAATAATTAAGGTGAAAATTGCTGTCGACACGCGAACTAAGGCACCACGAGGCACCACGAGGCAACAAGCCAAGGCAACAGTCCGAATACTCGACGTTTTTGTGAGAAATGAGAAGTGTGCAAGGAACAGCTGATAAAGAGCAGCGCAGAGAGCAAAGACTCCGAGAGCAGCGGGACAAGCGATTGCGATGACTAATGAAACCTATTAGCCCTGTGACAGATGCGAGGAGGCTGCCCCGATGATGGATAAGCTCATTAAACTGAGTCGCAGACAACGCGCAAGGCGACAAGATTGCGGGAGTCGCAACTGTGGCCATAAGCCTTAGGCTGGAGGGGATCAACCAGTAGCCACAGCGAGTTGACGAGGTTGACGAGGTCGCAGACGGCGGCAGTCAAAGGCGGCAGCATCTATGAGCTTGACCCATGGCCGGGGACATTTAATTGAAGCTTGCTGGTGGCCCCAAAGTGATCAGCGGGCAAGACAGATCGGGAAGGGGAGAAGAGAGAGGGAAGAGGGCATGCATGACAGGTATAATGTGAGAGAAGGAGGAAACATGGAACATTTGCTTATCTTTGATAGCTTTTTAAAGCATTCTTCAAGCCAAGTGATAGCAGGCAACACGAGGCACCCTGTGTAGGGGCTACTGATCGTGGATTAAGAGCAAAGGAAAGAGAGAGATGCAACAATGTCAGATGGATAGAGTAAGGAAGCGTGGAAAGGACAACATGGTATATAAGAGAAAGATATTTTATATATCTGTATATATCAGAACATATGATCTAACTAAAAGTCTAAAGATCCCAAAGAAAACGAAACCAATCGATCATCTTTCGAAGGAACTCCACTCACAAATGTTCCTGTAATAAAAAAGCACATTTTTTTGTAGAATGATTTCTTAGATATGCAAATCTTTTGTTGTTTTTCAAAACAAACCTAAAACACTCGATTTACAACCCGTCAATTCTTTACAATCTGTGCCAAGCCTAGACATTTCCAACTCTATAGATTCCTTATCTTTGCACTGACGTCGCACGGTTCGACTCGACGTCGCAATTAAATCGAATGCAATAAAAGAAACTGAAAACAATTTCCGAGTTCCGAGTTCCTCATGGAAACGGAACTAGCACGGCGATAAGGCTATCACGCCCACTGTGGGGACTCTGTGTGCCGCTTGCGGTGACGCGTTGGCCTTATAAGGAAATGTTTACCCAACTTATCGCATTATCAGCTGCAATCACAGCGAATTTCGACCCCCCCACCTAAATTGACTGTTTAATTGCGCTGAATCTAATCGAAATTTAAATTTCAATCGAATTTCACGACACATTTTCGACCAACTTTTATGGCGTGCGATGTAGGGTATAAAGTTTTCCAGCCTACAATAAAATCGATAGACAATGGCGAATGGAAATTTTTTAGTATTTACCTTTCTAGTCTACTATAGATCGCCTTGCAATTGGGTTCTTTATTAATTTGTGTCGCTTTTTGGTTTTTGGTTTTTCGGTTTTTTTTTTTTTTTTTTTGGATTTTTGTCATTGTCAATTTGTGGCGTCGTCTGCGATTCGTGTTGATTTCTGGGTACGGCAAGTGGTTTCATTATTTTCTGTGTGTTGTTTATGATTTAATTACAAGAAAAATTATATTATTATTATACAGACATGCACGCACAGCTACGCACGTGTGTGTGTGTGTGTGTGAGCGAGTGCAATTATTTTCTGTGCGGCGTCGCATTTATGATTTGTGAGTTTTACGACTCGATTCAAGGCAAGATATTGGAGGAGCTTCGGTTTCGCTTTCGGTTTCACAACAGAAAACAATAGAGAGCGCCTTAACGGAGGGGGAAGTTGTTAGTCTAATTAATCGACACACATAACGCTCTGGGTAGGGTCTGTAGGAGGCCTGTAGGAGTAGAGGGGTCACAGGTCGTCCCGGGTGTAGGTGGTAGTGTGGGGCTTTCTCCCCCAACTGCTGCCCACACCGCGTTGACTTTAATTAATTATGTAGAAAAATTAATTTCATTTCAATTGTGCCTCGTCTGCTGCGACGCATCATTAGCAGCTGCTGCTGCCCGACAAAACCAAAGACCAAAAACCAAATTCGAGATCCAAAAAATAAAAAAACCCGCTGAGTAAGCAATGAGCTTGCCTTGCCGCCCCGCATCCTCCAGACTTGCCACAGCCACATCCACTCGAGTGTCATATTCGAGTGGGCTCGAAGGTGATTAACGCGATCATAGACGAGAGACGCAGATCATCATCGCAGACGATGCGTTGTTTTCTAACACAAGAAACAAAATCAATCGAAATGCGCGTAAGTGTGTCGGATCGTCTTCGCACTCCACACACACACACACACGAACAACACCTGAAGTGGCCCCCACAAATGTGTCGATCGCCCCGATGCGATGTGGTGCCACGATCATCATCATCATCTACTTACGATCATGACTCTTTCTTTCCCCATTTGCCCATTTGCGCACGCGCTAAATGTCAAAATTGTTAAAAAATTAACGCAGTGCGGGTAAGGGCATAGCGATCGATAGATACCCTTTAGCAAGATCAAAAGAATTCAAGATGATCTTTTAAATATGGTGTCTTTGTAACTATGCATAGTTTTAATATAGTCTTTTCTTCTAGATGGAGCACTACTTGTGCCTATCTAGCTAACACTTTTATATTTGTTAATTCTTGAGTAAAAGATAAGGTTTGATATAAGATTCACTTTCTTTATCTGTAGACATTACAGAATAAAAAATCCTCTCTTCCTCTTTTAAGGATTCTTCTTGATTACTTTCCCTCAGTAGTGATCTTTCCTTCAAAAGTGATCTACTCAATATTAATTTTATATATTATCTATTTGTAAGCTTCTCTCTAAACTGAGACCTCTCTACTTCAGCAAGGCGTAGAAGTCTCATTCTAAAAACCTTAAGCTTTCCCTTTTCCCTAGAGTAGTCGAAGTGTATCCTTATAATATTAAGTTTTTGTATATGTTCATTCAAGCAACACAAGATCTTTCTTTAATCTTATATTCCTTGACTATTATATCCTTTTATTTCTTGACGACGATTCAAAGAACTCAAAATTCCTAGATTACTCCAACTATTTCTCCATATACGTGTATATTATCAGCTTTCTCAATAAAAAGCTAGTTCTTTCTTTCTTGTCTTTCTTAACTAGCTGAAAGTGATCTTAGAAGTATCAAGAAGCCACATATATTCGGTCTTTCCTCTTTCAAGAACTCTAACTATCTCTAAAGCTCACTCGCTCTTCCTTCCTACAATAACTTAAGCTTCTGGAAAGTCAACCTCGTCACCTCACAAGTTCTTTACTCCCGCTAATACACCCCCTTGATACAGGGTATCTCAGCCAACTGAGGCCGCCTGTTGTTTTGGCTTTTTTTTTGTGGTGCTGTTGAGCTGTAATGTTGTTTGGTTTGCTGCTGCTCTCGCTCTGTGGCTGTAACTGTGCTTGTGCCACACGAGAGACACGCCCTCCACAGCTTGCCGCCCACTGCAAGATGTCGAATCATTCATTGCAGCCGTGCGCAGAATGTGGGCTGGCGCTGGCTGCGGCGAGCCACGGGCCGCCACGCCGGGCCGGGCCTATCGAGGGGCCTTCGAGGTGTTGAAAGCGACGACGACGCAACGACGACGACGACGTCGACGACGGCAGTTTGAGCATTTTGTGTGCATTTGTAATTGTTAAAAGGCTCAGGCGAGTCAACTGCGACACGAGAGTGTTGCATGTTGCCCGTTTGCTCTGTCGCTGTCATTATTTTCTGTAACATTTAGCAAAATCATTAATAATTGTTGCTGCTGCTGTTGCCGTTGTTGTTGCTGTTGCTGTTGTTGCTGCTGCTGTCGCGACACAAATACGCACTTAAAAATTGTCAGACGCTGTCGCAGACTGAGACATCGCATCAGCCTCAGTCTCAGTCTCAGCCTCAACCTCACTTACTGAGCTATAGCTCTGGCTATATCCATGCGGTGTTAACTTGATTAGCATTCGCATAAATTGCAATTGCAATTGTTGATGTTGATGTTGTTTCTCGTCTTCTTGACATTTGCATAGAATGCGCATTTGGCGGCAAAATATTTGCCCCCAGCTTCGATTTGGGTTAATCTTTCAATTGCCATGGCTGACAGATCGAAGAGATATCGCTAGAAACCCAGTAAGACCCTCGTTGAACTCGGTGTGGCCCGATGTCGCCTGGGAATTTAATTAGGAATGCACTAGGCAAACAAACAATTCGATTCGATTAGATTCGTTGCGTTGCGACACATTGGAAGATGTCGTAGAAGATTTTTCTCGTGAACTTGCGCACTAACAAAACAAATTGCCGCGTAATCTTCGAGTGCTTCCACAAAAGAAATCCAAATAAATCGAAAGCAATTTTGAATAAGAAATTGTTGTCGTTGTCCTTTTGGTTTTATCAACAAGTGCCGCCAAGTGGAATCAATCAAGCGGAGCCCAGTCAAGATCGGCCTCACTCTCTCATCTTCTTCTACTTCAGTGTCTCGTATTCCTCGGAGAGTTTCGGCGGCACTCGAAGCGTGACAATATTTTGGCCACAATTTCGAAAGAAAGGCCAAGCAGGGGGAGAAAGAGAGAGAGAGAGAGAGAGAGAATAAGGGGCAGGATCGGAGCTGTAATTAATCATGCGAGTTTGTACGATAAGGTCGCAGGCTACAACAACAGGTACTTTGTCCCCTGAGGGGGTGTGAGAGCAGCGAAAAGAAGGAGGGGCAGCGGACTGACAAAGGGTAGCTGGCGTACATAAATCCCACAGATATCAACGGCAGCGAATCACCGTACGACATTGGTCAGGGCAGACACTCTTTGGGCAGGCGATGGCAGGCGCGGATTACAAGGAATTTGAATATTTATTGTGACTCGAGAGAATTGTGACATAAAAGCGCCAATATTGATACATTACAGATCGAAAATCGAGTAAACAAAAGCAGCAGCAATGAATAATGAGCTGAGCTTAAGGGGAAAGATGTGGGATAAGCTGAAAGATCGTTAAGGCAGAAAGAGGAAATTATCAAAAAACATATCCCAAAATGTATCTGCAACTTTTTGAGTACTCAAATCCGCATCTATGCATATTAAACTTATAGAAAACTCTTTAATTCTTAAGTTTATACTAACTAGAATAAATTTATATCTATATTCCCGCGTCTACTCGGCTGTCAATCTGCACAAGTCGTGTAACTACAGCTACAGATACATTTTGAAAGAAGAGCGATAGCTTGACATGCCTGGCGTATCTGGCAGATACAGCGTAAGACAGGCAGCCCTGGTGAGTGAAGGGAAGCGGGGGCAAACAAACGCGCAACTGACGTGAAAAACAACAAAGAAAACTACACGCAAACTGACATTGTCAAAAGCAAAAGATACATTTGTATCTCAGGTGTGTGTGCGTTGAAGTCGTAGCGTCTGCTCTGGCATTAATGGCAAATTTGCACAAGGTAAATACGAAAGAGCATACAGAACAGCACGGAGAGAGGTAAGAGGGGGAGACAGTGGAACAGACAGTGGGACAGACAGGACAGACAGCAGTGGCAGCGGCAGCGGCAGACAATGAGCGAGCGAGTGAGTGAGTGAAGTGCCCGCAACGGCAGTCAATTATCAATAGACAGACACGGCTCGAGTGTGTGCGAGTGTGTGTGTGTGTATCTGTGTGCTAGTAACTAACGCAGATACATTTGTATCTCAACTAGTTCAGCGTCTGCTGCTACTTCACCTGCGTGTCATGTGCCGCTTGCGCCTCGCCTCGTCTCGTCTCGCTTTGTTTTCGCTCGCCTTCAATTTCATTTTGTTTTCATTGCTGTTGTTGTTATTGTTGCTACTGTTGTTGTAGCACTGCCACTGCACACGCAAAACTAACCGCAATGTTTGCTCGCTCCCGCTCACACGCTGCTCTGCCTCTCGCTCGCACACGCTCTCTCACTCTCTGCGCCTCGGCGCTGCGGCAAGCTGATTGGCCACTTGCGGCGACTGCGCCGCTGCCATTGAGGCCACACCTCTATTGACTGCCGTCGCCGTCGTCCCCCAGCTCCAGCCGCAATCCCAACCCCGACACGAATCCGTAGCCAAACTGAGCATAAAGCTTTGACTGGTTATGGGGGTTGCTAGAAGCAGGAGAGTAGAGGAAGGAGACACACTGTGGCTGAAGGGTTCCATTTGGGGGTAAATGAAAATGGCTTTTATGTTTCTAGCGTGCGTTGCGATAATTTTACTCCTGACAGCGGATTCAGGGAATTGCTTAGCAGCTACTGCTGCCCCCCTCTCCTACCCCAACTCCTGCGCCTCCAGTACGTAAGGACACGCTTAATGGTTGCTCTATCGATTTTGTTGTCGCTCGCTGTCGTTGCATGTGCGGCGAAATTATGTAGTAAATTTATGATTTTATTTTATTTCATTTAATTATGTTTTATGCCCATTCGAGTCGGAAGTTAAAACTTTCAGGCCTTCATCTGGTCTACGCGCTCTATTAGCATATCTAGTTCGATATGGATTTCGACCTCATTTTCACACCGTATCCGGTTACAATTTACGGCTGCAGTTTCCAATCGAAACGAAGTCGTGTAATATGCTAAATTTATCGATATTTATGAGTAATAATTATGTGCCATCTCGCTCGCACACGCTCTCTCTCCTTCTCTCTCTTTTGCATAATCCAAATTGATGTTAATATGCGAATCGATTTCAATGTGCACTGCCTGAGCCGCCATCTAAAATGGCGAATCCAAGCAAATCGTATGTGCGCGCTCTCTCAAGCTAACTCGCTCTCCCTCGCTCTTCTCTTTGGCTCGCTCTCTTATACGCGTGTCCAATAAGATCAGCTTGGCGCACAGCTGAGCCGCTGCTGATAAACAGAAGAGCGCGCGTATGCGAGTGAGTATAAGAGTGCAAGCAAGACGATCAATGCAGAGAGAGAGAGCGCGCGTGAGCGCAGAGCGCGCTGAGCGACTCTGAACACCTGGCGAGCATGTGAGCTGGAAGTGGTGAAAACAACAACAACAACAACAACAAGAGCAACAAAACAAGCGTCAAGTCAGCTAAGCAAGCAAACGATAAACAGGGAGAGGGAGAGCAACAACAGCGGCGGGGCAGAGAGCGAGAGACTGCGAGTCTGGTTAGCCCCGGCCAGGTGAAGGCGCGCATGTATTGGTGTGCACGTGTGTGTGTGTGCGGCCCGCTAGCTGACTGGCGAGGTTCGTCTGCGCGAAACCTTCGCTCGTCCAATCAGTACGAACTCGGTTCCCGCCAGCGAAGAGACGACTACAGAGACGAGCGCTCCGTCGCGACTCTTGCCAAGCGAAACTTTTCTGAAATTTTTCATTTGAATTTTTCCAATTTTCAATCGAATTTGGAAATCGAAAGAAAAACGTGACAGTAGCAAAACGTAACTCCAGCTCGTCCTACAAAATCTAGCTATAAATCTAGCTATAAACCTAGCATACTTAACTGTTTCGCGAAGCTGTCAGCTACACAAAACGCGGAAGTGCGCAAAAGCCGCCGGCAACTCGAGTGCTTAGAAGGATGTGTATTGAATTCTTCTAGCGGATTTTTAAATCTCATTTAACAGAAATTGTGAAATAAAGCTAGACAAAACAACAGTGCGTGTGTGTGTGTGTGTGTGTGCCGTGTGCGTGTACGCGAGTGTGTATCGAGTGTGTGCGAGTGCCAGTGAGTACCCGCAGTCATTTGCATATCCTTGTGAATGAATAAAGTCAATTTTCAAATAAATTGTTAAAGTAATTCACAAAATGATTTAAACGCGCGATTAGCAACAGTGCGATACATCCCTCTCTCTCTCTCTCTCTTGCTCTCTCTTTCTTGCTGATCTTCTCACTCACTCACTCGCTGTCTCTGTCTCAGTCTCAGTGTCCAGTGCCATGCAAAAAATCAACGCTTGAACAGGGAAAGCATAAAGAGATCAAAGGCAAAGCATAAGCAAAGCAAAGCAAAGCCTAAGCAAAGCATAAGCAGTAAAAAGCGCAAAATAAGCAAATAAAATTACAATAAAATTCTGAAAAATTTCAAATATTATATATAATATAAAATCAAGTATTATCAGCCCTAATTCGGCTCCCTATCCCCGCTGGCATTGATGCTAAAAATTCAGCTTAAATGCATACGGATATTATAATTGGTGATCAATTTGCCGTCAACAACAACTATTGGGTGATGCAGGTGAGTCAAGCTCTCAATTGGTGTTAATTAATTAAGTTAAAAGTAACAGGAAGTGCAGCCTTTCCTGGACTGGAGCAATTACTAGCCTTAATTATGCCAAATGTGCTAATTAAATTGCGTTACCAAATTTACGAACGCTTCCGCTTATCAAAAAATTCAGACAAATTTAGCTCGTGTTCTTTACCGGCTTATGCCGATTTCGATTTCGATTTCGATTTCGGCTATAAATAAAGCGCACGCGGCACTTCGTATTAAGCAAATCAACTGCGATTATCGCGGGGATACACATTTGTGTTGATAATAAACAGCGCAGCGCAGCTCAGTCCCGCACTGAGATTAACACCTTTTTTTTTGCCCCGGCTGCGGCTCAGGTGTTCCTGCCAGGTGTTCTTCGAAGGGGGCCCATCATCAAAAGCGCATTTACGACTGCGCACATATTTGAATACTGAAATCGATTGGTAAATCTTGTTATCACTTGCGCTTTAAGCCGTTCTTAAACAGCCACAAGCGATTGCCTTGGTCGGTCAACTCTTTTGAACTGCAATGCCAAACTCAAAGACGGCGTCTGACGCACGCGGCAAATTGTAGCATGTTCTCTCTCCCGGCAGGTTCCTCGTATCGGTTCCTTGTTCCTCCTTCTTCCTCCGCTGCGTTTGTTTGTCCATTGTTTGAATCGCGCTTACTTGCGAAGCTCTGCGTCAATATTTGTGCACAACACTTTGCCAATGTGCCAAGTGTCGTCGCAGAGTCCAAGACGTCGTCGCCAGACGTCGATGAAGTTGTCCCTTTACCCCGTCGTATGCCTAGCTGAGCACTGGGTGGCATTAAACATTGCCTTACTAATGAGTAAGCTGGAGAGAGGGAGGAGAGAGGAGCACTTCGTCTGGTAGCTGTAGCGATCACTCGACGCCGTCGTGGTAAAATGTCAACAATGTCAGTTAGCTCGTTTTTTTTAGGCAATTCTTTTATGATCTCATGTATGGAATCTTCCGTGGAAAATATTCCATAATGATATGCAATTTCGGCGGCAAGTGAAAGGGCAAAAGAAAAAGATTCAACTGATTAATAGATAATTTTATTAGTTTTATCAATTTGATAATTTTTGCAGGGGGTGCCTGCCGCACTGTGCCTGCGTGCGTCGATTGTTGTCAAGCTGTGTTTGACTACAAGGCTGCCGGGCTTACACATTGATAGGTGCTACACAGAACCATATTGCCTTACTCAACACGAGGCGCTGAAGTGAGCCCATTGAAGAACCCCCTTTGCCCAACTAGGTATACCCACTTCCACTTAGAGATAAGAAGCAGACACTTCTCAGGAAACGACGTCGTAAAAGTGCCCTAGGCTGTGTCACTCGTTCCGTTCCGTTCATTCCATTCTCAGTTTCCCTTGACAAGTGTTGCTGTTGTTGTTGTTGTTGCTGTTCCGCTGTCACCATCAATAGCTGCACTAATTAGGCATGTGTTGTCAAATATTTACACACGGTCGCAAAAGTACAAAGCGCTGTTCGCCTCTCGCACTCCGCAACTGATAATGGCCCAGGCGGACAGGCAGGCAGACGATGACGTAGGAGAGTCTAAGGCAGGCAGGGGGGGGGGTCTTCCGTTTTCACTGATTTACCATTCGGCAATTCCCACGACTCACACACGCACTCGAGTCGCCTCCACTCGATTATGACGAAAAACTTTCATATTTTATGGCGTTTAACACAAAAAATGGAAGAAAAAAAATCAAATTAGTTTATGATTTCTTACACGGAATTAGCAAAGCTAATGGCCACAATATGGCCCGATATCTAGCCGAAGCGTGACACTGCTGGCTGCTTTGGGTACTGCTGCACTGCATGAATAATCGAGCTAATCAAGCACGTAGGCACTTGGCTTGCGGTCTAGTCGGGGCTGCATCGACTCCGTCTACGAGTCCGGCTGCACTGATTAATGGGCCAGTGTGGCCATTGTGCTTCAATCAGCTATGCGCAAAATAATTAAATATAGATAAAAATCAGATTACTCATACGTCATGTTGACCCGCTACATTGCCCAAAGGGGCGTGGCTGTCAACGCAGCGCAGCGATTTATGCAAATGCAAACAAAACATTTTCGACGCAGCAATTTGTCAACAATCTACCGAATTGTGATTTGCATAGAACCGCAGACTATATAGGGGACTGGCGGCCGTCTTCAAAGCCATGGCAAATACGCATTTGAAATCGCTGCAAAATCCCAACGTACTTCGATAAGATAATTAACCCAACTCTTTGGGATGTCGACGCATACTTTCCATTTCGATTGAGAGGCTTGCGAAACGAGTTCAAGACTGGGTCAAATCAAAGCAGCCACGCCGCCGCCGTCGCTGCCGATGATCAATGTTAAATAATAAGTAAAGTGGGCCAAAAACTATAACAACAATAGAGGAGGAGGAGGAGGAGGAGGAGAAGGAGTTGGGGGTCAAATGGAAAAAAATCTCATTAAATTGCCGCAGCGCACAGTGGGTGATCGCGCGTTGCCGATCGAATTCTATGCAAAATCTTTCGAAGATTTGGATTCGATTTGATGCCCTCTCCTGCTCCCCCTAACTATTCCGAATTTAGATCATAATGGGGGCCGCTGTGAGTTTTCGCCAATTCATGCAAATGAAAACGAAAACGAAACCGTTACGAAAATGGCACACGGCACGAGGTTGAAAAAAAAAAAATGCGAAAATCATTGGGCACATTTGATTGATATGCGCCGCATAGACAGACCGACTGGGCTGGAGGTCAAGTTTGCTATGCCATTTCTCGATTTCTTGATTTCTTTTTCATTCGTTTCATCCGTTTCGGCGGCAGGCACAGAGACCAAAATCAATCACTCTCAAGTCGCTGCATGCGCAAAGGATGGCAGAGACGAGCCTCTGCAGAGGGAGAGACAGACAGAGTGATAGAGAGATCTCTATAGAGTCAGGAATGTGGCACAGTGGTTTGGTATGGATAAACTGTGATCGAAGCGGAAATGGAAATGTTGTTATGGTATTCTTTAAGTCTTTTCCTCAAACTAATAAATGTGATATATATTCCATTTATTTAATTTTCTTTTTGGCATATTTGAAAACACTCAATAATTATTCTAAACTGATTGGGTTTTTCTGGGTTTTTTTCTGAATTCTTTGGAAATTCTAGTTTCTTTAAATTTTGCATAAGTTAATTGTTTATTTTCACAATTTAAAATTTAAATTTTCAAATACTGAACAGTAAATTTAAATTTCAACTTAAAATAAAATGTAGTAAATATTTTGAAATTTTTACCTGATTTTGACAGTAAAATATTCCATTTTTAAATTTTTTTAAAATAAATTTGTAATTATTGTAAAATTGGGTATTTTTGGTTCGAAGTTAAATTAATAAATAAATTAAATATATATTAAATTACAATTACAATTAATTAAATATATAAATATATTTTAGATTCAATTTTTTCTAAGCTAATCCAAATTCCACACTGCAATCGCACGCATTCCACTGTGCCTGCTCGGTGTGGCACGTGTGCGCTGAGCTTTCAGTTATTTCTATAATACTTTTTCACCCAAAATCGTAAGCCATCTTAACCGCATTTCTTTGGTCCCTTCATAACCCTTTGGGGTTCCAATAATTTTTGATGGATTGCGTGTGTGTTGCGATCCAAATTCGCAGAATCCAATGGCGGAAACTAGTTTGACGCAGCTCCAAAGGTGCTAAAAGAGCGTAAGATTAGCAGGCAACAACAATAATAATAATAACCCCCAGACCATTGTCAATTTTCGCTACACTCTGTTGTACTTTTTTTTTTGTTTTCTGTTATTTTTCTTTATTGTTTTGAGCTCAGCATTGAAGCGCAATTCGTTTCAAGTTTGATTGGATCAGAAACAAAGCTTTGAGCAGCTGACAGACACGTTTCGAAATAGGCTACCCTCTCCCTCACTCTACCCCGCTCTTCCTCTCTCTCTCTCTCTCTCTTTCTGTGTGTTGGCATCTCATTTGATGGCGCATTAAGATCAATTATTTGATTATGAAATCAAATCTGCATGAAATCTTCAAATAGTTGACCGGCTTAGTTTGTGGCGATGTCATGCGTTGTGGGCGCTGTAAGCCAAAGCAATTTCTTTCTCTCTCTCTCGTTGTTTACATGAATAACAACAACAACAACAATAACAGAAACAACAACAACCACCAGGCAGGCAACAGTAAATTGCGAAGGTGAGAAAAACCATGAAGCGACCGACATTTAGCGTCGATCATTGATAAAGCCATCACAGCGCGTCGTAAAAACGGCTCGAGAAACTTGAAATAATCCCGCAATAAATTCAAATTGCAAAATTAAATTAAAAAAAAACAAAAAACTTAAGTTTTATGGACGCACCAATTAGTTTTATGCGCACAAATTCGCTAACGTTTGGTATAAATTATAAATTTATTTAAATCGCAAAAGGTTCGAAAATAAAAGTTAAGTTAAGCCGAGTAAATTGTGGCTTCAATTTACAGTGCATTTTTTGGCCTCTCTTTTCTTTTGGGAATTTCCACTTTCTACACGCGAAAGCGGAAATAAACTGTACAACATTTTAAGCAAATTTGATGAATATGGAAAATAAATGAGATTGTTATAAAAAGCTTAATGCGATTTGCTTCCGTGCTAATTCGATATTCATTCACAGGCAGCGCGGCTCGTGTTGCCTTTCAGCTTGGCTTCGCGCAGCCTCAAGACACGTTGGCACAGCAACACACACACAGATCACACACACACAGACACACACCCAACACACACTACACACACACTTGAAATCGACACACATGTCGGCCTAAAATTACTTCAATTTTATTATTTGCTTATTTAACTTTTATCACCAATTAATGACGCCTCATGTTGTTGTTGTTGTTGTTGTACCCCTTGTAGTTCTTGTTGTTGCTCTTGGCTTGGACGTTGCCATATTTGATCGATCATTTACGCTAATTGCCGCCGTATGCGAAAATGCGAAATAAAATAAAATGAAAAGTAAACTCCGCACGGGGCACAGCGCGACGCAGCCGGCCCGATCCGATCCGAACCTCGCACTTGGCCTAAAAATAAGCAGCGAAACCTCTTGCCAATTGACCCACTAATAGGCCCTGTCAATAAGAATGCTGTGGCCGCGAGATTGTGAATGACTTGCGCCGTGGCCGGCTTCGGCTTCGGCTTCGGCTTCGACTTCGACTTGGCTTGAGGCCGGTTCCGGCGGCAGCGACGTGGCCGTTGAACTTTTGTATTTGCATTGGGCCCCCCCTTCCCCTGCCCCTCTTCCTCTTTCCCTCTGTCTGTACTGAGGTTTCAAAATTTTGTTTCCTGTTGCTTTAACACACAAATTAATTGCCCGCAAATCCTGTGCGCCTACCCCCTCAGCCCCCTCTTCCTCTCCCTTCTACCTGCCTCTGCTCCCTTTGCTAGGGTGACCACTGTGCGCTATTCAACAGTTTTCACTTTGAATTTTTATTGATCACTCGCTGTGCAACTTGCAACTGGCAACGTGTTGCGCATGCGTACCCCTTTCAGTGTGTTCCTGCCCCCGCCCCTGCGCCCGTTCAGCCTCACTGCCTGCGCCTCTTGTGGCCCTTTTACGCTCTTTTACGCGCTTCATCGGAAATTGGTTTTATGCACAGCTTACACACTTCCTGTCTGCATCAACCCTCTCTCCCTCTGCTGCATTGTCACCCCCGTTTAAGAGCTTCACTGGACACCCTTGGGCTGTTTGCGTTATGATTGCCTAGCGTGAAATTGTGAGAACATTTTCCAATTTTCTTTCGCTTTTTTATTTGACATCGATTATTATGTTTAATTATGCCCACTGTGTTTGCGCAGGATATTCAATATCTTTTCGAAGAAGAGGGTTACCTATGCAATGCAATAGCTGTGCGACGTTTTTTATGCAAATCACTTGGGGGGAGACTTGGCTAAGGCAATTGATCTACGACTTCGATTTGCCATAATTCTTTGGCTCTAATAAAACGAGTTGATTTTATATGGCTGCAAATCCAATTAGTTGCTTAACTGATGTAGTAATTCTCCACCATATAATGTTGCCTCATAAATCCCATAGATCTGCCATATATAAACCATCCCCTCCCCCGCACTATAAACTCAACTCGCATGACATTCATTTTCCATTTGTTTGGAAACTGAAAACGTTGCGAGTCAATCAAGAGAGGCAACAAAATAAAACCTAATGAAAAAGCATTTAAAATCAGGCAATAATGACAACACACACACACAAACACACACATAGACAGAGATATAGACAACAATAAATACTCGACAGATATGTAAACTAAAAAATAGTTAAAAGCAGCAGCAAAACAGAATGAAAAAAAAAAGAATACAACAAAAACAGAAAAAAAACTGTCGCAAATTGCGGTCATTCGTCATGCGCACATGAGCAGAACGGCGGGCAGCGACGCGGGCAGAGCCAGTGGCAGCAACAGCGACAGCGACAGAGGGTATAACAGCAGCAGAGAGCAGCCCCAACAACAGCAACAGCAACGCGCAGAGAATTCTCGACAAATGGCGTCTTGGCAAATGAGGGCGATTTGTGTGTGCGAGCGAGAGAGAGAGCAGTAACAGGGGCAACGCGTCACAGCCAACGCTTCGCAGCTATGTAACAACAACAGCAACAACAGCAACTACAACTACAACGAGAGGGAGAGCAGCTTTTTTATCGCTCGCCTTTTGTTTTTGTTGCCGTTTTGTTATCGAGGGGGCCAGCTGAGGCAGCAAAAAGCTAAGCTACTTTTGTCTTTGTTACTCCACACACTCACACACACACACACACACACACACATAGCTATTGCTGTTGCTGCTGTTTTCCAACTGAGAAATGTGTTTTGATTTGCTGCGCTTGCGAAAAGCAACAACAACAACAACAGAAAAAGCTTTCTGCGCTGCCCGCTGGTTGGCAGCAGCAACAACGAGGGAAGTTTGTGAGGTGGGAAGGGGGAGGGGGAGGGGAAGGAGGCGCACTTTGTGGGGTGCTGTCACAGCTCAATATGGCGGCAGAGGCCGCGGCAGCGTCGGCAGCAGCGACAACTGTTCAATGTTGCCTGCGCTGCGTCGCGCTGCGTGAAGTGCGCAAGTCATAGAGAGCAATGAAACAGTGAAGCGAGTAAACAGACGCACACACACACACACACACGCATATGTGTGCCTATAAACTGTGTGTACATAGGAAGACAATTGCTGAACTACAGTTATGAGTAGCTGGCGGCAACAACAACAACAAAACACACACTCGAATGATTTCAGTCGCGATGCGCCATTTTGACTTGTAGAGTGAGCAAAGCGTAGGTAGAGCAGCGGAAGAGAGAGAGAGAGAGAGAGAGGGGACAGGGAGAGGGAAGTAAGGTAGTCAGCGAGTCTAAGCAGCTTATAAAGCAGTTTCTATTGATTTTTGCCAGCGTTTGTTTTATAGTTTACAAAACATAAATCAGGCTGAAGATGAAAGAAAATAGAAAGAAGTAAATAAAATAGAAATTTAAGTTACTAAAACTAAGATAAAGGAAGTAAATATGAAAAATATAGCTAGAAAATATAGAAATAAATAAAATTTATAAGCGAAATCAAGTAAAAGAGACTAAGATTTTAAATTTAACAAAGAAATAAGGTACAAGAAAAAAATTTAGCTTTAAAACAAAACAAAAGATAAATTTTAAAACTACAGCTAAAAATAATAGAAAAAAAATATATTAAAAATTTATATTATATCAAGAATATAAAACAATGTATAAGAATTAAAAAATTAGACAGATTTATTAACAATAAAGTTCTAAATAAATAAAAAGCGGAAATTATAGATAACATTTCCTAAGCTAAAGGCTTAAACCATAAACAACCCACACGCTCTTTGCTAGTTCCTGCCCCAAAATAGTCAAATAAATATTGAACTTTAATTTAAAATCAATTCCCGAGAGATACCCAGCACCTTCACTAAGTAAAATCCACATTTAAAACACATCCAAATATATTTACAGTCCAGCAAGTTCTTATCTACCCATTAACATATCCACTTGCTACGATCTTCTTCAGCTCTGCTAATGTTTTCAACAGCTTTTCCGCTGCTGCTTATCACACACGCTGAAGTGGCCTAGGGTCAATGGAAAAGTCAAACAGCAAAGCCTAGGCACAACATGAACAGCAACAACAATAACAACAACATAAGCTACAACAACAACATGAGCAACAACAACAACTTTGCTGTCTATATCAATTTCATTTAACAATTTGTTTTCCATTAGTTGAGGCTGTGAGGCGCATCGCACAACGCGTCGTTCCTGCCTTTGTCTGTCTCAGTTGCTGTTATTGTTGTTGTAGCTTTTGTTGTTATGACGCCTATTAACGCTATTATTATGAAAATTTTCAGCATCATTGAGTTTTGTTACCGATTTTCTAATTTAAGCAAATTATTTTCTTTCTTTTTCGGGGAGAGTTTCCTCTCGCTCTACCTTGCTCTCCCTTCCCCTCTCTCTCTCTCTCTCTGCACGGCACACTCTTTGATTTATTGTATAGGCTCTCCCGCTCTCTCTCTCTCTCCCCCTCTCTCCCTCGCTCTTTCTCTATCGACATTTGTCTTTAGTTTTGTTGCCATCGCCGTGTTAACTGCTTGCGTCAACATCAACAACGAAAAGCGTTAGCAGCCCCAGAGCCGGCGGGAGAGTACGCATATCTTAGCCTGAATGGGCCCCCGCCGCTTGTCTTGGCTTTTTCCTCAATGAAACTGGACATTAGCATAATCTGCAGACGGACAGACGGACAGACGGACAGACAGACGGACATACACATACATATGCAAAGGTATTTGAAGATGAAACCTGTTCGCATTTCGGAGAGCCAATATCGCGTCTTACACGTTGTTGCTTTGTGGTAGGGGTAAGGGAGAGGAGAGGAGGCATGAGAGAAGGGGTAGGGGGAGCTGCTGCCATGGTTATTTGTTAGCTGGTGTCAAAGCTGTCACATATATCACGGCAAAGAGAGCCGTGCGCGGGGTCAGCGTGTGGCCCACACGCATCTGTCTCTGTCGCGCCACGCCCCCCTGCCTCCTGCTCCATGCGCATGAGTTTGCACATGCAGCAGGTACCCCCTCTCCTCTCTCCCTCTCTCTCTCTTCAGGCAGTGCCCGCTGCTTGCAAGGTAATTGCTGTGCTGTCCCCCGGAGCCATCATGCCGCATTTGTCCCGGCGCGCGAGGCGAGTTTGAGGTTTGATTTTAACACAGCGCAACAAAAAACGCGACTCTTGCAGTCGTGATTGCAATTGGCAGGCCAAGGGGGACGGGGAGGAGGGATAGGGGTGCCTCCGTTAGGATTCCAGACATATGTTAGCCTTATAATTTATGTCGCGGCTCGATGCGAATTTAAGTTTTGTGTTTATTAATTGCCCCGACTTGATCAACGTTTTCTGCTGTTTGCTGTGTTTGCCCGCAGGTCACTTGTGTCTCTCCCTCTCTCCCCTTCCGCTCCTCCTCCCTCACTTCGTGTTTGCTTTGCTTGGCCTCTGTAATTCGTTTAATTGCATAGAATTTTAAACGCTTCAAGGTTGTTCGCTAATTTATATGTCACCGGCGAAATGAAGTGCATTTAGCACGTAACTTGACAAACAAACAAACGAACGGACAGGCAGACAGACAGTCGAAATTATTCAGTTTGCTTTATAATTAAAGTCATTGGGGAAGCTCATTAAAATAAAACAAGCAGGAAAGTGTCGGCTAAATATGAGCGCGATTGGCTAATTTAGCTAAATGAGCTATAAACAAACGCCGGACAAGCGTGTGAGCAGCGCAAGAAGAGTGAGAAGGCGGAAGAGAGGTGCAAGAAGAGTGAGAGTGAGCAAGGAGAGAGAGAGAGAGAGGGGCAGAGAGCGCTAAACATTGAACAAAGGCAACACACTCGATTAAGCAGCAAAGAAACAGAGAAAGCAGCTAAGAGGAAGAGAGAGAGGGGAATAGGAAAGAGGAAGAGATACACAGCCTGAGCTAAACAATTCTTCAAAAAGATTTGGGAACAAAAAAGTTGCACAAAGTGGAAGCTAACAAACAATTTGTCGTGCAGATAACAAAAAAAACAAGTTTCAATTTCAAATTTATTTTTCTCTTTTTTCGGCTTGATTGATTTATGTGAGCTGCGGCGCATATATTATAATATTATAACTCACTTGGGTATTTAGTATGCTAAAAAATAAACTAGATACCCAAAAAAAATTTTATTTTATTTTTACATATTTTTCTAGTATTTTTTTTAGTATTTTTCAACAATTATTTCATATTTAACTCAGCATTTTGGCAGCGCCTGCCTAGTTGACCTTTTAACAGCCAAAAACTAGCTACGTTTTGCGTTTAATAATTTTCAAAAAATATTTTACCGTAATTTCGATTTCACTGCTGCACCTACCCCCCTCTCCGCTCCCCCCTCTGCCGCCACTTGCAACATTTTATCAAACTAATTAAAGGCTAAAAACGTTTTAATTGGACAGCAGATAGACTTTTGAATGGCCCCGTCGAACAGTAGCTCAAACGGGCCAGCTTGCAACGTCGCAGCGTCGCAACCTGCCGCTGCCACAGAAACTTCAATCGACCGTCGCGACTCATATGCGGCAAGTCAGTCTCTCCTCCTCCTTGTCTGAGGAGCTTTTGGCATTTGCCTCGCGCTTGCCACACAATCTGCATATGAGCTGCGAGTCTGTGGCATGCAGCAGGCAGCAGGCAGCATGCAGCAGTGCCAGACAGTTTGATATTTAGCGAGATGCCAAGCGATGTGACAGGCCCCCAATATCGATTTATACTACTCGCGCAATCTCTCGTTAAACGGCGGAATTCATGACAGCCGCAGCCGCTCCGCTTCGCTCAGGGCTCCAAAATTGAAGCTAATTGAAATGTCGATAAGCAGGCAGCGTTTTGACATGCTGACAGCTGGCAGCAGATAGCGGCGAATGTAGACGACGTCGCAGCCGTGCCTGGGCGCGACGAAGAGGTTACTGCGTGGCCCACATTGCGTATACGTAACGTAGTGCGGCACAGTTGAAGTTGAGTCATGCGTTCTAAGGTGCACAGCGGCAAACAATGTGACCCAGTTCGGCTAGCTGGCAGCGTGCAACATGCCACATGAGTCACTTTGGATGTTACCAGCTGCGGCTGTGGCAACAATGAGGCTGCAGTTGCAGGCAGTTGTGGCAGGCAATTGTTGCAGGCAGTTGTTGTTGTTTGCTTTGAAGCCTGCGCGAAATTTATGCGCACAATATGCGAAATTTATTGTAATGACAAACGCTTAGCGCATAATTCGCCGCGCAGCGAAGCCATTGGCGGCGAGGCGAGGCGAGGCAAGGAGCGGCGTGCAGAGAGGCAGCAAAGCGAAGGCGCAGCGAGTCAATTCGAGCCGGAAGCGGGCAATCAAACTGCGCTTGTTGTTGTAGTTGTTGTTGTTGTTGCTCTTCTTGTTGTTGTTGTTGTCGCTGTTGTTGGTTTTGTTAGTTGTTGCTGCCTGCAGCTGCTCCAAATTGCCGCCCACCTGCGCAGCTGAAGACGCTGCTGCCTGCCGTCTGCCCGCTTAGTGGGCTGTGCGAACCGGTTCAATGCCGAACCGGTTAAGCGTTAAGTTCAGAATCTTCGGCAGCCCTGCAGGGAGCAGGAGGGGTAGGGGGGTAGGGGCTACTACGTCACACACACACACAGGTGTCGTTGCCGTTGCCGTCGCTGCCTGCTTTCATTTTCATTGAACAATGTGCATCATTAACGCAAAATTTCAACTTTTTGTTGTTGTTGCTGCCTTTTTGAAGCTCGTTAACAAAGCGCAAATATTTTAGCATTACAGTTTGTTGTTGTTTTGCTCTCTCTTTCTCTTCTCTCTCTGTCTCTCTCTTTGTTGCTTTGCATCTTAATGAAGTGCGATTCAGATTCACTTAACAAAAAGTAACGCGCGCCTTTGTTGTTGTTGTGCTAAATGAGGAAGTTGGCAAGTGGCTACGCCTACGAAAACTATAAATAATGAGTAGGGTATATAGCTGACAGCATACCCTGTGAATTGCACTAGAACTTACTCTCCTTTTAGGGGCACTCCCTGCCTCACGTTTGCAGCTGTTTTAATTGGCGTCTTTAGAGCGCAAGACAAACTCGTAAAAGCTGCCACGGCAAAAGCAGTTAAAGACAACCAAACAGACGCACGCGTCGCAGCACGCGCAGGCAGCGCAGTCAACAGAGAAAAAGGTGTTAAAAAGGGCGCAAGGTAGGCAAGGAGAGAGGGAGAGAATGAGAGAGGTAAAGGCAGCCAAATAGGTGGTTAATAACCCGCGCGCTAATGAAAAAGACACTGACAAGGGGCACAGAATGACGTCAAATTTTTATTTCAGCTGAGGCACGTGAACCACATAAAGGTTAAGCGAGCGCACAGGCTGGCTAGGGTTAAGGACGAGGACGCAGGCGAGCACGAGTTGGGGTTAACGAGCGTGAGGGCGGCCACGCGTGTTGATGAATTGGTGGCATATGGCAACAAAGCCCGAGCAGCTGCCACCACAACAGGGCAGACAACATGATGATCATCATCAAGTCTGAACACCCTCTTAACTTGGCTTTAATGGGTCGCCGAGAAAGCGCACAAGATAAACGCAAGGCTCGACGCGTTGCTTTTCTTTTAACACCTTCGCGACGACGACGCCGAGAGATTTGTGCGTGCGATTTGTTTTGTGGCTGTTTGCTGCGCCACTTAGCGCCTCCTTTCAGCGCTAACGATCAGCGACGCTAGCGATTAGAGAAAGAGTGAGAAAGGCAGGGAGCAAGAGGGACAGCTGCTTGCCCAGTTCGATCTAGTCTGCGTCGTTTAATTATGTAAACGAGTGTGGAGCTGCCCCCCCCCCCCTGCTCTAGCTAGGGCTATTTATGTCAAATTGACACCTTGAAAATGCATTTCCACTGCCTCACCTTATCTCTCCCCCCTCCCCTCTCCCTTCCCCTCTCCCGCTCTCTCTGCCAGACATTAAATATTTATGAGCGTGTGCGCCTTCTCTCTTTGCCTAATTGATGATCGCGCTTTGGCTGGCCAAGGTGTCAAGCGGGGCAGTGGCTGGAGGGAAAGGGGGCAACGTATGGTATTGGGCACATGTCAAGTTCTACACGTTGTGGCGTGCTACAAATTGTTGCTCATTGAACGTTTGCTGCGCTGCTGCTGCTGCTGCAGGTGCCAGCAGGCGCATCCAGCTGTGCCGACAAATGAGGCTGGCGACAAGCGCAAATAAACCAAAATCAACTCAGCGCCAAGCCAAGGCTCACACCTCCCCCCCCCTACCTCTCTCCCTCCCCCTCTGCTCCGTTAGGCAATCACCCATAGACCTCATTCGAGTGGGGGCCGCCCCTCCGCCTTCTGCTCTGCTCGCGTGTAAATGATTCTCGCCAACATGTCCACGTTCACGTCCACGTCTGCGGCAGCCTTGTTGCTGTTGCTGCTGCTGCAACATGTGGCACAGACAGTGTGTGTGTGCTTGCAACGTGTAGATGCAACAGGTAGCTGCATGTGCTGTCAATACCTACACGCCTGCCTAGAGTCGAGTCGAGCGCATTGAGCCGCATGTGGCAAGTGGCATGTGGCATGAGAAGCGACGTTAACAGTTGAAGCATGCGAGCGCCCCTCTGACAGCGCTGATAGAAACGCTAGAACGAGAGAGAGAGAGTGAGACAGCTATAGCATTAACTGATTTATTAGCCAAGCTGCTTCAGCATCTTTGGCAGAGCATGCGCAGTTCGTGTGGCACAAAACGGCTTGTTGCAGTCTCCACGCCTAAGCCCCGAAAAAAAACTACATTACAACACATAAAATGCAATGTGCTCCCGCTGACTGCTGCCCCCGCTACCCTGCCCCGCTGCTGTCATGCAAAGTGGCCGCATGTAATCTCTCTTAGGCACAAATGGACACAAAATTCAATTCCAAGAAATTGACTGCAAATCCGCAAGTTTTGCCTCGCTGCGCTACGGTGACATTTAAATAGTGGACAAGGGTGGCTAGGCGAGGGGCAGCGAGAGGGGTATGGGAGGGGGAGAGGTAGGGGGGCCAGACATATACGGAGTGAAAACGAAACGATGCCAAACGCATGTTCAGCCAAGGCGCTGCACTTGTCCAAGCGGGGCTGCCTGTCTGCACTGCCTCCCTCTCCCTGCCTACTAGACTCCACTAGCTACTCCACTAACTCCCCTCTCTCTCTCTTCTCACTCTTTAGCTCCCTCTTTGCCTCAACTACTGTTCCAAATTTGATTTGCTATGCTGATTTGAACAAAGCTTCGCTGCCTTTGCCTCCGCTTTAGCCTCCGCCTCTGCTTTTGCCGCTGCCTCTGCCTCTTCACCCTGTCTCTACCTCTACCTCAGTCTCAGCCTACTCCAGTCGCTCAGCCAACTCCATTTGTGTCCCTCGGGGCGTATGCAGAAAAGAAAATGCGGAAAACATTTTTGGCATAGTTTTTTCGGCGTACTTTTCTCTCTTTCTCTCCTGCGCCTTTGCCTCTTTCTCTCTCTCTTGTTTCTCTTGTTTGTCAAATGTGTGTCCAGTGTAGGCCTGTGCTCGTTGTTGTTGTTGCTGCTGCTGCCCAGTGCTGCCTTGATGGCTACTCATGCTTTGTGGCCCAACTCGTTGTCGGGAGATTTACGAGCGCCTGGTCCAATAAAATGATTGCCAGCGATTTTTTATGCAAATTGTTTCGTTGTTGTTCTCGTTGTTTATGTTGTTGTTGTTCGCGTTGTTGTTGTTGTTGTTCTGCTGCTGCTTGTTGTGCGTTCATGACTCATGCGCGCATATTTTGTCTGTACATTTTTAACTATTTTTACGATCGCTCTACGCAAGCAACATCAATTCTGTTTGTTGTTGTTGCTGCTGATCTTTTATAGCTCGCGTTTATGGCATTTGCTTTATAATTTTGTCCAGTGTAGAGTTAACTGCATGCTGCGTTGTTGTTGTTGTTGTTGTTGCTGTTTGGGGTCAGCAAATTGAAATTTTTCACAGCGCATCTGCTGCGACAAAACGAAAGACTTAGGCAACGAACTTGCGCTAGCTCGCTTATTCGCTCGCTCGCTCGCTCGCACACACTGCATCAAGTTCGCCTGTCAGTGCGAACATTTCCTGTCGCATTTAACCTCAATAGAAACTTTCACAACGTCTCAATACAGCAAAGTGAGAAATAGTCGTAAAAATACATTAAAAAACATTAACACAGACGGACGGACGGACGGACGGACGGATTTCATTTAAACAAATTTCAGGAAATATATTTTTTGCAAACCTCTCGCTGTCTTTATCTCTCGCTCTTCCTCTCTCTTGTGCTCCCCCGCTCGTGCGCTGCTTCGTGCGACGCCCCGCGGCGGTGGGAGTCAAACAATAAGCCACATTCGGCGGATTATTTAACGATTATCCATAAAGCTCAAAGACAGCTAAAGCCACAACAACAACAGCAACAATAATGGCTACAACAATTGTTGTTGTTGCTGCTGCAATTTGAGCATTGCCCGCGCGGCGATTTATCATCTTTGCTTGCACCTCCGCTTGCCCCTTCGAATTGCTTTTGTGTTTTTGTGCAGCTCAAGGCGCGTGGCATTGCCCTGACTGATACCGCTCCCGCACCCTTTTACCTACCTCCCTCCCTGCACCCTTTCAGCTGCTGCCTTTGCTGCTCGCTCTTATCAGTTGCCGCTGCCGCACGTGCTGTGCCTTCTCTTCCTCTTTGCCGCTCCAATTGCCGTCGCTGTAGATCAAAGCGCACTAATTTGCACTCCATTTCTAATGCGCTGGGAGAGGTGGCAAAGGGAGGGGTAGGGAAGAGGGGGAGGCAGGGTTAGTGTGCCCTGCACAGTTGTCGCATTTGTCATGCTCGATTCGGAATGCATTTTGCGGCTGTTTAACAATTCGTTGCGCCGATTTCTCATAGACATTTCGACTGACTTTAATGCGAAGTTGACATGGTGATGACTTGCAACAGGCGGTTGCAAGCAGTGGCAAGCAGTAAGTGGCAAGTGGCAGCCAGTGGTTGCATGTGGCTTTGGCATTTCACGAACATGAAAATAAAGTTGTTAAACAGCACAAGACGGCGCAAAATACATTGTACACCAGAATGAACAAGAATATTTATATTTATATGCATATGAATAGCAACAACAACAGCAACAACAACAACAACAACGGCGGAGGCAAGAACTGACAGAGAGCATAAAAAATAATGAGAAACATAAATATCGACTTTACGATTGCAACGTGACTTCATTTAAAATCGAACAAAATATGCAAAATAATATCAAAAACACAGCAACAACAACAACAGCAACAACAACAACAGCCACAACAAGCATGAGCAAAGCAGCACACGTACAGCATGGGGCGCACATTTAGAGCCACACGTGCGTGGTCAAGCACCTCCAAACCAAATTTGGCACTTGCTCGACAAAACGAAAGAGACAGCAAATAGCCAGAAAAAAAAGCTAAAAAGTACAAGCAAGCGAAGAAATTAAGCAAAAGAGACAAAAAAAAAAACAAATACGAAATAATGCCTATAAAAATTAATAAATTTTATCGAACATTATGGCCATTGTTGTTGCTATTGTTGTTACCTTTGTTGTTGTTGTAGTTGCTGTTACTTTTATTGTTGTGCTGCCTGCCCGCCTGACCGCCCTGGCAACGGTGGCTCTCGCTTTGCATTTTAAAGAGCTTCTTCTGCGTTGCCCTCCGCCTGCCAAACGATTCTTTTCAATTTGCTTAAGTCGCGCGGCGCTATTAACGCACATCAATATGCCAAAAAGACAACAACAACAACAACAACAACGAAAATTCATAAAAAAAATATGTCAAATTGCCAACTGTTTGTTGTTGCTTTTCCATTATTAATTTTACTACATCTTTCTGTTACAACGCACAATAGACTCGAGAGTCTTCCCCACGGAGAGGGAACTGAGACTCCGATATTGAGCCATAAAATTGGCCATTTTGCGTTTGTGGCAGCAAGTTTGAATTTTGGTTTTCTCGATTTTTGACAGCTGCGCATAAAGTTGCTCATAAATGTCAGACTCAAGCAGAGACAGAGACAGAGCAACACATAAACCTCGTATAAACGAAATATCAATGACAAAAGCAGCGCATCGCAAGCTGCGGGATATAATAAATTAAATGACTAAATGTTCCACAGGGAATGAAGCAGCCACTATACAAAAAACGGGCGCCCACACAATAAAAAAAAAAAATATAAAATAAAAATTAAAATGAATAAAGTGAAAGAAAAATTCAAACTACTTTCCGAACTATTTATAGCGCAAATAAAATTGAATGAAGGCTATAAATACGTTTTGGTTAGCTGCAAAAATTAACTAGCTAAAGAAATGTTGATTAATGAGCTGTGGAATATTTTCCGAAATATTGCTAGACTAGCAAATACCTAGTAAAAATATATATACGTGTATTTGATATATTAAAAAATAATAATAAATAGCAATCAAAAAAGCAATGCCCCATTAAATGCTCCGCACGAAAATGGGCCAAATCAATATACATTAAACAATCTACAACCTCCATATTCATATGCCACATAAGAAACATTAGCTGCTCTCGCATTATAGCGGTACCCGAGCATGTCGCGTTTCCGCGCAGCGCGCACACAATTTATGCAAATGTCTTTTTCGGTACGTAATGCCCATTTATCGCTTGCCGATTGACGACGATTGACGATTGCTGACAACGGCATTTTAATGTACAAAAAAAAAAATACAACAAAAATACTGAAATACTGAAGAATCAAAGAATCGAAAATAACTCGGCGTACGCGCATATTAAAAAGTATGAAACGAACTGAACCTGCGCATAATTTCACGAGGGAAGGGGCAAGGGAAAGGGGAACTTGTTGAGCGAAAGCCCAAAAGAACAGGTTCATAATTGAAATTCATGTTATTTCTTATGCGTTGTTGCTGTCTCTGTCTTCTCTATCTCTGTCTGATTGTCAATGTGTCAATCCTCTCTCTCTCCCTCTCTCTCTGGGCACTTGCATATTTCTAGTTGGCCCCCGACGCAAGTTACCGTTGGACTTGATGTGCGACGCGACAACTCTGGCTGTGTGTGTGTGTGTGTGTGTGCGTGTGTGCCTCTTGTGCCTCCAAAGTCCAAGTGCGATCGCACTAATGCCCCAGGCAGGGGGGAAGCCACTTAAAGATTCTGCCAGCCTGCATAGCCCTGTGACGCGTTACGCATTTTTATGAGGTCATTTGCGTGTGAAGCGCACTAAATGCGGCCCTACGCAGTGCCCCAAACTCCCCCCCTACATGCACCGCAGAAAAATCGAAATCAATTCTAGGAAAATGTGCAGCTTGGAAAAGCCCAAACGAACGTACGAACTAGAGGAAAAATATTACTCATTTCCAGCTGGAAAATCTATTAAAATTATCACACGCCACGTTGACCTCAGCGAGGCGAGCAAACATTTTTCAAGTACCGTTCCAAATACTACAGAGTCGAAGAAAAAAATACACAAAAATAAATACGTATCCACAAAAAATAAAACCAAGCACAGCCAATAAAATGAATAACTGACGAAAGCTACAGTGGAGCGGGCCTGACTGAAAGATATCCTTCGAACAACTTTCAAAAAGGCTTTCTACTTCTTACTCTTACCAAAGCAATGCCGTCGCAGGCAGGCGGTGGGCGTGGCATCTAAAATTTAAAATAAACATTTAAAGCAGATATGCTATAGGAATCTTCATGCCAAATTTGGTGTATCTAGCTTCTGTAATAGCTAAGATATGTGCGTTCATACAGACGGACAGCCGAACAAACAGACGGACAGGGCTCAATTGACTCCATTAATGATCCCTATCAAGAATACACGACCTCTTTTGCCTGTTACATACATTTGCACAAAGCTGGTATACCCTTTTCTAAGCATTTTCAATGTTCGAAGGGTATAAAAATGCTGGCAAAAATATTGCGGCAAAATAATTTGCCACGCTCGTAAATTTTCAGCTCATAAAAAGAAACTACGAGCTATGTTGGTGGCGAATGCGAGTGTGTGTGCGTGTGTGTGTGTGTGTAGCTGAGTCAGTGCCAAATTGAGTCAGATTTTGGCTGTAGCTGTGCCTGTTGCTGTGGCTATGGCAGGCCCTGATCGACACACTCGGGGGCACTTTGATATATGGCCCCGTCTTTGAGCATCGCATTTGCATGTGAAAAGCCTGGAAAAAGTTTCTCTAATTTGCCAAATGATTATTATGTGTGCCTAAACAACACTAAGTGTTGCCATAAATTAGTGTTAGGCAGGGGTTATAAATATCGCCGCAAAGATACAAATCTAAGCTAGAGTTCAGACAGATTGATTACCGTCCACTAACAAGAAGGCAGGGCCCGCAAGTGTTGCCAACTATTTTCGATTACAAGTGTTTTGTTTGTTTATAATAGAATAATCAACTAGCAGGGGGCGCTGGAGGGGTAGGGTGTAGTTTAAACTGTCAGTTTTTTTTTTCTTTCCAAGCCATGGTCGATTGACATGTAATTAATAATCTCAATGTGCAGTTTGTCCACTTCGCTTGTCACTTCGCGTACTCCGTCTCGTTATTGTCATTAGCTTATCGTTTAGCAATTACCTGCTATATATGCAGAGAGACTTGACTAGTTATACCCTGCGACAATGGAAAAGGGTTAGAAAAGGGTATAGTAAGCAATGAATTACATGTAACAGGCATAAGGAGACGTAGCAGACACCCCAAGGCATTTATATCGTAGCTAGGCCGAGTCGATTGAGTCTTGTCCGTTTGTCCGTCTGTGTGAACGCACAGATCTCCACTATTATTAAAGCTAGAAAAACCAAATTTGGCATGAAGACTTATGCAGCTTAGCTGCTTCAAAAGGTTATTTTAAACTTTGGATGCCACGCCCACCGCCTCCGCCAATCTATATATAAGTTTTTAAATTTAATTTGCCCGTCAAATAGCAACAAAAGTAGAATAATTTGTTATTGGAAAGTTGAGCGCAGGGTATCTGAGTGTCCGGCATGCTGAACTGTAGCTTTCGTTACTTGTTTTATCTAGCAAAGTCTGCGTCGTTTTTAGTACCTCACAATGCAATGACTTAGGCAACGAACTTGCATTCCTAAGAGCGCCTGCGCATTAAGGCAACTTTTATTGTCGTACGAGTGTGTGTGCGGCGAGTGTATGTGTATGAGTGTGTGAATAAACAAATTTCGGTGCAAAACAAACGACGAAAATTAAATTGAAAACGAAGCTGGCCATAAAAATAAAGAAGAGAAAACGGCCGCATAAAGATAAGCGCGGAGGGGCAGCATCGCGTGGCGATACCCTGCGTCGCCAAGTGTTTGCGCAGCGATAAAAATTTAATCAGAATTTATGAAGAGCTCCGAGAGCAAAGCCAAGTCCATATAGATAGACGATTTACTAACACTCTCCCCCTCTCTCCCTCTCTACCTTGCAGTCCCCGGAACTGGATTATCGGCACGAGCTGATGGGACGTCTGCACAAGATCGAACCCGCCGATGTGGAGCTAGAAGTGCTGGCAGCGGCTGCGAACAACAACAACAGTAACGCCAGCAACAACAACAACAACAGCAACGGCAGCCAAACTCCCAACAACAACTCCGCCTCCTCCGCCGCCGCCCATCATCATCATCACCATCAGTTCCATCACCATCACCTGCACTCGCATTCGCATCACCACCAGCACTCGCACCACCATCAGCACCACCATCAGCATCATCAGCACCACAGCCTGCAGAGCGGCGAGAGCGGCAGCGGCGCAGCAGCGATAGCAGCGGCGACGGCAACAACGACGCCAGCCCTGGTCGACGCGTGGTCCAGCTATGCCAGCGATCAGACGCAGACGCAGTCCCAGCAGCAGCAGCCCGCCATCTCGCCCAGCTCCAACTCGAATTCCGCCTATGGCTGTGGCACGCTTTACGACGGAGCGCCCTACGAGGTGGCCCTGGGCTATGGCGCAGCGGGTGGAGTAGCGGGCAGCGGCGCAGGCAGCGGTGCGAGCGGCAATGCGCAGGGCAGCGACAAGGAGTATTTGTATGGTAAGTGGAGGGGAGCGGGAGGGTAAGCAGAATGTGAGGGGGGCTTCAACTGGGCACACAAATTACACGCATGGAGAAATCTCGCAAGTCAATAGCAAAACGAGACAAGACAATGTTGTGGACGTGAGAAGAGAGGCGGGGGAGAAACTCTAGCTTCCCCAGCTCCCCCTCTCACTCCCCCCCACGTCGATCTTTAGTTTTGTTTCACAGTTGCCGAATGTGAAATTTGAAACCCCGCGATAGACACGAGAGAGATCAGGCCCAGCTCGGCCTAGACGAACGCGCCATGCGCTACGCAACGGCTGGGCAGGGAAATTGGAAGCTACCTAGGGGGGCAAGTGAGAGTTACTGCTAGTCCAGAGACCCCCCTCATGCCCCACGTAGTGCCCGCGCAGTTAGCCGGCTTAAGGTTTTTCGGCTAAATATAGTCAAAACTTTTGGCTGTTTATGAATTTCATGCATATGCGCGAGATTTCTTTGTTTGCATTTATAATAATTCCCTGTAGGCCCAGCCAGATGTCTGTGCCAGATACTATTTGCATATGGCATTAGCAAGTTGATTATAAACCGATTTTCTTTTCCCGCCTTCTTCTCTCCCCACCCCTCAGAAACCAAAAACAAAGAGGCTCTCTTCGGCGATCCGCTGGACGATCCGTATCAGCGACCTGCGCTCTGGGATGACATTGCCACCTCCATACAGAATATTGATCCCGAAAATGCGCTCATGTTGGCCAACGGCAGTGGGGATACAGCAACAGCAACTGCAGCAGCAGTAGCAGCGAGTCAGCAACAGTTGCTGCCACAGGTCAAAATGGAAGCAATCGACGAAACTTTGCTCGAAACTTTCTCGACGCCAATGCTCAGCCCCATGGAGATTAAAACTGAAAAGCAGCAGCGACAACATCAGCAGCAACAGCAGCAGCAGCAACAACAGCAACAGCAATACCATCACCAGCAACAGCAGCAGCAGCAGCAGCAACACTATCAGCAACATTATCAGCAACAGCAGCAACACTTGTACCAGCATCATCCGAGCCTGGCGCTGCCCGGGCTGCCGGGGTTGCCACCCGCTGCTGAGGTTGTTGAGTTGCAGCTGCAACATCAACAGCAGCATCAGCAGCAACAACATCAGCAGCAACACCAGCAGCAGCAGCAGCAGCACAGCAGCAGCAACAGTCCCAAGCTGGCAACGAGCGACAACAGCAACAACAACCACAACAACTCCGCCTCCTATCAGCAGCAATACGCATCTCAGCTGAGCAGCAGCGCATCGGGCGCAGGCTATCTGAACAGTAGCAACAGCAGCAACAACAGCAACGGTGTCGTTGGGGGCACCACCAGCAGCGTCGTCACCAGCAGCTCCAGCAGCAGCAGCAGCTACGGCTACAGCTGGCACAGTAGTCAGGTGAGACCTTTGGCACCGCCAAACAGTAGCAACACTTTCTATCTCCCTCTCCCTCTCTCTTTCTATCTCTCAGACCTTTCACACCAAATACCAAATACACCCGCCATCAGCCACTGCCACGCCCACAGCTCAACATGTGCTGCACCAGCAACAGCAGCAGCAGCAGCAGCAGCAACAGTTGCAGCTTTGCCCACCGGCTGCACCCAGCACGCCCTCGGCCACCTCTGCCTCCTCGGCGGGCAGCGCCTCCTCCTCGGGCTCAGGCAGCTCCACGCGACACATGTTTGTGCCGCCACTGACGCCGCCCAGCTCCGATCCTGGCAGCCCTGGTGCGTCCATGGTTGCCGCCGCCGCAGCTGTTGCTCAGGCGCAACGACGGAGCACGCCCCCGCCTCCCTATCAGCAGGGTCATGGTCCGCTCGTTGCTGGACTCTGCCCTAGCCTGGTCAATCCGCCGCCCACGTTGCAGCTACTTGGAGCCGCCACGCCCACCACCACGCTCACCACACTCACGCCCGCCAATGCAGTCTCCGCTGGTGCAGCGTCGCAGCAGCAGCAGCAGCAGCAACAGCCTCCGCCGCCGCCACCGACCAGCGGACGTCGTGGCCGTCATTCGCATCATCAGCCCGGAACGCCGGCGCACATTGCCAGCCTGATGAGCGTGCGCACCGTGCGCTACAATCGACGCAACAATCCGGAGCTGGAGAAGCGACGCATTCATCACTGTGATTTCGTGGGTAAGTGCATCGCCTGCCCGCTGTGCGCGGCCAGATTCCAGTTCAGCCTCATCTCCTTCTCCCCCATTCCCTGGTCTGCTGCTTGGCATGCCTTGCATGTGCGACTCGTTTATCATTTCGCGCGCTTTGCGACACTTTTCGTAACAGAGCAGCGCTTCCTACTAGCCTCCCCTCTGCTCCCCTGTCCACCTGCCTCCTTCCAGTTACGTTATGCGTTCCAACTATCGCGCACTAAGAGATGTTGTCTTGCCTCGTTGACGTATCTGCTCATTGGCCATGCGTGAAGCGTATTTCCAATCGCCTTTTATTTATTCCCCCATTTATCTATACACTTATTTATTATCTTCTCTCTGTGCCATTGACAGTTGTTGTGGCGCTTTTTCTAATGCCTCTTTTGTAATTCTAATTAGTTAGCCTCCTCCTCCTCCTCCTTGTTCCACTGCCCGCACCATCCTCATAGATTTATGTAAGCATCTCCAGTGGCTCATCTCAAGGCACGGAGGCCACGCTCCGTTACAGTTGCATTTTCAATGTCAAGCGAGGGAACCAAGAGAGCTTGGTAGATGGGGAAGATCGTTGGAAAGATCGTGGAATAGATCGTAGGGAAGATGGTGGAAGTGATCGAGGAAGCGACTGAGAGAAGATCGTAGAAGAGATCGAACTAAAGATCGTCAAAGATCGAAATGATGATCGTAGCAGAAACCGATGGAAAGTTCATAAGATCAAAGTAAATATGGTATTAAGGATGTAAGGTTAGATCATAAGAGAGAGTGAAGATCGTAGGAGATCGAATGAAAGATCGTTGGAGATCGTTGGAGATCGTATTGAAGATCGTAGGTGAAACCGATGGGAAGATCGTTAGACAGATCGTAGCAAAGATCATTGGAAAGCCATAAGCTAGAATAGTTATAACGTAATGATCATTAAAATATCATGACATATACCGTAGATCATTAAAATATCATGCAGATCGTTGCCTGTGCCAAGATCAATCAAACACACTCCAAGCTAAGCCACAGCTCAAGCTTTAAACTACCTAAAGCACCAACAGATAAATAACAAATAATACCACATAGCAGTCTATCTAAGCGCCGCTATCTAATTGAGGATCACTCGAACCTAAAGAGTACCCCAATCAAATGTGGAATCGTTAAGCTTTACCCAATGCCGCACTGAGTACATTAGAACGCCTTCGTCTTCGCATATCGCTTTGGAGTATCGAAAAGCACTTAACCCAGCTAAATGCGACGTTGTCTAGCCAAAGTCTGATCGTCTGTCTGCCTGATCGTTCGTCTGTCCCTCCGTCTGTCTCTCTGTCTGTCTGGCTACGTGCGTTGCCACTAATAAATAATTGACAATTGTCTGACACGTTTGCCGTGGCCATTTTTAGACAAAAAGCGCGTTCGCGCACAAATATTGCAAAGCGATTGAAGCCGGCGATCGACGACGATCGACGCTTAGCCAAAACGCGACTTGAGCTAGGCTACAAAAATGCTGTCCAAATGAAGTTATTATGCCATAAGCGCACGCATCAGACTCCCAGTCGGGGAGTTGCAACTCGAGATTGCAACTGCGTGGCAAGTGAGTTATGTGCGCTGAACTGCGCTGCCGCAGCCAATCACGCGTCTAACTGTCAGCATTGTTGTTGCTGCTGCAGTTGCAACTTGGCGTGCAGGCAACATTCTTGCCTCTAGCCTATCGATTCGCTCTGGCCATGTTTGTCTGCTGGCGCAGCCAGTTGGTATTTTTAGCTGGCGACTTTTGGCATTGTCTTCTAAGCAGGGTGGGGGGGGAGGGTTTATATGTTGCCCATGCCGCGCACGTTGCACTCGGCTTTCAATTAGAGCGTACGTGCTGGGATCTCTAAGCATCCTTTTAGGTGCCACATCAATGTCGCCACAGGCAACTTTCACCAAAAACTTAATTAGAGGCAACCCAGTAACGCCCACTGACCCAGTGTGACAGCCCCTGCTCTACAAATACACACAAACTGCTTCTAATCCCACACACACTCGCTCTTTCTGCTCCTTGCAGGTTGCTCCAAGGTCTACACGAAGAGTTCGCATCTGAAGGCGCATCAAAGGATACACACAGGTGAGTCGAGCCCCTTCCCCTCTGTAGGCGCCTTGGGCCCTGTCCAGCTGCAGTTTGGCAGGCGTGGGCTGTCTTGGCTTATTACCACATCGCAAACACAGCAAGTGGAGCTGCTGCTGCCGCCAACGATGAGCTTCAGCTCGAGCTGCACAGCTGCATTGGGCAACCAAGTGAACTGAGCGGGGCGGAGAAAAAAGCCTTTTGATTAATTCGCGCGCTCATATTTGTAGTTGCCAGCACATAATTTGCCAAGCGCTTGCAGCGCCTTGCGCCGCTATCGTTTTTTTCCGCTTCTTTTTCTTTTTTTTTTCAATTTCGGCGCAACCACAAAAATCGTGATTTCTACGGTTTGCAGTTTTTTGTTTCGATTTTTTGGTTCTTTTTTTTTTTTTGTTTGTGGTCAGTCGCCGCCACGCCGCCTGCAAGTCGCCGTTGTTGCAAGTTGCCAGTTGCCAGTTGCAACATCAGCAACAGCAACAGCAACATCAACAACATCAACAATCGCCAATCGCCAACGCCATCAGCTGGGCGCACGTTTGGCCTGCATTTCCTTCTTGCTCAGATTACACTTGACGTTATTTTGTTGCCCCCGTCTGTCAGTCAGTCAGTCGGTCGCTCGTTCTGTCTACCTCTCTCTCTCTCTCTCTCTCTCTTTCTCTCTGGCATTCTGCCGCCCGCTTGGCTGTTGATCACCTGTCTTCGTTTTATGGGGCACACGTTTTATGCCCCCGATTCAGCAGCGCTGCCTGACTTTCAACTCTCGACCCAGCCCCAAAAAAAACAACAGCAACAACAACAGCAACAACATCAACGAACCCTGCCTGGCGTCCCTGGCTCGTAACGGAGCCTTCGCTTCGTTTTATTAATCGCACATGACCGACTGATTTATGCGGAGACTTAAAACGCTGCACTAAAAAAAACATTTTATTATTATGATTTTTTTGCGCGCGCTGCGCTGATTTTCACTTAACTGATAAACGACAGAGAGACCGAGAGGGAAAGAGTGTGAGAGTGAGAGAGAAGGAGGCAGTTGGCAAGACGAGACATTGATGAACCCGACGACAAGTGCGCACAGGCCTGAGTACGAATGAGCCAAGGTGAAGCTGGCGATTTGAGGGGAATACTTTATAGAGGGGAAGTTAGAATTGCCTGACCTAACTTTGAAATATGTTCAGGAAATCTTCGCTGATAAGTTTTATCTAGTAAAGAGATAAGAAATCCACCTTATATCGTTTTCAAATCAGTCCAGAACTCAGGCATGAGTTAATATGTTGCATTAGAACAAGTTGAAGTTCTCAAGTGGAGGAAGAACTCTACGTAAATGAAATCCGGCCCAAGGCGCTTGCAACTCTAAAACATGTTGTATATACTCTCTGTTTATTATTCGATCGGAAAGATATCATAGCATTAGCTTTATAATAAATCCGGCTGGCCATATGTCACACCATAAGTCGATATCTTTGCTACAGCGCGCACAATCTTCAAATATTCAATACTTATGGGCGGTAGGCGTGGCTCTTTCTAATAGAATATACTTTTACAAGCCTATACTATATATCTTTCCTATCAGATATGATCAATCTGCAACTTAGGCATTGCCAGAAGGTGGTTAAACACGAAAACTTTGATAGGTAGAACATCTCTTAGAGAGGAAGAGGAACTACATTATTATCTAGGTCTCACTCTTTCTCCCTTACTCCCCTTGCTGTATAGCACACTCAATGCGCACTGTAAATCTACTAGACCAATTTAATTGCCTTACACCCGCCCAGGGCCAACACGACGAGCAGCAGCAGAATCGTCGAGCCTAATGGCCAATGGTGTCTCTGTTGGACCTCGATCCGCTTGGGCCGTTAGCAATTTTGCAGCGGTTTCTCGCGGTGGCAGCCGCCATTTGTGGCTACCGTCTGATGGCTGTCCGTTTGTTTGGCTTTTGACTTAGTTAACGTTGCGCACACCCAGCCTAAGCACACACACACACACACACACACACATAGGCGCGCTCTCAAATATTTTTTATGCAATTCTGAGTGTGCGGCATCTGTTGGTGGCGCCAGACATGGCCAGCTGAGTGTTGTCTCTATTGATTAGCAGCGGCTGCGCAGCACTTGGAGGAGCATACAGTATAAATATTTGCCACGACGCGCAGCGCAAGTTCGTTGCCTAAGTCTTTTGTTTTTTGTGCCTGTTTTTTTTTTCCTCCTACAACTGCCTCGTAAATTTGTCGTTTTTATTTGGGCTTTTTGTCGTTATCTGCACGCGGCGATTAGAAAATCACCAGGCTAACTAATCTTTATGCAACAAGCGAACGCATAAATTCTGCTCGCCTATCTGCGCGCAGATTGGACACCCTGGGCCGGTGGGCTTATTTTGTACTGATTTGTTTGCTAATATGTTCGCGCTGCCATAAATTAGTTTGATTTTTATGCCAGGCAGCAGAAGGAGCAGCCGCCCTCTCCCCTCTCTCTCCCTCTTTCTTCTCTCTTACTCTTTTCCCCTTCGCAACTGAGCGCAGACTGAGGCCTGCGGCTAGACTTGTCTGCCAGCGCTCGTTGCGGACAGCCTTAACTTATATAGATATGCAGGCATGTGTGTGTGCGTGTGTATGTGTGTGCCCCGTGCATGTTGCGCCTTATCGCGGCATACGCTAAAAATTATGAAGTAATTTCGTCCCGCTTATCGCATTGCGTTCATCGCACATTACAAAACAACATTTACATAACTTTTGTTTGTTGTTTGTCCGGCGCGGCGGTGTGGCCAGGCCAGGCCCGACGCGGCCGACTCTGTCCAGAGTCGATGCTGATCTTTGTTTTAGTTACGAGCGATTTCAATTTTTGCCATTGCCAAATGATATTCCCACGGCAAGATTCTGTTAGGCATGAGTCATAACTCAGTCTATAAAGCTCAGCCATTTATCAATGTTTTCTGGCCTCAAACAAAGCTTCTTACACACACACATAGAGACTTGCGTGTGTGTGTGTGTCTGCTTGTAAGTGTCGATAGGTAAATTTCTGATTATGTTCAGTCATCTGCTGGCACTTAAATTCATTAAAAGAGATCTAAATAAACCAATAAGTCACGCCACGAGTCGCCCGTATTGGGTTTCTTTCTATACGAAAATCCTACAAAAGTGTCAGCTGAGTGCCACTCCAAGTGCCCCAGGGGCACCCTCACTCTCCTCCACTCGCCGCCACTCATGTCTCAAGAGGCAGTTCAAGCTAAAAAACAGAATACCTAACACAATTCAGCTGTGAAAAGGGTCTTTGATGAGCTTAGAAGTGCGAGTTATGTGTGAAGATATTGACTTAAGACTCTAGACGATGCAGGGTATGCATAGTTCAGCAACTTCTCTTTTCGTTGACTGGCCAATCAGGCTATGCGATTTTGTGCACAACTAATTCGATTACTCGATACACAATGCCCAATTCGATACACTCCACTCGTGGGGGGAATAATGCCATAAAATGTCAAGTTCAGCAAATTTAAAACCGCAATAATTATTTCATTCAATTTCGATTTCAATTCGAACACGAATGTTTATGTTTATGTTTATGTTGCGATTCGTACGAGTTGTAATGCTACAAACACGCCGATAGCCATAGCCAAAGCCAGAGCTACGTGTGTGTGTGTGTGTGTGTGTGTTTTTATGGCCAAAGGTAGCCGGCAATCGAGCGACTCCAGTCGGAGGGAATTAGTCATAGAGCAGCAGGCGAACTCTGTGTGTGTTTCTCGCATATTTCGCTCTGCTCCAGCTGCCTCGACATGAGCTCAGCCCGAGTCACTTGCAAATGTCGTCGTGTTTTGTGGTCTCTTGTTCGCGTTGTTGTTGCTGTTGTTGGGCCATCGTCAGCGACAAGTCGTGTGCCAGAGCAAAAACAAAATCCACATCATAAAATACGAGACAGAGAGTCAGCTACAACTCCGGATTGGCCTCTGTGCATTGCTCCAGCTGCCGTTTTGTAGTCGTGTTGTTCTGCCTCCTGTTGAAACATGAAAATTCAATGAAAATGTTAATTTGTGCATACATGCACGTACTACATACACGTACATAGTTGTTGCACACTCGTGTGCGCAGCGCAAGACAAGAAGCTGCTTGATGACATACTTCGCCCCGCCAGTCTCTAAATTGAGATGCCAAAGAGTTGCCTCTTCAAATACTAATCGACTCCTTACACACTCTCTTCTCTGTTAATTCCAGGTGAAAAGCCCTACACCTGCCAGTGGCCCGAATGCGAATGGCGTTTCGCTCGCTCCGATGAACTGACGCGACATTATCGCAAACACACCGGCGCCAAGCCATTCAAGTGCATCGTCTGCGAGCGCAGCTTTGCGCGCAGCGATCATTTGGCGCTGCACATGAAGCGCCATCTGCCGAAGAACAAGTGAAAACGACAGTTGGCGGGCAGATCGCAGGCAGATCGGGCTACAGCTACAAATCAACTATATCACAATCCAAAGGACTTTAGTTAAGCTAACTACACTACACTACAGCAAGCAAGCAAGCAAGCAGTTTGTTTAGTGAATGGATACTATAACTAATTATAAAGTTAATTGCAACCTGAATACTAATTAGTGTTAAATACATAATATACCATAATTCATTATAATATGTGTGTAAAGGGGAGAGGAAGAGTGGAAAGTGAGCTTTTGTTTGCCAATTGTGCCTCAGCTCCGTTTAGGGAGCTTCGATTTGTGCCTTTTCAAGATCTGTCTGTCTTGCTCTCTCTCTCGCTCTCTCTCTTTCACCTTCTCAAGCGTAAATTAAGTAAATGAAATTTCCACCTGCTTAACTAAATTTTAATGCAAAACTTAAGCTAAGCACGCTCCTAACTAACGGTAACTCGTCTAGCATACGCAACATTCACAAACACAAGAAAAAACCTTAGTTTATATATTGTTCCGGGAGTATAGCATCCCTTTTCTCTTTCTCTCTGTCCTTCTCAGCCTCTCAACACGATCCCAGCTGGCCGAGAGAGACAGAGAGAGTTGATCGTACTTACTTATCCTAGTTCCATGTATACCTAAACCTAAACCTAAATGAATGCTAAGTTGTAGGACAACATATCGCCACGTGTCATTGTCGCCTAGTTTTCTGTATAGTTTCCCCTTAGCCATAAACTACGATTAGTCTGTATGTAGTCCATAATCTGAGATGATGTACGAATCACCCGATTCCATATCCAATTCGATTCGTAACTGTATCTGTATTTGTACGTAGCTAGCGTATTATGTATGTAAACTTATGTGTCTCTATATCGTTTCTAAACACCAAAAAGTGCTGGCACAAAATCATCAAAATAATAATAATAAAATGTTTTTGAAAAACCAAACTACGCGTTGTTTCTATATATGAAAAGTTTTGAAAATTTTTGTGCTATAATGTTCATAACTTGGTTTTTAATCAACCGATTTTGGCTTGGCTTGTCATTTTGTTCATGTTATTGATAACTTTTCAATTCTGCATCAAAATTTGGTTAATTTGAGAATATGATTTTTTTTGGAATTTTTCCATGCCAAACCCCATGGAAAAATTTCCAAAAAATTTTAATGATTTGAAAAACCAATTTTTTGACAAGAATTAATTAAGATAATCATATTGAGAATAAAAATCGAGCTCCTACAGTTTTCTGAGAATAATTGAGGAACATAGAGAAAATATACCGAATTTTCTGGTACTGTGGGTACCCTACTACATATGGAACTCCAACCTTCTAACAGTCATAACTTTGTCAAAAATCCTCAGATTTTCATTTGGCATGTCATTTTGTTCATGGTTTTAGGCTTTATATAATTCTATATTTAATCTTTGACTATATTTAGAGTTTGAAAATTTTGAAAATTTTTTCATGCCACCCCCTGTCTAAATTTTCAAAATTTTTTCAAAACTTAAAATTTTATTTTTTGGACTAGAATCGATAAAGCTAATTATATTAAATATAAAAATCGAAATCCCAAAGGTTTCTCGGCAAAATTGTGGAAAATAATGCAAATAAACCGAATTTTCTTGATAAAGATATTTAAAATACGTATAAAAATCTAATTGAAACGAATTTATGATTCAAATCAAGAAATATAATGATAATAAGTCACGTTTTGAGGTGCTCATTATGCACCTTACCAGCGATTTATGACTATAGAAACTCTTCAGAAAGTCTATAAAAAATCCATTGTAGCTTTCTTTACTTGTTTAAAATAGAATTCATAAGCAGATTCGATTATATATCAATCAATATTCAAAAAAGAACCCACTTATGCCTCTCGCACTTAACTCTATTTTATTACAGATAAAAAAGTGCTTAAAGAACTTATGAAATGCTAAGCCCCAAGCGGATTTCTAGCGCCTCGCTGCATGCGCCACGCGTGACACTTGCCTGGCACATAAATTGCCTGCAGTGTTATCGATATATTTTGTTATTCACCCAGGGGGGAAGCCAGAACGATCAACAATTCATTGTCAGCCGGCGACAGCTGCAATGGAATTCCTCAATATGTTATTTACTACAATCGCTGGCATTTTATACATTTATTAACATTTCCCAGTTACGTGCTCGGAAAATGCAATCGATAGTTAGGAAAATTTCACCACAACTACAATTATTGTTAGGTTAAGTCGAACTTCTTTGGGGAAACACCACACGTCAGTTAACAGTTAGGTTATTAGGGAATCGTATAAAGCACAAATATTCATAAAGATGGGTTCATTAAAGCGAGGAGGGTAAAGAGAGAGGGGGGCACCCATAAGTGTGCCTCGTTGTCGGGGTCTCTCTGCCTCTTCATGTATGTCTCAATTGCTTTCTGTTGTTATTGCTCTCCGATCTGTGATCGTTATCAAAATAGTTTCTACACGAAACAAACATGTCAAGCAAATGCGACGCGCTTGTTGTGCTTGTTGTTGTTGTAGCTGCTTGAAAAATTGTACAGAAATCAGGCATAATAATTTCAATTGCATTTGTTATGATCTTTTCGATTTATTTCTGGCATTTTTCGACGCGTCATGTTGTTTTGATAGCGGCGATAAAATTCGATTGTCTTTTATTTTTTCGAAAAATTATAAATTGTTTGTATATTTATGGAGCTCATTTATTTATGGATGAAGCGAACCAGTTCATTTCGAGCACGTTTTGTGACACATGTCGCGGTGAGCAACTAATTTAATGGCACGCTTAAACAGGCTAATGGAAGAGCCTAGCTTTCGTCTATATATCTATATATAGAAATCGGCAGAAGAAGCAGCAGCAGCAGCAACGCGATCTCAACTCAACGCGAACGCGCTTGGCATCCATCAAACTCTGTGTGGGCGTTGGGTCTCAGTTGATGTGCCTGCCTGCTCTGCCCCTCTTCCTCTTTCTCTCTCTCTCTCTCTCCCGCGCTATCTGCCTGGAGTATCTTCAATTGTTGTGCGCGCTGCGCTGATTAATCATGTTACCACTGACAGCTCAACTTGGCGGGCAAGCTGCTTATTAAATTGGCTTAAGATTGCTAGATAAACGTAATAAAGCAACGCACAGCGAGCCAGAGATACAGATACAGATACACCTATACATATACGTATGTATGTGTGCGGGTACGTGTAGGTATGGAGGACCCCACAAATTGATAAATGCACACAAATCTCATGCAGCCACTGAGTGCCTCACTCGATGCACCCACTCGATTGGGAGGGGAAACAAAGCGCTTCGCACGAAATCGATGCGATTTCAGTCACATCGCGTGTGTGAAGAAGGTAGAGACAGAGGAGGGAGTGCAGAGAGAGGGAGAAGGAGGCAGACAGATATCTCTTATTATTTCAATTAATTTGTGCGCTTATTTGTGTTGTGCCTTATTTCACTTGGCTTAAACAAAGCCAAATTGTGCATACAAATCGCCAGAGTTGAGTGGGTGCTGCGATCTGCTTAATGTGTCAGTAGAACACATCGGCTGAACATGTGCTCTATAGGAAGTCGATCGAGTGGATCGAGTCGAATTGAGTCGAAGGCGGCGGCATACGTTGATGAATTCATTATATTGGCAATAAATCAGAAATCACAATTGCAATTATCATAACGTCGCAGATGATTCATTTTGAGTTTCATTCAAATGCAAATTTATGCGCCAAGTGGGAGAAATTACAGTATTTCTCGCTCTCTCTCTCTCTCTTTCTGTCTCTCTCCTTATCAATCAGGATATGCAGAGGTTTTAGGTCGAGTTTCACAGCTATTCCGCAACATCTTCTCCTTTTTCCTGGCCAACTTCTTGTGCTTCCGGCAACAACTTTTACTTTCAGGCAGACAGAGCAGACCAACTGTCCGTCTGACACCCACAACATGCTGCACACACACACAATAACTGTGTGTGGTTAACCCACACACACCACGTAGCGGGTTCATCCATTTTAAGCCGCATCCCGCTGCAGCGCAACATACAAAAGCGTCCATTAGCCAGAAGAGGGGCGGAGGAGACGCACTCGTCGTGTCGTGTTTTGCTCGTGTTGCATGGTGTGTGTTGCATGTTGTATGTTGCCTCGTGTGTGTGTTTGTGTGTTGGCTGCCTGTCAGACTGACAGAGGGGCGCAGTCGCAAGGCAGAGCGAGAAACAGGAACTCCTCTCGCGAAAATGCTAACTGGCCGCATGCCCAAGCAGGCCAGGGGCAGGGGAACGCGTGTTGCAGCAACTGCTTTGCATACGAACTGGGCGCATACACATACGTGTACACGTTGTACATAAACAACGCCGGCTAAAAACGGCGACAACTATAATTAAGCTTAATTGCTGTTTAATGTGAACGGAGTCGCAGATGGAGGCGCAGACGGCGTCGGCGCTGGAGTTGGAGCTGCAGTTCCAGACGGTGTAGCACCAATAGTTTTTCAAATTTATCAGACGCCCCCGCACAGATGGTGACAGTGACTGCGGCAGCAAATAGAAATCCATGCCAAAACAATCTTGGAGACAGGCTATTTAAAACATCAACAAGAAACCCTTGGCTTGCAAATTCCTTACTGGGATTTTTGCACTGATTTGGGATTTTGCAGCAGCTACAGTATTTTTCCCCCACACAAGTTATCGATAGGCAATTAAGACAGGTATCGCAGGCAGGCAAATAAAAATACTGCAGGGCAAAGCATATTTTGAAGGCGCCAAAATGGCAAACTCTCAATCGATAAGCCAAACAAATATCGAAAAGCAGGCAAATTTTAAAACCTAGTAACCTCGGAATTTTTGGTTGTAAACAGTTCTATGTACCAAATAAATACAGAAGTCAGTCTGAAGTTGATCAGCCAGAGAGAAGAGAGTAAGAAATGTAAAATAGTTTCCGATTTAAGACTAACCTCCCCCTCCTCCCGCCAGACCGTGTGTCATGGCGCCCCGACGCAGCGAGCGACTGCGCAAGCTTCGTGAGGCAATGATCGCTAAGACGACAGCAAAAGCAAGACGAACCGCTGCAGTGGAGCGACTCAGTAGGCACCGTAAGCGCCAGCGCAACAGGCAAGGACAACAGCAGCAGCGGCAACGGAACCGAGTAATACTTGGAGTCGAAGCCGATCGCAGCGCGTTGCAGTTTACCCAGGCTATTGTGCTTGCGCTGGCAGCAGGAACGCGTGCGTTGCCGTTGTCGTTGCAGTTGCTCACGGATCTTCCTGTCAACAACGACAATATAAACGCTTTAGGGAGCAACAACAACAACCAGAGCGGCGACATCAGCACGGCCCTCAACGTCATCTTGGACAATCTCAACGTGGATGAGCTGCGACTTTGCCTGATTGTCATACACATCGCAGTCACCGAGTCGCCATCGCTGCCCGAACTGACACGCCGCAACCCCAAGGAGGGCATAAGGAAACTCTTTAGAATTATTCGTTTTTTGTTCTATAGACGATAATTAGCCGGGCACGCGTTGCCCTTTTGCTATTTCAAATATCAACAAGAAACCCCATCTTTATTGGTTTCCATCTCCTTCTATGGGGAGATATTCTTAATGAATACAATTGTATGTAATCTATAAACATATAAAAAGCAAGAGGGTCTTGAATTTTTATATATATTTTTACCTCACTGCATAGGATCATATCTTATCGATCATATGGCGAGGGGTAAGCATAATGCGAATATCTCGTGCATCTCAGTTGTGGCAAATTGGATAGTCTATAATCTCTCTCTCTCTTCCCCTCACAGGGCATTGTAGTTGCTTTTCGTAGTGTCCGTTAAATTAATTAGCAATTAAAAATGCAGCCCTGGCAATGCTCGCCGGCTTATCGGTTAGGGGGGCCGTAATTCATATTTATAAATAGACAAACATTATTCAAGGTGTCCGAACGAGTCGAGAACCGTAAATTAAATCAAAATCCAAATGAAAACGATATGGTTAGAATTTATAACGAAAAAAAAGGTTAAGAATAAATAAGTAAGAAAAGTAGGGGGCAGAGAGACCATAAGACAACGTAGCTAGTCGAAGCAGGTATACACTTTCGATTCGAGGAGGGATACTAATTTCCACAGTGTGAGTTATGGCGGCATAATGAGTGCAGAGACGCCTCTAGACAGTCAACACACTCTTTCGTCTGCAGTTGAGCAGTTCTGGCCTCTAGCTAAGCCACCCTCGCTTAGGGTATGCTCAGTAAGAAAAAACCCATTTGGTCCGTGGCCGCCCACAAATTCGACGTTGAAACGTTTCCAGGCCCCGACAGACAGCCGGCAGGGGCAGAGGAGGAGGCAGTGGGGGGTTGCATGTGGCTTGGCCGCGGCGTGTGACTCAATCGCGCAACGAGCATGCGCCCAGCTGCAGAGCTGCCGCTGCAGTTGATCGACCGATCTACAGATTGGCGACCCATTGGCGACGGACCGCTGCATTTGGCAATGAACTTTTCGATATCGACACACACACACACACGTGTCTCTCTCTGTGTGTGTGTGTGCCTGGGCAGTTAGAGATAAATAAAGCGAGCTTGACGCTGGCAATTTGACTTTGAACTCGGTCAAGTCGAGACACATTTGAAGCTGTTTGCATATTTAATTGAACACCTACAACAACGGCAGCAGCAGCAACAACAACAACAGCAGCAACGCGGATAGTAAATGGTCTGCAGCTGTGTTGGCATAATAATAAGCATTATAATCAGGCGCAAAAGGCTCAATAGGCCAATTGGCTGCCGGCCAAGTAAATGTACAGTTACATTGTCAAAAGCGTCAAGTCGTGCCTGACAAAATAATGAGCATTTATGCAGCGAAAAACCTATGGCCTTTTGGGCCAAAACTCATTAAAAATCCGCAGCCTGGAGACATCAAGCACGGCTTGGTGTACAAAACGATAAAAAAACATTGCGTAATTACTGCAACATTTCTATTTTTCTTATACTTTTTGCGCATTGGAAAGCAAAACACACGTACTTATGCGCGGCGCGACTGCAGTGTGACCGTTTGGCGCACGGACATTATTCCCAAAATAGTTCCCTTGGCTTGCAAATTCCTTAATGGGATTTTTGCACTGATTTGGGATTTTGCTGCAGCTGAGTATTTTCTCCCACACGAGCTATCGATAAGCAGTCGAGGCAGTTATCGCAGGCAGACAAACAATGCAAGGCAAAGCATATTTCAAAGGCGCCAAAATTGCAAACTCTTAATCGCTAAGCCAAAAAATATCAATAATGCAAGCAGGCAACTTTTAAAACCTAGTAGCCTCGGAATTTTTCGTTGTAAACAGTTCTATGGACCAAATAAACACAGAAGTCAGTCTGAAGTTGATCAGCCAGAGAGAAGAGAGTAAGAAATGTAAAGTATTTTCCGATTTAAGGCTAACCTCCCCCTCACGCCCGCCAGAGCGTGTGTCATGGCGCCACGACGCAGCGAGCGACTGCGCAAACTTCGCGAGGCAGCGATCGCCAAGACGACAGCAAAAGCAAGACGAACCGCTGCTGTGGAGCGATGCAGCAGGCATCGTAGGCGCCAGCGCAACAAGCAAGGACAGCAGCAGCGGCAGCGGAACCGAGTAATACTTGGAGTCGAAGCCGATCGCAGCGCGTTGCAGTTTACCCAGGCTATTGTGCTTGCGCTGGCAGCAGGAACGCGTGCGTTGCCGTTGTCCTTGCAGTTGCTCACGGCTCTTCCTGTCAACGCCAACAACAACAATATAAGCGCTATAGGAAGCAACAACAACAACCAGCGCAGCGACATCAGCGCGGCTCTCAACGTCAACTTGGACAATCTTAATGTGGAAGAGCTTCGACTTTGCCTGATATCCCTTGTCATACACATCGCAGTCACTGAGTCGCCATCGCTGCCTGAACTGACACGCCGCAACCCCAAGGAGGGCATAAGGAAACTCTTTAGAATTATTCGTTTTTTGTTCTATAGACGATAAGTTGGTTATGTTTATTAAATTTGGCCTGGCCGGGGGCCCCCACAACGCGCTCATCATTCTTCTCTCTTCTGCTCTGCTTGCAGCTCCGCATGATTAATTAACAGGGCACGCGTTGCCCTTTTGCGATGCCAAGTGACAAAAATCGATTCGCCGCAAATGTGCGAGCTGCGATCGGCTGCAGAGGATGCAACGTCGCGACGTGTGAGTTAACCAGAAACGAAGACGAGACCCGCGTGCCAGCCTCATAAATCTTCGCCGAGATCTTTGGCCTGCGATGCGACGGCGACTCGCTTGTCATTTGTGCAAGCAGCAACCTGTGCCCACGCAGGGTTAACCCCTTCCCATCCCCTCCCGTTCCTCCGTTCTGCTGCTTATCGCTTGTCAGCTATCGCCAGCCAAGCCGGGGAACAATTCTCCGGCTTGTGTAGTGAAACGGAAGTTGCGACTATCAATCTCAATTAAATTGATTGAGCTACCGAATGCAGTGAGTGCGGCAGACAATGCATGCAATGCAATTCATATAGCTATAAGATATATTGTATAAGATATGGCAACCGATGCCTTATGTCATTTCGAAGCGAGCGCATTCGCGTGTGACTGACTTCTTATGACGAACTAAGGCGGTTCTCCTCTATTTTGGTTGGGTTCCCATCCAAGATGACAAGGTTTTCATGTATATTTTATGTGTTTCAATTCTTTTCCTTTTATTCGATAATTTTTTCTAGATATATCAATAATTATTTCCGTATTTTCAAGTTTAATGTACAGTCTTTTATGCCTTTCTGTGTGCTAACTGAAATTTCAACATCTTAGCTTCATTCTAGCCAAATTTCCTCTAGTTCTTTTATATCTCCTCTCTAGTTTTTCGGTCCTTCCCCTTTTTCCTACGACTTGTCACACATTTTGCTGTTCAAAATTGCACACATCCGTTCTGTATTTAGATCCAAAGCAGCCGCAATAATTTGCCGCAAATATGGCTTAAATAAACGCAACGTGTTGGCCAAGTTGGCCATAAACAAAGCTGCGAGAGCACGCGCTATTTCCATGCAAATGTTGGCGGCAAATCACACGCCAAATGAAAGAAGCAGCGACAACTGCAACAGCAACAACAACAACAACAACAACAACAACAACAACTCTGGCAACTGAGGCAACAATTGGCAATTGCGTGTTGCACAATCATTGGAAGCAGAGCGGCAACTGGCGGCCTACACAGTGCCCCCTCAGACCAGACCAGACCCAAGACCAAGAACATGACATCAAATGGCAAACAAAGAGCAATTACAGCAAGCGACACAAACCGAAGAAGTGGAAGCAGAAGAGTATGAAGAAGAAGCAGAAGCGGGGAGAGAGAGAGAACCAAGCTGGAGCCGCACATGGGCGGGCGAGTTGGGCATTAAAAAAAGCCCACGATGCAATCGAGGCAGCTGACGCAGTCAATGAGTCAGTTGAGTCAGAGATGCGTTGGATGCAGCTGGAGCTGGGACATTAGAACGAGCATCGATTTCACTCAGGTTATCGCTATCGATATCTCTGCACTGTAGACTGTTGCATGCCAAGTAAACGTTGCGAGTTAACCATTTATCACGCCGTTGGGTGAGTCCGCCTGCTGCCTGCCCTAATGCGTCGCTAATTAATGATTATGTCAGAGAGGGAAACCCCAGAAAGGACTATAGTGCAGTTCCATAGTTCCTCAGTTCCGTAGTGCCACAGTTCATCAGTTAACATTTTCATTAACCATATGTCACACGCAGCTAACGTTTACTCCCACCCTCTCTCTCTCGGTTCCCTCTTCCCTTTTTTATGGAGCCACCCTCGCGGAACCCTTGAAAATTAAATAATGCGCTCGGGTCGCGTGCTACGTTAACAGTCGCCGAATGATGAGTCAAAATACATAAAAAAAAAAAACGGGAATATAAATAAAAATGCATAAAGTCCTAGCCAGGACTTTACTTCCCCAGTCTGTCCACTCGTTTTCCCATAAATTTCCGAAGCTCTTGCCCCGTGCCCAGCGCATTCCACCTCAGTCAGTTGGGCAAACTGTTTGCAGTTGGCCGCGTGTTGTGTGTGTCTTGCCCCCGAAAAGGTGTTAAAACTGTGCCACAAAATTGCTGACCGTTCTCGGGGTTGCTTTTACGACCCTGCCTGACGGACTGTCAGCCTGACTTTCTGGCTTTACCCGTGTATATATATCTCACTCTTTGGCGGCATAATTACGCATTTTGTCGACAATGAAGTTTATGTTCCTTCATGTGGCGCGTGCCTGATGCGCCGTGTGTTTCGTGGTTTTTTATGCCACAGCAACACGCAACATGCCCAACGACTACTTGAACTTGGGGTTAATAATATTTCTCGACCTTTTATAGACTGTGAAGAACCAGATAATTATGGAGGACAGGCAAAGTAAAGCGCAGATTTTTCAGCTGTTCGCTGATCAAGCAAAGGTGTTCGAAATGGGTTCAGCTGCAGAACTACATGGTAAGTTAAGAGATTGCGTAATCCCCCCCTGCCCAGCCTGAAGTCTATGTAAGCCCAATTAACAATTAACCCAATTTACATGCGCGGAAACATTAGGCAAAACTCCTCATCATGTTCAACCCGAATCCAAAATCGAAGACTCATTTCTGATTTGCCAAATGGAAATTGGCAGCCTCAGTTACATAATCGTTGGATGTGGCTGATTGATGGATCCCCAAGTGAGCAGAGCGAGAGGGAGAGGGAGAGGATAACCAATTCAATTGCTTTATAATTGAACTAAGCAGGCGCGACGACGGACCTTGTCGAACCTCATCGGCATCAGTTTTAATGAGTGGAGAGGGGAAAAGGGGGCCACATGTGGCTCAGCAGGTTGGCCAAGTTAATAATCAAATGGTCAACGTTGTAATTTTTCCACAAAATTGATCAATAATCGCGCCGCAGCAGCGTTTCAATTGAATTGAATCGACATTCAATTGAATGCGAATTGAATGCAATTTGAATGCGAGAAAACGAATACGAAGCGGAGTTAATAGAAGAATCGATTTGTGGCATGTGGCGCGAGCTGTTGAGACGCGTAGATGATGCTGCAGTTGCCTGTTGATGGATTGAGATTAGCTTTCGATTGGGTCAAAGGGCGCGCCCCAAGACGGCGCCCACGCTAATTAGACGCACCAGGTAGAGCTTAACCCCTGGCACTCTCTCCCCCCTCTCTCTCCACCTTCTGCCAGACTAATGCAAATTTATACGAGGTCTCAGCTTAAAATGCTTTTGCTTTTTGCTTTTGCTTTGCTTTTCGCAGCGTGTCCTTTGTTTAATTAGCACGCTAAAAAATTAGCCAAATGCTTGAACAACAAATGTACCGAAGGGGCAAAGGGGAAGGGGCGGGGCAACGCATAAATATTTAAGCGGATTATGCGGCGATTTATCAAAAGCAATTAAAGATCATGCGGGGTCGCAGGGGAGAGCAACGAGAATGAGTTATACATTTGGAGTTTGAATTTCGTGGTATGCGCCTTGATGACAAATAGTAGCAAAAATGTTAAAGTAGAAGCAGGAGGAGGAGGGGGTGGGGTAGGGGGAGCAGTTTGGGGGCTACAAAATGTTTATAATGCTGCTAAAAGCATGTCAGCTGCGCTTTTTTTTTGTATCTCACAGATACAAATCAGAAAGCTGGCCGCAACTAAAGTGGGCCACGATGCGGCAGGCTGTGCGCTCTGTCTGCCACTCTATCCCACTGTACGTCGGCTATCTGTGCAGATCAAAGAGCGAGAGCGAGTGAGAGAGAGAGAGGGAGATATACGAGCTGCATTTAGTAGCCAAGTCGCTTTGGCTTAGCTACTAATTACCCTATGGGGAGCTCTGTGTATCTTGCGCCTTGCGCCGCAGGAGCGCTGCCTGCACTCGCAGGTTGCTCCAACTCCGACTCCAGCGCCGACTCCGGCTGTGCGTCGTGCGACGCGTCGTCAATATTTGTCAAACTGTCATTCGCTTTGACATTTACGTTTGATCAACACCAACGGTGCACGTTGCCCGCTGCCCGTTGCCCGTTGCTCGTTGCCGATGCTGGCCACCAGTCGGGAGCTGCTGCACGTTGCAACAGTTGTTGCCGCTGCCAAGGAGCCGCTGCCAAGGAGCCGCTTACCGTCCGCTTTGGCGCGTTGACATGGCCAGATAAAAGCTAAAGCAAAGCTGAAAACTGGCGCAATTTCGATTTTTCAATCTCTGTGGCAATTTCGAGGCGACACTTTAACGAGTTGCCTTCCCCCGTCTCAATCTCCCCTCTCTCTCCCACTCTTCCCAAAGAGGCCGCCTGAAAGGGGCCGCAAGTGTTGGCGCTCGCCTTGACGCGCTTTTGTTATACAATGCTCCACTTAGTCGCGAGATTTGGAGAGCAAAAGAGCTAAATAAACTGTAGGCAGATCTTGGCTTGATAAGCGGGTTAAGCTATAGCAAAATTGGCAGATTAGGTTGGGTGTATAAGTGGCAGCAAGGTGATCGTGAAATATAGAGAAATATTTTGGAAATTTTATTAATTTTTCTAGCGATCTTCAGCTATAGGAAAGTGGAAGGTGATCTGTTACTAATAACCCTGACATACTTTAGAGATTCTCTGACATTATGATCGACATCAATATGATCTTTAAATATACCACTGATCTTGAACTGGTAAGTCTCTGCCCTATGGCAAACTTTAAAGATCATTTTCAGATATAAGAAGAATCCATATGATCTGTATAATAAATGTACATAATTGTCATTTCTACTGATCTTCTAATACAACAAACTTGTAGCTGATCTTCGACTGATCAACTTATAAGCCAGTCTAGCTTTTTAGCCAGCATTCATTTGATCTCTAAATATCCCACTGATCTTGAACTGATAAGTCTCTGCCCTATGGCAAACTTTAGAGATCATTTCCAGATATAAGAGGAATCCATATGATCTGTATAATATATGTACATAAATGTCATTTCTACCGATCTTCTAATACAACAAACTTGTAGCTGATCTTCGACGGATCAAGTTATAAGCCTGTCTAGCTTTGTAGCCAGCATTCATTTGATCTCTAAATATCCCACTGATCTTGAACTATTAAGTCTCCGACCTACAGTAAATTTTAAGGGTCAAGTATGGGAAGTGTCTATATAATCAAAATTATATATATAGTTCATATTATCTCTGTCTAATCAATCTATATCAATATGATCTTCAAACATAAAGATAAATCGATCATTCAAATTGACTTTACCTTTTTCTTTCACTGCCCAACTATCCTCCTAAATGCTCCCAGCTAATCTCTTACTATCTACAACTCTTTCATCTATATATAGTATGAACTCTTTCCATATCACTCGCCCAGATATCATTAAACACACTGTTCATGTCAAGATATTATTTATCTGCAATCGAACAGTTTACTTTTCGCTCTCTACGACTACGACTAATCCTGGCCAAAGCGCAATTGGCCACGTTTATCGTTTATCGTTTGGCCGATTTGGCCGCCAAATTGGCTACCAGTTTTAGCAAAATTGTCTTGACACAAACCACGTTTGGCAGCCATGGCGTGATTTATCGAACACAAAACATTAAAGATCGCAGAGCATAAATCATCTTTTTAATAGCAATGCGAGGTGATTATCGAAGCGGAAGGGAGGGGGAGAGCAGCAGGAGTAGCAGCTTAGGATAAGCTTGTGTTGGTTTCACTCTCAGCTGAACTTTGAGCTGGCTTTTACTCTCTCTGTGGCTGCTGCTCCTCCTCTCTCTCTCTCTCTCCCCGCCCCGCCCCGCTCATTAAGCCTCGCACTGATTGATTGAGGTTGCCACTTTTGGCAGCAGCAACTTGACCTTCATGTGGCAGCGCGCAAAAATGCGGGCAAATAAACCTGGCCACTTGGCACACTTTTACTCGGCTCCTCATCCAGCTGGGCCTGCGATGAGTCATCAAGCCGAAGTTGGCCAAGTTCAGGCGCAGCTGGAGATGAAATTCAATTTTGTTGCTGCGTAAGAATTTGTTAACGGGCATGTTTAGCAGCGCCTCAAACGAGCGACTAAACACGCCACACAACCAAGTACAACACACACCACACACACCACACACACACTCGCAGAGCCTCCTTTGATATTTTTGTGAATGAACTCAAGAGTTTCTCTCCGTCTCGTCTTGGGTCTTTGGCTTCAGAACATGCGTGGCGTGTGGATTTTTATGTTCCATCAATGAAATGGCATTTAATTAACATAATTTTTATTGATCGCAGCGAGAAAACAACAGCAACAGCAACAGCAACAGCAACAACAACAACAACTGGAAGAACAACAACAACTCGCACAACATGAGGAGATACAATCGTTGGGGCGATCAGTGTGGCAAGTTCTTTCAACGTGTTCGGGGCGCGTATTTGCATAATGCGCACATTGAAAATCTTTGGCATAGATTGGAGCCTACAAACAAGCTCTTTTACCCTGTCTCCTCCCTCTCTTCTTTCCTTCTCTCTCCCTCTTCCAAAGGGCAAACAAAAGCTTGGCTGCCTCAGCTGAGTTGCTCGTGCAGATCGCGTGGGCTTTAATCGCCGCGTAGTCGATATACAAATGTAAATAGATGTATCTCTCTTTCTCTCTCTCTCTTTCTCTCTCTCTCTCTCTCTCTCTGTATACCGCTTTCTTCTTCTTTCTCTGCATTTAGCCTAAACATGTCGCGCTCAAGCGAAATTATGATTGAAATTTAGATAGCGCAGGTGACAACCGCATAAGATTCAGAGCGGCACTATATAGCTTGTATTTATATATATATCTATGCCTATATCTCGAGCCAACAATCTTGCATAAGTTGCGTAGAGAGCGCACTGCATTATTCATGGCCGTGCGAGAGAGTCGCGCAGTCTGCGCTGGCGGCAAAGTTGAAGCAACGCGTCGATCGATATTTATAAATGGCCAAGGGGCAATCGGTGACTTTAGTCGATATCACGTGGCAGCGATCGAGGAAAGAAAGGAGAGGCAGAGAGAGAGTGTGAAAGAGAGGGACAGAGCGAGAGTGTCAATATTGGTGCCAGCTCGTAAACTCACTTAAGACTTGGCGATGATTGAGAGCGTTAAACGCTGAACTTGATCGCCATGGGAAGCTAATCAATTAGCGGGAGAGGGGAGAAGAGAGAGAGAGAGAGAGAGAGAGAGAGTGAGAGAAGGGGAAAGCAAGGGAATACATTAAAGACAAAGAGAAATAGAAAATAGACAAGTAATCTAAGGTAACTATGTCAAATATCATGCAATGATCATTTAAAAGGCAAATGACGTTTCCATTTTGCCCTCAGATCAGTCATTCTACATATCGAAAATTGCATTATAGACTGTTTGAAAACTGTTTGAAATATGAGAGGTCTTTAATTAGGGGTACTCCTTATCATATTTCCAAATAAGCTAACCATATGCACAAGCTGAGCTGTATATCAAACTATATCTCTTAGCCATAAAGCTCAAATGCCTTAAGTGCCCCCGTAGTAGTTAAATAGTTTAATGAGTTTCGTGTTACACCTGCCATAAAGTCGGGGGGTCTACAATTAACCTGTACTTAAGTCCGTCAATGGAGTGTAAATTCTTGAAAATTACATTTTTCCCAGGCAATGTGAGGCAGTTTCCAACCCACTTCCCCTCACTTCTCGGCCTGCCTGCTAGCTGAAATGAGCTAATATTGCAATGACGACTTCGATCTAGCTGCTTTCTCTCTCTCTGTCTCTCTCTCCCTCTCTCTCCCTCTCTCTTTGCTGTGATTTATCGCCTGTGTTGGTGTGTCAGGCGGGTGACAACAGCCACCGCTGCGCGGCTGACTGGCCCAGTGACATGTCACACAATGGCAATGCAGATGCAGATGCCGTTTGTAGCTTGTATCTTGTAGATACATTTCCTATGCACAGCTGTAGATACATTTGGAGAGCGGCGCTGTGCATATTAAAGAGTTACAAATAGAATCTGAGCGCGACACGAGCAGCAAATGACAGCGATTACCGTTATGACAGCTGCCTAAGCTGGTCCCCAGACGATCAGGCCAAAAGCTGCTGCAGTTGGTGTTGGCGTTGCTCGAGGTGTGTGTGTGTGCGGGTGTGTGTCAAAGTTATCCGCACTCGCATTGTGAATGATTTCCCACGATTTGCGACGCCGCTTGCCAAATTCAAATTTTGTTGCCGATGCCAAATCCGAAGCCGCAGCCGAGCCGAATGCGACGGCCGAGTGTGACTCATTTCGTTGTGGCCAAGACAATAAGTTGTAACCGAAATTTTCAAGTTTTTTTGGCCAATAAAAGAGCAGCCAAAGTGTTGTACTAGTTGTTGTTATTGTTGTTGTAGTTGCAGTTAAAGTTAACGTGAAGAAACTAAGTAAACCACAGAAATCAATAAAAGCAGCGCATAAAAAGGAGCAGCAGCAACAACAACAACTGCAGGCACTGCGCAGGCGTCAACTGGGGGAGAGAGAGAGAGAGAGGGAGAGAGGCAGAAGGGGCAGCCTAGCGTGGAGTGTAGAGCAGAGAGAGGGGAGTTCCACAGGGGGAACCTCCTCTAGCTGCGCTGCAATTGAGCAATTGAATTCGCACGCTTGCGCGCCTTTTTTTGCCAGTTGTTGCTGTTGTTGACGGCGGATGTCGCAGCAACATCTCGGAAGTTTGCCAACGTTGTTGTTGCTGTTGTTGATGCTGAGAAAAGACAAACAAACAAACCAAGTGCCAGCGCAGATATTACAAAAATCAATTACCAACACCTCAAAAAGTTGTTGCCGTTGTAACTGCTGCTGCTGCCGTAAATGTTGCCGCTGCAGACACGGCAGCAACATTAACAACAGCAACAACGAGCTTGCGCACAAGAGCAAGGCGGACTGGCAGCGAATGAGGCGCAGATTGAATACCCTTAGAAGGAAGAGAATTCGTGAAGAAGACTATATAGTGCACTGGTTAATAAAGTGAGGTTAGGTTGGAGAAGTTAGGTTAGGTTAGTTTGATGTAAAGGTCAGGTTAGGATAATGTTAAAATGAGGTTAGGTTATTGTAAGGTTGAGGTTAGGTTAAGGTTAAGGTTAGGTTGAGGTTAGGTTAAGGTTAGGTTAAGGTTAGATTGATTGATTAGGTTAAGGTTAAGGTTAGGTTGAGGTTAGGTTGAGGTTAGGTTGAGGTTAGGTTGAGGTTAGGTTGAGGTTAGGTTGAGGTTAGGTTGAGGTTAGGTTGAGGTTAGGTTGAGGTTAGGTTGAGGTTAGGTTGAGGTTAGGGTGAGGTTAGGTTGAGGTTAGGTTGAGCTTAGGTTGAGGTTGGTTAAGGTTAGGTTGAGGTTAGCTTCAGTTAAGGTTAAGTTAAGGTTGAGGTTAGGTTAATATATCATAAAGGAACTTATAAATCTAAGTAAAATATGAGATTCCTGAATTTTCCAAAGTCTTCCTCAATTTCCACACACAACTAAAGACTTTCTTCTCTTCCTTCTGCTTCCCATAGCCAAGCTTCCTCACTGTCTAGTAGAGCATTCGAAATAAGGCAAACGTGCGTGGTCGCTGGTAATAGACACAATCATAAAAATGAAATATATCTGAGAATCTCTCATGACGTTTGCCCGGTTGGGCAGAGAGCGAGAGCTGCAACCAGGCAGGGAGGAGTGTGGAGTGTGCAGGGAGTTGCGCAACGTTGCAGCAGATGCAGCAGCAGGAGTGGTTCCAACTACTGCGCTCGGCGCTGGCTCAGTTGGAGGCTGTGGTGGAGGCTGCCCGCCAGCGCTCTGCGCGATGTCGATAGCCAAAAATGGTAAATGTGGTAAATGGGATAAGGCAGCGTGGCCACGCGTGGGCTGTCAACCAACCTCAGCCAGGGCTGAGCTGCAACTGAGCTGGGGCTGAGCTCAGCTGAGCTTCGTTTAGCTCACGTGTGCAGGCAGAGCGGAGGAGCAGGGGGAGGAGAAGGAGAGTGCGGAGGGGGTCATTGCATAAGCCACGCTTGGGGGTGCTCTGTGCCGGCTCCTGCTGCTGTGGCTGCGGCTAAGGCTGCCTGCAAATATTTAAATTATTTCATCGCATAACCAAAATGACCAAGAGGCATGCGCAGCTTGACGGGCTGCAGCTACAAGTCCCCTCCTGCTTCTCTTGGCTGCCTCCTTCTGTCTACTTTAACCTCCTCCAACTGTCTCCTCCTTCGCCTATTCATTCTCCTGCCTTCTCTTGCCTCCATCTCCTCCAATCTCCTCCTCCTCCTCCAACCACCTTCGATCTCCTCCTCCCTCGTCGCCTTGCCCCACTTTGTTCATAACTCATGTAAACGCCAAAAGCCTGCGCCGACTGTGCCAAGCTGGTTGCCTGCGCCATCGCGCCTGGCCAAGCTACGCCGCCTGCTCCGCGCGCGCGATTTGCGTTTAACAATTATTATTGGTGATTAACACGGCATGTACAGCCACCGATCGAGCAGGGGGGAGGAGGGGGAAGCGGGGTACGCAAACAACCTTCGACACCTGCAGCCAAGCTGGCTGAGGCTGAGAGTGTCTCCGGCGGCGGCGTCGCTTGGCAGCCTGTGGAGCACCACGTTTGGCTTTTAATTAAAATATTAAACGAAAATGCAACCGCAGAAATTGTAACTGGATCGGGTTTGGATGGATGCAGGGGCTACGGTTATAGGCTATGCCTATGGTTAGTCGGTGCTGGCAATGCGAATGCGAATGGGAATGGGAAATGGGGTTAGGGGAGTTCATGGCGCGACGTGATCGCAGTGCACGCTCAGTGTGCGCAGGGGTTACATGTGTGAGGTACATGTGTGTGTGTGAGTGTGTGTGTTGGCTTATAACATGTCCGGAACAGGGGCAATTAGTGCAGCATTGATGCGAGGCGAGCGATAAACGAGAGAATGAGCTGGGTGGTTAAGAAGGGGGAGGATTAGGTAGTAGAAGTGGATGAGTAGACAGAGAGAGAATTGAGAAGAGAGATAAAGAAAAAAGCGAATGTAGAAAGAGAAAGAGAGAGTAAGGGTTAGAGAGAGAGAGAGGAAGAGTGTAAGGGAAAGAGAGGAAGTCTAAGAAAGGAAAAGATAAAGGGTAAGGAATAGAACAAGAGAAAGAATAATGCAGAGAGGGAGGGAGAAATAGAGACAGCAGTAAAGAGAGAAATGAGTATATAAAGAGGAAGAGGAGATAGGTAATTGGATGCAGTTAAAAGTAAATGAGATTCACTTAGGATGACAAGCAAGTTAATTAGGTTAAGTAAGATCTTCTAGGTTAGGTTTTGCATTTCTAGGTTAGGTTTGCATTTCTAGGTTAGCTTAGCTTTTCTAGGCTATGTTTGGTTTACTAGGTTAACATCGGCTTACAAAATAAGAAATAGTAGCAAGGAAACTCTGCTGCTGCTTCTCATGTATAATGAAATCTGATAAGTTGACAAATGAGCGCATCCAGTTTCAGCTCCGAGTCTAATTGGGGGGGCTAGACTAAGCAGAGTTAGCTGAGTTAGGAGCACTCCACAAGCAGGATGAGTCGAGGCTCGAGTGCAGCCTGCGAGAAAAGCGATAAATTTAAGCAGCGCGTGAGTTACAACAGCCACTGCGAGAAGTATGCACACACTGTGCGGCTCCAGTTGCTGCTGCTGCTGGCGGCGTGTTGCAAGTGGCAAGCGGCAAGCGGCAGCAGTTCGTGCGGCGTCTGGCAAATCGGCTGGGGCAGGAGATATATAAACAGACTGTCGCCGTTACTCAGCGCCAGCCGAGGCAGGCAAAACAATCGAGCTATCGATTTATGGCCACCGATGATCGATTGATCGATGGCTGCACTTATCGCGCGGCAATTATGCGAAGCGAATCGGGAGAGGGGAAGGGGGAAACTCACTCGATTTGTGTCACAGAAATCATGTCAAGCACTCGAGGCAAACTCGGTAGCCCCAAACAACGCGACGAGACGCAACGCAATGAAACAAAGCAGAATGAAACGAAACGAAATAATAAAAATAATAATAATAAAAATGAAATTAATTTTTATATTTTTGCGCCGTGCGCCATAAAAAAAAAAACAACGCTCGAAGTGCGGCAACAAAAGGCAGCGACGGAATTGTATAATGAAAAATCAACCGAAAGCTGATTTCCAAAGAGAGACAACAACAAGAAAGAACAACAACAACGGCAACAGCAGCCCAAAAGAAATCCATGAATAATCTCCACAGAAATCAGTACAACAACAACAACAACAACCAGGAGACAATTGGGGGGCAGCAACGTCATAAAGCGTGCTGGAATTTTGATAATGAATAAGTCAGCGAAGTCACTGTGACTGTGACTGCAGCCAGTGATCGTTCACCGGGGGGAGAGGGGGGAGCTGCCGCTCGTTTTAATTGAAGCCATAAACAACCATAAAAGGCCGCCATAAAATGCCATAAAAATTGTTAGTTCGATTGGAAAAATCACACGCTATCGCATATCGTCTACATCAATCTATATAGTTTATATAGTCCGCTCGCTATGCTATCGGCAAACAAGCATCTTGTTTGTTTTCCACACTCGCTCGCTCGGTGGCATATTGATTTTCATATCGAACAGAAATTTCACTCGAATTGGGAAGAAAGAGAGGGAAGGGGGGGGGGGACAGCTTCGTTAGTTCCCTGGCAAAAGTTGGTCAATAGAGACTCAGGCTCTGCAAAGACTCGGGGCTCAACAAGTTTGCCTTTGCCTGACACATTCGAGAGCTCCCGATCCGCTGCAGATCTCGCAGTAGCAGAAAAATCTCAGCGTAGCGCGGCGCGTGAAGTGGATAAATATTTGCTTGATTATGCTCATATTTATGCAAGGCATATTCAGAGGAATTCAGAGTTGCCCCCGCTTAGAATGTGCAGAGAGAGAGAGAGAGAGAAAGACACTTTCAGCAGATGAGTTAATGCAGTTCAGTCGAGGGTGGGAAGGGGGGTAAATGGTTGGAAAGCCGAAAATCTTTCAGATAAACAAAACAAACATAAGCAACTCGTTAGTTATAGCAAACCATGGTGTATTAGTTGAAAGAGATTCAGCTTGAATGGGAGGCTTCTTTGGGGAATTACGCTTGGAGTTTAGCTAGACTTCTATGTTACTGTGCAATGAGAGTGCACTTGGCGAGCAACGGACTGCAACAGACAGCAACGGACAGCAACGGACATCAACGGACAGCAACGGTACTAGACAGCAGTTGGGATTAGATTGAGCTATAGAGCTACGCAGGTAATTCTGTCTGTCTTGATTAGATCATGGATTTTAAAGGAAATACATGGTATATTGAGTTAATCGGAATATGCGTAACAAGCAGAGGAAGGTATATGCGGCTCCATAAACAATACATATATTCTACCTCAGCATGGCTAACCGAGCCAATTAGTCCGTCTGCCCGTCTATTCGTCTGTATGAACGCCTGAAACTCAGAGACTAAAAGAGCTGGAGCTATCAAATTTTGTGATAATACTTGGGTGAATGTTAAGATCTTAAAGTTCATTTAAAATTGGACAATACCTACTCCCGCATAATGATGAATTACAATTCTTAACTTGTCTTAGATATCAATTACGCCAGGCAGCCTTGTAGGTAAAGCAGCCTCATTACACTCTTAATCCCTCTTCTTCTCATTGAATTACTTTCTTTGTCACGCTTATCCTTTCTCCCTCTCATTCTCTACGTCTTTCTCTCTCTCTCTTTCTCTCTCTCTCTCTCTCTCTCTCTCTCTTTCACTCTATAACTCTCTACTTCTCTATCATTCTATTCTCTCATTACATCTCCTAGAATCTCCTGCTGTATCTATCTAACTCTCTTTTACTTTTTCATCTTTGCCTTGATTTCTTTGTCTTACCTCCCTCCTCCACCTCTGCCTCTGCCTCTCCTCTCGCTCACACATTGTCCCCTCAAACTGCATAATGGAAATTATCGAATTTCGCAAGACAGTTTGGTGTCTCCTCCTCCTCCTCCTTTCCCTCTTCAACTGGGAATGCTGTGAAAACTCTATTAACAGCTTCAACTGCAGCAGCAACAGCTAAGCAAAAGCAACAATTATGGCCGGCGAAACGCAAATGAAATATGGCTTTATGTTTTTTTTTGTTGTGTGGCGTTTTCCTCGAATTGGCAGGGAGAGCCGCCATGGAGCCGCCACGATGTACCTCCGAGTAAATCCCCGCAGCGGTAATAAATGCGGCGACCATTAGAAAACGTTTTGCGCTAATGTGTTACAAATATTTCATGTGCGAGTCGAGTCAAGCGAATGTGAATTTCGTTGGCAACAATGTTGACAACATGTTGCCGAGTAGGAGAGGGGGAAGAAGGGGGAGGCGCGTGTGGAAAGCGATTTGTTTGGCTCTTTGCGGTTGTGGCGCATGGAAAGCACCGTTAATGCTCTGCACATTGTTGTGGTAATAGGGGAGTCTGTTTGTTAAATTGCCCGGGCATATTTCTGCTACCGACTGGCGACAGCAACAACAGCAGCAGCAGCAGCAACAACAACAACAGTGCGAGTGTGGCAACAACTTCATTTTGGGCTACCATAAATACCTCGACGGTACCCAGAGCGAGTACTCGTAATTATTCATATTTTGCGGTCGCCTTTGTTGGCCATTTGCAGACTTGGCCACGCTGCCTCAGCTTCCACCTCTGCCTCTGCCCCTCTGCCTTTGCCCCGTCTGCTGCTGCTGCTCCTTTCAGGGGGATGCGTTGACCCACTCCATATGTTTGCCCACTGTGCGCTGGCGCAGCTGCTGCAGCTCGGCTTTATGTGCCACATCAAATTGTCAGTAACAACTGCGGCAGCAGCAACAACAACAAGCACAGTGCCTACAATATATCTTGCAACACGAGTCAACTGTCGCTTTTTATTGTCGTCTGCTGCTGCCGTCGCTGCTGCCTTGGCAGAGCAAACATTTCTTTGTTTCGTTTGGCATTTTTGCATTGCAAATTGCCACGAAAATCGCAGCCAGAAAAATGTTGCGGAAAAACTCATAAAAAAAACACACACACAGCTACAACAACAACAACAACAACAACAACATGCAGCATAGCCTGCAGCGCGCTTCGAGCTCATTTGAAAGTCAAATAACCTGGCCGAACGAAATCAAAGAGCAACTGCAGCAGCAGCAGCAGCAACAACAACAAACTTGGTAAAAACTAAAACTATTACCAAAAAAAAAAAAAAAAAAACAAAAACAAAACAAACGGAAAAAAAGGAAAAACCCCGGGAAAATTGCCTGTTTTGCATGCGGCTTTGATTTCTGCCAAAAGACTTTGGCGCAAATTACTCCGCCGCAAATTATTACGCTAAATGCAGCGACGAGTCGAACCCCTTCCCCACCCCTACCCTCTCAGGTAGTCGGCAACTTTTGGATGCCCCCCGCCCCGAAAATGGGCAGCGCGCGTTGAAGTTAATGCAAAAATGTTTTAATTAATTTGAGAGTGTTTGCCGGCGGCAACGACTGCAGCAGCTGGCGAACAACTTAATAATTCATAAGCGACAACAACAGCAACAACAACAACAACATAGACAACTCTGCTTGTGCTTTATCAGCGCCAGCGTCGTCTCTTGGGGTCTCTCTCCGTGTCTCTCTCCATCTCGGCGTTTTTGTCACGTAGCTTGCGCGGGGCGGACGCTAATGATTTCTGGGTATCGGACGGTACCGAAAAAAGATCTTCGCCGCGACGATAACAAGCGCTACAACATATGTGCCATATGCAGTCCGGAGTTTGAAGTTTGGTTTGGGTTTCGTCTTGGTTTCGTTTCGAATCGCTGCGGTTAATTGGCATGACTTGCCAGCCCAAAAGATTTTTCTCTGGCGCTTCGAAACGAGTTCATAATGAATGGCCAACATGGCAAGCGCACGTTTTTCTAGGCTCCCCTCCAACTCTGCTCTCTTCCTCTTCACACTCTTCTCCACTTCCCTCTCATTCTCCCTCTGTCGCGCTTTGTGCCACTTCCCCTTGACGTTTCCTCGAACCTATTTTGATTGTTGTTTGACGCATGTCAATGGAATTGTTGTCGCTGCTGAGGTTGTTGTTGCTGTTGTAGTTGCTGCTCTTGTAGTTGTTGTTGTTGCTGTTGCTTGGCGCCACAAAAATGTCAAAAATTGTGCTACACAACGCCGTCGTCAGCCGTCGCCGTCTCCGAAATGAAGTTGTTTCGCTTGTGCGGCACGTGCGTTTACTTTTCCAGTTTCGACTACAGCTTGAGACGTTTTACAGCCCCCCCGCCCCCCTCATACCTCCTCCCCTTCACCTGCCACTTTTTTGTAGCGCACATTGTCATGTCTACGCAGTTGGGTGCCTCCAACTAGCCAGCGTCTGTGCCTGCGCATTGATCCAATCTAATGATCGAGTCAGATCAATCCTAGCTGCCTGGGCCCAACTTCGCTGCACAGTGTATACACTGCACAGATATCGCTCGCTGTCATATCAGCTTGTTCGATCGCTCGAGCAGCGCAGTTAATCTTTGAACTGTGTTGCATGTTCTGCTTTGCTTTTGATTTGCAAAAGATTTGATCGCAAAGTTAGTTGACAAGATTTCTTTTGGAATATGCCATATATCTTTGCATTTAGAAGGGCCGACTAACTCCCTTAGCTCTTAACTCTTTACTCTTTGTATGGCCTTCTCTTTCTGTCATTCTTAACTCTATCAGCTGCTTCATTAGTCTAGTCTCAATTCATTTTCTACAGGCAGCTTAGCCTAGCTAGACATGCGTAGAATTAGCCAGCCTGGCTAGACTCGACTTGAGGCTCTTCCTCTCTGTCTTCCACTCTCTCTTTCTTTCCCTCTCTCACTCTGCTACAGCTGGCTTAAATTGAGTAATAGCTTCAGCTAGCTGCCAACAACAACTGCACCGACAGCCTAACCAATTGATTTATATTATTTTCTACTCTTGCAATTTCCCAAGCAAATCAAATCAAAATAAAACTAAAGCCAAAACTAAAGCCAACAAAAACTAAAGCTAACTACGAAATTGAGTCCGAAACTGAATCTGCAACTAAACTAGACAAATACGCGAGCGGCAAACACGACGCGGCGCACTTCGTCATCGCGCTGGCAGTTGGATTAATATTGAAATATTGCCGGGGCAGTTGGAGGGACAGACAGAGCGAGAGAGAGAGAGAGAGAGAGCGAGACGGAGATGGAGGGGCCAAACTAGCCAGGGCCATATGTGAGACGCGGCGTAGCGTCGACGCTTTGATTTATGATGGCGTTGCTAATAAAGACAACAAGCTGCAGGCAGCAGAGCGGACCAGCAAACAGACGGACAGACGGACGGACGGACAGGCAGGCGGGCAGGCAGGATGTGCCGCAGGCCAGTGACAAGTCGAATTCATAGATGAACCGCAGGCTGTTTTGGGATTCTAATCGATGGCCTGCTTAATGCATTGAGAATGTGAGCAATGCGCGAGGGAGATCAATTTAGATTGGCGCGGAATGAAATATGGTAGGAAGTTAGAGAAGAGAGGGGAAGGGGGAGAAATCGGTTTGAACACCATATATAACCTATACATATATATACAACATCAAACAACTAGCCATGGGAAACTGCAGCCAAGTTCGTTGCCTAAGTCTTTTGTTTTGCACCAGCACGCCAAGTTCGTTGCCTAAGTCTTTTGTGCTAATTAAGTGAATCCTGCCCGCAGTGACTTGCACTGTCACCCACTGACCCAGTTAAAGGACCGCCACAACAGCAACTAGTTTGGCAACTAGCTTGTTCTATAGCAAACCGGCAAACTGGTCTCGGCAACAGCGCAAAGCGGCAGCACTTGCTCCAAGCGGAGCACAAGTTGCATCATCATTCGCAAGGAGCAGCCGAAGGAAGGAGAGGAGGCGGAGGGGGAGGAGTTGTCGTCCGATGCCGTAGCGAGTATTGTACAACAAGCAAACGCGCGCCTGGCAGCAAATGATGCCATGTTATATATATTTTTGTACGGTCCATCCGCCAGTCCGATCCTCCAGTCGTCCGTCTCTCTGTCTGTCGGTTTGTTCGTGCAGCTCAGATTACTGCGGGGCGATAAAAATGACTTGGCAACTTGCCATGCTGCCAGCGCAAGGCACAGCTGTAGTTGGCGGCGGGAATGGGCGATGGGGATGGTGCTGGGGCTGGAGCTGCAGACGTAGCTGGTGTGGGCAACTCTTTGGGCCTCGGGCAAATATTTAGATAGATTTGACTTTTCATGTTAATGGCGCGCTTTCAGCTGTTCATAATTAATCGGGCAGCCACATTGAACAAGTGAGGTATTTTTTTATTTGCCAAATACTGCATAGCAAAATACCAGCAAAAAAAATACCAGTAAAAACAACCAAGCAGACATTTAATGGCTAATTAAATTGCAATGATATCGAGGTAGATTTGAGAGAAGTAGAGGGAAGAGAAAGAGAAAGGAATAGGGAAAAGGAGATAAAGGGAGATAGAGGATGTAAAAGGGAGAAAGAGTAGCGAAGGGGAAGAGAGAGAGAGAGAGAGAGAGAGAGAGAGGGGAAGAGAGGAAGGGATACTTCCTCTGTCAGATACTTCCTCAGTTAAACGTTAGACAAACTGAACTGGGATGAATCAAAATAAAGTTTGAGTATATTATAAGATTCTTGGGGTTATTAATACAAAAATTACTTGAGTTTATGAGGGAATTAAGCTTTAATTTTAAAGACATATAAAATGGGAAAATTCGCATTGGGAATATAATTTAATAAAATACTTAAGCCAAGATAACTTGCATTGTACTCGGAAGTTTAAGTCTTCAAAATCGTTTAATTTTTACTATACCTCCCATTCTTATCCCTCTTTCTTTCCTTTACTGACTGTTTAATCTCTCTCTCTCTTTCTCTCTCTTTCTTTCTCTCTGTCTCGTCGTTTATAGAACCCTTTTGCAGTTAATTTAGTCAGCCTTTACCCTCAGAGGGTCACCCATTATGCGGCACGGTAAGCTGCTTATACGTTTTATTAGTTGCATTGTGGCAAATGATTCAATTGCTTCCTCATTGTCATCCCATGCGGCGCACATTATGCAAATCGGTGTAAAATCTACGAGCTGTCATTAAATAATACCACATGCCACGCAATAAAAGCGCCGTAAAATGCATTTGGAAAAATGGTGAAAATGCGCAAAATGCAAAACACACTTTGCCCACACCACACCACATAATACTAAAGCGAGGGCAATAAAAAAGATTTTACAATTTATTAAAAATTGATTGTGTTGCCACGCAGCAGCGGCAACTGCAACAGCAACAACAACTACCCAACTAGGCCTGGCTCAATGCAGTCTGACCGGAGTTGGGGCCGAGCGTGGCAGGGGGAGCCTGGTGTGGTCGCAGCACTTGTCGAGCGAGCGTTTTGGCAAATGGCAACATGAAAAACAAACCGAAAAATAGGCGAAATTAAAGCGAGAGAGAGAGAGAGAGAGAGAAACACAGCGAAGACAAGCGGCGAACATGCAACATGCAACACACGGCGATGTGAAAATTGCATTTTAATAAATTCGCATTTGGTCTCTTTATCGCCATCGATATCGCTCACTTTGAGTGTGCGCGAGTGTGTGCGAGTGTGTGTGTGGTGTGATATGCGGTCAATAAATGATTTCAATGGCCGAGTGGGTCAATAAATTGGCCAATTGCTGCGTGGAGCGTGCCCCATATGCAGCGCCGCAGCGATAAGCGCAACTCGTGTCTCGCAGGGGGCAAAGCTGATAGCAGTGGAAGGAAGAGGGAGAGAGAGAGAGAGGCATAGAGTGTGAGGGAGTGCGTCCATTTTTTAATTAAACTGGCGCACTTGAACCGCGCCAAACGGATTTATCAGCTTGCAACTGCAACCGTGTTGCCTGTCAGTGTGGCACTTGCAGCGCGAGAGACCAGATCGGGCCAGGCCAGACCGAAGCTGTCGAGATTGCAGCGCCAATAATTTCTCACGTTGCGGCGCGCGACTCTAATCTTTTTTTTTCGCCCGGTTGCAACAGAAAATTATGACAAAATATTAATAAACATTCAGCATAAACATTCAGCGCGCCGCTCAAAGGCCGCCGACGACGACGACGACGACGAGGCTGCCTTCGGTCTTGAATACGTTTTTATCTGGTCTCTATCGATTTGACCCGCTCTAGAAATGACTTCAAATCCGACTCCAACTTCGACTCCATTTCGAGTTCATTTCGACTTTCGTGTTTGCATGTTCGAATTTAATTAAAAAAAACTTTGTTTGCGTGCATATTTCACAAATAATAAATAATTATTATCGCCTGTTGTTGTTGTTGCTGTTGTTTGTCTTATTTATGAGTTCGACTCTTAATCATGTTCGTTGTTAATGAGAATTCACAAGATCGGCAAAGCCAAGGTGTAAACTGCGCTGATGCAGGATGTGGTATAAGTGTGAAACTTGACGGAGTTCTCTTTCCTCTATATATTTTGAAAGTCAACTTGAAATTGACTTAATTAGTAGACGATTTGATAGTTTCTTTAGCTGTCTGTCTGTGGCTTGTCAATCATGCTGTGTGAGATCTTTATTATTAATTTTCTATAATTTATAATCAAAGAAACTGTTGAAGTTGAGTCTGTAGTGTTATAGTTCGATTTACTTCCTTCTATCGCTATTTTTGGTACTTTCTTTTACTACTTCTACTTCCTTAACTTCTTCAACTATTACTTCTACTTCTACTTCTACTTCTACTTATACTTATACTTATACTTATACTTATACTTATACTTATACTTATACTTATACTTATACTTATACTTATACTTATACTTATACTTATACTTATACTTATACTTATACTTATACTTATACTTATACTTATACTTATACTTATACTTATACTTATACTTATACTTATACTTATACTTATACTTATACTTATACTTATACTTATACTTATACTTATACTTATACTTATACTTATACTTATACTTATACTTATACTTATACTTATACTTATACTTATACTTATACTTATACTTATACTTATACTTATACTTATACTTATACTTATACTTATACTTATACTTATACTTATACTTATACTTATACTTATACTTATACTTATACTTATACTTATACTTATACTTATACTTATACTTATACTTATACTTATACTTATACTTATACTTATACTTATACTTATACTTATATATACTTATACTTATACTTATACTTATACTTATACTTATACTTATACTTATACTTATACTTATACTTATACTTATACTTATACTTATACTTATACTTATACTTATACTTATACTTATACTTATACTTATACTTATACTTATACTTATACTTATACTTATACTTATACTTATACTTATACTTATACTTATACTTATACTTATACTACTATTTTTTTTACTACCCTAATACTCTCTACTATGAGTGAATTATGGTTAAATTAAAAGAAAACTCTTGAAGTTTAGTACGATTATATTTACTTCCTTCTATTGTTTTTTCTGCTATCCTTTCTACTACTTTTACTTCCTTTACTTCTTGTACTATTTTTTTTACTAATTATACTACTATTTGCCTGACTACTTTGACTACTATTTCTACTACTTATTTCGATGCATTCACAGCTCTCCAGCGCATCAGATACGTCATAAAATGCGACCTACTCGAGGCTTAATTGAGCCGCACTTAACCCCAGACAGGCGATAGACGCACCGCCCATACCCACTCAGCTTTCCCACACTCTCTAGCTCTATCTCCCTCTCTCTCCCTTTCTCTCTCTCTCTCTTACTCAGCTTATCTCATAGCCAGAGCATAAATGCAAGTTTATCCTCTCATTATCAATACCAATTGCTGCATATCGGCTGCGGCGTTGTTTGGCTTTTGGCCCGACTTTCATTCATTGCATTCATTAGGCCAAAATGCGCGTATTTACGATGCAGTTTACACCGCAGCGCATACATATATATCCATCTATCTAACGAATATCTATCAAAACTGCAAGCGGGCGTCCATAAAAGCCTGACTTGATGCTACACACTGAAACCGCAAGACAGCTGCAAAATTGTCTATAAAAGTTGCAATTAAGCGGATTGAAAGCATATCAAGAGGGGCAGGAGGTGGTGGAGCCGAAGGAGAAAGAGTTCAACTAGGTGCAAGGGGGAAGGGGGTGTACTGACAGACTGTGCCAGACGTCGCGATGTCTGTGACAATTTTGTGGCGGTTTATTTTCAATTTTTGGCGACGGCGGCAGCTCGTTAAAGCGAGGCTTATTAAAGGCGCACGTCGTTTATGGCACATGAAAATCAGTTAATCGATCGACCATATATGGCGGGGGCTTAGATATTGTTTGCACTGCCAGCACTGCGACGCCCACAACACACGACACACGTCGCCTTTCGTCTTGTCGCCGTTTGACAGACAGCTCGAACCGTTGACAGAAGCTGCTGCAAGTTATGAGCCACAAATCGCAGCCAATTGAATGTTTATTAAATGCCATCGCAGTTGTTGTTGTGGTTGTTGTTGTATTTGCAGCCACTAATTATGAGCTTGGAAGTAGCGGCTAATTGCAGAAATAAATCTGCTAAACAATTTCAATTTGTTGCTGCGATCCGAAGTCGCGCGTTGCGGGTCTCAAGTCGAAACCAAGTCGAGTTCATAAATATGCAGAAGGCAACGCGCACTCACACTGTCGCTTTGGCTTTGGCTAATTAAACAAGTAGGCAAGCTACAATTGCCAATGACTGACTGTAAGATACTCGCTAGACATGAATTTCGCTTGCAGTGGAAATATTTCTTGAATAACTTCTATGTTTATTATGCAATCATTACTAAATTTGGAAAATCAATTTAGATTGTATTTATCGTAGTCCACTGCAAAGATCATTAGTCAAGCTTCAAAATTACGCTTGAATTTTGTTTTTTTCGCTTTTCGGGGGCGCAAGGAGGCGTGGAATCATTCTAAGACAATATTAATTTGAGTGCTGTAATAAGACATATTGTGTCAAAATTTGATAAGCTTAGCTCTTATAATTTCAGAGATCTGCGTGTTCACACAGACAAAAAGGCGAAAAAATAGACGAGAATGCCTTCATCTGGCTTGTATATACATTTTCTTTTTGCATGCACTTTATATTACCCTCTCCGCTAATGTTTAGCGGGTATAGCTAACAGCAAGCTAGTTGGCTGGGAAAAAGCTAGATAGCAGGCAAGGCAGACAAGGCGGACAGACAAGGCAGGAAGGCAGACAGGAAGGCAGCGCATGGTGCTCATGGTGGCCAGCATATGGATGAATTAAGCGATATTAATTTATTAGCGAGGCGCGTAGAAATTATCGCAAAGCGCAAATGCTTCTAATCCATTTATACTAATTATAATTAAACGTTCTCCGATTGTGTGGGAATGCAATAAGCAATGCAGTCGCAGCGGCGTAGAACTTGTTCTGCGCGAGATCTAATCGCACCAAGGGGTAACACACGCATTACACAGAGACATTATACAGAGTTAGATATGGTAGATTGTGGGAGATATGGGGAGTGTTTCTGTTTTTTTGTACGCCTGCCTCATTAATTGCAACTCTTTTCCCAGAGCGCGCGATCGAGCTTGGCCAAATGCCAAGCGGGCAAATATAAATGTTGATTGCCGATGCTTACATTAATCTCTCCCCTACGCGAAGACAAATTCCCCACTTGCTGGCCCTCCTCCCTCCTGCCTGTTCCCTTGTCTATGTCCCGATGGCAACCCCTGGACAGCAGCAAATGCCGCGCACGCCACAATATTTAAGATGCCAAAGCGTTTTGCGTATTAATCGCCTGCAACAACAACTGCAACAAACGGCGGCAGCAACGAACGTGACGCAAATCGAGTGGCGCCACAGCTCTTGCCCACCCCCCGCTGAGGCAAATGAAACCGAAAGCTGCTGCAACATTTGCCTGAAATTGTGGGCAGAGGCAACGGCAGCGGCAGCGGCGACAGCGATTTGCATTTGTTGCAAGAATCTGCAGGGAGTGAGAGAGAGAGAGAGGGAAGAAAGGAAAATGGGAGAGAGAGAGAGAGAGCGCGCGAGTGGGGCAAGTGTCGATTGCGGCGAGGATTACAAGACACAGTCCCAGTCTAACTGCCTCCCCTACCGCCTGCCTGCCCCTGCAGACAGTGTGACTTATGCGGGTGCCACGAAGTGGCAAGCAAACCGATTCCAGTTGCAGCAACAACTGCAGCAACATGAATGACTCGTTACGCCTGACCTATGTGGGGCCATGTTGCTGCCGCGTTGTTGCCCCACTGTAGCTGGGCTCAGGCTTCGCTCCGTCCTCAATTGGCTGGCTGAATGGCGTCCGATTCGATTATTCTAACATGAATTATGGTTCGTGTTCGCTGAATGGACAATTATGAATTTATCATGTTCAATTTGAACAGATATTTTGAGCTATATTTCTTTGGCCACGGCTTGAAAATTGCATTCGATATTTTCTTGTTGTTGTTGTTGCCCCTGCCTTGTGCCGCATGCTACATAATTAGTTTCTGACTCTCGATTTCGCGGCGGCGGCGGAAAATTGCAGCGAAGATTTATAAGCCGCAGCTCACATTGCACAAGCGATGCCAAAAGGAAAACAGCAGCAGCAGCGGCAGTATGACAACTCTATAGAGCGGCGCTATCAATAGATACCCCCCTGCCCCCACTTCCCCTTCCTCCCCTCGCACTTTTTCCTGCTGCGCTTCTCGCATGTCCGCCTCGCATTATTCATCAGCTCAAACACAGCACATAAACTTCTCGAAGTGCGCAGCGAGTTGGGCCATAATTTAACGGAATTTGCGGCGATCATAAAAATATATAAAATATTTATTGAATTAAATAATGCAAAAAAACAACAAAAAACAAAATAACAAAAAAACAAATAGCAAATATCGAGTCAATGCGAATACCCGAAACTGAAACTGAAACCGAAAGCGGCGTGTGGAAATTTTGTGTGCACAAGAATCGATATGAGAGATATATATATATACAATATATAGATATATGTATATTATATGAGAAATGTCTGTTTTATTTACTTGTATATAGACTGTCGTAAAGCGCCAGGGGGAGGGAGACGGCATTAGTCATGGCTGCGTGATAAATTCGCCTTTTATTTGTCTTTCGTGTGAGAATGTTTTTTCCGGCCAGTAAAATGAATATGCGTTCTTTGTTGCAGTGTATGCGAATTGTTGTTGCTGTTGTTGTTTTCGATTTTTAACAATTTAAGCAACCTGAGGTGGTCATTGACGTTGCACAGGCGATCAATCTGATCGTGCCTCCGCCTCAATGTCAAATTTCACTTTTGCGCCTGTGAATCAGCGAAAGAGAAGGCGGCAGGCGGGAGTAGGGCGTGCGGGCTAGGGGGCGGGGCAAATGCAACCTGTTCGAGGCAATTCTCTGGTGTGCTGCCTGCCTGCCGCCTGGTGCTGCCAGATTATGCAATTATTGGCAATCACTTTCATGCTCGTTTAGAGCAGCGGGCGGCCGTTTGGCTCGATGAGGTTGCTCGCCCGCCTGCCCGACTGCCTCACTTGGGCACTTGGGCACTTGGCTCTTTTTGTCTGGCCAAAGAAAAGGGAAATTACATAAAAGTGAGCAACTAAATTTTTTCCAGAGCCTCCAACAACAACAACAACAACAACAGCGAAATTTCTGCACGTTCGACACACAAACGCGACGCGGCCGCAGCGGCTTCAAATCGCCACGAATTGATCGCAAATGAGGGTTAGAGTTCAGCCCGAGACGAGAGGCTATACACATAGCTACATAGCTATAGCTATAGCTATAGCTATACTGCCTACAGTTGGGTCTGCGAAACATTGCCAGCCCAATTCGTGTAGCGTTTTGGCTCTAATGGCGTCGCTGGCCGCGTTGCCCGTTATTGTTAGCAAATATTTGTGTTATAATGGCGCGAGCTTTCGGTCGGAGGCTAATGATATGAATGAACTCGTTAGCGTTGTTGCACCCACAGACAGTCAGCTACACACTGTGTGTATGTGTGTGCGAGTGTGAGTGTGTGTGTGTGTGAGTGTGCGAAAGAACCGCGCAGATAGCCAAGTGTCAGTCGAGTCGCAGCCGTTGAGAAACTGATCAAAATTTCTGCTTAGCATAGATAGCAATATCAAAATGTTGCAATATGCCAAGGCAAGAGATGCAAGGGGTATGTCTAAAGATATTCTATACATATACATATATATATATATAGTTTTATACAGTTACACTTGCATATTTCACAGTGCAAGCTCAATTTTTCGCTTGCGCATATTTTGTGTTTGCTCTTTAAAAAAATAAATTAATTATTTAGCAAACTATTAGGCAACTTTTTATGCACTGTTAGACTTGTTTAGACATTTCTGCATTTTAATAAATTATTAAATAATATTCGTACAAACAAATATGTGTTAATTTCAGCCGTTATGGCTAGCTGGCTCTTTGGAAAGGCTGTCTCGCTGTGGCAGTACGCATTGATGTCTATCTCAGGCGATGCTGGCACGCATGCGTTAATTGTTGGCATGAGGCTCCCCAAAGGCAGAAATAACAACAACAACTACAACAACAAAAGCTACAACAACAACAACATCCTGCGCGTGCCCCCAAAATGAACATATATCAAATCTAACGCTGTACTCGAATATCGCGAGCGGCTGATTGCGTTGCCTATAAATCACGCGGAATCGGAACCGCAAATGTAGGTGAGAGTGTGTGTGTGAGTGTGTATAAGCGTGAGTGTGTGTGTGAGTGTATGTAACTGTGTGTGTGTGCGACTGTGCCAGGCTCAGTCGATTGCAATCATTGGCGAGCAGACAGCACGCACGCGCGTAATGCAAGCAGGATACAAGGCAAATGAGGCACGATAAGTAGGCGGAGAGAGTGAGAGAGCAAGAGTGAAAGAGAGCGAAAGACTGTGCAAGAGAAATAGTGTTGCTTTGATACAACTTCATTAGCACCAACTATGCAGATAGCGCGATATGAGATACAGACTGACGCCACACTTCCAAGTTAAGTTGAAGCGAAAGAAATGCAGACAGGTCGCAGCTTTTACACCCTTAGCTTAAAGCAGATGGCTACAGGAAACTATATAAAATTTATAGTGATATATCATTCAGATTCTAGTCGTTTCGCTTGTTTAACAGAGTCAGGCAATAAGCAGTTTGTGTGCCAAGCTACATCAAGGTAGATTCAAAACTGAGGGACTAGTTAGGAACGACAGACAGTCTGTTTACGTTGATCAAGAATATATATAGTCTATATAGTACTCTAGTTGCCTCCTTGTACCCCTTGACAACTTCACTCTAATATAAACATAACCTCTGCTAGGGTATTAAAATGATTTACGCGCCGTGCGACAGGCGAACAAGTTTTTGCACTCATTTCAGCAATTTGACAATTAATCAACTGCTGCAACAACAACAACAACAACAGCAGCAGCAACAACAACAGGCAACAATCGAACAGTGGAACAATCGATCCAATCGCGCATTAGTCAGCAATCAGGCAGGCAATGAAAAGGCTCAGGCCAGCAGCAGCGGCAGCGAAGTCAAGTTTTGAGGTCAAACTGGCGGGTTCAGAACGTGCTGCAGCAGCTGAAAAAGGCTAGAAAAATCAAGCTGAAAAATCTATTGGCATGGCTTAGGCCATTCTGCTGATGCCAATGGCCGTTGGCCGTGCTAAGTGACATGTGACATATTGTCAACGCATTGGCCGCAGATCATTTGCATAAATTCCGATTGTTGCCAGCAACAACAACAACCAAAAACAGCAACAACTGTTGCTGATCGACAATTGTGTTGACAAACATTGTTGCTACACATGCACGCAAATCTGAGCCTGGTCAGCAGCAGCAGCAGCAGCAACAACAACAACTGCAACAAAAGCCGTAACAACCTTTGTGGAGTGACAAAAATGTTGCTGCTACAAAATGGCTAATTGGTATTGCTCAGCGGCAATCAGCAATGGTTGCTGCTGTTGCTGTTGTTGCTGTTATTTTTATTGTTGTTTACATATGGCTGCTAGCGGCGGGTGAAGAGAGAGAGGGAGGTAGAGAAGGGGCGTAGGTGCAGGCGGTCAATCAACTCGAAACTCAAAACGCAGCTGAGTAGGGAAGGAGTGCGAGGGAGAGCGAAGTTTGGTGGGAGCGAGCATGCAATATGTGCATTCTTTGTGCACATAATACACATATATCTTACTCAGGATATCATTTAACACTTGATCGCCCAGCGTGGCAATTAATTATAATAATAAAACAAATTAAATGTTGAGCGAAACAGAATTCCAAGAAGCATTTAAGGCAAATTTGTGCAAACATTTAAATAAATTAAGCGAAAGTGTGAATTAATGAAATAAATGTGGCTATAAAATAAAGCGACAAGAACACAGCAGAGCAATAGTAAGAGCAGGAGAGAGAAAGGTAAAGAGAGAGAGAGAGAGAGAGAGGAAGGTAGAGAGATGCAGGAAGTGTCTTTCAGAATTATAAAACAAACACCGCAGTTACTTTCAAAAGAATCCCATGCTAAGATACCCTTTGCTCAATGCTAAACAGCAAACGAAAGCTACAGTCCAGCATACCTGACAGTAAGATACCCTTTGTCTAACTTGCCAGCAACAAAGACTTCTACTTCTATTGCTATCTTACTTGCATTGCTAACTTCTACCAAAGCGACGTCGTCATAAGCAGACGGTGGACGTGGCAACTAAAATTTGAATTTAAATTGTGATGCAGACAAAGTACAGAGATCTTCTTGCCAAATTTGGTGTCTTTAGGTTATATAATAGCTGAGATCTGTGTGTTCATACAGACGGACAGATAGACAGCCAGGCGAACAGAGATCAATAGACTAGGCAAGTGATCTTGAGCAGGTTTACACTCGTATATACCTTGTGGTATCTGCCACGCCTCCATCTGCCTGTTTCATACATTTATACCAAAGTAGTATACCCTTTTGTGCCCGTTTTCAATTGGCGTAGGGTATAAAAGTAACTGTCTTTAGAGATTTCCACATCCATTTCCCGTGTATTTTTCTATTCATATGCACACCTTAATCGCGCTCTGTCCGCCTGTCAATGAATGCACTTGGGAGCAGGCGGTCAAAATGTTTTATATTAAATTTTGTTGCTAAATTGCCGCCATTCACAGTGCCACAAGTGGCATGCAACAAAGCCGCAACAACAACAAAAACAACAACAACAAAGTCTGCCTAATAAATTGCAACTATTTATGTATTGCGCATAAATTGATGCACAACAAGCAAACGTATGTGTAAGAGGGACAAAGAGGGAGCGAGAGAGAGAGAGAGAGAGAGGGAGACCGTATGAGAGCGTAGTTTATAGAAATGGCCAAAACGTGACCAATTTGGTTTATTTACACGTGATGCACATAAATTGTAATTGTTTAATAAACATTTTCGCCACAAATTTCGCTTGTTACTGCTGCAGCAGCATGTGGGATGCAAGATCTGAGAAAACACACACACACATACATAGACAGACATCTTGTGCTGCTGCCTTCTGTGGCAACTTTCGCTGGCTTGACGCACTTAGCCCGGGCTTAAGCTAAGCGGAGCATGCGACACGCTGCTCGAAGTCAACTTTATGTCTTCATTTGCAACAAATTACGAGCCAAAGGGGGAGGCAGCTGAAGTTGCCACAAGTTGCAAGTGTTGCTGCCACAGAAGGTTGCTGAATTGCCTCTGCTGCTGCTGTTGCACGTGCAGCAAATGTTAGTGGGAGACAGGAGAGGGGGGAGTTGGGGGCGGGATGCAGTCCAAATTTGCATTTTAAGTGAATTCTCTGGCATCGCATTTGGCCCGCTACGCGTGGCAATTAGCCGCAGCAATTTGGCCAAATTGCAATTTGTTGTTAGCTGTTGGCGTCGCACTCCATGTTTTTTGCCTTTTTTCGCGCTGTTTATGAAGTTGTTTTTTACCCGCATCACCCACCTCCCCCGCTGAGTACACAGCAGGCAATTTATGGGGCTTCTATACTGGAGTAACACATAGGGTCGTTCGTGTGTGTGTATGTATGTGTGTTGTGACCAAATTGGCATTCTTTGCTGCTGCGATAATCTACTTAGGCTCCGCATCTAATCTGACAATCTAATCTGCTTGGAAATCTAGCAGGAATGTCAACTTAGCCAAGAAGGCAAATGCGATTTGGTTATAGTAAACACTTGGGTAAGTTATGGTAATATAATAGGTAGTCAGGGGTAGACTAAGATTGATTTTACTCTTGGGTAGATACTAGAAAGATTTTGAAAGGGATGGAAGCTACCTAAGCTAGATGCATTTCCTCAGTAAATCCCAAGTTGACAGTAAGGATTTATCAAGACGAATAAAGAGTTTTCTTTTACATGCATAAATATTTATTTTATAAGAGCCGATCATGTAATTAAATTTGTGAACATTCATTTACTTTTTGATATACAAAATTAAGTTTAAAGTTGCAGCTAATGAGCACTGCTATTTTTGTGAGCAGCACAGCTGTACATATTTTATAGATAAATATAAACAATAACTAGATAAATGTTGAGGTGAAGGTAATATCTATTTTATTTCTCAGATAGATTAGATTAGCTAATGAGCACTGCTATTTTTGTGAGCAGCACAGCTGTACATATTTTAAAGATAAATATAAACAATAACTAGATAAATGTTGAGGTGAAGGTCTATTTTATTACTTAGATAAATATTGAAGTTTTTTATAATTTCAAAAATTAATTTTAAGTTTTCAAATTTTAATAAATTTTAAATTAATTTTCTGTACTCTTCTGCTCTACTTCTTAAAATTATACAACCTAACCTATATAAACCCAGGCTACATTTCCAGCCATAGCAACTCTGCCTTAACCCTCTCGCAACCCCAAGTAAATTAAATTTTCAGAGCACTTTGTGCAACAAAATATTGAGTAAAACTCAATTTGCAATTTTCCCAGGCGGCCTTTGCACCCTGGGCCCCTCTCCCCTTCTCTATTTCTCGCTGCATCCCGGGGCTAATGCAAACTTAAGTTACGAATTAAAATAATTATGCAACTAAAATCAATAAAGTTTAATGTTGCCTGCATTAGTCGTATATTTTTTTTATATTTCGAATATTTCAATATTTTCGCGTACAATTTGCACCCGCTGCAACGTTGAAAGGCAACCTCAGTGAACCACACTGCGAGCCACCCACTGCAGAGCACATCGAGTGTGGGTTCAGTGGGTCAGCAGCGTCACGCGCGCAGCCACAGCAGCAGCAGCGATGCCCTGGCACAGGAACCAGTTGGCAGTTGCCTCTTGCCACGTTGCAGCTGATGTTGCATGGCATCTGCAGCGAACCAATTTCAGTTTCATTTGCAATTTTTACTCTCGCTGCCAGGGAGAGGGAAGGGGAAGGGAAGAGGTACGCCGATTTGGCGGTATCTTTGGCAATCAATCATTAGACGTAATCATTGGCCACATTAACTCGGCACTCGCTCCATAGCCAGTTGCGCATATATTGAAAACTAATGTGCCGCCCACTGTAGCAGGCGGACAGCTATGACTCCGTCTCGACTCCGTCTGGCAACTTCGACTCCATCTCCTTCTGGCAACTGCATTGCGGATCCGATTGAATCGACTGCGATCGGCTCGTTAGCGGGATTAGCAATTACCCAAAAGCGACGGCTAGACAGGCCAGATGGACAGTGGGACGGACAGCTGAATTGTCAGTCATTTTGTCATTGGTTTAATTGCAGCTGGCAACGGACAAATGCAAAACTGGCAACAGTAGCCAAACAAACTGACACTGAAATGGGACCCCAGAGGGAAGGGGAAGCTGCAACACATGAGTCAGCTTTGGCTGCTGGCGTCGGGAAGGGCTGAAATCCTTGACATAATGACCCCTTTCAGTGCTGGCCACGTTAACAATGGCCAAGCTGACCGGCAGCAGACAATGACGTCTAATTAGCCTGGCCGTAGCCTACTACGGCTTAGCTGCCACAACACACGTGCAGCCATTGTTGTTGCGCTGTTGCAGCTACCGTTGGCAACATTGTTGCCTGCCTTTTGTTGCACGTTGTTGCTGCCTGTTGCAGTTGCTGCTGCTGCTGTGCAAAATGTAATTCAATCATGTGCTGCATGTTGCTGCCGTGGCTGCAGTTGCTGCCTGCTGTTGTTGATGTTGCTTGTTGCTTGTTGCCTCTGCATTGGCCATGCTTTATGATGAGGCGTGCAGTCTGCGCTGCGGCGTTGCACAATCGATAACTGGCAGCAGCAGCAGCAACGCACACGTTGCTCACCTTATAAGGTCAGCCAAGACTCGAATCAACTCGACTTGGCGATGACTTGCAGCAATTTGGCCAGGAGCAGGGCATTTAGTGTGCAAATTGAGTGTAAATATTTGCGAGGGTTGCTCCAACAGTTGAACAGCCAACAACAAGGTAAACTGGTTAGCTGGTTAACCACATTGTCGCCTGCTTGATTAACCTCATTAGCCAAGAATGTTGGCCACCTTTCGCCGAGCTTATTAGACTTGTTAAATTATGGCAGGCATTTGCAGCAACGCAATTTGGGATACACATAGTTAACCAGTCAGCTCAGCCGTGCAGCAGCTCAACCTGTCTGCAACTTCCCAGCTACGACTCCGACTCCGACTGCAACTGCAACTGCCACACGGCCTTAGTCTGCGTCCACCCACACGCTGCGCCAGCGACGAAAATGAAAATGTTCATTAGGTTTGCAACGGTTTTCGGCGCAACATGTAATAAGTTGCGGTGTACGCGAGTGCAGGGTATATGCACTAGATGGGGTAGCTTGAGCAGTTGAGTGTAATAAGCCAGTTTAAGTTGGCAACTCAGGCAGTTAGAGCAGCAAAGCAAGCCTAGCTAAAAAGTAAGCCTAGTTTCAATTTGCATGTTCTTGCAGGGTATCTACACGTCGCTGCACAGCGCTTAGCTGCCCCCAAGTGCTTCTCACAGCACCGCAAAGACAATGATTATGTGTCAATATGCAAAAAGGCGATTTACACGCAAGTTAAAGCAACTAAATTGTATAATAAAAAACATTTTATTATTGAGGCAGCTGCCGGCGGCCAAACAAATTGAGTGCCATGAAGGCAATAAATGGCCTGGCCATAAGCAGCCGCAGACGGAGACGTAGTCGCAGCCAGAGTTGCAGCCGAGCCCGCAGAGTCTGCAGGTCTGCCAAGCTGCGGTTTGGCTTCTCTCTCTGGCTGGGGCCGGTTCTAAGAACGCACCTCGCGCTGCATGCGGCGACGCACAATGCAAAAAAAGGGGGCGGCAAAGGGAGGCGCGGTCAATGAGTCACAGTGTCACAGATCGACTGTGGGCTGCAACAACCACAGCAACAACAACAACAAGAACAAGCACAAACAATTGTCAAGTTGTTGCAGTTTTATGGGTCAACGTGGCGTATAATTAATACACTTGAGCAACTTCCAGTCGCAATTAGAGGCTTCCCAAAAGCACTCGGCCAGTTGCAGTTGCTGCTGCTGATGATGATTGTTGCTGCACTTAGCATTGTTTTTGTTGCTGCTGCTTTCGTTTTTTGTTTGTTGCCAATAATTGTGCTAACCTTGCCATCATTTCCTGACATTGATCGATTTGCCAACACATCCAACAGAGATCTCTGTGCGCTCATTATTTACCCCTAATATAATTGAATCTCGATGTATATTTTTGGAAAAGTCATGCTGCGTCAACTGAGCTGTGAAGTGAAGTGAAGTCAGCGCCGAAAATTAATAAGCAACAACAGCAACAAATAAGGTGAAGCACCTGAGAGCAGATGCAGAAGAGAAGGGAGTATGAGATGGAAATGAAAAGCAAGGCACGTGGGTTAATAAATAATTGTTGGGAATTCATTAAATAATATTATAAGGTTTTAAAAAGAGCGGAATTTGCTGCCTTTATATTATTTTAATATTTTTTTTTTATTTTTCAATATTCTATATATTTTTATATATTTTCTTATATTTTTAAATATTTCATATATTTTTTATGTTTTTCTACCAGCTTAGCCTTATTTATAATCTATCCCTACCTAGTTACCTCATTTCTAGCCTTAAAGATTTTCCTTTAGCTGAAGTCATATTTTTTATAGCTCTAAAAATATCTCAATTTAGCTAATTTCTTGCAGCTGATATTAAAAACCCGCTAAAATATTTTTAACTATTTTTTTACGCTTCCCACCTCAGTCAACATTAAAGCATTCTTTCCAAACACCCTAACTTAGTTACCTCATCTCCGCCTTTTCAGATTTCAGCCCAGCTAAAACTATATTTTTTCAAGCTCAACAAATATCTGATTATAGCAAATTTCCTTTAGCTGACATTGAAAACCCGCTAAAATATTTTCATTTATTTTTCTCGCTCTCCCACTTTGCTCAAGGCCCACTTAAGGCGCACTAACTAAGCGTAACTTGTGCAGTTTGGTCACACAATTTTGCCGTTTTTCAAGCAAAAGTTTTGCACATTCGCCACAGGCACACACACACTCGCACACACACGCACACCTCAAGCAGCCACTGCTTGACTGTGGCACCCACTCGCTAGATGAAAATTCCCATGGCGTCGATTCTTGCAGTTCAAGCTGAATGACACTTCTGCAACTTGGCCTTATTGTTGTTGCTCTTGTTGTCATTGTTGTTGTTGTTGCTGGCTTCCGCTTGTTTTGTGCCCAAGTCTGACCAAATTTGGCAATGCTGATGGCTTGGCGACGACGACGACGATGCCTCAAGTTGGCAGCTGATGATGGCGCCCGCGCATGCGTTGAGTTTGCGTAGTTGTTGTTGTTCTCTAATGCATCATCATCATCATCATTTGCTTTGTTTAATTGTGAATTTGGAATATTGTCTGTCTGTCCGTCCGTCTGTCCGTCTGTCTCTCTGTCTGCCTGCGGTGCATGTTGCTCATGAGATTACAACAATCGAATAAATAATAATAAAAACCGTCGCTGTCCGCTGTTCTTTTGCCTATTTGTTATAGTTGTTGTTGTTGTTGTTGCTGCTGTTGCTGCACAGTGGGCAAATCTTAAATGAATCTCTGCAAGTAGAAAACCGCTGTTTGCGTGTGGGCCTCAAATCGTTTTTATTATTGTGCCGTGTGTCGTGTAATTTAATTTATGAATTTAAATGAACAAACGAGGCTGCAACTTGTTGTTGCAGTTGTTGTTGTTGTTGTTGCCGCTTGTAGCACACTGTTTTGGCTGCATAATTTTCTAATGCTGACAAATGGGATTTGAATTTATGACTTTTGTCTCCGTTGCCGTCTCCAACGTCGTTTGTGGCCAAAATGTTTGCGCGTCTCGCACAGCACGTTGCACGTAGGTGTTGCAGCCTGCCAGACGGGCTGCTGTTTGATTGAAGATGTTGCAAGCTGACCTCGACGCGAACATGGGAAACTGCAGCAAGCGTTGATTGTGCAATTGGACGCAGCCCTGCCCCTGCCCCTTCCCCTCCTCCTAAAACTGAAGTTGATCGGGCAAATTGACGAGGTAATTGTGTGGCAGATTGCAGTGGCAAATAGACTTGACAAGTTGTTGGAAAGTGAAGAATTCGTTATGGTATTTATTTAGTATATACTTAAGTAGCTGCTGTAATTTTTTTGGAATTTTTTGGTATTTTTTTAGTATATTTTTCCCTTAACTAATTAGTATTTTGTGCGCTGCCTGCACTTTTGCCAAACGAGTTCCTCCGACTGAGAACCCTATAAAAAACACTCTGTCGACATTTAGCCACATATATGACATATACGAGAGGTGAGAGACAGACAAAGGTTTTCGGTACGTTCTCGGCGATAATCTCATTGGCGAACGGTCCGTTTGTTGTGCTCCCGTTAAAACGTTTCTAATCTTAACTCATTATAATTAAATAAGTCACGAGTTTTGAATTTTAATTCGCTTTTCTGACATTGCCCCGACAGACGGACAGACAGACGGACAGACGAACAGAGGGCAGGCAGACAAATGCTGACAGACAGCAACGGCTACCGTCAATGGCAACGGCAGCAGCTGCCTTCGTCGCTGTGTTTTCTGTTCTCTGTTCTCTGTGTCTCCCCCTTGGAGATTTTTCGGGTCAATTTTATCAAAATCGCACACAAGCCAAGGTCTGCGGCCACGAAACTTAATTATATTGCAGAGCGGGCAGCAACAACAAGCATCGAATCTGGGCAGGTAAATAGAATCCGGCGAGGGCCATTAAAATTTGCACTTTAATGTTGCAGAAGGCAAAGCAACAGAAAACAAAAGGAGTGAAGTACAAATTACTTAAAAACAAAATGAGCCAAATTAGCGAACTCACTTGGTTTCGCTACTGATTTTGGATTTCGATTTCGATTTCTATGCAGCCCCAACAACAACAATAACAACAATTGAAATAGCAACAAGTCAAGGTCTTTGCGAAGGTGTTGAAATGCTGGCGACGTCGTAGTCGTAGCTGAAGTCGTATTTGATTTACGGGCTGATGCTTGGAAATTGCTTTGAAATTGGCTAGAAACAGCAGAGCGACAGCAAAAAAAACAGCTAACTTATAAATAAGGAACGAGGCGAAGTTAAGAATTGGCCCAGGCCAAAAGCTAGCCCGCTTCTTGTTGCTGTTGCTGTTGCATTGTTGTGCCTCGTTGACGTTTGGTGGTTGTTGCTGCTGTCGCTTTGTTGTCGATTTTGTGCGGCATTATGCAACTCACGACAATGACAATTCACGGCAGGACCTTTGACGACCTACAGCGTGTCGGCAACCCCCGCGGCCACTGAGAGTCTCCTCCTCGCTTCGAAGATGCCAAGCTGGCGTCACTTGGCGACGCCGCTTGACAACTGCAGCAGTTGTTGTTGTTGCTGTTGCTCGTATGACAAATCGACAAATCGATTTACATAGCGGGGCTTCATTAGATTTGGCGCCCAATTAGCCGCGCTTGAATCTATATATTTCATATTAAAATGCCATTTAGAGCAGGCTAGGGATAGAAAGAGGCAGAGGGGGAACTCTAACTAGGCTGGCTTTTCATTCACTTTTAATCTCCTACACAAACAACTTTCCACATTTCGCAAACGTCAAACACGTGTCTCGAGTAGTAAAACATTATATTTTTAAATTTTCTATAGACAAGTTTATAGGATCTTTGCGCGTCCCATTCACCCCTTCCCTGATTGCATAACCCTTCAAAATTTCATTGGAAAAATGGCTCGCAGCGGTTACTGTTCCAACGAGCAAATACTGAAACTCGCGCTCAAGCGCTACAAGCATCAATTGTATGTGGTCTATACTCCGCTCATGATGTACACCGAGGAGTATACGGTGTATCTGCAGGAACGCTTCGCCAAGCAGGACGTCAGTGTGAGTGATGCGGCAGATGCGGCACGTTTCAATTGGAAACGGCTAAAAAAGAGTGAAAAGCTGCGCTACAAGGAGCTGGCAGATCAGGCCAACCATCACGAGTAAGAGAGAGAGAGAGAGAGAGAAAGCAAGCGAGCGAGAGAGAGCGAAAGTCTTGTACTGAATTTGTTGCAGTAATTCGAGAGAAAATTTGCCCAATTTTAATTCTGTTTAATATTTATTCATCAAATTCGCTTTGGATGAAAATTAAAGTTCAATGTTTTACAACTGGATCGAATTGATATATATAGAAAACAGTTTGATTGACAATTTGGCAATAAGCCTTTTACTAATCTGCCTGGCGTAAGCCAAGCAGCTGTGCCGTGTTTCCACTTCTCTTGACCATGTCCACTCGCATGTCCGCGTGTCCGCATGTCCGCATGTCGCACTGTCGTTTGTCGCACTGTCGTGTGTCCAAAGTGTCTTGTGCCCTATTAAGAACATGGCATATCGAATGATTTATATAATTTGTTGGCATTGTTTCAGCGATCATAGACGTGAGATATATATGCACACAAGTCTCTCTCTGTCTCTCTGTGTAGGTGTTGCTTGTACCGTGTCCAGCACCTCTTGTCAGCGGCAATTTGACATATTTCTTGTCACTTTTCGGCTGGCCTGATATTCTACACACAACATAAATTAACAAAGGAAAGGAAAACCCGTTAAAGGGGAATTGCGAATTTGCAAAAAGGCAAAATACATCAACAAATTGCGCTTAATTAACGCAAATTCCTGGCAAGGAATGGCGCACAGTGTGCAATGCAAACAATTTTTATTACTTATGTAACAACGATTAAAAAAATAATTCGGCTTGCTGCGAATGCCTTAATCAAATGTTAATAGCTTAATCAATATGCCATAAATATAAATACATGAAAACAAAAGCAAAGCAAGGCAAGACAACAAAGCAAAGCAAAGCAATATCAAAATCAAAGACTCTCTGTCCGGGGTGCTCTCACTCACACACACACACACACGCACGCACACTGAGATATTTTATTATTACTGCTGCAACACTTTTGTATGCGAACAGGGAAAAAAATTATAAAAATAAATTCTTGAAACTTGTTTGCCGCATGCGATTACGTTGACGCTGACGTCGACTCCGACTACGACTCCGTCTCCGACTCTGACGCTGACGCTGACGCGAACGCTGACTCTGACGATCGCCTCGTCATCGTCATCGAGTATCGCATGAATTTCAAAACGACGGCATCGACTCTGGCGCAGCTGTGACGAATCTGGTCGCCCGTCGAGAGGCGCGAGTCGACACACAGTGGGCTACGTGTGGGAGGGCGGGGCACTTGCGCTGCAGAGAGACAAGGAAAGGGAGACAGAGACGGAGCCGGAGTTCCACTAGCTCAACAAACGCTTTTCACTTTTTATAGCCACGCCGCTAATTTGACAGGCGGGCGCACAATCGCGATCACCAGACTCCCCCTGACTTCGTCCCTGGACTCCTTGAACCAACTGCAGTTCCAAGTACCCTTTCGCCTCTCAATTCCACTGTCCTAGCTCACCTTACTCTCTTCTGCTCAGCCTACAACTCCCGCTCTCTTTTCCTCCACTCCAACTCACTCTGCAATTCCTTTTACATCTCTAGTCGTCCCCCTTCCTCTTGTGTGCGCATAAATAGATCAAAGCGCTGCAGAGAGAGGCGCATCACTGCGCACACTGGGCCGCAGTTGACAAAATAGGTAACGAAATCTATTCAAGACAGCTTGATTATAGCTTAATCGCTTTTTATCTCACACAAATCAAATTGTAATTAATCAAATTATAAAATAGAGAAAAGTGATCGTAGATCTCTAATGACATATCATTTACCTGGCCTCGTGTGACTTTAATAATTTAATTAGTTCTGCTTGGCCTACACCAGGTGTGCGTGTATGTGTGCGCACTTCTTGCCACAGTGCGGCGTTGTAGCAACACACACACACACACACACACAGTGCCACAAATCCAGTTGAGACCTGGACTTAGATCAGTTAAGATCAGTTGAGCTGATCAGTTCAGTTCAGTTCAGTTCGGCACTGTGGTCTGCTAGTCTATTGGTCTCCCAAGATAGACAGCTATCGATCAGCTGCAGAGTTGGCAGCTCAGCGAGCTTAATGGAAGCCCGCCACTTAGCCGGCAGTTGACTTTATAGACTTTAATTTATGCACTCAGCTCGAGGCACAAGACTTGGCCCCGGACGCCAAACAACGCGCACCTCTCCGCCCCTTCCCGTCTTCCTCGTTGTGTTATCCATTCACCGTCTTCGTATCCAGCTCTGTCCCTGAATGCGGCTTAAGCTCTCTGCTCTGCTCAGCTCTGCGTTCGAGATGCGTGCCAGCGATAAAAGTAATTTGCTTGATTTAATTTTAGTCAGCAGCTCACGAGACAACTAAACAGCCCCCGCAGCGTCAGCAGCGCCCCTCGCTTCCCCCGCATCCCCCGCAGCCAACAGTAGCATCCTGTTTGTCAGCTTGCTCAGCTGGCTTCAAATTCGGTTTTTAGTTGAGGTTTTTGGTCGACTTTTTTAATTAGCCAACCGCAGCAAAATTTTTAGCAACGTTTCATGTTGCAAAATGTTTGCGGCGCATGTAAGTGGCAAATGGCCTGCCCCAAAAAACAGAAGAAAAAAAAAACCGAAAAACATAACAACAACAGGCAGCCGGCCTAATACCGACTTCTAAAGTGGCTAATTGTGTTATGGCATAATTTACACGTTGTGTTTTTGGCTGCCAGTAACAAGGCGCTGGACATGCGCCGCTCGGGCTGCCACTTCAGCGATTTTGCTCCACGGGGGCTTTTTCATTATTACGCGCTCTAGATGTGTGTGCAGATTTGTTAGTCAGGTCATATAAAATAAACGCTTTTTAGTTGCGTATGATAAAGTAAGCAATATAAGTGTAATTTATTGCTTTGAATTGTTTGTTATTTATTTAGCAAGAGTTTTCTATGTACAGGTCACACGGTGCGTAATGAAAACTGCACAGCTCATTTCCTTAATGAGAGCGTAACAAGCATGCGCTCCCACTCTTGCACTAAGTATGCTTATGCAGCGTATACTTCCTCTAATTCTGTTAGGCAGCCGCTCTGGCTCTCCGCTCTCTGCTGCTCTCTCACTCATGCATGCGACATTCATCCTGCACGCACAACAAACAGAGCAATTAGGTAAAAGCAATAACAACACATAGTGCGCTCTCCCTACAAGTGAGTGAGCGTAAGCCAGCTGAGCGCTCTCTTCTTCCTGTGCGCTCTCCCAAATACATGCGACATTCCTACTGCACGCACTACAAACGGCCCCCATTAGGCAAAAGCAATAACAACACATAGCACGCTCTCCCAGTAGTTGAGTGAGCGTGAGCCAGCTGAGCGCTCTCTCCTTTGTGCCGCGCTCTCACTAATGCAAGCTACATTCCTAAAGTACCCACAAAAATGTCAACATTTTGGCAAAAGCAATAACAACAAAGTGCGCTCTCCTGCATTTTCGTGAGCGTAAGCAGGCTGTGCGCTCTCTCTGCATTTGCTTAAAGAGTAAAAGCGTGAGAGCAAAGGCTAAGCTGATGCACTGCTAGCTAGAAATGCATGCTAATTGGTCCACTATAAGAAAACTTAATAGAAAACCATTGTTTCGGTATTATTTAAACGACTTATACATTAAAAATAAAATTTATATTTATTTATACAAACTCCCAATGCAACTTTCTTTCTGCCCTTGCGTAGTTTGGAAACATACACAGGTTTTATTTGCATCTATTGATTGCCTTTATTTCATTATTTATCAGTGTCAGATCGTAGCGATTTTTCCCCCTCTTCTTTGCCAAGGTATTGTGTTGACTGATGTCTACATAACGCCGGGCACTGCACGCACCTTTGTGATTCCCTCTCTGTGTGTTTGATTGTTGACGAACGGGTAGCGTGGGAATTGAAAGCGCTCTGGCTATCAACGGGTCGCGGTATGCGTCTCTGTCTCGAGTCTGGGTCGGGTCTCACAGCTGTGCCATTTGATTAAATGCCTCGTTTTATTTAATATTTAATATGTGAAATTATTGACAGTCGATTAAGCAATGCAAACGACACGATGACGGCGACTCACTCGGCTCGGTTCGCATACAGACGGGGGTCCGCATTCGTCGGCTACAGCTGCTGCTATCGCTATCTGAGTGCGCTGCGGTCAATATCAAAATTCAAATATCAATATTTACGCAGCAATTATGCAAATTAAGTTCAAGTCTAAGCCCCGGTGTCGTTGTCGCTGTCGCTCTGGGAGCCTCGTTCGCGCGTTTGTTCACTTAGCTATGACGAAATGGCGCTGGCATCTCCGCCAAAGGTTGTTGCAACTCCAACAACGACAGCGACGATATCAACGTGTCTCTCTAATTTAATTGTTCTAATTACACGGCTGGAAAACGGCTTTAATTGCTCGTGAGAAAAACGCGTAGGCAAATTTTTGCGCGCAGCTCTTGGCGAGTCGCCAGCTTTGGCCACGCACAGCGTGACACCTGCCCAGCTGACGGCCAACAACGGCGCCGGCCGGCCACAGCGAGCAGTCGCCAATGTTGTTGTTGTTGTTGTTGTCTCGTGTTGCCTCCGTTACCGTTGCAGGCGCCAGGCGGCTTTGTCTATGCGACTTGGCGGCCTGGCGGCCCCTTCCTGTCATTGGCCTTTTGTTTGTCTAGGACAACCCGCTGTTGTCGTCGTACAATTTGGCGGAAATAAGGCTAACTTAGCTTGTTTTTTGTAGTGCTTGCAGCCAGCTCATTACTCATATGCTTACACACACTCACACAGCCGCAGCCAGCGAAGTATCTGCGCACACGAAAGTATCTTAAAGCCAAAGACGCTTTTGAGCCCCACAACGCCCTCTGCTCATTATGTTAAGCATACTTTATAAAGGTGAGCAGCCTAAGTGACAAATTTATGGCGCGTGTGTTGCAAACCACATAATTTGTCTGACACTGACCCCTACAAGCCCCTACAAGCCGATCCATCCTGCTGCCTGCTCCTTCCTTCGCTCGGGATACCACCGAAAATCGGCAAATTTATGCGCAACGCCCGCGCCAAATTAATGGATGCTTATTAATTTATAGCTATTTAAATGATCGCGAGGATACGGGGCAGGCAGAGCAGTCGCAACAACATTCCAAGGTTGCTCAGCGGCAGCTTAGTGGGGGACAGCGTGTCCTGCGCGTGCGCGAGTCAAGCGATAGTTGCTCAAACTTTGAAGAATAATCGGAAGGAAAATACGCCAAAAATTAATTTAATTTTAAATCAAAATTTAAATATTTAAAAAAATAAAATATAAATATAAATAAAATTAAAAAAATAAAAATATACATTTTAAATTACCATTAATAAATAAATAAATTAATATTTAAATACATCAACAAAAAAAAAATAAATTTTAAATTAATGTTTAAATATTTAAAAAGAAATAAAATAAATTTTATATTAATATTTAAATATTAAAAAAATAAAATACAATTTAAATTAGTATTTAGATATTTAAAAAGAAATAAATAAATTTTTAAATAATATTTTAATATTGAATAAATGTTGATTTACATTTATATAAAATATGATTATGATTTTCTTATAAATTTTTTACTTGTTTTTATTTTTTTTTTAAATATTTTTCAAACTTGATTTCTTCACAATTTTAATAAAGAAATTAATAATTCATTAATTTTTAATAAATAAAATATCCACAGAATATTTTCGTATTTTCCAACCCATCCCTAAGGCTCCTAATGAAGTCTGATCTGTCGCCCCGAGTGTATTTAATTTACACCTGAGCCGCAGCGGTGCGAAACCGAAAACCAAACCGAAAACCGAACTTGAACCTGAACTCGGCTTGACATCGACATAGGAATCGACATCGCTCGCTGGGGTTGGGGCTGCATATAAATTAGCATCATGGGGTGAGGACCAAAAGCAAAACAAAAACACAAAAAATTAAAACATTTTGCGCTGCGTTTGAAAAATGAAAGTGTTTGCTTTGCTTGCTTTTTTCGCCGATCAGAGCCGAGCTTCGTGCAGCTTGTGGCATTGGCTGTGCGCCATAAATTAGCGCAGCTCTTAACTGGACGCCACAGTCAGGCTTCGATTTCGAGCTCATCTCGCCACGGCACGCTGTGTGGTCATCGAGGCCGAGGCAGGTCGAAATGCTTGGGGTATGCTTTGGCGGGGCTTCCTTTCTATGACTAAGCCCGCACAGCTGGTCGTAGCCAGATCCGTAGCTGGCCAGCGATTGCATCGCTCTTTCTCCATTTGAAAATTACTATTATAGTTTTATGTGCTATTATTTGGGCATAAAAGAAAACGCCAGCCCCCGCAGCGCTTGGCCAAGACACACACACACACACACACACACATGATGCCGCCTTGGTGAGTCCACGTTCAACTCTTTGGGCCTTTGCATAATCGAAGCGGGCAATACTTTTGCCAGTTGCCAGTTGCCATGTCGATGGCGGCATCTTGATTGGATGCGAACTCCGGCTTCGGCTCCAACTTCGTCTCGCTGTAGGGTGGCAAGATTCTTTAGCGGGTCGAGCCGGCGCCAAAGCGAGCCCCGAAATGTGGCTGCGGCTGCGGCTGCGACGGCTTATCTCACATCTGCCTCGGCTGGCCAAAACATTTGTGCGAGCCGCAACTGCAACAACAACAACAACAACAACGTCGGGGCACACATTTTGCGTATTCGAAGTCACCGAATCGAACTAATCTCTTGATAAGCGCCACCATTCTCGGCATGGCCTCCACAGCGTTAACTTGGTCATGGCTGCCACAAAGTTCTCACAATTAAAATCGCAGCATTCCAGATGGATTCGTAGACGGGGGCATCGCTTGGAATGTGACAGCAATTGTCAGGGCCATTGCCCATGCTCGCCCAGTTCCAATTCCAATTCCAGTTGCAGCCTGGCATGGCTTGCCGTGGCATGGCGTGGGTGTTGCGTAGCTCGGCAGCGTGAGGCAATGTCGCCTCGTGTAAATGTCACTAGGCGCCCGAGCTCCAGCTCCAGATCAGGGCCACTCAATCAAAACCAGTAGCCAATGCGCCCGGGCCAAGTGAGGCGGGTTAAGCCGACTGGAAGTGTAACAAGTCAAGCCAAAGGCCAACTCAGCTGGATGGCGACGCAGAATGCGAAAGAGAAGCAGCAGAGGGGGGAGAGGTAAGACAGATACTGTGGCAGGGAGACAAGTGGGGCAGGGATGGGTTAAGGTAGTGAAATCTGTGACTAATTCGAGAAGGAGGAGAAGCAGAAGATTGGGTTCTTTTAAAGGAGAGGGAAAGAAATGAGGCATAGACAGCGATAGTTATAGAGAGAGTGAGAGGGGAAAGAAAAAGAGTTGAGGGAAAGGGAAAACTACAGCAGAAATAGAAATAAGTCTACAACAGAGAATGATGAAAGGGATGAAGTCTTAGGCAGAGAAGTAAAGGGTTTCCATGGTGAGTCACTATACCCATCATTCTTCACGCTGCCAAGTGACTTGGTGAAGCGTCACGTTATTCCTTTGCGCGTGACTGCTGCAGATCGGACATAAAGCAATCACAGCAAAAACACACAAGGTATTGTACGATATACATACTAAAGATCTGCATGAATGCATTCATCTGTTACTTTGTATAACTTTGGATGAGTGCGCCAAAGAGAGGTCTAATGTAGGCTAACTTACTTGAGGCTGTGAGGTTATTTGCATCTTTGAGTTTCCTTTGTATCTTTAAGATATTTTTGTATCTTTAAGATACTTATGTAACTTTAAGATACTTTTGTATCTTTGAGTTGCTTTTTACTTACATTTTTTTTTGTTTCTTTGAAGTACTTTCTTACATCATTTAGGATTCTTTTGTATTTTTAAGATACTTTTTGTATCTTTAAGATACTTTTTTCATTCTTAAAGATACATTTTAAAAAATGATTAATTTGCCGTGCTGAATGCATTCAAGCAACCCTCGTAATATATACACCACAGCGAGTGCACATGGCCACAGCTGGCCACGCCCCAACAAAGAGCGCACGCCCACGCAAGGAAGACAGCGGAAAGGGAGGAGGGGACAGGGGGGGAAATGCAGCAAAAAGCAGCGCAAATTATTTCTCACCATTTATCTGTAAAAATTCGCATATTAAATAAGCGTGCAACCCGAAATTATCACGGACCTGGCATCAAGACAGCACCAAGAGACCCCGAGAAGTCCCCGCGAGACGGTCGACGCTTTGGCATCTTGGGCAGAGTGGAGCAGGCCGATTGCAGTCGATCGTAATCTGTAAGTGTTTGTGGCAGCAGCACACGGCACACGTAGCCACACGACGACGCCAGTTTGGGGCAGGCAGAACATACGAAAAAAAACAGAAATGAAGCTCTGGAGGATCGAGGCATTTATTTGTTTTTGCGCGTACGCAAAGGATATGCCCGGTTGACGCCCACTCAGGCGGGGGTGCTGGCAGTGCCTGCGATGCTGCGATGCCAGAGATGCCGATGCCGATGCCGATGCCGCAGATGATGATGATGATGTCGACAACGATTGCGATTGCGCGTTGGGATTACAATAATTTAACATCATCATAATAAAACAATCAACGTGAGCATTTAGAGAGCCCCGGATACCAGTCCCAGTATCTCGCTATCTCTCTCTCTCTCTCTCCCTTTCTCTGCGTGTGCTTAAGTCTATACAAATCGCATATGCCACAAGGATAAAGGCAGCACAATAAATTGAGAGGTCATTCTTGCCTCAACGTGGCTGGCGCTTGAACTGCGACTCCAACTCCGTCTTCTACTCCAACTTCAGCTCCCTCTTCCACTCCTTCTCCCTCTGCAACTTGTGCCAAAGTAATTGATGCGCTCGCCTGACCTGTGGGAGTTTGCGCATCGCAGATTATCTGCCCCAGACAATGGCGAGCCTCAACCTCGTGTCGTCGTCGTCGTCGTCGTCGTGTCGTCTTATGGTTCTGTCTTCAGTCTTGTGTCTTGTGTCTTCTGGCCCCAATGGGTAACGCCTACCGCAGCCTGTAAAGTTGCTGCAAGCGTTGTCGCTGTCGACGGCTCTGCGCGCGCAGTCGCTGCTCGATAATGTGGCGCAGTTTCATTGATGCCCCATGAAAACAGGTGGCGACAAAGCGTTGCCGTTACCCAATGGCTAAGTATGCAAATCTGGTGAATGCTTAAGCAATCTGTGCAGGCTGACCGGGTCAGTAAACAGGTGTGTGTGTGCGTGTGTGTGAAAGGCTTCGATTTGCTCCTTTGTCTGCCCGCCTGCCTGCCCGCTCTGCTGCTACGTGCGCGGCAGCAAAGCGCAGGCCAATTTGTCTGCCACATATGGCGGGTAGCTCTGCATATATGTATGTATGTATGTATGTATATGTATATGTATGTGTGTCTGTGTGTTTCTGCGACTGTTGCCTTGCTGGCTGCGTAGGCTGTTAAATAAGTGCAGCAAATTATATGGAGACAAGTGCCACGAAATGGCCGGAAATCGCAGAGAGGAAACGCTGCGTGGGTTCCTGCGCAAGGTAAATTTGAGTCCCTTTTTCGAGGAGCTGCACAATTGAAATGTGTTCTACAGATATAAGGCATATATTGTGCACATATTGCACCTACAAACTGAATAGCTAAAGATCTGCGATACATTCCCAAACTGCCTCCAACTTGGCTTCCCTCTGAACTCGCCTCATTTATTACACAACTTTCTGTCAGATCGGGCTATGCTGCGCTTTCAATTACAGCGCATCTGCCTGTCTGCTACAATATCTGCATTTCCATCACGTCTAATCGATTATTTATGCAGCAACTGCGCAGCAGCAGCGCAGCATCTGCTACCCCAGCCCAGCCCGGCCCAGGCCCATTTGAATATTGTTTAATGTTGAAATTAACCTCGGGTTCCTTTGGCAATTTTGTATTTGTGATTGTGTGCCGTGATACGCCATGAACTAGCAGACATGGCACATACATATGTGTGGCACACACACACACACACACACACATACGAAGCTCTGCTTGACAGTGCAACATGAAAAGAGACTGAGGCAAGAAACCTGCCAAGATGGCGCGATGTGCCATTTATGAATTGCTGCCTCTCTCTCTCTCTCCCTCCCTCCCTCTCTCTCCTGCGCTCAGGTCTCTGCTGGCTGCCACCCACAAATATTTGACTTCTCACCTACAATAAATAAAACAATAAACCAGACTTGTTCAACTGGGCAGCAACAACAATAACAAATTCGAATGCGAATGCGAACGCGAATGCAAAATACGCTGCATATTCAATAAATTTCTTGTTTGTTTTAACAATATTTGAGATCTTTATCGCGCCCCCGAAATGCAGCGCAGCCGTCGCCAGCGTCTCTCTCACATGTTGCGCTGGCCATTGTTGCCACAGTTGCTGCCACAGAGGCTGCTGCTGCTGCATTTGCATGTTGCCGGTGGGTGAAACGGGCGCGCAGCAAAAACAACAGTAACAACAACAACAAATGCCTGTCACGTTGGCTAAAAATGGTAAAAATGACAAATGTTTCACAGCGACCAAAAAAACTGCAGCAGCTACGCCGGCAACGGCGGCGACGGCGGCGGCAGCGGCAAAAAAGTTCAATTTCTTAGCGCAGAACATGACAAGCATGAAACTAGCGTGGAGCAGCAAAAAGCAGCTACACAGTATGTAAAATAATAACAAAGCGACACACACAGACACACACACACACCGAGAAACACAGAGAGAGCCTATGCAAACAAAAGACTTAGGCAACGAACTTGCAATCGCCTGGCATCATTATTATCAGCAATTTGTGCCTTTTATTGCCCGAAATTGTTTGACGTCCAGTAATAATGCTCAAACTCGTAATAATAATGCCCGAAAAAACCAGCAACAACAACAACAACAACAACAACAAACAGAAACTTATTTATTTTCTTAGCCTTTTTTTCATTCGTTTAGCGAGGGCCGCCAGCGTAAAAGCAGCGCATTATTGGAAAGCGGCGGAAAAATCGTCGAGCAGCTCGAAAGCAAGAGAGACGAATTGGCAATGCGCTAAGGCAGATATATAGAACTATATATAGCACTAAGTAACATTATATATATGCTTTTAGCTTTCAGGAAAATCAAAAAATATTTTAAAAAATTTTAAATATTTTTTATAGCCATTATTTAGCCTTTTCTTGCTCTCAAACTGCGCTCACTTTTTGGCAGTGTATGCGAAATCTGCGCACAGAGAAGACGCCTGATAATTTAGCATACTTACGGCTCGGCGATTGCCAGCAATTTGTTTGGGGCACCACCTACAGCTCGCTCTGCTAAGAGGTCGTCCCTCCCATGCACCGTGCAACCTGCCCCTCTCCCCCTTCCCCCTGCAGCTGTGCAGCTTCTTCCGTCGCGTCTTCATGTGTGTTGGCCATAAAAATCAAAGTGGGCTGGCAGGCGATTTGCTCTGTTGTCAGGCCCCGTCTTGCTGTTGTTGTTGTTGTTGCTGTAGTTGATGTCTTCATTATAATTTCTATATGCATGGCACATATAGCGCCTGTATATGGTATATCGCATGAACGTGAAATCATTTCACTGGCCAAGCAGCTGCGTGGGCTGCGCGCGCTTTGCTCATCTCTCTTCGTTGTTGTTGTTGTTGTTTGGCGGAAAATTGGTTGCGCCCTACAGTGTTTTTTTCTTTGGCGCATCGCCTGCTCGCCGCTCATTTGTCGCCGCTGACATTTCAAGCCAGATAATTGAGACATTTGGCTGGCAAAAATGTGTAAAAGTTGACAGCGGCAGGCGGAGAAGACGATGAAGGGAAGTGCGGGCAGGCAGGCAGGAAATCCCTGCTGCTGACTATGGCCGTTTTCTGGCTAGATTAATTATGCATTCGCACCAAAGACATTCGAATTGTTTGCCCGTTTGACCTTTCAGTCAGCTGCACTCGCAGTACAAGCAACTAATTTAATTTTCATTTATCATAACAACTAATTAATTTCCCGCTGTGCGGCGAGCGTTGCCAATTGGAGTTGGCGTTGGAGTTTGTAGCTGGAGTTCGCATTCGAGTTGCGGCTAAAGTTAAAGCTGTTGTTCAGTTAGACATTTTAATTATTTAAATGCAGGCGAAGGCTAAAGTTCTCTGCCAGGCAAAATCATAGCTCATAAATCCGTCAGATGCAGGCAAAATTCAATTGAATTAATTCTATTCGATTTTGTTGCTGTTGTTGTTGTTGTTGCACGGCCAAACCAAAGTGCCATGCAAATGTTGTACAACATCAAAGCGTAGTGGACAACAACAACAAGTACAAGAACAATCACAACACACGAAGGGGCACTCGAACAATTGTTTTAGTAGCAAAATTGTTGCAGCTGCCGTTTGCCACGATCAACGGACAGACGGACAGAAGGAGGGACAGCCGGACAGCCGGACGGACGTGCCACTAAACGCTCCACGACATGACCGTGAATCGCAATTTGCAAATGCCATAATAATATTTCTGTCTATGATTTATGAAACGCAGCAACGCATTGTGCAGCCAGCTGGACGCAAGTGGACGCGACTACATAGGGCACTCGAGTCCGGGACGGGGGCTGACTCGATTTGCTCGCAATTAAATTGTTAATAAAAACGTTTTACTTGAGTTTTGTGTGTATGCATTAGTTGGCAATAAATAAGTCGCAGCGCGTTAAGAGTTTCATAAATTGCCGCTAACAAAAGACTTAGGCAGCGAACTTGACCGGCAATTTGCCTTGGCCCAAGCAAAGCGAGCGCAGCATGAATTATTATTGCGCTGTCGCCTCCGTGTCCGTCCGTCCGTCCGTGTGTGCGCGCTTTGACAGTTTACGGTTTTTAATTAGTTGCACGCAACGCCAGCGACAAGTGCGGTTTGCCTGCAGCACAGTGTGGCGAAAGGAAATCATTGAGAGAAACTAGTGAGAAATGAGTTATAGAAAGAGAACAGGGCTGGCTGTTTGGGCCTTGGTAAAAGAGAAAGACAAAGGAAGGCAGTAGATTGACATACTTCGTTTCTACTTCCATCTCTGTAAAGCCTTGCTTCCTTTCTCCTTCTCTGCCTCTGCCTTTTCTCTATCGTTCCTCCTGTTCAGCTCTTAAGTCTCATATCATACTTGTTTCATTCTTTCTCTCTCTCTCTCTCTCTCTCTCACACACATTCTTTCCTCGTACCTATCTATATCCCTGACAACTTGTCTTCTTTCCTATCTCCTTTTCCCTTATCTCTTTTCAAGTCTAGATCTTTCTGGTTTCTCTCTTTTTCCATATCTTTCTCTATGTCTATCTCACTTTCCATATCTTTCCCTCTCACTCTCCACATCTTTCTTTCTCCATCTCTCCATATATTTCTCTCCTTCTCTCTATCATTTTTGCCATATCTTTCGCTTTCTCTCTCTCTCTCTCTCTCTCTCTCTCTCTCTCTGGTATTCTCTCCATATCTTAGTTTCTCTTTTTCACTTTCTCCATATCTTTATCTCTGACTCTCTCGCACTTTCTCAGTATCTTTTTCGTTTTCTTTTTCCCGCCTTCTTCCATGTTTATCTCGCTATGTCTCTCTCTTTCTCCTCTCACCCCTTATATCTTTCTTTATCTCAGAATCTTTCCATATCTCTCTCCCTCTCTCACTTTCTTTCTTTTTTGTTCTCTCTTCATATAATACTCTGTTCCTCTCACTCTTCATCTCTTTCTCACTCTTAATGTCTGCCTCTTCGCCTTTTTTCTCTTTCTTCTACGCCATTTTCCGCACGTTTCAGCCCACTGTGCGCACTGTAGCTTCCGTAAAATGACTAATTACTCTGCAGCTTCCATCGCTGTCACCGTTGCTGCTGCCTCTGCCGACGTCAGCACGCGATGTCAGCGCGCGCGCATGTTGCCCCCAAAATGACGTAGCATATGGCCGCGGCAGACTGTGGCACAGTGTGGCAGACTGTGGCAACTAATTAAAAAAGTGCCATCAAAGTGTGGAGAGCGCACGTTGTGGACACTTGGTGCCACTTGCGTGTCAGCGGGCAGCATAAAAACGGCGACTTTAGCTATGCTTTCATGTGTGTGTATTCCACATGTGGCACGGCCAGACCCCACTGGGTGGCATTTGCAGCACACAAAGGCAGACAAGAAGTAGAGAAGGGGCAGGGGGTGGGGTATGCAAAGTCTATTCCCATGAAAACATGAAAGCACTTGCTACAAATTGTCTTACAAGCGCAGCCATTGAGAGCGCAACGTGCAGTGTGCAGCGTGCAACGCGCTGCTTGCAACGCGCAGCGTGGAGCTGCGCTTTAAACGGATGCAGATAACGATCGTCGAACACAAATGGTGCAGAAATAAACACGAGTGTAGATGCAAATCAGTTGATAAGACAGCGACGAGGCAGAGGCAAAGAGCAGTAGCTGCTGCGGCTGCTTAACCCATGACTGCCCCAGCTTTTGTGGCCAGTTGTCCATCAAGCGAGCATAAATTGGCACTATGCAAATTAAATTATCAACTGCGATTCGCAAACGAGTTTGGCCAGCTAAATTACTGTCAACGGCGGCGGCCAGTCGGGCCAACAACAACAGCAACAAAATGCAATGAATGCGCCGCTTATTACCAAAGGAGCAGGCAGGCAGGCAGTCAGCAGCTCCTCCTGGCTCGATCGTTGGCCAATTATGTGTAAGACAGGCAGCAACAGCTACGACTCGAACTTGGCTCGAACTGAGCTCAGCTTGGCTGTGGCAGTGGCATCATTATAATCACGTGTTGATTGCATTTTAAACTCTGCCAGCAAATGAGCAGTTGCAGCACGGGGAGCCAAGCGAGTCGAGCGGCCTCGCTAAGTGGCCAAGATGATTTCCATGAGAACGCAGACAGAGACAGGGAGAGAGCGGGAGGGGGGCAGGCAAATTGTGTGTTATCGTGGCGCTTTTTGTGCCGGCCTTGTTAGCCGATTGCTGACAATTAGATGGAGCCGCAGCCACAGCTGGAGACGTAGCTGTAGCTGGAGCCTGTTGACACATTATACGTTTCGTGTAATTGAAGGCGCCAGCAGTGGCTGCGGCAGGCGTTGCCAGTGCGGCGCAAAAATAGCGCAAAGAGGCAGCAGGCAGCGAGGGGCGTGGCATGGCGGAAAATAGAATTAGAGAAGCGCTTTTAAATGCGGCTAAACTGCAACTCAGTTGCTCAGTTGTTGCTCAGTTCACATGCTTGCCACATGCAACTTTGCTGCAACTTGTTGCAACTTATAATCAGATAAAATGTAGCTGCATTTCATTTTCGGTTTTTGCCGTTGCCGTTGCCGCCTGTCAACTTTTACACTTGTCAGCCAAGTGCAGCCACCCCCGCACGTAGCTCCCTCCCTTCCACCTCCACCAGCTGAGCTGACGTCAGTGTGGCCGCGCAGTCCGTTTAAGGCATATCAAATTCATTTGAGTGTGTCTAACGAAGTCTGCAAATATTAGCGTTGAGTTTGTCAGATTTATGAGCAAATCTGCATGTCGCACTGGTCGAAGCCAACTCAAGCCAAGCCAAGCCAAACCAACTCGAGACTTGACCAAGCTGAGCCGACAGCCGAGTCCGAGTCCGAGTCCGCGTTGGCCTCCATAAGTGGAACACGCTGTTTGTGTGTGTGTGTGTGTGTGTGTGTGTGTGTCGCCCCCGCCGTGGCCGCAAACATTTGTAAAAAGGCGTGAAAATAATTCAGCGTCAAGTGACAGAAATGCCACACAGCGAGGAGAATGCTTAAAGGGGGCGCACTCAGGAGCAACGGGTGGGCGATACAGTGGGCACAGCGAAGAGAGAGAAAGAAAGGGAGAGAAAGAGAGAGAGAGAGAGAGAGAGAAAGAGCGAGCAGAGAAAGAGAAAGCAGAGAGCAGAGAGAAAGCTGGTAAAAATGCATTAAAAAATGTTTAAAAATCTCTACAAAATTAAAAATTAAAGATTGGTAAATAAATTAATTAATTTAAATAATTAAAAAAATAAAATACACAAAAAAATAACACGGAAAACATAGAAAATAAATAAAAATAACTCGAAAAATAAAAAAACAAATGGGGAAAAAAATATTAAATGATTTAAAGTAAAATTCAAATATTTAAATTAAAAAATGAAAAAAAGAATTTTTAAAAATTCAAAAGAAATAACAATAAAATTCTAAATAAATAAATGGTAAATAAGTTATTTAATTTAAATAATAAAAAAAGTAAAGTAAACACCACAAAACAAGATAAACATAGAAAATAAATAAAAATAATTCGAAAATAAAAAAAAAATAGAAAAATTAATTATTTAAAATAAAATTCAAATATTTAAATTAAAAAATAATAAAAAAAATTTTAAAAAGTCGAAAAACATTTAAAAAATAATCAAAAAATAATACAAAAGTTATTAACTTAAATAAAAATAAATAGAAAATAAAAATTAATTAATAATCGTTAAAAAAGGTAAATAAATTAGAAAGAAAATGAAGCAAAATAAAAGTCGAATTTTAATTAAAAATATTTTTATGGCAAGAACTTCTTTTCAGTTTTGTGCAAAAATTGTCGCAGCTTTTGCTCACGCTGCCATCGCCAACGGCAACGCGTGCCCGCGCTGCGATGATTCATCGCATAGACCACAAAATTGCGGTCAGTGCGTGCGCGAGTGCAGCGAAATCGATTTGTGGAATGCAACACTAAAGCCAGAGTCAACTCCGACGTCTGCGTCGCCGTCTCCGACTACGACTTCAACTTGCCGCCGTCGCTAATAGCGGTCAGTTATATAAAGCGAGTGACACCCACACACGGGCTGAGGCAGCAAGGCAGCGAGACAGCTTTCCCGACTGTGTGTGCAACATGTTGCCAGGCGTTTGTTGTCAACATGCCATGTTGATAGCGCGCTTTAATGATAGCGCCCCAGTCGACACACACAAGAGACACAACACGGCAAAATGTCAACAGCGCGCACCAAATTTGGCCAGCGAATTGTGTCATAATTTGTTGGCAGCGCCACCTGGCGGCGCGGAAAGTGAACAGGCAGACAGACAGAGAGACAGAAGAGTTGAGCAAAAAAAAAAACCCATAGGAAATTATGCCTGTCAATGGCCTGGGCAACTTAGATCACCGATCAGCGATCACTAAGCAAATGGACAGTTTAAGTTGCAGTCGCGACGGCGGCGGCAACTGCAACTGTTGCTGCCGTTGCAGGCGTGCGCTTTTACATTTTCGGACAGTTCCCCTTGGGGCGGACCTGGCAATCGTGCAGCGGGTCGTGACAAATTTAACCTAATGATCCGAAATTATTGCACCTTAATTGCAACGGCAACGGCAACGGCAACGGCGACGGTGCGACAGCGACGCCAGCAGCGACGTCGGCAGCGTTAAATGGAAAATCGCCTGGCAAATATTTAGAGAATTTTATTTATACTTTAAATAATTTTTACACCACGCCATTTGCACAGGCCAACAGGGAGTGAGGGGAGAGGGGGGGGGGAGACTGTCCGCGCTTAGTGCTTGGCTGTGGCGCTTGGCAGCCGTCCCCCAAGCGCAGCGCCTCACAGTGCTCTGTCCGACATTCAGTAAAAGTGATTTGTAGTTTGCCCAAATGTTGCAGTTGCTGTTGCAGTTGCAACTGTTGCTGCTACGGGCTGTTACCTGTTGCCCCGTCGGGCTGCTCTGAGTTATTTTGGCGGCATTTAACGGCAACCGCGTCCGTTGTCTTTCGGTAGTAACTGTTGACAGTTGAATGCTCGTCGAGAGTTGCATGTCAGATGCCGTCGATGGCCGCCGCGTGCAACATTGCAACAGTCGCCAACAATTGGCGGCCTTTTTGGCCGGCGTGTAAAAATTTACACGACCAGCAACAAGCTGTAACACATTTTATGACCTTTTGCAGTGCCTTCGCCTGCCTGGCTGCCTGCCTGCTTTGCTTTTCGATACTGATAGCCAAAAATGAGCAGAACATTTGTTGCTGTTGTTGCAGTTGTTGTTGCAGCGCCAACGCCGACGCCGTTGCGGCTGTCATGTTATGAAAACGCAACCACAAAACTGAAAACCAAAAACTGAATAAAAAAACTGCGGGCTGTTTCGATTTCCATTTGCAATTCGCAGCCGTTGTTGTTGTTGTAAAGTTCACCATGTTGGCCTGGGTTGGGTCAGGCCGGCGTTGTTGACCAGGTGCCTGTGAAACATCGATTGAATCTCGGCTTGGTACGGTTTGGCACTCGCATTGGTAACTTAACCGCCTCAAATGAAACAAGCGGCCATGTAATCAGATCAATTAAAACTAATTGTGAGTGTGTTTCACGCAGCCAGGGAGGGGGGGGGCGTGCAACGCAGTTTTGGGTTTGTATTACAAGAGAAGTTTGCCTCGATTTTGCCTGAACGGTTATGCATGGGAATTATGAAAATGACGGAATGAGCAGAGACGGAAAAGAGGGAAGAGAAGAAGGAGACATCAAATTGATTAGAATATGATTTATATAGCAATTTATTCAATTATTTATTTACTAACAAGATTTACATAAATTTAGAAATACATTTAAATAATTTAAGCAGCTTAAATCAAATAATAGATAAGCAATTCTTTACTCAATTATTTTTTAATAATTTATTTAAAGTCAACTAAACTTAGACAGCAAAATAAAATGTTGAGAAACTTCTACATAAATTTAAATAATTAAATAAAATTAATTAAATAAAATAAAAATTAAATTTAAAAATAAAATAAGTAAACAAAGAACATTTAAAAAATAATAATAAAATTTTAAAATTTATTTTTAAATTTTAATATAAGTTTTTAATTTAAAAATAAATTTTTATTTATATTTGTATAAATTTCCATTTCAATTTAATTCTGCCATATTCTATCGTTTTAATATGGTTTGAACTATTCAATTAATTATATTCAATTAAACATTTCTTTATCTTATATATTTCCATTTAATTCCAGTGCTGACTCATTTAGTTATTAAACAATTCAATCACTTTTAAGCCGCTTTGCGTGCCTATCTTAATGACCCCACATCCTGCTCTGCTCGGCGCCTTATCTCAAGCTGTTGCTTTATCATTAGCCGCAGCTAGTCATGCTCTAATTTGGCGCCACTCGCGCTACTCAGTCTACTCGACACTAATCCTGCACAAATCAGACTGCATTATGCGACTCCATAAAACCAACTTAAATAGAGCCACAAAAATGTAAATAAATTATAAGAAATATTTGAATAAAATCACAGAAAAAATCACTGCAAATGCCGAAGCGCCACGCGGTGGCACAGACACTGAAACCTATACAGACAATGCAGCTGAAAGTGAAATTTATTGCTCGTAAATCGATAGACAATATCGATTAGTTTGCCGCAGTGGGTGTGGCTTGGTTTGGCCATAAACTCAGCTAACCGCCAAATGGCAAAACGGCAGCGCCAGCGCCTGCGCCTGCGCCGCGGCTGCTGCTGCTGCTGGCGAATCAGCTGCAGGTGCATAAATTAAAGTGCGAAAATTCTAATATTAATGATATTATGGGGGACGGCAACAGGAAGCCAAAACTGGCTCGCAAACTAAATGTTGGCTAACATGCAATGCACACATACACACACACACACACGGGGGCAACAGTTGCAGTTAATTGATTCAGTGTGTGCGCCGTGTGGGAAAGTTCATTTGCAACGCCCACAAATAAAGTTGGGGGCAAAGCATAACAATGGCAACTCGATTGTTGGGCGCTGCAAGGGGGCAGGGTATATGGCAGGGTATATGGCAGTGCAATTTCAGTTGCCTATATTAAAGCTTAAAGCTTCCTCTTTGACCTTATAAATTCAGCTGATTTTCTACTCCAGTTTGTATACTCTACATTGGCAGCCTAGAGCATTGCCAGTTCGTTGCAGCTCTGCCCATTTAACCCCCTTTCCCTTCCCCCTGCTTAGTTGCTTACCATTTAAACGGAACTCGGCGCTTAACGAGCTGCAACAACAGCAACAACGACAGCGGCAGCAATTGGTAAGCATTGTCGGCCATTTATATGGCAATTAATAGCACACACACATGTACACACACACACACATACAGCGAGGGCGCCCATTTGTATGGTTGTAATCGACTACATGCTCGCTTATGATATGTGTGTGGCATTTTGCTCTAGCTCCGACTGTGGCTGTGGCAAGTTCGCTGCCTAAGTCTTTTGTTTGAAAACAATCAGTCATGCGATTAGTTGATTTAATTTAGATTCTTAGCGAGGGCTCATTGACAGTTTATCTGCTCGCCGCGGCTAGGAAATGTTTTCCTCGCTGCTGTCGTCGCCGTCGTCGCCGTCGTCGCCGCCGTCGACGTCTTTGGCCGTTTACCCGGCTCGTTTTTGGCTGCCTTGTCGATGCTGTGCGGCGATAAAGTTGTCAAAGCAATTTTTGGCTGGCTTTAAAAATTTTCGTATGCCTTGCTGCCTGGCCCGGGTCCGTCGCAGTGCCAGGTTGCCAGCCTGCCTGCCGGGCTGCTTTTGGCCAGGCATCGCCACAGTTGTAGCCCGTTTCCAGCCAGGCTGTTTTGGCTGCTTTGGCTGCTCGAGCTGTTGAATGTCTAATGTCGTGACTCGATTAATGAAATGTTGCAGCAGCAGCAGCCACAGAGGCACGGGAAAATGCAACAAGAATTATAAAAAGTTATAATAAAAGCGCTCTGACAGTTGCCGTAATGGCCAACTATTGTCGCCGGGGCGGGCGTTTCTAAGGGGCCAAACTAATAAGCCCTGAGCCCTGAGAGCAGAGCGAGTGAGTGTTTAGAGAAAGGGGCATCTGCTGCGCTCATGTGAACTGCAGTTGAAAGTTCAGAGGGAATGGGAGAAAGAGAAGGGTGATGAGGAAGGGGAAAGGAATGGGGGAGGCGCCGCTAAACTCTTCACTTGGCCCCATCGGTTGACAAACTGATCATCAATTTCAAATTAACGCACTTGATTGCCTTAATAACATAGCTTAAGCTGCAACAACGACAACTACAACTACATAAACAACAACTACAACAACAACAGCCAGACAATACGCTAGGCAGCTCTATCAACATCTTCATAATAAAACAATCAACGCACAATCGACGCCGAAGATCAAGTGACTTGCCATAGACAAAGCCACGTCTCCAGACGCCGCTTGGCTGCAGTCTCCCAGTCTCCAACTCCCAGTCTCATCCTCGACTTCTTCCTCATCCTCATTCTGGCTTGCATCTTGGCATTTCCTGGCATTATGCGCGCTAAATTGAGAGGTCAACTCTGCGCGTGTGTGTGTGCGAGTGCCTGTTTCCTGCCTGTCTGTCTGTCTGCCTGGATGTCTGTCTGTCTGTCTGTCTGCTCACATGCCTGTGCGCCGGCACAGCCAGTCTGCTGGCTTTTGGGCCTGTGCCAAAGTAATTGATGTGCACGCTTGACCTGTGGGAGTGAACATATTGCAGATAATCTGCAACGCAGACAATTGCCTCAATGAATTTTTTATAAGTCGCCGCAGCGCAAAATAAATATGTACACAGAGACGCCCCTCTCGCTCTCTTCCGCTCTCTGTGATTTTCAACATGCCCCATAGTGGTAAAATGTGGCCCATTGTTTAGCTTTGCATTTGATTAAGCGCCGCGGCGCGCTTAGCTATTTATTGCAGCGTTTATTAAACGCTTTCCATCGCAGCTCATCAAGCCCAAAGCAAACGTCGCCATCGTCGTTGTCGTGAAATATATAAAAGAAATTCCACTCAGCGCAAATTAGTCGAGAGAAATAAATATTCCTATGCATATACATGGCCCCGAAAATAGCGTTACGTAGGCGTTTATAGATTTATGTTGTAAAAAGCCAAGCTGAGAATGAAGCCCAAGACGCGCTTATCATGCACAGCGCGGCCAACAGGTTGAAGTCTCTACCTGAAACTCTTCTTAGCCAAGTCTCTTTCAAGCCTTAAACTTTCGTGCCAGCTTCGAGTGTAAATGATCTAACGAGCGCTCATAAATGTTTCATAAAAAAACACAACGAATTCAAATAAAATTGATACGCATCATTTGAAAACTCATCACCAGCCGCACGAGAGTCTAGTCGCTCAGTCCGTCTGTCTGTCCGTCTGTCACTCAGTCAGTCAGTCAACTTGTTGTTTAAACGTTTCTTATTTGTTTGCTTCTCTCCGTGTTTGTTTTACTGAAAAGAAGACGAAACATTTCTAATTAATTAGTCGGGGTTAATGAGCTGCCATTAATAAAAACGTTTATTTATGCTGCTAAAATGCCACGCATATTGAAAACTTTCACCCTGCATTGCATAAGCTGCAGATCTGCCGATCTAGTATCTGTATATGCCATATGCTATATATATAAATTATGCACAGCAAGTACAGTTGACACCATAAACTCTTAATTAACGCGGCCTTTTTGGCCACAGGCATTCACTTTGGCCCGATCGGGCCATTTAAGGCTATCGCTTGGCCACAAATATTACATATTAGCGTCAGCCAACTCCTTGCGCTGTTGTTGTTGTTGTTGTGGTTGATAATGATGCAGTTTACATTTTGGTATGGGCCACAAGGCGGGGGCAGCTGGCATCGTCGTCTATCTGCAATATTTCTATATCTGCTTCCCATGATAACTGTACTCGTATTCGTACTCGCAGTCCAAAAACCTGCGCTGCCACTGCGCAATTGTCTTGCCAATTTGCCGCAAAACAACCTGTCGGCCCACTGTCGCTGTCGCTGTGGCCAAAATGGAACTGCGATCGCGATCGGGCAGCGATAGCGGCCTTCAGAATGCGACATTTCATTGTCTTTTTGGGCTAGAGGGAACTGCAATAAATTGGGCTTAGATTTGGCTGTGGTGCAATTTAATTAGCGATCGCTTATCAATGATTATGTCAGCTGGCCGAGAGAACCGCCCGATATATGGTACTACTCTCTACATTTACTCTATGCCACATCGAACGAAAGTGACGGCAGTTGGAGTGAAAAAAACCCACGCAGTTATATAAAAAATGCGTTGCGTGTTGAGTTTTTCTAATTGGATTTTACAATTTTCACACCACAATGGCAGAAAACTTGGCTCCAGCTCGGACTGGGCTCTGGCAATGGCTATGGCGGGGCTGTCAACCATTTCGAGACGCTTCAACGCCGCATGTGGGCAGATCATTACGCTGCGCGTTGTTGTTGGCGGAGTTCGTGCGGCTGTTGTTGTTGTTGTTGTAGTTGGCTGGTTGGCTAGCTGACTAGCTGGCTGGCTGGCTGACTGTTGCGGCTACCGTTTGCAGCCTCTCTTTGTCCGGCCATAATGGAGTGTGACTAATTAATAAATTAATTTCGGCGTTGTCTCATTTGTAATTTCAATTTGTCTAATAGGATTTCATGTTTTGACCATTTTCGTCTTGACAAACTCGTCGCCGTAGTCTCTCCGTGTCTCCCCGTGTCGCCGTCAGAGTTTCTCGATTTCCCCCGCGCAACACCTGATGAAGTTATTTTCCCATTCCGTCTAATTAAGCGTGAAGTCGCAGCTTAAATGTTGTCATATACCCAAAGCTTTATGTGGGCGTCCAGTGTGTTTAAATATACGAGTCTTTAGCTAAACGAACAGACGTGTGAATGTTTCATCTAAAATCGTAACTAAAATGCTTGTCTGCCAGTTAAATAAAATGTTTAAAGTGTGATCGCTTTAATGACATCTAATAATGTTATTCAAACGCTCTCAATGTCAGTGCAGGCTGCACGTTAGCTGATTGGCTAATGAAGTTGAAGAGCAGCTTGCATTGCATGCCTGCAAATTGTTGTTGTGTCCTAGTCAAATGCGCTCTCTCAGTGCACTGCTTGCACGTCCTATATGCGCCTGCTGCGCTCTCTCATTTGCTTAATCAGTGAGCGTGCTTAGGTTTTGCACTGCTTGCATGACTGTCCCATTTGCTCCTGCCGCGCTCTCTCATTTGCTTAATCAGTGAGCGTGCAAAACGTGCACTGCTTACATCGGCACTGCTTGCACGCCTGTGCGTCCCATTTGCGCCTGCTGCTGTCACTGCTCAGATCAAAGCAAGTGTGAGCGAGTGAGAGTAATTAAGAGAGCGCATTAACAGAAAGTGAGAGTTCACTCAGCTGTCATAACCTAATTAGCTCATTCTGTTAGAGTGAATGAGCAGACGCACTGCCCTAACTCTCACTCATTGAGCTACGTTAGAATATCACAGCAAGGCACTCACTCGCTCTCGCACTCACTCTCCCTTAGCAAACATGGCGTCTTTGTAAAGGCAAATATTAACTTGGCTCCACTTGGGTAAGCAACACACATAAAATATTAGTGGCAAATAAAATATAATAAATTTTCGCGAAAAAATCATTATCTCCCTGACACGAATCGCTTTATGGTGCTCACATTAAACACTTAACAGACAGGCAGACAGGCTGCTGCAGCAGCCGAAGACAGGCAGCAACTGGCGACGGGCGACGTGTGACGTGCAACAACAGGCGACAGCCAACGGCAGCAGCCACAATGGAAATCAATATGTCAGTCAGCGCAAAACATACGCCTCGATGTGTGTATAGAGTAGAATCGGCGACAGGCTGCGGCCCCGGACTATATCATATCGGCAGCTTAAGCGTTTAATCACGCGTAGACATGCGGCTGAGATAAAGCCAAAGGCCCAAAAGCCCAAAAACCCGTACAAATATTCAGTCGAAAATCAGCAAAAAGAAAACGGTAAAAGAGAGACACACACTCGAGATCATAAAAAGTAATTACAGGCGCACGTATGTAGGCAACAACAAGAATCAGGCCAGCAACAACAACAATTGCTGTGACAAATCTGCAATTTTTATTACCCGTTGTTGCATGTGTTGTCAGAGTGTTGGTTGCAGTTGTTGTTGCTGTTGCTGTTGCTGCTGCAGCTTGTCAAGTCGCAAAATGATCGAAGAGCTGCATATGAAAATGCGAAGCAATTGAGATTGATGGCTGGCCTGGACAGGCTCAGGGCTGCCTGGCTGCCTGTCTGTGGGCTGTACCAGCGCAGGGGGCGTGCCACAAACCGTTGTTGTTATTGTCGTCGTCGTTGTCGTCATTTGCAGGGCCATTTTGCATTTGTCTCGACTTTTACATGAAAATTACAAAACTACTGGCAACAGATTTTTGCGTAGGCAGCCGCTGTGGCACGACACACAGAGCGGGAGAGAGAAGAGAAGAGGGAGCGGGGTTGCCTGGCACATGCCAAAGGCAGCAAAATTGTGTCGCCCAGGTGGGGAGGTGTGAGGGGGAGGAGGTGTGAGGTGTGAGGCAGTGTCAAGCTGGCATGACGCATGTGCGGCAGCGAGTGCCAAGCGCGCGGAATTCATGATCAATGACTTTGCGCACACACACGCCACAAGCGGCCGCAGCACTGCAATAATAGTGCAACCAGACAACAACAACAATGGCAACAACGGCAACAACGGCAGCAACAATCAGAGCGGGAGACACAAATTAATGAACACTTTGGCTGACATTTTAAGGACAAGTTCGGCAGCGGCAGCGGCAGTTGCAGCTTTGTTTTTCACTGAAGTGTGTGGCATGCAACAGCCAGTTGGGCTTGTGGCAATTGGACGTTGAATGATGGCGCCTCGTAGCGCACAAGGGCTGCACATGCAGCAAAGGTTATTTGGATTCCAATTAATTTGCTTGTCTGCTAATTAAATTCAATTTGATTTTAGTGCCAGCTACGCAAGCTGATGCCACATCTGCCCAACATGCTTGCAACTTAGTTGACAACAACTGCCACAACTTCTGCTGATGCTGCTGCTGCTGCTTCTTCCACCCACGAGTCGCGCGCAAGTGGCACAAGGACAGCTAGTTGCTAATTAACTGGCTAAGTGCCTAACTGGCCTGACTTTGTTTGACTCTGCAACATGGCCCAGAGCCACAGAGAGCCACAGAGAGTTGTGGCAAGTCGCGACAGGGCTCAAAAGTCAGCCAGCTAAGTGTGGGGGTGTTGCAGCCAAGGGAGCAACAACAACAGCGCCAACAACATGTATGTAATTCAATCAATTGAGCTGCCTGCAACAGCAACAGCAACGACAACAGCAGCAACAACCACAGTCAATGACAATTTGGGGGCAACGTGGCAAAGGCAGCGCAGCAGGAAGGGGCAGAGACACGCTGACAGCCTCGGACCGCTACAAGGGTCACCTAATCAATGGGTCTGGCTTTGCAGCAGCAACTGTTGCTGTTTGCCGCAGAGTTGCAGCAACTTGTTGCCGTTGCTGTTGTAGACGTAGCTACGAAATTGTTGCACATTTTCGACTGCGATTGCGAGTGGGAGTTGCTGTTGCCGCTGCCGCTGTTGTTGCTGTTGCAGTCGTTGTTGCTGCTGCTGTTATTGCGTGCAGCGAACGACAACAACATGTCAGGCTGGCAAGTGTCAAGTGCGGCGACAATGACAATGGCAACATTGCCAGGCAAGCTAATGAGCTTATTGGGGCGGAAGTGGCAGCAACAGGGGGGGAAAGAGCAGCAGAGAGTGAGCGAAAGAGACAGAGATATATGTTAACTATAATAAATTTAAAGCCATTACCAAATCGCGTTGAAACTTTCCTAAATTCTTGCAACATTTTGCTGCACGCTGCACGATTCCAATTGGCATTTGCCACGTTTCGGCCAGGCCATAAATCAAATGCGGCAAACGAAAGTAAAACTGCACAAGTAATTACAACAAATTAAAGCGCTAGAAAATGAAAAGCGGAAAAGCAGAAAAGCGATTTGGCGGCAAAATTGGCGACATTGCGAGGCGATTTTTTATAATGAAAAGTCGCAAATGGAAATCAAATCGAAATTATATAAAAGAAAATGCACCAAATGGCAAACAAAACAAATCAAAAGCCAAGCGGGGGAGGAGGGGCAGGCGGAAGGTGGTTGGAGAAAATTAAAGTCACGGTTTCTAGCGTGTAAAGTTGTTGTTGTTGCGACACTTGCACAGCAGCAACATCGCAACAACAACAACCACACTTAGCCGTAGAATGTAAATGTCTTTTTGGTCAGGTTTGTTAGCCACAAAATCCAAATTGCCATCACTGCAACAGCAACTTGCAACAGCAACTTGCAACGGCTGCAACGACAACAAGTGCAAGCGGCAAGCGGCAACCTGCAGCAGGCAAGCTGCCTCATCAATTGATTAAATTTGCAGCGCATTGAGATACTTTGGCCAGGCCAGGCCAGGCTGCCGCTGCCTTTCACTTAGGCCCAAAAACATCAGCAACAACAGCAACAACAACAACAACGGGGCACGATTTTTATTTATTTAGATTTAGATTTCGATTTGAATGTCTTCCCCTTGCCTGCCACATCTGGCTGCAGCAATCAGTCTGCAATTTGTTGCTGCTGTCGCCACGCACAGAACGCAACGCTCAAAACGCAATTGAAATGTTTAAGCCGCGTCAGCAAATCCTCCAGCAAGCAGCAGCAGCAGCACCAGAAACAATAAGCATGTTTTGTCTTTGGCCATTTTTGGACGCTGCAACGCATTGATAACATCTACGAACAGAGGCAGCAACTGTTGCCACCGGCTGGGGCAATGGGGGCCCACCAACAACGACAGCGACAACGTCCGCGTCCGCATCCGCATCCGCGTCGCCATCAACGCCATTGTGAGCCCGAGCTGGCCCGGACCGCAGTCAGGTGTTGCTTTTATTGTTTTACAATCACCAGCCAAGAAAATGCTAACGAAAAAAAGGCCAACAGCAATGGCCAAATTTTGCAGCCATGGCTGCAGCAGCTTCGGGGACTCATCGATAGATAGCGCTGCCTCGCTCGAAACTTTCACAAAACAAATCTCAGCGCTGGCTCATGCAGAGGCCATAAAAGCGCAGCACAATTCAAATAAAATGAAAATAGAATCAAATAAACAACAACAACAAGAAAAGGCCGCTAAAGCTGGGCAAAATAAAACTTCGTTTGGGGTCATAAAGAAATCCCGCCAGGCTCGACAAGTCGCGAACTGCGATCGCGGCATATGCAAATTGCGCGCAGCGCGCTTGTAGCTGTAGCTGTAGCTGGTAGGAGGAGCAGGAGGAGGACCTAGACCCCAGACGTGACCCAATGCAATGGACAGCACTGTGATAAGCAAGCAGCGTCTGAGGAGCTGCTTGATAAGCAGGCAGAAGCTGCCACATCTAAGGCAACTTTTGTTGCCACTTTTCCCACATGAACTTGCCTAATTAACGGGCCACATTTCCGCCAAGGCCTTTAAAATTTGTGCGCACTTGCCCCATTTCGCAGCCTGGCAGCCTCACAGCCTCAGCAACCTGCAACGTGCCGCAAGGCGATGGTGACGGCGACGGCCACAGCCAAAGCTGCAAATGGCCATCAAATAAATCAGGCAGCGCAAACGCACATGCAAAACACGTCGCAACAGCTACCCCTCTCCCTCCCTCTCTCTCTTGCTCATTCTGTCAGCCATTTCGGTTATCAGAGTGCGCGTTTTAATGAGTTCGAGTACGTTTTATGAGCGTGCAAAAGGCAAACTCGCGAGAGAACGCACCAAAGTGGAATGCACACAAAAATGTTAGAATCTTGCCGCGTTGATAAACTTTCGCAATGGAAAGCAGCAGCAAAAGAGACACAGAGAGAAAAAGAAGACGAAGATGATGAAGCGCAGCAGGCAGATGGGCACGCAGAGATGTGCGACGGCAACGACATCTTCGCAAGCGCTCATCATAATCAACGGCGACGGCCTTATGATGATTGTGATTGGTGTCGTTGTTGTTGCTGTTGTTGTTGCTGTTGCTGCCTCCGTCCAGTTGGCACGTACACCGGCGACACTCGACCCGGCAAAGATTGCCAACGCGCTGGAATTTATGAATGAATTCAATGAATGCCTGGCGAAGTTAGGCAACATTTGCGAGCCGTGCAGCAGACAAAAAATCGTTGCATACTTTTAGGCTGCGGCGTTAAATTCCCGCTGTACCGGAGACTCAGCAAGCATTGAGATACTTTCTTTCGGCTTCAAAACTTTCGTTTACATTTCACAATAGAAACCCTGCCATATAACATGTCTGATACGCAATTGCAATCGTTGCAGATACGCACCAGCGACGGCATTGTCTATAACATTAGCGTGCAGGTGGCACAGCAAATGGGACTCACACAGAGTTGGCTGCTGCAGGAGCGTGGCCTGAGCTCTAGCGATGAGCACATTGCACTGGAGCCCAAGGAGGAGAGGGAGGGGAAGGAGGAGAAGAAGCAGCAGATGGAAGTGGAGCAGCAGCAGCAGCAGCAGCCGCAGGAGGAGGAGGAGGATGACGATGCTCATATTATGCCACTCGATAGGGTTAGCTCGCCTATCTTTCAGCTGGTGCTCAAGTGGTGCCACACGGTGCAATCGCTGGATAGCATTAACGATGCCGTCGATAAGGATTTGCGCTCATCCATACTGAAGAGCATACTGAATGAGGTGAACGCCAGCGATTCGGATATATTTGAGCTAATTATTGCAGCTGATTTTCTGCATATCGAGGGATTGCTTGAGGCAGCCACGCAGCATGTGGCGGATCTGATAAATCAATGCGAAAGCGTTGCTGCCATACGTCAGCGCTTTAACATTGCCTGCAACGATGAGGAGGAGGAATAGCTTGGCACACAAAACCTTAACAAATCAGTTCATTAAGTTGCTTGAAATTTCTAAAAAAAAAAACACGTTTCTCGTAAGTAATTAAATCTTTATTAAATCTCAATTTGTCGGTGATTATTATTCAATATTTTCTGTTATGTTTTTTGGTTTTCTTTTTAGAGTTTTTCCTTCTTTGCAGCTGTTGTCTCTTCGTGCCTAAGCTTATTTAGCTAGTTTTACTTAACGTGTCTTTGTTTGCAAATTTTCACAACATTTTCTCGCGGGTTTAGCTTTTCTTTTATCTTTTGGCTTCTTACAAATTTTGAGCTCGTCTTTAGCTTGGCTCAGAAAAATCTTACAATGTTCTGGCTAGATTTTGTTGCTGTTTATTTTGTGTTGTTTTATTTTATGTTTATTTATTGCTACATTACGTTTTGTTCTTCCGGTTGCAACGGCAATCGCAAAATGTTCGTTTTGGAGATTTGAAATCAGAGACAGAAAAAGACTGTGTGAAATGCTGTACACATTTTGTTGTTTGCATTGAACTAAACTCAACTCTCTAGTTTTGGATAGGTAGGCTCTCGATCTCTCTCTCTCTTTGGCTACAGCTCGATGCGGGGGCTCGTAACCGGCAACCGAACTGCAGTTATAATAGCTCTTCTTCTTCTTCTTGTTGTTGTTAGTGTAGTTAGTCTGTTTATTGTACACTATAAATCGATTCATAGAAAAAGTGTAAATTATGCTATACCATATTGATAGATTGTATGTATATAATAGCTGCGACTGCTTCAGCTTGTTGTCGTCCCTCTTCTTTATATAAATAGTTGTATACATATACATATAGGTATATATAGTTTGTATAGATGCAGTAGATGTATGTATATTTTTATATCATTATGTATGTATATAAATAATCGCAATTAATCTTGCTTAACTCTGACACAATGCACAATGCTTTGAAGCAAGCAAGAGACAGAGAATGAGTGAGAGTCAGACAGAGACAGCGACAGCGACAGCGACAGAGTGTGACCAAATTCAGAGTTACGAATGCAGCTATAAGATTCACTATGGGGGTAGGCTGGAAAGACTGGCAGACTGCTGTAGCTCAACAGTTTTCTATGAGTTCTGTGCGACAAAACAAGCAAAAGCTTCTGTTTTTCATTTAGTTTTTTTCGATTTTCTGTTTTTGTTGTATATTTTTTTATCCTGTCTGCCCTGAAACAAGTTTTCTTTTCGTTTGTGTTTTAGAAATATGAAACTTGCAAAGGAAGCGCCAATTGTTATCGGTTAAACTAAGTTCTGCTTCTCGTAATGATTTGCATTGCTTACAATCTTACATAAATGTCGTTTTGAAACTGTTTGTTTTCTTGTTAAGTTACGTTACGTTACGTTACCTTACGTTGTTTTCGTTTACACTTTAAAGTTTTTTTGTTTAAATATTCACGAGCACGCGCGAGCATTTTGTCTCGAATGCGTTGAGCATTCGCTTTGTTTTGTTTTGTTTTTTTTTTTTCAAAATTTACAATTAGGATTTTTCGTTTTTGTTTTTGGGTTATTCATAACTATTTGAATGCTGGAGTAAAAGTTTCAGTTAACTAGATGCGCAACTTGCTTTACAAAATAGATATTCATTTCATTTCCATCAATAAGTTTGATGCTTGGATTTCGATTTCGATTTCATTTTCTGTATTTCTGTTTCGGTTTTTTGGTTCCATTCTGCCTCTAAAATCTTACGTGACTTACGTGTTAAGGTTTACTGTTCTCTAAAAAACATCATACTGGGTCCAACTTGCTTCAGTTTGTGATTCCTGATATTTTGTTGCCATTATTAGATTAAGAGCTTTCCGCTATCTTTTTCTCGGGGGTTTACAAATTTTTTTTCGATTTCTTTTTTACTTTGCCAACTTTGAGCAGTTTCTTTTCACTTCTTTCTTTGCGCTTAAGTACGCAAGTGTTATGCAATTTTTTGGCGATATGTATGTACATGTTAAGAGGCAATAAAGAAATCAAGAATGAAACAAAGTGAAACTGAAAGAAATCATAAAAGAGTCTGTGGTGTCTTTCAGAAAATAATGTAAATTTATTTTGCCATATTTTTTGTTTTTATTTTATTGTTGTAGCTCTATTTTTTAATGTGTTGTTTATGTTTAGGCATATTTTGCATTTTTTGCTTTTGTTTTTGTACAGTAATCATAAATGTAAAATATATATAATAATAATATATGCTTTAGAACTGTTTCGCATTTTCTTTTTTCTTTTTTGTATAATAATTTTTTGTTTATATAATTTATAATAATATTTTTGTCGGTTCTATGTGTGTTTAGTTTAGCTTAATTCAAATCTAAAATTGTATGGAAAGCAGCGGTAAAATTATCTTTATGCTTAAACCTTAAGAATTTTCTTCTCATCTCTTCTCTTTTTGCTTGACTCGTTTTCTACGCTTTTCTCTCACTTTTCTTCTTCTTGTTGTTGTTGTTGTTTTACTTGCATACATGTAATTTAGTTTAACTTGTTATCAAACGTGTGAGTTGCTGTGTGTGTGTGTTTCTTTATTTGTTTATATAATATATAATATAATACATAATTGCCTTGACTGAAGAATTAACAAATCGACACACTACGAGTTGATATCATTTAAGTTTAGTGTGTGTGTTGTGTGTGTGTGTGTTGCGATTATTTTCGAAAAAAATGTATTTACAAATAACAAAACAAAAGAACTAATCGATTAACACAAAATGTACGTACAGGGAAAATTAACTTAAAATTATAAAACCGAGCGGAATCATTGCAATCAACAGACACAGAAACATTTCGAAGATGTTCTTAAACACATATCCTCCTTTCTTCCATTACATTATCATCATTTCGCTTGCCTTTTAAAATTGTTGTTGTTACTTTGCAATTTTTGTTTTTTTTTTTTTATCTTGTGTTTATCTCGCTTTTTACTTTACGTTTTGTTTTCTTCTCCTTTTTTTTCATTTTTTTGTAATTTTTTTCCTTTTTTTGTATTTTTTTTCTCTCTTGTTTTTTGTTTTCAATTTTTTACTTTTAAATATTTGTTGACAAATTGTTGCTGCACAAAATACAATTGTTGTTTCGGTTTGCTGGAAAGTTGCTGCCATTGCAATCGTCATGGCCTATGGAATCTGCAAGGAGAGACAGAGAGAAAGAGGGTAAAATTAGCAAAGTTCAGATTAGTTTCATTTTGTTTTGCGAAAAGTTGAAAATGCGAAAAACTGCGACACTCAATCGCGTTGTTGATGGCATTTCATTTCGTTTTTGATTAGAGCTGGAGAATCTCTTCTGCTTCTCCTTTTACTTTTGCTACTTTCTTGGCTTATTTATGACTTCTGTTTCGGCCCCGCTTAGCCTGTCTAATTTCTTAGACCAGTTAAAGTTAAAGCTGCGCTTGGCTCCGCCACATGTTCCGTTGGGGCTTTAAGCACCCAAGCTGTATGCCAGAAAATCCAAAAGCCATTATAAAAGTTGACTGCCCACACAGAGAGAGAGGCCTCCCTTTTCCCCCTTTTTTCTCTCACAGGCGCAGTAAAAACTGCAAACTGGAAATGGAAATAGAAATGTGCAAAGCATAGCAGGAGAGAGAGAGAGGCAGGGGGGAAACGACAAAATGCAGTTACCACAGAAAGTCCTTTGTGGCAACATATATCGCACACGAACAATGCGCCCAAGTGGACAAGCGGACAAGTGGACAAGTGGAAAAGCGGAAAAGCGGAAAGAACTGCAACTGGACTGCGCTGCCAACTGGATTGGACCGTACCATACCGTAGCGAACTGTGCGCAACTGTACGTGACACTTCATTGGGCAATCGGGCAATTCGTTTTTCTTTTTCTAGTTTTTTTTTTTTTTCTTTTTGAATGTGACCTTACCTCGTCAGATGGCGACTGCCCTCGTGTACTGCCATTTCGGAGGACTTGAACTCGTTCAGCTCCTTGCGTATGGCAGCCTTATCCTTTGGCGTCAGTCTTGTCCATGGCTTATCCGCACGCCGATCGTAATCATGCGCCTGCGTTACCTCAATGTAATCATTGAAGCGTATGATCTTCTTCTCCTTGAGCTCCTCGACGGTGGGCCGAAAGCTAAGCTTGCGCAGCAGATACGATTTCTTCTCCTCCTTCTGTTTCTTCTCCTCGGCGGGTGATTGAGCTGTGCGAGAGTTGAGTTTAGTTAGACGAATTGGATGTATATATACTATGCACTACTTACTTTTCAGTATATTGCGCTCCACAAGCTCCTCGGCGGTGGGTCGCATCGACAGCCGTCGGATTAGGCGTGCACCGATTGCCTCCTTGGACTCCTTGAGCTCATTGTCGTTGACCTGATGCAAGATGTTGCGATTGATCAGATCCTGTTTGTCGGGACGCAGTTGCAGTTTCAGCGACAGTGACTCCTTGCGCGCCAGCTTGGCCAGCCGTGTGTTATCGTTATCGTCATCGCGATAAACAATATGACCATCACTCTCATCGCTATCGCTGCTGCTCTCGCGTATCACAAACGGCCTTGCATTCTCCTTGTTCTCCACGGTGCATGGCAATTGTATATTGAACATTTGCTGCCTGCTGTGAAGAAGGCAAAGTGGGAATTAGTTGGCGATATATATATAGGGTATACTATATAGAGTACTATATGCACTAGTCTAGTCATTAGCTTTGGGCACACATACTACAAACACATACAGCGAGCTAAGCTAGGATACACATGCAGCGGTTTTGCCTAACACTTTCGGCTCTGCAATCTGGCAAGGGCAATCTGCCAGATTTACACACACACACACACACAAGTTAGAGTGTATGTGTGTGTTTAATTTATTCATCTGCCTGCATAACTCTCAGGCACATGTCCTTAAAGTTTTTGTTGCTGCCGCCCAAAATGCTTTCGCCTGTTTCTTATGCTTTTTTGTTGCTCTGTTGCGGCAATTTGTTGTTGCCTTTGTTGTTGTTGTTGCTGCTGTTTTTTGTGCCCCTTCTTTTTAACGACACGTGTGCGCACATCTGGCAACTCATTCGCATACATTTACCACATTTATGCATGACTGTGTGTGTGTGCGAGTGTGTTGGCTTTGTACTTAAAGCTGTCCCGCTCGGCACAGCATGTTATATCCTGCTCGGCGCATCCGCAACACTTTCACATTGAGAGTGTCTCCTCTCTCGCTCTGTGTGTGTGTGTGTGTGTGCGTGTGACGTGTGTATGATGTCGCCCACAATGGCATGCAAAGCGAGTTCAGATAGATTACGCAAGTCGCCAGGCGTGCACTGAATACGCATATACCCTGCAATCTATTCCCTTAGGTTTAGCCCTAGCAAAGTAGTCTTTTGCGTGAGTAACTGCTACTGCGCTGGTTTGATAAAGGCAGGGTATATTAAGTTGCTGCAACTGTAACTTGTTACTTTAGCTAGTTTTGGCATATTTCTTGACTTTCGGCGCTCATAACTTGCTTCGTAATCAACCGATTTTGCTCGGGTAGCTCATTTTGTAAATGGCATCTCTTCTAGTTTAATTCTGCATTTAAATTTTGGAGATTTGAAGAAATTAAATTTTTTGTAAAAAAATCCATGCCACCCCCTTACAAAAATTTCAAAAAATTTTCAAAATGTAGAAACCTAATTTTTTGACTTAATTTGATTAGGCTAGTAAAATCTAGTAAAAAAATTGATTCCAAAAGAGTTTGCAATGAAAATTGTAAAAAATATGGCAAATATACCCTGTTTTTTAGAGCTTTCCACTGTCTCTCTGGCACCTTTTTGGAGCTGCTAACTTGCATAACTTTGTCAAAAATCATCCGATTTGGCTCGGGTAGCTCATTTTGTTCTTGGTTTATCTTCTAGATTTGTTCTGCATTTAAATTTGATTAATTTTTAAAATTTGATTTTTTTTGAAAAAAAATCCATGCCATACCCCCTTACAAAATTTTCAAAATTTTTTCAAAATTTAGAAACTCAATTTTTTGCCCTAATTTGATTAAACTAGTCAAAATTAGTATAAAAATCCATTCCAAAAGAGTCTCCCATGAAAATTGTGGAAAATAACGCGAAAATACCCTGTTTCTTCCTGTTCTATAGAGAGCTTGCCATGCTGCCAACAGAAGCCTAGAAGTTAGCCCTATTTATCATAAATATACCTCACTATCAAGAACTCATCGTAGACTTCTCTCCCATCCATACTTCAGTTCAACTCTCTGCGTAAAGCTCTACCCAATCCCATCTCCCCCTCCTGCTTATCTCTTATTGTTCTGCACACCCTGCAGCATTTATGATAAATATGTTGGAATTTTGCATTTCCATTCGGCTACTTTGATACAGTTTCACGCTTTGTTGCAGCCAGTACTTTGCTACTTTTCCACTTTGCATACTTTTCAGCTGTGCTGCACTTTCTTCTCTCCATATTCTACATATCTACGTCTTTCCATCCGGAACTCTTTTGCGGGCATTGGGCCGTGGCTAAGCCACTCGTCGTAGTCGTAGCAGTCGCATGTGGCTGCCTTCAATTGAGATTCGATTATGACGCTTCGTTGGCCACAAAAATCAACTTGTGGAACGTGTCCGTGTCGTCTTCTCCTCATCGTCTGTCATTGTGCCTAGCAAACCCTTGTCTTAGCCTAGAACCATATAGCCTGCCGCCTAGTTAGGCTATTTGTCAGTTCGAGAAATTGATTGTTATTGCTTTGACATGCGGCAGACAGCAACACATACACATACATACATATATAGAGTAACTAAGTGTGTGTGCGTGTGTGCTTTATTAAATTAAAATCATGCTCGAAAGTTCAAGTAATTTGAAATGAAATCTTGTTCTCAAAATGAAACATGCAACACGGCAACAAGCAAGACAGAGAGAGACAGAGAGAGTGGGAAAACAAAAGAAGGCAAACTTTTATTATAAAAGAATTTCATACACACACACACCAAGACACACAACATTGAGAGGGGAAGGAAGAGGAAATAGCGTAAAGGAGGCACATGAGAAAATGAAGCGGAAACGACAGAAGAACCAAAAAAGTTGGTAATTTAAAGCGAAAGGCAGCGAAAAAACTGAGTCTGTTGTGCGTGTGTGTGTGTGTGTGTGCGAGGTGTGTGTGTGTGTGTGTGTGTGTGCGAGGTGTGTGTGTGTGTCAAGTTTGGCCGCTGCGGCTTCTTCTGCTTTTTTCTCCTTTTCGTGTTTAAATTTTAATCAAAACATATAAACGAAATATGATTGTCAAGTTGCACCGTGGGAGAGTTTCGACTTTTTCCAGGTCAATAAAAATGGAATTTTCTAAATTGCATAAGTTTTTTGAAAAAAAAATACGCCAAAATCAAGTTGAGTCATCAAAAACAAAATTCAGTTTTTTATGTCTTTAAAAAGCCTTTGGGGGCAAAAAGGTTTCAAATCAAACAAAGCCAGCGGGAAGTTATGCAGTGAGTGTGGGAGAGAGTGAGAGAAGGGAACATAATGATAGCAGTTGTGGGAGGGAAAGAGATAGCACACTAAAAGCACGATTTGTTGTTGTTGCATACGTTCGTTCCACATAACAAATAAATTAGCTAAAAAAATGTTTACCATATTCTAATCCGTGGTCGTAAGATGGGCCTGATTACGGTACGATTGGAAGCGGTATCGGTATCGGTATCGGTTATCGATAACGACAGCGCGTACGTTTTGGTTGATTGTATTGTTGTTGTTGTAATAGTAGAGGGTTTTTTGTAGGTTGTAGTTGTTGTTGTTGTTGTAGATAGGGAGTAAACGTAGAGTAGAAGAAGAAGAACGTGTGGACCACAAGAAAGAACGAAAACGTTTACGAAACAAGAAACAAGAAACCCAAACAGAAAGAGAAACATTAGAGAAAAATATTATAGAAAAAATTCAATTAGAGCAGGACGTGGGCGGGGTAAGATTGTTGCGGCAGCAGAACAAAGTATGGTGAGCAAAAGAGAGGGAAGAGAAGAGAAAGAGAGAGAGAGAGAGGGTACGGGGGAGTAAGTAAAACAATTTCAAGCTACAAATCAAATAAAACGGAAAACGCAAGAACTACAAATAACAAACAGCTGCAGCTGCTGTGCGCGAGTGTGGCATGACAGACGTTGCATGCCACACACACTCGCCTCTCGCCTTGGTGTACTCACTTGAGCGAATAGTTGTTGCCCGTCGCATCCTGTCGCACCACCAATGGTCGCTGACTGGCCGATTGCTGTGCCGCAGCCGCTGCTGCCGCGGCCATGGAACCAATGCCACCATTGCTATTGGCAATGGCCGCCGCTGTGGCAGCACTGTGATGCTCCTGTGTGGGCGTAACGGGCGTCGAGGCAGAGTTGATGCCGCTGCCGCCCTTCTTCTTCAGCGCCGACTTGAGAGGAACTGCATTTGGTTTGGGCTCTTTGGCTGGAATTTCCTCGACACGTTGCGTGTCCATGACGCGCACATGATTGCCAACGCCATAGGGCGCATACTCGTCATCCGAGTCGAGTTCGTCCTGGTCGGGATCGTGATCTGCAAGTAGCAATGCATGGAAGTTAGCTAAAGAGATTCCCAAACATTTGCCAAGCAACTACAAGACAAGCGGGCAAGGGAGGAGGCAGGCGCGGACGCGGGGGCACTAGCATAATTTATGAAGTGCGCATTTGTAATGAGCTGAAGCTAGGCAGGATTAGTGGGCGGGCGGGCGACGGGGCGGGGTTAGGGATGCGTTCATGCAGCCATTACCATCATAGTCGTAATCCTGCTGATAGTCCTGATCATTCATGGCGCCTGGCCCGTGCGGTCGTCCAGCGATGAGCGTCGGGCTCGGCGTGGAGAACATTGGCGGCGGTGGGATGGGTCCAATTTCCGACACGGGTATCGGTGGCTCTGGCAGCTCGCTGAGCATCACGCCCGGCGGCAGTTTGCCGCCAGCATACGGTGGCGGTGTGCTACCTGGCGGGCCGCCCATAAGTTTGCCATCATCGCCGCCATCTAGAGTAGTGAGGGAAGAGCACACGTTTACAGTGTTGAGCAACGGTGGTGGGGCAGGAGAGAGAGAGAGAAGAGAGGCAAGACAGAGAGAGAGAGTGTGTGAGTGAGTATGAGCTTCATTTGCTAGCTGGTGAGTACAGTGTGTGTGTGATAGTGTGGGAGAGTTTCATGTGAGGTGTAAGGTGTGTGTGTGTGTATATGTGTGGGATTAGTGTTGAAGTGTGTGTGGGAGAGAGGTAAGTGTGAAGTGTGTGTGAGGCATGTGTGTTGAGAGGTGTGTGTGGTGAAAAAAGTGTGAAGTAGTTGCCAGTTAGAGGTAGTCAGTTGATGTGCAAACGATTGTTATCGATAATCGATTGCAGATTGATCGATAGTTGTCGACAAACGATAAATTGCTTAATCATAGATATCTTTAACAATAACTAAATATTCACATAATCGATATTAATATAATCGATTGTGCTCAATAATCGATAACTAAAAGTTCTATTGCTTTGGCAAGCTTTAAATGGTTTAGCATATCAATTTCTTAAAACATCATTGATAAATCGATTAATCGATAATAAATTTATCGATTGTTAACGTTTATCGATAAGTTCAATTTGAATACAATAGTTATTTATTGTTTCTCTCAACATCAACTGGCTTCCTCTAACCCCAGCTAAGTTCTAGCTGTAATAGTCTAGCTTTTCCAATACTCTAGCAAGTACTTTACAACACTGGCCGCGCCTCTACTTACAATGCTCGTTGTGATAGCAAATGTTAACTCCTCGTCGCGACAATTTGTTGCTGCCACCGAGTGTATTGGGTCGCTCCAACTTGTTGTTGGCATCACCCTGGTTGCTGTGTTGTTGTTGCTGCTGTTGATGTTGCTGCTGCTGCTGTTGGTGCATGCCGCCGCCGCCGCCAGGTGGCGGTAGCATGGAGCCCTGGCAGGTTGGCTGCTCGATATTCGGTGTTGATAATGTGCCATTGCCACCGTGTTGTTGTGCATCAGTCTTGTCTTTTCTTGGTTCTGCAAGGAGAAGAGAGAAAGAGAGGGGAAAATTAGTAAGAAAGAGAGGGAAGAACAAGAGTATTTAAGCTGCTTAAGAAGTGCAAGCAAATTGCCGCTCGTGTGTGGCAAACTAACTGGAAATGGGAGGGCAGCATGTGGGACCCTCAGCATGCGCGCTTGATGAGCTTTTACATTAATTGTCATGGCGGCCGCTTTGCTGGTTTTCTCGGTTTCTCTCTGCACTTTCCACTTTCCACTTTTCTCGTTTTGCTCGGTTTCTCTTGACCGCATGAGGAGCAGAGGCAGCAGCAGAGGTAGAGGCAGCAGCAGCAGCTGGCACTGTAAATTGCCTGCCAGGACATAGCCGAAGCTCGGCCACTTGAGTGGCCACAAAAGCACTCGCATGGATACACACACACACACACACACATAGTAGAGAACACACTCTGCCCCCTCCCCCCTTGCTCCTTCGCTCCCCTCACATGCATCTCTGCACAGTTGTCCGTCTTTGCCGGGGCACGTCCCTCAAGTGGTCAAGTGTAATATTTTTAATTGTTGTTAAAGGGTTAAGCGCCTCCGAGTGACAGGCAGAGCGGAAAGAGAGAAAGAGAGAGGGAGAGAGGAGGGGAGTGTGGGCGGGGCGCGTGTCCCAAGACACGGCTCGCTCGCTCCCAGTAGGGGCAACGAAACATTGCCTGAGCCACCATTTGGACAGTTGCGGCGAGAATTGTTTAAAATAAAGTAGCAAAAAGCTAGAGTAGTCGACCTGAAGATACCCTGCACGCTGTAGAGCAGCAGAAAGAGGGAAAGAGAGCGCTGTGTAAGCCATAAACCAAGAGCTACGCCTTGTATAAGTTGCCACGCCTTTCACTTTAACACACAGCCAAGCTTCTTATCTACCTGATCTACCCTCAACTCCCGCTCAACTGCAGGGTATGCACAGAAAAAACAAAGCTAGCAAAATGTAGCTGCTGCTGGTAACTCACAAGTGGCATGTGGCATGTGGCAAGCGGTCAGTACAGGCAGAGAGAGTAGAAAGAGAGGGGCGGTGCGAGGGGGGCGTGGCCCAAGCTCGTTAATAATGAGAAATGGCAAACAATTATGTGCCAGTTTATTTGAGAATAAAGCTGAAGTCTTTGCAGTCTCTCGCTGCCATTGTTTGCAGCGCAGGCAGGCAGCGCAGTCGGCGCTGTTATCGCTATTTGCACAGCATTTAAGTTTGCAATTATGCAGCAGGAAGAAAGAGAAAGACAGAGAGAGAGAAAGAAAGGGAGAGCAAGAGCAATAAAATATTCAGTAGGAAAAGTCAACGCTGCGGGCAAAGTAAACAAAAGTGCTGAGAGCATTAGTTGAGTTAAGCAGTGAGTTAAGAGGACTTTAAAATAGTTGATTAGTCTTACTAAGTTCTTGATAGCAAGTAGTGCCTGTAGAGTCAGCAAATTTGCAGTATATATAGCTTAGATATGCTACTTGCTATGCTCAAAATCTGCAAGTTCAACTTCAAGTAGTAAACAAACTGTGCTGGTAAGAGATACCCTCGCTTTCTAACCTGCTCACTACTTCCCTCTAATCCCGCACCGGATGTTGTGCTCGCACTATTTTTGGATCAATATACGTAGTATTCCCGACCACAGTATCATTTTCCCACATACCAACACAAAATAAAAAGCAATTAAGTGAAAATTCCGCAGCAAATGCTTAAATACTTTTCATTTGCTGCCGCGTCTCCTCCCTCCTCTCCTGCCTCTACCTCTGCCCCCGCGCACCACTTTGGCTTGTCAGTCATTAAAAGAATGTTACAGTTGATGGGCAGCCCGAAAGGGGAAGTAGCGGGAGGCGTGGCGGGGAAATCTGCGCACTCTACACACTTCTCTGCTTGGCAAATGAAAATATCTTGCAGCAAGGCGCGTCGTCGATTGGGCAATTAATTGCCACATTGAGCATTGGCCACATTGATTGAAAAGCGTAACAAATTAATAACAAAATTTTCAACAAATTTTCATTAACAATTGCGAATGGGCAGCAAAGCGAATAAGATTTAGAAACTGCACAAATGCAGCCCAAAGTTCGCTAATCTCACGTAAATAAACAGCAAAGTAGGCAAGAGGGAAGGCAGCAGCGTATAGAGACTAGGGAAACTATGACAAAGGGCACACAAAGACGAAAAGGGGGCTACGCAAAGCAGCGCAAAACTATGCGAAACAGATACAAATTCCGTTGGCCCCAAGCCAAAAGGCTGGTGCGAAAAGATGCGCAAGATAGACAGAGAGAGAGAGAAAGAGAGGATGGGAAGTGTAAGGGGCAGCCGGCATAGTTACGTCTTGACGTGTTTGCGCAAAATATTTTCAACAAAAATAATAAAAACATTAAACAAATACAGTCGTAGCCTGCCTCATATAATAAATATACCCACTGTGCCTGCTTCTCTCTCGCTCTCTCTTTCTCGCTCTCTCTGTCTCTTTGACAAAGCGTTGCGATGAAGTAATGAAAACGTTTTGGGCAGCGCCAAAGAAAAAAGATTTTCATGCATCAAGTTCATGACGGAGCAGGGTCTAGGCTAGTCAGGGAAAACAGGCAAAGAGCAAGAGAGCAGCAGAGAGCGAGAGAGAGAGAGAGAGAGCGAGAGAGGAGAGTGTGCCTTGCGCTGAAAATATTCTAATGAATTTATGTGCCTGTCAAATTATGGCGACAAATGTCTTTGCATTAACAGGCAACTTGCTGGCTCGCTCTCACTCTCCTCTCTCTCCCTCTCTCTCTCACACTGCTGCCATGCCGCTCTAGTAGAATTTATGTGCTGCCAAGCGCAGGCAACGTCAAGACATAAACAAATTCAACGACTTCGACTTTGAGTTGGGTTCGCTTCGGGCGGCTTCGGCTACGGCAAATCAAGATTTACGCAACACAAAGTGTAGCATAATTTTATTTTATTAAATTAAAAGAAAGAGAGAGAAAGAGAGCGAGCACAGTGTGCATATTTAATAAATTGCATATAAATTTTATTCAATTTGCATGCCAAATTATCAATTATTTGCATAGCAGCAGCTGAGCAATTTCTATAATAATAATATATATCAATTAATTCTGTTTGCGCATCAATTTGCGGTGCATGCAACATCGATTATGTGCCTGGATAATGTATAATGTATATATGCATATATAATGTAGATAAATACAGCTGTGATATATATTATCTATTAGTAAGCTGAGCTCTTATTAAACAGCTAGAAAAACAAAAGTTTTCCCAGCAGCTAACAACTTCCTCTCTCTTTCTCCCCTTCTCCCTCTCTCTCTCTCCGTGTGTTCATTACGTATTCTCTGTGCGCACAATCTGCGCTCTAATGACAATATTAATTAGCCAGCAAGTTAACTTCGCAATTAGCCCACTAACATCCACGGACTAAAGCCCAAGTCGTCGCACCTTGCCTTTTAATCAATTATTTGCAGTCAGCCTCCAATAAGTAGGCTATAATAAACGCACAGCGTGCGTGTGTGTGCTGTGACGTCACTGCGTAAAAATACTCTGCAATTCCATGGAGTACAATGCAAAGATTTATTTATAATTCAACAGCAACAACAACAAGAAAAACATATAAAAAAAAGCCAAACTGAATTCGACAAGAATTCCCGCAGCAAATTAATTGTGCGGCCAGGCTACACGCAACAGTAGATAGAGAGCGGGAGAGAGAGTGAGGGAGAGAGTGAGAGGCACAAAATGCGCTAACAAGCTTTGGCTATTTGCTATACGATATACGCTATGAGGCAGTGCAAGCGGGTAGGTTAGTTGCATAGCAAAAGTGAGTGTAAATCCTTGCCAAATTTTCAGCTGCCTTTAGCACTTGCCTTTTACAGGGTATGCCTTAGTCGCTACTTAACACCTGCTTATGCTCGTGTGTGTCTGCTTTGCGGTCTGCCTTTTGTGCTGCGCTGCTGTCCTCTTGGATTTTTGCACTGACAGCGTGTGGATATTTGATAAATAAACAATGAGGGCCTCCCTGCCCCGCCCCAGCAGGCACTCGAATCAGGCTTCATGCCGTATATGGTACACGTATTCGAATACATAGCCTAATTTTCATTGGCCATGTGTGTGTAACAGGGAGAGAGGCAGCACTGCTGCTGCCCACGGGGGACTGCTGCAAATGTTGTGCGGAGGCTGCTGCTGCCACTTCCAGCTGCTTCCTGCTGACGTCACAAGCGAGCGAAAACAAGTTGCAGGAAGCTGGAAGAAGCTGGCGAAGCTGTCAAATGGCAAATGACATTTATGACGTTGGTTGAGTTGCGCGTTTTGCGTATGCGTCCCTGCCTGGTGACTTGTCTCTTGCAGCTGTTTTAAATTTAGCACAGCAACGCGTATACGCCACGTTGCAGCAGCAGCTCCGACGACAAATCAACGCGGCGTCATAATTCATTAAATTTAATTAATGACATTATCGTTAGCCAAATTGCTTTGCACACATGATTCACGCGAGCTATCTCTCTCTCTCTCTCTCTCTCCCTCTCTCTCTGATCTGCCAGATCTGTGCCATAATTTGCATATGTTTTTGTGCACATTTCACAAGTGTCTGTGCCATTTGCCAGGCCCCTCATGCGTTGAGTGCAAAACGTTTCTGTCTACTCAAGTGACAGCAGTGCTCTCTCTCTATCTCCCTCTCTCTCTCTCTCACTCTCTATCTCCCTCTCTTTCTCTCTCGCTATGCTGACTGAAATTTTATTGATTTGAAGTTCCTTTTTTGCAGCAGCTGCTCTCGAAATTGTCAATCAGTTGAGCAGCAGTTGGCGTAGAACAAAGGAACTTGCCCCATGGCTTGTGCCACAATTGGGGGCATAAATTGACATTGTAAGCCACTTGATATGCTAGAGAAATGTGTGTGTGGAAATAAAGTGAAATTGTTGTGTTTATTTAATGGAATTTTTCCAGCTAGTTTTTAGAGTATAAATTTTAAGAAAATATGTTAATCAAACGCTGTACAATTTTTATTAATATTTGGGCCACGCCTACTTCCGCCCCCGCAAATCGATAAACCGTTTAGCAAGCGCAATAATAAAGCTACAGTATTCAGTTTTGGTGTGTATGATAACTATCACCAGCTAAACGATCGCTGAAAATTTGGCTCCGATCGCATAATGAACTTACTCCGTTCTTACTTGTTTCAACTGTTTTTTGATGCACCAAGTAAAGTTAAAGTTTAAATTTTGGCATTAAAATGCAATTCTATAACTTATCAAATTTCATATACCTGATTTCTTGCTTTATATTTCTGCCCACGTCTTGCTACACGCTGACTTTAACTGCCACATGAGCCAACTTGAGTTCCGCAGCCTGCGGGCACAACTTGTCAGAGAGTGTCCCCTCTCCCCCCTCCCACTCCCCTACCTGCCTCACACACATTTCAAACTTTGAACTTTGCCCTTCTCCACCGCTGGCCGCATGTTTATTTTCAATATGCCGCATCGCGTAGGCGACACATTCGGCGCTGCGTTTGGCATTTGCGCAACTTGAATAAACACTAAAAAAAAAGGAAGCAGCAACAACAAAAGCCACGCATACCTTAGCCGCAATTAAAAGTTTTATATGTGCCGCAATCTTTTTGCAGTCTTCGCAGCGGGCAGCCAATTAAATGGCGATTAAAAATAAATTAAGTTTACTTTATTGTACGAATTGTTGAAAACCAAATGGCAAACAGTGCAGGCCGAGGCAGCAACTTGCTGAACTCGGCACAGCGTATAAATAAATAATTTGCGCTAAGTCAGGGAAAAGGGGGGAGAGAGGAGAGGGGAAAGAAAGAGAGAGGTAGCTACGCTGCACGGAATTATAAACGAAATTGTGTATAAAGGTGAAGGCCGAGCGACGACGTAGTCAGCCGAGCAGCCGCCTGCCTGCCTGGCCTACACACAGTCATCAAAAGCAAACTTAGCCAAGCATGCAATGCACACACTCACACACACACACACACACATACATCTGCTCAGCCTATAAATAGCGCTGAAATATTTCTGCTTGCTGCCGCATATTTGATGCGATTAGCCACCGCAACTCGCAAGATTTCCCATTGCTTTTGTCGTCGCTGCCAATGCAAACAAATCCAACAGAGAAACTGTTAGTTCCCCCCCTGCCCCCTTTCCCCTCATGCTAAACCCAAAGTGAGCTCGATCGAAATGAAATTCAAATTTTTAGCGTGGGAGCAAGATTTGTGTACGCTTTGATATATCTTAACACAATTTGGCAACAGTCAATTAGCCTAATGCAGCAGGCGAAGGCACAGGCACATTGCATATGCTTGTCAATCATGATTGAGTGATTTAGTAATGGCCAAAGCAAAACTGTTTTTGTTTACAGCAACGAAAAAATATTTATGAACGCGCGTCGAGCTGTTTATAAATAGCGCAGAGGGGGAGAAAGAGCAGGAGAAGGAGGAGGGGAAAGTTCATAGTTCGCCGTGTTGCGTAGTTAAGCTGCTAAGTACTTTGTTTATTAAGTTGCCAGGTAGTTAGAGAGGGAGAAAGGTAGAGAGAGGCAGAGCAACAAAGGCGCTTTAAAAGTTTCTAAAACAAAATTTGCAACAAAGCAGATTTTCAAATGCAAATAAAAGTCTGGAAAATTACATGGAAAATTGTGCAAAATTTTTGCGAAAATTATGAGGAAAATTGCGCGGAAAATGCGCAAATAATTACCTGACATTTATGCCAAATAAATGGCGTAAATACATTTTAAACAGCATATCCCTTTTTATGTTATTTAAATATACATGGCATGTTGGCCGTTTAATGGCCAAATTACGCCAGTTTAATTAACAGCCAAAGTGTTTTCAATTATGCAGCGGGAAACCAGCTGAAATTCGCCATCAAAATTCAATTTAATTTTCGCGTTTTACCTGATTGAATGACAAGTTTTTTGCCAGGCTTCTTTTTCTCCCCCGCATTTTGTGGCCAAGCCGCTTAAATTATTAAATTGCCCAATTAACGCACAACAAAAGCAGCTTACGCCCCACTCCGCTCTTCCCTCTCTTTCCCACCTTGTCTGACCACACTCAATTAGAGCTGCGCGTCAGCGAAAGTTTGCCCCAAATAGAAGAAAGCAAAATGTTTGCCAAAATTGTCACAAAATTTTGACTTGACGCAAATTTTAATGGCAGTTGACATTTTTGCGCCACGCCCCCCGCCCTGCTGCCTAGGCAACATTGTTTTGACTGCCTCATGCTCAAATTATACGTGCTACATTATTAATATATGATTATTAGCTATGCGGACAAAATAAACAGCGCCAGCACTCAATCTATATCTATAGCTATAGCTATATCTTTTCGAGCGAGCGAGCGCAACAATTTTTAGCTTTTACTTTCTTAATTTGATAGATGAAATCAGCGCCAAGTTATGCGCAGAACAACTCAGCAAATGTTTGACATTCATTCAGACCGAATTTCACATGCCCTAACATTTGGTACTACTTCTCACTCAAATCAATAAGCTCGCACAAGTAGCGTGCACAAGTTTCCAACCAAAAAAGGTCAGGCCTTTTGCCAAAAGGTGCGTAAATCTTGGGGCACTTCGTTTCAGGTCGTGACCCTCAGCAAGGGACGCTGCCGACTATCTGATTTATGTGCACAGAAATTGGCGCATATCGTAAAGCAGCAGCCGCCGTAGCCGTAGCCGAGCCGCAACAAGGTCAAAGCAAAACAAATAACATTTAATTTCGAGCCCAAACTTGATGGCAAAAAACGAAGTCGAGAGGTGGAAAGAAAAAAGTGCAAAATAATGCCAGGAAAATAAAAATGAACAGTCTCAGTCAAGTAGAAGCAGCAGCAGATAACTGTACAGCAAGTTATGCAAAAGTTGCTAACACACACACACGACAAGCAGAACGAGAGGGAGAGGGGAAAGTTCACAGCTCGAGGCTCGCTGAAGCGCTGTGCGGTTGCCCACTGTAGTCAAAAGCCTGAAAACCCAAAGAAAAGTTTACGAGCTGCACACTTGGTGCAGACACACACACACACACACAGAGAGGGAGAGGCTCCTCTCTCCGAGTAGGTGTTGAATTTATAGACGCGCGCTGAAAAGTAGGCAACAAAAAGCGCGCGCGCATAACAATAAATGAAATATAACGCACCACGCACCACATACATCCAAGTGCTTTGCCCCTAATCAATCCCGGGCAAGCATTTGCCGTACAATAGATATTTTGCCGTACATAAATCATGCTCGGCATACGAACTTAAATGACTTGCAATAATTCAAGTATGTACTTAATTCCCTGCGAGCTTCTACTTCTCCTCCTTTTCCTTCTCGCACTGCCCCAGCAGCTTTTCCGACTCGTGTGTAATGGACGAACGAACACGCAAAGCAGAAGCAGAGCAAAAGAAAAACCTATCAAATAGGATTTGCAGCCAGGGCAACATGTAGCCAGGCCAACTTCAGCTTCTCGTATTTAAGGTTTAAATTTAATGAACAAAATCCCCTCACAAAATGCGCCTAGAGATTCGCCTGGAGCTGAGCCACAGAAACTGCCTAAAGGCTTAAACGTCTCAAGGCGTTGTTTTCCCTCTTTTAGGTGCGCCAAGTTCTGCCATTAGGCAGGGCGAGAGGCAAAGAGGCAAAGTGGAGTGCTCGAATAACAGTAAACGTCACTTTGGCGCGAGTTGCTACACGTTCTCCTCCTCTTTCTTTCTGCTGCCTTGCGGCAAAGTGCTTTTCACACCCAATTTCTGCACGCATGTAGCCAGCAAACAACAACAACAACAGCAACAACAACAACAACTTGCGCAATAACAACAAAAGTAGACGAGCGCTTCGCGAGTTAAATGCTTTTCAGGCATAAAACTTTGACAGCTCCAGCCCCAGCTGGCAAAAATAACAATGGCACCCGCAAATACACACACAGGCACACACACAGGCACTCACTCGCCTGCTACCTACTCATGTATCTGTAGCTGTTTGGCTGGCTACGTGCTTCGAGCTATTTTTTGTTATGTTTAACGCGTCGCTCGAGTTATGATTACAATTTGGCCTCAGACTACACACACGCGCGCCTGCACACACACACACACACACACACACGCACACACACACACGCACACACACACATGCAGTGTTGGCCAGCCCATAAACTGGCACAGGCGCTGGCCGTGTGCTTGTGATATATGAGACTTTTTGAGCCGAGCAAAAACGGCTGCAAAAAAGGTTCGCAGCAAATATCGAAATCCAACGCATTTTTCAATTAAAACCAGCCAAAAATTTGCAGAGATTTTACCGCTATTTTGCTAGCTAGTGTAAGCTGAGTTTGTGGCTGTGGCGTTGCCAGCCAGTTCAATCAATAGCTGCAGGTCATTGAGAGTGGAGAAGAAGCTGCCAGACCAACGACTCAAATGATAAGCAACTGAGCGCATTAATCATACGCCATGTGTGCACACACACACAGCAATTAGTTGCCACATAAATTGTTAGACTGATATACTACTAAATTATGTAGCATATTTCCAACAGATATGCTCCTCCATCAACAAGGCAGCTGAAATTGCTGCTTGCTGCTCTACGACGGAAGTGTGCGGCAGTGAAACATGCTCAGCTGCTAAAGATCTTTGATAAATTAGCAATAATATTTGGCCAACACAACGGAAGTTGGCAAGGTCAGCAGCAGCATCTCTCTCACTCTCTCTCTCTCTGTCTCGCTCTCTCCCTCTCTCTTGAGAGCGTAAATAAATGAGTTCGCTGCGTTGACAGGCAGCCAGGCTGCTTATGCAAATGCGTTGCGTAGTATCTGTGCCGCAAATTGACATAATTAAAATGAAATTATTTATGTGCAGAAAACAAAAAACAAATAATAATATATTTTACTAAGTTTCTGTTGTTGTTGTTGTTGTTGTTCTGCTGCTGCTTCTGCTTCCCTCTGCTTGCGTGTAATAATCATAAATGAAAGCGCGCTATCGCATAGCTCTGCCTCGGCATGATTGATGATGCTGCTGCCTGTGAGCAAAACAAAAGCTGCCTGCTACAACAGCTATATCCATGCCATATCCATGCCATAATACGGATAAGACTTGAATGTTGGAGTGTCAGCAGCTGATCGGTAGCGAGCATGATTAATGACTGCAGCAATTGCGCGCAGGCTGATTGATTGTGCCGTGGGCCCAGGCAACTTGTGGCAAAACAATAGAAAGAGAGAGCAACCAGTTGACTACAGCATAGACTATATAGAGCAAGCTATCTATATATAATTTTATTAGAATTTTTCTTTGCAAAAATTTAGCTTTAATAACGCCCACTTGGCTGCTTAATCCCTGCCATAAATTTGTCAACAAATTCGCTATACGCACTAATCAAGCAAAAGTTGGCCATGTTCTCGACTTGGCCATAACTTTGCTTTGATTTATAACTATTTGCATTTTATATTTAATTCTTGACATGCCAGCAAGGGAGGGAGGGGGCAGGGAAGGGGGTGCCATTTTCTAGCACAATCGAAGGCAATAATTTTTTTCTCAGTTATGCAAGTTGAAAGTTCTCCCAGGAGACACAGAAATATCTATGCAAATACTTTGGCAAATATTTTTGCGTGTTTTTCTCTAGATTTTCCTCTGTTTTTCCTTTTTTATTTTGTTTTTATTATTTGGCAAATCAAAATGAATTTAAGCCAAGTAAATAAAACATATGAATTATGTGCCTTTTTTTTCAACAGGTTGACGTCACAGCGCCAGAGGAAGACGCAAAGAAAACGAAAAAAGAAAACCTGAAGAATTTGGCAGCTTTCTCTAAGGATGCTGCGCACCTTACGCCCTCCCCCTCCCTCGCACGCAAATGAATCACGCAGCGGCGACGCTGCTATTTTTATGCTCACTGAGTCAATGTGTCACATGCAACAACAAGAAAATGATGATGATTATTATAAATAAATAGCAAGAGCTGCAAAACTTTGCACAACTATTTGCACAGTCTATGCTAAAAATATACGCACCGAGGCGGCCTCAAAAACCACTCAAGTTCATTAACATGTAACTGACAACTAGTGGCAAAGGCAGTGGCAGTGGTGGAAGTAGCGGAGAAGGGGGAGAGGGAGAATAGGTAGGCAGCAACAGTGGCAACCAAAACAAATGGCGCCAACGCACAGCTGTAGGTGAAGTTCATTAAAATTCCGCGTCAATCAAACAAACAAAAAACAAATGAGAGCAGCGCGCAGCAAAGCGTAGCGATTGGGTGAAGGTCAAATATAGTTTATGCTACGCAGCCTCTCTCTCTCTCTTTGTCTCTCTCTCTCAGTCTGCCTCTCTCTGTCTGCGATCTATTTGTCTGCTCATGCTCGTCACGCTGGAAATTCAGCGTCTTATTTATTTTGGCAATTCTCCACATTGAATCCATGACGTAGCCTCCTCCTCTTTCTCCGCCTACGTCTTCTCCTCCTCCTCCTCCTCCTCCTCCTACATGCTCTACTCTGCTCTGACGCTGCAAGTTTTTTTGTGCGGAAATGCGTGCATAAACATACAGCGCAGCTGGGCAAAGTGTATGAGCAGAATGCGAAGAGATTGCCTAGATTCTATAGAGGCAAAGACTCTGTGGCAACTTGCATATATCATATATAGTTCCTTAAGAGCAGATTCCTTCACTCTCACTAGCTCACCCCCTCAAGCAACTCCAATTAATTAATCAACTACAGCTAGACAATTTCTTGCATTATTTACAGCTACGCACAACAATTGAGCTAATTAACTTGCTACACTGCCTGCAAGTCAAGTCAAGTTGCTTCTACTTCTGTCTCAGCCCATTTATCACTCGGCCTGGCCTACGTTTATATCTCGCATCATTAGCTGCTTAGGTATAATTAAGCCGCAATCAATCAAAGCCAAAGGCAGCGCCAGCCTAGCCAGTTTTATATGCTGCAGCCTCAAACTAATTTGACTCTAATTGAATTCCATTTGAAGTTTCAGTTCCGATAACATTATTTGGCGCATTGTGCTAGACACATATGTGACAGCTAATCGCAAAAATTTTTAGAATCTAAAAGTGGAAAAAAAAAACTGACAGAAATGAGACATGAAAAATGTACGGGCTGACGCGGCGGCTGCGGCTGCGGCTGATGACGATGATGATAATGACATCAGGCAAGCAGAAATGGAGAACTCAGAGTCAAGGTCGCCTGGCGCACAGCAAGGCCAGAGAAAGAGAGAGGTAGATCTGAGCAGAGATTCTGCCCATTTTATTGCATACTTTTGCGGCCAAGCTGACCTTGACCAGGCCCAAAAAAAAAACCAATGCATAAATGAAGCTCTATGAAGGTTCTTAAAGCCTTCCAAGGGCAAGTGAAAAAATCAGGAATAAGCCAAGTTTTTGATCTTTTAAATGAGTTAGGAAAATCTTTCATAAATCTATTGCAATTTTAATGCGCAAATTTAAACCTTTTCTAAGCGCTTAACAAACTTTGTTTAAAGCCCGAATTTTTAAAGCAAAGCTACCCCTTTTTTTGGAGGGGGGAAAGTAAATTATGCAAGCCAAGGCGAAAAGCCGCACAAAGCGAGTGGAAAAGGAATGCGCAAGGCAAAAGTAAAATACAACTATGCACATAGTACTATATACTATATAGAGTAGGTATATAGCTAGATATGTCTGTGTATATAAGGGGTGTGTGAACACACACGTATTGAAGTCTTGCGCCTGGCTGTGATTTCGCTTTGGCTGGCAGTTCTTTTTTAGCTGAGCTCGCAGTTGTCTCTCTCGCTGTCTGTCTGTCTCCCTCTCGCTCTTTCCCCCTCTCTCTCTGTGTTCAGTGTACTTGTGTCAGGCCATCAAAGTAAAGCCAACAAAAAAGGTTAATTAAAATTCTTTACTCGAACATTTTTTCAAGTCTGGGCGTAGTGCGAAATTTAAGTGGCTTAAAGCGAGAGAGACAGTCTTTCGCTCTCTCTCTCTCCCTTTCTCTCTTTTGTTCTCTTAAGTATTTTCCAATAGTACACAGTCTGTTAAGCTCCTTATGGCCAAGCCATGTAACCCAATCAACTAAAAGCCGTTCCTTGCCCAGGGTAATTGAGGCAGACCTGATGCCAGCACAAGCTGACAATGTGAACGTTGTGGGGAAAGAGAGAGAGAGAGAGAGGGAGAGAGGGGGAAGGGGGCTAGAAGAGCAGCAGGAAGTCGTCACTGAGTTGCAGGAAATTAAAATTTAAACCAAAAATATGTTCATTCCTTTCCCAGCGCCGACAACTTGGCAAGAGCTACGCATTAAAATGAATTACCCAGTCTCTGGCAGAGCCAAGGCAAGGCGTAGGATGTAGAGAGAGACGGAGAGAGAGAGGAAGTAGACTAGTGCGGAAGCGCTTAATTTGTGCACAGCTAGCGAAAGTTGGGAGAGCGAGAGAGAGTCTTGTAGACTCTGCAAGTGAGACTCGTCGCATTTTCATTTTCATTTGAATTTTTAATTTCGTAGTCTGTGACACTTTTTGCATTAGTTTGACACGTGAAGCTGCTGGGCACAGCAGGAGCGAGCATTAAATACAGCACACACTAACACACACACACACGCAGGCAGGCAGGCATAGCTGGCATCTATTTAAGTGGGTGAAAAGTTTGCTTGGCATTACATAAAACAGCAACACCCACACAGTTACACACACAGCAAGCGCTATACACCGAGCCATCACTCACACATACCCTACACCCTACACCCTACACCCACATCCTACACTCCCCTCTTTGCACACACGTTCAAGCTGGCAAACATTGTGCAAATTTTCAACGCAAATTGTTGAACGCGGCTTCGCATATTTCATGCAGAAAGCGAGACAGAGAGAGAGAGAGAGCGACGCAGCTATGCTTTATGTGCGAGCGAGAGGCGCATATAGCGCGTTTTTGGGGTTTTTGTCGCTGGTTGTAAATTTTATGCAAAATATATATATGCAGAGACACCAGCAGAGGCAGCCCGAAAAGAGGAAAACACAATGCCAGCCCCCAACGTTAGTAAATAAAATTTTTGCCTTTAAACATTGCAGGCAGCAAAAACGATAACAACAACAAAAGAAAGAGCAAAGCACGTATATAAACGACTAGCGCATACCCTGTAATTATATCATGGCACTTTACAGGGTATTGCCATGATTTATATGCCTCATATTCTACTCAATTTTCGTGCAGGAAGCGCAAACATTTAAGCTGCCTTTGGTTTCTCTCTTTTTTTCCCAGTTTGCCTCTGTTTTTTAGGACATTTTTTCGGTGCTCTTTTGTTCCTAATGGAGTTGATTTTAATTTAAAGATTAGCATTGAATTATTTAAGGAGCAAAGCGAGCAAACAATTTGAATTATGTGGCGTAGAAAATTATGCAAAGTTTTTTGAGTGACGCGCAAAGGAGCAGCAAACAGGCAGGCAGGCAGGCAGAGCGAGACAGCGAGAGGTGGCACCGGCATAGATAAATGGGCAGCAAATTAGTTCAACATGGCGTCCTTGTTGCGGGGCTCGTTTTGTTTGCTCTGCCCTGGCGCTCTACACTTGTTGCCCAGTTTGCTTTGCCCTTGTTGCCAAAATTAATAATTTGTTGGGTAAACACATGAAGGCCTACGGCGCAGACACAGTTAATTTTATTCTTTATGCCATTTAAGCTAGACTAAAAGTGGCACAATATTTGTTACTTTAAAGCTGTTCAAGTGCGCACGGTTGCTTTGACTGCTCACGTTCTGTTAAATTACTCAAAAGAGCTGCTAAGCTAATCTCAAAACAGAGTTGCATTGAGAGTTAGCTGCAGTCTGTTAAATTGTTCGCGCTGTCAAGCTGCTTCCTACAGCGCGAAGCTGATCTCACTTACAGCTAAAACTGTTCTCACTCTGCTAAACCTGTGTTTTGCTGCAGGCTCACTCTTAATTCGCTCTCACTCTGCTAAGCCTCGTCTTAGCTGCAGGGCTAATTTCGTGTTTTTACTCTGCTAAGCCTGTGTTTTGCTGCAGGCTGCCTGTTAAGTTGATCTCACTCTGCTAAGCCTATGCTTAGCTGCAGGGCTAATCTCACGTTGCCAACCGCATGCTCACTGTTAATTTGCTCTCACTCTGCTAAGCCACTGTTTAACAACAGGTTGGCTGTTAAACTTCTCTCTCCCCTGCTAAGCCTATTTATAGCTGCAGGGCTTCTCTCACGTAGCGAACCTCCCACTCTCTGTAAAGTTTCTTTTACTCTGCTAAGCCTATGTTTAGCTGCAAGGCTTCTCCCATCCCATAATGTCTGCTAAGTTGTTCCCATTCTGTAATAACTAGCATAATAAGCTAAATGCAAATTTGCTAACTGTTAGGCTGCTCTCATTCTCCCAAACACACTGTAAGGCTTCGCTAACATTTAGCTGACCTCCTCGCTCACTGTTAAGCAGCTCTCGCTCTGTTAAGCATTTGCATAATTAGCTAAATGCAAATTAACCCATTGAGAACTTTGCATTATTCATAATTAAACCAAGTACTATTCATGGCGCTTTCGTTGTATATTAAACAATTCAACAATTACGCAATTGTTAAACGAACTCGTAACCGAGTTTGCATATTTGCATAATTTCAGCAAACTCAAAACGGATATTCAGAAATTGTCCGAATGATGATGCCTGCCTGCCTGCCTTGCCTGTCTGCCAGCTCTGCCTGTCTGTGCTATCAGCAATACAATTGGATATGCGGTTTTCTGATTGAAATGCTGTCGCCCGAGGTTGCTGTAAGCCCGATGCCATAGCACACAGCTCTCAATGCGATACACAGTGGCAGCTACACAAGCAAGACCGCAAAATGCTAAACGCAATACGAAATGAAACGTCAGGCCAAACAATGCGCACAAAATGGCGGCACACACACACTAACACACAGCAGGGTAAATACAAACTGAACCAATAGCAAAAGGCAGGGGAAGGCCAAAGGAAGCTGCTGCTGTCGCTGCTGCTGGCATGTCCTTCAACAAAGTTGACCTTGCACTTGCCACTTGCTGCTGCCGCTGCTGCCGCTTCTGCCGGATGTTGATTTTCATGGCTGCCGTTTTGGTTTTCCTGCACATTGTGCAAGGACGCAGTAAACTGATAAACGCACACACACACACGTGCGCGCTCGCACACACACAGCGCATCAGCTGCAGCATCAGTTGCACACATGACTGCGTCCACGTGCCGCATAAAAAATGCATCGAAAAGTGCGTAAAGTTCTGCCAGGCCAGGCTCAAGGATTATCTCAGCGCACATGGAGACAGAGAGAGAGAGAGAGAGTGAAAGAAAGAGAGAGAGAGAAGAACTGTTTAATTACACATTTTGTGCAATGCAAATTTTTCTGCCACATTTTTTTGTTGAATTCGTTTGTTTTTTCTTGCTCTTTGGCTGAGAGCCAACAAACACACACACACACACGCACACACTTGCACAGCCTGGAATTGTTATGTAAAACTATCAAAAATGGCAATTTAAATGCCGCCCCAAAAAGTAAGGCTACGAAAAAAAGAACTAGCTGCAATTTTGATTGCAGTCTCGCTTGCACAAGCTTTCTCTCTCTCTCCCCCTCGTGTTATGTGTGTAATTCAATTTAAATTGTTTCCAAAACGTTGGCATGCCATTTAGAGCGAGACAGGGCGAGTGAGAGAGAGAGGGAGAGTAAGGATAGAGTTTACTCTAACAAGCGAAGCTGTCAAAATGAAATATCCGTAGAACAATGTTTGGTGCAGGTTATAGCAGAGGCAGCATAAATAAGCGCATTTCCCACTGGCTTTAGATTACTCGCCGAGTACTTTGCAATCCGATTTGGCCCCCCAACAGAGAGAGAGAGGGAGACAGGGAGATACTGAGTGCAATCTCTGCTGCAGATATTGCAAATACTTTGCCGAGTTTGTCATGCTGCCAAAGTGCGCAACAGAAACTTGGCCAAGCTGTTGGCACTTCTGCCACTTTAAAGCACTCTAAGCTAAGCTACTCCGCTCTCAGTCTCTCTCTCTTTCTCTTTCTCTCTTGCTATATACACTCTATATGCTAGTGCCGCATAATTGATTACACTCAGCCACAGGACGCGTATTGATAACCCTGGCGCTGGCTTCATCTCTTCCCTCTTTCTCCCATACCAATGCTTGTACTTGCCACTTGCCGCTTGCCACTTGCGACACATTTTGATTAATGCAATGTGTACACACAAAGCAAACAAATTGTTTGTGCCACACGAGCCATCGAATCGATAAACTTGCCGTAGAGCACAAAATAAACAAGCGCAGCACAAAGTAGAGAAGAAATGAAAGCAAATATTGCTGCTTTCTCTCTGCATTTCTCTCTGTTTTTTCTTGCTATACTTAGCTCAAGTTGCGGAGATTTTCTTCAGAGAACTCACCTGCAAAGAAAGAGAGAGAAGAATGAGGAATTTAGTACAAAATATATAGAAAATTATTATGCATATTATAGAGTAGAAATATCTCTTTAAAAATAGCTAAAACCTTTATTTTGTCTGTATGAACAGCTAGATCTATGGCACTATTAAAGCTAGAGCTACCAAACTTGGTAAAAATATATGTTAATATTTATAGAATATTTTAAAATTAAGCCACGCCCCCTATTGGCATCGTAAGCCCCTTCCAGGGTAGCTTTCTTACTTCTTTCTTATCCCTTTCCCTCTCAGATTTCCTCCGCTAAACTTATTTATTTAGGTACTTAAAAGTTAATCAATCTTCAATTTGTACGTAGGACCACCTAGATCTATGGCACTATTAAAGCTAGTGCTACCAAACTTGGTAAAAATATATCTTAATATTTATAGAATATTTTAGAATTAAGCCACGCCCCCTACTGCCCCCGTAAACCCCTACCAGAGTTGCTTTCTTACTTCTTGCTTAACTCTTTCCCTCTCAGCCTTAGATTTCACTCGCTAAACTTATTTATTTAAGTACTTAAAAGTTAATTAATCTTCAATTTGTTCGTATGACCACCTAGATCTCTGGAACTACTAAAGCCAAGGCTACCAAACTTGGTAGCAATATGTGTTATTAATGCAAGTAAATTTTAGCATAAGTCACGCCCGCTTCTGCCTACCTAAGCCGCTGCCAGCGTAGCTTCTATACTTCGTTCCTTATCTCTTTTAATCTCCACGCTAGATTCGCATCTTGATAGACTTGCTAATCAAGTAATTAAAAGTTAATTAATGCAATTCTTGTAATTAATATCAGCTACGCAGACTTTGCTCTGAGATTTAATCGACTTATGGCCCAACGCAATTTGTCGCCAACCAGAGGAGGAGCAAGGTTGTTTTTCCCACGCCAAATCATAAAGAAACTCTCAACAAGTCACGCATTCAATTATGAAGCTGCAGAACGGCTACAGCTACGGCTTAAGCCCTTCCCCCTCCACCTGCGCTTTGCCTGACTTGCTGCCTGCCCGGCAAACTTTATGCCGTACTTGGTGCGTTAATGTTGGCGGATTATAACGCCAAGGATTCCACTTCAGTTCGCAGTGCGCGGTTATAAAAACTCGCATTTGCATTTAATTATTAAACGCTGAGAGAGAGAGAGAAAGAGTGTGTGTGTGTGTGTGTGTGCCATCATTACAGTTACCGTTATGTAATGCGCACACGGTGTGTGTGTGTGTGTGTGGCAAGCAGCTTTTAGCCTCGAGAGAGTCTCAAAAAGTTTCGTGTGGCAACTTCAATGCCACATTACCAATTGCCTCGAGATATGCTGCGCATTTCTTTTGCGATACTTTTAAAAAGAAAGTGCCACGCCCCCCGCCGCCGCCGCCCACTCCCTCTAGTCAGCTTTGCTATGCGCCGCTGCATGTGCAACATTAAGTTGGAATGTTAAGGGCAAGTCAACTGGCTTAACCCGCTGCAAAGCGCGCACCCTCTTCCTCTCTACCTCTCTTCCCCTCTCCCTCTCTCCCCCTCTCTCTCTTTCTCCCCTTTGGGAAAGTGCACTTAAAAGTTGCTGCAACTAAACGCAAACTTTTCAATTAACTGCCAATTAATTTGGCACCAAAAGCCGCGCGCGCGCGCCTTGCACAAGTTGCGGCCGACAGGCATCAACAATATTAAAATTTGTAAGGGGTGGCCGCTTTTTGTATGCAAAATTGATAGACGGTAGGGTGTGTGGTAAGGCTTGAGGTATAACTTCAGCACACATGCTGCGCTGCACATGAATAACTCAAATAAATTGCAGAGTTTGCATAGATTCTCTCTCTCTCTCTCTCTCTGGCAAAACTTGTGCAAATTATGTTGCAATTAGCAAACAATTTTGCTTAGTGCACTTCAGTGGCAACAAATAGTTGCATAATGCCTGGCAAACTTGTTGCAACTCCTCTCGTTTTCGATTCAATTAACAAACTTGTCAATTTGCCCCCCCCCCCAAAAACTTTCAATAGAAAGACTTGCATATTATGTTGATAATCCCAGGCCACACACTTTCTATGCCACACAACTGCAACAAATTGCATTAAACAAGCTGCCACACACACACACAGATACACAACTCGAGTGTGCTCAAATTGAGATTCACATTCAAATAGTTTGCATTGCAGCTGCCTCTCGTCGTTGTAATCATCTCCGACTCGGACTCGGTTTCGCCTCAGTTGCTGCAGGCTCTGCCACGTGCCGTGCTCTGCCACTCCCCCGCCCCCTTTGCTTTGCTTCCTTCCCTCCTTAAGCCCGCCCCATTAAGCTTTAGAATTTCGTTTGCTTCTAGAGATTTTTGGCCATTCTGCCCAGCCAAATATCGTTGGCAGGTGAATGCAAGCGAAATATTTTAATAATGAAATGAATGGCTAATGGACCCACACTGACTAACCGAGTGAATAACCCGAGTGCCGAGTGAATGAATGAATGCATAACTGACGAAAGGAATGACTGACTCACTGACTGACTGATGGGCTGCCTTAGTCTTGCAGCTTAAAAATTGTTTATATTCTGATTGAATATTTCATAAGATGCGCTGGCTTTGTGCCTGCTTGCACTCTCTCTCTCACTCTCTCTCTCTCCCTCTCTCTTCTCTTCTTGCCTGCCTTATTGGATGCTGCCTGCCTTGGCAACGTTTTGGCCGCGCATTATGCAAATTGAATAAATATTGTGCAATTTCTTACGAAATGCAGCGCAAAATTTTTGTGGCAAGCTGAGTTGATGCGATGAGCCGCGAAAAGCAGGCGACAATGGGCCGTGGAGAAAAGCGACAATTGCTGACAACACCTGCCGAAAATTGTGTGTCTCATTCTCTCTCTCTCTATCTCTCTCTCCCTCTCTATGTGTGGGAAATTGCCTTGGCCGCAAGGCGCAAGAAAACACTTTGCCGCACAGCAATCGACGTTTTGCAATTGCACAGCTTAAGCGCATTTTTATTGACAGCTTACAAGGGCAGAGAGAGAGAGAGAGAGAGAGAGAGACAGCTATATAGAGCGAAAGAGATAGCTAGAGTCCAAGATAGAGCTAGCACTTGTAAGCTGCGCTGCTTATCCTGCGGCCGACAACGTTCAACATTTGCATGACAAGCAGCACAAAACTTGAGCTCCGAAGCTGAGCCACTGCAAATACAGGCGCTTACAAAAGTATGCGCACACACACACACACACATGCACACACACTCAACTGCATTTATAATGCCACAGCGAATGTCAAACATCAATTCAGAGTTTACACACGCGTATTAAGGCAGCAGCTACAACTGCGAGCAACTTCTGCTTGAGCAAACAAGCAGAACAACAACAGCTACAACAACAACAACAGCTACAACTACAACTACAACAAGTACAACTACAATAACAACTACAACTACAACTACAACTTCTGCTGCTCTACTACATTTTCAATTAAGTTGCACGCTGCATGCGTCGTGCGGCTTAAGTCAAAATCCCCTGACCAGCAATCTGCCTCAGGCCTTAGCAACAATTTGACGACCACACAGTGGCGTCGCTGCCCCCCTTACTCCTTCCCCTTCCACTCCCTCTCCCCGCCCCCTGCATTCATTTATGCTCTCTTTGAGCCATAAAACATTCACGGGTTTTTTATGTTGCATGCTGCCAGCGGGCTGCAGATAAAGCTACCAGGGACCAATTTCGAATCGAATTTTGCAACAGTAAAACACAACACACACACACACACACACACAGACGAGGCAAACAATTTTCAAGAGACTCACAAATTGCGCAGTCGATAGTCACGTATGTGGCTAGGCAGACACACACACACACACAGTTAGCTAACAGACTAGCAAATGTGTCTATTAGAGCTGTGCAAGACATGTAACCTATAGGGGTTTCTCAATGGAGATATATAGTGCCTGCATGCAGATATATATAGAGTTATGTCTGGAAATATATAGACAGGCATATAAGTATTTGCATAAACTAAAAACAATTCATAAATACTTCATTTAAAACACATCTTTGCCTTCTTCCTTAGCAGCTGCCACTGCGCGCTGAAAAGTATGCTATGTTTTTGCATAGGCAGCTACAACTGTGCTCACAAAAATAGCAGTGCAAGAAATGCAATCAAGCAATGCGATTTTTTTTTTGAAGTTCCGTTACGAATATTTCAACTTGTACGCATTGTTATTGTAGAATGGAAACAGTTTTATGAAGTTCTACAAGGTTTTTTTTTAACTAATTCCCATGTTTTCATTACTCACTGCTATTTTTATGAACAGCTGTAAACAGCACTTTTTTTGTTTTAGTTAATAATGTAAAAAGAAATTAACAACATTTTCAACAATAAATTGAATTGTTATTGTTAAAACTAATCAAAAAACTGAAACAAAATTAAATTTGTGAACATTCATTTACTTTTTGATATGCAACATTAAGTTTAAAATTGCAGCTAATGAGCACTGCTATTTTTGTGAACACAGCTGTACATAGAGATAAGTCTAGTTATATATAGAAAGATACTTTAGCATTCACATCAACCTTAAACAATTCATAAATTCTTCACTTCACACGTTTCGCTGGCAGCTGCCACTGCGCGCTGAAAAGTATGCTATGTTTTTGCATAGGCAGCTTCAACTGCAATTGTATGGGCTGTGCATAGTGATATACAACTGTGTTCACAAAAATAGCAGTGCAAGAAATGCAATCAAGCAATGCGATGTTTTTTCTCAAGTTTCGTTACGAATATTTTAATTTGTTATTGTAGAATGGAAACAGTTTTATGAAGTTCTGCAATGTTTTTTTTTTCAACTAATTTCCATGTTTTCATTACTCACTGCTATTTTTATGAACAGCTGTAAACAGCACCTTTCTTGTTTTAATTAATAATGTAAAAAAAAATTAACAACATTTTCAACAATAAATTGACTTGTTATTGTTAAAAATAATCAAAAAACTGAAACAAAATTAAATTTGTGAACATTCATTTACTTTTTGATATGCAAAATTAAGTTTAAAATTGCAGCTAATGAGCACTGCTATTTTTGTGAGCACAGCTGTACATAGAGATAAGTCTAGTTATATATAGAGAGATATTTTAACATTCACATGAACCTTAAACAATTCATAAATTCTTCACTTCACACGTTTCGCTGGCAGCTGCCACTGCGCGCTGAAAAGTATGCTATGTTTTTTGCATAGCAATTTCTCTGTCTCCCTCCCTTCGTCTTAGCTTACCCAAACTTCGCTTGACTGTGCCACGTGACCTGCTGCTATTTATGGTAACGGCAATGGTTGCCGTTGTCTTTGGCTTCAGCTTGGGCGGCGCCAATGCCAGCGGCTTGGGACGCAGCAGCTGCTCGCGCTGCTGCTGCTCCTGCGTTGCACTGGGCAGCGCCGATGTAGAGACCGATGTGCTGGCACGCTTGTAACCCTCGGTGAGGAAAGCAGGCGGCGGCGTTATGGGCGGCGCTGGTATGCATAGTTGCTCATCCACTGGCGAACTGGCTGCAGTGCTGGGCGCTGTGATGGATTCCCGGAAACGCAAACCGCTTGGCTTCAAATTGTTGCCGCCGCTGCTGCTGTTGTTGTTGTTGTTGCCGCTGCTCGAGGCACCAGCACTGGCCCCGCTCTCATTGCAATAGAGCTCCAGATGATGCTTGTCACAGCGTCGCCGTCGACGTATGTTCGGCGCAATTGTCTTCATTTTGACGCCATGTGTGGACGACGAGGAGGAGGCGGAACTGTTGGCCAAGGCGGCGGCAGCCGATGCCGTCGCCGAGGTGCGAGTGGAGCCGTCTTTGGAATTGAGGCGTATATAGTGTACGCGAAAGATGCGCACAGGTTGCTTCGACTGTTGTTGTTGTTGTTGCTGCTGCTTTTGCAGTTGATGTTGCTGCAGATACTCCTTGTAGGTCTGCTTGCGCGGCTGCTGCTGCGGCGTTGGCTGCGGCTGCGGCTGCGTTTGATGGTTGTGGCTGCACGCGGTTTCGTATTGCAGCATTGAGTTGCCTGATGCGGCTTGAGTATGGTATATATATATATGGTATATATCTATATAGTTGTTGATAACGCTATAGTTGAATAGAAAATAGTAACTTCTTGTTGTTGTCTGCTATGTGTTGCTTTGTTTGCATTAAAATGGAAGCTTTCAATTGCTGCGTTTGTAACTTTGTTTGCCTTGGATTTGTATAGTGTTGTCTCGCTCTCGACGCGCTCTCTCTCTTTTTCTTGTTTATTGTTGCTTGTTGTTTGGCTTGATTAACAAATATTTGCACACAACATGCACAATGAATTTAAATATTGATTTTTGATTTATTTGCAAAATGTTTTGTTCAACAATTTTGGTTTTTTTTTTTTTGTTTTAAATTTGTGTATTAAAAATATTTGTAATATTTGTTATATATATATTTTTCGTTCTATATATGTATATATTCTTTGGCAAACATCAATTCAAAGCGTTGTATATATTGTAGCATAAATATCTTTTGGTTTTTGTTGCGTTGTAACTTTTAAAATCAACTCACATCAATTGTACTGAAAGCCTCTTTAAGCGAGCCGAGACAAGTGTCTATAAGCAGCTCTATATATAATATATATATATATATATTTGTATAGTTATAACTTTGTGTATATATTTCTTAGATTTAACTTGATATATTTGCTGTGTAGATTATTGATGAGTTTTCTGGTTGTTTACTTTTTATAAAGTTTCTTTTTTTATTAAACTTATTTTTTTTTTTTTGTTGTTTAAAATCGTAGTTGTTGTTGCTGTTGCTTTTGTTGTATTGTAGTTTTCACTTCGAAGCAGGAAACAATGTTTTTTATTATGCTTATTTTTTAGTAACTTTTTTTTTGTCTTTTCATTTAGAAACTCTGCGTTAAAGTGTGGCCTGTAAAATGGAGCGTGTTGCCTTAATTAACTTCGATTTTTCCGGTTTTTTTCAGGCGCTGTCAGGGAGGAAGGGGGGGGATATTCCCTGACAGCTGCTGAATGCAAATTTCTGTGGCGTACCGAAAACTTTCTGCACAGGCCACTTAACTAAGTGTCTGTGTGTGTCTGTGTGTGTTTTGTGGTTGTGCTGGGTGTGGCATTTGCCACGCCTTAGACGGGAATTCCTAATCAAACAAATGCCACAAAAGGGCGCAGGAAGTGGCAGGAGAGAGGGGAGCGGGGGACAGCCGCATCATCATTATGTAAATGTTGATTTTTCATAAAATTAATGACTTGGCACCACATTGAGGCAGGCTCAGACAGTGGCCAGGCCAGGCCAGGCCAGGCTGCCTCCCTTGCTGCCCCGCCTAAAAGTTTATATTGATGCGTATACTGACATATTGGCCGGATGCTCTATTGATAGCATTGAGACGTGCCCGAAATATGCGATTTGATTTTACGATGTGCCATAAAAAGTAGCACAGAGAAACTTCCAGCAAAGCCTTGCCAAAGAGAAAGCAGAGAAAGAGAGACAAAACCAGCAAGGGGCGTGCCAAGTAGAATAATTAAGCCAAAGCCAAAGGCAAAGGCAAAGCCTGCTACATCGTGTGGCACTGACAGAGAGAGAGAGTAATGTAATTTCGATGTTTGTTGCCACAAATTGAATAGCTGCACACACACACACACGCACACACACACGTTGTGCTCTGCTTGGGCATTGAGTAAGGTTCGAGGAAAAGAAAGAAAGAAAGAGACCCGCATAGGGGCACATCAAATGAGGCATTCCAATCAGCAACAAAGATACTTATTCGCCATAACTTGTCACTCGTATGGAAGATGAAGCAGTAGAAGCAGAAGAGGCAGAAGAAGAAGAAGCTATGTATGCCAGAATGTTTAGCTATTTAGCCAGGCTCGAATAGGCGCATACTCTGTAGGGAGTGCAAACTGCTGTGGGGTATGCAATGTGGCAAGGGAAGCAAGCTTGTATAGTACTGAATCTAGAGTATCTCATTGTATCTCTCCTTTAACAATCCTTATCTATCTCTTTTTCAGTCGCAATTTCATCTTTCATCTTCCCACTCAACTCTATTCCTAACCTTACCATTATCTCCATCTATTTTGGGTATCACAACCCTCATTCACTCTCTGTTTGTCTATTTGTATCCCTTTAACTTTACCTTTCTATCTTTATACTCTATCCGTTATCTTCTATCTTCTATCCTCTATCTTCTATCTTCTATCTTCTATCTTCTATCTTCTATCTTCTATCTTCTATCTTCTATCTTCTATCTTCTATCTTCTATCTTCTATCTTCTATCTTCTATCTTCTATCTTCTATCTTCTATCCTCTATCCTCTATCCTCTATACTATATCCTCTATCCTCTATCCTTTATCCGTTATCCTCTATCCTCTATCCTCTATCCTCTATCCTCTATCCTCTATCCTCTATCCTCTATCCTCTATCCTCTATCCTCTATCCTCTATCCTCTATCCTCTATCCTCTTTCCTCTATCCTCTTTCCTCTATCCTCTATCCTCTATCCCCTATCTCTAACCCTCCACTTCTGCCTCTTTACAGGGTATTCCCCCCACACTGTCCACACACTTGTCAGCTCGTGCAGCTGTGCAGGAATTCCATCTGCCCACGCTCCCTCTCTCTCGCTCTCTCTCACTCTATTCCCTGCTCTTCTCTCCCCCTCTCTACGCAGCTGAGCTCCGTTCTCTGAGCTATCAAGTTGCGTTCGTAATAAGCCAATCAATTCAGTGTCAGATGAACTGCTTCATTAATTTTGCTCTGCGAGAAGCGCATACAAAACCCAGCACAGTTCCCCCAGGTTCCCCTCCAGTTCCCCCCAGTTGCCAGAGATGCCTCTGTGCCTCATCTGTAGGAATTATGAAGCGCATGAAGAGTGAACTGAAGTATCCAATAAACGACGCATGCCACAAAAGTCACGTAAGATGCCCCTCCCTTGCTGCCCCCTACGCAGTGATGCCTGTGAAATAAGCCTGCTTAGTAGCTTGGCATGTGCCTTGTGGCAAGGACACTATGGGATAGCTGCCAGATGGCTCCGTATCGCACAACTTATTATTTATGTGGCGCAGCAGAAAAAGGTAGAAAAAGAAAGAAAGAAAAATAGAGAGAGAGACAAAAGAAGAAAGAGCAGCAAACTGCGACTGAGGCTGAGGCTTTATCTCAGGTGTTTGTTTTAAAGGCAGAGCCGGCTTCGATGGCTGTAAATAATAATTCCCAAAGAGAAGAGAGAGCGGAGGCGGGGGAGTGGCACAAATTGAAGGCTACGCCTTAATGGAGGCTCGTTAGGGCGGCATTAGGGAGTGGCAAGCAAATTGACCAACGAACGACAGAGGATAATGGCCAAGAGGCAATCGAGATGGAGCAGGAGACGGAGACGGAGATGCCGTAAATCCAGCCAAAAGCTTTAACTGTTATTTGCAGTTGTGTGTGTGTGTGCTAGTGTGTGTGTGAGTTATTTGCCCCAGCAGCTGGCAGCACACACTAATTGTAAAAGTTTAGGCCTCATGTCAATTTGCGCAGTCTTTCTTGCCTTGCCTTGCCTGAGCCTTGGCCCAAAGTTTTTGCTTTATTTGTTGCTCATCAAATGGAAATTTGGCTATTTATACAGGCTCAAGCTAAGAAAACTTGTAATTGAATAGCAATTTTGCAATGCGTGTGCAACATGCGTGTGTGTGTGTGTGTGTGTTTGCCACAAATTGAAATGAAGTTTGCCTAGAGATTTGTTTGCATAATTTTGCAGATCTACGAAAAGTGCTGCGAATTAACAAGACGATTTGATTTCATTTGCCACAAGGAATTATATAATCAGCAGCTTAGCAGGCAGTGCAAGACAGAGAAGGAGAGATAGAGAGAGGGAGAGAGAGAGACAAACTGCTTAGGCTGTTTGGAATTCATTTGAAAAGTTTCCTAACGAAAACATTTGCATATAAATGAGATATGACAGTTAATTAAACGGATATAGTAAACACTAAAGAGAGAGGGGAGAGAGTGCGAGCGAGACAGGTAGCCAGGCCACACATAATTCACGAAAATTAAATCCAATTAGCTGTGGCAATTAAAAGGCAACCTCAGCGCGCGCTAATTTATTGCATTAAGTGCGACGCGGCAGCTGACAAAATGACATGTAAAAACATAAATAAAATACATACATACATACATATGTATGCGTATGCTGTCTCGCCGTCTGCTCGATAAAATTCACACAAATTATACTGTGTGTGTGATTTTGCCACCTTGACTTTGTGCCTTGAGAAAGAGAGGTAGAATTTTCTGGCAGTCAATGCACTTTTGCGGCACAATGAGACATGGACAAAATATGCGTGACTAGGTAGGTGTGTGTGTGTGTGCGGGTGTGTGTGTGCGGGCTGCTCACTCATTTGACAAATGTAGTCAAAACAAATTCAGTTTCATTCACGGTCGCTGGCAAATCTTTCTATTTAAACGCGCGTACGTTTCATTTGCGTGGGCGGCAAAAATCATAAAATGAATTTACAAAATTTTTTAATATTTTCTTTTTTCAATATTCCAAAACACCAAACTGCACACGTTGTGTTTTTAACAGCTCGTAATCGTTAAAATTCAAAATTACCACAAAAATTATTTCGAAAATTTTTTTAGAATCGAAATCAGGCGGGGGGAGAAAAGAAAAACTGATTGAACGAAATGAAAAAGAACAAACGCGTCCCACTGTCTTTTGTATCACATCACATAAATGTTTCGTTCCGTTATTAATTAAATAAACATTTTGTCTTTTTTTGCTTGCACGTTTCTTTCACTATGTTTTTTCTGAAATTTCTTTTATTAGGTTTTCTTTTGATTTTCGGGCGGATTTTGCGGCCGACGCGTCTGAGATTTGCCAACAAACTGATGCCGAACGGAAGCCGTTCAAATGTTTTTCATGACACCGCGTCGCGTCGCCTCTCGCGTCGCCTTGCGTCGCCTTGCGTCGCGTCTCGCGTCACGTCGAGTTGAGTCGAAGGCGGCCCCACTCGAAATCAGCTAACAGCAGCCGTGGCAGCAGCAGCAGCAGAGCCAACCAACTGCGACACAAACAGCGACCGCGCAACGACGCTGACTGCGACAGCGACAGCGACAGCAACTGATAAGCACAAAGAGAGCTTTTTTGCTTTGGTCCAGCAAGAGAGCAGAGCGCATGGCAGGCAAACTTACGCGACTCTCTTTCGCTCTCTCTTTGGATCGACTATAAAGTATTTAATGAAGCTATTAAGGCTAGTTCTTTTTAGCGAGAAATAAACATTGGGTGGGCTAATTAAGTGTTTTGGGGGAGCAGAAAAGAAATGTTTTAATTAAGTTTAGTTAAATAGTGAAAGATTGCAAAATTAAAGAGAGAAATAACTAAGGAAAATTTACTTTTTTAGCTTTACTAAGTTTTCAAATACTAAAGCATATGATATTATATGATAAGGAAAAATATATTTTAGACATAGATCTAAAAATTGTCACATAAACTAATTAAAAACATATATAAAATATAAATGTATATAAAATATAAATATAAATATATATAAAAAACAAATTAAAAACATAAAATAACTAAAATAAATAATAATAATAACAAATAATAATAATTTTCAATTTTATATATTAAAAATTTCAAAATATGAATAAAATATTTATTAAATAAAATTTAATATTTTAAAAAATTATATTTCACAGAAAATGAGATAAAAAAGCTTAAATAAAATATAAATCAAAAACATAAAAATAAATAATAATAATAATAATAATAATAATAATAATATAATAATAATAATATATATTAATAATATATATTAATAATAATAATAAATAATAATAATAATAATAAATAATAATAATAATAATAATAATAATAATAATAATAATAATAATAATAATAATAATAATAATAATAATAATAATAATAATAATAATAATAATAATAATAATAATAATAATAATAATAATAATAATAATAATAATAATAAAAAATAATAATAATAATCAAATATTTAAAAACATTATATTTCAAACAAACAATAAAAAAAATATAAAAACAATTGACTTAATTAAATTAAATTAAATTAAAAATTAAAACCTTATAAATAAGCTATAAAGTTTTTTTTGTAAAATATATTTTTATATGTATTTTTATATTTCATATATATTATATTTTATATTTTTAATTTATTTTATTATAGTTTAATTAATTTAGTTTTATTTTCATATTTTTTTTTACAATTTATAAGATAAATATTCATATTTAATACAAGTTCTAAGCATATTCACTTCATTTGCTTTGCCACACTCACTAAATTTATTCACTTGCCGCGACAATTGCATTCAAAGAGCAGCCAAAAAAAAAAACACACACGCAAAGCTCTTCGAATCTCTTTGGCTGCCTACGCCACGCCTGAGCGAGCTTTTTCCATTATTACAGAAAGAGAGCGCGCGCAGAGCTAACAAACTAGCGCGGCGCTCTCTTCCTCTATGCATCTCGCTTGCACGCATGCTGTGCGTTTTGTTTATGCCAAGCCTGTTTGTTGGCCCGGCTCAACGCGCACACACACCCACACACACAGAGAGAGAGACACAGCAAACTTTGTTGACGCTGTCGCTGTTTATGCATGCAGTCTGATTGAAATCAAACAGATGCGGCAGGGGGATGGAGGCAGCAACAGAGGAAGAGAGAGAGAGAGAGTGGGAGAGGGAGAGGGGGAGGGGAAGGCCAAGGGGAAAAGGGGAAAACCTGTAGCTCGAGCAGATTATGTGCGTCAATGCAGTCAGGCAGAGCCATTGCCATGGCCAGCTGCGTTTGTATTTGTATGCGTGTGCACGTCGTATATCTCACGCTCTGTGTGTGTGTGTTGGTGTGCACGCGCGTGTTGTGCGTGCACTGTGTGCGTGTGTGCGTGTTGCCTGTTGCATATTTTGCAGTCAAGTCAAAACTCAAACATTTTGCTGTCCTCGTCAACTGCGTCAGAGTTGTGAGTTTTAATTAACAAGGACACGCTGAGGCGGGCCACGCCCTGCACGCCCACATGAACGAGCAACAAAAGCAACATTGATTAATGATTGCAATTAGCAGAGCAGAGAACTAAAAGAAAACTTGCAAGAAACTCAAATGAGATGCAGTAAGTGAGGAGGCAGAAAGAAAAGAGAGAGAGCAAACAAAGCAAAGGCAGAGTGAAGAAAGAAGAGGGCCTAAGGCGAAGACTATTCTATACCCTAGATAATGTTTAGTTACGGAGTGTATAAAGTATATATAGTAGTATATAGCAATGAAATTTCATAGACATATCCTTTGAAACAAATGGAATATATCTGCTATAGTTTTCTTGATTGCATAAGCCACACAAGCAACTAGCTAACTCTCAGAGCGTAGGGTATTCCCCTGGCAAATCTGACCAAACAAGGCTGCAAATTAGCGTCAAGCAGCCTTCATTAGCGACGCCCGTAAGTATGCAATGGTTTTATTTAATTTCAGCTCTTCACCTCCCACTCTCTTACTTTCTCTTCTCTCTCTTTTTACTTGTTATTCAATGTCATGCTGCAGCTTGAAGCAGAAACTTGCCATGTGATGTGGCAGCGCTTCAAAGTCATAACTTGAGCTCGTCGTCGTCGTCGTCGTCGTCGTCCGTTCAAATTGCTCGAGCATCCTTTTTGGCGCTGTCACTGTCAATGCCACAGCAACTTCCTGGCTGTAAGTGTATGTGTGTGTGTGTGTGTGTGTCCCTGCCACCCCATCGCCTACTCTGTCCGGTATCGCGCGCTTGTCGACTCGCCAACTCAATGCCAAGTGCCGCATTGTCAACACTTCATTTCACTTTTTGCCTGTTTTGCTATTTTCTTTATTGTACCCTGCAATCAATGCCGGCTGACACACAGTGGGGTATATAGCGCTGGTGTAAAAGAAGCAAAAAATTGTTTTTTTTAGACTTCTGATGCTCATAAATTGCTTGAAACTTGACCGATTTTTGCGAGGCATAACATTTTGTTTTTGGTTTTTGTTGTAGATTAATTCTGTATTTAAATTTTATTGATTTGGCAAAATTTAATTTTTTGAAAAAAATCCATGCTACCCCCTTGAAAAATTTTCAACATTTTTTTAAGTTTTAGAAACCTAATTTTTTGTCTAAAATTAATTAAGCTAGTTAAAATTAGCATAAAAAATCATTCCGAAAGAGTTTCCTATGAGAATTATAGAAAATAACGAAGAAATACCCTATTTTCAGCTACTTCCCCCTGTCTTTTGTATTGCCAGGCAGGGTACATCACCGTCGAGAGCAATTGAGCGCAGGCACCCTTGACTTTTCTTCATTCCTTTTTTTTTGTTGCGCTGCCTTTTCATTTGCAATCAGCCGCCGTATTATGAACATCCTGACAGTGACTGCCAAAGGATGTGCACATGGTCGAAGAAGGTCGTCCTTAGGCTGCAGCTAAAAATAACAGTTTTTGCTCTTGTTGCTGTTGTTGTAATGTCCCTGACAATGATGGTTGCCGGCCTAGCTCCTCCTGCCCCTTCGCTCCAAAGAAACGGAACAAAAGGGCTGCCAAGGTCTTGCGCAGCATAACGGTAAATATTTAATTGGCCCTGCTTAAATAATGCGGATTATTAACTAAACGACGGCTTCTTATTTTTAGCCTTTTTTGTGTGGAGAGCTGAGAAATAGCTAGAGGCTACTTTACGACTGTCTAGGGATATTTTCGCAGCCAGGTGAAAAGACGCTGAGTTCATTTAAGAACTGATAAGGCAGATTTCAGATTTCTTTCTGAATTCAGAATTCTGCGATATTTCCTACATTTTCCACATAATTATGAAATCTTTGACAATAAAATTTAAAATGATTTTTATGTCTTTTGTTTGGCAAACAATAAAAGCGCCAACCGCATCGACAATAAATCGTGGAAAATTAACGCTTTTCTCGAATGCCTCATGAGTTTTTCTTTCTGCCAGGAAGTTGCAAAATGGAAAACTTTTCAAATGGGAAATGAAAAGGAAAAAGGAGGAAAAATGCTACTAGGTTTTTCTTTAAAATCAACACTCAACTACGCATAGTTTTCACATAGTTTGAGAGGGAGACGGAGAGAGAGAGCGAGAGAGGGAGAGCCATAAAAACAGGCAACTTTAGAATGTCAATGCGAGCGGAGATGATGTTGCGCATGGGGACCTAACCTCAGCCAGAGGACCAGAGGCTAATCGAAATGAAAATTAACGACAAGTTGCAAGAAGCAGAACAGGATAGACAGAGCGAGAGCAGAAGAGAGTGAAAGAGAGAGCAAGCGAGAGGCAGCACGCACAGCACCTTCAGGGTCAAATGAATTTGTTGGGTTCCGAAAAATAATGTAAAATATGCAGAAAAAAAAATAGCAACAAAAACAAATAATATGAATACAAATACAGATACAGTTTATGAGCTGCTGGCCCACAACACAGACAAAAAGGAACAACAACAACAACAAGGAGGGAAGTATGCGAGAGCAGCCAGCCAAAATGCCGGAGAAAGAATGGCGTCCTTCCGTGGCAGTTGTTGTTGTTCGTGTTGTTGTTGCTTCGCCATTGACAAGCCAAAAGCGATGGCAAACAAAGGCAGCGTCGAATAACAACAGATAGACAGCAACAGCGCACAGACAACAGCAGCAGCAACAACAACAACAACAACGAGGAGGAGGAGCAAAAGGGGAGGAACAGCAAAAAGGATGACCGCGGGCTCAAAATTCCAAGGCAAATGAAAAATAAATACCAGAAAGATACAAAAAACAGCAACAACAACAACAAAGAAGGCAATGCAATTGAAAATTTTGCGGCAAAAGCAACAGGAACAACAACAACAACAAACAAAAGCAGCCATAGCCAAAAACACAAAAACAAAAAAGAAGAAAAATGAAAACAGAAACCGCAAAAAAATTGCTTACATAATCACAGAAAAACAAGCGGGCTAGAGAGAGAGAGAGGGGTAGAGTGAGGGGTAGAGCGAGAGCTTGCCAGCACGTGTTTTTCTCCCGAGTTGAGTGTGTGCGTGTGTGTGTGTGCGTGTGCAAGCTGCGCCTTGAAGCTGAACTTGCTTTTCAATGTTTTTACTTGAACTTGAATTTGAGCGCTCTCTTCCTGTGTGCATCTGTGTATGTGTGTGTGTGTGTGCGTTCCCTACTCATTACACGCGCACGTGCTGAGAGCTTTTGTACACTCCCACAACAATTTACGCTCTCTTTGGCACGCGCGCTCGCTCTCTCGCTCGCTCTCTTAACTCGCACACGAACTTCTGCGTTGGGCGTCATTAAAAATGCGAGTGACGCAAGTGATAAAATATTAATGCCAAAGAGCGCAACAGTAAAACAACAGCAACAACAACAACAACAACAACAACAACAGGGCAACATAAACTATTTAGCATTTTAATGATAATTTTTGGTCATAAGTTGAACGCTTTTTTATGGCAGCTAACAGGTTGCCGGCGCGGCGGTGTGCGCCTAAAAGGCGGCAACACAAAAATAATACTCAAGCAAGGAGGAGATAAGCTAAGTAGGGAAGGTTGTTTATAGGATGCCAGACCAGTAGATACTCTGTAAAATAGTTAAAGATATTTTTAACAAATATTTTAATAAATTTTCACATTTTTTACGCTTTTTAGATATTCAAAGTAATCTTGGAAATTCCCTTAAAATATACCCTACAAGCTTAGACCCATTTGTTTTAATGCCAGGGTAGACTAGCAGATACCTTCTAAAAGAGTCAAATATATTTTTAAAAATTATTTAAAAGTTTGTTGCCTCACTTTTTGCATTTTGTTTATCAAAAAGTAAGCATATTAATTCCCTTTAAAATATACCCTACGCATTCAGCCTAATTTACTCTATAAAACTTCCAAATTTAGCCTCATTTTCAGTAGTTTTTATGCCCACGCCTTGGCAATATTCATGAGTCCGTAGCTCAAGGTGGCCAATAAAAAACAAAGCTGGTTGCACGCGCGTCGTGCAAAAGAGAGAGAGAAAGAAAGTGAGTAAATTGACTAAATTAAATTTTAATAATTAAATGCAGTCGATGCCAGCCGAAAGCAACTGACAGAGCGCAGCCACGGCACAGCTACAGTAGCCTCCGCCACAAATCCAGCTCAGCTTGCTTGCCCTTACCCGCATCTCCTTCTGCTTCTCCTTCTCCCCATCCTTTTCCCCCACTTTCTTACTGCTCCTCTTTGCGCTGCCATTCGCCCACGTGCAAATTTGCATGCGAAATTCGGTTAGGAAAACAGCTTGAGGAGCTCACTTGAAACATGTCGTTGCATAAATAAAACCGTTTTAAAACACAATGCTGACAGCGATAATGATGATGACGATGATGATGATGATGATGATGACGACGATGTTGCTCAGCTTGAGCGCTGTCGACTTTGATTGACTACCCCAGAACTTGAAGAACATTTGCATAAGACTCAAAAGACTTACACAATGGACAATGAGTAGCGCAGCAAGAACAACAAATAAGCTAAAGCAAATTTTTTGTCCACGCCCACCGCCCTAATGCCAGTGACAGCGAATAATCCACATGCCACAGATGCCATACACACACACGTTAAAATTTATACATTAAATTCGCTTTGATCCGTTTGCGAAATTTCAAGTTAATTTAATTATCAGCTGAGCAAATTGATATAACAATAAGGCATATAAGGAGAGGAAGGAGAAGAAGAGCATATAAGGAGAGAGAGAGCAGGGTAAAGATATTTGCGAAGACATTAAAATTCTTGAAAAATGTTCAGTTAATGCCCAAGCAGAATTAATAAAAGTTTTTCTTTTCTTTTTTTTTTGGGAAATAAGTCGTAAATCGTTTAAGCTGCCCTTGGCGCTGTCAAGGTCACAGAAGAGAGAGAGAAAAAAATAAGAATAAATGACCATAAATTAAGTATGTATTCAGTTAGAGTCAGTGCCAGAACATGCCATAAACAAATTAGCTAGCCTTGAAATCCTGCACAGAGTCTAAAAAATGTGCTCTCAGGCAATTGTGTAATTCATTTTTATGAGCTGCTGTTGCTGCGGTCAACTGAGGTTTGACTTTGGCTTACAGCGTAGCAGCAGGAGCAGGAGGGAGAGGAGAGGGGGATGAGCAGAGGGAGGCTGCCTTTCAGCTAACGAAAACAAATGATTATCATTTGGAACAGGCTCAACCTGCACGCGCTGCCGCCACCTGCCAAAAAGTTGTGCAATTTTGTGCAATAAACAAATTTGCAAGGCAAACAAGAAAGAGAAAGGGAGAGAGATAGAGAGAAGGGGAAGCGAGAGAGCGACATGTGCCTGGCACATTTATAAATCATGGCAAGACTGCAGGCAATTGTCAGTTCGGACGGTATTGGCCAAGGCCAAAGCCAAAGCAAATAATTAACTTGAAACTGGCTGCCAATGTCGCAGCAGCTGAAACTGAAATTGAAATTCTCTCGAGAGCTGGAAAAAAGAAGAGAAGAGAGCAGGCACAATAAATCAAGCAAACTTCGAGAGAAAGAGAGAGCGAGAGCGAGTGAAGGCACAGCACAAAGGACAAATTGTTGCACAAAAATGCGTTGTAATTGCCGAAATCAAATGGCAGTAATTTAGGCTGACAGGCAACGACAACAGCAGCAAAAGAAAGAGACAGCAAGAGTGGAAGAGAGAGAGAGAGGGCACAATTTATGCAAATCGCATGTAGCTGAATGTGTCTCCATGTGAATGCTTTGATATGACCGCCGCCACAGGAGCCTGTCCTGGCCTGCTCCAACGACGAGCACAAAAATGCCATATTAGAATTATGCAAATGAGCAAGGGAGACAGAGAGTGGAAGAGAGAGAGAGAGAGAGAGTGTAGCGTGTATGGGTGCTATATGGCAACGCATCCTGTGCACGTGCCCCTTGTGCTGCTGCCTCATGTGGTTGCCGTCCAGCAACGCAGCAAACTGTGTGCGCTGTGCGAATTAGCAAGCAGCAGCGTCGCTTGGCTGACTGCCTTTTTAAACTATTGCTGTCTCTTACACACATACCAAACTCCCTCTCTCTTTCTCTCTCTCTCTCTATATATCTCTCTCCATCTTTCTTCGCTTGCTGCCTGAACGACTTTGATTAAAGTACCCCAAAAATGCCATTTGCTCAAACTATGCTATTAATGTGCGAGAGGGAGTGTGTGTGTCTCTCTGTGTGTGTGTGTGTGTGTGAGGTGTGTGTGTGTGTGTGTGTCTTTGTTGTAAGGTGAAGGGCAAAGCAGCTTATAAATACGAAAAACCACATGTCCTTGTGTTCTGCCACAACTAAGAATGCTCTAAAGTATGACCACAAACGGCGAGGGTGGTTCGAGAAGTAAAGCAAGAACTAAAGTAAATAGCAGCTAAGTCGAAAGGATTACAAACTTCTTCCTCTTTGAACCTCTCCCCTACAAACTTCTCCTCTACAAACTTCCCTTCTACAAACTCCTCTTGCTGCCCTCGCTCTCACACTGCCTTAACACTTCGGGCGCTAAATCAAGGAGTGCAAATCACTTAGGACCATGACGCAGCCTGATAAGTTAGCGGTTTTTCAAATTAATGGAGCCGTTCGCATTGTCTGCAAGGCGCAAAGCGTAGCATTCTTAGCCATTAAAAGGCTGTTGCTTAGCTTGCACTTTCCCGCCACTTCCACAGCCAACATGATGTGTGGCTGTGCCTTAAGCGACGTGTGATTTATATGACAAGCGCAAATCGAAAGAATTTGCACAAAATTGATTTGAAATCAAAATTAAATTGATGCACTCAGGCAAGCAAGATAAACGTTGCCTATGAAAAAGCTCTGCGTGTGAGCTTTCAAAGCTCTCGCGTGCACTGTGCACCCTGTGAGAGCAGCTTTTAGATGTTAAAGCTCTGTTCACTGTTAGTTAACAGCGCTCTAACAGCGCACTGTTAAGTATTCAAATAACGCGCAATTTAACTTACCCACACAACGCTAGCAAAGCGTGAAAACTTGCTATGCACTCGGGAAAATTCATGAGAAAACTCACCTGCAATGAAAAAATACAAAAGGAAAAATTTATTAATAAATTATTGACAAATTGCGACAAAAGTTTGTTAAAATTTATAGAAAAATTACAGTAAATTTAGGTTCGAATTGAAGCTGCAAGTAAATCTAATTTGGGAAGTTTTTAGAGGGGTATATTTGGTATAGTATATGACTTAAAGCTATAAAATAGCTACATAATATTTTTAGAAATTTTCTTAGAGTTATAAAAAAGTTAAGAAATATTTATTATTTTATTGGTTTTATAAAAAAGATAAATAATATTTTTTTTAATTTTTTAGAGCTGTAAAATAGCTAAATAATATTTTAGAATTTTTTTTTAGAGCTAATAAAATTTTTATTTTTTTTTTTTAACTATCAAATAGCTCGAATATGTATATTTTTAAAATATTTTTAAAGCTATAAAAGAGTCAAAAATTATTATTTAACTTTTTTAGAGCTATAAACTACCTTAATAATATTTTTAAAATTGTTTATAATATTGTTTTTATTTCAGAATTTAATTTTAAAGTAGAAAGGCTAAATAAAATTGTTATTTTTTTAAGGCTATGAAATAGCTCAAATATATTTTTAAAATATTTTTAGAGCCATAAAATAGTCAAAAATTATTTTTCAACTTTTTTAGAGCTATGAACTAGCTAAATAATATTTTTAAAATTGTTTATATTATTGTTTTTATTTTTAGAATTTAATTTTAAGGTAGAAAGGCGTAGCTAAAGCAAGTAAGGCCTTTAGGTTGCTAGAAATATAAAAAAAAATAATTAATATATTTTATAAAATACCCAACTAATTATAGCAACTTACAGATCTAACCTTAGCTTAACTCATAATTAATTTGACTTTATTCATTTTATACAGTCAATTAATGTTTTTTTTTTGCGCTTTCTTGCGCTGCTGCCAGTTTATTTATTCATTGCAATATATTTCTGTCTTATAGACAAGGCATTGAATGAATGCACGGTGAGTGTGGGGAAGTGAATCAATTATTCATAGCACTCACTTGCCCAGCGTGGCACCTGAGCTATCGATTTACGTGTGTGTGTGTGAGTGTCTCAAGAGTCAAGCTGACACACATAGCGCAAGCAGCGTGTGACCTTTGTAGGCAGCTTAAAAACCTAACCTTGCTGATCGACACTTGCACTCAGCATGATATATAGTATATCAGTTACAGTTGTAGCTATCTACATCTCACTCCCCTCTCTCCCTCTCTCCTTCTCTCTCTAACGTATCTGCCAATGCCATCAATTGCTTTCACTCAACTAAATGATGCGCTTGATGTTTTTCTCTGCCCAGCTCTCTCAAGTAGCTCGCATGAGCCAAAGTGGGCGTGGCAGCAATGAAGATAAATGTATCTGTGTATGTGTGTCTGTGCTTCAAGCTGTTGACGACCTAGGCGTGTGTGAATTGCGAGCAAGAGACAACCAAATAAATCAAAACTAATTTCATTTGCTGTCGCACATGGCGTATGCGGGATATTTATTATACATTGTATCTCAACGCGCTGCGCAAATGGACACTTTGCTCTTGCTGCCTTCTCGTCAGTTGTTTACGCACTTGCCTCATGCCGCCAGTTGTGCCACAAACGATAGAGCAGAAAGTAAACAATCTCAAAGCCGCTGATGAATGAGCAACCAATGCAAATGCTCAGCACGCCGCCTACGTTGGCTGCGAGGAGGAGAAGGAAAAACACACACGTATTGCAAGCGTCATTTACAGGGTATCTTCAACTGCACTCACATAGCAGATCATACCAATTGTAGAGCCCGTCTTGCTTGTATAGAGGCACACGTTGTCCACCATAGCGTAGACTCAATTTGCACTCCATGCGCTGCGGCGGCAGGCGACCCACTAGACTCTTGTGCAGCTCATAGCGCCACGAGTTGCATGGGGGCAGGCAATCACGGCAGCTCCAGGGTGTCCAGTTGGCTAAGGGGGAGGAGATTTAGGCATGCACTATAGCCTGAGCTTGCTTCCCATAAGGGAAACTAACAAGCAGGCTACGCTCCCCTATGATGTACCCGATATCTAAAACCTTCAGCTCTGCAACCACATAAATTATTACTTAGTTTACTTCAAGGTTTCTTAACCGATTGACAGCAAATTAATAGACATCATTAGCATGATAATAATGATTATACACAGCAAATTTAAACTTTCTATCTCTTAAATTACGCGTGAAACTCAATGTTTGTCAATTTTCGTGGGCGTTAAGGGGCGTGGCCAAAATCTTAAACAAACTTAAGCTGCATGCAATAAAAACCCACCTTGTCAGTAAATTTGATAGTCCTAGCTCTTAAACTAGCTAAGATCTAAGTGTTCATACGAACAGAAATGACTATATTGACTCTGGAATCGAAGATGCCAGCTTCTGTCTGTCACATACATTTGCAGTGGCCACAAAGTTATCACGCCCTTTCACCCTTTGGGTGAACAAGTAAGAAAACCAATTACAATTGTCAACGTGTCACATGGCCATAAAGCAGGCAACCTCTCCCACTACGACAGCTGCTTTTACGACACCTTCCCCCACCCACACTTACCCTCAAACTGCTGCAAGCAAGCCATGTGCGACAAGTTGCAATAGCTGAAATTGCCCTCAATTGCGGCCAGGTCAAAGAAATGGGGCGCACAGTTGCAGGCAGCGAGTGTGGAGCGTAAACGACATTGTGGCAGACACATCACCAGCTCCTTGGCCTCATCGGCGAAATGGCAACCACGTTCGGCAAGCGGATAACTGCGAAGCTGCAAATCCGCGTGTAATTTCAGTGCACGCACCTCGAGCGCCACGGATTCATCTTGCGAGAGACTGAGTCGCGTCAGCGTGCCAGGCAAATGCAAGCTAAAGCTGCCAGCACCACGTGCCACACGTGGCATGCGAAAGTCATCGTGTCGTGTGGCATTCAGACGTAAGCTAAGCTCACCACTTACACCCTGGCCGGGTTGCAACATGCAACAGCAACCCTCCAAGGTGGGCACCAGTTGAAAGAGTTGCGAACAGTTGCGCGCTCTGCCCTCCACGTGGCAAGTAAGTAGCAACTCCTCGCAACTTGGTGCCAACTCGAGCAGCTGAGCACGCACATCGCGTGGCCAATGTTCACCAAGTGCAGCTTGCAACGCTGCAGCAGCCTGCGATGACACTGCAGTAGTGGCAAAGTAAGCTGCCAGTTGTGGCAGCTGTTGCAACCAATAGCTACGTGTGTGTCCAGTGGACTGCGCCAGTTGCTCAGCAAAGTGTTCCACACGCCTGCGACTCAACTTGTTGCTGCTGCAAATGGTCAGCGGAGGCAGTGGCAACTCATCAAGTGCCACATCCAGCGCAGTCAGCGATGTCACTGTGGGCCGCGCCAGAAACTGCCAAATGATGATGCAGACCACCAAGCTGGCCATGCCAATGCCAAAGACAACGAAGAGAACCCAACAGAAGCGTTGATAGCGACGACGACGTAGAAAGTGCAACAAACCGAAGCCATTGAGGCTGGTCTTCTTGAAGTACTCCGTGAGCGTGAGGCTCAAAGCTCTGCTAAGACGCGACATTCCAGACGAACTGAAAAGGTAGCTCAATCTGGCTAGGACAGGACACGGGATTTATCTGCGATCTGCACACGACAGGTGTATCAAGCTATAACGGTAATTATCGCGTGACTTGTATAGCAATTGTCGCACTATCTCTCTCTTTCACTCTCTCTTTCTATTCGTGTTGTGGCACATTAGAGACAAACCCTAAACAGGTTTGGATACTTATCGCGCCTCAAGTTGACACTGTTTTAATTTTATGGCAGGAATTGCTAGAAATGGGTCTTCAAATTTGATTATATATACTATATATACTCATGATATGCAAATTAATTATATTTATGTTTTATAGTTGATTTTATGGCACTGTAAACTGTAGAATTCAACAGAATTTCAAGTGCAAAAAGAACTTGCGCTTTGTTCATTTTGTAGCCACAATTCTACACTCAATTTTTATAGCAATTTTTATAGCAATTTTTATATAAATACCTATATATATTTGTAGTTTTTAGATATATAATATATCAGTATTTTCTACATATTTATTTATATATATTTTTCTTTATCTCTGCCCACATTTATCTCTTTGATTAACTTAATTAAATTCCTTTCCCCTTCAGAGACACTTCCGTGCCTTATTTATCTACGATCTGTTGCGCAGCTTAAGCTACTTACTATATATATCCATAAGATTGCGTGTTCTGTTCGCCTAGGCGAAATACTTGTAAATTATATTTAATTCAACAAGTGGGCAAACCATTTAGGGCAATGTGACCACATTAAGTTGCAAACGGCAAACGTCGCATGCAAACCGAGCAAACTCAAACAGCACCGCACACACACAAACACACACACACACACACACAGTGGGCAAACAAATACAGTGGCAAACACGCAGGCAGAGCCGCAGATAGAGACGCCACACTCACACACAGAGAGAGACTCTCACAGACATGCAATCTAACAAGCTTCAAGCGGCAATTTAGCACACCGTGCAGCAGCTAACGAGTGGGAGGGAGACAGAGAGAGAGAGAGAGAGAAAGAAGAGAGGAAGAGAGAGGGGAGAAACCAACTTGCTAATGCCGCGTTGCATATTTATAGCATAGCCAGAGCGAGAAACGTTAGTTTTGTTAATTGGCAAACCGAAAGGGAAATACCCTAAAATAAAATGCCAAATAAATACCAACAAAAATACCAAAAAAATACCAAAAAAATACCAGTGTATTTACCAACAAACAGACACTTTATTAGAGCCATAAAGTTAATGCCGATAACTACTATCTGCTGCTATAAATATTAATGATCTGTCAATTTGTCACAGCTCGCATAGAATAAACAAGTCAGAGCAACTAACTGAAAGAGTGGATAAAATGATTGATAGATAATGTAGACAGATATATTTCGAATTTTATATGTCTGCTTATATATACCAGGTGCCATAAAACTTTCTCCTTTTTTCTATACGAAAAACTCTTTCAATTTAATTGCAAATTGCTGCGGCTTGTCAGCTTTGTCAACTGACACTGTCTAAACATGGCCAACTTGGCCAAGAGAGCAGAGAGATAGAGAAAGAGAGAGAGAGAGAGACAGTTCCTCCCTGCTTCTCTGCTTCCCCCCTCATCCTGCTTTCTACGCTGCCCATTCATCTCATGGCATTCCTCTGCGAGTTGAAACGCCAAAACGCAAATCGAATGGCAACAACAACTACAACAACAAAAACAAGGCGAGGCGAGCACAATAAATTCCAATAAGCACACACACACACACACTAGTGTAAACATGCACACACACACCCGCACACCCGCACACACACACATCAATAAAGAACCAATAGAGACGCCCACATACAAAAAAATAATTTCCGGTTCAATTAAACGCTTGTTTATTTATTTATTTATGCGGTTCTGCCACAGGCGTAGTAGGAGAAGGGGGGCAGCCAAAGGGGGGCGCTGCCAGTCTGACGTGCGACTGATGCTTTTATTTTTATTTTTTTATTCTCATTTTCATGCACGGTTTTTCTTTTGTTGTTGTTGGTTTTCTCTTTAATTGTTGAGCAGCCAAAATTGGCAGTCAAATTGTTTATGAATGAAAAGCTGACGCTGCGAGCGAGTTGGCAGCGCTCTAAAATTAGAGCAGCGACACACGCACACACACACACACACTTGCACACTTATACACTTTGTAGTACTGAAGCCTTTGGCTGTCATATGCAAATCGTTAATCTTGTCAAAATGGCAAGCTATGTCAGCAAGTTGGCAGGTCAATGCCAGCGGCATGACAGAAAGGGAAGGAGAGGGGAGAAGAGTGAGACAGACATAGCGCGGCTTGCTCGCGCGCGTTAACGATCCTGGTTAAACCGCAAAATGATTGCATACTTAAATGGGCCAAGCACTTAGAAGCTGTCTCTGCCTGCCTGCCTGTTGGGCCCGGCTCAAAGGGGGCGTTGTGCCTGGGGGGGACAGGGGCGTGGATGCTGCAAATTGCACCCGTAGAAATAGCATTAAAATTGAATCAAACTAAACGGCGGGGCATGTGCGGCAGGCAAACCAAGCCACAAGCGGCACAAGCGCCCAGCGAGCGAGCGGATACGCAAATGTGAAAGGTTAAGGGCTGCCCCACTCTGTATGCAAGTGTGTGCGAGTGTGTGTGAATGTGCGTATATGCTAAGGGGTTATGTGCCACTGTATATGCCACACTTTGTGGCAGTGTGTGTGTGTGTGTGTGTGCAGCAAGCAGCAGCACAATGCAAAATAGCGACAATGGCAGGAAAAGAAGCGTGCAGAGACTTTTCCAGTTATTTTCGCCATGCATGGAGCTGCGTTTCCTTTGCGATAAAGGTAGAAGAAATTATACTATATAGTTTAATGTAGTTTCAGTATTTAAGCAACTTAAGAATCCACAAATTTTTGAGCAGTTTTATACCTAATATGAAAAGATATCACTTAAGACATATATTTCCCTTACCAAGTACATAAACTTGCTATAGATATGAGCCCCCATATAAAGCCCCCAATTTAAGCCTCCATACAACAACTATAACTATGTTATCTCTGCCAATTTTGCTCGCTTTTAGCTACTTCTTCCGTAGCTACTATAAAACTAACCCAACTCAACTCAAACCAGTTAACTAATTTAAAAAGTTTGCCATAACTGTAAAAGGGCAGCCCTTGCACTCCACCCACCTCCCCTTCCCCTCCTTCTCTCTTTTAAGTGCTTATTAAACTCGCATAGAAATTGCCTCCGTCTGACAAGCTAGAAAAGTGCAAAAGACAACTAAAAATCACTTTGCACTCGAGAAAGCCTGTCGAGCATTTCCCCCCACACACACACATGCAGCTCTCACACACGCACTGAAATCCTTTAAGGCAAAAGAAAAAGGGAAGAAGTAGGCTAGAAGGCGAGAAGACGCCGCATAAGGCATAAGACAAGCAAAAAAATCTCATGCATTTTGCACACACACAGATTTAACAGGGCAATAAAATCGTACAGCGACGGCAGCGTCAGCGAAGCTGCGTTGCCATAAAACTGTTAGCTAACAGCGCGCTGTTAACAGAAAGCGCTCTCAGAGAGCGGCAAAGCCAGGGAGAGCGCGAGAGCGAACGCACGTGGCGCGCATGCACGCAACTTTGTGTGCGCTTTGTGACGTTGTTTAATGACGTTTTGGCTTTGCCGAAGAATGCGAAAGTGCGTGCAAAGCAGAAACGGTAAGAAACCAAGAAGAAGAGGGGTTGAGAGAGCGGGAGCGGGAGCGCGTGTACACGCTGCAGCAGCGTTGCCTTCTTGCAAAGATGAGATATGCCTAATGAGCGGAAGGAAACACGACGCCGTAACACAAACGGCAAGCTGCGACAAATGCAAGAGCGAACGAAAGAGAGAGATAGCCTATGCAAAGACACAGCTAACGATGCACGGCGGCAGCTCGAGGCTTGAGAACTTACCTTTGAAACAAGCACAACCCATGATGTAGCCCATCATCAGCGTGGCTTTTGGTTGTCGCGTGAAAACGCTTTACGTAGATTTCATCAACTAGTAGTGCGCTCGCTCTCTTTCACTCTTCTCCACTCTCTTTCTTTCGTGCATCAATTAATGGCAGTTTTGGGGCATCGTTTCCATAAGTTGCGCGTATTTTCGTTATCCTTTCGCTTCATGTATTTTTAAGCAAGCAATCTGCTTTTTATTGCCCTGCCTTATCACACTCGGGCTTCGGATGTGTGTGTGTGTGTGTGAGCGTTTGGTTTGTTTGTATTTGTGCGAGTGGTGGCCCCTTTTGAAACGTTTATACAGTTATTTATTGTGCTGCGATTATGCGTTGTGTACGTGTGTGTGTGTGTGTGAACAAACTTTGATTTACACTTGACTTTATCACATGTTCTCGAACAGTTCTTGGTTTCTCTTTCTGTCTTTCACTACTCTATCTCGCTCTTTACTGCAGATTTCACTGATTATCACTTATATAGCTGCTCCGGCTGATCGTGTGGCAAATTTACAATGATTTCATTTCGATGATTTCACTCGTTGCGGCATTGGTTGCGGGTTGTTGTTGTTGTTGTTGTGCGTTTCGTATTAAATAAATTTATTAATTTGATTGTGCTGAGTTTTTGTTTCTTCGTTTTATTCTCGTTTTTTTTGTATTAATATTTTTACAATAATTTACAATATCACAAAAGAATCACTGACGCATCGCGTGGGAACAATTAAATTAACGATTCGCATATTTAATAAATTTATTAAGCAGCTCAATCAAAATCGCATAAACAAAGTGAAACATTCGCCCCCTGTTTGTGCATAATTGTTCGGGTTGACTTAAGGTTGTCTATTTATAGAGTGAAGAAAATGTAAAGATTTTCTTGCTCGCTGAGCGCATTACATTTTGTGACTGTCAATAAACGTTTTGGGTTTTTATGACGTCATTACATTAGCTGAAATTGTGCAAGTCGTTAGGCAGATTGCACTTTTCAGAGAGGGGAAAAGATAATTCAGAAGTGAGCATCAATCGAGAGAATGACAGCTTTGATAGCGCTTCAACTGATAGGGGTAAGCTGTAAACGAAGGCCTTAAGTGCGTAGAAAGCACATTAAAGCTTTAACTTGACAAATGCTAAGCTGTTAAGCTTAGGTTAAAGCTTTATAGCCAGTTGTATTTGAGTTGTACTCTATTAAGCAGTCATCATTGGCAGTAAAAAGCTACTTTAGCGAAGGAAGTCTCAAACTGAAAGCACATTAAAGCTTCAACCTAATTAAATGTAATCTAAAAGCTTAAGTAGGAGCTTTATAATAGACTTAAATTGGGGTTTGAACAACCAAAAGCTGTTCATAAGCAAAAGCTTCTAGCTGAAAGCACATTAAAGCTTTCACTCAAGTAAATCAGCCATAAAAGCTCAAGCAAGTGCGTTAGCACTTATTATGCAGTACAAAAAGCTGCCATAGGGCAAAAGCTTTAAACTGAAAGCACATTAAAGCTTTTCGAAAGATAAAGAAACATGAAAGCCTTAATTTGTGCTGTAATATCAGCTTTATGTGCATCATATTCCATTTAGCAAGTATTATTCAATCTAAAAAGCTACTTAAAGCTCAGTCCGCAACTTTAAACCACCTTACGAACCACCTAGAATGACTCAAATCTACCCAATCTGACTCTCTTGTCTCATATGCACACACTACACTCACACAGTATATCGTTTACACACAGATTATCATATGAAAAACGATGCGGGGCACATTCCATGTAAACTGACGCCAGAGAGAAGAAGAAGAAGCAGAAGCAGAAGAGAAGCGACACTTGTCAGTGCCAAACACACAAATTGATAAGGATTGTAATCCAAAAGTCAACGCGCCAGGCACGACATGGAACCACAGTGAAGAGGCCAGAAAGAGAGAGAGCTACTTGCATTGATAGCTGCTCACACACACACACAAAAGCTGCGCGAAAAATTCAATTGAAAATTTTAATTCATACCAGAAAAAGTGAGGCGAGAAATTGGAAATTGAAATCGGAATTGCGCGCGGCGCACAGACAAAAGAAAAACAACAAAGAAAGAGAAGAAAGGAGAGGGAAGAGGGAAGAGAGGGGGAGAGCGCATTGAATTGACTGCCGGAAATTGCAGCGAGACAAATTTAGCGGCAATTGTGCATAATTAAAGCAGTATGAAATAAAAAATATCTTTCGAGTGTGAGAGACAGCGTCGCATCAAGTATACGCCACCATAAAAGCGAATTTCGTAGATCAAGGAAAGAGGGCGATAGAGAGGGCAGCAAGCATTTCATCATTCTCGCTCCCACTCTCTCTCCCCTTCTCTCTCTCCCAGCTGTGTTGGTTTTTATGATGGCCCCCAGGCTGGAGGTCAGTAGCACATGCCAAGGCGGTGGCCTATGGGAGGGAGGGGGGCAGCAGACATTGACATTGTCATTTTTCGACTTTTATGGCGCCTTAAAAATGTATCTCGGAATTATGGAAGCACAACGCACACACACACGCACACACACACGCACAGAGTAACAGAAACCATGTGGGCAGCGCCAATTTTTAATTGAGGCAAACGCGAAACGCGAGCCGAGAAATCGACAAAACGAGAAACGAGAAATATACAACAGCTGTTAGAGGCGAGAGTGGGGCTAGACGACTTGGAAATACCCTAGCCAAAAGACTATAAAATTTCTATAATTTATATATTTTTCTAGCTTTTTGCATACATGAAATCTTAGCTTGTTTTTTTTTCAATTTTTTCCTTTAACTTTTATGCAACTTTTATCTATCTGCCTAGCAACTTTTGCTGGGAAAGCGTATTTGTTATACAAAAATGAAAAACACTTTTTAATGTGTTTACACAAGCTCCAAAAAACAAAAACATGAAAACATTGAAAAAAAAAACGCATTGAAAACACAATAAATCGAAGCAATTTTTAATTAATGAGGCAAGTGATAAAGATATGAAAGAGAGGCAAGGGGGCAAGGGGGGGTTAAAGGGAGCTGCAGAGCATAAATATTTGTTAAACAAATTTGTTGTGGCCTGAGTCATTTTTGCATGTGAAACGGAAGCAGCAACAGAAGAAGCGCCGCGTGAAAAGGAAATAACGACAACGAAACGTTGGCACAAAGCAGACGCCGGATGTCCGTCCGCGATGTCCGTCTGGCAGGACACTCGATAACGAGCCAATGACACGCAAGCCAAAGCTCAAGGCGTGGCCCAGCCAAGCATGTCTACATTTGGGCCATTTGCCCACTCCTCCTCCTACTCCCTCCCCCCTCTGCTACCTCCTTTGTTTCTGGCTTTTTTAATTAGCAAAATTAAATGCAAAATGCGCAGGTGACGACGCGAAGTCGACCAACCAAAATCGATCCATCATATTAATAACCAAAAGTGAATGAGTAGCAAGTGAAAGAGGAAGAGTAGAGAAGCACCTAATCTGCCTTAAAAAATAAACAGCTGTCTATGGGCAACACCCACGCTGCACACTCATTAACACTTTAGAGAAGAGGAAGGCAGGAAAAAAAACTTAGCAAAGTTTTGCAAAATGTTTTAACAAGAAAATCATGCAAAAACATTTTCCAATCAAAACTTATCAATTTCGCTTAACTTTTTGCGCTCTCCCTCTCTCTCTCTCTCTCTCTTTCTCGCCTTAAGTTGACTAATTGACAATTTGTTTCGCTTGGTGTCTGGCGCCAATGACTAAGCGAGTTGCACAAGTTTTGGGGAGATAAGCAGCAAAGGGTTTCAAGAGGTAGCCGGGTATACCCTGTAATGGGAGATGATCTAAAGTGGAGTGAGCTGAGGCGTTTCTTGGGGTATCAATAAGATAGATCCTCTTTTTCTATTACAAAAGATCCTCCAACATACTTTAATCCCAATATAGTATACCCTGTAATGGCAGATAGTCAAGGCGGATCTAAATTAGGGCAACTTTCTGGGCATCTTTAGGGTATTTGACCTTAACTCGCATAGCTCTCGCTTTGCTATTTCAAAATATACCCTATCATGCTCGTATTCGCATAGAGTATACCCTGTAATGGAAGAGACTTTAGTTAGAAGTAAGTTGGGGCAACTTTCAGGACATCTTTAGGGTATCTAGACTCTTCCTAACGTGTTTCTATTTCACAATACCATCCAACTTTATGCTATTATACCCTGTAATGATGCATATTTGAATCTGGAGTAATTCATTTTGTTTCTCAGGAAATTTTAGGCAATTTTTCTTTCCTTCCCTGCGTAACCTTTTCACCATCTTAATCTCTATTTGTTGTTTAGTATACCCTGTAATTTAAAATACCCTACAAACTGAGCTAAATAAAGGCATTTACTCGATAAATTTGAAACCTTTTCATTCGTTACTCTCCACAGCTCTCAAGCTTCTCCACACTTCCCTCCCCACAGTCCCTTCTCTTCTCACAGCCCAAACTTATTAAATTGTTTGCCACACACACTCACACACACTCGCCAAACTCACACACAGATTACGTAGTGATTTAACAGTTGTCGCATTCGACGACTTTTCAATTGGCATTCTAACAACAACAACAACCACACGTCTTCACTTTGCCATTGCCTCACACACTAATTGCATTATCTCTGACTCAATTAGAGAGAGAGGCGGAGAGAAAGAGAGAGAGGGAGGGAAAGAAAGAGGCAAGCTATAGCTCACACTCGCGTTGCTTATCGAGGAAATTGTGCCGTAGAAATTTATCTACGCTGAGCTAATAAGATTTTTTTCCACTGCCGCAATATATATTTAGGTTGTATCTTATTAGATTACGACGGGGAAAGAAACGCAACGGAAATCAAGTGAAATGCGCTCAATATACGCGCTTATCTATTGATGGTCTGCACTGTGTGTGTTGCCCTTTGACCTCCGGCAGCAGTAAAATTTCCAAGAATTCGACGCCAAATGCATCCCCAAAGTATAACAAGCTCCCGAGTGCACAATGAATTGAGTCGAGTGGGGGCGGAGAGAGAGGGAGAAACAAAGAGGAAGAGATAGAAAGACAGAAAGGAAAAAACGATTGCTAACCTAGCACAACAAGCAGCAACAGCGAGGGGGGAGGGGGACGACGTTTGCTTTACTTAATGCCGGGGCTATCAGTGCGATTGAAACACTATCGAACCAAGTCAAGGAACGCGATAAACCTGCTGCGTGAGTCAAGTCAAGTATTTGTTGCTATTTCGCAAATCAACAAATAAGGGAAAAGCAAAGCACACACACACACACACACACACAGCAGGGGGTGAGGCGTTTGCATCTTGCAAACAATGACGAAAGCAAAGCGTAACAGGAAAAAAGGTAGACGACCTCAGGATGCAGCATTGCAGTTGACTCACAGCACACACACACACAGAGATACCCTCTCCCACACACACACTTAGACAGACAATGAGACAGTTTTTTCGCAGAATTTTCCCGAGTTTTCCCGCAGTTTAATGCACTTTTTAAAGCATTTTCTAACGTTTTTATTTAGAAACATTTTTTTTTTTGCGGCATGAAAAAATTAAGCACAGTCTGCTGATTTTTCCTGTTACTTCTGGAAAATGCAAAACAAAGCCAGCGAGAGAGAGAGAGAGCGAGAGAGCGCGAGAAATATGGCAACACGCAGAGAGCGCGCGAAGCAAACAAAGTCAAAAGGCAACGCGCAGAAAGGATAGCAAAAACACAGAGAGCAGACAGACACGCGAGAGAGAGAGAGAGAGACAGCGAGAGAGCGAGCGCGAGAGCGCGCCGAATGGTAGGCAACACTTTTGCTTTGCCTTTTGCCCACCTTCTTTGCCTACAATGCCGCCGCCGCCGCCGTCACACGCTGCGTATGCGTAACGAAAACCAGACCGAAAGTGGAATGGCGGAAAATTAAAGTTTTTCTCGCTAGTGCAGCCAAACATGCCCCACAAAACACAGGCAGGCCCTCTCCCACACACTCCTCTTCCTTAAGGGGGCGGCCACAGCACACCCCGGAAACCAGCGCGGACGAAGCGGTCTGCCAACCTTTGCACACACACAAACAGCGGCGCACGTAGGCACACGCACACATATGCAAATTAAAAATGCTCTTGCGTGCTTGCTTTTAATTCGCCTTCCAACGTTTGCTCACCTTACCCCCCGCTTCCCTGCCCTTCCCTTCTCCTTCTCTCCTGCTCCTCCTCCTCCTTCCGCGTCCTTTCGCTGTTGCATTTCACACACAAAAATTCTTTCGACAGAAAATATTTTGTGTTGCGCTTTGTGCAGAAAGCAAAACACACAAGTTGTTCTTGTTGTTTTACAGGGTATATTATTTCTTTGCGTTGCCTGCTCAAAGCATTCTCAATTGTCAAAGCAAAAGTAGAAAAATTTTAAAATTTTTAAAATTTAAATTACGCTGCGCTGCAACTGAGAATTTCCTGTTGTTGTTGTTGTTGCTTCTGTTGCTCGTTAAGAAACGCTTAAGCGCAAATTGAAAAACAATTTAAAAATGCTTTTTTTTTGCAAAAAACTTTATGGGCAAACACAACAGTCGCAGTCGGCGTCGCAGTCGGGCTGCCCCCTTCACTTGCAGCCGGCGTTGTTTACGTTCCCCCCTCGCTCTTCCCTACGTTCTCTTTTCCGCTCCCCTCTCTCTCTCAGCTTCACCTTGAGATTATGCACAACAAATGAGCGTACGCGTCTTATAAATATTAAAGCAATCGCAATATTACATGTTTCATCGTGTCAAATTCTTGTTGTTGTTGCTGTTGTTGTTAAGCAAACGACACATATCACACACAGACACACACTAAAACACACTGAGAGACGCCGCGCGAAGGCAGAGCGAGAGCCAGACACACTTGAAAAACTTGCACAGTAAACACAATTACGTTTATTTGCGCATATTTTAGTTTTTGTTTTCGATTTATTTGTATTTTATTTATGCGCCTGTACGTTTGTGTGTGTGTGCATTTAATTTTTCTTTAGTTCTAACGCGACGACGACGGCGACGGCAACAACGACAAACGACAAACGACGACACGCGCTGCTCGTGCGGGCTGCGTTTTAATGTTAACTGAACATGGCAAACGACAGCAGCGACGGCAAAGGCGACGGCGAGTGAGAACGCGAATGGTTTGCCATAAAAATGCGACGCCAGCGTCCAGCAAAACAGCGACGACGCAACAACAAAAACGACGCAGTAGCCCAATGATAAAAAGTAACAGTGAGTGAGAGAGCGCCGCGTGTTACGCTCTCACTAAAACTGAAGCGCTCTCACTAAAGCTGACGCGTGCTCTCACTCTCACGCTTGTTCGTCCTCTCGCGTGCAAGTGAAAAATAAACAAAAGCAGCAGCAACGTGCGCGAGAGCGAAAGGCACAGTGTAAGTGCCCGAGAGAGTAACAGCGTGAGTGAGTGTGTTTGCCTGCGAGAGAGCGCACGTAGCAACGTTATGCCGGCTGCTGCAGTTAGCATCAAACAAAAACAAAAATACGCAAGCAAAAACCGAACGAAGCTTTCAAACTGAACATTTTCAATAGGCAGCAAATATGCAGCGAGTGCAAAAGAGAGCAAGAGCAAGCAGAGAGCAAGCAATGCGAGAGCAATTGCACAGTGAGCGTTGCGTGTATTTGTTGTTGTGTAGCAGCCGCACAGCGCGTTGTTTGTTTACCGTTCGCATGGCCAGCAGAGTTTGCTTTCCTTCTCGCTCCCGCACTCCCTCACCCCACGGAGAGCTTATCAAAGAATCTGCTTGTGTGTTTTGTTTAACAATTTATCTGACTTTTCTGGCAAACTGCCGCAAAGTGCCGACAATGACAAGTTTTTTCGGTAGCCAAAGTAAACACACAGCCAAGACGAGGAGGAATGAGGGCGGAGCAGCATGTGACAAGCTAGTGCCTTGTGGGGGGCTCAACTAGGCGTTAACTGGGGAGCTTAAATTGCCTTGTAGAACGGAGCGCGCGCGCTCGCGTCTAATTTATGGCTAATGATGATGTCTTTGTAATTGTATTTTGTTGCGCCGCGCGAAAGTAGGCAATGCCATCTATCAGTCTGTGGAGCAGCCGCAAAGTAGGCAACACTTTATGCAGCAGGAAGACTTAACTTAATGTAGGGTATTGAATTACACTATAATTAAAGCTTAAACTAGACTTCACTTACCATTATTATTGCTGATGGCGAAACGCTGCTGCAGCTGCTGTGCCAGCGCCTGATGATGTTGCGCAAGCGGCGTCAATGGCGGCGGCTGCTGCTGCTGCTGACCCACGCTCAGCTGTTGTGGCGCCGACTGTGAATGTGGCACACCGCCGCTCAGCGATGATGTGTCCGAGGAGGCGCCATCGCCGCCATGCTGGACGCCACCATTGGCCATGGAATTCTGTTGATTGTGGCTGCCGCCGCCGCTGCCGTTGAGCATGGAATTTGCATTGAACTGTTGCACGGATATGGAGCTGGGCACGCCTCCTCCCGATTGCTGCTGCTGCTGCTGCGAAATAAGCGCATTGCCGGCTGTGCCGTAGGTGGTGGCATTTATGGAATTATTGGCTTGATTAATGGAATTATTGTGGACGGCTGAGAGCAACGAGCCATTGGCAGTGGCTCCACTATTGTAGTACGACTCCTCGCCTAAGGGAGAAAGAGAGAGAGAGAGAGGGATGTGAGCACAACTTGCAGTCATTCATAAATAAAGCGAGCTTTGCTGTCAAAAGCTCATTCATTCAGCGCTTTCCTTGCAAGCAAAGCTTTCACCAGCTGCAACTTTCACCCAACAGCAGCGCCATCTGTTGGCAAGTAGCCACGAAAGCTGCAACAAAGCTTGCCTTAGTCAAGCCAATTCAACTTGAGGTAGGTTCGTTTTGTAAACGTAGCTAATCCCCTCGTCTGTCTCTACTCCACTGCCTGCCCCTCTGCAGCTGCCACACAACGATTTGAATGCATTTCGCGTGCGTTGTTCGGCAATTGGTAGAAAGAAAGGCGACGCGACACGCTGACGTTGCGCATTGTCAATTAGCTTGCATTGATTAATTGCCCCGTCCGAGGAGAGGCGAGGGTTGAGCATGTCGCGACGTCGAGACAAGCTCTGGTCTGCCCCCGGTCTGATGCCCACAGACATGACTTCTCTGGGAACAAAGAGAGAAAGAGAGAGAGAGAGAGAGAGTCGCATGTTGCTGAAGCTCGTGACGAACGCGTACATCATCGTCCGAAATCGTGCGTGGATTATGGCCAATTTCCGTTCAATGTTGACACGGCACAAACTGACAATGTGACAGACGCCACTCAAAGTTGAAGTTGCCAACAGTTTTGCGAAACTTAGCAAAGTTTTTGCAAAGAAAGGAAAGTAAAGAATAAGAAGAGGCAACAAGCTAAGCTAGGAATGACTAAGGTATTATTGAGGCTATAAGTGGGTGGGTGGGTATTCAGTTATTGTTGGTTTGGGTAATTGAAAGGGAAAGTTTGATAGGTTTAGGTATGCAATTTATATCCAAGTTAAGGTTCTTAAACCATACAAAAAACTTCTTGAAATCAAGCAATCTGTCAGATAAGGAAATTATGTTATATTTGGTATAGAAATCTTAGGAATCCTTACATTCTTCACATGTAGGGTTGCTAAATTCTACTTGAAATTCCAAAAACTGTGAGCTCATATAGAAAGAGAAACTTCTATATGTTTCCATATGCATTTTGTTGTTAACCTTGTTCTTCTTTATGGGTATAATGTTTCCTTTAAGGCTTCTAAGTTCTCAAATTCTTCCCACACTTAGCTTGATTCCTTTCCATTCCTTGAAGCTTCTTGAAAAACCTTCTCTACCTTCTTCCCTTCAAATTATTTTCCTAACAAAGTTTCTTTATAGTTTCCAAAATCTTTTAAGCTTCCTCCCTCTTACTTTCTTCCCCCCCCTCCCTCCCCCTACTACACTCACCTGGCTCTGGTATATTGCCCAGCGGACTCTCCGGCAGCAGAATGCCCTTTTGCACTAACTCATCGCGATTGGCACGTACAGAAATCTTGCGCTCCAGTGCTACAAAAGAAATAGAGACATTATAGCAACTATAATTATGCCATAATTATGGCTACATTTATGGCCAATTGCACTTACATTTGGAGGCCGCCTCAAACTTTTCGCTCTTCTTTTTTCGGCGCCATTTCCAGGGCTTAAAGAAGCGACCCAATGCGCTCAGCTTGCTCTTTCTCTCCAGGGGTGGGGTGCGGGTGCCTGAGCCCAGGCTGTTTGTGCGTATGGCAGCGCCATTTTGTTTCTTGGCTGCAATGAGTGGAAGAGAGAGAGAGAGAGAGAGAGATAGCAATAACAATTAGCAAACGACTCGAATTGTGTCAACGTCATTCAAACAAAAAACAAAAACATAAAACGAAAAACAATTCGCGGAAGCGGAAAGAGGCCGCTGCAAAAGTGGGCGTGGCAGCATTCCACGCGCCATTTCAGCTGTTGTTGCTGTTGTTGTGGCATGCGGAATGAATGCGCTGCGCCGGTTGTTGCAGCGCATCGAAAGCAAAAATTGAAAAGCGAAAATTACAAAACATTTTACTTGGCTAAGTTTATTACTCCACATTGTTGTTGTTGCTGTTGTTGTTGTTGCTGCCATTTCTTTTATGCAATCATGAACTTCATTATGGCAACAATGATCATCAACATTGTCAATTCAATTACAAATTCCAAACAAGTTTCAGCTGCTGCCGCAACAACAACAACAACAACGACGACAAGCAAGTTAACTTCTAAGCAAATTGTTGGCCATTTTCAAGCTGACGCTCAGCTTGCATACAAATCCAGCCAAAAGAAGAAGAAGAACAGCAATAACAAATCGCTTGCGCCTGGGCCTGGGCCAAATCTAATTGGCCCCCAAACGAGCGAGAGGACAGCATGAACAGCAGAATTCTCAGGACCCCCACAGGGAGGCAGGCAGCTTCAACACATTCCCCAAAGTGGACTCGATTTAGTCGGGCATATTATCGCTTCTGCAATACATTTTGGCCATGCAAATGGGGAAAGGGTAAGAGCGAAGGATGAAGTCAGTTGGCAAAACAATACATGGCAGAAAGCAACAGTCAAGTGTGCTCGACTGTTATATACCCCTTAGTCAAAGTTACAAAGTTTTTTTGTATTATAAAATTATGTAAAATAAACTTTTTAGACCCAAAATTACACTTTAAGATCGATTTTTTTCGATTTACGTGGGCGGTAGGGGGCGTGGCTAAATTTTTGAGCAAGCTTATTCTTCGTACAATAATGAGACACATTGTCAACAAATTTGGTAGTCCTAGCTCTGATAGTCTCTTAGATCTGGATGTTCATACGAACAAACATAGCTTTATAGTATCCTCTTTCTACGCTGACAAGCATATATAAGCTTCTGGGTTGGGAGTTTCCTTCTTCTGCCTTTTAAATACGTTTACACTTGCCACAAAGTTAATATACCCTGCTCCACTCTATGTGTAGGGTGTATAAAAACAAAACACAACATGAAAATGCTTCTCGCCTCGTCTCTTGCAGTTGCTCCACTCGGCTGGAAGGCAGCTGTTGACTCTGATGCTGCCACACGATAAGCTCACCACACAGATACTTAAACACACCCACACACATGCACAGATACGCAGTCAGACACTCGCATTGAAGCGTTGAAATTAGGCTACCTACAAATAGCTAAAGTCGAGAACGGATAGAGAAACCAAAGGGGGAAAGAAGAAAATATCAAAACGATAAGCGAAAAGTATTTCCGCGAAACCCGAAGACACTCTGCAAAACATGGCCCAAACACACACACACACGATTCCAGCTAAAAAAATTGGCAATAGAATTAATCAAATGAGCAGGAAAAGAAGAATGTTCGAATCTCATGGAACGCGCTTAGTCACAGTTTGAAAGCTGCTGACAAACGGCCTACCAAATTGGCGAGGCAACAGTTCAATGAGCTCAGTTTATAAGGCATGGCCAGACAGAGCAGGCAAGTCGTCTAAGCTCGCCTTTTGTGTAGGGTATTTATAAATACCGCAAAATGTGGCAAATGGGCTAACAACTATTTGGCTTCCTTTATGCGCCCTGCCCTGGGGGGCAGCACACAAACAGCACAGTCAGTCTGTCCGTTCTCCCCTCTGGAAGCAGGGGATGAGGGGCAACACGGTGCTGCGACAGCTTCTGTTGGCCAGGCCGGACCATGTCAGCTGTCCCAATTGTGGTCAATTGTTTGTCGGCAAAGTGAAGCAGCTTTTCATGCTTGATTTGAGTTGCATAACAAGAGGGAAGCGTAGGGGGGGACTAGGGAAACCAACTTAAAGAGCAGCGCGCCGGCAAAATGTATGTCAAGCGGGAGGAGCAAGAGAAGCAGTAGAAGGAGGAGGGGCAGCAAAAAAAAAACGCTGCACAGCCCGAAGGCGACAACCACAACGGAAACTTTGCCTCATTTAAATGGCGCCAGGGAAGGAGAAAAACTGGAAAAACGGAACGGAAAATGAAGACGAGAAGATGCCAAGACAGGCTGGGCAGAGGGAGGGAGACGGAGAGAGCAGAAGAAAGAGAGAGGGAAAGGGGAATAGAGGAAAAGAGAGAAGGGGAGACAGCGCGCGCGCTACAGACTAAGCACAAATTTAAAGCTAGAATTTTTAGCCATATGAGGCAAAATAAATACGCAAAAATATACCAAAAATAAACCACAACAAGCTGAACAGCTACAACAACAACAACAACAGCTACAACAACAACTACAACAACAACAACAACATGTCCCCTCAACGCAGTCAGTCGGTCGTCGAAACGTTGTCGTCATATGAAAAAAAAAGATTTTTATTTATATTCAGCTTTTTTTTTTATTCATCGTTATACGTTGTACACACACACACACATACACACATACATATGTGTGTCGTGTTATGCGAGAAAGAAAACCGGTTTCGGATTTCTGTTTTGGAGGCCCAGCAGCAACGGCAGCCCCAGCCGCAGCTCGTTTCAATGGATGCAGGCAAAGCTTCGGCTTCGGTTTTGGCTACGGTTCGGGGCAGCGTTTCGGGTTTTTGTTGCTGCCACAACGGGCTACGCTTTTTGGCTTCTAAATAAGCGACAAGGGCGACAACAACAACAGCAACAACAACACCAGCTACAGCTACAGCAAGCCAAAGAGTCTGTAATATTTTTTTCTTTTATGCGAACGCGTGGAAAACTCGTTTTCGCGAAAGTTGTTTGTAGCCAACTTACATTGTTTACTGTGCCCCCTCCCCCCCCTTTAACAAATACAGCTGACAAAATAATATAATAGATATGCTATAAAATATAAACAAACCTAGTGGGAGTAAAAACATATTTTATGCAAATACAAAGTAAGAAAATCCTATGAATAACTTTCAAGCGGAGACTAAAGCGACCTACTCGGTCTGTGTAGAGTTTCCCAGAGCCAAAGCTCATTGTCTGATTTGCAGCTAAAGATAGCAAGTTGAGAGCATATAGAATTATGTGCATAATTAAATTTTACATAACTTTATTTTGGCGCACAATGTGAGGGGGGCGTGGCGCCAATGTGAATTTTCAGTTTGGGTTGGGTTGGGTTTTTTGGGTTTTACTTTTAGTAAACTTGCTTTAAAATGTTTGTAGGGGCTGCAATTGCAGAGAGGCAGGTATAAGGAAACTAAGCTGAGCTTTAGACAATTTTAGCGGATTTTTAGAGATTTTTTTGGCAGCTAAGAAAGCAAATTAAACTGAACTACACTATCTTAGCTCTTGCATATTTTTATTTCCAGCTAAGCTGAGCAGAACATTTGTCTTAATGAACACTTACATGCATTGCAAACATGTTTCTAACAGCCCTATAAATATACTACCAGCTCTATCATTAGCACATCTATCTCTATTTTCATCTCCCTCTTCCTCTCCCTCTCTATATCGGTCTCTGTCTGTACTTTTCTATTTCTATGTAGCCGCAGCTCATGTAAATTGGCAATTGGCGTGTTCCACTTCAAGCTCAGTCAAGTGCATAGCAACACACACACACAAACACACATACACACTACTATATATACCCCTTTTATATACCCCCCTATATACAAAACAACAACACTTTTATAACTAAGCTAGGCAAATTGACAGCGCACAATCGCAGCGCGACAAAAACAAAAACAAAAAACTTTTCATTTTGCACAGCAATTATTCACATAAAAAAAGCAGCGCGAAAACAAAAGCCAAAGAGAGAGAGAGAGAGAGAAAGAGCGAGAAAGAAAGAGAAAGACAGAGAGAGAGAAAAAGGCGCGCTGCCTATTTTATTATTATTTTATAGCGTAGTATTTGCTCAACGTGTTTGCGCAGCTTCTTTTCTTGGCTTGGCTTATAAATTATGCCAAATGTAAATGTCGTCGTGCTGTGACAAGGGGTGTCACCGCAAATTGAAAAACCCAAAAATTCATTAAAAGGTAGAAAGAGCTAAAAGAGAGGGAGAAGCAAAGCAAAGCAACCTCAAAATGTCAGCCAAGTTCATGTGCCACAAGAAAGTGAAATAGCTAGCGAAAAACAAACTAATAGCTGCACTATAAATAATTTATAGCAAAGTGTGCTATATAGTTTGCTATAAATTGCGGCAAATTCGCTTTCAAATTCCGCACACACAAAAATTGTCTGTACGAATTAAGGTCGCAGGCGCCGCAAATTGACGCCCAAACAGCAGAAACAATGTGAACAGCTACAACAACAAATATCACGAATTACAACAGCAACAACAATGTGATTACTGAACTAATTTGCCGTGCCGTAGCCGTTTGTCTCTCTCTCTCTCTGTCCGTCTGTCTGTCGATTTTGATTGCAATATGAAACCTGAAATTAATTGTAATTACGCGGCTTGCGAAAAGATAAAATGCTTTCAGTGTAGGCAGCGCGCAGAGGTGTGTGGGAGCGAGAGAGAGAGAGAGAGAGAGAGAAAAAGAGAGAGAAGTGTGACAGAGAGCGGTGCGGCTAATTTACAACTGGCCTGGCACGTATTTTGACAACGGAAATGGAAATAGATGTCTCATACACTCGGCCTGGCCTACCTCTCTCTCTATCTATCTCTCTTTCTTTCTATCTATCTCTCTCTCTTTCCAGCCAGCTCCCTCTCTTTCCTTGCCTCACTATCTCAGCATGTCGCAGTCGCGTTGTAAAAGCGCAGCAGCGCGTTCAATGCACATGCACAAAATTCAAATCACATTACGTATACGCAACGTTGCGCAGGCAATAGAAAACGTGCGCATATCACATTGGCAATGGGACAGCAGCAGCAACAGCAGCAGCAGAGGCGTGTTAGGCCAGCAACTGGGTTTGTAGACTAGACGTGAGGGTCTGTCTCTGTCTCTCTTCCCCTTACCCCCCTCTCTGTCTCTCTTTTCGCTGCTGCGTCACTGAAGCGCAGCGTATCTATAGCCAATGCCAAAGAAGTGACAAGTGGTGGGAGCAATTGCAGCTGGTTTATCGATAGTTGTTGACTTTGGGCACTTGCATTAAGTAAAAAACTAAAAAACTTCGTGGAAATGTTGCAACTTTAGCGGCGTGTTAAGGCCTAGTAAAACATGGCGATTGAAGCTGGAAAAGTGTAGTTAGGGCGGGTTATGTTTTGCATTCCTTAAACTCTCAATGACTCTGCCCACCCCTAGCAAATATCTTTGCTCAATTCGCACTCGAAATCGTACAAGATAAACCAATTTGGCAAACTGTTCTGCCCACTCTTAGCAAAGCCCAATTCAATCAGCCTAGGCTGTACGTCAAAGTCAAAGTCAATTACGGCGATTACGTGCATATCAAAACGCATCTCCCTCTCTCTCTCTCTCTTTGTCTATAATTGTTTCAAATTTGTTGCTGATAACCTGCAAAAGCAAATCAAAAGAGAGAGGCAAAAATCCCATGAATAACAAAACACGCATGAATCATGGGGAAACTGATCGAAATCTATAATAAATTTCATACTAAATACTTTGGCTATAAATATGTACATTACGTATACGCATGGTTGACACGTGATAGGAGGGGTGGCAATTAGCAGCCCCTTTGATGCAACTCAACTCGCAGTTAATTGCATTTAGATTGCATGACATTTAACCTATAGTATAGCATATACTATATATTGTGACATAGTTACACAGATATTGCCGAGGCTCTTGTCGAGCTCGATGACATTCAATCAAGTAAATTGTGGCTAAAAATAGCTAAGGGGAAATGAGTAAGGCTTTAAATAAACAGCGTCAGCTGGCCGACGAGTGCAACGAGAGGGAAACACCCCGAAGGTCCCTGCCAAGGGCAAAGGGGATCACCCCGGCCACACAGACAGCTCGAATTACCTACACGAGCGGGTGGCAATTTATTCGATTTGTTCTATGAAATTGCGGTTGGTTTTTGCCATAAAAATTTAGTATAAATTTTATATTTTAGAATACATTTTTAGACTTATAATGATTAAGCTTAGAATAGGTTCATCCATTTTAAAAACAGTTATGAAAAAAACTTTGTAAAAAACCTTTGTAGAAAGGACCAAAAATTTGGAATATTTGCCATATTTTCCACAATTTTCATTGGAAACTCTTTTGGAATGAATTTTTATACTATATTTTACTCAGCTTAATCGATAAAAGTTAAAAAATTTGGTTTTTTAATTTTGAATAATTTTAGAAATTTTTGTAAGGGGGTAGCATGGATTTTTTTTCGAAAAAAATCAACTACTTCAAATCAAAAAAATTTGAGTGCAAAAACAAACTACAATTTATACCTATAACAAAATGACATACCCGAGCCAAATCGGATGATTATTGACAAAGCTATGCAAGTTGGAAGGTTCAAAAAGGTCCCCAAAGCAAAGAGGACACCCCATGAAAATTTGGAATATTTACCATATTTTCTACAATTTTCATCGGAAACTCTTTTGGAATGAATTTTTATACTAAATTGAAATAACTCAATCAATTTAAGTAAAAAAATTAGGTTTCTAAATTTTGAAAAATTTTTGAAAATTTTGTAAGGGGGTAGCATGCTTTTTTTAAAAAAAAATCAACTACTCCAAATTACAAAAATTTAAATGCAAAAACAATCTAAAATTTATACCAATAACAAAATGACGTACCCGAGCCAAATCGGATGAATATTGACAAAGCTATGCAAGTTGGAAGGTTCAAAAAGGTCCCCAAATCAAAGAGGACACCCCATAAAATTTTGAATATTTGCCATATTTTCTACAATTTTTATTGCAAAATCTTTTGGAATGAATTTTTAAACTAATTTTGAATAACTTAATCAATTTAAGTCAAAAAATTAGGTTTCTAAATTTTGAAAAATTTTGGAAATTTTTGTAAGGGGGTAGCATGCATTTTTTTTGAAAAACAATCTATTACTCCAAATCAATAAAATTTAAATGCAAAATCAATCTACAATTTATGCCAATAACAAAATGACATACCCGAGCCAAATCGGATGATTATTGGCAAAGCTATGCAAATTGGAAGGCTCAAAAAGGTCCCCAAAGCAAAGAGGACACCCCATTAAAATTTGGAATATTTTTCATATTTTCTACAATTTTTATTGCAAACTCTTTTGGAATGAATTTTTAAACTAATTTTGAATAACTTAATCAATTTAAGTCAAAAAATTAAGTTTCTAAATTTTAGAAAATTTTTGAAAATTTTTTAAGGGGGTAGCATGGATTTTTAAAAAAAAAAATCAATTTCTCAAAATGAATAAAATTTAAATGCAGCAAAAATCTACAATTTATACCAATAACAAATTGTCATACCAAACGAAAATCGCTTGTTTCTCGACAAAGTTATGCGCTGTAGACGTTAGGGTGGTTCAGAAAAAAAACAAACAAATAAAATGCAATTTCAATTAATATAAAACTTGTGTAAATCGAGGCGAGCAATCTGCGCTGCGTAACTCACAGCATATGTAGGCCTACAGGCTGTGCATGTGTGTGCGTGTGTATCTGCATCTGACAGATACAAGCGCAGACAGACACAGATACAGATGCACAGATAGCGAGGCAGCACAAACAAACTAATTAAAAACATTTCAACTGAACTGAATTTCGGACGCTGTGGCCAATTATAATGCTGGCATTATTCAATTCGAAAATGCGTCCAATTAAATTGAAGCCACAACAAGGCAAACAAATCGAAATGGACAAATAACAAACAAGCGAGAAAAATGCTGCTGCCTCTAATCAAAGTGAGATTATTGCTTTAACCGATTGCGAATTATTAGCGCATTGCTGCGATTTCCACACTTCCATACACAGACACACCTTGCTGAAGAAATTAACAATCAAATTGTTGCAATAAATTGATTAACACTTCAATAAATGCGCTGTAAGAGACACAGAGAGTGAGAGAGAGGTAGGTAATGTGCGAGGGTTGACTCTCAAGTTTCTGCTTACTTATGGCAAAAGTTTTTGCTGCACTTACAAAACTTATGCAAAGACTACTTGCTATCTACTCAACTGTACTCGATCTGAAAACCATTTAAACTCGTAAACTCAGCTCTCTTTCTCTCTCTCCCCCAGCAGGCAATAAATCTGGCCTAAACTGCTCAGCCTGCCTCCTTGTACGTTCCCAAAAAAAACTTTGTCTGGCAGTGGCTTCTTTGGCTTAGCAAATTGGCTGACAGCCAGACCCAAAAAATAAGAAAGAAAGAAATAAAGACACAGTGTGGGCTTGCAGCGCCACCTGTCGGCTGTCTGAGCGAACGTCTGTGCAAGATAAAGCAAAATTCTTCTTCGTCTTCTTCTTCTGCTCTGCAAGTTGACAAGTTTTATCAAATCTTTTGACAGTTTCGCTGCAAATGACACGTTTCAGGTTTCCCTTTGATTTTGAAAGTATTTTAATAAAGTTTTTATAAGCTTTTTAGCAAAAACCCCAACTTTATTTAAAATGTCTCAATTCATTGGCAAGCCAATTGCAAATTGTTCATGAAGTTAGCCACGTGCTACACATTAGAGAATCACATGACATCATCATCGAGCATTCAGTCAGCTGAAGCTGTAGCTGAGACTGAGACGCGCGATTGACTCGCCTCATCAACGTGAAATTTGCATACTCGATAAGTACTCACTGTGAATATTCAAATCACAGATGAATACACAATGCCCACTCAAACAGACAAACTGAGAGGCAGGCCAAAGTTGGGCATGCTTAAAAGCTCTTTTAGAAGTTTTAGCGTGCAGATTAAAAGTTTGCCTAAATTTAATTTGCAATAAACTTGACTTAAAGCTTAACTTGAGGTTTAATTTCAAATAAATCTCAAAATTTATTAGACAAACACTTTGACAAGCTTGGCTTCAATTGGCAAAGGGACAATCTAAAAGCTTTTTAGAGCTTTTAACATGAAGATTAAATTTAATGTGCAGTTAAATTGACCTAAAGACTAACTTGCAGTTTAATTTGCCATAAATCTCACAATTTACTAGTTTGACCACAATTAACACACGTCAAATATTTAACCTGCAGTTCTTTCAGAGCTTTTAGCGTGCAGATTAAAAGTTTGCCTAAATTTAATTTGCAATAAACTTGACCTAAAGCTTAACTTGAGGTTTAATTTCAAATAAATCTCAAAATTTATGAGGCAAACACTTTGACAAGCTTGGCTTCAATTGGCAAAGAGACAATCTAAAAGCTTTTTAGAGCTTTTAACATGAAGATTAAATTTAATGTGTAGTTAAATTGACCTAACTTGCAGTTTAATTTGCCATAAATCTCACAATTTACTTGACATACACTTTGCCTAGTTTGACCGCACGTCAAATATTTAACCTGCAGTTAAATGAACTGCCAAAAATTTGACAGCCTGTTAAGAGTTAATTGTTGTAGACTTTCTAATTTTCCCCATAAATACTTTCTCACCTTTCGAACTTGCACTTTGACTTGCCCGGCACGTCTTTTCTCCCAGTGTAGCTTGACTGGGTGCGGTTTTCTGATCGATCTTTGTATGATTTGTAGCTTCAGTGTGACATGTTTATTGGCATAGTTAGAGGCACACACAGAGAATGAAGGTGTCCGCTGTGTGGGTCATTAGGGACAGCGTATCGCATTAATCACAGGCAGCGATCGTACAAACGATCGATCGAACCATTCGTAGTGGGGTCATCTCATTATGGCTCCACGTTTTGTTAGAGATTTTTTTCAACCTATATTGCCGCTGGCCAAAAAGCATTTAAGCGCTTTCCAAGCAGCTTGTTAATTGAAGTTTTAACTTCATTTTAAGTTGGCCCCGGGGCAACGCAAAGTGCACACGACTTTGACTTGAGAGAGAAACGAAACTACAAAACGAACTTGGCTAATAATAATCATTAAGTACACTTGATGCAGCATTTCCTGAGAGCCAAATAGTTACTTTTAGCCATTGATATGCATGTTAAGTGAACGTTCATTGAGTTAACTTTTACTTTCGCAGCTTGGCAACCCTGTTTGCTTTATCAATGCGTAGCTCGACTCACGTTTTATGCAAACATTTCTTATCTACAGATAGAGAGACCTTTTGGTTATATGGCTATCGATGACTAAGTACTTTATTCGTTTTGCCTCAAAAGATTATACAGAGCTGTAGCCATTATCGTCTCCCCCTAAAGCCCCAAGACAAAGCCAAGTCGCAAATTCAGTTTTTACCCAACCTCAAATCACACAATTATTTTCGAATCGTGACTGCAAATGAATTATACAACTTGTCGTTTAAGTAAACGATGAGAACAATGAAGAAGACGATGATAATACAAAACATCATCATCATCGTCTATGCAGTAAAGCTTGAAGCTCAGCTTGAGCCAAGCTGAGTCTCATTAGCACCTTGATGCGACGCCCACAAGATTCTCACAGTAAATTGTTGTAAACAAATGGCAAATGTAAACAACAAGTTGCGTAAGAAGCCAACACGCAGGGGAATTATGACACAGACAGACAGGCAGAGAGAGAGGGAGAGAGAGAGCGAGAAAGGGGAGAGAGACGCCACGAAAATAGCCAAGTTAATCGACAAACACTCGACGCCAATTTATTGATTAATACCTTTCGATTAGCGAGCCATAGAAATATTGACTGATTGAATAGACGCAGCTGTAGGCTGAGAGGGGAAGAAGAGGCAGAGGCAAAAGGGGGAAAAGGGGTGTAGCTGCGGCAAATGCGGCCAAAATTGTTTTCAACGTTGGCTGTCAAGTTCGTTCGACAAAGGCAAAGCCTTGAGTGGGTCTAGGTAGCTGAAGTGGGAGGTGGGTAAAGACTGCGAGATACCCTGTGGCAAGAGGGAATATATATAGATGTTGGAGTGTGCATGAAGTCTGCTAGATACCCTGTAGAAAGAAGACTGCCAGTTTTTAAATTGCTAACTTAACAAACATCTTAGCTTTGCAGTATATAGCAATAAATTAAAAAATTTTGGAATCAATTAAAGAAAAATTTAAAATTCTTAGAATAAATTAATTAAAAAATTTTTAAAAATTTACTTGATTAACTTTGAAGCCTTACGAACCGATAACACCTCCTACCAAGCTCCCTTTTACAGGGTAGCACGCTGAAATTAAATGCGTGGCGCCAGCCGCTGATACGTTGTCAAATTGCTAAAGAGTTAGCCAAGCCAAAGCCTTGTGCTCTCCCTCTCTCTCTCTCTCGTCCTTCCCTACTTGTTTTGCTGTTATAAATAGCCCTGCCCCGCCCACAGATTAAGCTGTGGCCAGCCAGCCTCAAAAGAGTCTACTATGCCAGAGTTCATTTCCAGCCTAGAGCATCTTCCGTTTAGCTTGTTGCCTGTTTTAAATTCAAACTTCTCTTATTGTTGTTGTTCTCATTGTTATTGTTATTGCACATTCCATAAATTGTTTTTGCCACATTTCTTCTTTGCCTCTTTCTACATTTATTGCTACCGTATTTTTACGGCCTTAATAGAAGAAGCCAAGTGGGAAGCCGACAGCAAAATTGGCGTGCAAATTGAAAGAGGCGAAGGCAACTCGTTTCTACTCTCTCCCCTCTCTCTCTCTCTCTTCTCTCTTCCCTCTCTCAACTCAAGCAAACTGCAAATGGGGCTGACATTGAATTACACTTTGTAGCTGTTTTTTTTTCGCTATCGATAGGCTTGAAAACTTATCGATTTCACAGTTGGCCACAAAAGCCTTTTGAAGTTTTTTTGATGAGCTGTGCAGGGGGTAAGGGAGAAGCAAATCAAACGTTTGATGATTGCAATTGAAATGGAATTGAAAAAACGGCAAAGGCAGCAGACAGACAGAGAGGAAGAGAGAGAGAGAGGGAGACGCACTCACAGTTTGAGTTATGTTTTTTTGTAGACAATTTTCCTTGTTTTACTTTTCGTTTTCGTTGCAAAAAAATAATTGCCAGATGTGAAATTGTTTTCTATTGATATAGAAAATGAGAGAAATAACTTGAAGGCCCCCTTGCAAACAGCCACCCCTTCCCCCTTTTCCCCTCCTGCTGCGCTGTCTGAGCGGAAATTAGAACAATTGATTTTCTGTTGTGGGGCTGGGACAGAATGAATCCCAAAGCAATAAAACTGAGCGGAAGCTATAAAACTAGAGAGATGGGAAAGATGCAAAAAAGAAAAGAGAGAGAAAAAGTATGAGCAGATTAAGATAAGTGAGCTTGCACAAAAGGATACAAGAGATACAATAGCTGGCAGATACTTTCAGAGACTTCATTAAGCACTTAAGATACGCAAGTCTAGTGTAGACTGGCCTAAGCTGTATGGGGCTATACTGACTGTGCTATAAATCTAGTAAATTTATAACATTTCGAGCTGACATCCCTTCAAACCACAAGCTGTCTGTGCCTGCCAAAATCAATACGAATCGTTTGGCAAAAGTTCGTCTCGTATCTCGTTTTCAGCTGCAACTGCGCGGCAATTGCGCAAATTATTGTAAAAAATGCGCGGAATGCGGTTAACAAAAGCAGCAGCAACAACAACAATAACAACTACAACAACAACTACAACAATCGCCCGTGAAATCGGAGACAATCGGCGGCGCAGGAAAATGATTCATCGGCCACGCTTTGACATACTGAATTAATTATCCAAGACAACGAAATACGCGACACACGCAGCTCTCCCTCTCCCTGTCTCTCTCTCTTTCTGTCTGTCTCTCTCACACCCTTGACACGTGCTCTCTCACTTGAACTTGAAATGCTAGCATTTTAATTGCAAACATATTTAAATGCCAATAAAAAGAGGCCACAAAGAGAAACAATGAAAGCAAAGCAAAGCAAAGCAAAGCAAAGACGACGCCAAGTTCTGACAAGTTGGGCCAAGTTCAGAGAGAGAGAGTGCCTAAAAATAGACACGGGGCGTCAATGGGTTTATTTATGTTTGCTTGTTTGTTTCGTTGTTTGTTTATTGTGGTCGGTTTTTGCGGCTTTCTGTTGAACTAAGGGCGAAAGTGCTTAGGAATTTTAATGATTCTGACGAGAGGTAAAGGATTTTTAAAGCGAAGAAGAGAGCAAGAGAGGAGAATGTTGCGATAGTTGTGCAGAACTATCGATAACTTTGAAAAATAGTCGATATTTATATAGTGTACAGCAGATTTCTATAATATACTAGATACGAAAGTAAGTAGAGCTGACGATAGTTGTGCCTTACTATCGATAGACTTACAGAGTTGTAATAAAAGCCTCGCAGAGAGCTGAGAACTTACGATAGTTGTACGCTACTATCGAATAATCTACAGAGTAGTTAAAAAGAGCTTGAAAAGAACAAAGAAAGCAGTTATGTACGATAAAGATAACATTTATCGATAGATTTGCTATACTATCGATAACTATGCTGATTTCTTTCACACACTACATACGATTTAAAACGAGTTAACGATAGTTCCACCCTACTATCGATAAATCCACAGCTCTAACTTAATCGTACTCAATACACATTGTTAATAAACAATCTACGCCAATCTCTTTTATAAACTACACATGACTTTCGCACAATCTGTCATTCTTTCTTCACTCACTCGTCTGCATGGACTACACTCTCTCTCTCTCTCTCTCTCTATCTCTCCTCTCGTGGCAGCTCCAATTTCTTGATGAGTTTGATTGATGACTGCGATTATAAGTCAGACAGTTGCTCGCTCGCAGAGCAGGCACAGCTGAGGGGGGAGAGGAGGGATTCGAGTTCATCTCTGTGAAATGCTACACACACACGCGAGACTCGGTCTCCGGTGAAGGTCGACGCTGAAGATGGATGGAACATGAGGCGTATACGAAACAAATCGGATATGCAAATGATTTGTTGAAAGGAGACTTTGATGAGGAGAAGCGCGCAATCTCAAGATGAATATCTCGAATTAACGGCAATAAAAAGTTGCTATAAAAGCCATTGAAATGTGCAACGTTTTGCAATCCAAGTTTGTCTGACAACTTGACACCTACCCCAGCTTAACTATTGAGCTGCACCTGCAGCAGCAGCAGCGACAGCAGCTGCTAGTTGCACCCACCACAAGTAAGCTGGGGGCATGCCACACCCCATCGCCTACACATCACATTGTTTGCTGTAGACAAGAGATAAAACGTTGACAACTTTGCTGCTTGCCAAATCCGGCAACCCATATCGCACCTGCCCCTTCCCCCTTCCCCTACACCCCCTACTCCTCCCCCCTTTCAACACATTCAAGTGCAGTGAACCATTTTGGGGCACGTCGCATGGGCAACACAAAAGACACACACAGAAAACATTTCCGTTCTGCGGCAGATGTGTAAAAACAAATAAAAACTTCTCAACGGGCAATCGAAAAAGTTCAGAGAGCGAAAGAATGTCCAGCTACAACAACAACAACAACAAATTGAAATAATTTGTTAAAGTTATTTCATTTCATTTCATTTCATTTCACTTTGTGTTGTATTCGCAGTGCAACCAATCGAAGCGATTAATGTGGAAACTGAAATGGAAATGAAGCTGGAAATAGATGGAAATGGCTATTGAAATGAAAGCACTTATCTAGCCGGGGGAGGGGATGGAGAGGAAGGGGCTTGGGTTTTTTCGAAATCATTGTGAGCACACTCCGAATCGATAAAATAGATACAAGTGCATTTGTTTTGTCTATGTGAAGAGCTTCCATTTCAACTCGATTCTCTATGAAGAGTTCTCAATAATGAGTCTGTATTGTGATTAGCGACAGAAACAGATGTTTGGGTAGCTTAAATTTCAATGTATCAATCGATTGTCTATCGATAACAAGGTAAATGACACACTATTATAGTAAGTTTATAGCACAAAGAGCCGCATTTATATGTCAAGAAACCTGTCAACAAAACTTGCAAATTAGATGTAACTTTATAGATAAACTGAGCCAACTAATCAACTGCCTATCGATAAAATATCGACGCATAACTTTGTTTTATAGCTTAGAAGTATAGCTCACTCTATAGAGAGACTTGTCTCAATTATTTCCAGAGGCAACATCATTTGATCGACTGCCTATCGATAAGTTATCGACACATAACTTTGTTTTATAGCATAGAAAAGCTTTCTCAAGACTTTAAATCGAAAACGAAGTATAGCTTGTTCTATAGAGAGACTTGGCTCAAAGCGCAATTACTTCCAGAGGCAACATCAGTTTATCGATTGCCTATCGATAAATTATCAACAGAGCTAGCCTTCTCAGACTTCATAGTACGATATACTGCGTAGTCTACGCTACAAAGCATATTGATTTCTGTACAGCTTACACTCTATAGAGAGCCTGATCCCCGAGCCTGAATGTGTCTGGAGGCAACCCAAACGATTTGCAGCTCCAGTTGCATGTCGAATTTGCGTCCACTTAGATTCCCGTACATACACTTAGCACTATCATGGTCTACAAGTTTCCCCTCTCTCGACTTACCCCCATTCGCATTGATTGCCTGCTGCTCCTTGTTGGCATTGCCCGCATTGCTGTGCAGTATGTCGGACAGGGAAAGCGATGAGGCAATCAGTTGACGCTTCTCTTCGAAGTTTAAGAAATCCATTGAATTGCTACGTTGTGGCGTAACGGTAATTGTTACGGATTTCTGCATTTTGGCCACAACGCAAAGTTGCTGCTCCAACTCAGCGGCTGCGGCGGCGGCGGCGGCATTTGGTGAATCCGGCGGCGACAACGAAACCGGATGATGATCAATACCATCCGTGAGATCCGGCGGCGGCAGCGACAGTTGCTGCTGTTGCTGATAGGCCAAGACATGTTGCTGCTGCTGCTGCTGCTGTTGTTGCTGTGCGAAGTAGGCAAACGCTGCGGGTTGCTGCGCTGTGGCAGCGCTATACGAGGGTGGACCCAGTGGGCCACCGGAGTGTGCCACTCTAGAAGCTGCAGCTGGCGAGAGTTGATAGCCCTGCTGCGTGGCCTGTGCATCGGTTTGATCGTGTCCATTGATGGCAGCAACCAGTGTGGCCAGATTATTGCGACTTGTATTGCTGTTGGCATTGTGCGATGCGTATTTGGAGCCAGCTCCGCCTCCTACTCCGCCTGCGCCTCCACCGCCTCCGTTGCCCAGTTGCAACTGTTGCTGGGCCTGGAATTTATGCTGCTGCTGCAGCTGTGCCAGCAACTGTTGCTGCTGCTGTTGATAGGCCATGTTGCTGCCGCTGCCGCTGCCGCTGTTCGATTGTTGCTGTTCCCGCTGATTCGCTTGCAACTTGTTGCTGCGCAACGACATATCCAATTAGTATGGCCAAATCCTGTGGGGAATCTGCTCACAACTATTCAGCTGACATGTTGAACTGTTGTTTGCACAGTTGTTGTTGTTGTTGTTGCAAGTTTTTTTTAATGAACTGACAACACGCAAGTTGGCGTGGCGTGGGTTGCTCGTTGAGTTTGTCACAGTTTTTTTTTGTTATGTTTTTATTATGTTTCACTTTCTTGGCTCGCTTTTTATGTTTTCACTTTTTGGTTAATTACTGCAATTAGGCAATTAAAACACACGCTTAAAACAACAATAACAACAACAAGAAGAACACAAGACTTGACACCCTTGCAGAGCTTAGCGTGTTTTCTATCGGCAAAAAACACATGAAATTTGTTGTTGTTTTTTCTTTCTGTTTGACTAATTTCCCAAAGGCAGAAGAGCAAGAGAGAGAGAGAGCGAGGAAGAGCGGAAGAGCGAGAGGGAGGGGCGACAACTGATGTCAAGTGTCATTCAACAAAATGCTTTCGGTTATATAAAAAACGCAGACAAGCCGCAAAACAACATGCAACATGAGGCACTTGTCAAGCAACGACAGCAACGACACGATGAGGTTGCAGTTGCAAATGAAAATGAAAATTGAGCTGAAGCTGCAGTTGCAGTTGGGGATGGAGTTGGAGTTGCAGAGCTGCAAATGGCAAGCAGCTGCAGCTGTGCCCCGCGGGCCACTTGAGGCACAACAAAAGCGAAACGAAACGCAACAAAATTTCATGCACAAACTGCGACAATGGCAATGAAATCTGCACAGCAAAGGAAGTCGAAGAGAAAGGGAATGGGAGGGGCACTTGAAGAGAGAAAGAAAGTGGGTAGAAAGAGAGAAAGAGAGAGAGAGAGACAGGAGGAGACTTTTTTAAATTAACTTCATAATTGAAAGACGAAAGCAGAAAAGCATAAGAGGGAAGGGAAGCCTGTTCAAAGTATCCTCAAGTGGCTTAGACGAAATTGCTATAAAGTATTTTGCAATTATAGCATGTGCTATAAAGTCTTAGATCTTATGAACTGCAGATTCTTAGTTTAAAGAGCAACAAGAAGTGAGAAGGAGAGTAGACAGGCCTCTCTCAAGTATTCTCAAGCTAATAAGCTAAAGTTGCTATAAAGAATGATGAAAATGTAGCATATATAGAAGCTATATAATCTTATTCAAGATTCTTAGAAACATAGGACTTTATATTCAAAACAAGAACCAAAAGATTTAAGGTCCTTGAGAGGTTAAGTCAAACGAAAGAGTGTAGAGAAGCATCTTCAAAGTTTTTTTAAGCTTATAAGCTAAAGTTGCTATAAAGAATGATACAAGCGTAGTATATATGAATTATAGAATCTCTGTCAGGTATAAGAGATATAGAAGATGGTAGATTCGAAACAAGCAAGTTAAGATTTTGAACCAGAGGAAAGCATTTAGTAAGAAAGAGAGTAGAGAGGCCTCTGTAATCTTCTATAATTATAATAAACCGAAGTTGCTATAAAGAATGATATATAAACAGCATAATCTATTATAGAACAACTTTAAACAGAACACTCTAAACACAAAACAAGCAGAATTGTTAGAAAGGAAGAAAGAAAAGGCCTCTTTAAAGAGACTACAAGTTAATCAACCCAATTTGCTATAAAGAATCTGCCACAAATCGCATAAGCTACCTAAACTCTTTAAGCAAACACTCAAATCTCGAAAAAGACGCAGATTTCCTAAGTGATTTAAATGCTCAACACTTGAGAAAATGCAAATTGCTAAACGATGTGTGAAATGCATTGAAATAGACACTTTCCCGAGGAAGGAGGGGGAAGGGGAAGGCAAAGTTGAAGACTTACAGCAAGACGTACCGATTTGGTTTCAGTACGTTTACCTTTTATGCGTTATATGCGAGCACATTCCGCAGCTAAGTCAATTGAAATCGCTTTTATTCAAGCTACTTCCATCTCCCTCTTCCTCTCTCTCTCTCTCTCGCTCTTTTAGGGGCCACAGGGCAATCCTGCTGCAGTGGCAAAACCAGTTGCTGCCGCTCCTTGGCCGCCAGGCCAGACAAATCTTATTAGAATACACCAAGAGAGGGAGAGGAAGAAAGAGAGAGAGAGGACTGCGAGAGGGAGAGGCTAAAGAACTGGATAGCAGGTCAGGTAGATTTCAGACAGGTAAACGAAAATAACGTGCAAGAGGATGTGCCTGATGACAGGATACACAAAGCAGACGGAGACGGGCAGACAGATTAAGAGCAAGATAGACAGCTATCTCTTACTCCCTCTCACTCAGACGAAAAAAGGGCTCCGCCAGACGTATTTCAAATTCAATCTGCGTAACGCTTCGCCTCGCTGTGGCTGCTACATGTGGCACGACGCACGTTTAAAGCGCTTTAAGAGCAGCAAAACACGTTAAGATCCACACAACTTCCACTTGCGGCCCAGCCCCCCAAAATGCAGAGCAATCTTGGCTCTAACTGTAAGCGTGTTTCAGGCCTCTCCTCCTCCTCCTCCTGTTCTGCCGCTTCTGTTTACTGTTAGCATGTTCCAGTGCGCTGAGTTTTTGGTGCTCGTTAGTTTGGGGCTATTTGGCTTTGGGATTTGGCCGAGAATTGGCAAGAAATGTGGAACACATTGGCGCGGCGGCAGAGTGACAGCAAGAGCGAAAGAGAGAGAGAGAGAAAAGCAGAATGAGAATAAGCAGCAACAGCAGCAGCAGGCGGCGTACAATAGGCAAAGCTAGCTACGCGTAAAGCTGCAGAAGTAGAAGAGGGAGGAGAGAAGGAGAGAAGGAGGAAGGGGGAACGGGGGCAGTCGCAATTACAATTTGAAGCGTTTTATGGCAGAGAAAATGCTGCAACATTTACTTTAACGAGTGTCCATTGAGGCAGACACTTGAAGCCAGCGAGGAGCAGCAGCAGCACGAGAGAGAGAAAGAGAGAGAGAGAGAGGGAGGCATATAAATAATGCGAGTGGTCAGTTGCTGAAAGGGTAGTAGCTGGTGATATACCCTGTAAGTCACTTAATAGTTGCTAAAGCAAACAATGAAACGCAAGAAAGATCTGTCAGCATTAAATTTTTTATGGCACTGCTATAAAGTGCTATAAAACATTATAGCTAAAGCATTTCTAAAGTAAAAAGAAAGGAGATATTCTCTGAAAATAATATAGAAATAAAGAGATATTCGATATATTAAACGCAGCTCTAACAATTGTTTGTTACTTTGCTATAAAGTGCTATAAAAATGTATAATTAAAATCCTAGAGCAACTGGAGTAGAGTTTACGCTAAGAAATTGAAAGTAAATTTACTTATTAAGCTCAGCTGTCAATTTATATTGGCTTGCTATAAACTGCTATAAAAAATTATAGCTATTGTAGTCTTTAAGCATATATAGAGGTATATACGCAAAGAAAAGCCTTACAACCAAAAAAAGGAATACATTTTATGGTATAAAGGCACTTGCTATAAACTGCTATAAAAAATTATAGCTATTGTAATCTTTAAGCATATATAGAGGTATATACTCAAAGAAAAGCTTTACAGGCAGGTTTTAAAGGCACTTGCTATAAACTGCTATAAAAAATTATAGCTACACTTGCTATAACTAAATAAACCGCAAAGTTTTCTGCGCATTTCTCGCCTTGCAGTCAGTATAGACCTGCCCCAACTCTTAATTACAGGGTATACCCAGCAGAGAAACGATTAAATTAGCAAGTGCGTTTATATTCATCATTCTGCGGCGGTAGGGGGCGCTGCTGTTGCCACTGCTGCCTCACTGTGGCTGCCGCTGCCCCTGCCACTGCCTCTCTGTTCGGCCTGGTGGCATATGTGCAATATGTATGGAAATGGAATTGTACGGCAAAAACGATGACGCTGGCAACTTGTAACTTGCAACATCAGCGCGTTGCATATTAAATATGGAGGAAAAAAAAGGCTTGAAGCTTGTGTGTGAAAAGCAAATACAACAACAGCGGCAGCCAGCATGCCGCAGGCAGTGGGTTGCAGCGGCAACAGCAACAACAACAACAACAATGGACCTACTGCGGTTCGCTGTGCCTCTATCCCAGCCCCACCTCTCGCTCTCTCTTTCTGCCGCTGTGGCAGGTTCACTGAACTTTTACAGTTCAGTAGTTTAGCGATTTTTTTTTTGTGTGGCACTGTGGCAACGCCGCAGCTCAGGCAGCGGGTGGAGCACACTGAAAGCTTTTTGGGAAAGCCGAAAAAACAACAAAAACAACAACAACAACAAACGACAAAAAACAATGGTGTGCAAAAAGATCAGCGGCTGTGAGGCTCGCAAACAAAAAGAGGAAAGCGCGCTGAGAAAGAAGGCAAAAAACATGCGGAGACAAATGAGAGGAAGTCGGAGGAGGAGCAGCAGCAGGAGGAGAGCGCAGGCAGATTGACTAATGCGATTTGAAGGCAGCAATCAATGCACACTGAGAGAGATTCATGAGTTGTTTGCGTTTTTGTTGTTGTCGGGGTTGTTGTTGTAGCTTGTGTTGTTGTTGTTGTTGCTGTTGCTGTACAGCGCACATAACGTATTTGAGTTTTATGAGTCGTCGCTGGCGCCTCCAGCGCCAAAACCCAATCAAATCCAATTAAGAGCAAAAAGCGCAAAAGCTGCACGAGGAAGGAGAGAGAAAGAGAGAGAGGCAGGCAGGGAGAGAAAGAGCGAGCAAGAACAAGCGAGTTGGGGGTGGGGGGACAGCAACATGCTGCAGCTTTGTTCCATTACTCGCGCACGTTTTGTGCCATATGTAAAGTCGGCAGCAACGGCAACAAGCAACTTGCAGCACACGCGACTTGAGGGAAAAAAAAAAAACAACAAAAAGAGAAACAGAAACAGAAGCAGCAGCAAAAGCAAACAACAAAGGCAAAAGTAGCCGCTGCCGCCGTAGCTAAACTCAGCAGTCGCAAAAACAACAGCAGCAACAACAAAGAGTCACACGAGTAACAGCAGCTACAGCAGCAACAACAAAGAGTCACACGAGTAACAGTAACAGGCGCAGCGGCAGAGCAGCAACGGCAGCAGTAGAAGTCAAAGCAGCGCAGCAACAGCAGCAGCAGCACTGGTAGCAGTCGTCGCAGCTGGCAGCGCAGTCAACGGCCAGCGACCGAATTGCTCTCTGACCAGCTGCTGTCGCCGTAGCGGCCTCTTGCTGCACAGTGGTGCAGAGCTGATTAGCTGCTTAGTTAGAAATTTGAAAATTTCTAAATTTTAAGAGTGACCTCATGCGCACTATGAACTTTCCAATGTACACTAAACAAAGTCAGACTTAATTATATTAAGAGCTTAGGCACTCTAAGGCTTCAAAACAAACACAGACAGTCGGCTGTCGCGTAATTATCCTTGTAACAAAGTTCAATCACCCAAGGCCCACTGTGCCACTGGGTTACTAAGCGACACACACACATGTAATTGCAAGTCTGTGTGTCAGTGTGTGCGTGTGTGCGGGGTTGCTGCTAATGGAACACAATTCACAGGGCTGCTGCAAATGAAGGCATTGCTGCCGCTGCTGCTGCTGCTGCTGTCTCCTTCTTTGTCCACATGCAAGCAACAACAACAACAACAACAGACAGCAAAAACCATTGAGAATGCCAGACATACAATTGCGTCGCAGTCGCAGCCGCAGTTGACGTCGCCGTCGTCGTCGTCGTCGTCATCAACATCGTCTACTTTGGTGTCAAAGTCCAAAGCTGCAGAACTTTTCAGCCGAGAGAGCGGGAGAGGGAGGCAGAGAGAGAGAGAGTATGGGAGAGAGCGAAGTGCGGGCGACAAAGCGTCGCAGTTAGTGCGCGTTGAGAAATTCGCATAAATTTAAATTTACGCGCAAACGGCGCCCACAAAATAACAGAGAACAACAACAACAGCAGCGAGAAGTAGAAGAGAGGGAATAGCGGCAGCAGCAGCAGCAGTTGCTGCCCTCAGCCACTGCCCTCTGCCGCTGCCACTGCTATTGGGAGCTGTAAATGCGTTTTATGGGGGTTGCTGGGGATGCTGCGGCACAAACTTGGTGGTTGTGTGTGCGCTATGTGTGAGGAGAGGAGGAGGGGGAAGTAGAATGAAAAAGCACAGTAGAAAGTAGTAAAAATCGCAGCAGACAGTCAAGTGTCTGGCCAGAGAGAGAGCAAGAGAGAGACAGTATAAGAATCCCTCAATGCATGCTGCATCTCGCTCGCACACGCAGTGCCCTTTTATGAATTTCAATTACAGCAAATAGAAGGAAGCAAACAACAATAGCAAAGAAAACAACAACAACAACAACTTTGTCTAGACGCACAAGTAGATAAAAAAAAATAAAACAAAATATTCTCCCACAAGAAGAAGAAATTACATGAAAATATGTAAAGGAAATTTGTGGAAAATGGGGAAAAATGAAAATGGATGTTGCAATTCCGTACGTCAGAGCCAAAGGCATTCCGCTGATAAGGAAGCAAAAGACGAAGAAGAGGGAAAGAGAGGGAGGGGAGAGCTATTGCAGCATAACAATTTAACGGGCGTGTTGCGGATAAGATAAGCACGCCGGAATACAGTGGGCAATAAGCGATGGCATGTTAAAATTCAATTTACAAATACGGAAAACTGTAGCCAAAGGTAGAGGCTGAAAAAATTAACTAAAATAACAGGGTATAACGAGCGAAAGGGGAGTCGCAAAAGGTTCGTTGTCTGTCTTAATGAATGTTGATTTTATTTTTGATTATAATAAACATTTTATTATGTTGCTATTTATGTTTTTTTTTTTTCACTTCTTTTCTTTTTTTGTTATTGATTTCACTTTTTTTCATAAATATTTGATGCCTTTTTTATACAAATTGCGTCGGCATCGACGCAGCTGCTGAATACAATCGCATGTGCCGCTCTTGTAGTTGTTGTTGTTGTTTGTGTATAACAGAAATAGAAAGAAAAAAACTGAAATTCACACTGCGCTGCCTGCTGTCTCTGCCGCTGCTGCCGCCGCTGTCTCTGGCACCTGTACAACGCTGCGAACGTCAACGCTGACGTTAAGCAGCTGCTGCTGTTGCTGCTGCTGCTTTTGTTGTCTATTTTTTTCTCTTCTCTATATTCTGTTTTGTTTTGTTCATTGAAAGTTTAATTCACACCTGCAGTTTGCATAAGCTGCACAGCAATTTGTATAAATTTATTGGAATTTTATGAAAGAGAGAAATACAGAAATTTCAAATCGTATGCAGCGCAATGCGAGTTCACACACGAAATAGCAGCAGCAGCGGCAGTGGCAGAGGCACCAGAATGCGACTGCGTCGCAACGTCGACGTCGGCTTGAGAAGTTGTAAAACCGGATTTTCTTTTTGGGCGCTCTTGTCGCTTTGTAGTTGTTGCCTTTTGCACTTTATATTCGATTCATATTGAAATGAAAAACCAATTTTCGATTGGTTACACGAGCTGTTGGGTTAGTTCTCTTTTTTGATTTCGTCTCATTCTTTGCTTCCCCTCTGCTTCCTCTGCTTCTTCTTATTTTCGTTCACATTCCATAGAACGCGCTCTGCACATTTGTTTACCCGCCGTTGCGGCGTCGCTCTGCTTCCTCTTGCTCTCTCGCACACACACACACACACGCGTATTTCTCACTTACACTATGCCTGCAGCTGGCGATAATAATTTTCGCAAGTATTTGCGTGTTTGCTTTGTAGCTTTGCTTATTTATGATTTACTAATAATTTATTAATGCACAAATACAAACGCACACTGACACACATTAGCGGGACACCGCATATACCGCACTAATAACACAACGCAACGCACACACACACTAACGCGCGCGCTCTGCTCACGCACTGTCGCGCCGCTATAGAAACGTATAGACAACGCTGAAAATACAACTAAAAATATGTAACAATTACGCGCAGGCCATAAAGAAATTTCATCAGAGCAACTTAGTTAGTTAGTTAAATTAATTTTAACAACAAATTGCCGTCAAAAGCGTGTGTGTGTTTTTGTTGTACGAACCGCGGACCGCGTCCAACTCGTCCAACGGTTTTTTTTCGACTCACTTCGGAAACAATCGGCCGAGAGAGACGAACGACAACAGCAGAGATGCGCATATGGCAGGTATCTGTTAGCAGAGCACAGTGACTTAACACAGTCACAACTTAGCAATAGCAAGCCTATTAAAATATTTTTATATATATTTCAAATCATATATATTGTATTGTTGTATAGCTTAGATAATATATACCTCCATTAAAACGCAAAGTACTCAAGTTATTCGTCTTTATACTTGTCACTCTTGGTGAACAGTCACAGTCACTTCACAGTAACGCGCATCTCTAATGCGTTGCGTGCATGTGTGAGTGTTTATCAGACGCTTTGTTGCTGTTTTCAATGAAGACTCGCTGGCGCTCGCTCTCTGTTGTGTCTGTGTAATTCTGTTATGTTAACAGCGGCCTGCTCAGTGCATGTTAGAATACAAATGAGATAAACGAATCATATTTTATAGCTGCTTATCAATAGATATAATTGAAATAATTGATTCATATAAAATATGCTCTAGGTAATTATATAATTAATTTTTTTATATTTATTGCAATCAATAAAAATATTTCTATTTATCAGATTCAAAACTCGGCAAGGTGGCAACGCTAGCCGCATGCGAGAGCCAGAGAGCTTAATAGATATTTATAGCTTACTAGTTGACATTCGATTTACGTAAATAACACATGGCAACTATGGAATGACTAATACATTTTGCTAGAACATATTTCATAATTAAATTTTATGCATTTTTAATTTGAATAGCAAACGGCAGTTGTCGGTTTACATTAGCGCTCGCTGTTAATAACAGCTGAGAGCACTGCTAAAACGGCTGTCGGCCTGTAAACGATCTTCGCTCTCACTCGCTCGCACGACACAACAGAAATTCAAAACGAAGCGGAGACAATAAAGAAAACAAAATAGAAAGACAATTAATTGAAAAGAGACTTAATTAGCCGAAGGGAAATTATGAAAAAATTAAAACAGAAAAGAGGAAATTGTGTTTTGACTTCATTTCAGATTGTTTTCTAAATCCGAAGCGATTTAATTAACATAACTTTCGTTTATAACTTATTTATTGTTTTTCTTATGTGACATTAAAATGCGCTTTTTATTGGCATATTAATAATAATTGCCAATTTCGAGACGCACAGAACACAACGAAATGTTGAAATATATTCCACTTAAAATGCCGCCCCAGCCTTATCGATGCCCCACCAGAAAACTGTTCTCTGTATTTCCCAATCAAATGAAGCAATCAAAATTGTGGTTGTTGTTGTTGCTTTTGCTCCACTTCAAAAGTAATTTACCTTGTTTTCTACTGCACACACACACACACACACGCATATGAAATGTATTTCTACATAAACAAAAATCGTTTTGGCATTTTCCAAAAACTACACGGCAAGAATTCGAATTCCATTATGGACCGCCGCCGTCTATTTTTGGTCCCCACACACAAACATATATATTTATTTTTGTTTTTAGACTAATGTAAGTATATACTATATGTGTGTATAAGTGTGAGTCGAGTGCCTTATATAGTATACACATGTTTAGAGCGCAGGAAACGGAAGCGTCAACAGCAACGGCAGCAGGCGCCGCTAGTTCCAGCAAGTGGAATGTGGGAGGTGGAGGAGGCAGAGGGGGGACAGGGGTAGGGCAAGCCCAGGAATTGTTTGGCCCGCAAAATGCCGGCACATGCCAGAGCGCAGGCGCGCTGAGAGAGAGCGGGAGAGCGCCAAGCACAACAAAACAAAAACAGTTGCAGAGCCACTGCAGTTTTAACAGCGTCGCATAACAGTTTGATATAACTCGCTGCTTGTCGCATGCGATAAATGCACAGTGGCTCTCAAACTGCACACAGCAATTTGTGCATTTTTAATGCAAAAAGGGATTTGCATGAAATGTTTTGCTGTATTTAAATTAAATTGAAAACTTTTCACAACTTTGATTGGTATATTTTGATATGAATGATGCATGAGGTGTGTGACTGACTTGACTTTGACACGTGATTTATTATACCAAGAGTAGTTTGTAATTTAAGCTGGCAGAGTAAAATTTGTGAAAACTGCTTAATTTAGCTAGATATATTTTAAGGGGTTTTTTCTGTAGTAAAACATTATGGTTATTATTTATAAAATATTTTTTATTTTTTTTTTTATTTTATTTATTTATTTTATTCCAAAGTTATTAAGGTTCTTCATAAATTTGAGTTTTTATTATAATTTTTATTTTATTCAATCAAAAAGTTTCTTAATCTGCTTACTTCCAATTTCTCCAAATTTATTGATGGTTTATTGTATACGAAATATTTATACATAGATCTTATACTTCTCTCTCTCTCTCTCTCTCTCTCTCTCTATCTTGCTATATTAAAAATCTGCAATCAAAATTGTTTCAATTTACATTTTCCTGTGCTTTTTGAGGTTTTTGCCGTATTTCCTGCCATGAATTCCCCAAACGGATATTGCCAGCTCTTTCACTCAAATCCAACAGCTGCAGTTCCCCCCTTCCCCCTTCCACTCCCCCTCGTCCGCATACTTTGGCAATATTAACTACGACATCTCGACAAAGCGCGCTGTGCATCGTTCATTGCGCGGACACTGAAATATTTGCTGGCTACCAAATGACGCCCCCTGCTAAATGGGAAAGAGAGCTGCCAACTTAATTTATGTTGAATTTACGAGCGAAGACGCAATGCGAAATGCAAAATGTGCAGCAGAAGCAAATGAAGAGGCAGCTGTGATAAGACAAAGGAAACTGAAGGAGATACGAGGAGCCAAAGCAAGGCAAGGCAAGGCAAGCCAAGCTGCTTTAATTCAACAGTTTGACAAATTGAATGTTTCTTGACAGCCAAAGCAATGGGAGAAGAGAAAGAAAAAGATGGAAAAGTAGAAGTAGAAAAAGGGGAAGGTGAAGGGAAAGAAGAAGAGAGGCAGCAGAAGTTCGAGAAATTGCAACAATTGTAACAATGCAAAAGGCAAGTTAAATGCATAAATGGATGGCAAAAAAGAAAGGGAGAAATATCTAGGGGAACTTGGGTAGCTCTAGAATGGGGGACCTGAGATACTCTTGCTAATTATGGAAGGAACTTAGGTTGATAAAAAACTGTTAAGAAAGGGAGTTTTAAGATAATGGAAAAAGAATAAAATTTAACTTGATGAATGATGAACAAGAAGATATATGTTTCAATATATACTAATTATATTTCTGTTTGATGGAAAGAAGAAAGAAAGATAGGATTAGAATAAGAAAAGGTTTACTATTCCAACTTGAGACTTATCTCTTTTCTAGCACATATTGCTAAGCTTGAACAAGAAGATATATACATTAATTATAAGCTTTATCTTCTGCAATACCTTATATAAACTGTAACTGATAAGTCTTTGAAAATCTCTACTGCCGATTACTCACCCGATTTCGCCTTAAACTTGTCCCTAGATTATTTTGTTTAGCCTGAACAAGAAGATATATAATATATACCCTATATAACGCAATACTTGCTCTATCCGTGCAGTTTCTCAAGCAGTCTATATGTCTTCACTAGGCTATAAACTCCTTCAATTCCTCACACATTCCTTGCCCAAATTCCAATAGACTCCGTTAGGGTACAAGGACCCAAGGACAACTAGAACCCATTCAAGCAGACGTAGCAGCAGAAGAGCAGCAGAGCAGAAGCTGATGGAAGTGTTGCCCGGGCAACGCATCAACAATGCACAGCAATAATTGCTGCGATGAATTCCAGTGCGAATTAACATTGACCGGCGGAGATCCCCTCACCTCCTTCCCCTACCCCTAAAGCATTTGAATATTTTTGATTACTTCCGATTTTGGTGTTGGTGTCGATGTCGGGCGGAACCTTCGCACCGTCCTCCGCCCACCCGCAAGGTAAACAGAATAAAACGAACGACCGCCAGCTACGCCGTCAATTACGCATGCAACGCACGCCCCGAGACGCTCGTAAAGAGACCCGTCGATCCGGAGACCAAAGCAAAATTAAAAGACGCAACTGAGAAACGGCAACAACAACAACAACAACTGGGGAAAAAATACCAACAAAAATACGAAATACCAATCGAGCCAAACCGAATCCAGCGCAAACACACAAAACGTGCCATGGTCAGTTCTCAGTTCCCCCCTGCCCCCCTAGGGGTTCCCTGGATTGTCCGATTTGGAGCTTGACGTCTTGAAATTTTGCAGCTATAAAAGCCAAAGCTTTGAGGTCTGTAAATCATATCAGTTTGTCATTCACAAGCAGCAACAACCCCCCCAAAAAAAAAACAATCCAAGATGTTCAAGTTTGTAAGTAGCTGGAGAACAAAAAAACAACAAAAGAACTGGAACTAATTAATTCAATTAGCTTCCAAAAGGCATATTCCTTCGAAAGGAAAGCAAAAGTTTTTGTGCTAATCGAATCATTTTGAGTGCCGGAACTAGTTCATTGACAGAACTTTGTGAATTAATGAACAGACATTACTTCAATTAAGCTGCTTAGGCTGCTTAAGCTATTTGAACCAGTTCACAGTGTTACAAGAACAGAAAAAAGTGATTTATATGAAATTGAACTAGTTCTTTTGAATAAGAACAACTGAAATCAAAGTGGAACTACTTGTGTTTCAACAAAGTGCAAAGTAAACTGTTTAGAACAGTTAAAAATTAACTTAAGAAACGAACTAGTTCTTTTGAACTTGGAACTGGAACTAGTTCACTAGCACAACAGCTGTAAGAACAGTCATAAGCAGTCTAAACTGACTTCTAGCAAGGCAAAACAGTTCTATGTACCAAATCCTTGCGATTCTTTCCGTTTCTCTTCTCTTTCGTAAACGTTTCGCTGGCTGCGCTTGCCAAAAACACCTCATTATCCTTTTCTCTCTTAAAACTAAAGCCTTAAACAAAGCTTTCTTTCATTTTTCTGCCTTCTTTTATATTCTTGCCATCTTTCCTTTCTTTACCCCTTTCGTAAACGTTTTCACTGGCTGCTGTAAATACTTTTTATCCTTTGCTGCTCTCAGATTCTACTCCAGACAAGCTTTCTTCAAATTCTTTCTGCCTTTACTCTTTCCTCTTCTCTTCTTAAACGTTTCACCTATTAATCCTTTTCTTTCTTCTCTCTTTCAGTTCGCTCTCGTTCTCCTCGCCGTTGTCGCTCTGGCCGCCGCCAAGCCTCAATTCCTGACGACCTACAGCGCTGCCACGCCCTATGTAGCTGCCACGCCCTACGCAGCAACCTACACTAGCGGCGTCTATGCCTCCCCCTACACCGCAGCCTATACCAGCGGCGTTTATGCCTCTCCCTATGCCTACAGCGCCTATCCCTACAGCTCGGTCTACCTGAGGCGTTAAGCTGTTTAAATGAGACGCTAATTGGAGAGCTCACTGTACCTTGTTGATAACCGAAGCAAAGCAAAACCAAACTCAAACCGAAATGAATAAAACGAAATGAACAAAACGCAAAACCTGCAAAATATTTGCTGTCATTTGCGCTTTGAGCTGCGCTTTTAATGAACGCGCAACGTGCCACATGCAACTTGTTGACATGTTGCAAGGGGAGCGGAAGGCAGGGGCAAATTGCTCTGCAGCTCTTTAAAATATTTACGATCTGCAATCGTTGTTGTTGTTGTTGTGGCTGGGTTCGCCTGCGTATTTAGTGCAATTTCCGCTGCCATCAAAAACATTCAAAACATTCGCCTAATGCATCGCATATCATGCAAGCTAGGTCAGTGCCAGGGGTGGCGAGGGGAGCAAGAGGGGGCGTGGCAGGGAGTCAACTGTCGCCTGCATGCGTTGCGTTGCTAAAATGTGCGAATTATGGCAACTAAGTTGCAGCATGTTGTCCTAAACATGCGTGGCGAGGAAAAGAAAAGACTGCGCAAGTGGGGTATGCGCGACTAAAGCATACCCTGTAGTGTAGCGGGCAAAGTTACAGCATGTGTTTGGCATATATTAAGCTCCAGTGTTCCTTAATTCAATTTCAAGTTGAGCTTTTATTAAGAATTTACAGGGTATTAGTTAGCAGAGCATAATATAACAGTAAGAAATTTAGTAGTATGTGTGTTTTTGTTGCATTTGACTATGTTTTGAACCATTTTCGCTCAGTTCAAACTCTATTTGAAGCATTGCTATAAAATTACAGGGTATATGCCAGCACAGCAACGCTTAAAAAGGAACTTAACATCATACTCTTTGCTTTCCAGTCTGTTGCACTTTATATACATACGAACATAAACACCCCTTAACAGCATTTCTAAATTTACAGGGTATCGGCACGCACATACACTCCCACACACGCACCCATGTGTGCAGCTATTTGCCTGCACTCGCTCAACGCCAGCGACAGCATTTGCATATTTTGTGTGTGTGTGTAGCATGCTTTCAGGCGCAGCATGCCGCACACTGTGCACAGTGGTTGCGATGCCTACGAAAAAAAATTTGCACGACGCTCTCGAATTCAATGCAATCGAAACAAATAGAAAAATTTGAATAATGCCGCATTTCGATAACAGCTTTGCGCCATGAATCTTTGCACTACTTAGGCATTCCCCCCATTCTCCTCTGCACATTATTATTTATGCAACAGTTTGTCTAATAAATGCAGCAGGGGGAGGCTTGCACAGTGGTGCAAATAGCTTGAAAGTGAGCGAAAAAGAACTTGCATAGTTAGTAAAGCATGAGAAAGATAACATCTTTGAGACAATTAAGCAAACTTATTACTTGGCGATAGTTTTACGATAGTTTCACGATAGTTACGCAACAAAAGCAAAGTAAAGTAGTAGCAGGCTGCACAGTGGAGCCAGAAACTTACAAAAGTAACTATCTAGGGCCCTTAAAAGTTTATATTAATGAACTGTAAGGAAACTAATTACCTAACGATAGTTTGCCGATAGTTCTGCATGGTTTAACAAATGCAGCAAGCTTGGCAGACTGCACAGTGGTGCAAGCAGCTGGAAAATACAACTACCTTAGCCATTTTGACATGAGAAAATATATAAACTTAGTACTCCATGTTAATTAATCGATAGTTTACCGATAGTTTTCCTTTTGCTTCAGGAATACCAAAGAAAACAGGCTGCACAGTATACCAACTCACTTGTAACTTTCTCTTACCTTTGCAAGCCAGTCAAACAGCCAAAGATATCACAACAATGACTTATTATTACTCAACAAGTTTGTCGATAGTTCCACGATAGTTTTACGCCCCAAAAAACTTTGGCAGAGTCTCTCAAAGAAAGTTGCCTCCCCTGAGCTTTATTAGGGGCAACTTCTTGGCTGTTTCTGCATCGGCGCGCGTGCCACAAAAAGGACATTTCATCATTTGCGGATCACAAAGTGCTGTCAAAACGCCCCCCCCCTCCCTCTCCCTCGCTCTGCGCAAAGTTGCCACACTAAAAGCTTGCCAGCTTCACCTTTGGGGCGAAGAATCAACAAGAAGCAAAAAAGACAACAACAACAAAGCAAGAGGAAAGAAAGTTTTGCTTGAACTTTTGTCTCGCTTCTTGGCTGCGGCATGACCACGGTGGCTTTTAGTCTCGGGCTGCTTATGCAAATTTTGTGCGACATTTTGTGGCAACTTTAAGTTGAGCTCAAGTGGGAGCAGCGCAGGTAGAGAGAGAGCGGGAGAGGGGAGACAGCTTAAAGACGTCTCTTTTACAGCATGTTTTGCCCACTGCCACATGCAAATCTAATTTGCGCCACGCCTGCGGCTTAGTTGCCCACGCACAGTGGTACCAAAAAAAAAAAAAAGAAATTATTGACACGTTGCGTAGGTGGCAAAGACCCCGAAAAAAAATTCCATGGCAATCTCCGCTAACGCCTACAGAGAAAATGTCTCCGGCATTGCGTGGAAAACACATGCCGAGACAGCAGGAGGCGCCCTACCCCAACTCAGTCTCATTATCAGCTGCTTTATCCCAGAGGCGACTGCGTCAGGTATTTCGGGCATGTAGTCCATCAATGTCAAACTTACCTGCAAAAGAGAGAGAAAGAAGAGAGAGAGAGATGAGTGAGAATGTAAGCCAAATTGAAGGGAAAACACACACAAGTTAGGCAAAGTTTTGTGGCATGAGACGTAAATGTAAATGTAAATAGAAATATCTTATAAAATTGCGGTAGAAAAGGATTACGCAAACTGCGGCATATGCGGCATGTGGGGCAACTAAGTCAATTTTCTACTTCGGGGAAAGTGAGGGGCTATAAATCATAGCTAGTTTGTTGTATGATTGAAAGATTTCTGGCATAGTTGGACTATAAATAATTTAAGTGTTTCAGCTGGTATGCTATAAAGTTAAGAGTAAGTTGGGTAGGCACTTTATATAAAGCTGAGAATCTTAAGTTTTATCAAGTGAGTCCCAATGAAGATTTACTATTATATTTGGAACTAAATTTCTTATATCTTCTCCTATTTCGCCCTTCATTTTCTGGAATCTTCAGCTTATAAGCTGTAACTCTTAACTTTTTGAAACAACTTACTTTATATTTCTAAGCTAAGAATCTTAAGTTTCATTGGGTAAATCTCTATGAAGGTTTGCTATTGTCATCTGAACTAAATTGCCTTTATTTTCAGCCTATTTCCTTCCCAACTTTCTGGAATCCTTAGCTTATAAACTATAAATCTTGACTTCCTAAGACTTTATTCATTTACCAATAAAGGGTAAAGGGTTTAGCTTTCATTGTATTTCGAAGTTAAGAATCTTAAGTTTTATAAAGCGAATCCTGTTCTGAATCAAGTTCTGGAAACTTCAGCTATCTAAGTTGAAGATCTATAATTCTAAGATGTATCTCTATAAAGCTTTTCTCCCACAACATTGACTATCTTTTCTTTACCCTTCACCCATTTTTAGCCTTTTATTTACCTTTATCTTAAGTTTCCCAGCGCATTTTCCACTTCAACATATCCCTTATCTTTCCCTTTCACCCCTATATCATCTTAACACTGCCATAAAGTGTAAACGCTTTTAAAATTTACTGTTATACTCTACAAAAACGGGCCCCATGCTGCATATTAAATCGGCCAATTTTTCCTCTAAAGAGCGTGTAAATAAACATGATAAATGTTGCTTTAGGGCGCTCGAGCTACCCCCTGCCCCATTTCTTCCCTCTCTGCTTTGTCCCCCCTTCCTTTGTCCTACACGTCTGACAAGCGATGTGTTTGTATTTTCGACATCGTCGACGTCGACGTCGCTGTTGTTTGGCAATCAAGCTAAGTAAATGCCGCAGACGGCATATTTCCCGAAGATAATGCCAGTTGAATCAAATTAAAATTGATGTGTGATTGCCAGTCAGTCTGTCCGTCTGTCCGTGCAACAACGTGGCAAGCCGTCGGTGTACTCAGCGCGATGCGTAGCAATTGGCAAGCAAAATCAATACCGTTTTGTAGGCTCGTAAAAACCTCGAAAATGCGAAACGAACTGCGAATTGCATTGGGGGCACGGAGAGTGGGGAAGGGGGTGTTTTTATTGGGCAGGGTATGGTGTTTGGGCGGGAAGAGAATGAGAGGAATGAAGCGCAAGAAACTATGCAATGTATGGTGTAAAGACTGTAAGGGAATTTTGTGATATAAGGTATATATATTCTTGTACAATATGATCAGCTGAGCCGACCTAGATATGCCTTGTAGTTAGACTGACTTTTATATTTACAAACTCAAAGAATAAGGTATTGAGAAGACTCTTTAGAGGCTTAGGAATTATGTAGAAATGAATATAGTTTATACACAAGTAGCAAAGCAACTTTATTATAGAATTTATACATATATATTCATGTAGAATAGGAGCTGTTAAGCCGATTAATTCGGCTTCGCTTTTAAGCTGTCTTTTAAAATGTCATAAGAAAGAGTCAGGGGATCATATGGAAATCTATACAATATTAATGGACCTATATGATGTAAGGTATATATTATATATTCTTGTACAATCTGATCAGCTGAGCCGACCTAGATATGCCTTGTTGTTAGACTGACTTTTATATTTAAAACTTAAAGGATAAGGTATCGAGAAGACTCTTTAGAGGCTTAGGAATTATGTAGAAATGGATATAGTTTATATACAAATAATACAGCAACTTTATTATAGAATTAATACATATATATTCTTGTAGAATAGGAGCTGTTGGGCCGATTAATTCGGCTTCGTTTTTAGACTGACTTTTAAGTTTAAATGCCAAAAGAAAGAGTCAGGGAAAATATGGAAATCTATACAATATTAATGGACCTATATGATGTAAGGTATATATTATATATTCTTGTAGAATATGCGCTGCTGAGCCGACTTAGCTATGCTTTGTAGTTAAACTGACTTTAAAAATGCAAAAGACATAAGTAAATCTCGCTAGAAGACTCTTTTGAGACTCTTGACTATACAGAAAATTTAGAAAAAATCTACAAACTCTATAGTAATATATAATAATACTATATATTTCTTATGTGTATAAGCTTACTGAATAATTTTGTAATAAAAAAGAAAACTTTATGGTTACATTTTATTTATATAATAAATCTAACTTGGCAATTGATAAACCTTATACTACACCAAGTAAGCTCAAGTCCTACCCCAACTTCCTTTACAAATGTGCAGCAATTAAAATGTCCCCCAAGCCGAAGCTACCGATAAATATTTTCCCCCATTGGCACTGGTGACATTAATCACATCACTTGCGTAATTGCAATTATCAAATTTCGCCCTGATAAATGATTTCTAAACGAAGCCAAAATCAAATTAATTGCCTGAACAATTTTTTTTCCCAGGCTTCGCTGCTTAACTCGTTGAGGGTTCTGCGAAGCCTTGGCCGGGGCGGGAACTGGAGCAGGGGCTGGAACTGGGGCTGGGGCCTGGGCTGTGTTGCTAGTGTCAACACAATCCCCGGGCACAGAAACAACACTCAGCTGATTAAACTCAACAAGTGGGACAGGCAAACAGTACGTGGGGACAAAGAGGGGAAGAGGGAAAGGGGAAGGGGAGGCTCTTCAAAGGGTTTCAATTTCATAAGGCAAACGACGAAGGCGACGATAAAACACGTTTAACCCGTTGAAATGTTGCCCGGGCAAGGCGTTTGCTGCTCGCTTTATTTAAAGCACATTTTCAGGAGCTGCGGGGGTAGTTGGGCGCCTGGAGGCGGGGGGGAGGTGGAGGTGGAAAAAAGGGGTGCCACATTAAAAATTCATTGCTTAATTCAGCGACAAAGGCGCCGGGGCCGAAAACAATGCAAGCGTAAAGCGAAAACTGAAATGAAAAATGGCGACCGACCTCTGTTAAAAATGCACAGCAACAATTTCCGTTTCCGTTCGCCAGCCAAGTGTTTCTGCTTCTTTAGCTTATTCAGCCTCAGTTGTTGTTGCTGGCGTCGCTTGCGCAGCATCGCGAAGGGAGGCGGAGGAGGCGTCGATAAATGTTTCGCCTATTAACGATACAAATCAAACGGCCTGATGAGCTGCTCGCAGAGGCGCAACGTAGCACACACGCCCTCTCACTTCCTCTCTCTCTCTCTCTCCCTCTTCACGCCTCTGCTGGCGTTAAATTGAAGCGCCAGGCGCTGTGGAAGCTGCACAATCTCTCTCGCTCGAGATAAGGCAATACTTTTTTTTTTATTGTTCGCGCGCAACGTGGCGTATAATCGATTTCTGATTCAAGCTGTATTTGAGCAAAATTACTCAGCCGACATGTAGTACCGCCTGTCAGCCACAACGCGCGCCGTTTCGCATTTAACTAAAACTTAAAACCAAATCAATTGCAGCGCTGTCAACGCTGCGAGAGAGAATGAGAAGGGGATACCCTGTAGCAAAGGGGTAGCTAAGACTTAGCACAGACTTGACAATGTGCGAAGAGATACTAAGTACGCAATACACATATGCCTCAAATAGCTAATCAAAACTGACAGATACGTTAGTTTCTCTTCCCAGGGTATCTCTGACCACATTATGCTCTCTCTTTACCTATGCCACCGTGGGACATATGGACAGCTGGTCAACGCACGCAAAGCGCGCGCGAAGGTCGTTGGTAAAAAAACATAAGAACCTTCTTCGAAATCAATACAAGCTACGCTTGGAATGTGCCAAAGGTAATGAGAGAATGGAGAAGGCAAAACAACAGAGGGAGAGAGAGAGAGAGAGAGAGAGACAGATAGAAAGAGAACGCGCGCTGTTTGTAGAACATATTTCAGCTGCTCCAGGGCAAATTTTTCAGCATGCAAAACGCAAATGAAAATGAAATTTTCCACAGCATTTTCCCACCTCAAAGTTAAACGAAACTTTTTTCGCCCACTTAATGCGTTTAATTACCGCATAAAAAATTGTTAAATAAATGCCAGCGACAAAGCCGACAACACAAGCTACCAATAACATGACATGACAGCTCAATGGGAGCAGCAGGAGGAGCAAGAGGCGGAGGCGACGTGCTACGTGGCGTATAAGTAACCGCTTTTATTGTCATTTGCTGCGCCACTCAATAAGCAGCGCAGGGGGCTTGGAGGGGGCCTGCTAGGCCAGCCAACCCCTAGCAGAGGCCTGTTTGCCCCTCCCTCTCCTCCTTTTGGCCTGGTCAGCAATGTCGGCCACACAACACAGCACGAACTCAAGTCGCAGCAGGCAGCGCAGCGGAGGCGAGAGCGGAGGCGTGGCAGCTTGTTTCACTTGGCTTTGAATGCAATTATGTGCAGCATGCGGCCGCGGTGGCCAACAGGTAAGTAGGCCAGCATAAATATGCAAATAAAAGAGAGACCCCAGAGAGAGAGCGAGAGCGAGCGAGGCACATTATGGCCAGACAGGCAGACAGACTGAATGCAATTTTCTGATTGAGTCTTCAATTTTTTAAAGCAGCACACACAGTCAGATTCCCCTCCTCACCCTCACCCTGTCCCACCCCTCCCCTCTCCCCTCTAAGCTGTCAATTATTGCGGTGACTGAGCCCACACAAAAGTCCTTAAGGTTCAAGGACTTTGCCATTTGAATTGGCTTGCCAGTCGCTGCACGTTTATATCTTTGTGTGCGTGTGTGTGTGTGTGTGTGTGTGTGTGCGTTTGAGTGTGTCTCTCTGTGTGTGCAAATAAAGATTATCTTTTGCCTGCGCGCTGCGCATTTTTTTATGGTAATTCGCCTTGTTTGCCAGCGACAGGTCTGAGCCGTAGCTAGCCAAAAATGTATTTGGCACTTGAATTGTGGCAGGCAAACAAGCCTAACAAATGCCCTAATTCAAAGGCAGTCCGAGAGGGGGAGGGGAGGAAAAACACAAATGAAAATTGTCTGCCCCACCCACCCGCAAACAGAATTGAATTTCATGCAGGCTATGCGCGCAGCTCAAATTTCCCTCAAACTATGCCGTAAGATTTGCGGTTGGTTTTGGGTTTCTGTTTTACAACTATGCAGCGTGTTCAAAACTTGCTAAAGTTCTACTTAAAGTGAAATTTAGTAAAATATTTTTTATGATTTTCTTTTCAGTGTTTTATAAGCGCAGCGAATTTGCCCTGGCAGATTTTCCCATCAGCTAATCAAGCGTTTTATATTATCCTTTGGCTGCCGTCGTTAAACTTTAGCGATTTGCTGCGCCAACAGCTCATCTATTTCCGTTTACCCACACACACACCCACACACACACACACACACACAGTGAAGCCTGTGGCCTAATGACGTCAACGTTTAGCGACGCGTTCAATCAATAGGCACGAAAACAAAGTAAAACTTATGTGAATAGCAAAATTTTTGGCACAAGTTGCAAATTAAATTTACATTTCATGCACGTAGTCAGCCTCCCCGCCGCCCTTTCGAGGGGGGCGCTGCGCTGCAGTGCTCTGGATAGCTGCCAACTTGAGGCAATTACGCTGTGGCATGAATGAAGGTGGCACACTAACGCTTGTTAGGCAGCATAAAGGAGAGAGAAGAAGAGGAAGAGAGCGAAATCAATACGTGAAACATTAACTGAAGCGCTAAAGACACGCCACGGACTCATTAGCCAGTGGCAGCAGGGCAGCAGCACAGCGTGCGCCCTAAACGAATCTGGCCAAGATGCTGCCTTACACATATGGTGGCATGTGTGTGTGTGTGTGTGTTTCTGATTACAAAGCTGCTTTGCGCTCCATTGTTGCTCAGCTTGTCATAAATGGCGCCATATTGACAGCAACACAAGCGAAACATACAGAGAGAGAGAGAGCGCGACCCCGTCCAAGCATACACTATACACACACATAGCAATTGTTGCTGCTTTGTAATTTGTTTTCAAACTGCACAAACAGCGCAAATATGTGCACAGAAAGACGTTATTATATTCTAATATAATATGTGTGTGTAAGCTGCTTTCATGCTTTGCCATTATGTATTATTATTAGCTTTTCTCACATGGTTAACTTTGAGCAAATAAAAGTCAGCTTCATGACACTGTAATTGCGCCATCTTGAATGAGAGAGGGAGGTGCAGCCAGGCGAGCGTGCGCTCTCAGCGATCTGTAGCGTACAATACGCAAGCTTTCTTGCTCCTTTCAACTTACTTGCATTAGCTTGCAATGTTAATTTAACAGCAGCAGGCAGTGTTGCTCTTTCAATTGCACCCACACGCTTCTTACGTTAACAGCCGCAACAGCAAAGAGCGTGTCTCTAAGCGCTCTCACCGATCTGTGGCAAAGGATGCTTACTCTCTCTTGCTGCCTTCGCCTAACACCAGCTGTTAATCAAACAGCAGCATGCACTGTTGCTACTTCAACTACACTTACGTGCTGCTTACGCTTACAGCAGCGTACTCTCTTTGCGCTCTCAGAGATCTTTAACATAGAGACTTGCTACTCTCTTGCTGCTAATGTGCGTTTCCTTGCACTGTAAACTTAACAGCAGCAGTCATCAATGAGTGGGCAACAACAATTTGCAAGTCTATGCGCTCAAAGAGAGTGCGGCCAATGAGCGAGATAGAAACAACAACAAAGTGCAAGCGCTGCCATATTGCAAGTAAAGAGAAAACTTGCAATTTTTGAATATGCCGCCATAGATTTCCTTCTAGCACGTGCACTGTGGGCACTCTGGCCATGTTGCATTGTCATTTTTTTTTTAAGGAAACGTCAATCGCAGCAGGCATTGCAGCCTTTTTTTATAACATTTTGGCAGACCAACAATCGGCTCAGGAATTAGTTTCGTGAAACTACTGAAACTGTGTGTTTCAAATTCTCTACGAAATTATTTTTCAAATAAGTTTTGCTCTAGCTGTAATAGGTTTTTTAAGTAAAAAAAAACACACACTCATAATTCCGAACCTTTTTACAGCTACAGAAAAAAAATAAAAGATTAGTTTTTTTTCGTTTTCCTTTTTTTAATCATGTACGATCCAAAGGCCACGGAGTATGCAATTGACCAGTCGCTTTTGCCAGATGAAGAAACTAGCATGAAGAAGTCGGCAGAGAAATGCTCGAATAATTGTGGCAGCAGCAGTGGAAACCTCAGCAGCGGCGGCAATGAGCCCCAGCAGCTAAAGATGCCATGGCACGAGGCAATGAAGAATCCAATCGACGAGAAGTTGACACCCGATGTGAAGATTTTAATTGGGCGAAAGGTATTCAAGTGTCACAGCTGCGTGTTGCGCACCTTTTGCGAGCGTTTCGATCGATCTTTGGGACCGGGCAGCATGGTTAGATTGCCCGAGAAGAAGGTTAGCATTGCAGCCTTTGAGATGGCCTACACATGGATGATAAGCTCCGGTTCGAATTGTCCACGTAATCAGTTGCTCGATCTGCTTTTGGCTGCCGAATATTTGCGTTCTCCCAATCTTAAGGTCAGCGTCTTTGGCGCCCTGAACGATGACCGTTTCTTCTCCAATCTGGATGCACTCGATTGTTATATCGAAGCGTCTAGAAAGGGTCTGGATGAGGTCACAGAGCTAATGCTGCGACGCATGGGCAAATCCTTTCTGGTACTCATTATCACCGAGGAGTATCGTAAGCTAGGCATCGATGATGTCTGCAAATATCTGAGCAGTGATTCGCTGGCTGTCAATTCGGAGATTGAGGTCTTCTATGCGGCCCTGCTGTGGCTACTCAGCGACTACGATGAGCGACACTGCCATGTGCGTCGCATCCTTCAAACGATTCGTTTTGAGCTAATGCCATCGATGGTCTTATTGAACTTTGGAGAACGCCTGCACGAACTGATGCCGGATTCAGCGAATCAGATGTCGTTTCTCTTGCAGCTGGCCGTGATTAATCGCCAGGAACGAGCCAGGTTGCCCCATCCGCATGATCCGCCGCGCAATCGTGACTTCATTCGAGATCCAGAGTGTCCATATCTCGAATATTTGGATGAACATGCCGACCAATTGAGCGCCACCATGTTTACGAACTATATCATGAAGCTATTGGAGAATTTCGATCAATTTATGGAGCGCATTAGCAAGGCTGGGGACAAAGATGACGTCGACATGGAGACTAACTAAATTTTCAAGAGGGAACTGAACTGAATTTACATAGTTAACAATAAATGAAATATTTGCAAAAGCGTTGTGGGATATTTAGTAGTATGTGGGGTAGCGTTTAATGGGTTTTAAGAGCTTTAATGTGCTTGCAGAAAGCTTTAATGTGCTTGCAGAAAGCTTTAATGTGCTTTCGGAAAGCTGTGTACACACTTTCTCCACAAGAAACATATTTGCCACAGCTCTGGAATGCTTTTATGTGATATATGGAAGCTTTAATGTGCTTACAAGGCGCTTTAATGGGATCTAGATATATTATACTATTAACATTTTAATTACCAATCTCTTCCCATAGATCATATTATTGTTTCTACGCGGTATTTAAAGAAGATAGGCTTTAATGTGCTTTAGGGAAAAAGCACAAGCTTGCGGCAAGCTTTCATGTGCTTTCATATTGAAACTCGATTTACTACTTCATTTATTTCTGAAAGTTCCTTTAATTGTGTTAAGGGTATAAATAAACGAACAGCTTTGGTGCATTTGAGAAGCTTTCATGTGCTTACGTGAAGCTTGAACGTGCATTAGGAAAGCTTTAATGTGCTTTAGGCAAACTATTAGTGAGACTTAGGGCGTGCAATTTATATAGAAAATGTGATGACAAATTAGTCAGTTATCATATAATTTTCTACAGGGTATTATTTATATATTCAACAAAAGAAAACTCCCCATAGCGAAGAAAGAGTAAAGTATTACCAAATCGAGGCAAATCGTAGTTAACAATGAAAGCGTGCGAAAAAATTTAGGAATGAGAAAGCGATAACTGTTGTCAGTTAAGTGTGTCCGTCTATCTGACTGTCTGAGTGTCTTTGTGTGTGTGTGTGGGCGTGACGCTGCAAACTGTAATTTAATTAAACGCGCCGCACATAAATGGAATGGCAGAGACAGCGCAGAGAAAAAAAATAATATCATCAGATTTGCCAGACGGCGCCAAGGGAAATGCGAACACTCTGCAAAGGACGTACAGGACGAAGGACAGAGCAAAGACAAAGCACGTTGCCAGCGTCGCTTAATGAGCTGCTTCGCGTTCTGGGGACAGTCAGCATGGAAAAGGGGGTGTGGGGGCGCCTTCAAATGCATTTTTATGCCCGTCTTTATATGCTCAGCGCGTAATTGTCCAACACTGAAGTACTTGGTAAATTTGCATTGGCCCATTGCGGGTACTCGAAGCGAAACGGTTATGAGTAATAAATAAACGGTTAACGGTTAATGCCGAAAAACGAAAATTGGCTTGTTAAAAAATACACGAGCTGTGGAAGGTCGAAAGGTTGATGCAGCCAATGAGAGAGAGAGAGAGAGGGAGAGAAAGCGCCGTTAACTCTTGTTAGTTTTCTAACCAAATCGTGTCTTTAAATTCCCATAACTTGCTCAATAATCATCGGATTTTGGTCGGATGGGTCATTTTGTTAATGACATAGCTTCTAGTTTGATTCTGCATTTAAATTTTATTCATTTGATGAAGTTGAATTTTTTTGGTAAAAAATCCATACTACCCCCTTAGAAAATTTTCAAAATTTTTTCAAAATTTAAAAACCCAATTTTTTGACCTAATTTGATTAAGCTGATCAAAATTAGCATAAAAATCCATTCCAGAAGAGTTTACCATGAAAATTGTGGAAATTATGGCAAATTTACCTCATTTTCATGTGTTTTTCTTTAACCCTTAGGCAACCTTTTCGATCTTCCAACTTGCATAACTTTGTCTATAATCATCCGATTTGGCTCGGGCAGGACATTTTGTTCATGGCACAATTGGTAGATATATTCTGCATTTCAAATTTTGGAATTTGCAAAAGTTGAATTTTTTGGAAAAGAAATCCATGCTACCCCCTTAGAAAATTTTCAAAATTTAAAAAAAAATACCAACTTAATTTTTTGACCTAATTTGATTAGGCTGCTCAAAACTAGCATAAAAATCCATTCCAAAAGAGTTTACCATGAAAATTGTGAAAATTATGGCAAATTTACCTCATTTTCATGTGTTTTTCTTTAACCCTTAGGCAACCTTTTCGATCTTCCAACTTGCATAACTTTGTCTATAATCATCCGATTTGGCTCGGGCAGGACATTTTGTTAATGACACAATTGGTAGATTCATTTTGCATTTCAAATTTTGGAATTTGCAGAAGTTGAATTTTTTGGAAAAAAAATCCATGCTACCCCCTTAGAAAATTTTCAAAATTTTAAAAAAAATACCAACTTAATTTTTTTGCCTAATTTAATTAAGCTGGCCAAAATTAGCATAAAAATCCATTTCCCAAGAGTTTTCCATGAAAATTGTGGAAATTATGACAAATTTACCTCATTTTCGTGTGTTTTTCTTTAACCCTTAGGCAACCTTTTCGATCTTCCAACTTGCATAACTTTGTCTATAATCATCCGATTTGGCTCGGGCAGGACATTTTATTCATGGCACAATTGGTAGATTCATTCTGCATTTCAAATTTTGGAATTTGCAGAAGTTGAATTTATTGGAAAAGAAATCCATGCTACCCCCTTAGAAAATTTTCAAAATTTAAAAAAAAAATACCAACTTAATTTTTTGGCCTAATTTGATTAAGCTGATCAAAATTAGCAAAAAAAATCCATTTCCCAAGAGTTTTCCATGAAAATTAGCGACAATAAACCAAATTTACAGGCTCTTTCGAACCTTGCACCTTTGTCCCAGCTAACAAATTGACTTGCAACACACAGACTGTGTGTGTCCCAGCGGCCGCAGCTAATCACATTATGGATGCAATGCATTCCGCAGCGAACAAGAAATCGCATTGGCCGCCAATCAAAGGGCGCGCTCGCTAATTAGGAGCACTCAATCCCGTTAGCCCAATCCATCCCCCCCCCCGTTCGCACTCACCTCGATACATGGGAAACTCGCCATCGCTGTGACTGTGGCACAACATGATGGGTGAGCGGCAACGGGAGGCGGCAACCATGATGCCCGTCTTGTGGTGTCCGGCCACGCTCAGTTGGCCTGCCGCCATGTGGGCGGATGCGGTGGCAGAGGCGCTTGATGTGGCAGCCACATTGGCAGCCAGTTGATTGGCAGTTTTTAGCTGCTGCTGCTGCTGCTGCGTGGCAACTGTTGCTGCAGTCGTAACTGATCCCGTGCTGGCTGGTTGCATGGTGGCACAAACGGAATAGGAGCGTGCCACATGGCTTAAAGTGCGACGTCGTATGGTTGCCGCAGCAGCAGCCATTGTTGTTGTTGTTGTTGCTGCCAATGCGGATGAGGCCGCGGCGCGATAATGATGCTGCGGCGTGGAGTACTGACAATGATGCAGGGGGGCGTTGGGCGTGGCTTGTTGCAGCTGTTGCTGATAGACTGGCGCGCCACCTAGCGACAGATGATGCTGCAGCGGCGGATGCGAACGCGTGTGCGGAGGATGCGAAGCATGTGCATGACCATATTGCTGGGAAGGATGCTGCTGTTGCTGGGAAGGATGTTGCTGCTGCTGCTGCTGCTGCAGTTGCTGCTGAAATGGCGGATGCGAGTGCTGATGCTGCAGCAGCTGTCGCTGTTGTTGCTGCTGCTGCTGCTGCTGCTGTTGCTGTTGCACGGCGGCCATTTGAAACTGCTGCTGCAGCTGCTGCAACAGATCATGCTGCAGTTGCCCGCTGCTCTTGCCTGCAGCAGCGTTGCTTGCCACACTCTCGGCTGTCTGCTGCTGCTGCTGGTGCGGCTGCTGCTGCTGCTTCTCCCACGGCCCATTGCCGGTGTCGCCGCTGTAATCCAGTTTGAAGGCTGCTTAACTCTGCTTGCCACTGAATCAGCTCATTGGGTGGGTAGAGGGGAAAGGGGGCAGGCCTTAGCGTAGTGAAGGGAACAAACAGCTGATGCTGTAGCTGGCCAGGATTGTCACTTATTTATGTCGGTCACGCGGAGCGAGCGAAGCGAATGCAAAACACACGCGAGAATATCACAGACGCACACACACACGGCACACGCACACACTCACACACACTCACACGCACACACACTGTGAGGTTATCAGGGGGCAAAGGCGCGCCACGTCTGCGTGCGTACAGAACCGACCGAACACTCGACCAAGCACGTTGGGCCCAAGTACAACGACTGATTGCGCCGAGCTTTGTTATCCTGTGAAAAAGCTGTGAAAGTTGTGCTTTTCACAGCGCCAAAGAGAGAGTGAAGAGAGAGCGTATGGGAGAGTGAGAGAGAGATAGAGAGCGAGAGAGCGCAAATGAAGCTGCAGCGAGAGCAAAGCACACGAGACAAGGCAAACTGGTCCAGTTCTAGGGACTCCCTTTGGGGCAGGCTCGGGCAGGCAGCGTGAGAGAGGGAGAGAGCGAGAGAGAGGGGGGATGCAGGGTATCTGTGCGCTGCGCTGTGCCTTCTGTTTATGAAAGTTCTTTGGCATGCAGCGAGCGTATGTTTTGCCAACTCTTTCACTTTGTTTACCGTTAAAGCGTACAAGAAAAAGTAAAACAAACCCAGAAACGTCAGCTACGAGTCGGTTGTGTCTGCGTGTGTGTGTGGCACAGTTAGAAGAGTCTGTGGCAACATTGTGGCAAGTTATGGGAAAACTAGGTGAAATGATAGGCGAGTTATATTAAATATAGGTTAGGTATATATAAGTTATATAGCTATATAAGGTTCTTTAAGTACAGATTTAAGTGTTATACAATGAAGTGACATATAGTATAACAAATTATAAACTTTTTTGTGAGATAAATATGTGCTATATACACAAAAATAAAGTTAATATCCTTATGGGATAAGCCTTTACAATTTCTGTACAAACTTTACTGATAGATTAAACTGTCATAAAATAAAGTGATATATAGTATAACAGATTATCACTGTTGCCAGTAGAAAGAAAGAAAGAATTTCCAAAGAAATACTAAAAATACCAATTCAAATTCTGTTTCGCAATATTTTTCTGCTTTAACCTCAATAATATAGTATTTGATAATTATAATTTATAATTATATAGATTATAAGAATACCTATATAACTTTCGTTCCACAGTTCAAATACTTCAAGTATTTCAAATTTTTATAACAATTATAATAAACTGCATAGATAATCAAAGCTTAAAAACTCAAAAATCACTTGAAACTCTGAAGAATTGCAGAAAATTTATAATTTCACCAGATTCTCTATAAGGAACTTATCTTATATATAATATTAACAAACATTATAATAATAACATAACCTCAAAACACGCAAGATATTTTCAATGCAAAACCATCACTCTCGTCCCACAGTGCAAGTCCCTGATGCTGCATTTGGAGTACAACCAAAAACACTCCACCTTCCCTCCGCTCACCCACACACACACACACACGCAGAGTAAAAGGCATTGGGGCACAAAACACAACATTCTGTCAAAACGCGTTGGGTTCATTCACCCAAACCAAGTGCGACGCGTCGCAAACACACACAACGCACCCAGTCAGTCAGTCCATCAGGCTGGCCGAGGACGACGTGGCCCGAACCGAGCAGAACAGCTGCTCCTGGGGCCAATAGCAGCCAAAATGGTATTTCAAGAGCAGCTGCAAAGCTCTTCAAAAAGCTCTCTTCACTCAGAGATTTTTACTACAATTCTTGTTGTTGTTGTTTTTGTTCTTGGCCAAATGAAAAGTGTCGAGTGAGCGGCAAAAGAAAATGCGGAGGCGACACAAGCTTGTAATTTATTTATGTATTTGTCATTTTTTTTTCCCCTACTTTGATAAAGTTGTTGCAAGATAATTTCGAAGACTCCCGCGGGCGCAGCGCAAGAGCGCAAGAGCGAAAGAGGAAGAGAGCGCGTGCGAGACAGGTATAGGGTGCAGCTTCCCGCTGATAAGGCTGCCAAGAAGGTCGATATCATAATACAAACACGTAGCAGGCGCACAGCAAAGCTTACCAAGTGCAAGCCAAGCATCCCAAGCAGCAGCAGGCCGGATTGGCATAGTTGCCAGGGGGTGGCGGAGGGGGCGGATAGGGCGCAAGGACTGCGCGCCACTGTTTGCGTGGGTTGTTGATTTTGCGTGCGCATAAAAAAAAAAAAAAAAACGTGCGACTCTCCTGTGTGGGTCGTGTTGCTTGTTTCAAATTCTGCTGCGCTGTGGTTAAGGGTCGACTACGTTAGGGGCGTTCCCAAGAGTTGTGTGTGAACGGCAGAGCGAGACGAATTGGGAACACTTTCAGCTAAAGTAAACACAACTCTCGAACTTACCGTATATATCCCGATCATATAGATAACTGCTGGCGCTGCTTTTGATGCTGATGCAGTCCAGCGGCGTTGGCTCAAAGATGTTATACGAATCGCAGGACTCGGCGCCGGGCGTGCCAGGCGGCTCAACTAAGGAGAGAGAGAGAGAAAATACACAAACAAGCGAAAATAAAAAAGAAATTATAAAATAACTAAAAATAAAACTTAAATTATATACAACAAGTAAGGAAAGCTACAGTCGGGCAACGGAAATGTGGAAAACGTTTATTTTCGCTTCACATTTTAATTTTACTTAAACCATAAATTTCACTATTTTCACAAAACAATTTACAATGTTTTTTTTTTTTCATTAAGCCCCCACATTGGGTCTCTCCTTATAGAGTTTTCTATAGTAGCAGAGCTTCTTATTCACATTGGCCACAATGTTTAGCTGATTGCGATTGAGATAGCGAAAGATTTCATCGTATAGTTCGGCGGGCAGACCCAACAGCGAGGGATACAAATGCATTTTCAGTGCAAGCAGCTGCTGAGCACGCATGGGTTGGAAAACCTTTTGGCGCAGCTCCATCGAGAGTTCGTCGAGTTTGCGAAAACGTTGATAGATCGGTTGCAGTTTCACATTGAGCACATAACGTCCCATTGAGAGGCAAACGGAGAAGCCACATTCCTTGGACGGTGGCAGTGGACTCAATGTGATCACCAGCAGATCACCCAATAAGACTGCAGTCAGATTCGATTGCAGTGTAGCCTCCAGCGAAGCATCCTTGGCGTTGGCATCGTCGAGTAGTGTACGCATTAGCATGCGATAGGGTGCATATTCCGATTCCCGACTATATTCGATATGGCATTCACTGAGCAGACGCACATTGTAGAGATGAAAGGATCCCACAGCCGGCACGGGCTTCAATTGCTTGCGTTTCTCGCGATAAGTTGCATCCTTGACAAATCCACATTCCAATGCCACCAAATAGATGAGCAGCAGCAGCAGCTCGACCTGCGTCACCTGGCGATCCTTGAGGCGGCCAAGCATAAGTTGCAAATGTTGCGGCACTGCGTCCGGTGTGGCCGATTCCAGGCAAAGTGGCTCATCGATCGCTGCTGTAATGAGGGAGGGTAGATGCAGAGAGAGAGAGAGAGAGAGAGAGAGAGAGACATGAGAGCGCCATCGTTGTGGTTGCACACTGAAGTATTTGTGGTGTGTATTTTGGTTTTAGCAGAGGAGGTGATTGCGGTAAGTTGTGGTGTGTCTACAGTGTGTAAGAATTACAGAGATTAGTAGCGCAGGCAGAATAAACAAAAAGGCAACTAACCTGTGTGTGCGTATGTGTTGAGGTGTTGGCATGAGAAACCCAATAACAGTTTCTAAATGCAGCAAATTACTTATGTTTTTTTTTTGTTTAAATAATATTTATCACTACTCAAAAAAAGCTAATTTACAGTGCATTGAGTTATTGTTTTGTTGTAATGTTAACGAACAATCAGTTGTAAAATAACAGTGTATCAGTTGTGTACATATAATGGTGCAAACGATCGTGGAACACGTACTAGAATACGTTACAAATACGTTATCAAATAATATATAAATACCATGAATACAATAGATTAGATAGTATGTATGCTAATATGTATGCATGTATATTTATTCTTTGTTTACAAACAACTTAAAAGACAACCCTTACATAATATATCACATATGTATATATTATGTATATATTATATATACATTATATATTATTGCTTACTAACATTGCGATTCCTGTGTCTCGACAGTGACTGCGACTTTCTCGTCGGCTGACGCTTGTTGCGATGACGTAGCGTTCGCCGCTGTGCCGGCTTCTTTATTGGTATTAGACGACATATCACGTTATGTTTGCATTAATTTTAATTTTTATATATCTAATTTTAAAATACGTAATTTTATTTAAAAAGGAAATCATTTGATTGAAACTCAAACGCTTTCTGACTTTATTTGTTTACAATTACAACGAGCATGCGCGCTCAAGGTTTGAACAGTTCACACACTTATATTTTTTTTTATGTGTATTTCTTGCTGATTTTATTTTCAAATATCTGCATTACAATAAGAATTCACTTTACGCATCACAACATTGCAAAAACCACTCGTTGGTTTGCTAGCGACAGCAGCGTTAGAAAATATCGATATTTCGATTGGCAATAATCCCAGTTGCTGGCTTGCGATCGATATTGTTAACAAAATAATTTGGCTTGTATTACTTTTATAACCATTCCACGTATGCATTAGCTCTAAAATAGTTGAAAAAAGCTTCATTAATTTTTTTTATAGTTAAATTACAATTAAATAAATGGTTTAATCGTCTATTCGATATTGTAAGCACTTCGATAAGTTCCTTTACCAGCTTACTGTCGTGATAAAACTCACGCATATCTAGATTTTGCTCATCCCTAATTGCCGGCGTCAATAGAATTGCCACAGCAATGACATCAATTGAGGAAAGTGAAAATTATATGGTAAAGCAGGCACAAAGTGTGCGCCACAGCGATCCCAGTTCGGCCAAGGCGTGGATATTGACCGCTAAGACGCTCTATCCGAATGCATTCAACGTGCAGTACGAGGCGTATCTACTAGAACGCGACAGCAAGAACTATGAGGAGGCAGCCAAATGTTTCAGCATCATGTATGCGCTAAATATAAATGAAACATCATAAATTAAATAGCTTACCTAATCCACAGTGCCACCAACTTCACCAATCAGCATGCCGAGCTATGGCAAGAGGTAAATGCACTGACTAATGCGCTGCGCAATGAGAGCGAGAACACGCCTGAGCAGGAGTTCTATGTCAAGATGTACAAGCATCTGACGCCCGAGGTGCAGCACAACATTTTCGTGCATACGATCAACAACAGCGGCGAAAACTTGCAGCAGTGCATTCACAGTTACATACTGATGTTCAATAAGTTTCCCAAGACGGCAGTAACGCAAGCGCCGCGCCTGCTCGAAATGTTAGCCGAGGGCATGAAGGCTGATCCGGATCTGTATCAACGCATGCTGGTCGAGGAGGTGCTCCCACTGATACAGAACAAGCCACCGGAGCTGTCACCGTTGCTGGCCTGTCGTCTGTACAGCAACTCGTTAGAATATTATCTGCGTCAGATTATGGACGACGAGAAATGCGACACTGTCGAAGCGTGGAAGAACATATTCAAAGTGCTCATGCTATGTGGCCAAATGATGGGCTGGGAAGCCTTTCTACCCTTTAGCAAGCATGTCAATCAAAATGTCTACTGGGATAAGCTGGTGAAGATCTTGCGCAGCAGCTCGGCAGGCAGTTCCCAGGTGCTCTTCTATGCCACCACATTGTTCATCTACTCTCTGCACGGCTACATACGGAAACTGCGCATCGAGGACGCTGAGGTCAGTCATGTGCTTGTCGAGGGCTTTATCGACTGGACGCCGGAGGGTGGCGAAGTGCAGGGCATGGACTGGACGCCAGACGGTGGCGATGTGCAGAGCATGGAGCCGCCTAAGTTTTCGGCAACGACGGCAATAAGTCAAGAGCTTTCCGAGGCCTTTCTGCATGCCGCACGCTGCTGGCAGCTGCTCAACACGGAACAGTTTCAGCGTGATTTCAGCCAGTTGATGCTGGCTCTTCCACTCGCGCCTTGGATATCACGCTTTCTCTTCGATTTGGCCATCTACTTTGGACATCGCGATGAGGCCAACAAGCTTATGGCCGACATGACGGCGCCCAGCACACTCGTCCAGAGTTTGCAGATTCTGAGCCTCAATTTGATGCAGGGCAGCATGACGGTAGGTGAAATCAAGACGTTTACTCCTACACAATTCACTACTCTCTATGTTCCGTAGCTCCAAGGCTTCCAGTGCATACTAAAGATACTTGCAGAGCTGCCTGCCACCAGTGGACAATTGCTGGAGAACATCAGCCTAAAGAGCCATCGTCATATGATCTTCCTGCCGCTTACCAAGATTGCCTTGATTCAGTATTGCACACGCGCGATTGTCAGCCGCCTAAGCCGCATGCTGCTGGAGCCCAACTGCTCGGATCGTCTACTGGGCGATCTGCTGGTACTGCTACAGCTGAGCTCCGACACTGACGTGCTGCTTAAGCAGCATATTTTCAACCTGATCACGCAACGCAAATCATTCAATTTGCACATTTTATCCAACTATATTATTGCAACGGATATCATCGAGGAGCTGGCTTACATCTGGAACTCGCAGCAGCAGGATGAAGCGGCATTTGAGTTAACTGGTTCACCCACTGCTGTTGCCGGCAGTGCTGGCAGCACAGTATCCCCAGGCCCTACCACGACACGTCGCATAGGCACACGCGGCGCCGACAAAGGTGCCAGAGATGAGTTCAAGTCCCTGATACGTCAACAGATCGCACGCTGCAATGAGAATGTGCCCACGCTGGTGGCAAATTTCATTAAACAGGAACACCTGATGCTTGCACAGCATATCTTTGGCATTGCGCCACCCGTGGTGGAGACAATTGTGATCAAGTGAGCGAGTAGAGCGGACAGGAATGGAGTGTTCTAACTCAAAATGGGTCTCGCTATCGTAGCCACTCGTGCTCTGACTGATATATAAGGCATATATCAACAGATTGTGCAAATCAGTTGTATTATATTTTGTGCATGTTTATTGAAATATTTGTTTTAAAATATTTTTCTAAATATTGCTATAACATTTAAATATATATTTGTGCGTCTACAATTATACAACAATGATTAGATTATTATCTGATCTTACAATAAAGACCAGATCAGTTATGATATGATATGTATATAGACAATAAGTTATTAAGACTGCATGACACGTTGTCTTTAAAACGCATTAGGTAACTTTGGTACAATACATTGATTTACGGCTGAGGGGAACGTAGTTATCCCTCTCTATAGACATCTTTATGGCTTTTTATGTGCTTAACAAAGTTTAAAAAAATTTGACTCTTCCAAATTAAAATAGGTATAGATATTTCGCCTTGACAACATAGACGATGAATCAACAGGTTATCAAATTAATTCCAAACTAAGGGCGGGGTTTATAAATAAGTAACGACAGTTTTCGTTACTTTCAATTTTTTGTTTATCAATATATATAATTTTCCCCTAATGAACGATATATGATAAGCACAACTGAATAATTCATGATACGATGACATAACAGACGGTTTTTTTTTTTTTTGGATTTCATAATATCACAATTTGGTTACATTGCGCGACATTGCGACTATCGTTCGCTTGCCCTGTTGAGCTCAACTGGCTCCCGCTCCACCGGCAAATGAATGCCAAAATCGTGCTTCATGTAGGACATGAGCACGTTGTAGACAGCCGTGCAGACATTGACAAAGGCGACACGGTATTTGGTGTCCAGATAGCGAAAGTTAATGTACTGTGCCGCTGGCCAGGTCAACCAATCCATCAGGTAGATGTAGGGGAATTTCGATTTAAGCTCCTCGTGCGTGGCCTGCAACGTTTGGTTTTCCAGATAGCAGACGGTGTAGAAGAAGATCAGTATGCAGGCGGGTGACATGAACAGCTGGTCGATGAGTATCTTACTAAAGATATTACGAAGTGTGCGATGTGGCATCGCGATATCCATCCAATTGTACACGTAATGATGCAATGGTCCTTGCAATGATCCCGCGACAAACATGCGAAACACACGATCGCTATCGTAGCGATCCTGTTTGCGCAATCCATGACGATATTCATACTCCTGAGCAATGACATCACCCATCGCCATGAGCAATCCGGAGCCAAGGACATTGGTGACCAACAGATACTTGCCAAACATCTTGTTCCACAACAGTTTGGACCAGCGCCACAGCACGTACGTGTATTCATCGCTTGCCTCTCCCTTACCATGTGGCAAACGTCGCCTGGTGCCAATTACATCAGACCTGGGTAAACATGGTTTTCTCGTTGTGAGCGCTGTAAATGTTCGGCGCGGCAAATCGATGCGTATGGAGATGCGTCCGCTCTGCTGCAGCATCGGTAGGCAGCACACGGCCACGCTCCGTGTTGTTGCCGGAAACATTTCTCTGCAAGCTCAAACCGCGGGATGTCACGCAATTTGAATAATAACGTGCGCACCTGACTAGTTTGCTTTCTATTCATTTACTGTACGATTTTGTTTTTGTTCTGTTCGATATGTTTGACAAATTTGGAGAAGGGGGTGGGTGTGGGTGGTCAAATACCGTTTCCATCGCGATCTATCGATAGTGGGAATGTTTATGTATGCTTGTTGCCATGATTTAAAGATTGATTTTCAAATAACTCGATAAATTAAGACAAAAGGTCCAATCCAAATTTAAATATTTTGGTAAATGAACGAGATGCAGCTTTCGATAACTCTTATTTTGCTAGCTACAAGTGTGACCACGTTTCAAAAGTTAAGTGTGGCCAGGCAAAGAAGCTAGACTATGGTCTTATTTTTTCAATCAGCTGTGTTTGTTTACAATTTTTCTTTTGAATTTTAAGGCGCTCGTTTTGTTAATTTTTTAATGTGTTGCCTGGAAAAATATATATTAAATTGGTTCGTTAAGCTCCTTACGCTTGTTTCAATACAATTTGTACAGACTTGCGTTTTGTGTATGCGCTTTTTGAATTTTAGAAAGAACCTTAAGTATGTGTCTTTGTAATTGTCATGCAAACTATTAAGTGCTAATAATCCAGTTATAGCCAGCCTACAACTAAATCTACTATATTTCTGCTTGCTTTTGTTCGATATACTCTTTGATTCTATTTAAATTCTCGATAGTTCACTTAGCAATACATCGCAACACATTATATCGCTCGCTTATCGATATTTTCCTTGTCAAAGTTTTGTAACCTGAATGGAAGCGAAAAAAAGGGCAGACGTGCAAGCAATTCGATCGACCGGCTAATATTTCATACTCGCGCAGCTCAAATTTTCAATACACCATCAGGATCAGGTCCGCAATTGCAACATCACATAACAATGGCCGCGTTCGCAGATTATTCTAGAAATGATGAAACAGAGGTTAATGGATGGATTCGGTTTGGATTGCGTCTGGGTGTCAGCGCTGCACTGCATCCATTTGAATACTCCAAAGCGCTGATACAGATTGGCTATGAACCAATTGCAGCGCGACCAGCCAAATCGATACTTGGCAAACCGATTATGATGCTGCCGAACATTTTCCAGTACGGTGAGTCGACCGCAAAGCGAACCGCAACATGAACCGGCATTTAATTATTTCCCTCCAGTGGGCCACATTAAGAAAGTCGATGGATTTTATGGTTGCTATCGTGGTCTGGCCCCCAAACTGACCGGCTCTGTGTTGAGCATGGTTCTCAGCGAGCGCGTTGCGGAAAAACTGGGACTCGCCTATCAGGAGGACAAGGATGAGTCCGAGCTGACCGAAGAGGAGAAGTATGTATTTTTTGGAATGTTATGAACGCTCAACTAATCAGTTGCCTAACTTCCCAGCTATGTTCAATTCAAGTACAATCTGAAACGCGACATTGTGCTGACGGTCAGCGGCATCGTAGTCTCCCATCCGTTCCATGTAATTTCACTGCGCATGATGGCCCAGTTTGTGGGACGCGAGACGCTATATAACTCGATTCTGGGTTCCATTGCCGAAATCTGGAATACCGAAGGCATTATGGGTTTCTTTGCCGGCCTGATCCCCAAGCTGCTGTGCGACGTGGCCTGCCTAGTGCTCTCCAGTTCGTCTGTTTTCGTTGTCAACAAATACCTCATCAAGGACAAGGTGGCACGGCAATACAATGCCGGCTTTACGCAATTTGCCTTCTCGAGCCTGCTGTATCCACTGCAGGTGGTGTCCACATGCTCGGCCGTTAGCGGCTCACGCCTGATGGCCGGCCGACCTCCCATTATGCCTTCCTATACCAGCTGGGTGGATTGCTGGAATGACTTGCAGTCGCGCCGGGAGCTCAAGCGCGGCAGCTCGCTGTTCTGGCGGTAAGTGAAGAGTAATTACTAATATATAGGCAGATAATTATAATGATTTGCTGATTTCCGGTTTTTAACAGCTCTCAAGTGGTCAATTCGCCAACCATAGCAACAGCCTTTGCACCACTGCCCGCTCTATCCCGCTACCAATAGATGATTTGCGAATGAAGACGCGGTGCGACAGTTACCACACGACACACATCATATGAATGGCCGGAACCTACAGCCAACGATTGAGACGCGTCTGCCTGCCTGCCTGCCTGCATTTTTATTTGATTTGCTCCTCGAGCGACATCCTAAGACAAAAACTGCATTTGTTTTCTGGTCGCGATTAACATTCGTATACACTGTATATATACTGTTTATACCAATGTAAATCAAATCCCTATGTTAAACTGGTCGCCTCTAATTTATCGAGTAACAAAAATATTTGAACATCGCATTATGTGGATTTATTCTTCATCTTCAGCCGCGTGCGTGGCATAGAATGCTCCATGCCCTTCCCCCCAACGAGACCATTTTACGAGATGAGATAATTTCAATTATATACATATACATATATAAAAAAAAAACATAGACAATGTCTTCTTTCCTGTCGCTGTTAAACAGAGTAAACTTTATAAATTATAACCCCCATTTGTAACTCTATTTATCACGGCCAAAAACACTAGGGATAAAAGCCATAAACTGTGTAAATGATTAGCCTTTTTTCTATTGTAAAACAAAAATTTGTAGTTCATATAAACAAAAAAATTTCGAGTGTCATCAGCAAAGCGATTATCTTTTTGTTTAACGTTGTTCAAATAATACATATGTATTCCTCCTATGCCAATGCGAAACTTGACTTTGAGCGAACTTGTTGTGTTTGCTGCCTATCTAATCTACATAATAGAGAAGGAAGTGGAGCAAGTTTTAATCAACTTATGAAAGTGAAGACTTTGTACCAAACGGAAAGCTGGATTACTCTTGACTGGGTCGATGCAGCAGCTCACTCACTCACATGATATTGTAATTAAACCGAAGGGTGCATGCATTAATCCCGGGATTTCAAGTTAATAATTTAACATGTTTGTTTACATACGGCAACAGGTACCTTATCCGGTATAAGCCGCGCCAACTTATTATGCAATGCAATTAAATTATCACCAAGCCTCTCCAGCCATTTGCAGTTTTCCTTCGCGGTTCAATGTACGCCCCTTAGCAGCTCTGGTTTACTTCGCCTTTGGGCAGGAGCAGCTGCAGCAGCAGCCCAATTGGCCATGGCATTGGCCAGGCAACTGGTTGGGAATTGGAAACTTGACAGCAACTAAAGGCCTGCTGCATTGTCTTGCACTGGCGCTACTATTTAGTCATGGCATATTTCATGCGGCTCTCTACACATGTGTCCAAATTGAGATTAAACGACAATTTCAATCAAAAACAGGCAGCAGCAGCAACAACAACGTTTGTGTGTGTGTGTGTGCGTGTGGCAGCAGCAACAAGCGCTTTGAGCCAGCGTTGTAGCCACAACTTCATTCAGTCTGCAACGCGAGCTTCAGCCGAACAGACATTCAAGCGCAAGCCGCGGCCTACAGTCACGGTCCAACGATTACAGTCGCGTCCCCAGTGAGCAGGGCAGGCACACGTTCGTTCGTTAGTTCGTTCGTTCGCTCGTTTAACGTCGCGAGCCAAGCTAATAAAAAGTGCTAATTGTGTGTGCTTAAAATTGGAAGCGACGGTGTAAGCGACTAGAAAAACAGCAAGCAACAACAACTTAAACAACAACAACATTGACAGCGACAACAAAAGATATTTTCTTTACTTTTTCCATTGATTCGTGGGCAGCACAGCGAAATCGCATTTGCATTTCTCTCCCATAATACAAACCTATCTATCTGCGTCTCGTCCGGCCTGCGCGCATCAATTGGTTCAAACTCGCGTTTGAGTTGAGTGTATGTGTGTGTGTGTGTTCGTGATTTTTGAATACTGAGTATATAAATGCAAATATTAGAAATCTGTCCGTTAAATCGGCCCAGAACAAAGACCCAACGCGCGACCTCAAAGCCAAGAAACAAAATATTAATTCTGAAACTGGAAACTGGAATCGGAAATCTAAATCTCATATCTGGCAAATAGGTGAGTTTTTCACGAATTGCATGTGTTACCATATCTCTATCGGCGCTATCTGGAGTAGGTTCATAATTGTCACTGCTGTCGGGCCAATCAAAGCCAATTTGTGGCGATCGTAAAACGATCTACATCCAGTTTCGAGGCGATGCAAAAGAAGAGAGTATCGAATCGTAGCAAAAAACCGGCACGATTCACCAAAGTGAAGACACGAATCAAGAGCTATTAAATAATTAACGATCAGCGATGCAAAAACGAAACAAAAATACCAAAGCCACACTACGTATACATATGTATATATCGGGGCGATCGCTCCATGGACTACTTGACGGCCGATTACTGCATGCGGCTGCATGTTGCATTATTTACGGCCTGCTTAGCTAGCCGCCGTGTCTCTCTCTCTCTCTCTCTCTCTCTCTTGCTCTCGCTCAACAAAGTTAGCCAAGCTAAAAATGCAGAACTTCGCCAGAGAATTCCCCTCTTGTTTTTGTGGAAATGGACTAGCGCGATAATCTTCTACGTCTTTAATTGATTTGCTAAACATAGAAAGTTCATTTCGGACGCCAATTTGTCTGAGCATTTTGGCAATTACGTCAAGTTGTTGTAAAGACGACGCGTGAGACAAGTTTGCGAGACGACGAGCTGGAAATTTTTTACCTTCTTGCAGAGTGCACGCTTCATAAAGTGGTGTAATTAAAAAAATAACGATACTCTCAAGTCGAGCAAGTTTTTAATGCCTGGAGAAAATCGCATAAAAGTTCAGATAGTATATGTATATAGAAATTCTCTCTGATAATGAGCTCAAGTGCATTTTGCTATAAAAATTAGCGTAGTTATTTATGGCAGCCATAAAAAAAAGTGTTGCCCCTCTCGTGCCCCTCTCGTGCTGCGCGTGCTCGATATGTGAGCTTCGCTGCGCTCAGACTGCCATCTCTAGTTTCGATTCATTTGTTCGACTAATGATCGGAAAAGGAAAACAAAACAGAGCAGCGGTAAATCATCTTTTCACGCGTTTTTTTTTTCTATTTTATTTTTGTACAACTTAGAGTTAGCTATAATGTATCATTTTGTCGTCAAAGTGGCGGAGGTGGACTTGCACTAATCCCTGCCCACCTTGTGGGTGGCCACCGGCTTGTCGACGCGCACCACACGCTCGGCGACATTCAGATACGCCTCGTATTCGACAATGTCGGGCGTGGTATCGTAATGATAGTGTCCGCCCCAATTGCTGAACGAGAAGGAGTGGAAGTGCTGCAGTCGCAGGTCCAAATCATGCTCCTTGGTCACTAGCGTGCCCAGCGCGTTCAGCTGTGCGGGCATGTCGTAGAACTTGAGCCACTGGTTGACCTCCTCGTCGGTGTGTATGGGCGTCTTGCTAAAGTCGCGCATCACGTGCTGATGTGCGGCGCCCTTGCGTATGACAAAGATGCCACCCAGACCAACCACCTTGTCGCCATAATGATCCTCGAGGCCTTTGCGTATGCACTCAATGAAGTTCAGTTCACCCTTGCGTTGCTTGGCGCTAATGCGCAGCACGGGACCAGTTTCTCCACGGCTAAGGAACAGATTGAGCAGCAGCGCACAACGCGCCTCCGTGTTGGGTATGCGCTCCAGCACGCATTCCTCATGCGCACCACGCACTGTTGCCGTGTAGCTGCCATTGGTCAACACATCCTGCTCGCTCACTGACAAATTGTAGATGCCCTCGCAGTTGGAGTTGCGTATGGGATAGGGACCAGCACCGGCGCCAACGGCAAATATCTTGCCGGGACCCTGTATCTGGCGTGCAACCTCCTTAATGTTATACAGCTTGTCGCGCTGCACCAGCGGCAACAGAAACGGTGGTCCGCCCACCTCCAGCAGCGTCGGCTTGCCGCCCAGCCCCGACTCGACGAGGCCATACTCGGGCGCTTTGAGGTCAGGGCAGGTGCCCACGCTGACGCTGGTCGTTGCGAAGTTCTTGCTCAGCGCACCCTGTATAACTGTGAGAGAGCAACAGAGAGAGAGAGAGAGCGAGAGCAAATGAGTTGTTGTTTGCGTAAAGCTTTATCTCGCCCTCAATCAAGACAACGCAACGCAGAAAAAAGCTGAGCAAAAGCTCTGCAGCTGTTTTTGTTTTTGCACTCAGAACGCAACGACGACGCCTCCAAAACCGGCTATGGAAAGTGCGACACAGTTGTTTGTGAAGGTCATTCCCAGAGAAATCCGCTGGACAATCTATGTAGTACACCACTAATCTAGTACACACCTTGCTGCAGCTCCTCCAGTGCGGGCACATGCAGTGGCTTCTCCTCGAACGGCAGCTGCCCCGTCTTCAAATGACTCTGACTTGTGCTCATGTTGCTGACTCTGCGGACTATGCTGCTCCTGCTCGCTCGATCTGTGCGCCAGATCGTTGTGAACGCGACTGTGCAGCGAGGCCAGGCCGTAGTCAGCATTTTGACTCGACTCGACTCCACTCTCAGCTGTGTTGTCCCCTAGTTAACATTGCTGCGCATACAGGGTGACCTGTGGGCGATAAGATAAACACTACACGGTAGTTTTTCCCCCCCTGCTGCCAAATTGCTGTCTAAATTTTGACACTGATGCCACGCTGGGTGTACATGTCTTGCTTGGATATTTACGATGCGGTACAGTGAAGCCTGGCCGCACATCGTTTCCCATATATATTAAAAAGGAAACTTGAAGCGAAAGCTCACTTCCAAATCAACTTAAATGTTATAAGCTACTTTAATTTCGTCTTTCATACATTCTACGAAAAGTTTTCTTATGTAAATTTCTTTGGTTTCCGATTTCTCAACCTACCCTACGAACATTTTCCACAAGCTACAGTGATAACTTTCCCCTTCTGTGAAATTTGTCACACGCCAGAACCGGTTGCGCTTTGGGTTTATGGGCCGACGCGCTGGCGACGTTTTATAGACCAAAAAGAAGCCCAAAGCCGATAACTTCTAACACCAGAAACAAATGCTACCACATAGTATACTGTTTAGCATAAATTGGAAAGGTTTCTGCTTGAAGAAGAACCCGAAGAGAAGAAGAGGCAGAGCGAGGAAGAATGGAGCACAATCGTTGCCGACTAATGCAGTTTCGCTATTAATATGTGAAATAGCTAATCCATTTTGTGTATGGAATACGGTTACAGTTAAGTGAACGGCAAATCGATTCTTCTTCAGCGGGTTCCGCCTGCTCCTCCTCCTTCGCGCAAAGCGAACGTTCACTGTAGTCAAAGCCTACCCAGCGGCGAGCTAGATTGATAAGCTTCGCCCTGTTTGCACACTCGAGCAACACTTCGGGTTTACCTCTCTGACTGTGATAGTGCCGACCGCAAATAGATAGTGCCGGCACAGACGTTTAGCGGTCACACGAACTTGGTTTAGGGTGCGATAAGAGCGAGAGAGAAGGAGATAGGGGGCGCGTAAGCTGCCGTCCGGATTGAACAAATTTACGAGATGTGCTAAAATGATGAATCGCTGTCCTAATCAGAGATGCGTGACCCGCTTTTATTGACGTACATACGTTCCTTTGTGCCCATTCTTCTGCTGCGTTGCGACGCGATGTGATGCGCATGTAATGATCAGTGTTGTCCATGTCCATGTTCATGTCCAAACTGGTCCAGGTTAACGTCCAGGCAATTCATCAAGCACGGCTCACAAGATGTTTTATCGTAATTACCCCGCAACGCGCAGCAGTAGCCATCTCCATCTCTGGCCAGATCCCCAAGCTGACCTCAATTGGCGTCCTCAAAGCGAGAGACAGAGAGAGAGGGGGAGCACTCTCTGCTCGCCACTGACCCAATTCCGACGCCCATGCGCAGAAAGAACTTGGTCGTTCACTTCACTTTTGCGCTTAGTTGGGAACTGGTTAGCCAACTACAGGTTTCCAGAGACATCACAAACTTAACACATACCACACACATACTGCACACACTGCACACCTACCTGCCTTATCTTTGTAATTAACATAAGCTCGTGTTCCTGTCACATTAGGCAATGTCTGATACGCGGCGCAGCCAAGTGACATCTTCGTAATGGGCAACCGCATTGCAACGCAGCGCTCGGATCTTGCGGGTGGCGGCGATGTGCAATTTAATACGCGTCGACGTTATCAGCAACACAAGCGTGAGTATTGTCTGCAGGATGAGTATCGCTCCAAGACGCTGCCGGCACGTCATCCACAGAATGAGCCCTCCAGCGAGCACGGCGCACAGCAGCAGCCACGTCTCGAGACGAGCAGCTGCCTGGGCTCCGGAAACGGGGCCAACCGCAGTAGCAGCAACAACAACGGCAACGGTGGCGAGACAACGCCGCGGATGCTGTTTCTGCTCTACTTAATACACCGCACCTGGAACGTTGTCATGGACACTGTGGACACACGCACCAAGAGGTAATTGCCTTAGAGGAGTAGCTGCCAATCTTCTGGTTCTAGCCATTAATGTTTATATTGCTTTGTTGCAGTCGCCCCAGACGCGGCGAAGAGTCGTCGGCGCAGCATGGACAGCGACAGCAGAAAGTTGCACCTGCTGTGCCGCTAGCGCAGCAGCGTCAACAACGACAACTACCGACGCCTCCGGCAGATGAGGAATGTTCTATTGGCATAACCGACATTGATGCCTCCTCCTATTGCTCCCAATATTCCTGTTGCAGTTGTAGCTACTGCTACAAGGACGCCGTGGATAATCGCACTAACGTGGACAGCTCCATGGCGGATGACTATTCGCTTGACTCCATTTACGAGCAGGGCAAATCCATTTGCGACAGGTGAGTCGAAAAGAAAAAGCGAAAACTTTTTATACAATTAAAATATACAATTTCTGTCGGGCCTGCTCGACTGCAGCTTTGGTTACTCGTTTAATTTAACGGCTGCAAAAGTTGCGTAGCAGTCAGCTTACGTCAACTAGCATATGCAAAAAGTGTTGCATGCTTTTGGGCTGCAGTGAATAAGTTCTTGCTAGTTAACAGCATTCTGCTATGAGCACGCCTTTATAACAGTAACAGCCTTTGGTCACACTGCGCACACAGTGGCCGTTTGAAAATGTAAACAAAGAAAAATGAAATTAAAAGACAATTAAAAGTATGCTTTAAGTAAATTATTTATTTGAATATTGAAGTTCGTAACCAAGGAATCAAAGCGCTTAGAAGCAGCTGTCGATGGAGGGCAACCATCCGTCGCAGAAGTGCCAGGTGGACCAGGCAGACCAGCCCTGCTGGGAGAGGACCTTCTGGGCGCAACGCACAGAGTTGGTGATGTCATCGGTCAACAGATCGTTGCAGCTCATGTGGCACTCGTTGTAGGAGAAGCGACCGCTGGCAGGCTGGCACCAGTAGTAGTTGTTGATCTGGAAGATACCGTAGTCGTTGGAGCCGTTGTAGTTCTCGGGGCCAACAACGCCGGTGCGGAAGGAGCTCTCGTGCTCGGCAATGCAAGTCCAGCGGGCGAGCTGGTCACGAGGAACGCCCAAGTCGGACATCTCGCGGGCCAGGGAGCAACGGTCCATGGTGCGACCGAAAGCGGGTGCGGCCAAAGCCAGAGCAACCAAAACGATGAAAGCCTTCATGATTGAACCTCAGAAAACTGATTGATGTCCACTCGGTGCGCAGCAGTTGCTTTTATACCCCAAAATTATCTAAGTTCTTGAGCTATCGTTATCTGCAGTACTCAATTATGTTCATATAATCTTAGTATTATTGTCTGAGGGTTAGGAAAGTAATCAAACTGACAAGCACTGAAAAAGGTAGATACTAGCAGGACCAAATCTTTTCAATGGGCGGTTTAATAATCGCAGGTGAATCCCCCTTTGACTTAGCAGAAATTTCAAGAATGTTTATGTTCACAAAGATAAGCGTTAAACAATTTGAACTTGCTAAATTATCTTCTGTTTGGCAAGACACTTTCTCGATTAAGGAAATCTATAGCATACTTTCTGGATAATAACTAGAGCAGACATTTTGAAATCAATGTCCATATCAGGAGTTATCAGTTGAGAGTGCTTATACGAATATAGCTAGATTAAAGTGTGGCAAAAATCAAAGATAGCGAAAGTTTAAAGATAACTTCGCCCTATAAAAGCGACGGCTTGGCAGCCAATCGACATCAGTTTTCTGAAGTACAATCATGAAGGCTTTCATCGTTTTGGTTGCTCTGGCTTTGGCCGCACCCGCTTTCGGTCGCACCATGGACCGTTGCTCCCTGGCCCGCGAGATGTCCGACTTGGGCGTTCCTCGTGACCAGCTCGCCCGCTGGACTTGCATTGCCGAGCACGAGAGCTCCTTCCGCACCGGCGTTGTTGGCCCCGAGAACTACAACGGCTCCAACGACTACGGTATCTTCCAGATCAACAACTACTACTGGTGCCAGCCTGCCAGCGGTCGTTTCTCCTACAACGAGTGCCACTTGAGCTGCAACGATCTGTTGACCGATGACATCACCAACTCTGTCCGTTGCGCCCAGAAGGTCCTCTCCCAGCAGGGCTGGTCTGCCTGGTCCACCTGGCACTTCTGCGACGGATGGTTGCCCTCGATCGATAGCTGCTTCTAAATTGGATTCCCATATTTGAAATAAAGACGAAAATCAAAAGCTATGTAAAGTTCGTTTTAAACTGCGCTTGGAGTGTTGATTAACAGCTGTAGCAGCTGTTAATAAGCAGCTGCATGTTAACAGCTGTCTTATACTAGTCATAGCAGTGTCTTATACGCGCAGCGCTATGAGAGAGAGAGAGCGACGACGCAGCTGCACGAGTCGCGCCGAAGCCAAGCTCAGCTTCAGTTGGTGCGTGACTTGCAAGCGAGCTGGACGTGTCTGTGTGCGACTTGTGTGCTGTGCGTTTTCTTCTCTACGAATTAAGCTGAGAATTTCGAGCGATGGCTTTGTTAGCTGTGTCTAAGGTCTAACTAAGTTCAATCGCTACTCCCTCCTGCCCCAAAATTAGAAGTGTGCGCGACATTGCAAATGTGTAGAACGGCATAAAAGTTCTGAACTGTTTCCGTTATTTGTGGTAACGGGCAACTGCATCAATATAACTACACCTTCTACGAGCGCTCACCTTGTTACGTGTCGCCAGCGATTACGCGATATATATCTATCTCTATAGACATACACATACACTCGGAGAGTCTTTGCGTTGTTCTTGAGAGAAACGAGTTTTTATTGGTACGCCACAGTCTCTTCCCGGTGTGGCCCGCCTGCGTATCCCTCCCTCCCGCCAATAACAGCATCGCGAGCGCGCGCGCTGATTGCATTCTAACGGTAAAACGAGTACGACTCTCGGTTTGACTCCAGGTCCGAGTCGCTGACGCTCTATGACTGGCCCGGCACGGCCTATGTTGCAGCATCCACAACAACAACAACAACAATTGCAACCGTAACTAAGTAGCATACAAGTTGTGAGTTTGCTTTGTGCTAATCTTCTCAATTTATGGTTGTTCTCCTCTGCCATCGATGACGCTGCAAGAAAAAAGCCAGCGCAACTTTTCCAAGAAAACTGAGGAAAATATGAAAAGTGTGTGCGACGCGCGTGTGTGTGTGCGTGTGTAGACATTTTGAGAACGTCGGAGAATTGGCCCATTTATTTTCTCCAATTCGTGTCATTCACGCGCAACGCTCCCAATTGGATTTCGGATTGGCCTAGAACCGTAAACCGACAGAACGAGGTAAGACCCCGAAACCCCGAAAAAACGCAACTGAAGCATGGTCAATTCAGCTCAGCTCTGCTCAGCTCAGCTGACTGCAACGATATACACATAGATAGACAGGTTGCCTCGTAATGCCAGTTATCTGTTCATCACATACGCTCGGTTCCATTGTTCTCCCGCGCCCACGGAGATCTGCATAGATCGCATATGCTAATAGGGCTGGACTTTCTTTCCAAGTCTCCGTCTATGTCGCTAGTTCGGTCACAGTTTCATTGGCATTCAAATCCTCTCGAGACACGTTTGCTGTGTGGGCAGCTGGCATTGAGCTGAGGCTCCACGAGATTCGGTTAGAAAGAACCAAGTGCTCGTTAGGCTGACAGTCGATGCTATAAAAATATTATGGCGCACATAAATTGCTGCGTGTGCGTGGAGCAAGGGAGGCTGCTGGGGAGGTGGGGGAACTATACAACAAATTACATTTAACCGTACTCGAAAGCGTCTAAAAGAGCCGTGGAAATGGTGAAAAATTCAATTGGCGACGGCACGCTCCGCTCAGACGTTCGCCCCACAGCTGCTAACAATGCCACTTGGCCGAACACAGAGAGAGAGAGAGAGAAGTGTAAGACAAACAACAAAAGAAACGCCAGTGGGCAGCGAACAACACATGGCAACAGCAACAACAACAACATGAGCTAGACAAAAACTGTTCCGGTCTGATTTAACAATTGTTAATAATAAATAGCTTATGCATTGGCTACGCTCCAGCTGTACTGACTGGGGCAGGGCTTAGTGTGCTGTGTGTACTGCGAAGAATAGAGAGTTTTGGGGCGTCGCACAACACACGCAACATGGCCAACAACAGCAACAGCAACAACAAACTTTACTTTCGGGTCTATATAAAAGAAATCTTTCGTTTTGCACACAATTCGTGGCACAATTCTTTGTCTGTTCAGGTGGTTCACATTGAGAAACAGCGTCCCCCCTCGCCCACTCGACAGCTGCTGCGGGCCACCTGACAAATGAACCAATTGTCGATTAAGTAACCACAATTTGCCTACCACTCTTTGTGCAGCAAAGTGTTGCACAAACTGTGTGTTGTATATGGCTCAAAGGTGTTTTTTTTTTACCCTCTAATTGAACTGGCCCCCAACAATTGGGCTCAAAGGCCAACAAAGCGCGCTCAATTAGCATCCATTTAAAAGTCTGTAAAGAGTGCGATATCTACACGTCATCTTGAGGGGCTTCACCGTCGGGCAAAGCGATTAGGAAAGGGCCAACTTATCGGCTAAGAATTCGGCCAAGGCTTGACGCCAAAGCATGACAAACAGAAATGTATATAGACTGATCTTTCAAGCATAAAGATTAGAGTATTATGCTCGCATTGATTTCTTAACTATCTTCAATTAAAATCTTCACAATGCAATTTGCATCTATCGAAATTGTCGCACGTGTGGCTCACTTAGGGGATTCACTGCCAGTTTATCAGTCTACGATTACCATACTTACTATATAGAACAGGCTACTCAAGATAAGTTCCAAATTGGCCTAAGTGTTCGGACAACGTGCAGATCGAATCGTTTATTAATCAGTTCATTTCGTAGTCTGTCTGTCTACTTTGGAAAAGCAGCTTAAAATAGTTACAAAGTTATCGGCTTTAACAGCTGTTAACTTAACATGCCGTTAACAGAGTCTGTCAGATTTTAATATACCGCTAGCTGCGTGACCTTACGTCAACATTGGTTGCTTCTAGGCTGTCAGTTTTCTACGGACAGTGACGGCTAAATTTGTCCGCATTGGTCACTTTCTCCCAATTTGGCAATCTGCCAATCTACAGACCCGCAGGGGCAATGAGATTATAGATTCCAATCGGCTTATAATTGCATACATATCGTGCACTGCGCACCTGATCGAGCCTGCCCTGGGCCACCGACCGTCAATCATCATCGTGTAGACACAATTCATCTAATCAATTTGGCTTTATTGTGTCTGAACTCACCTTCGGTTTCGGTTTCTTTGGTGACTTTTGATCTCATGCGGAACTGTTGGCCAACAAAAAAATACGACACTGTTTGGCTAATCTCTATGCGGCATCGGATACGTTGTCGCCACCAGTCCAACTGGTTTCGGACTTATTCTCCGCTCAATGGCATCATAATTAATATCAGTTCGGGGTGCGTCATGAATTCGCGTTGACCTGGTGCCAAAACTTTACTTTCTATCAGAGAAAATTTGCACAAAAAGCAAACAAATCGTTTTATAATTTTTGAACCAAGTTTCTTATGCTATGTTTTTTGACAACTCTAAATTAATATTCTATCTACGCCTTACTTTCGAAAGTAATCTCTGGGCGTTTCGAAAGTTTTGCTAATCAAAATATATGAGCTCAAGAAATTTGAACTTTTTTTTCGGTTTTGCTCTCATAACTTTGTCAAAACTCAAGCGATTTTGATGCGATATACCATTTTGAGCTTGTTATTGTTTACAGATCAGTTCCACATTTAAATTTTATTGATATGAAAAATTTCATTTTTTTTAAATTTTTTTCCATGCTACCCCCTTACAAAAATTTCAAAAATTTTTCAAAAATTTCTATTGCTCTTTTTTCCTATAAATCGATTAGGCAGATCGAAAATAGTATAAAATTTGACTCCAAATGAGTTTTGGTACAAAATTCTAGAAGTTATCGAAAATATACCAAAATTTCTGTACCCATTTAGAGTTCATTACATCTATAAAATTATAAGGATAATATCCTTCCCCTTACTCAAATTGTTTGTCTAGGATGCTTCAGGGAACGTTAAGCAATTGTTTTTGCAGACATGTAATTGACATTATTAACTTACAGTTATTTCGTAGCTGGCCGCGGCAATTACGAAAATTGCGACACGATGACGCTACGTAGATGTCATGCGTATGTTGTCCCAAATTTACATTACTCATTACATTTTCATAAATCTCTACCACAATTCAGACTGATGAGTTCTTTCCCCTGACTGTCCAAGTCAGAGTATGTATGTTTTGTGGGTATTATAATGAATGAATCTGTATCTGCTGTGGCTTTACTTTCTACCGATGCGTTGCGAGAGAAAATGTGCAAAAAAAGGTCTATTTTACGAGCACGCCACAAATTGTTTGTTTGTTTTGCAAAAGTTTCTAATTTTATGCTCCGATTTATGGACGACACACATTGAATTAAATTAGTGACCACTTTAAAGCGTCGACCATGACAACAGATGCAGAGATTCGAAACAGAAAAGCTTGAGAAAGCTAAATAAAAGGCTAAAACCATTTAGGAGGTTAATCTTAAGTTATCTTAGATTTAGAAGCCGTCGTTCATTGAGGGCAGAGCACTGTATGGATACTTAGAGGCAGACCAGCCATGCTTAGCAGCTAGCGATGTCGTCGGTTACAGGAGAAGAAGTTGTTGATTTGGAAGATGCTGTGGTCTCTGGAGTCGTTGATGTTCTCTGCTCCCACCAAGTCTTAGGTCGCAAGGCACGCCTAGTTTGACCTTCTCGCAGACCAAGCAGCATCCACGCTGTGACCTAAGACAGCAGAGCAACAACAGAGCTGATTGGCATTACGTTAGAGTTCAACGAATGATGAGGTCCTCACAATTACACCGTTTTACACAGCACCTTTCCGGGTTGCTTATCGCCAAACGTGCGAAACGTGGACAATTAAGAAGCGTGGAGATCGCGATTAGATTGACAGCATTTCAATTTACATCGTGACGTCGAAGTTGCCATCGCCATCGCCATTGCCGTCGCGTCGTCTCCGTCGAGTGGAGTCCACTTCAAGTTAGTTAGCTTGGCCTTCGGCCCAAAATAGCTGTATATTATCGTCTATTGAGTCTCCGCTTGAGTTCTGTAATTGGAGAATTGAAGAGAATTTAGAACCGTTTGTTGTAATTGGATAGACAGACAGGGGGAATCTGCTGTGATTATTGTAACAGTGCTTTCTTTTTCTATAATTTCGGCACATAATTAGATAATTAGCCGGCAGTCGCTTATAAATGACGCATAATTAGAGAACCAACCAAAGCGAGATCTCATGCATATGCGATGAGGCATTCTCCAATTCTTGAATTCTTGCCAGAACTGTTAGCTGACCCATATTTGTGTGCTTGAAATACTAGAGGCTTTTATATTGAGGCATAAATCAACAACAAACAAAAAGTAAAAGTGAAGACGACGCACTGCGGCAACTTCATCAAACGCAAAGAACATCTACAGCCTCAACAAAAACAGCAACAACAACAATAACAACGAGTCACTGTTGTAAATTAGCCATCGATAATGCATGCGCGCTGCGACGCGCTGCCAAAGAAGAAGGTCAGGCAGCAATCCTCTAGCGCGGCCCGCGGGGCTGGCACCAACGGGTTTAGTCTGTCATCGGGCCAAATGGTTTTACAGTAGCCTTTTGTCATTTGTCTTTGGCGAAAGGTTAACAAATTTTTGGCAGAAATCTTCACAGTAATGTGCGAGTGTGTAGAAATCTTAGCGAGCTTCGCGTCGAGATCATCAAGTGATGTGCTCCCCGTTGCCCCTGGCGGGCAGAAGGAGTACCGCTAACAATGGACTCAAGAAATGCTAACTTTTTGAAGAGTGTGTGCAGCCCGTTCTGCTGCTGCTCCTCCTCCTCCTCTAGCTGTTGTCTCCATCATTTACCACTGAGTATACTCATGAGTATGATGCATGCTCCATGCCTGCGCTTGAATGAGGTTAATGTAACAGCGCAATGACGGGCTTTGCATACTTGCGGTTGGCTCTTTAGACCGATCGCTGTCTCTGCCCTCGCCTTCGCCTTCGCCTCCGCCTCTAGAAAGCACAAAGTGCAGTCAGTCGACTTGGCATTTATGTTGTTGTTGTCTTTGTTCTCCCAGTTGCTTGTAGCTGATGATGTTGATGATGTGTGGCGTGGTGTGTGGTGTGGGTAGCCTTGGGGTCTGTGCCAAGTCAGTGGCTTTACGATTCAACTTGTGACCGTTATGAAACGCAACCATAAGTACACAGTTGAGTTCTTCCAAGTCAGTCAGATCTCCGGGCTAGATATGGTCTCATTGCTCGCACTCCACTGATTTCTTTGGCGAATTCAGCCATAGCCTACATTGCATTGGGGCCCCGTGCCGCATACGAAATGCAAACTGAAATACGAAAAACCACAAAAGAGCTTAACAAGGTTAATGATTTAACTAAAACTAGTAGTTTATATTTACCAAATTGGTGAGAAGATCGACAGCTCAGAGCCATAAAACTGGGCTAATTTTAGCTGTTTCAAATGTAATCCGAAATAACAATTAATGAATTCAGATTCTCTAGAAAGAGAGAGTAATTATAGCCGTAGCTTCTGTGCTGGCTTCTCGCTTCGTTTCATATCCACGCAGTGTAATAAAAAAACCTATAGAAATCTTAGCACAGAGAAATCAGATGGGATAGAGAGTGAGAATACTCAAGTGATTTCTTGAATTTTCCTTGTTTTGGTCTAGATTACATTTTGTTTCGTTTTGTTTTGGTTTTCGTTTGGACTTCGTTGATAATTTCAATTCGCTTTGATTAACCAAAGTTTAGTTCCGATAATGATAAGTAATTCCTTAACATTGTGGCACACATCACGAGGCCACTTCAGATAAGTCTCCAGCATAGATAATTGCGAGGTATAAAAGCAACGGTATCCCGGCCATTAGACATCAGAAATCATCAGTATGAAGTTCGCAATTGTTCTGCTTGCTCTGGCTTTCGCCGCTCCTGCTCTGGGTCGCACCATGGACCGTTGCTCCCTGGCCCGCGAGATGTCCGACTTGGGCGTTCCTCGTGACCAGCTCGCCCGCTGGACTTGCATTGCCGAGCACGAGAGCTCCTTCCGCACCGGCGTTGTTGGCCCCGAGAACTACAACGGCTCCAACGACTACGGTATCTTCCAGATCAACAACTACTACTGGTGCCAGCCTGCCAGCGGTCGCTTCTCCTACAACGAGTGCCACATGAGCTGCAACGATCTGTTGACCGATGACATCACCAACTCTGTGCGTTGCGCCCAGAAGGTCCTCTCCCAGCAGGGCTGGTCTGCCTGGTCCACCTGGCACTTCTGCGACGGATGGTTGCCCTCCATCGACAGCTGCTTCTAAATGATTTTGACTGCGAAATAAAAAAAAAGAAAAACGTTTTAAAGTGAAGATTTCGTCTCGAATGAAAAACTGTTGGGTTCCGTTCTACGACACTCGTAATTGCCTGTTTCTCCACACACTTCTGTGCTTTCTAAAGGCAGCGAAGACCGTAGGAAGATAGACAGCGAGAGGCTACTAATAACAAAAGCAAGAATCGATCAGTAGAAAGATAGATACAGACAGTTGTAGAGAGCGAGCTGGGGACAGAGTCGGAGTAAAAGCAATGACTACGGCTAGACTTCCCTTTGCCAGTCGGGGGTACTCATAACAGGCCGTTGACTTGAAGCGGTCAGTGAATTCTTAATGGGGGGAACTCAGTGGGCAATAATTTATACAAGTAGCCGTCGCTCTTGCCGACAATAAATACACACATAAACTGTACTACAGGAACGGGAACGGGAATAAGAGTGGGAATGGGAACTGGAACCCAGGGAACAGAAGCATGTAAAGGAAGTGGCAATGCATTAGTGGAGACACCAAGGCAGGGAGAGAAAGAGATCACTTAGCGTTCGTCTGTAGAACAGGCTGAAAACAAAGCAGGAAACCAAAGACTGGAAAATTACACCCAGGTGCGGGAGAGATAGAAGAAGAAGAAGGCTTTAGGAATGGTAATATATGGGGTAAAGGAACTGTCAGTAGACCTTTTCCTCCCACTGCCATCAAGTGCCAAAGAATTCGCTTTTTTCGTTTTTCTATAATTTGTGCACATTAGCACAACTGGCCAAGTCAGTGCGGGTCCAAGTGCTGCGCCCCAGAGGCGACATGGCGTGGGTCAACTGGCTATGTACTGCAACAATTGTTGCGGTTAGTGCCGAAAGAAATCAGTCTAGCGTAACGTTATGGTGGTCCGCAGATAACAACATAGAGTTGAAAACCACAGCAAGTACAACCGGGACAGAGCGAGGGGTGCAGCGATCTTCAAGGCGTATGATTTATAAGTGCTTCAGGGATTGTGGTTGATTTAATTGGCATGGCAAGAAAAAGTAGACAAAAGAGGGTGAAAGATGTAGAAGTATTTCGAGAACAGCAAAGAGGAAACGAAGAAAGCGAAGCGCGACATGAATCTTCAGCGAAACAAGTTGGTTGTGTTCTGCAAAGGAAGTAATAGTAATAAATGGCAGGAAGAGTCTTATATAAATATATATACCAACTTACCATATCCTTCTTCTTCTCCTCCAGACCAGTGCTCTTAAAACAATCATCTGCTCGTGCCTCTTCTATTTGTGTGCACAGATTTTTCAGAGCAAAACTCAAGCACTTTCGAGTGTTTTCCACTTGCTGGAAATCAAAACAGAAGAGTTGATTTTAATACGCAAAACTTGAGTGAAGATAAGACTTAAAAAATTAATGAATGGCACGGCCGATGGCGCCGATAGCGCGTCGGGGATTCACTCTTATCAAAGAAAGTGGCGAGTGGCACGCCATGTTAGCCAAAGTTTACTCCCAGACACACACACACACAGTTGAGTTGGCAACTTATCAGACCCAGCGACGCGCATAGGGAAAGAGAAAGGAAGAAAGATATCTGCACATGGCAAGTTGTCTAAGTCAGATTGTACTAGCTATGTGGCATATGTTCTGTATGATATATGAACGTAACTAAGATCTGATTACGCGTGCGCTGTAATCGCTGTTTAAACTTGCACAATGCCCACCGATCACATTACCCCAACCCATTCGAGTTGTTGTTACTTTCCAGTTGGTTAAGTTAACATGATCTTGACTTGTCTTTGTCAAAGGTAACCGAGCTGCGGCGACTAACTCTCTGGGCTGCTTTTTGGGGGCATCAATTACCTGTCACAGCTCAAGCACAAATTGCATCCACAAATTATAAACATTTCACCTGGCAAGTCGAACAAGCGTAACTATGTCAAAAGCAGGCCTCAGCGCCCCCAGCTCGATCCCTGCCGTGATATTACTTCGACAATAAACCTTAATTATATTATTCAAGAGACAACTTGACTGATATATCACCTCGGGGCGCAACGCAATCTGCAGCGAACAAATCTCGGTGAAAATGTAGCTTTTCTTTTACACACCGCACACCCACTCGACTATGCGTATACCCTATGACAATGTAAACCGCACTGTGTTATCATTATAAGCAGATTGAAAAGCAGACAAGCTCTTGACAGACCAAGTGCCCGGCTATCTAGCTGAACTATCTATAAGGGGGTTCCAGAGGGGGCTCGCAAAATAGGGTATTTGTGCTTCGTCTTTGTCGCCCACTAGGGCTTTTCCTCCATGGTTTTAATTTAGAGTCAAGCTCTGCGCTGTCAGGCATGACAGAAACTATCAAAAAGCTGACAAAAGTCAGTTGCCCCAGCCCCGGGAGATCTCGGGATCCCAAAAGACAATTCAAGAGCTGACAGCTTTGGGAAAATGCCAACTCAGCCATTGCGGTTGCTTTTGACTGACTGAAAAGTGGCAACATTTCTCTATCATTGTTGTTGCTAAATTCTGTTAATAGTCTTATCTCATTTGTCTCGGTGTGGGTAAAATTTACAACAACAGGCTACAAATGCGAAACCGCATGCAAATGGGCTAAAGAAATGGAACTGCCATGAGAACATTTCATGAGGCAGACAGACGGCTGGCGGTGACTTAATCGGCGACAGCATCAAAAACTACTTAAATGGGGGCCGACTCCGAGTCGGGTGTCTACTAAAATAGGTGCCCATTTCCCAGTCGTGTTTCAGTCTTATTTTCTTTCTTTCTTTCGTGTTTTATCCCAGCCAACTAAAAAACAATTTGGCAAGGTGTCGGCTTAACACGCAGAGAAACTCTTTGGAGTATTATGAGCTAGAGTTGTCCGAAAAAGGCTGTGATCATATTTCAGCTGGCCAGTTAAGAGGGTAAAGAATGTTGTAATAGCCGGATGATTAAAACGCGATTTCGCATGCGGGAAAGTTGGCGCAAAGAACCCCAGATTTATCACCTGGGATTAAGTGAGGGCTTAGAAGACTTCAGCATGTCATGTCGGGCGATCATAAACGCTATTTACGAGCGCAAACTACAGGAAAAAAGTTATGTGCCTGAAAGTAAATTTTCTTTGCCGAGAAAGTTATAAAAAAAAAATGAAATTAATTAAAAGCATAAAAAGAATATAAAATTGGAACTCACGTAGATTACATCTGCTTGAAAAAAATCGTAATGGTTTGTAAACAAACTTATAGCGAAAATTGTTGTGCACTGTTAACCTCCACTTGGCGATAAGTCGTTCAACTCTATCGCCGGGGCCCTTGAGAATTGATACAGATTGATAGGCGGACAAGTTGTTTACCATTTTCACTGCTTGAGTCGTGGAAATATGCAGCACATTGGCAAAACTAACAGCGCCAACGACATCTCGACGACGATGACAAGGCCTAAACAAACCGAAAATGGCCAAGTTGATCTCCAGTGATTAGACACAAATGGCCATAGCAATAGACCTACATTGGGCGGAGGCCTTACTCGTAACTGCATTGAAATTGTTTTAAATCCGAAGCTAACTGGTCGCGGCCCAAAGTCGTTGCCTTCTCGCTTTTCTTCCCTCTCTCTTTCTCTCACACACTTACTCTCTTTTGCTCTGTTCGTCTCGCAGCTTAGATAAACACCACGATAACGGCATGCTTTCATACGTAATTTGTTTTACGATTGGAAATTAAATTAACTCGTTTTCCAGCTCCAACTTCAGTTGTGCTCCCCGGGCCATGCCCATGTAGTTGCATGTAGCCAGAGCTGTCCGTAGATTGACGCGGCTTGGACACGCCGCTTCGCGACGCGATGTTGCCATTTTGCAATAATTTCTTATAGACACAAGTATCATTCGTTTCGGCCAAGCTAGCTCTCTGGCCAAGTAAACTGTCATAATGACTGGGTTATGTGTGGTGCCATTATATAAAATTTCACTTTTCGCTCAGCGCAAAGCGCAAAACGGCCAAAAAGGCTCTCGTTCGTTGGCGACAATTTAGCAATTTTGCAAATTGAGCCAAGACTGGTAACCCTGGCTAGCTTAATGAGTTCATTTATCGACTAAATGTTGGTCAATAAAAACAGTGGAAAGTCGATGCAGTTGCAGTACTTCTATTATACAATACTCAGAGATTGCAATAAGATAGCAATGCGAGGTAGAAACTGAAGAAAACTTTACTTTTTTTTTACAAATCTGCAGCCAATGCAGAAAATGCAATGACAGGGCTGTCGTTCATTTGTCTATTGTGAACTAATCAATTTACAATGGCGCGTGCCAATCCTGCTAACCCTTTCAGGGCTGCTGAATAAGTTTCTTTGCATCAGTTGGCCACATTAAAAAGTTATAAAATCAATTGCGCAAATTAATTAAAAGTTATTTTTTAAAATGAATATTGCATTTTATAAACATATTTGCATGTAAGTAAAATATTTATTAAAGAAAACTCTGTTGTGTAGTCAGAGAGTGTTGGTGGGGCTTAGTGCAAAGTTGCAACGCGCGATGGTGTAGGCACTTTATCAGATAATACTGATTCACTGCTGAAGCAAGGATCGATGCTGGGCAAATCGCCATTACAGATCTTCCAGGCGGACCACCCGTACCATCCTTTTTGGGACAATACTCTACGGGCACATGAGATGGACATTTCTAATCGATCGCTAAGCAGTTCCTCGCAATTAACGCCACAGCCGTTGCTCGAATTGCCATTTGGCGGCTGGCACCAGTAGCGATCGTTGATCTGTAAAATGCCATAGTCGTGGGAGCCGTCGCTATGTGCAGGGCCCACAATGTCAGTGCGGTATGAGCTCTCGTACTGGGCAATGCATGTCCAGCGTGCCAGCTGTGTGCGTGCCACGCCCATCCTGGACATTTTGAGTGCTAGACTGCACCGATCCATGGTGAGTGCCCAGGTGGATGCTGCCAATGCCAAGGCAAACAAGACGACTACTACGAAACTCTTCATTGCAATTGTTATGCTGAACTAAAACTTGTCTGACTGTTGCCTTTGTACTGCTGCACTTACTGTATTTACATCAGATTCGATATTGACTTACTACAGTTGGGTAGATATTGGAAGCAATCATATATAGTACTGCAATCGGTTGAAACATTGCATGAGAGTATAATGGAGTTAATAACTTTTGTTCCAGTAATTATAGCTTGCATGACCCTTTCTGTCGTCTCTGTGCTCATTATAATACATTTTTTAGACTATTCAACTCAGAGTCCTCTCTTTCTAATATACAAATTTTTATTCTTAAGTCAAAAACAACTTTCTTCTGATAACTAATATTAACTATTCTGATCTGATTGAGTTTTTCTGGGTTTTCCCAATCCATTGCAACAAATGTTGGATCGACTAGAAACTTTTTTTCCCCGGACTTAAATTATAATAAGTGAAGTTTTATTATAATTATAATTTAAAAAATCGTATTCCATTTTGAAATTTTGAATTCAATTGAAATTAAAGATTTAATTATAACATCAATCTACTTAGCTTCAATTTAAATTAAACTGAATATTGCATTTTATAAACACATATGCAATTAGTAAAATATTTATTAAAGAAAACTCTTTTGTGTATTCAGAGGGTGTTGGTGGGGTTTGGTACATAGGTAAAGCGCGCGTTGCTGTAGACAGTGTAGTGGATAATACTGATTTACTTGAAGCAAGGATCGATGCTGGGCAAATTGCCATTGCAGAACTTCCAGGTGGACCAGGCTGGCCATCCTTGTTGGGCCAAAACTTTGCGGGCACATGTGACAGACTTGTTGATTTGATCGCTAAGCAGTTCCTTGCAATTGACGCCACAACCGTTGCTTGAGTGCTTGCCATTTGGAGGCTGGCACCAGTAGCGATCGTTGATCTGGAAAATGCCATAGTCGTGGGAGCCGTCGCTATTTGCAGGGCCCACTATGCCAGTGCGGTATGAGCTCTCGTGCTGGGCAATGCATGTCCAGCGTGCCAGCTCGTTGCGTGGCACGCCCAACTTGGACATTTCGCGTGCCAGACTGCAGCGATCCATGGTGCGTGCCCAGGAGGGTGCTGCCAGTGCCAAGGCAAACAAGACGACTAGTACGAAACTCTTCATGGCTTGCAATTGTTATGCTGGACTAGAACTTGTCCGACTGTTGCCTTTGCATTGCTGCACTTGCTGTATTTATACCAGATCCGATATTGACTTACTACAGTTGGGTAAATATTGGAAGCAATCATGTATAGTACTACAATCAGTAGAAATATTGCATGAGGGCATAATGGAGTTAATTATGATATTTGCACTTGAATCCGATGTAAATAGGGGCATTTTGCTCTAAGATAAGAGTCGGTTTACTCTTACATAGGGGACTAACACGGTGGGTGACAAATGTTTCCTTAATGCGAATTACTCACGATGTGAATACCCGACATACTCAACTTGCAACACATTGGGTATGTCAGTCAAACACCCACAAGCAGAACTTATGCAATAAGTGTATTGCCCCTTGACTATCTTATCTTTACTTAAAGTTTTCCCAGAAGTTTTAGATATATGTGTATTTAATATTGTTTACTTTTAAAGCGAAAGTAAAAATTCCAGGGAAGCTTTGGTTTAGAATGACATAACTTAACCCCTTTAAAGTTTGTGATAAGTTAAATAACTAAGGAAGCTTGGCATATCTTATCTTGAACCAGTCGCGCGCTTTGCAGATCATCTTCGACTGCAATACGTGAGCTGATATAACTGAAAATCCGTTAATCGTAGCAATTCCACCGGCTTATTCAATTGGTTTTATCGTAAATTCGCATTCGGCTTGTTTATTGATAAGAGACCTGACTTATTTACGGCCGAGCGAACAGATATTCCCACACCAACTATGTATCCTCAAGCTATGCCGTGTATTCATATTCACATTCACCATTACTCGTACAATCGTACTTATACTGAAATCATGACCTCGCACGCATGTTTGCAGCAACAATTATCATTTTCCTAGGCACTATAACGTAACTAATTCAAAATATTTAGCTAGTATCTGGCCATTGTCTTGGTCCAAAGCTGCGGCCGCACCTCGAGGCGGCTTATTTACTGTTCACGCAATCTGCTGAGGTTGCATGTTCGTTTCGGCGCGCCGAGTTGTTATTTATTCATTGTGAGGCATTCGTGGTATTCGAGGCTGAAATTGCACTTCATTTTTCATTCACGTGCACTTCGGCATCCAAAGTTCCCATCTTTTGCACGTTTTATGATCCAAGTTTAATGTCCGACCGTAAGTCGGTCTCAAGTCGTTTTTACAAGTTTACGAGTTTTCCACCTGAGGCAGCGCCAACAGCTCCAATTGACTTCAATTGACTCGACAAACTCCATTGAAAATTCATTGAAATTTGAATTTTGACAAATGGGCGATTTATAACCCATTTTGGGTGCTATTGATTGTGTCTTCCAAGTTGAGATATCGTCGGCATTGACAAGGCTGTCAATAATATTGAAACCTTCATAACGACAACAAACTGGTGGCCCCTTTCTAAGTAGGCACGGATCTCAAGCCCTCGCCCTATTGTAGAGTTACTATAGTCGTAACAGCAATTATGCTAATCAGAGCCGACGCCTCGGTTCGAGGTCTTTCCCTTTCTCCAGCAAGTTCAATTCAATGAACCTCGGCGAACAATGATGAAATAATGAAAACTCTCAAATTTACACATGATTTTTTAGTATTATTAGACTAATGCCTAGGATTACGATCAATTGGAGTCGCAACAAACATGTTTGGATCGAAATAAAAGGGCTACCAAATACCAATTTTATCGGTTTCCCGATGATTTGCGTCAATTTAGCACTTGATTGGGTGGCGTGTTCCCAATCTATATTTACGTCTAAACTAGTTTGGGCCCAAGTTCTCCATTGATAAAATAACTACATGGGTAACACTTGAGAATAATGCGACACTTGAAAATATTGATTAATGGGCAAAACATCTGCGCGCACATTTCGGAAGCACGCCCATTGGCGAATGAGTGAAAGTTTTATAGCAACTGCTATCAAGTTTTTGCTATCATGCCTAAAAAACTTTCTATAACAGATTCATAAGATAAACCATATATATTAGCATGCAAACAATAGATTATTTATTTATTTATTATTAGTTCTTGTCTTTTGCAGGGTATTTTATAGTCTTCACTCTGCAAGCTAACTTTCTTCTTATAGTATATCTTCAATTTCCTATAGATTAAATTATTTCTCTTTTGTTTTGTTTTTATATTTTACTGTAGCGAATTTTGTTTATTTAGATAAGATGCAAGATTACTAAGTGCAGAATCTGAGTATTCTATATCAAATGGAATATTTTTTGAAGAGATTCCTTTGCTGAATTAATTTGAGTTCAACTCGTAACAGATTTTATAGCAACGCCACGTTAAGTTGGCTGCGCTTGGCGGCAAGTTTCAAACTTGAATTTCGAACGCTGCAACGCCCCAAAATATCGTCGGGTCTCCTCCTCTTCAAGTCCATTGACTTAGTTCAGATAACACTCCAAATGCATTTCCATTAGGCGCCTCCACTTGCTATGCCCCACGACGTGTCTGTTTTTCGTGCTCGTCCCCTCTTGATCTCAATTTTGTATTTCCAAATTGATTTATGCAAATTTATTGCCGCTCTCATCTGCATCTCTCTTCCATTCAATTTGCTGCTTGACCACCAGCAGCAGCAGCAGCACCTCGGTTGTAGCTACTTTTACCATGATCTCTTGACGTCGGCGCATTTTCTTTGGGTGTGTGGGAAATGTGCAGGAAAATCATTGCGAATGACCAATTACCGCCCTCGCGCATGCCAAGGCGTCTGCCACGAACTCTGGCACACCTGCGCCGGCGTCTTGAGAATTGAAGAAGAATCGAGAATTCGATGGAATGCCAAGGCAGCAGGTATGCAGCTACGTGACTGATGCGTCTGATTGATAAAAAGTTCAATGCAAAGACTCATATGCTACTAAGTGGAGCTCATGCTTGGCTTTGCATTGGGCACGTCATAATTCCAAGACGACGCTGGCTCTCATTTGCATAGCCAAGAGAAGACGCGCGATACCGTTAGAGCGCATTGTCAGCTAACGGTGCATATGGAAGTCTCTGCCTCAGTCTTGAATTGAGTCTTTTATCTGGCAGTTCGCAGTCGGCGGACAGTGAAAGTGCGCGTGGAGACTTTTAAATCCCGCATCATACATTGAGATGTTAATTTTCCTTCAATAATTTTGCTTACGCACTGCGCACCAAAAAAATTGAGTAACAAATCGCACAACACGGCGCACACAAGCCGGAGACAGCGCGAGCGAAGCATTCGATCAGACAGACAGATCAGTTGACAGTCGATGGGGCAAGGAAGCGGCCACAGCCCACGGTTGCAGCAAGTGTCAGCCCACAGCAATTCGCAGCTAGACTGTCATCGGGTGTCGTTGACTGTCGCCTGTTAGCCACGCAAAGCACCTGTGCATACCTGTCCCCGTGCCGCGACACGCCACGCCTGCGAGCAGAAAATGCTCAATAAACTGAATGTCTTGTTTTTCCGGTGCGTTACGTGCGCCCCGCCTCCTCCTCCTCCTCCTCCTGCAGCGTCGTTTCGTTGTATTTATAGTTTATACGAATGTCCAATCGAGTTCTGCATGAGTAATGCGCATTGTCAGCTTCGTAATTTGTTTATTAAACGTTTCTCCCCATTTCTTGTCTTCTCTTCCTCTTTGCAGTGACAGCTCTACGCTGCAGCGGAGACACCATCAGCAACGACAGCGTGAGCTTGAGATGGCGCCCAGCGTATGCGATACCTCGTCCAAGCTGCCGCCACCCGCAGCAGCCAGCGCTGGCAAGGCTCATGGCTCAAGTCCGGCCTCGGCTTCGGCCTCAGCTCTCTCCAGTGTTTCGGGCACGAATAAGTGCGGCGCCAGCAGCTTGAATGGTTCGCTGGCCTCTTACAAAATGGCCGGTTCCGAACAGAGTTGGCCACAGGCTCCGGTCTACAGCAAAGAGAATCAACGTCCGCCAGTTTACAACCCTGAGGATTATGTGCTATCGTTGCGCAAATTTACCAAAGGCAGCGGCACAGCAAAGGTGCAGTCCATTTACGATGTCAACATCAATCCCGGCACCAAGGAGGATGCCTATAAGGCCGCCACGCTGCCGGCCAAACACACGGGCTACAAGTAAGTTAGGGATTGAAAGGGATATGCAGAATACTCATCCTATTTTCACTTCTAGAAGTCCCATTCCTGCACCGCCAGAGAGCGACAGCGAGATGTCATTGCGTCAGTTTGGCTCCATCACGGATCTGTTGACCAAGCTGCGCGCCGATCTGCGTGTATCGTTTCCCAGCTTTGTGCAGGAGTTTGTGGCCACGCCCTCAGATGGCATCAGTCACCTGCTAGAGGTGCTGCGCGCCATACAAATGGCACAGGCCAGTAATGCGCCCGCTCCACTGGGTGCTGGCACCAACTCTCTGGCCATGTCTCGCAACCCGCAGAGCTATCAGCGCCGTGCGCTGCTCGACGAGCTCTCCTGCTTGTAAGTATAAGAATGGGAAGACTTCTCTTTATATTTAACCTGTCTCTTCCTTCCAGACAATGCCTGAGCATTTGCTGTTCCCGATCTCTGGATGCCATAGCCCGCCTAGGCAACACACCAGTTGGTCTCATGCCGCTGGCTTCGTCGGCCACAGGGCAGGGTATACGCGGCCGTATACTCGCGTTGCAGTTACTTGCCGCTGCCTGCGATCGTCAGCCCTTTGGCCAGGGCAATGGAGGGCAGAAGATCAGTGCCGCCGGCCACACAGCCGTGTCGGAAGCAATGTCCACACTTCGACTGCGTTGCAGTGAGCCAGTACGCTTCCGCCTGCTCATAGGCATCTTGAACAGCGGCGGTGGTTCGGGTGAACTGCAATGCGCGGGAATCAAGTGAGTACTTCACAGAGCAAGCAGAGAAAATTCCCGTGCTGATGCCTAATCTCTTACAGATTCCTCAACACATTTATCGAGAGTGCCGTCAGTCTACAGCAGCGTCTCTACATACAAGCAGAGCTCTTCCAGGCTGGCCTGGAAACCAGCACGCTGGCCAGAACCATATCCTCATCTTCACCTTGGCTAGATGCGCTGCGCAACGAAATCAAGCGTTTCAATGAGCTGCACATCGATGTGGACAAGATGATGGCACAGGCAAGGGATGCCGATCGGGTGCGCAGCCAAATGGTCATACTCGAGAGACGGGTGCAGATTCTGCACGAGGAAAAGGCGGTGCTGACGTCGATGGAGCGACGCCTGCAGGAGCGCTGTGCCGAGTTGCAAAGGGAGATCTTTCGTCTACAGGGAGCACAGGAATCCAATTTCAAGCCCGTCGAATCTCATCAACCAGTCGCCCTGCCGCGACAGGTGCCGCCCACAGCAAAGATGGGACCAGGTGGCAGCAAGCAGAGCTGCTCCGAGCACGAAGACGAAGGGATTAGCAGTTCGGAGACAGGTGCATCACTGAGTCCAGTACCCATTCTTGTACTGCCCTCCAAGTCGAAGCACCACAAGCAGTCTCGAAAGTCGGCACTGCAGGATGACGACGATGACGATGCCGCAACCATTGAGGATGTTATCGAAGAGTTGGATAATATTGTCAGCGAGGCAGAGAAACAGATTTCTAAACAGGACACGCCATCGAATAAAAGCACCATTCAGCTGACCAAGCAGCATCAGCGCAGCATGGAGCAGGAACAGGACATCGTGCCGGTAAACATTGTGCCGCAGCCGCCACGCAAATCCCGATCCCTGGCTCACCTTGTGCCACGCACCGATTGCTCCGACCAAGAGGGCTCCCAGTTTGGCATGATGATGCTGCAACAAACGGGAGATACCGCTGCTATCGAGCGTCTGGCTGCCATGCAGACCTTCTTCGATGAGGTGGACTACGATCCGCCTGAAACAGATCAACATGTGTCGTACGTAATGGATGCACCCTCACCAGATATGCCTGAGGCGGAGGCGAATACAACTGCCACAGCTTACAATGCTAGCACCAATCGCGAGCTGCTCGATGTCATTATGAATGCGCGGCACGATGAACACGATCCGACAATGCTGGCGCTGAGAAACAGTGCACAGAACAGCGCTCCCGTCGAGCGACAATCCACCAAACCACCAGCTCCAGCGCCGCCTGCACAGCATTTCAATGGAGTCTTCTTTATGACTGGCATGAACACACCCCAAAAGTATCCAAAGCCTGATCTGTCAGCGGCACTGCAGGCGCGTCGAGTAACCAAGAATGTGGAACGTCTGGAGGCGGCCTTTGCCTCCACCAACGATGCCACCCAAGTACCCAACGAAGCAGCAGTCATCCGAGAGAAATCACGCAGCAATCAACAGATCTATTTCAGCAGCAACCCCACGATGCGAATGCATGACTATCCAGCGCCAGGTCATCTAACTGGCAACCTCTCTGCCCGCACCCGCTCCTACACGCAGGGCTCCAAGGTCACAGACATCCCCTCTGGCCTCTACTAGAGACTAAAGACGGACAGCTATATAATCCAACGATAATCAAGCTCCTGTGCAATACAAACTACTCCTAGCTATAAAAAAATACCTGCCTCATTTAAGAATCCCTTTAGTACTTTAACACATCTACCGTCTAGGATTTCATAGTTAAGATTCGGTGGCAGTTTCAATCGGGTCCCCAACTCTCAAGTCAGTTGGTATTAGTTGACTTCTAGGCTAATCCGTTCTCACTATGTCTATGTTTAAACTGATATCATATTTATATTTTTTTTATCCAATACGAATAAAACTTTATTTTACAAAAAAAATACCCAGAGTAATCCCAATTTAGTTAATTAAAACAACATGTAATTTTTTATATAATCATTTATTGGAAGGAATAAGGAACAGTTTAGAAGCAGCTGTCGATCGAGGGCAACGATCCGTCGCAGAAGTGCCAGGTGGACCAGGCGGACCAGCCCTGCTGGGAGAGAACCTTCTGGGCGCAACGAACAGAGTGGGTGATGTCATCGGTCAACAGATCGTTGCAGCTCAAGTGGCACTCGTTGTAGGAGAAGCGACCGCTGTCAGGCTGGCACCAGTAGTAGTTGTTGATCTGGAAGATACCGTAGTCGTGGGAGCCGTTGGAGTTCTCAGGGCCAACAACGCCGGTGCGGAAGGAGCTCTCGTGCTCGGCAATGCAAGTCCAGCGGGCGAGCTGGTCACGAGGAACGCCCAAGTGGGACATCTCGCGGGCCAGGGAGCAACGGTCCATGGTGCGACCGAAAGCGGGTGCGGCCAAAGCCAGAGCAACCAAAACGATGAAAGCCTTCATGATTGTACTTCAGAAAACTGATGTCGATTGGCAGGCAAGCCTTCGTTTATATAGAGCGAAATTATCTTTGAATTTTCGCTATCTTTGCCACACTTTAATCTAACTATATTCGTATAAGTACTCTCAAATGATAACCCCGAATATGCACAGCGTTTTTTATTTGTTTGCTTCAGGTATGAATAGATGCGTTTATTTAATATCTATCAGCCGACTGAGCTTATAGTACGCATTTAGTTATTAATTGCAATCGCATAATCGACTTTAGATTAAAGAGTTGCCTCATATTCGCAGATAGCGCAAACTCATAGATAACTTCGCCTTATAAAAGCGAAGGCTTGGCAGGCAACCAACATCAGTTTTCTGAGGTAAAATCATGAAGGCTTTCATCGTTTTGGTTGCTCTGGCTTTGGCCGCACCCGCTTTCGGTCGCACCATGGACCGTTGCTCCCTGGCCCGCGAGATGTCCGACTTGGGCGTACCTCGTGACCAGCTGGCTCGCTGGACTTGCATTGCCGAGCACGAGAGCTCCTTCCGTACCGGCGTTGTCGGCCCTGAGAACTCCAACGGCTCCAACGACTACGGTATCTTCCAGATCAACAACTACTACTGGTGCCAGCCTGCCAGCGGTCGCTTCTCCTACAACGAGTGCCACTTGAGCTGCAACGATCTGTTGACCGATGACATCACCAACTCTGTGCGTTGCGCCCAGAAGGTCCTCTCCCAGCAGGGCTGGTCTGCCTGGTCCACCTGGCACTTCTGCGACGGATGGTTGCCCTCGATCGATAGCTGCTTCTAAACAATTCCTCCCGATGCCCAATAAATTTATTTAAAAAATGCATATTTATGTGTTTATTGTGGAATTATGTTGCTGGCTTTCAACCATTTATAATTCAACGGGCCTGAAATAACTTAAAAAGTTGGTTAGCTTACAATTTTATAAATAGTCTTAGCGCCAAAAGACTGGACGTTTACAGTTTGAAAGCAATATATCGGTGTACAGAACTTTGTCGTAAGTTTATCGAAGTAAGGCACGCTGTAACATCGATATTTAAACGACAATTAAGCTTTCGATATTTCGATACCTCACTATCAGTTTATTCTAGTGCTGTTTTAAAAAGAAAAAAACAATAACCTGGTAACACTGTTCTACAGCCCTTCTTGTTGTTAAAGTAATTCTTTTTGCCGGACCACAACGTTATTGCAAAAACAGGTGCAAGTGAATTAAAACAAGTGTAAATAACGACATCAACGTTGAAAAGGATACGGAAAAATGTTTAATGGTTAGCGTAATGTGAATCTGTTTTATTTACTTAACCGACGTCTGTTTTTTCCAAATAACGCGCAATTAACATGGCTATCTATCTGTCTAATAACAACCCCGACCATACACACACAAACACATGTTAATGTCTCATCATAACAGTAAAAGTCATTCCACTGTGTCACTGATTAAAATTGCGAACAAATTGCAAATCGGGAAAGAACGATAAATTGTCATGAATATGTAATGTATTGGTAACAATATTGCTGCTTACGTGTATGTGGATTATGTATATTCATGCGCATATGTGGTTCCTGTAGCGTACAAAGCAAATAATCACTAAGTAGATCTCGTTGAGTCACGGTTGGCTCAGTAAGACGCGGATGTGGGCATCACGTTACAAATGACCCTTCCAGAATACCCTTTGAACAAAGATACTAGTCAGCATATTATTAATAATCCATTATGGTAACAATAGACAATCATAAGTTGAGAAAACTTGAGATACGTGTACTTGGCCCATTGGTCATATGATGCTTTGCCGTTTGTTCATAGATTATGCAAATGTAGGGTATTAAGGGAATTAGCTAGCAGCTGGTGTTCTCGTGAACTAATTGCGAACGCTTGTTTATGCCAGAGAATCGTATGTTCCGTGTTATTGATTTTGTTGGCTACACTACGCTACGGCCATGTCCGTATCCGTCACTATTCCCCGTACCGAACTGTATCTGTTGCCGTTGCAGTAACAGCGAGAGGAAGTGTGGGAGAGAAAGAGAGGGAGGAAGATAGAAGACAGAGACATAACATGCACATACCAAACTAACAACTAAATTGCTATTCGTTTATTTACTGTAGATTCATCGCTCACACTCTCAAAATTTCAAAAGCACTGACATTTTTGCTCTCATATAATCATCATCGTCATAAACAAGATTACAAAGTTCAATTGGCATCCATTTAAAGTAAAAGCAAAGTCAACAAAGGAACAGTGCTGAAGCCATGTCGTGGATGGCCTTTGGAGCAATCGCTTCTGGCTTTGGTATACGCTAAATACTCGTTAAATGTTCTGTGTTTTACCCCGTTGTTGTTGTTGTTGTTTGTGTTGTTTTGTACACTTAGTGTTGTCTCCCGTACTTAACCCTAGGCCATAAGCAATTTGTTATTAACTCGAACTTTCGTTGAATCTTCCTTATCCCCATTTACAGTCCTACAGCGATTGCTGGGTGGTGACAACCCACCAAACAAAGTTGTAGAAGTCAAAAGCGAATCCCTAGGCACCCTGCAGGTGCTAGCTCGCGATGATGCCATGGTCTTGTTTGCACCACCATACAACAGCAATGACAAGCGAGCTGTGTACGAGATCATTTTACAGCGACCCACCTCCGATTCGAATACCTCCTCCTTTAGCCTCTACCGTTCACCGGTGCAGCAGGAGGCAGAGGAAAAGTTCAATACCTTTATGCAACGCCTGCCCGTATTCGTTGGCATTGTCAAGGAGGTGAGTCATCAAGCATACTCATCAAGCAATCAATTTAATCTCCTCCCTCTTTGCAGTTTTACAGTGTGAACGGTTTGCAAAAGGTTTGCGATGCCCTCTCGGACAATCCCTCGTGGACGCTGGCACACTTGGTTGCCTACTTCAATCTCGTCGATTATGTTAGCAATCCCAAAGTGCTGCAGTGCATCGATGTAGCGGATCACACAACGCTTATGTCACCCTTTCAATTGGCCATCAAACAGAGCCACATTGAAATGGTCAAGGCGCTGTTGCCGCTGAGCAAAATGGAGCACTTAGACATTAATAGCAACTCGGTGTTCCACTATGCTGCTAGCACAACCAAAGATATTATCAATGTAAGTCCAATAGAGTTACCAGAATCGATATTCTCTAAAATTCCAATTCAATCTACAGCTACTCACCGAAAATAGTACTGTGACTCTTAATCACCTTAACTCGGATGGATATACACCGCTGCATTTGGCCTGTGTGACGGATAAGCCGGAGAATGTCAAGGCGCTTCTGCTTGCCGGCGCCGATGTGAATCTGAATGCTAAGAACATAAGCAAACTGTACAAAACATCAACACCCACTTCAGTGGCTTCATTCCTGCGAACCAATGCCAGCAAGCTTTACACGCAGGATATGAAGTATGGTGGCACACCACTTCACTGGTGCTCCTCCCGCGAGACGCTGCATGCGCTTATCATGGAGGGCTGTGATGTAAACGCAACCAATTTTGATGGACGAACGGCTTTACATGTGATGGTAGCACGCAATCGATTCGAGTGCGTCGTTACCCTCCTGGCTCACGATGCGGATATTGATGTCTTGGATAACGAGGGTAATGCTGCCCTGCACATTGCCATCGGGAAGAAACTTGTACCAATTGTGCAGTGCCTGGTGGTGTTTGGCTGCGATATTAATCTGAAGAATAAGGATGGCAAAACGCCTCGCCATATGGTTGGCAATGATGCCAGCGGCAATAAGGAGGATGAAATACTTTACATTTTGCATTCAGTTGGCGCCAAACGTTGTTCGGAAACCAGTTCGAAGTGTCCACCCGGTTGCAATGCAAAGGGATCCTATAATGGCATACCACCAGAGGCACCAGAGTCTGTCGAGCAGCGAGAACACATCGAGACTATGCTGGCTGCCACTAGTCGTCAAATGGTCGGTGGTTTTCTTGGCGCAGCAGCCAATGGAATATTAGAGAAACAAGCGCCACCACAGTAGGTATATATTGTTAATAAGTGTTTTGTTGATCTAATGGTGGTTCTCTCTGCAGAGTGCCCGTTGTGGTTGATACGGAAAAGGAACAAAAGGGCCAGAGTATCATGGATGCCCTGTTGGGCATGTTTACTACTAAAGTCAATGCGGATGAGTTGAAAAAGGATACCTCATCGGGCAGTCTGGCAAGCGCAGCTGCTACTCCGCCAACAGCTAGTCCGGAACAGTTGCCATCACCAACATCGCCATTTCCCGAGGTTGGCGATAAGCCGTACGGTCGCGGACGTCTGCTTTGCTTGGACGGTGGTGGTATACGCGGCCTGGTCCTGGTGCAAATGCTGCTTGAGGTGGAGAAGCTTTCCCGAACGCCTATCATTCACATGTTCGATTGGATTGCTGGCACCAGCACTGGTGGCATCTTAGCCTTGGGCTTGGGCTGTGGCAAGACCATGCGCCAGTGCATGGGTCTCTATTTGCGCATGAAGGAGCAATGCTTTGTCGGCTCACGTCCCTACAACAGCGAATATTTTGAAGCTATACTTAAGGATAATCTCGGCGAGTTCAACGTCATGACCGACATCAAGCACCCAAAGATAATGGTCACTGGCGTAATGGCGGATCGCAAACCCGTGGATCTTCATCTGTTCCGTAATTACACCAGCGCCAGCGACATACTGGGCATTGTGACTTCAATAAGTGAGTACCGTAAGCATCAGGGTAGCATTGATTCTATTGACGATCTTCTCATGCAGGCAATCGACGTATACCACCTCCTCAGCCTGAGGATCAATTGGTTTGGAGGGCAGCACGTGCTACAGGAGCGGCTCCTTCTTACTTCCGTGCTTTTGGACGATTCCTGGACGGTGGACTTATTGCCAATAATCCAACACTGGATGCCATGACTGAAATACACGAATATAATATGGCCCTGCGCAGTTCTGGGCGTGAAGCAGAGGCTGTGCCCGTTTCTGTTGTGGTTTCATTGGGCACTGGCCATATACCAGTTACCGAACTCAAGGATATTGATGTGTTCCGTCCCGAAAGTATTTGGGATACTGCCAAATTGGCCTATGGCATCTCTACAATTGGTAAATTTTTCACTCATTAAGTGTGTCACCCAGATTGTAATGCGTATATTTAACAGGAAATCTGCTTGTGGACCAAGCCACCTGCTCTGATGGCCGTGTCGTTGACCGAGCTCGCGCCTGGTGCAGTACCATTGGCATACCCTATTATAGATTTAATCCGCAACTTAGCGAAGATATCGCCATGGACGAGAAGGACGACCAAAAGTTGATTAACATGCTGTGGCACACCAAGGCCTACATGCATGCAAATCGTAATAAAATCATCGAGATGATTAACTTCTTGAAATAGCGCGCAAGACGGATTTAGACCGCTCTCACTTTAACAGATGCGTCATTTCCCCATAACTATCTATAGATATTCCCATTTAAAAATTCACAATTCCCAACAATGTGTATATACTTTCTATAATTTGATCAAACATTCTCCAGCACCTTCCGCGGTCTAAATCAGGACTTATACATACTTATAAGCACTTTAAAGCTTATTCAGCAGATCCCACAGTTTTAACTTTTATATTACGTATGCGAAACAAATATTAAGAATAAGATGTTTGTAACGAGGCTATATCTTCGTATCATTAAACCATTTGCGCTTTGAATATTGTGTTAACGGATTGTAACCCCTCAAATTTTGAATTTGTTGTTTTAGTACATCTGTATTATAATTATGCGTATTTATTGTATTTTTTTTTCTCCAATTGAATGCAATCTTTTTGTTGTAAACATTCCGTGCCGCTTGTTAGTCAATAAATGTACATGAGCACGAATTTTGAATAAAACTTTTAAGTGTAGCAAACTGGTACTTTGTTTAATTTGTATGTAGCAAGTTCAATTTTTTCTGCTGAAAATGGCTTTTGGTTTTGAAAAGTTGACAGCACTGATAGCAACAGGTTAATATTTTTAAAACTTCGACCCACTGTTTGGATATGAAACAAATTAACTAGGAACAGGGCTGGCAGGCAGTTTATTGTGATTTTCGAAGGCAGGGCTGGAAAATAACGTCAATTTAGTGGTATGTGCATAATTAAAAAACTGGACACGCAACATAATTTTCAACTTTGGATAACTTTTATTTTATAATTAATTTCTTATACTGTCCATCAGCTTGATAAGTAAAAGAAATAAATTATTTCCTATCAGTACTATCGGCAAAAATTATCGATAATTGGAACTGAATAAAAAATATTTACTCCAGCCCTGGGTAGACCGACGTTCACGTTATTTAGGTAAAGAAAAACAGAATAGCGTAAATTTGTTGAAAATGGTTGGTTGGAGCCGTTTGCTGTCGCCAGCGGCGCAATTCGCCAAAAACAGTGCGGTGCTAATGACACCTGCCACTCGCACAGGTAAGAATCAGTGACAATCTACGCAGGATCTGTAAACAGAGCCCACATTACGCAACCACAGCCAATAATGTACTCTTCCACTTGCAGCACTGCAGCAACAGCTGCGCCGAATGGCCGATGATCATGGACACCATCACATGTCCATCAGGCCATCGCGCTTCCAGTGGCAGAAGTTCAAGGATCTGTTTCACTTTTACGTAATGCTTGGTGTTATCCCGATCACAGCTCTGGTGCTCTACAGCAACATCTTTATTGGTCCCTCGCAGCTCGCCGAAATCCCCGACGACTATGTGCCCCAACATTGGGAATATGAGAAGGTAATATTTAAAATAACAGTCGTGAATTAACGAAACCTAATACTTTTTCTTTTAGAACCCTATCACTCGGTTTATTTCGCGCAACATCCTTACCTCGCATCAACAGGAGTACGAGAAGGCGTGTCACAATCTCTACGAGGAGAATGAAAAGGCCCTGATTCGGTATTTTTTTTGCGGATAAACGTCTTGTGAAAGTCTTCTTAACTTGGTGTTCCTCTTGTTTACAGTAAACTCGAGTCGGAAATTCGCCGTAAGATGTCGGAGCGTAATGATTACCAGGCCTATTACTACCGCCCGACTGTAGCCAAATATCATAGGATATCCAAGGAGGCAGCCGATGAGCTGGAGGCATTGCGTGGTGACTAAGCAGGCGGCCCAAACTCGATTGATATCGATTTGTTTGTTTTCAAATAAATGGTCGTTTAATAGACTTAATTAAGTCCTCAAACTGAGGAAATAAATGTGAAAATTTAAGGTTTTTCGGCTCCAGATCAATATAATTAAATAACATAAACAAATACGTAGAAAAATAAATACTTAGAATAAGCCATGCACGTATCGTTTAGCCCCACGCCTGATTCTTGCAATAGTAAAGCACCAATTTGCCGTTTGTGCCGTGACAATCGTACAGGTTCTTGATTATTTGATCGGGCGCAGGTGCAAATGTTTGGTTGACATATAGAAACTGCAAGGAAAGCAAGACGTTCAGATTTGGATTCAGAATGGGACAATGTTTACCTACGATTTGCTCGGTGGCATCCAGCTTAAGATATTTGTGTATGAACTTCTGTATCCAACTGACGGTCTTGTTTGGATCCACGGTCCACGTACGCTTCTTTATAATGGGCACATTGCCAGTAGCATTTAGCAGAATGCAAACTAAAAACAATAATTGCACATAAATATTCGCAGTGTCAAGAACACTGGGGAAGCTTACTTTTGGACGCGTCCTTGTCGGTTGGAGTTGTGGATGTAATAGATGTGGATGCGGCAGCATTGGCTTCTTCTGTGTCCGTCATATTATTGGAATGTTCTAAATCACGCTCTTTATTTTTAACTTTATTTATTATTATTTCTGCATTTAACACTCTTTGTTGTATTTGCCAGCCAGGGCTACAAACAGAACTACATATGCTCCAGTCAAAATCGATAACAGAACATATGATCTAGAACCACTAGGTGCAGCAGGAACCAGCTCAAATGCACAGTTTCAACTACACGTGCAGTCAAAATAAATAAAGTTAAACATTTAATAATGAGTAACAAGTTGTTTGATGGCTCTGATGAGGATGCAGATGATCTGCAGATTAACACAAACGAAAACTATGCCAAGTCGTATAATTTTCTACGCAAGAAGGAGTTGCTACAGAAATGTAAATGGATTTACTAACTTTAATAACGAATCTCTAATATAGTTTTGTTTTGCAGATAAAGATCGTGGTCTAGATGTGTCGGAGTCGGAGTTTGATAGCGATAGTGAGTCGTCGGAAGAGGATGAGGTAGATGTCAAGTTCGATCAAGAGTTTTTTAAAACGTTGGCCTCGCTTAAAAGCAAAGATCCCAAAATTTACGACAAGGACACGCGATTCTTCAATGATGCAGAAAATGAAGAGGATTCGGAGAATGAGGGAGAAGAGCCAGCTAAGAAAAAAACTAGCAAAAGTAAGCCAGTCACGTTGAAGGACTATGAACGTAAAGTGATTTTGGAGCACAATGGAAAATTTGAGAGCTCGGATGATGAGCGGGAAGTCGAAGAGCAAAACGAACGTGCACAATCGCCCACAGCTGTAGAAGAAGAGCGACGCTTGAAGGCGGAGTTCAGTAAAGTAATGAACCAAGAGGACGACGGAGAAGATGAAGAATTCGGTGGCATTTTCAAGAAACGCACGAAAACGAAGGCTCAAACGGATGCCGAGGAGGCAGATTTTGCCAAATGGTTGGCTGGCAAGCAGGCTGAGATCGAGCCCGAGGCACAAGAGCAGCTGGCTCCGCTTAAGCAGTACTGGAACAACAGCAAATTAACGCAGGGCGAGAGCTTCCTACGGGACTATATACTCAACAAAGGTTATGCTAATACCGACGCTTCTGAAATTCCTACATACGATGAAATTGTCGGTGATAATGCACCGCTCTCCGATGACGAACAGGAGCTGGAGAAGCAAGCAGAATTCGAACAGAAATATAACTTTCGTTTTGAGGAGCCAGATGCGGAGTTTATTAAGCGCTATCCTCGTACTATAGAACAGTCGATTCGACGAACGGACGACAAGCGTAAGGAAAAACGAAAAGAGACAAAGGAGCGCAAAGAACAAGAGAAGCTGCAAAAGATGAAGGAGCTTGACTTGATAAAGGATATGAAACGAAAGGAAATAGAAGAGAAGATTCGCAAGTTAAAAGCCGTTACGGGCAACGATGAGCTCGGTTTCAAGGATGACGAACTGGAGGAGGATTTCGATCCCGAGGCACATGATAGACGTATGCAAGAGCTATTCAATGATGATTACTACAACGTTGACGAAGGTGAGGAGAAGCCCGAGTGCCCGTCAGACATCGAGGAACTGGCAATTGAGGACTGGGATAACTACGATCCACGACAAGGCAATGATGATGACGATGATCTGCATTGTGAGGACGATGAATTCAACATGGACTGTGATTATGATCCAACAACAGCAAAGCAGCAGTTGCAGCAAGAACTAATTGAGAACACACGCAGTCGAAAAGGCCGCAAGGGACGACGCAATCGATTCATGGAAATGATTCAAGCTGAGAAGCCAGTCTTCAACCCTGAAGATGAGAAGACCTATGGAGACTATATTGATGAATATTATCAAATGGACTATGAAGATATTATAGGCGACCAGCCATGTCGCTTTAAATATGTGGAGACAGCACCAAATGATTTTGGGCTAACAATAGAAGAGGTAATGCACTTGGGATAATACGTTTCTAGACTATTGTTAATTGTTCCTTCCTTTCAGATCTTGCTGGCAAAGAACAAGGAGCTCAATCAGTGGGCCAGTTTAAAGAAGGCAGTCCAAAATCGTCCAGACTACGTGGAGAAAAAGGAGCAGCGTTTATACAAACTGAAAGCCAAGAATGAGGATCTCAAGCGAAAGATCTTTAAAAGCTTATACGGAGATGGGTGAGAGAATGACAAGAATAAATATTTAAGCTTTATTTACTTAATATAACAATTTATATTTCGTATTTAGATCGGATGACGAGGATGCGACGGAGCAAATTACAACAGAGCTAGCAACAAAAGCTGACGCAAATGAGGCGCCCACAGCTTCTACAGAGGCAACCCCTGCAGTGGCTACAGAGGTTCTATCCAAATCTAAGAGAAAACGACTAAAACGTAAAGCTGCTGCTGCTGCAGCGACAGCATCAAATGGTTTAGCCAAGCCCAGCAACGGCACTGAGGAACACGAGAGCGCAGATAAGCCGTCAGAACCAGCAGATCAACAGGATTCACCTGGCAAGGATGTGATGCCGTCACCCAAGAAAAAGCAAAATTTCGCAAAACCGCAGAAAAAGGAACCAGCTACGCCAATTAACGATGGAGTGCCGCCAGCCAAGAAGAAAAAGGTCGACAAGAAGCCTCAGAAAGTGCAACAAGCTCCGCCAGCGAAGAAGCAAAAGCTGGAGGAGCAACCGCAGTTAGCGAAACAAGAAGACGCAAAAACCAATACGAATAATCCATTCGCCAAGGAGCAATTGTCTAACAAAAACGGTGGAAAGCCGTTCCTGCCAGTGAACAATCGTTTTAAGAACAAACAGAACGGCGCAAAGGCAGGTCCAGTTGGAAGGGCGTCAGGTCAGGCTTCAGGAAATCCGTTCAAAAAGGCCGGCAAAAGTAGTGAAACAGATGCGCCACGTCGAGATGGCGGCTCATTCCAACCACGGGGAAAGCGGGACTTCAATGGTAAGGGCAAAAGCAGTGGTGCAGGTCCACCACGACGAGAAGGTGGGTCGTTTAAACCACGTGGTAAGACAGATTTCAAGGCAAAAGGCAAGCCAAACAATGCCAATCCCAATGGCCTCTCCGATGATCGTCTCAAGGCCTATGGCATTAATCCACGCAAGTTTCGCAATCAACAGAAGTACGGCAAGAAGAAGGAGTAAGAGGTGGACTCTGGATAATATTGTAAAGATATTTAGTACTCGCCTTAACGAGTTTGTCTTATGTAAATACATATTAAAAACAATGTTACACAGTTATGAGTTTACAAAACAATGGTTTTTTTTAGAGTGGCCCAGCTGGTTATGCCGGTTGCACTTCATCGGAGGACTGCTTGGCATCGTCTACATTCGAATCATCATTGTCATCTCCATCGTCATTTCCAGCAGCTTTGCGTTGCAACTGCAAACGACGCTCCTGTATGCGCACACACTTGGGGCAGATCATGTTCTTGCGTGTGAGGCAGACGCGATGGTAGATCGAATTGCACTGATCGCACTTGATGCAGCCGTCGTCAAAGGGAAAGATGACTTCGTTGTTGCTACAGATTTCACAAATGTACGCCTTAGCCAGGCACATATTGCAGGCACGTATGTGTGCGCCGAAAGCTTTGAAGACACCCTGCAGGAAATCGGCCAATGAACCTGACTCGACTTGCACAAGATCTCTGAGGGAATAGAACTCATTGGACTGTGCCAAGTGGCGGCGTCTACCAAGCTGTTGGTCAACCAGTTTCTGTTCAACAGCAAGCTTGCAAGCAGCCAGATACTGACGCATATACACCAGGTTTTGCCTTAGTTTCTTAATGTTGCATAGCTTTTCGATGAAAACAAACAGCTTGGGATTATCCTCCTCCAGGCGTACAAGCGGCTTGTCCATAAACAACTGAATCTCCTGTAGCGCTGTGCGGGACACTCGTCGCGGTATGAAGTCCCAGTTGTGAACAATTCGTGCTGGCACTATGAAGTTATCGTTCCAGTGGCATGATGGGCAGTAGTAGAGGCCTCGGTAATCACATAGGCGGGGCTCGATCCACGAGTTTTCTACAATAAAAGGTTGTAAGCCACATGCATGTCAGACTAATCCATTAGCACTTACTGAAATTGAGCAGCGTCGAGCATTCGGCGCACTTGTAACGCTGTGCGGCTAGTCCGATCTCTGGACAGATGTCAGCGATGGGATATTGTCGTTCGGAGGCCAGAACATGAGCGCACACGCGTATCACGTTGTCAATGCATTTCTGATGCACCAGATAATTGCAGTCGGTACAGATGAAGGCAGTCTGTACAACTCGCCAGATGATGCCTGTGCAGTGGTCACAATAATAACGCTTGGCTGCAGCCTGCAGAGGATTACGGGTGCTGGGATGATGTGGCACAAAGTGGTGTCCCACCACCGACTTGATGGCATTCATTATCACGAGATCATCGCTTGCTACAGCCTGTGCCTCCTCCAATTCCTGCAGTGAGTAACGTAAGTCCACCAAGTGACGCACCAACCAACGGCGCTCCTCACTGCATTCATCCGACAGCAGCACTAAATCACGGCAATGTGCTATGGCCGCCTGTAAGTCTTGTATATTATCATCTGAGCTGAAGATCAGCCGCCACTGTTCCTTCACCAGCGATGCAGGTATGGGCAACGCCTTGTAGTCTGTGTGCTGCGGTGCACTCTCCTCGCTCCCTGATGTGCATGTTTGCGATTGCAGATAGCTAGACGCAGTTGATGCACTTTCGTTTACAAACTGCGCTACTGCGCCGGGTAAGCTAGTGAGACTGTCGCGCCAGGAGCTCATCGTGGGCTCATGCAGGTGTCTTCATGAACAACAATTTAATTACAAATCTGCATTTGCGTTTCGCCTTTGTTTGGACACGAAACAGTGTTGCCCTATTTGTAAAATAAATTAAAATATATACAGTGGTATATATATTATTTCTGTTTCAGGTAATAATTTTCAAAAATGTTTAGCAAATTTCTATTTATTATTAGTTTTTGTTATACTTCTGATTTATTACTGGCTCATTCGACACTGTAACAAATTGCGCGCATTTCATTTAAGTTTACATTCTGTTAGTTACGGTGCAGTGTCACACAGCTTTGCAGCGCCTTTTTGAGTATAACAGTGTGCCATTTTGAGTATAACATTGCAGCACATCTCATCGTTTTCGATTGTCATGTGAATGGCATTATATAAGAAGAAGCAGTCATATTTTTTTTTATTGCGAATTTGTTGGAGCGTGCGTGCAATGTTGTAAATCGGCATTCATTTAAGACTATATTGCTGGGGTTCTCGAAGCGCCATCAATTAGCCTGTACACTGGGGAATTGTGCGCGACAACGTGTTGGTGCTATTTTAGTGCAGGATTTTCCTCTCTCATTCACCACCACCATACATATACCGCTCATTGGCGACGCCGCCTAAATTATTAAAAAATTTTGTGTGAAAAGGAGATTATTGCAGCGCAATCAACACTTGCCGTTATCTTGTCGCATTAACATTGTGTTTAATATATTGCTCCCGCCGCATCTTGCACCCGCCACACGCCACCACCTCCAACTTGAACATCATTAAACGAATGCAATCACTGTATTCTGAACAATAATCTGGAATTGATAATACATACATATAGGCCTATGTATATTGACCTCTTAACTATAGTTAAACGATTTGTGTACATTGACAACTGTAGACAGGTGAGTTCGTAAACCATACTGCACAAAACTAGCGGCTGACCGCATTTTTCTGCAAAGCCCACTACGCATATACATACATACACACGGACTTACATGAGTGCGAATGTATGTGTGTATGGGTGTGTGGGTGTGTGTGAATGCTTGTTGATATGCGGCCTCTGCCTTCTACTACTAACTTTTGATGTGCTCTATGGTTAGATTTCATAGTGATTCTCTCTGTTTTTGCTACCAATAATATTAGATATGTCTCTTGTGTGTGAGTGTGTGCAGCAGCATCAGCCCCATTCCCCCCATTCCATTCATCACTTGTGTGCATGTATTTATAGCGCACGTCGCAGTCCATGTGCGATAGATTTTTTTGACACATTTCTATATGTACGCAAATGTGTGTGCGCGGGCAGATATCTATTTGTATATATGTATGTGTGTACATCCATACATATATAAACTATGATTCGATATAGTATTTTATGCTACTTTGATTTCCGTTAATCAGTACAAAATAAATAGACAATCATATTTGGTAGTTTTTAAACAAATAGAAAAGCCCTGTTAATTGTCCGATAAGAAATCATATCTATAAATATTACAGGCATTTATTTGTATCTTATCATAGATTACTTGTTTAATTTGGTTGTGTTTTTTTCGCGTGGGTGCTTAATAAAGCCCACTATACAGGCAGATAGATAGACATACGTACAAGCATATGCATATAGAATAGAATGTGGAGCATAGTAGGAAGGTGCTTATCGACAATGACACATATACGAAAGTGCTATCAACATGTGTTTTACTATTTTAAGGTGTTAGGAATATACAAATGTATTCTTAAATACCTTTAGTTAGAGTATAATTATTGTGTTATGAAACGTGCAATGAAAGCAAGTAACAAAAGCTACATTTAAGCGTTCCCGACCTGTAATATACCCTACGCAATAGTTTAAAAATCTTTCCTTTATATAATTTTTCAAAATAAGCTTACACAAACTTAGTAAAACCATTTTTACATTTGCCATGTTCGAAGGGTATAAATATATTCACATATCTACGTGTCTAGGCATATATTGTATTGTACAAATTTATATTCTCAAAGAGTAGAACATGCGGAACTGATCTTGGCTTGTCTGTCTCTAGGCTAAGTTGGTTACAACAGAATAAAATTATACAATTTAAGCTTAGCTCAAAGCAAGGATGTCTTCTACACACACACGCAAAGGGTATTACAACTTCGACTTGGCCAGTCGTTTCATCTTGTTTCTAGTTGTATACATGTGCATAGGTTTGTTTAATTGAAGAGTTCGGGTTTTATCAATTGGCAATGGTCATGGAGAGCGGTAGAATCAGAATCAGAATCAGAACAACACATCGCAGCTGCGCAACCCATAAACAATTAACTGAGCGAATTTTATTGTAGTTTTATGAACGCATGTGTTGTGTGTGTGTGTGAGTTGTGGGTGCAACGAAATTAATTATTCCATCCAATTTTTATCAGACAATTTATTCCTCCAAGTCCCTCCCCCTCATAGCGGAAAGCAAAGCATTGCAAGGTGATTACCGCATGGATTTTAGAATCAGATTCATACTGAATTATTTATCAAAATTACGCCAGCCCTTCGGTACACAAAAAGCTTACAGTGCCGGCTAGAAGGTTTCATGCAGCTGCCTTGTGTAGATAAGGAAATTGGTAATTTTGAAAATAAATTAAAGCTGATGTGTTCTAGCGAAAAAAAAGTAATAAATCCTATTTAAATATGCAGCGCTTAGTGCGTGCCTTGGCCTTTCTACCTGTACAATTTGTTTTTCAGGTAGATTTCAATCTGGTTCCACATGCTGCGCAAAATATGCCGCCAGGCACTGTGAGTGTGTTTACTATATAGCCGTCTTGAGGTTCAGCAGCAGCATATTAAACTATAGTCCATCGTAATTCACTATTTGCTATGTGAACTACGTCGTCGTCGACGAATGTGGGAAGGTCAGTTAACATTGGACGGATAACATACAAACATACATTACTTTGAGATATGCGACGTGACCGATCGATAGATCCGACCAGGCGACCGACTAAGCAAACTTGTTAATCTTTTCCAGCTATCCAGAACAAGAAGGCAACGTGTCTGTTACACGATGTACTCAGTTGTTGTTGTTGTTGTTGTGTCTGGTGGTTGCCTATCATATGACTCGGTTTACTTGTTGCCATATAACATACATTGAAAAGAAACCGGCAGCAGAAACTGAAATTTCATGTTGAGCTCTCTGTGCTGGCCCAGCCGTAGCCGGAGCTGTCAAGCAGCCGAACGGCTTTTCGGCTGTTGTCGTTCCTCATGCGATTTGGCATGTCAGCGAGTTTTACGAACTATTTTCACGAAGATAACGTAATGTGACCCGAGACGTCGACAGTAGCTTTTCATACCACATACAATGAGCCAGCCCCAAATACGGCTGACAACGCAGACACGCGAGTACACTTACTCATACACATGCACATACATACATATTCATGTAGGTTTGTACTTGTGTTATCGCAATGCGAGGCTTTACGTATGAAATTTCAGTTTGGAGAATGCCAAAAGTGGAGATTCAACGATAAAATAATGAACTGGCATGAGTCAGCGCCGGCAGAGTTTATTGCCACAAGTTTCGTATTGCTGTTTTTTATGAAATATTTCGTGAGTTCTCGACCGATCACATTTATCATGTGTTTGATATTTAGAGAACTGGTGTAAGATGCTTATTTACAAGCGGTCGGGAGCGTTTGGGCATGAAAGCGAATACCAGAGTATAATTTATGCATATCATTATTGTCAGCTTTAGGTGATGATGAATTACTCTATAAGAGAAGTTTATAAATTAAAAAACAAACTATAAAAATGAAATTTCATAGCCTTACTTAGTGAAACTCTCCACCTGATCAAGGGCCACACGCTCCGCTCCCGTTTTTGACAATGCTGTCACAGTTTACAGTGCTTGCAACTGGGCGCGACACCTTTGTAACAGATCGACGAACACGACCCACACACGACAACAACAACTACAACCACAACTACTGTAGTAATATAACACAAAAGTTGACTATAAAACCAGCTGAAATCGACGCGCGCTCTTCAGTTCGATTTCGAGTTTGTTATTGAGTTGCTCGTAAAGAGCGCGTACAGAGACAGAGAGAGAGAGCGAGAGAGGTAGACAGAGCTCTGTGTTGTTGTGTAGTGCTAACTGGTGGGTGTCCATTTCCAATGGAGAAAATCGCAATAAATTCGAATCGAATAAACGTTGAATGAAAATCATGAAATAAGTTTGAATACCTATGTATACAAATGCGCATATGAATCCAAACTATCTACAACTGTAGGCGTATTTTCTTGCAGTGTGTGTGCGTGTGTGTTTCGAATGTGATTTCGTGAAAATCATGCAAACTGAATTTAAATGAGCCTTGATTACAAATAAACAAAAAGGCAAAATGCAAAAGCGATTGGCGGTCGGTTAGCACTTGACCAATTGACTACATGACTGACTACTCACTCGGTTGGTTCCCTTGATTGGAAGCGACAAATTGAGGAATTGCAAAAAGTAATGAAATCAAAAGCGAAATTTGTGTCTGTGAGAAAAATGTTTCGGGAATATTTTCTGTTATTTTTGGCTGACATTTTGCATATATGCTTTGATTGATTTTTATTGTCAGATAATTAAGTTCTTTAAATTGATTGGGATTGCGGCAGGCGGCATGTTGCAAGCAGTTTTGGGGAATGTGTAGCGCACAGCTTGGCAACAAGTGCGGCGCCCTTTGTGCTGCAACCTTTCACCTTCACGGCAAGCACGTGTGTGTGCCAGTGTGTGTGTGTGTTTGTCCTTGCCAATGCCAAAGTGCATTGCCAATGGCAGCCAGGTACCGCCCATCGCGGCCCTACGCCCACTTCCTGTGTGTGTGACCTTCACACGCCCAACTTTATGCAACATAAGACGGCGGCAACGATGACGTTTCGCTTTTATTAGGTCGATGATTGCGTAGGCGTAGGTCGCGCCCCCTCCTCGTTTAGTTTACCTAAGCTATCGTGCGCTCGTAACTGCCTACCACCTCCTTAATCAGCCCACCCGTGTGAAACTATCGTAAATATTTTGACTAAAGTTTTATCAATAATTGTATAGACCACCCGCCCGTCCGCCCGCTGCAGGAATTCAAACTAATTGTAGCCCGGTAGCCCACTCAATTTGCTACTCAGTGCGCAATTGCAAAATTGTTCCAATCACAACAACAACGACTCGATAATAAAGCAATTTGCTGCACTAACGATTTGAGGCTAACGTTTTTGTTGTTGTCTTTCACCTTTGCCACGCGCCATTTGCGGCTTTTCGTAAGTCAAAACATTGCAACGCGCATTGACATGTCTTGTGGTATGTCTACTATATATAAAAAGGGGATGTACCTTCCTAGTGGAGTCTCAGTCGCGCTTTACGTAATGTGCGGGGCGGTAATTAACTAGCTCGTTAGCCAGGATCCCTCTAAAGTTACTTAAACATTCAACCTAATTGACGGCGCATATAACTGCAATTGTCACACAATCCGCCCTCCCCCTATTTACACTATAATTTGATCCGATTTACGTTGAGAACATATCCCACACGAAATGCGAAACCCGCTTAGAGTCCGTGTTTCACACCTACTTAAGCTTGATTGATGTTTTGTGTTTGCCTCTTGGCTTGGTTGCCCAAAAGAAATGCAGCAGCCGCAGCCAGCAGAACGCTCCATCTATGGAGGCAACTGAAACTGGATGTGGCGCTCTGTGTGCGGGCCAAAAGAAACTATGGCCATATTTGGAGCCATCAATTGGCTGCCAACTGAACTTGAACTTCCGCCTGTCGTCGTTTCAGTTGTTATTGTTGTGCAATTGCGATCGGCACTGTGTGGGCTTTGGAAGCGGGTCTGTTGTGGGTCCGACGACACGCTTCACTTTTCTTCGAACTGGCCAAAAGTTTACTAATTCCGTTTCGCTGTTTTACGTTCCATTGCAGATCCAATTAAGCGCGTGAATTGATGAATATATAATGAGCAGAGCGAAGCACAATACCGTACAATAGTGTAAAGCGAAAACATTAGCGGCAACAGCATTCGTAGGAGCAGCAGCAACAGCAGAAGAAGATCGAGAGAGAGAGGGAGAGCAGTGTGAGATTCACCTGTTCATCATGGCGCGTCACATAATGGCTGTGTGTGTGGTATGCCTGCTGTGCGCCCAGCGGCTGCACTGTCAGGATCATCTCGAGGACCTGCTGGTCACACAACGCACAGAGGAGAAGCTAAACGCGCGTTTAGTTTACGGCAATCTGAGTCCCTCCAGTGAAAGCACCACCGATCTGAGGCAATTGGCCGATGAGGATGATACCCAAAATTACAGCACAAGTCCGCCCTACAGGAGACACAAACGTCATGCTGGGCACGACCATGGTGGCGACCATGAATCCCTACTACATAATAAACATGTCCCGCAGATTACAACATATTTTGTGCAAAAACTGATGCAGCAGCAGCCAACGGTGAACGCTAGCAGTTTGCAGACCCTGCTCGAACAGCTTGGATTGCAGCAACTTGTTAGCCGCAATGACAGCGTAAGTAGCATCAGCTAATCCTGCCACGTTTGTACTTGTGTATTGATCGTAAATCATGTTAACCCCCGCTCCCCTTTCACTTGCAGTGCGTGCCAGCCGATAGCCTGGTGCAACATGTTCTCAACCAGCACCATCATCACCACGACGAAGACGAAGTTGAGAAATGCACGCCGGGTGCCAATAACTCCAGCTTAGACTGTGCCCCAACGACCCATAAACACACAAGTTATCAGCTCAGCGAACGAGATTTACTACATCTGTGTCCAGTTCTGTTGTACGGCCTGGCGAACCACAGCGACGGTTGTATAGAGCCTACGGTACTTGCGGAGATCGAGAGCTATGAGATTCAGATTCAAAAGGATGACATTCTTTATGGTAAACTTTCTAATATAACTGCAGTTGGTGTCGTTCCTTGTTTAACATTTACCTATTTTCTTTTGCCAGTGTGGATATATGCCTTCATTTCTGTGTTTGCCTGTGGCATCTTGGGTCTTGTAGGCGTTGCCATTATACCATTCATGGGTTCCCGCTATTACAAGCATATTATACAGTACTTGGTGTCGTTGGCTGTGGGCACCATGACAGGAGATGCCCTCTTACATTTGTTGCCTCACGTAAGTAACTGAAATTGAGCCTCCATTCGAATGATTAACTCACCTTTTTTCTTTGTTCCTCAGTCACTGGCCGGCCAGGATGAGCATGGCATGATTATGAAGGGTATGGGTTGCCTGGGTGGCATTATCTTCTTCTATGGTACAGAGCATGCGCTTACCATGATATCAGAGTGGCGTAAGAGTGTTGAGAAGAAGGAAACAAAGCCCACTCGCGCTAAGGTAATGCGGGATCCGGATTCGTCCGTCAACAACTCTGTGGCTGGTGACAGAATGTGTAAGCAGAAATATAGCTCATATCCATATTGTTATGATGAGATCACGATGAACAACAAGCAAGATGTGTGGATGCATTTGCCCGATGAGGGTACGGCGTCTGCAGTGGCTGCAGCTGCTATTGGTGCCGGTGGCGATGCCTCGTCGGGTGAGTGTAGCAATCGACGTTGCGAGAAGGCAGAACACGAGGGCTCCAGTGAGGCCATAGGAGCAGCGCAATCGCTGCTGTCCACCTCGCATAATAACTACGCAGAGATGAACAACCACCATCACCACAATCGCAACCACAATCATAACAACCATCAGCAGCAGGATAGCAGCAATACGGTGACCACCGATCTCGATGGCAACACAACAACGGCAAATGGTGGCAAGGATAAGAACGATCATGTCACTGTTATTCTACGTGAGCACGAGTCCTCGCATCACGGACACAGTCATCGTCATGGACATGTGCATTCGCCGCCAGAGACGCTGAGCGCCGTTGCCTGGATGATTATAATGGGCGATGGTCTGCATAACTTCACCGATGGCATGGCAATTGGTGCAGCATTCGCCGAGAATATTGCCGGTGGCTTTTCCACCTCGCTGGCTGTCTTCTGTCACGAATTGCCGCACGAGCTTGGGGACTTTGCCATTCTCATCAAGGCAGGAATGTCGGTGAAGTCGGCGGTCTATTACAATCTGTTGACGGGTGTGCTTAGCTTCATTGGCATGATCTTTGGCATTGTCTTTGGTCAATCGCCGGATGTGGCCCAATGGATGTTTGCTGTAGCAGCAGGTCTCTTCATCTACATTGCGCTGGTCGATATGGTTAGTGGTTGATTTAACTCTTCTCTAATATCAGTCTTTATCATTGGTTTCCCTTTTATTTCCATTGCGTAGATGCCGGAGATATCTGCTGCGCACAAGTCGCTGGCGCAGTTCTTGCTGCAAGTATTCGGCATGCTGAGCGGCGTGGTTATCATGCTGCTTATTGCCCTGTACGAGGGACAATTGATGACAGCTTTTGGCACAGCACCACCCAGTGGTGCGCACTAAAGAAAGTTCTTTATAGAGAAAGCACGAAGAGGATCTGAACTGATTGAATAACCCGGCAGAGAATCTTGTAGCGTATTATGTGTATTTTTCGATGATAGGTTTTTATTTTGTATAATTGTCGTAGTTATGTTAAATTACTTACCTCAGCTACACTCACACACCCAAAACACTCACACCCACACTCACACACGTAGCAATGTGCCCAATAAGATTCGCATTTGTTAAACAGTTTATGAAACACACAACACATTTGTTAACTGCCACTGAAGCGTTGTCAGCAAATTGATTTTGTTCCTAATTTCCCATATCTAATTTGCCATCGTTTTGGAAACAGTTCGAATTGATTTGCACAGTCACATACACACACACACAGCTAAACAAACACATAAACACATACACATATATATTGTAAGAAAAGTTGAATGTGCATAAGCTATAAAGTGATTATGAATTTAATAACCATGTGAAGCAAAAGACGATGAATTTGCTTTAAAAAGATAAACGAAAAACGAGTAAAGAGTAAAGAGGTATCTGTAACAAAAAACAACCAGAAAGGCAAAACCACAACAGGAGAAACAATAACAATTATGGAACAAACAAACAAACAAACAATGCGTGCACTGATCAATAATAATTTGAATGAATTAGAAACTAAGGAAAGAGCATGCAAACAATTATGGCATAAGTCTTATCGTATACTTATATAGGAGATGTATACACTAAAAAACAAATCTTATATTTACGATTTGCGATTTAATATTGTAGCGTGTACTATACAAGCATCGGCATATACATATATACACATAGTTTTTTGTATTTTGTAGTCTATAGGATGTGCACGTTAATTTCACGCCAAGTCGAGAGAAAACATTCGAAAGAAAACCACAACAAAGATATCCAAAGCAAACTTAACAAAAGAAAGAAAAGAAAACAATTGGAATTTACACTGCACGCTTCAAATTGAATATTTTGCCAGTACTTAACGTATTGAATAGTACTTTATTCACACACACAGCAGCAACTTTTGCAGTCCACAAATTAATTTAATCTTAATTTATTTTTATTGTCGTAGTACGAAATATTGAGGGCATGCTCATATTACCTCTTCCTTTTTGGCACCTCTAAGTTTAATTATGATTAATTTGTAATAAACAAGGCGAAAATATATATCAACGTACATAGACTTTTTTGATTTTCAAGCAACAATTTTGAGTTTTATTCTATATTCTGCACGCGCACACACACTAGCACGCACAGACACAACTAAAAACGTAAGTGATTGTGATTAAAATCGAGTAACTAACATTTGTAAAATGGTGCGAGCCTAGGGCAAGTCCCCCCCACACACAGGCACAGAGGACATGTTGTCAACGAGAGTATCACCCACTTAAGCTGAGCTGAGCCGCAACTACTATGTAACCCAATGCCAACGAGAGGCAGTAAAACCTATAACACTAGACTTAAGCTCTACACTAGAAAAACAACAAAAATACGAACATACGAATATGATATGTGAAACATTTTCTGAAATAACAACTACTTTGGTGATATCAAGCAAAAGGCAATTGAGAAACGAAATATAAAGTACGTTTAATAATCTTAAAATTAAGTCAATATGCACTGGAGCCTGTTGAGGAAAAGCTACGACTCTTGAGAACTCTGGTTCCAGTGTGCACCTTCACAAAGACGTGGTATTATGTTTGCTATATTCTGAGTTGGTATTTTTTTACTGTAAAACATACAACAAACACTATTTAAAACTTCAAAATAATAATAAATGTTTCCCACAAAATACAAATTCTCACAAGCAACATTGTTTTTGATTATTGCGCGCCAATTGTGCACCACAGTTGCAATCGATAAGCTTCGATAACAGAAATCAGATGAATTCGCTGTTGCTTTCGCCGGCAGCTTGGCAACCCTACGTATGTTGTTGGTAGAGCAAGACAACAAGAGTGGCGCTGTCAAACTGTGAAAGATGCAAGCGACCGGGTCGAAATTATTGCTGCCAACGATTTGCAAATTTCTGGCCATTTTCTGCATAATTATTACACAAAATCATGCGGAGGCCAACGTGAATCCAAGTGCCATCGGCGTGCATAGACGGTTTGAGTACAAGTACTCGTTCAAGCCGCCATATCTGGCTCAGAAAGATGGCACAGTACCGTTTTGGGAATACGGGGGAAGTAAGTAGACGAGGGGGCCAGCTCCACGTCAGTTGTTTTGGCCGTCTCGATGCCACTTGCGGCGCGTCCAATGTGTGCAAGTGAGATGGCAAGCGGCCAGCATCAGCATTGACGAAACTTTTTTGAACGCGCAACGCGAAGCAGCAAAGTGCTTGACACGCAGGCACTTTGTTAAATGCAAATCTGAGCCAAACTAACGTACAACCTGTTGCCCTTGCCTTCCAGATGCCATCGCCAGTGCGGAAAGTGTACGCGTGGCACCATCGTTACGCTCTCAGAAGGGCGCCATCTGGACTAAATCACAGACCAATTTTGATTGGTGGGATGTGGAAATTGTCTTCCGTGTAACGGGACGTGGTCGCATCGGTGCCGATGGTTTGGCCTTCTGGTACACCACCGAGAAGGGTGACTACAATGGTCAGGTGTTTGGCTCTTCGGATCGTTGGAATGGTCTGGCCATTATCTTCGATTCGTTCGACAACGACAACAAGCACAACAATCCCTATATCAGCGCTGTTGTAAACGATGGCACCAAGCAATACGATCACGCCAACGACGGTACGACGCAGCTGCTCAGCGGCTGTCTGCGGGACTTCCGTAACAAGCCTTTCCCCACGCGTGCCCGCATCGAGTACTACAACAATGTGCTGACCGTGCTCATCCACAACGGCATGTCAAACAACAACGATGATTACGAAATGTGTCTACGCGCCGATGGAGTACAACTGCCCAAGAACGGTTACTTCGGTATTTCTGCTGCCACAGGCGGATTAGCCGACGATCACGATGTGTTCCATTTCTTGACCACATCGCTGCATGCCGGCGGTCAAGTGCAGGAGCCAAAGGTGGACAACCAAGAGAAGCTGACACAGGAGTACAAGGAGTATCAAGACAAGCTGGAGAAGCAAAAGCAGGAGTACAAAAAGGAACACCCTGACGAGGTAAGACATATTGACACATATTTAAAGACCGTCGTTTGCGCGCCGTCATAATCTAATCCATGCGGACAGTTGATTGCGTGCTGGACACGAGTCTTATCGGGCCTGCTGATAATGCATTGATTTACTAAGCTCTCCCCTCAATTTGGGTATTTCCTTTCAGCACAAAGACGATGAGGAGTGGGAAGAATTCTACGAGTCGGAAAATCAACGCGAACTGCGTCAAATCTGGCAGGGACAAAGTCAAATAGCCGATCATCTGCGTGAGCTGTCCCGCAAAGTGGATGAGATTATTGGCAGGCAGGAGAACACGCTATCGCTGGTCTCACGTGGCTTTGCCGCTGCCGGCCAAGCTGTGCCACAGCCTCCTGTCGGCAGTGTGCCCCAAGCAGTACCTCAGCTTGCTGGCGGTGTGGCCGTCACGAGGCAAGATGTGGATATATTGATTGCCAACCAGAACGTTCTGCTCACCAGCATACGTGAAATCCGACAGATTACAGATAACATTCAAATTAATCAGAAGAACGCGCCCACCGCCCAGATTCAGTCGTCCGGCTACGATGTGCAGACGCTCATTGTAGAGATGCGTGACGGCATGAATCAGGTCAAGCAGGGCATCTCGCATGTGGGTCAAAGGTGAGTCTGATCTTGCTACGAATGATTTGCTTTTTCTTAATCTTTGCTTTCGTCTACCTCTTTTTTCAGATTGGGCATGCCACAAGGGTCGGCGCAAACAGCTCCCTGTCCCACTGGTAGCTGTGTTGGAGTCACGTTGTTCCTCAGCGTAACAGTTGTGCAACTGCTGCTCGTGTTTATCTACAACATTTTCAAGTAATTAACCCATAACACTATCGCATTTCCTTTGCTAATTTCGTTTTAATTGTTTTCGTTTTGCAGGAATCGCAGCGAGGCGCAAGCGAAAAAGTTCTACTAGGCAAGCAAAGCAACAACAACAATAGCACACACATCTATACACACACACACCCTGACACACACACCTGATTAGGCGGCAACTAAATTTAGTTGAAATGAAATACTTAAGACTTCAGCATGTAGATTGTTCTACAACATTGTATAATTGTTTTTCCATGTAGACCCAATTGCGATGAGTAGGTGCCCACGCCACCCCCACCTTCCAAACCCAAATTGAATGTGACTTAAACCCGAATGTGAACAATATGCTAGAACAACAAAAAAAAAACAGCAACGATATCAACAAAGCCACACAACAAATTTATCAGTTCTAGTTCTAATTGTAGCCCTCCTCCCATTCCCTGCGTATAACCTGTTCTTCCCCAACTCCTACATAAATGTGTTTTTGTAAACCTAACTGTTTATTAGCCAAGTCGAAAGTTTTCCAAAGTTTCGGTCTACTCTCAGACTGTGCATATCAGTGTACAGCCGTGTGAACTCTGCATTTCAGTCTGTAAAATGTGAAAACTAATTGAAGAATTGAGAAAGCGAAAGCGAATGCGAAAGCAAGAGAAAATATATAATAATGATAATGATAATAACGATGATACATAATGAATTCCGTAAACTTAGCAAATAAATACTAAATATATATATGTATACTATATGTTTTTTATATATATATGAAAACTAAAGCGTCTGAGTCCTACCAGATACGCGAGACTTTCTTCTCTCTCTCTCTTCACACATTTCATGTTCGACTGCGAAAAGTTTTCCAGCTTTTGTTATATCTATTATTATTAGCATGAATGAATGGAATTTCTCAAATCTATAATTTTGTTTTTGTGTTTCTTCGCATAGACGTTTTGTACTGAATATTAAGATAATAATTATAAATTATGAAACAACTGAGAGAAGCGTGTTTTTTTTTTTTTTTTGTATATGAACTATGTATGTTCCATTCCTGTCTCAATGTTAATTGAAATGATAATAAATAGAACTTGATTTTGTAGAAAACGTTGTGAAAAGCGAATTTCAATTGGAGTTTTAATCTTATGGCTTGCATCTCGACATAGTCGGGTACTTTAAACAGAGAGTAAAATACTCGAAAAAAAAACTTTGTGGTTCCTCCTCGACAATGCGGCAAAAATGGCGCCGCATTGGCGACATTGCAAACAGCAGGAGGAGGCGAAAGTTTTGCCCATAAAATGTTACTGCTATTGGTGGGTATTGTGGACAGGCATTAAGCGCTCTGGCAAATGGGGAGTTGGGGGATGGGATGGAGGCTCCTGCTACCCAACCGAGCGAGAAAACCCAGCCAAAAGATAAATGGACAGAAGCCAACGGCAGTCGCGGTGTGGTTATAAATTCTTTTGGTTTGGCAGGAGGTTTTTGGGTAAGAGGGGAGAGGAGGGAAGAGGAGCTGTAGCTGCCTATGAGTCGGGTTGGATAGCGTATATATAGTGACCTGGCTTATGTGACCGGCGTACATTATGTATAGCGAGCTGTACTCACTGCGCAGGTCTCAGCATGTGACCCATGCCAGGGGGAGTTGGTACTCTGCATGGCTGTTATGTTCCTGCAGCAGCCAATCAGCGTTGGCCAGACCAGCGGACGGACAGTACGGCGTACAAAATGGCCACGTTGTATGTGTGGGCACAGCTCGAGCGGGGGCTAAAAATATGAAAATGGAATATTTTAAATTTATTTTAAGTGCAAAAAATTACTATTTATGGCTTTAAAAATTATGGAGAAAACTGTAAAAATGTTTATGACATTACTTTATAATATTATAGATCATAAAACACCATATGGAATAAATATTTGTCAATATTTGAAATAATAATTTCATTTCAAAATTCTTTCTTCAGCTTTTTAAACATCGATATAATGATTTGTGTATCACAAATAGTATGGTATTATCTCATAAATGTGATATTTCCATTTAGCTAATGAACCAATATGAAAAATATTAAATAAATTATATTTATCTGTATTATATTCTTAAAATTTTAGCGGTAAATATTATATGTAAGTTCTCCCTAGCTAAATTTTGATCATTCATTATTCATTCATTCACAATTACTACAAATATTTTATAAACATTACATTAATAATTATATATTTTAATCTCAAAATATCAAAAGAAATTCTCTAAATTCTCCAAACACTTTACTTACTTTAAAACCCAACTAAAACTTTAATAATCCCCATCGCGTATACAAACATCTGTGGCATTGTCGCCGGCCACAATCATCTGCAAACAGCGCCCCCATTTTAATTCTCATCCCAATCCAGATCCATTAGCAAATGAAATTCATAAATCGCGCACAGTTTTGCAACATTTGGCGAATGGGAATCAAACTGAATGCGGCGACTACAGGGTGGCGCAACTGTCAGTAAAAGGCTACTGAGTGATTCCACTGCATGTTCCCGCATCCATATCGTATCCATATCCCGTCTGTGTATCCTTCTGGGTCGAGAGACAGCGTGACAAATGTTGCGTAAACAAATGGATTATGTGTATGCTATATTGTTCGAGCAGGGCATTTCCAGGCCGTGCAGCCCTAATATCTAACAATGAATCATAAATTTCCATAACTGTCATACGATCCGGGAGAGCAGTAGGAGGAGGAAACCTGGACTGGGCGTCAATTATCGGCAACTGGATTAAACCTTGTTGCAATTTGTTAAAGTGTTTCGGGTTTTGTAATTAGCTAATAACACGGAAGAGGTGACAGGGAGGGATCTGAAATATATATAGGAAAGTGGATTTTATAGAAGTACTATGTGTAATATTAAACAAATATGCTATATAAGAAAAGAGAAAACTAATAAGGAAAATTATGTTGAATTCTCCACAAATATCCTTACGATCATTAGAAAACTTTAGAAATTCATAGGGAATTTTCTATTTTTAATTTATAGAATAAATCTTTCTACTGTTCTTAACTATTCCATTTTCCAATCACCCTTTCCAAACTCTCTAGATACCCTTTGAATTTTCCCAAAATATATCATAGCATTCTCTATGCTTAGATAGCTAAACGGTTCGCATAAATCTTTCTCTCGATGCAACTTCGATTCTCAATTGAAAACTTTACGTTGCAATGGAAAATCCGTCAGATGTTTAATGTTTGTGCAAATGCTTTAGTTTCTCATGCCATTAGCTTGCGCTGGCTGTGACAAAGGCGTCGTCCATTAGATAGAGATGAGAAAGGAACTGGGGGAAAAACCAGACGACGATGACGACTCTAGCCACCACCACGAACATCCTTTGTGATGTTTTGCGAAAAACCAAAGCGTAACAAAAACTCAATTCAACTCGAACGGCAACTGGATAATATTTTGCGCTTTTTGGTATGACGAATCCACATGTCGTGCGAGCGCTGTACACTATCCAGAATCCAGGCCACATAGCATAGCCATGTCGCAGTTGCTTTCCCCCTTCCTGCTCCCTTACATCCGTTTAGCGGGCAATCAAGCGTGTAGTGCAATTCAATAAGAGCAGGCAGGATGTCAAGGGGAGAGAGAGGAGGGAGAAGGGTGGGGAGGAGGAGGGGGTTGGGTTATGGCAACTTGGAGAACTTTATCAACACCCATGTCGGCATTAGTTTTGTTTACAAACTTTCCCGTTGCCTTTTTGACAGCCAAGCCACCGGGGTGGGCAGAGGCTGTCCAGGAGGAGGGGGAGGCGGGTTGCTGCACAGAGGGGTTGCTGCTCGCACTGCCTTGGCGGGGATTTTTATTTATGAGCACTTAAATCGAAGCGCAAACTCAAATTGCACATTGCATCTACATAAATATGCAATTGCGGCCATGTGAGAATGTTCCACGCGGAGCAGGAACTCCCAGACGAACCGCCCGACCGAACTTGGTGATAAATGATGAAAAAATTAAAACTAAATACGATACGATACGATATGATACAACCCCCGACAGACAATTTCAGATGACAGCTCCCGATAATGGTGACATCAATTTGAAACTCAATTGAGCGCGGGGCTGGCTTTGCCACTTCTTCGTGTTGTTGTTGCTGTTGCTACAAGTTGTTATTCCTTGATAAATGCTGCGCTATCAGCGACGTTTATCGTCGAGCGCCCTTTGACTGGGTGCGACAAGCCCAGCGAGCTGGAAATTGTCTGTCCACCAATCTCATTTTCCCTCCCACATTCCCCTCCTCCGCCCTGCAAGGTAATGAGGTTTTCCTCCCAGGCGACTTGTCGTTCATCTCTGATCTCTGGGGCGTTGCGAGTAGTTACAAGTTAAATGCTTGCTTAATTGCGCTTTAGTCCTAGTCGGAGCAGGAGGAGGAAGGAGGAGTTCCCCTTGGTTTATCCATGCTTGGGTTACTGTCACACTGGTCAGCTAAATGGCCAGCAGATAAGAGAGATTGGTCAACGCAAATGGGGCTCTTTTATTGCGACTAAACTAAGTCAAGTTTAGGCCAAGCCAACTTTGAATGGCCAGTGCACAGCGTGGGGCAGTTGATTAGGTGCACTTGTTTAAAAATGTCATAAATTTAAATACTTAGATGGGATTCCTGCTTAGATAGGCTTCACTCAAAGTATTTATATTCTTGCTCAGGAACATGTGCGTCTGTATGAACACGCAGATCTCAGCTATAAATAAAGCTAGAGAAACCAAATCTGGTCTAGTCAAAGTATTACATCATAATGAAAACTCTTATACATCATATGTGCTGCTTTATCCACTCCCAAAACTCCATATATGCCGCTACATCATCATCAGGACTCTTCACATATTATGGCTTTCTCCAGCCGTAAACTGGCTGTGCGACAAATTTCACGACAAAGGGGAATGGGCGTATAGGCAGTAAAAACGCATTTGCATATTAAAAACGATATTGAAGACAATAAAAATTTGTGAAAAGCCATTAAATGCCGTTAGGAAAAACAAGCTGAGTGCGTACAAATTGCCGACAGACGCCGGGCGCAAGAGAACGAGATGCGGGCTGGGAGCGAAGGGTTACCGGTTGCAGGGTGGAGTATGCCGAGTGCTTGCTATGTTTTCGGGTTGACAACAAAGCCACAAATTATTTTCATAGCTGAGAGAGATCCCACGGCACGAGCGTTCAGTTATGCGCATTATGACAACTGCTTCATAACCGAATCCAGCTAGGATTTCATTTACAACTCCTGCTACGACTCCGTCTAAACCCCTGGCCGGGCTCGATGCGTCGTACTGCTCGGAAACGAGCTGCTCCCCGGCTGCACAATGGGCAACAACTTATGCAATGTCACTCGGGATGGGATTGGGCTGTCGTCTGCGGATCACGGTCATGGAAGAGCCAAGTCTTAATTGATGACAATTTCATTAAAATTTTGGCTCGGGCGACGCTGCTTAAAATCCACAACGCATCCTGGGGCAATAAAAAAGCGAGTAAACAAACGAGGCGGACGTCCTTCTCGTCCTCCACGCCGCGTGGGCGAATGTTGCTGCCCACGTTGCCTTGCTGGGATTTGGCTCGAGCCTGAAGCCGGCGACGCGTGAAGGATGCAAAAAGTTAATCGCTCGGGCGGCCGGCACACTCCACTCGCCGGGATCTGGACAGATGTGTTAATGTGCACAGTCAAGCTGCAGGGAAGGTGGTCGGACGGGGGAGGTGAGGTATTTTTTTTTATTGCCCTGTTGCGAGTTGGCTGAGCAGGCCGCAGGATTCCGTGTGCAATAAGTAAATTGCGTAAATTTACGACTGCGTAAATTGTTTAATGACTCAACAGTCTATTTATCCGGGCCGTGGTATGCTGCGACATGGTCTAATGGCAGTTGAGGTCGTGCCGGGAAGGGCAGCGGGCCAAGTGCAAATAGTCGAGGAACAAGTGTGGCTATAAAATTGAAAATAAGGCAGAATGGGGAGGAGAGAACTACATGCATATAATGAACAGATGGGCGTACATCGATTGGTTTGTTCGAACTGAACAAGAAGATATAGAAAATTTTAGGATTCTTATGAAAACGCTGTTCTTTTAGCCATTTGAAACCTTGACGAAAGTCTACCAAACTGAAGCAAAGGTTATTCATGATCAAACCCAAACTAAACCCTTCATTTCTATTATAAAATTTTCCAGAATTCTAATGAAAATCCTGTTCTCTCAGTTATCCCACTCGAAACCCTCTTGAAAACCGCCTAAACCTATGCCAAGTCCCATTAAATTTTGAATATTATAAGCTCTTCCTGCCAAAATATGAAACTCAATTAAAATCTCTATATTTTTACGAGTCTCTCTAGGCCCATTATCGAATCTATTGTAAACTAGAAACTAGCATTTGCCGCTGGTCATAAATCTTTGGCGGAACCCAAAGAAAAACCCTTAAGTTTTGGTTGATAAAATGCCGAAATTATCGCAGCTCGCCAGCTCGCTAAGATATATGAGCTCAATTGGAGCACTTTTAACCCATTAGCCGACCGGAAGATCGTTCAATTAGTGCTGCCGCTGGTCAGTCTCGCATGCCAAGTCCCAAGTGGGTCACTCCAAAGTCCACACACACTCAAACACATACACTCACACACATGGCTGGGAAAGGCTTTCTTTTTCTGGGGTTTGGTTGTTTTGCCAACAAAGTGACATAAATCTCTTTGGGTGCATGGCGAGAGCCTGAAGCGGAACCAAAGCAATGACGCAGCAGGACCTCAATCGGGGCGAGAAGTCACATGTCCCGTCATAACGTAGCGCATGTCGTACCGCCGTGCCGAGATTTATAGGTCGAGGGGCGCGCGCGCGTGCATTGTGTCTATTTGTAGCATCTTCAACAGGGGATCGAACGGAATGGGTGACACCCAATTCACTATCAGCCTGGTCGCCATCAATGCCGGATGCGCAAAACGACAGGCGTTCGATTGAAATTAATTGAATTTGCGCCCGACATGAAGCGAGACGGAGTCGCTGCGACTACAACTTGACTTAACGCGGCTGGACCATGGACGACGCTGTTTCCTGTTTATGCTCGAGATGTTTTCCAGCATAAATTACGCATATATGATATGGGAGGAAAGCGTCGTCGGCATGGTCGTCTCAGCGTTGTCGAAAAACAGGAACATTAAATTTATTTTTATTTCTGCGAAATGCCTTAGGAACAACCCCCCAAAAAAGAATATCGCGAACAGCAGTAAGCGCTTAGTGAAGTTTTCCCCCATCCCCCGTTGCGATTGTCGCACGATATGCGGTCCACTGAGTTTTTCGCCAAAGTCATGAATTTTCCTTTATTTTTATGATTTCTATTACATGTACATGTATATATTTTTGCTTGCCATGATTTTAGTTTTTGTTTTGGCAATGTCGGCACACAGAGATTACCATCGCCGGCGCTGCTGGGGTTGGAAAGCACAGACGACTCACGCCGGAAGTGCTGATCGCAGGAAAGGCAGACAAATTTATCAAACAGCCTGAATGTGGGGGTGCGCTTACAAGATGCTTGTCATTAATCATGCTGTGCTGTGCTGTGTGTGTGTGTGAGTTTTAGCATTTAAATCGAATAAACATTACAATATTTAAGCCTCTTTAAGTTGATTCCGTAGATTAAGTTGTAATTTGCTTGAAAAATTAAATTTGGCGCCTACGAGCCCCAACCGCGCACAGTTTGCCATGCGCATTTATCGAACTATCGCATGGCGCACATCGCATAAGTAGAACAAGTATCGATATGTGGGCAAGTCAGTGTTGCACCGCATGTATCGATAAGCGCGACTCATTCTATCGCTCTGTTTTATTGTGTTGTTTTATTTATACGTTTTTAACTATCTTCGCACCTGATTTTCCACGTAATTCTGTAAGTTTTCAATAATTAAGCAATGCAATTGTCGCGTGCAATTCAAAAAGTCAATGTTTTACGCCGTAGTGCATGAAAACAAAGCAAGTGCAAATTCAGCTGCAAAGGCAATCATGTTGTTGCCGTTGTTGTTGTTGCTGCTGGTGGTGCCCAGTGGTCCCCTTCTGGTTTGGGGTGGGCAGCAGCGCCCCCATTGTGCCCTTTACATATTTGTTATGATGGTCACGCGAATTTTGACCCGTTTCATTGGCGCCGACTGTCTATTTAATGCTTTAACGCGACCAGCTGGAGAATTCGCTGGGATGTCGCCGCCGACGCCGCCGCCGCTGCTGTTGCTGCCACCCGCATGCCGACTCTGCCCGTTGGTGTTTGTGTGCGTGCCTCTGTGTGTTTGTGTCCGTTTATTGTTTGTAGCTGTGTTTGGCGTTCGTTTTATGCTAATTAAGTGCAACTTTATTTGCTACAAAAGCGGCAAGCGCGAGCCCGAGCCTGTCCCCAGTCTCAGCCCCATTACTGTTTCCATTTCCAGCGTCAGTCGCAGTTGGCGGTGGCAACAATAAACAACAAAAAATATTCTGCATGTAATTCAATTAGCACTAAGCGAGCCTTGCGTTCCTCGCAAGAGAGTGTGCCACAATGTGTTTAAAAGACAGTCGGCCTTGAGTCCCCAAGTGGTAGTTAGTTCCCCAGCTTCAAACACTTCTAAGAGGTAGGTAAATAGCTGATATTTACCTGTGATATTTGCACAAATTGGCTTTGATTCGCACCTGAGTCGGGCACAGAGTGACAGCTGTTTGCCCTATGCTTTAGCAGAAGCTAGGAACTCCGATTTCTTAAAAGTAATCATTTTTCTCTTAAGTGAATCCAAGCTTTTTTGTTTTCATAGAAAATAAAACATAACTTTATTTCAATTACTTCAAATAAATAAATCTGCTGGCAATCAGCGCGTAATTTAAACATAATTTATTGCTTTTTGGCTAAGAAATGCGGGCCGAACTCAATAAACTTTAAGATAGAAAAATGCATAGTAAATTATTTCTTTAACTTTGTTAGTTTTGTGGAATTACTTATGGTATTTCTCTGCCTTCATATAGTATCAACTTTATTGTTGTTGATACTCGTTGTTGTTGCTGCTGCCTACTTTATCGGCTGCGTGCCTGCTGAGTGTGATTGAAAAGCAAAAAGAGAACTTTCCGTACGATTAAAGCGCGCACACAGAGCTGAAGATAAGATAAGGCGCGAATTGTCGCTTTCTACGGCTGTGGCAACTGTGGCTGATTATGATGTTGCCAGCTTTAGTTCCAGTTCCAATTCCAGACTGCGAATTGGCTTAATTAACTGCAATTGCAACCCTCAAACAGTAAGGGAAAACCGAGCAAGCGGAGGCTAAAGGGCACAGGGATCGGGGGTCGGAGGCAAAACTGAAGCAATGTCAAAAATCGGTTCCCTTGTGAGCGCGTGTGCATCTCCCGCTGGCTTAAAGATTTCACTTTTTCAATTGCTGCAAAACGGCAGGAGGCAGCGCGTTTTGTCAGTCGCTCCGTCAATTGCCTAATGACTGTGTCAATAATTGAGCATAATTGAAAAACAAGGGGCGTCATCCAGGGCGACTCATCATCGTCATCGTCAGAGTCGGCATCGTCTGGAGAAACTCGTTTTGTTTAGCGTCTCATTTGTTTACACACTTTTTTGTCAATACTCTCGCACACACAGACATTATGGGGCGCAGTTTGCCTTGCCATTCAATCCAATTTATTGCCTTGTAACGTGTAACTGATTTTGTTGTTGCTGTTGTTACAGTGCCTTCTAATCAGTCAGCCCACAAGCTGTTACAAGAGAAACAAACACACATTTTTCCAGCTAATTTTAGAGTGAGTAATCCACACGCTGGCCAGGCTGACTCTGACTTTTCATTCATTTATTTTACTTCCACTTCCACTTTGTCGCTTCCTCTTTGCGTCTTTGCAATAAATTTTTAAAACAAAAGAGACAAGCAACAACAACAACAAAATTGGCCACTATGCTCAGAAATTAGTCATCGCGACGACATTCACTGTTGTTGCCGTTGTTGTTGTTTGCTTCGATGTTGTTATGCACCCACTGGCATGGGTCCATCACCTTGTCTTGCCTTCGCGCTCATACGCTCTCACTGCTCTCTCTACACTATGCGCTCTCTCGATTTGCCACTATTTGTTTTGTTTACATTTGCCTGCCTTGACGATCGAGCGCCAAAGAGCGCGCTGAGCATAGCAGGTGCCTGTCGCTGCTGCCGTTTGGCGCTCTCATCTACTTTTGCTCTCACGCTCTCCCGCTCTCTTGTTGGGCAACGCTCTCTGAGCCGCTTGCGTTCGGCGCACTGCTGTAGGCGCGCATCAGTTGAGTTTTAACCGTCGTCGGTGCCGATTCGTGCCGCGTTATCGATAATTATAAACGAGTACATACATATATATTTCTATATATGCATATGTACGTTGTGTGCGTGTGTTTGTGCGTTATTCAAGTTCAAATATCAAAAAGCAATAAATAAATTTAAAACGGCAGAAATTTGTAGCAAAAGGTATAAATATATACATGTATAACACGCATAGCGATAGTAATTGTCGCTTTTCGGCTGCTGGTTGCCCCAGTATGTGTGCGTGTGTGTGTGTGCGCCTCTGGCTTCTGCGTGTATTAGTGCGTGACATATGGCGTTATTTTCAATGGATATAAACAACAAAAGCAACAACGGCAAAAAAGCAAATAAGCACAAATAAGCAAATTAATTGTGTAATCTCTCGCGACATGTTGACGCACGCGCCCACGCGCTGTCATTGTGCGCGGCGCCTGCGCAACGCGTGAAAAGGAATTGAGAAAAAATACAAATTGAAGTCCTTTTTGTGCTGCTACTTTTCTTTTTCCTCAACTTTTTGTGTTTCATTTTGCGTTTTCGGTTTTTGTCGTGCTGCCAATCAAGTTAAAAACAACCAGAGAATTACCTCATCGCTTGTGCGCGCTGCTGCTGCTGCTGCTGCTGGCGCTGACGTAGCCTCTGCCCCTGACTTTATTTTATTAGTGTTATGTTCATTCTATATTTCTCTGCTATACACATGATTTAAACACATGTGTGTGTGAGCGTTTGTATGCTGCCAGCTAGTTTGCCTAGCCAGCTGCTGCTGCTACGGCTGCTGTTGCCGCTGCTCCTCCTCCCCCTCCTTCTACTCTTCCACCTCCCTCACTTCTCTTTCTGTTTTATATAAAAGCATTTATATCTTCCACTATACGTGCGCGACATTTGTTTTTCTGTTTTTACTTCGTTTTATTTGCATTTCAATCTCGGCGCGCTCATTCCGATGTTTCTTGCTGCTTTTTTTTGTCATAATCCATTAGCCAGCCGCGCAGCAGCAGCAGCGTAGCTTCGGCGTCGACTTCGCCGTCGGCATCGCTGTTTGCCGCCGCAGTTAACGTTTTGTCTTGTTTTCCACACGTTGTTTTGTTCCGATCGTTTGGCGAATTTCGTCGCGGCTTTTGTGGTTTCATTTTGTGGGCGTTTCTCCTACATATGCGCCCCCATTATCTGCTCTCCAAATGTCAATGGCTCGCTCCCTGCTCTCTCCTTTTCTCTCTCTCTCTAAGCTTTTGACCTTATTTCAGAGATTGAGGCTGAGTCTTGTGGTATGCGCAGCACATAAACAAACAAATCACATAAAGAAATCAAAGCTCATTTTCACTTCATGCCATCGCGCTCTGAAATTGTCGCGCTCTACGCTTTGTCGCGCTGTGTGGGCTGCGTTCGCGGCTTGGACGTGGTCGGCCTTTGCATCCGCTGCACACACACACACACACACATAGTTACATTTCATTCATTACAAAAAATGCAAAATGGAAAAACTCAATTCGAATTTGTAACGCGCGCGGCCAGTTTGAAAAATTGCCTGTGGGGGCGGCAACTTGTTGCGCCCAATTTTGGGTTAGCTAGCTTATTTGAAATCGGTTGCATTTTTGCATATTTCATTAATTGAGTGGTGTATTCATTCGCTATGCGAATCCATTCATACACTCATTCACTTGTCAAACTGATTTGTTGTCGCGCAACTTTCGAATTGTTTTCGCGGTTTTCTCTCGATTTTTGGTTTTAATTGCTTTGCATGAGGAATATAATTGATTTTTAGTGGGCAAAGCATAGAAATCATAACTTAATTAGCTATAAAACTGGCTATAATCAGTCCATAATAAGCTATATTTAGCCCATAGTAAACTATAATCAGCTTGAATCTTGTTTTTTGCTCTATGCAAATTGCCATTTTTGCAATTATTATTGTCGACACAAATGTTTTTACAGTTTTTTATTGTTTTCGATTATTTGTTGCTTTTTTTTACCGTTTATTTATTAAACTTTTGTGTGTTCCATTTGTCGTGCAATGTGAACACAGAAAGCAAATGTTTGCCTTATGTTTCAAGCTCAATTAAAACAAATTAAGCAAGAAATTCGTATCGTTTTGAGCCTCTGTGTGTGTGTGTTGTGTGTGTACAATATCAAAATTCAGTGCTCCAAATGCGCAGCAACAACAACAACAACAATAAGAACAACAACAGTGTAGACAGCAATAACAATTAAATACAAAAATAACAGCAACAACAACAACAACTGTGTGTGTGCTCTATTTTCTTAACGCCTCAGCATTTTCATTTTTGTGCACTGCACAACGAACACACGTATGCACATCTGTTTACATAGATATATACATACACACATGCAGATACGTGTGTATCTATGTACTTGATACAGCTACAGATACTTGTGCCGCCTTTCAAACTGCTGCCGCACACATGTTTCAGTCATTTCAAGCTACAAAAACAATGTAAAATATACCTAAACAGCATTTGTTGATAGTGAAAAACTAGCTGATACCCTGTAAGTGCACTTGGCAGTGTGCAAATGTTGCTTAGTTTGGTATTTTCCTATTGGAAATGAGTTTTATTATATTTGGAGTGATTCGATAGACTTTGTTTGGCAAGCTTTAAGTTTAATAAATGGAATACCCTCTTCTATTGCCACACAAACATAGGGTATCGAGAAATAAAGCTAAATAGCCAAAAATACTAGTTTACTTCGAACCAAAACAAGGCAGCATAACAAGAATTCGTGTTCGATAGGCTTTTGCCATATTACGGCATATACCTACACATACACATACATATTCATATGTACAGTTTATTGTTTTGGAATGTTTCTTAATTACGCGGAACTCAAGTGGCAAGTGTGGCAAGTGGAGGTGGCAGTGGCAGAGCAATCGCTGTCGGTGCAACCGTAAACGAAATCGATGCGAGTGGGCGACCTCATTGGAATTTTGAGCGTTTCCTTTTTGATTGCGATTCCAATTCCCATTCCCATTCCACGCCGAGTCTGTCTCTCCTTCTCTCTCCCTCTTTCCTTTTTCGCATGCAGGGGCGCTTAGTCATCAACGACGACGCAGGAGGAAACCTTCAATGGCTCCCCCCATTCTGATAAGGATTATTATGCACAATTATAGCTTTATTTATCCGTTTATTAATGTGGTGTGCACATTGCCGACTGGCCAGTTCTATATATAGACGCAGTTGTTCTCCAGTTGTCGCCATGTTGGGAGGGAAACGCGCAAATGAATGAAAAGATTTATGCAAAATCGTCTTGGAATTCGCAAACGCGTCTCACCGCGATGTGCAGCTCATTTACCCACATATCATTCGTGCTTCGAGTGTGTGTATATCTGTTGTATATCTGCCTTATAGCTGTGCTTGTGTTTGTTTTGTTTATCGTAACCAAATGAGGGTTGGGTTTGTCGTAAATCGTCAAACCTTCGCTCACTCTTACGTCACTCGCTCAGTGGGGCAGCCGAGGCAGCTGCTCATGCTGTCAGCTAGATGTATCATTCGTCTGATTCGGAAGCGATAAGATTTCGCTGAGTTGTAGTTTTATTGAACTCTGCATTCTTGTTTGCTGATCTAGTTCTGAAGAAACTTCTGAGGAATGTATTGAAATCAGGCTGGTTCGGTCTGTCTTAAGAAAAGCTCATTCAAAAGAAGAAACTTGCTTAGGAATCATTCTTATTGGGTTTCCCTGAAGGAAAATCTCTGCAAGATTATAAAATCATGTAAACAAAGGGTCCAAGAAAGCTTCTTCTACCTAATGGACATAAATCGCCTCGAAAGCTTAAAAAGCTACCTAAAGCTTTAATGAGCTTTAAGAATCGCTTAACCCAAAGCTACATCTTAGAAGAATCCTTTAAGAATTATGTTAAAATCAAGAAACTTCTGAGGAATGTATTGAAATCAGGCTGGTTAGGTCTGTCTTAAGAAAAGCACATTCAAAAGAAGAAACTTGCTAAGGAATCATTCCTATTGGGTTTCCCTAAAGAAAAATCTCTGCAAGATTTCCAAATTACGTTATCGAGGGGTCCATGAAAGCTTTTTCTACCAAAACCGCCTCGAAAGCTCAAAAAAGCTGGTTAAAGCTTAAGAATCGCTTAAACCAAAGCTCCTTCTATAGAAGAATCCTTTTAGAAATCTCTAAAATTCTCTAAAAAAGGGCTTTACAAGCTTTCACAATAACCTAATCTAAAGCTTCTACAAAAGCTTTCTCTGCTTGCTAATGAACTGAAGGTTGCCTCAAATTGGTTTTGATAAGCAAAGGGATTTAAAAATTGCAGGCAATACTTAAGTGTCGCAATACCGCACCCAATCCAATCTACTCAGTTCGCTTTCATGGCGTGTCCATTGGCAGTTATCGCTACTTTTCTCGCCTGGCCTTGGGGCGTGCAGCGCGGGGGGGGGGAGGAGGGACGACCGTTAATCAATGAACAGCTTTGTCAGGCCCCTAAGGCAACATGACAGGCAGGCAGAGGAGGGGCACGGACAGTCGTTGTCGTGGTATATACAGTAGGAGAAGAGTGTAAAAAGTATTTCGCATTTTACGTCTTATTCCCATTTGGTTTATGGATGCAATGTGGCATTCAAGTGCTGCCCGGCTACGCAAATCACATGCCAAAGTCGAGCGTGGCAACGGGAGACGCCCATGCGGCTATATATAAAGCAAGATATATACATGCATGTGTGTGTGAGCGAGCGTGTGTGTGTGTGTTGTCTCTTTTGGCAGTCACTTGTGCGAAAATCCATTGGAGCCCGACTGGCGGGAGCCTAATTTTTTGCCGTCTAGCAGAAGGAACAGGAAAACGAGGAGAACCGAAGGAGTGGCAGGCAGTAGGAGCAGGCGCCTTGGGTGAAGTGTTGGCACTGGCACTGGCACTGGAGCTGAGCCAATCATAAGATGAGCCGAGGAATGACTTCATGCAGGAGGAAACCCGCTGCAAAATCTTCCGCCCGTGGGAAATATTTATTGAACTGCCTCATATTGCTTATCTCATATCACATATCTTTGCTGCTAATTATGACAAAGCTGATGCCGATGGATTAAGATACAGAAGATGCATTTCAATGGGGCTTTAATTAGACCGCCCCGCGTTGCTTATCTGTTGACATAATTTGTTGGCATTATGTCGCGTCTGCCGCCCTCCGCCTTGGACCCACCTTGATGCAGGCTAATTGAAAATTACAAGCCACTCAACCACTCAGTAGATTCACTCATCCGCAGCACCCACAACAAACCACCCACCCACCCAACCATCCGTCCATCCATTCAGGCAATCCAAGCCAACCACTTGCAGCCCTTTCTCTGGGTTTGGGTTTGGGTTTGGGTTTCGCCCATCGAACGTCGTTCGATTTGATTTGTTTGTTTGTTGCCTTTGTTTGTGTTTATTTATTGTGTATTTTGTTACTTTTAATGCATCTTTTATCTGGATTTTGCCATCAATAAGCCAGGCCAAGAGTCGCGCAGAGTCGCAGCTCGAATGCTTTGCTCATTGTTGATGCTCATAGGGATACAAAATTTGTGGCCCATTGTTGGTTACCCAAGTGACGACGCAGACGTCTTGTTTACTCAAATTACAGTTGGGGGTTATCTTTGTGGATTCCATCCAAGTCGCCAAGTCGCAGTCAAAGTTCGCCTGCTTGTCTAGTTGACCCGACTGACTGACTGCTGGGTGGGCCTTTCTCTCTGTCTTTGGTTTATTTACTGAAGCCATCGTCTTGTTTATCTCTCTTTCTCTGCTCTACTTTACTTTACAATTTGCATATGAAAATTCCAGCGAATTCTTATCGTAAATACGGAACAATGTTAATTGTAAACTCTCGATCAGCTGTCGAGTTGAATGAACTGAAAGCAAAGAAATTGTGTATATACCATACTATATGTATATACTAAAGCGTGGTAATCATGCTGTTTATCAAAGTTAAGGAACTCAGATAAGCAAAGAAGAAGCTGATAGTATGTCAGTTATTTGAGTTGGCTGAGAATATGTCAGTTATTTGAGATAGTCACTGAGTGATAAGGCCGGAGAGGTATGTGGGAATGATTACTACATCAGTTTATGCTTTGATTGTTATTCGTAACATCTTGAAAACAATTTGATATAGACTCAAGACACTTGGTTCATAACTTTTTTGGGTATTATATCTACAAATAGTGCCCAATTAGGTCAGTACGTAGGTAATTTCCGCTGACATCAATTGTATAAACGCTGCGAATCATCATCAACTCACTCGGGCGCAACTAATATTCTACGGCCCAGACTCTTTCGGTACGGTGCGGACCATCTGTTTTTGGGGACCTAAAGAAACGCGGTGACTCGCACACAATGCATAAAATACGAAATATCTAAAAATTCAACGATGACTCATTGGCGTACAAAATCAAATTAAAGGCCCCAGTGCCAGCCAACCTCCCAAACTGCACACCCCTTTTGCCCCCCGTATTTACACATATATAATACACAATTTGGGGGCGTTAGAGATTTGTCTGCCTTTGCTAGAGAGATGTGCGAGATGATCAACTGGCCGCTGGTCTTACAGGGGGATTCGTCGCACCTTTCTGACGTTTGTCTACGTTTTGCCGGCGTTTTGTTGTAGCTCTGATCTTGCCACAGTCTTCTCCTCTCACTCTCTAAATATGTTCTATTTTCAGTGTACTAATGGGTAGGGGGACTAGTTTCTTTCATTGATGTGTCTTACAACCGAACGCAACGCGTCGGAAAATCCATTGGATCTCTCTCTCCTCACATTCACATCGAATTTATGCTGCTCTTCGAATTATGCTTTGTTTACCTTGAAAATTTTACTTGATTTTTGTTTATTTTTAGTCGATATATATATGCGTAAAGCTATATATCTGTTGCTTGCTATAATGTCTGCGTGTTGTTTTGGTTTAATTAAAATCTCTGGGGTTTTCAAAGTTTTGCGCACTGTGAATTTTTCAACACATTTGACGATGCTTTTTTCTTAACGTTTTCATTTACTTTTTTTTTATGGACGCAGCTTTTTATTTTCACGATTTATCGTGTGTGGCGGGTGATTTATCGTATAGCAGAACGTATAGTAGACAGCGGACATAAGTAAACGATAATGCGACAGTCGTGTGCACTAAGGGACTTCAAAGCTTATAAGAGACACTTGAAAATTTCGATATATTTTCGATAACTTTTGCAATTTGACTGGGAAACTGTTTTGAAATGGATTTTTATGCTAATTTTGAGTTGCCTAATCGATTAGTATAAAAAAAATGAAAAATTGAATTGTTGAAAAAAATATCGAAAAAATAAAGTTTGGAAAATTAATAATATTTTAATGCAGCATTCAAAAGGAATCTAAACTAAAAACAGAATGTCAAACCAAACGCAAATCGGACAATTTTAAACTGAGTTATGACTGTTTGAAATCTAGGGTACTATGTGAAATGGTCTAGAAGTACCTGAAAAGTGGGTATTTCCTCGATATCTTTCACAATTGAAGTCAGAAATTATTTTGGATTAAATTTTTATTCTTAATTTAAGTAACTAAATCAAACTAAAGTAAAAAAAAAGGTTTTTAAAATTTGAAAAAAATTTTGAAATTTTTGCCAGGGGGATGGATTTTTTGCCAAAAAAATCAATCTCTTAAATCTTTAATATTTTAATGCCAAATCAAACTAGGGACAATTCCTTAAACAAAATATCATTCCACAGCAAAATCGAACAATTTTCAAGAAAGTTATGAGCATAAAAGGTCTAAAAAAGAGTCGAGAATTGAAAGAGTTGTTAAGCGGCGAAAGCCTCATTCGATTGATATCATAATGAAGCTAGTAAAAAGCTAAAATTAGCTGGAAATGTATGTCTTGGCCTGCCCACGCGGATCGCTCTGTTTGCTACGTGCCCCGTGCCGGCCGTGCGTCTTGTCCAAAGAGCCCAAAGCGACGCCGTCGTCGTCGTCGTCGTCTTCGAGAATCGTGCCAAGGTCTCAGATTGTATTCACTTGAACTACGTGCCGTTATCGTGCGACAGAACCGATTGAAAATCGGCCTACAACAACACAACTAGGGGTTCAAATTGTCGACTGGCCAAGCAGGTCTCCAACTCCACCTCCACCTGCAGCAGTAGTAGGTGTAGGTGACGCCCACACGGCGGCCTGTGCCGACAATGGGTCGCCTTTTGGCGCTCGCCCACGCGCCACAGCGCGTTGCACCTGCAATTGAGCGAGTTGTCGGCACTTCCCACCTATTTGTTGCTTGTCTTGTTAATGCTCAGTCAGTATATCTATACAACTATCGATCTAACTCGCTGTATCTGTAGCTGTCTATCGAGCTGTCCATCAGACATAGAGTGACTTGGAGCCGCATTCCTGGCCAGCTGCGGCTGCTGCGGTTGCTCCTAGTTGGCCTCGGCCTATTTTGGTCATGGAGCATTTGGGCTTTTGGGTGTTGATTGATTTTTTATAAACAAGAGTCGAGATACGCACACACGCTAATGGCAAAGTCTGGTGCAGCATTCCGCTGCCGGGCTGCGGCTTCTATGCACTTTTGTGGCAACTCCGGCTGCCGGCTCCCGACTCCTGCTGGTGTTGCTTTGGTGGTGGCCAGCAGCCAGCCAGCATGTTGCCCATATATGCGTCTGGTCTTGCTGCGGCGGAGGTCGCGCTCTGCTAATATGGAAAATGAAAACAGGAAAAATGCTGCGCGTCGAGTGCGTTGCAAGTTGCAGTTGCAGCAACTTCAAGTGCCGCATTCTGCACTCTGCATTCTGCGTTCTGTTGAAAGATTTATACATGCTATATTGCAAGTACTCAGACTGCCACTCACAACAATACTCATACTCACTTTGTATTCACTTTTATTTACAGATTTCTTAAGCAAATATTCAACTGACAGCAACATCAAGAAGAAGAAGCAGCAGACGACGCAACAACAACAACAGCACGAAGTACACACAACAACAACAACTGCAACAACGACAATTAGCACGAAACTTTCTAAAGTAAAACCCAAGCAAAGAAAACCCATTGAATTCACTACTAGAAAACCAACTGTAAACGATACTACTAAAAAAAAACTGGCACTATTTTCGACTAATTCGAATTGAGGTGAGTCAAAACTAAATGGGAATTATGGGCAGTATAAAAGCAAGCATATATCATAAGGGAAATGTGTGAAATTGTTTAGAGAATAGAGGGAAAACCTCTACATGAAAGAGTTTATGCTAATGTTGACTGAGTGATAGAGGGTTTCGAATCCAATTTGAATTTCTTGCTATGCTTATAAACCAGATATACCCCACTCCATTCCATCCTCGTTCGCTACTGATTCAATCGCACATAAACTTATAAACATTCTTTGCAGATGATTCCCCAATTTGTAGACCAATAAAACGCCATCATCAAAGATATTTTTCTCAAGTTTTATGACTCAGCTACTGGGAGTGTAAAGAACTACCTAAGAAGTAATTTGATTAGCGACTGACTAAGCTTGCCTCTTTGAGGTTATGTGAACACTAGTTTCGGGATTTCCAACACAAGTTTGAGGTTATGTGCGTTAAGTAACACAAGTTGCGGGATTTCCTTTCCCCTTCTCTCAAAGGGAATTGTCTAGCTTCTCGCAAATCGTAGCATTGCGAATGATAAAACTTTTATTTGCATAGGCTGTAGCTCATTGGTTTTTATGGCGTCCGAGTTGGATTCCCTGTTTTTATGTCTCTTTGCCAATGCGCCTTTACCCCGGACTATTTATACGACTTTTCTGGACATTTTTTTGCTGTTTTCTCTTTCTTGCACGCGCAAACACAAATAAAAATTGTGGAAATTACATAAAAGGCTCCACATTGGCGCAGCATCGTGACATTTTGTTATCCTTTGCAGCCAAGAAAAGCAATCAGAAGGAAGTGCGGGGCATGCACGACTAGGAAATGCGCCTCAAAGCCATAGTGTGACTTGGTAGCCTTCTATAAGTTTGTAGTATTCCTTGTGTATGGCTGAAACTAGAGTGCTGATCAATATACCCGACTGTCATATACCCTGTAATAGCTGTAGCCTTTGGCATGTCCTTTGCTTGTCCTTTTTGGCTTTGATAGAAAAATTTCACTTTATGCTGACTGCGGGAAAACGAGATGAAGCAAACTGTGAACCGTGCAGATTCCTTGGCCGCAGGACTCCTACGCACACGCGCCGCGCACACACACACACATACAAACACTTTATGTGGCCAGACAAAATGGAGGCAATGGCGCCAGCAAGTCGCGCCAGTTGAGTTGGCGGCAGCGACTTAAGAGGCTGTGGCGGGGGCGGCCACGGAGCAAGGGCTCAAGTGGGGAACCAAGTGTGTGTGTGTGTGTATCTTTGGCTGTATTTCATGCTGGAATTTTAGTTGCCGGCCACCGTGGCGTATACTTAATCTGACAGCCTGCACAATTAATCAGGGCTAATTAAAACACGTTGCGAAACAAAAGTTCAAAGATTTCTTCGTTAAGTTCGTTAAGTTATGCAAAAGGGGAGCGAAGTTGCTCACTCGATTTATACAACTTAGTAACAACAGCAGCAGCAGCAGTGACAGCAGCAACAGCAACAACAACAACAACGCTGAGCAACGCCAACAACTTTGTTTGTTGTACATAAGCAGCAAGCAGAGCAGCCATTGGTGGCCATGGCCCACCCATTGGGTTGCCACAGTTGGTGGTGGATTTGTTGTTGCTACTCTGCGGATGCTGCTGCTGCGGGGTTGCCCAAAAAAAAGAAATATAAAAAGCCAAAGTGCTGCGCTGTGTGCACCCTCCCCAACCTGCACGCGGCCTGGGCAATCCATCCTGCTTCTACGTTCGATCTATCTATTCTGCTTTACGCGTCCCTTTTGCACGCCCAGCCTGCTGGGTAGCAGCAGCTCTGCCACAGCCTCTGCCTCTGCCTCTGCCTCTGCTTGGAGCATGCGCGCACAGCATCCATGGTACGACGAAATGACGCCAGTTGATTTTCATAATGCTTACGACTTGTGGCATGAATGATGTTTGCGTCAGAAGCGCACGATGTGTCGCCGGCGTAGCACATCATTCTAGGCCTAGCCTCCGATCGGGCAGGACACGCCAGCGCCAGCGCCAGTGCCAGTGCCTGCTGCTGACATCATCCAAGAAAAAGAGAGCAGAGCAGAGTCTCAGCTCAGCTCAGCTCAGTCAAGCAGTTCAAGTTCAAGCAGTGCACTGCAAGCAGTTACGCGTTTTGAAACCGTTTTGTGCCTTGTGAATGGAAAGAAAAGAATCTGTTAAGTTTTTCGCCTCGTCGTGCCTTTTGTCAGTTGAGTTTGTTAGTCAAGTGCCTTAGATATAATCGCGAAATCGTTAAAACTTTCGCGACTTTTACTGTTCTGTTTGCTACGTTCTCTCGTTGTCGTCGTGTGCCTTAAACGAAACTTTAACTTCAACGTGAACCCATTAAGCGTCACCACAATATTTAACTGCAGGTTAAAAACGTTAACGAATTAGTCCGTAGGAGCCCTAGGCTCAAGCTCAAGCTCTGCCTTAACTAATTTGCCTTAGATAGTTTGTAGAGACTTTGTTACGAGTTGTTCGTTTTTATACTAGATATACCCACATCAGATATACCCTATATATATTATATACTTGTATACATAATATACACAGAGAAAGATAGAGAGCCAGAAGTTTTCTAGCACGTTTTTAAAGATTGTTATTTTTGCGAAGAAAAATAGTTCTACGTTGCGTATTCGCGCTGTTTTTACGAAGCCTTTTTTCGAAACGGGAAACTTGTTAGAATATATTTGCGTTTTGTGTTTTCCAATTCGGTTATTCTTTGATTTCGGTACCGTACAATTTGTTGTACAAAGAAAAACGCGCTGCACGCTCGGTACGAGTTTTCCGTGCCGTGCTGCCTGGCCGTTTTTTCTGCCAACCACACCACAAACGTGCCTCAGCTCGGCGAGCAGTTGCCACATAAGGAGGCGGAGTTGTTGTAGTCGTCGTCGCCCTCCGATCGTCGCGCGCTGCCGTCGCAGTCAACGATTTTTAAAATCCCTCTTCACCCCGTACGCCTTGAAAGAACAAACAAAAGAAACACATAATACACACATACAAAATACATCCACACAACACAACACACTAATTACACACACACACCCGAGTGTGCCTTGCTATGGGTTAAGCATTAGCTTAAGCACCTGTGCCTTCTTTCCGTAAATCGAAAAACCCAAAAACAAAAACGCGAAAAAATAACGTAATTTTTAAAGAATATTTCAACGATGAGCCACGAAATGTGCACGATGAGTAAGTAAAGAAAGAATTATCATGCAACTATATATAACTAGGTGTATAATAAGTTGAAGTACTGATTGCTTGCCAGAAACAACTATATCATTTGTTATTATATTGTAGAACTGGGGAAATTTCTCAAGAAATTATTGTATATCATAGGGTAAACTGAATATTTCTCTAGAGTATGAAAAGTTCTGAAATTTACCTCAGTTGTCAGTCTTTTAGAGTAATCTTTGCACTTAACCTTGCTACTAGTTATACCAAGTGTATATACATTCCTGTTCCTATCTGTTAAAAATTCCGCATACATGTTGCATTAATTAGATTCCTTAGTTTTCCAACGACAACTACGAAAAAGTTAACAGGAAAACGAACGGAAAATGCACAGCAAGTGGCAAGAGCACGTGGACTCTAAGAGGAAGTGGGGCACTAGGGGGTCTCTCTCAGGGGGCAGGGGTGTCAATTAATTAGTTGGACCCATAGAAAACTCGGCTGGCCGTAAATTACGTCCATTAGCAGCACAGTGTGACTTCCGAGCAAGGAGAGAGAAAAGTGCCTGCCAATTAGTGAGAGCTCGTGCTGAAGTTGTAGCTGGAGTTGGAGTTGGAGTTGGAGTAGTTCCATTTGCATGCTCCTGCAGAGAGAAAGATGCCTGAAACTACGTTTTTATACGCACTAAAATTAACGCGTTATTTTTATGTTGCCTCATGAAAATTCCAATTGAAAAGAAAGAAAGAGCTTCCTTTCCCCTTCCCCCCTCCGAAAAAGTCGTCAATATTGAAACCTTAGGCAGCGGCAGCGGCAGCTGTAATGCAATACGTTGCCCTAAGCGAAGCCACAATCAGCAGCCTCATATAATACATACTATAGCTAGCTATCTTTATATATGAATTTTCCTGCATTCATTGAGACTGTTGTTTGTCTTTGGGATCTCTGTGCGACATCCATTTACATTGTCTGTCACATCACTCTGCTACCCTCTCTCTCTCCTTCTTTCTCTTCTCTCTCTTGCTGAGTGTGTTTATTTGGAGGTTATGTTTTGGCAAGGGAGGACGTCTGTCGCAGAGTTAATTGAATTAATGAAGGCATATTGAATTACATGAGAGTTGAACTTGGGAGTAACAAGTGCAGCGAGTGCTGAAACGAATTTAAACTGTGCTTTACGTATCCTTTCCGCTTAGAATCAAAAGTATATACGATATATTATATACAGCTGTGTTCAGAAAAATAGCAGTGCTCATTAGCTGCAACTTTTAACTTAATTTTATATATCAAAAAGTAAATGAATGTTCACAAATTTAATTTTGTTTCAGTTTTGTGATTATTTTTAACAATAACAAATCAATTTATTGTTGAAAATGTTGTTAATTTTTTTTACATTATTAATTTAAACAAAAAAGTGCTGTTTACAGCTATTCAGAAAAATAGCAGTGAGTAATGAAAACATGGGAATTAGTTGAAAAAAAAACATTGTAGAACTGCTATTTTTTTGAACACAGCTGTATATGCATATTATAATATTTCTAAATATATCTTTTGAATCATATATTATTTTCTGCATTATTTTCTATCATTTATATGATGTTTTATTCTCTACAAAATTTTCTGATTTGAGCTGACCCCTTTTAGTTCCTCAGCTGCCACAACTGCATTATCTTTCTCTTTCATCTACTACGCGCTATGTTCATTTCTAAACTTCAGCCCTGCGCACACTCCGCAGCCCTGGATCAGATTACGCACAGTAGCAACTGCGGCTTAAGCTGCGCAAAACGCTGCCAGTTTGCCGGCCTGGCGCCGAGCAGACGCCGTTGCCGGGCGTGGAAAGTCTACAAGGAGAGAAAGGGAGAGAGAGAGCGGAAGCGAGAGAAAACTCTACACTTGGCACTCGCGCCCTGCAGGGGTTGAATTATCTCTGCGGCTGCACCCTTTGAGCAAACTTTCGCTGCGTCTGCGCAGGCGTCGCGCTCTCTCTCGCTCTCTCTCACTCTTCCTCTCTCTGCTGCTGCTGCCCGGAGAAAAGTGCTTGGCGTCGCAGCATCCCCCTTTAGCTGGTCCACTTTCTGGCAAACCTTTTTCAGTTACGTGCCAGATTTCGTGGCCTGCAGACGTGCAGCTTCAATCAGTGCTTGCTTTGGACTCCCTTCTTCACGACTTTGTCGTTGACGCCGCTGCCATCAAAAGCCGCCATATGGAGCAGACAGCAAAAAGTAAAAACTTAAAACTAGCTACGTGCGTGTGTGTGTGTGTGTGTGCATGTGTGTGATTCTGCCTGACAGTTTTCGCCGGAAATTTCAAGTGTTTCCGGGATGCTTTGCAACCAAAACATACGCTGTGCAAATTATCGATTTTTACATAAGCAAATAACGCTAACTTGCTACGGCACCGGACAGAGAGGACAAGGGGGCGGAAGGAGGCGGAGGCAGGCGCCGGCCTGACACAGTTTGCCCCCGCTTTGTCTGCCCAGAGAAATGGGGAAAGGGGCAAGCAAAAATCAATTACAACGGCCCGTGCAGTCGAGCATTATGTGAATCTAGCTAAAAATCTAAGCATTAATGTCGCATAGAGCAGCGCTCTGCTGGCGTCGCTGCCGGCTGCACTGCTTGGCATAATGACAAGATGTGTAGAAAGTGCCGAACGGGGGAGGTCGCGCCGGTGAGAAGAGGGAGTAAGTCACCCCAAGCTACAATGGGCTGGCTTTGATTTGGAAACTGAAGTGGGTACACTGTGTGTGTGCCAGTATGTGTGTGTGTGTGTGTGTGTCTCCTGTGTGTGTGCGCTAGTGTCCAAGTGTGTGTGTGTGTGTGTGCCAGTGTGTGTATAGAAGATTTTCATCAGCAACTTTGTCTGGTTTTTCGGGGTGGTGGCTGCTCCGACCCAGCCTGCCCTGGCTCGACGCGACTTGACACGGCCTGGCCTGGTCTCTGTGCACCTTCCCTTCCTCCCGACTCTGCCACTATTGCGGCTATCTCTGCCGCTGCCGCTCGGGGGTGGTTTTGGTTTTGGGTCTCTGGCTGCGGCTTTGGTCTGTGCTCAGTGCGCTATTTATAACACTTGAACGGCCATTTATTTCGTGTTTATAACGCCTCTCTTACCTCACTCGCTCATCTCTTTTCTCCGCTCTCCGCTCACCTCTCTCTCTCTCTGTCTCTCTCTTTGCAGTGCCTTCTACAATTTCTACACGTAACACACTAAGTTTAAGCCAACGATTAGGACTAGTACAACGAGCAAAGCAGAAGAAGAGGAAGAAGCAGCAGCGAGCCAGAAGACGCCGCAGGAGACGAGGCCAACAAGATGTCCACATTGTCGCTGCGCATACAGCTGGAGGGTGGTCGGGTGACCAAGACCATACAATTCCAACCAAATACGACAGTCTTCGATGCATGCAAAATCATACGCGATAAATTTGCCGAAGCCGTGCAAGGACAACGTAAGTCAAAGCACTTGAATGGAGTCAATTGTGGTCAGCTAACCCTTTACTCTCGTTTGCAGCTAGCGAATATGGTCTCTTCATTTCGGATGAGCAAAACCAGCAGGGCGTCTGGCTGGAAGCGGGACGCACACTGGGCTACTATATCCTGCATAATCAGGACACGCTCGAATATCGTCGCAAGCTGCGCACCTTGCGTGTTCGCATGTTGGATGGCGCCGTGAAGACCATCTTGGTTGATGATTCGCAGCCTGTCTCGCAGCTGATGGTCGTCATCTGCACCAAGATTGGCATCACCAATCACGAAGAATATGGTCTGGTGCGTGAGGATAACGAGGCGCAGAATGAGAATCTGCCGGATAACAAGTTTGGCACTCTGACGCTGAAGCGCAAGTTCACCGAGAAGGATCGTGATGCCAAGATGGAAAGTTTGCGCAAGAAACTCAAGACCGACGATGAAAGTAAGTCACAATTGGTAGCTGCAAAGCTGGTGAAGATTTACTAACTGTTACTCTCTTTTCTGCAGTGAACTGGGTCGATGTGGGTCGCACGCTGCGCGAACAGGGTATCGATGAGTCGGAGACTGTCCTGCTGCGTCGTCGTTTCTTCTTTTCGGATCAGAACATCGATTCGCGGGATCCAGTGCAGCTGAATCTGCTGTATGTGCAGGCCAGAGATGCCATACTCGATGGCACGCATCCTGTTACACAGGACAAGGGTGAGTCCTAGTTGGGACAAAACAAAAAGGGTTTCTTACTAAACCAAATTATTGTTTCCCCTTGCAGCTTGTGAATTCGCCGGCATTCAGGTGCACATTCAGTTTGGACCGTACAACGAGGCCAAGCACAAGCCTGGGTTCTTAGAGTAAGTTTTGACTGGAAAACCCCTCTAGGAACCTTCTTAATTTCCGCTTCTCTGCCTCTCTTCCTCTACAGCCTGAAGGACTTTTTGCCCACTTCGTATGTGCGCGTCAAGAACATCGAGAAGAAAATCTTTGCAGAGCATCGACGTCACACCGATCTCTCCGAGATTGATGCCAAAGTGCTGTACACCAAAACGGCACGGGAGTTGCCCACCTATGGTGTCACCTTCTTTCTGGTCAAGGAGAAGATGAACGGCAAGAACAAGCTAGTGCCGCGTCTCTTGGGTGTCACCAAAGACTCTGTGCTGCGTCTGGATGAGCGCACCAAGGAGATACTCATCTCATGGCCACTGACCACAGTGCGTCGCTGGGGTGCATCACCCAATACGTTCACCCTGGACTTTGGTGACTATGCCAATCAATATTACTCGGTGCAGACCACTGAAGCGGAGCAGATTGTGCAGCTTATTGCCGGCTACATTGATATCATATTGAAGAAGAAACAGACCAAGGATCACTTTGGCATCGAGGGAGATGAGGGCTCCACCATGGTGGAGGAGTCCGTTGCGCCATCCAAGTGAGTGCAGAATAGAGAAGACTTTTATATGATGTAATTGACTGATTGATTGATTGATCCTTTGCAGAGCAACCTTCTTGCAACACGAAACGAATCGCGTGGAGAAGCTCAACCTGGAGAGTCTGGCGCATCCGGGCGTTATGCGGCCCTATGACGGTAAGTCTGATCAGGCTATATATTGGTAGATTTGCACTAGCTTCTGCTTTGTTGACTTAGCTATTTTGCTTTGATTTTTGGTTTTAATTTGATTGCAATTGTCTCTCTGCACACCAGGTGAACGCACCTTTACCCAGAACGAGGTGCAGACCGTGCAGTATGGCGCCTTTGTCGGTCAAGTGAATCATGCCCATCAGCCGCCCACGGTAAGTTGTGTGACACCCCTCGCCAGTTGCCTGGAAACTTGTTCATTTCATACGCTTTTATCTGATTTGCCATTGCACCATAACCTCAAAGTACATAATGATAACACACATACACACACAATCTATCACACTCTTAACTCAACCAGTTTTGTCTCCCATTTCTAACATGCTGCCTATAGAAAATGGTCATGCCCAGTTTCACAATGTATGTGCCGAAAGATTGTTATCTTTATGAATCTCTTAACTTACTCTCTCTTTGATTCATCTGCTCCCCTTCCCCTTTAGACTAAGGAGGTACGCATTAGTGCTGTGAATCTAACCGAGCCGCAGCGCGCTTTGATTGGCTACATATCCGCTGGACAGGATGTCTTAATTCGCGCCGACGAGGAGCTGCGCACCAAGGTAAGCAGCAGTAGTCGAGGGTTTCTTTGGGCTTAAGCTAACTAATCCTTCTACTTTCTCCACCAGGCACCCATACAGGAGCTGGGTAACGATTTGCGTTCGATTGAGTGGCGCGAGAACACGTTGGACACATCGAAGCAGGCGGTTAGCTCCCATGTGGCCACTATGAGTGCAGCCACAGCGCAGATTATAACTGCATCGCAGCCAGATGAGGTGGATACGGAAGCCATTTCGGCTTCTGTGTCGCAGATAGCACAAACCATACCGGAGGTGACCAAGGAAGTGCGTCTTATTGCTGCCCTTATGGAGAACGATTCGAATGGCGATCAGTTGCTGGAGGCAGCACGTAATCTTTGCAATGCGTTCAGTGATCTGCTTAAGGCAGCGGAGCCAGAGAGCAAGGAACCACCACAGCATTTGATCAATGCCGCCAGCCGTGTGGGAGAAGCCACCACGCATGTGTTGAGCACCATTGCTGAGGAGGAGGCGCCAGAGAATCGAGATCTGCATGACATGCTGCTCGCTCTGGCCAAGGCTGTGGCCAATACCACAGCTGCTCTGGTGCTGCGTGCTAAGAATATTGCTGCCAGTTGTGAGGATGATCAGGCACGTAATCGTGTCATTGGCGCCGCCAGTCAATGTGCTCTGGCCACCAGTCAATTGGTGGCCTGTGCTAAGGTGGTTGCCCCCACTTTGCATAATGCCGCCTGTCGCGAACAGTTGGAGGCGGCAGCCAGGAATGTGGCACGTGCTGTGAACTCACTTTGCGAGGTCTGCAACGAGGCAAGCAATGATCCAAAGTTGAAGGCAGATCTGGTGGCAGCAGCGCGTGATGTGTCCAAGAGTTTAATGGAAATGTTGGAACACGTCAAGCTGAGCAGTCGCGAGCATGCGAATCGCACCAGTCAGGAGTTGAGTCCCGTGGAGAATGTCATCATTGGCACCGACATTCTGGTGTCCACCAATGATCCGCAGGAAATGGTACGTCATGCACGCACCTTGGGTCAGACAACGGCACAGTTGATACAGAGCATCAAGGGTGAGGCGGATCAGCAGGAGGATGCGGATATGCAGCGTCGTCTGTTGTCGGCAGCAAAGCAATTGGCCGATGCCACTGCCAAGTTGGTGGAGGCGGCGCGTCTCTGCTCATCCAATCCTCACGATTCGGACAATCAGAATGCCTTGCGTCGTGCCGCGGAGGAGCTGCGTGAGATTACCACCACCACGGCCAATACGCCAGCCATGAAGCGTAGCCTCATTCAGCGTCTGGAATACTGCTCCAAGCAGGCAGCCTCGGCGGCCACGCAATGCATCTCAGCGGCGCAGAATGCAGTGCAGCATAGTCAGGATCATCAGACCAAGGAGTCGCTGTTGCAGGATTGCAAGCGTGTCGCGGATACCATTCCGCGATTGGTCACATCGCTAAAGACCACCCGTGCGCAGCCCGATGATGCTCATGCCCAGTTGAATCTGATTGAGGCAGCAGAACAGTTCATTGAACCAGCACTGCAGGTGTCCAAGTCATCGCGTGCCTTGCAGCCAACTGTGACGGATATTCCCTCGGCCGCGCAGCTCTCGAAGAGCGCACTGCATCTGGGCCAGAGTGTTTCGGAGTTGCATTCGGTGGCACAGCGAGCACGCGATGCTTGCGGCGGACAGGAGCTGGAATCGGCACTGGATGCGGTGCGTAAACTGCATCACGTATTGGACGATACACGTCAGGCTGCACTGGCTGGACAACTGCGTCCACTGCCCGGCGATACGGTGGAGAACACCGCCGATGAGTTGCGCAAGTCGGCCAAGAATGTGGGCATTGCATTGAGCCAGTTGCTCAGCTCCGTGTTGCATGGACAGAATAGTTATGCAGGCGCCGCTGGACGCGACACGGCGCTGGCCTTGGGTGACTTCACCAAGAGCGTGCATGGCGTGGCGGCAACCACACAGAATCCCGCCATCATTGACTGCGCGGATGATGTTGTGACCAGCTCGGCGCAGCTCATTGAGCAGGCACAGCGCGCGCTACAAGGCGTGTGTGATCGACAGGCTCTGACCCAAGCAGGACGTGATGTTACTGGCGCCCTGTCACGCACCGTGGACTGTATTCCCGGCCAGCTCGAAGTGGACGCAGCACTCCGCAATGTTAGCGACCTCAGTGAGATTTTGTCGGTCAGCGAATTCCCTCCATCGAATCGTCCCTATGCCGAACTGCAGTCGGAGCTGAAGCAGGTGGCCGAGCAGTTGAGCACCTCAGGTGGACAGATTGTGCAGTCGTACGCTAGTCCAGCACAGCTGGCCGAGAGTAGCCAACTGTTTGCAGCCAACTACAGGGATCTGCTGTCGGTGAGCATGCAAATGGCTGGACAGACGCAAACGGATGAGCCTGTGCGTTCCCAGATGATCGAATGCTTGCGTAATGTCTCTACTCAATCCTGTTCGTTGCTGTCCACGGCCAAGTCCATTGCCGCCGATCCTGGCCAGCCGAATGCAAAGAATCTGCTGCATGCCGCAGCTCGCAGTGTCACGGAGAGCATCAATCAGTTGGTGGATGCAAGCATCCAATCTGCACCAGGCCAAAAGGAATGCGACAATGCCATGCGCAATATTGAGGCACTGCGTCTGATGTTGGACTATCCCCATGAACCCATCAATGAGCAGGGCTACTTCGATTGCGTGGAACAGGCCACATCGAAGTCACGTAACCTGGGCTATGCCATTTCGGAGATGATCAACAATGCAAAGCAGTCGCAGCACGTGGAGTTCAGCCAGTCGGTGAACAATGTCAACGATTCCATACAGGGACTCATCGAGAGTTCCTCGCAAGCGGCGTACTTGATTGGTGTCTCGCATCCTAGCAGTGTGGCGGGTAGACCTGGCATCATTGATCAAGCTCAATTGACTTGGGCCTATCAGGGCATCCGACAGCATTGCGACATTGTGAGTAGCCCGCAGTCGGGTAAGCCGCAGATGATCTCTGCCCTCACCGTGATTGCCAAGCACACCAGCTACCTGTGCTCCATATGCCGTCAGGCTAGCATGAATACCAACAATCCGGTGGCCAAGAATGAGTTCATTGTGCTGGCCAAGCAGGTGGCTACAGCGACATCGGATCTGGTGCAGGATATCAAGGCAATTGAGGAGCATCCTACGGGTGGCAGTCGAGAGCGTCTTGTGGAGCCTCTGCTGGAGGCTGTCAAGGCAGTGCGTCAATATGCTTCGAGTCCGGACTTCATTTCGATTCCGGCCAAGATCTCTGCTGAGGGTCGCAAGGCACAGGAGCCTGTCATACAGGCAGGACGTGGAGTTATCGATGGCGTTGTGGAAATGGTTAAGGCAGCTAAGTCTCTGGCCTTGTCACCGGATAATCCTCCCGTTTGGCAGCAGCTGTCGATGCATTCGACTCCAGTGTCGGAGTCTGTGAAGCGTTTGGTCGACAACATACGCGACAAGGCACCTGGACAGGCACAATGCGAGCAGGTGCTGCATACTCTGGGTACCTGCACCCGTGAGCTGGACAGCTGCGCTTTGGCCGTGAATGCGCAGGGATTGAGCCGCAGGCGGGACAACAATCTGCATGGATTCAGTGGACAAACTCTGAACTCTGCTGCGGAACTGTTGGACAAACTGGAACCCATTCGTGTGGCGGGCAAAAACAATGCCGAGCAATTGGGTCATGCTGTGGGCGAGATCTCACGCTATGTGGTGCCCATGGTGAATGGCGCCATTGGTGCCTGCACCCACATTGTGCATAGCCAGCAACAGATGTCACTGATCAATCAGACCAAGTCGGTGGTGGAGAGTGCCATCACATTGGTGCAGTCGGCTAAGGATTCAGCGGGTAATCCACGTGCTACACACGCTCATCCACGCCTCGATGAGTCTATCGATGGCGCCAGGGAGGCCATTCAGGAGTTGCAACAAACTGTGGAGAAGATCAATGCGGAAACGGGCATAGTGACTGGACTAATGGAGCAAGTGAATCGTGCCATTACTCGGCTGACGGACAAGAGGCAATCCCTGCTGAATGCCTCCTACTCTGATAACTTTGTGGACTACCAGACACGCATGGTGGCCACTGCCAAGGAGATTGCCCGCCTGGGCAATGAGATCAATGCAAAGAGCAGCGTGGAACCAGCTGCATTGCCTCAATTGGCTATCGAAATGACGCAACATTATCAGCAGCTAACACAGGATTCAGTGGGAGCAAGCACCACGACCACCTCACCGGATGTGGCCATGCGCATACGCAGCACAGTCATTGATCTGGGACGCTCGGTGAGCGCAATGATTCAATCTTCGGCTGGTGGCGCCAGTCCCACAGATGCTAGCGCGCAGAAGGAGATTGCACGCAATGCACGCGAGGTATCCGAAAAGGTTGCCCAAGTGCTTGCGGCACTGCAGGCTGGCTCTCGCGGCACACAGGCCTGCATCAATGCCGCCCACACCGTGTCGGGCATCATTGGAGATTTGGACACGACGATTATGTTCGCCACTGCGGGCACACTGCACTCCGATGGCGATGGCAGCTTTGCTGATCATCGTGAGCACATCTTGCAGACAGCCAAGGCACTGGTGGAGGATACCAAGGTGTTGGTCACCGGTGCAGCGGGCACACAGGATCAGCTGGCGAATGCGGCACAGAATGCCGTTTCCACCATAAGTAAGTAGTATGCAAGTAGTCAGTGTAGCCAATGGTTGCTTATTATTCTCTTCCTTGCAGCTCAACTCGCTGAGGCGGTCAAGCGTGGCGCCTGCTCCTTGGGCTCCTCGCAGCCCGACTCGCAGGTGATGGTCATCAATGCCGTCAAGGATGTTGCATCTGCTTTGGGTGATTTGATTAACTGCACCAAATTGGCCTCCGGCAAGCCCATACATGATCCCTCTATGCAGGATCTAAAGGAGAGCGCCAGGGTATGTACTCTCCAACAAGTTACTCCTCACTCTTTCTCTCTCTCTCTCTCACTACACTCTTTCCCCAAGAGTCTCTTAGTTTTTTTTGTTGTCACTCGACTCTTTTGTCTTTTGCTATAAAGCTTTCGTTGTTGTGGCTTTTTTTGCAGTGTATAATACTTAAAATACCAGTAGGCAGTATTTTTTTTGGTATATTCTTAAATTTATGCTTTTCCACACACAGAATTGTAACTTACTTGAATGTGGTTATGGTTTGTGCAAAGATTAGAGAAGATTGAAAGATCGTTTAGATCGTAAGCTAACCTTGAAAAAAATACTAAGCAGATATCCCAACTAAGACTAAGATATTATTATTTATTTTCTCTAATTCTCTGTGTAAAGCTTGACTTTCAAATACCCTACACACCCACACAGACACACACGCATACATAAATGTTGTTTGTGAGCAGAAAGTGAACAATATAATATTATTATTTACCTTAATCTATCTACTTTATAAACGCAAAATGGCTTTGGCACTCATCAATATAAGAAAAGAAAAACCCTCAACCGAAAACGAAAATAACCAAGAAAAACATTTTCCTCTTGCTGTTCTTGTTGTTGTTGTTGTTGTTGCACACGATAGACGCGACTCGCTCCAGCCTTCACCTTCACCCGATTCACCTGCCTTCTTTCGCTGCGCTGACCGTGTTACTCTCACTGTTTTTTGTCCTCAATGTTTATTAATGTTTCTCAATGTTTAACACACAAATCGTTCGATGTACATACTATGTATAAGGCTCCCCTCGCAAACACACCATACTCGTTCATACATCATCTTGTCGTCCTCAAAACACCCTTCCGCCGCCGTCGCCGCCTGCTCTGCATGCATCTGCTGCGCTCGCTCTCCCAAGTTCCCAAGTACCCACCCAATCTTCCGCTCTCGATCCCAACTACCCACCCTATGCCCACCGAAACTCACCGAACCACCCTCTCGGCCCGAAAACATTTGTAAAAAGAAACGTTTTTTTTTTTGTATATTTTTTCTTGTTTTCGTTTTTTGCTAATTCGTGTGCGTTCGACGTCTCTGCTCTTATCTCTTCCCATACACACACACACACATGCATACACAAAATAAACAATTACAAAAAACTCTCATGAATTGTATAAAAAAAAAACCAACAAAAAAAAAAACTCACTCCACGCCTCTCTTCATGCGCTGCGCTCGCTGTGGAAACGAATCAATCATCAAAAAATCGAAACCAAAATCAATATCGAATTCGATATCGAATATATCTACATGCTCTATACATATACATATATATATGCCATATACATAAGCAGACGCTTCAAGATGTTTGCCAAACGGCTGCCAGCGCCCATTCAGAAACTAACACACACAGACCTAATACGCCCACGCGCCCCGCAGCAGGCACAGCCACAGCCACAGCCAAAGCATCGGCAGAGTCCACAGTCAGCAATGGAATCATGAGTCATTAGGGGGGCGTGGCGGGGGGCCACAGCAGCAACAACAACAACAGCAGCAAGAACAATTTGGAAACTTTTGACGAAATTGCGTTTTAAAAACATTTTACATTAATCATTGCACAAATAGAGAAAAGAAAACTTAAGAAACTCTTTGTAAAACTTGCGAATGTCTGCAGAAGGCATAGCTAGAGAGGAATAACTTTTCCGGAATCTTCTTGATAGATTTGATGAATTGCAGTTGCCTAACTCACTTGTTCAGTATTTCTTTTCTATATGTATTTTAATTATCATTATAAAGATGATATATCATTATTATATTATTATTTCTCTGCCTTGCCCTCTCAGACATCTGCAAGTTCCTCCCCATTACATATGAATGTTGTGTCGATTTTACTCGAATAAAATTTCCATTTTAATCCATCAGTGAAGTCTTTTCTGTGGAGCAAAACTTAGCGTTAAGAGTGCCAAAGCCATCGTAAAGTAGTAGATCGTAGTACCTAGTGCCATAGTACGTAGTGCTCACAACGTAGACAAAACATCTAATCCTCCCTCTTTCTTTATGAAACTTAACATTAATCACAAACTTCTCTCTTCATGCAAAACCCAAAAAACACTTTGTTATTGCAACTAGGTGATGGTGCTGAATGTTTCCTCGCTGCTGAAGACCGTCAAGGCTGTGGAGGATGAGCATACGCGTGGCACACGTGCCATGGAGGCCACCGTGGAGGCCATTTCGCAGGAGATACGCGTAAGTTAGCGGAGAATTCTCTCAGAGTAAAATATGACTAAACTTCTCTTTTATCTTTCCCTGCAGGCCATGCAAACCCCTCCACCCGTGGGCAGTGCCCAGGTGGGACCCGAGGATCTGATACGCGTCACCATGAATGTGACTGCTGCCACAGCTAAGGCTGTTGCGGCTGGTGCCTCCAATCTGCAGGCGGATATTGTAGCCGCTGCCAATTTGGGTCGTCGTGCCATTTCGGACATGTTGATTGTTTGCCGTTCAGTTGCTTGGAACTGTGCGGAAACGGAGGAGTTGCGTGTACGCACCCTGGAAGCAGGCACCGCGGTGGGTGAATCCTATCGCGAGCTGCTCAATGGCATCTTGCACAACTGCAGCGCAGATGATCGCATGCATTTGTCACGTCGCGTGGCCAAGTGCGTCACTGATCTGGTGGCTATGGCACGCCTGCTCAAGGGTTCCGATTGGATTGATCCCGAGGATCCCACAGTGATTGCTGAGAATGAACTCTTGGGTGCTGCAGCCTCCATTGATGCGGCTGCCAAGAAATTGGCTTCGCTGCGTCCACGTCGTCAAGCGGATGTGAAGGTAAGTCCTTTTGGAATGCTGCCTAGTGCATCTGTAATCTTAGCTTGTAACGGTGAATGTGAATGGTGAATTGAAAAAAAACTAACTCCAAGTCGAATCAACTCGCAACTGCACGACTTCACTCAGTTGTCACACACGCACTAAACGAATCAACCCCAAAACAACCTCAAACCAAATAAACTACCCAACCAACCAATCAACCAACTACTCATCTAATGATCCCAGTGAGATATGTTTGATATTCTTGGTTGTTACATTCAAAAGTTCACCCAGGAATCAAACATATTATTACTGTGTTCGTTCAAACTCTACTAAACCAAAGCTTTAATCAAAATGGTGTTTGCTCTGCAAGTTCTTATCTCTAAGCTAATCCCTAAGCTAATCTCTGGTCCCTCTAATCCCTTAAGCTATGCCAAACTAATCTCTAGTACTCTTTTCTGCTGCCCACAGATCGAACTGGATGAGAACATGAAGTTTGATGAGATGATTCTGGAGGCTGCCAAGGGCATCATGGCTGCCTCAGCTGCATTGGTGCGTGCTGCCAATGCAGCACAACGTGAGCTCATCGATCAGGGCAAGGTGGCACGTCGTCCACTCACTAGCTCCGACGATGGTCAATGGTCAGAGGGTCTCATCTCTGCCGCACGTCTCGTTGCGGCTGCCACACACAGTCTGGTGGAGGCTGCACAGAATTTGGTGCGTGGTGTAGGCACTGAGGAGATGCTAATCTCCACAGCCAAACAGGTGGCTGCATCTACAGCTCAACTGTTGATTGCCTGCAAGGTGAAATCGAATCCCAACTCGGAGGCAGGTCGTCGCCTGCAGGCAGCAGGCAATGCTGTCATCAAGTCCACCGATAATCTGGTGCATGCTGCACAACAAGGCCTCGAGGCCGAGGAGGAGCACTCGCTGAAGATCAACACATCCATGGTGGATGGCATGGCGCAAGAGATCAATGCACGTTCCGCTGTGTTGCGCAAGGAGAAGGAGCTAGAGGAGGCGCGTCAACGTTTGAAGCATGTGCGACAGGCGCAACGTTACGCCAAGAATACGCAAGGATTCACCACAGACGAGAGCGATACGGAATACGCGTACGGAACGCTTAACAAGAGCCAGAACAATGTATGATCAGGTTTTCTTTGAATTTGTTGAGATTAGTTAGTTAAGTTTCCCCACAAACGAATTGGCATTGATAAGCTGACAAAATTGTCACCCTGGTGATGTCTAACTGTAACACTTACCTAACTCCAGTTTAACCCCATTGACTTTGTCTAACCAAGCAAAATTTTCTTGATTCTCTTCTCTAACGCTAACAATAACAGACCCTGGGTCGTGGAGGTGCCTACTATGGTTCGCAATCGGGCGGTGAGCTGCCCAGTTCACCGAGCTACTATTCGGGGGGAAGCGCGCATCAGAAGCATCACTACAATTACAGCAGCCCACAGCCGCAACACTTCCATCATCCGGGTGCGGTGTCGCCGCCGCCAGCTAACTATCCAGCAATGGATGAGAACAATGGGGATTTCCCACCACCACCGCCGCCGCTGTCCACAACAATATCTAACATGCAGACAGCCACATCGGGTCACAGTTTTCGTTCTAATCCCAAACTAACCGCCAATGCAGTGCCACGTCCCTACCCCGGCAGTCCTGGGGCAGGCGGTGTTGGCAGCAATGGCTTTACATCTACCAACACCAACACCAGCACCAGCACCATCACTGCGGGAGCGGGCACACCAACTAATCCCAACTATCAGCATAGCTTTGAATCGTCTAGCATTAAAACCCACAACTCCTCAACATCTGCGCCCGTTGTGCCGCCACCGCCACCACAGAAGCCAACGGTAAATCGCAATCTAGAGGCCTGTGTACAGGATCTGCATGACAAGACCTTTGGCCAGGGCGGCGTAGTGCAGTTAACTGGCGGCAATGCCTATCCTGGCCAGAACTACGAGGGCTACACATCCAGGTAAGCAAATAGAGATGCTTCTTTGGCGAAACTCTTGCTCAACTAATCAACCCTGTTTCTTCAGCAGATACGAGACGCGCAACTTCGACAAGGCGGCAAACAACAGCAACGTCAGCAGCAGCGAATTGGGTGTCAAGCCACTCGAGTCGAGCTTCTCGCAGATGACACTCAACACGGATGGCGGCAAGATTAGCATTGTGGATCAGGGCTCCGAGCGTCTTACCTCTATGACACAGCGCGTCATGGAACGCAAATCGTTTACAACAACAACGGAATCGCGCTCCGAAACGAAGACGGAAAAGCACAGTTTTCGCCTGGAATGAGCAGAGTTATATACGAATCGATGATGATGATGATGTTTGCCAAATGTGCTTTTAACATTTACATACATACTAATAGTAATAATTTAACACGTAATTATAATTAGCCACTAGCGAAACTATGTCTATAAATATATATTTCCCCTACGTACCCAAATACCAACCCCTTATATACACACGACCTAACGTGAATTGCTTTCGAATCTAATCTTTCTTTTCGTTACGATCATTTTTGTGTATACTTGTTGTGAGATATGTCAGTATGTGTTCTATATATTTATCTGCCAACTTATTGCCAATCCAATCTATCCGTCAAAATTATCGCTTATAACTAACGAAACCTAAGCAAAAGCTATTCGTAACTCCGTAACCAGATACTAAATTCGAATTGGGTTGCAACGTTTTCATGTTAGATCAATGCAATTTATTACTGCGCACACAAACACTAAACAAACTATACTGATAAACTGATGTCAGATCTATATAGGAATCTATCTATATATAGTCGCCCAGCATCATGTGTTTTGTTGTTCACATAACTTAACCGTTTAGTTCTTAAACAATCTATGTATGTAAACAGTGTTCTATATGCTCTTTTTATTATAATTTCCGATTTCGTTTTGTATATACGAGTCTATACACACACGTATTTGCATATTTGAATTGTGTATTTTTTTGTAAATTAATAAAACAATATTTTAACAATAAAATCAAGAGTTCTTTGATTAATTTTGATATTTGCTTTATAAAAAATATGGTAGATATATAACGTATAGTTTGTACAAATTAATAAATGCAGAAGAAAGTCTGTCAGGTCATTGGAGAATTGCCACAATTGTCGTTATCACATCGATGTGTCAGCGCTTTATTTGTACTCCTGATTCAACTGGCGTCCAATAAGCCAGCGACGAATCTCCGAGGTGCCAGCGCCAATCTCATACAGCTTCGCGTCACGCAAGATGCGGCCCGTTGGATTCTCATTGATGTAGCCATTGCCGCCAAGGATCTGAATGGCATCGAGTGCCACCTGAGTTGCCCGCTCGGCACAGTAGAGTATAACGCCGGCGCAATCTTTGCTGCTGCGCACGCCAGCCTCTGCTGATCTGGCCACGGAATACAGGTAGCTGCGACAGGCGCTCAGCGAGGTGTACATGTCGGCCATCTTGCCCTGGACAAGCTGAAATTCACCAATAACTTTGTTCATTTGCTTGCGCTGGTGAGCATAGTCGAATGCCACGTCACAGGCGGCCTGCATGAGGCCAACAGGTCCGGCGGCCAAGATTAGACGTTCGTAATCCAGTCCAGACATCAAAACATACACGCCCTTGTTGACCTCGCCGAGTACATTCTCTACGGGCACTTTAAGGTCCTGGAAGACCAGCTCACAGGTGCTGCTGCCGCGCATGCCCATCTTGTCCAGTTTCTGAGCCACACTAAAGCCTTCCCAGCCAGTTTCCACAATGAAGGCTGTAATGCTGTGCTTGTCGGGCACATCTTTGCCACCAGTCTTGGCATAGACGATCAGTGTCTGCGCGTCGGAGCCATTGGTAATCCAAAACTTGCTGCCATTCAGCACGTAATGATCGCCTTTGCGCTCGGCACGCAGTTTCATTGAGACAACATCAGAGCCAGCTCCTGGCTCCGACATGGCCAGACCTCCGATATGTTCACCGCTGCATAGCTTGGGCAGATACTTTGCCTTCTGCTCGCGGGTTCCGTTCTTTGTTAGCTGATTGATGCAAAGATTCGAGTGGGCACCATACGATAGCGCAACGCCGCCGGCAGCACTGCAAAACGAGAATAACATTGATAAACTTGGACCTGCATTATGATAACTGTAATTGTGTTTACCGTGAAATCTCCTCCATAATGATGCAGTGATCCAAATAACTGGCGCCCGTGCCTCCATACTCAGGCTCGGCAGTGATGCCCAGAAATCCAAGGTCGCCCATTTTGCGCCAGAATGAGCGCAGATCTCTGCAGAGAAAGAAACAGAGATTAGCTTTGCGAACAGAGCCTTTTTTGTTTTACTTTACTTGAAGTTATCCAGCTTATCGATCTCCTTGGCATGTGGTGCGAGCTCCTTCTGAAAGAAGTTAAAGGCGACTTCTCTCAGCTGCTGGCGCTCTTCACCCAAGCCATACATGGCATCGTTGATGGGGTAATGTGCCAGGGTGCGACTCCATGGCGCGGCCGGTGTCAATTGGCGTCCAGTGTGTTGCAACAAAATATTGCAATTTTTGGCAACAAATCGTAGCGCCATTTCGTATAAAAGTTCGCACAGTTATTACCTAATTGTTGATCAGGTGTGGGCACATATGGTAGAGCTGCCAGGCGCAACAGGTTGAAACGAAGTGGCAACGCCAGCGTGATCGCAAACCATAATCGATAGATTGCGCAAGCCTATCGAAATGAACATGGCGCGCAATAAAGCAAAATAAATTGAATTATAATTTAAATACAAACAAAAACCACTAGATATCATGTACATCCACCAGGTGTGCAGTGCGCATGACTCTACAACAGCTATGTGGGAAGGGGGGACGCAGTGCAATGGGTTACTTTGCCGCACGGCGTCCGCATCCTAACGACGAAAAATGCCGACATCAACAACAACAACGCCAGCAGCAGCAGCAGCAGCAATGGCAGAGCAAATGGAATGAGGACTCGACGCAGCGACGATAAACAAAAACAGCGTCAGTTCGTAGGGCTCCTGTAATGGGAATTAAAAACGCCAGACAGACCCATCCAATCAGTCCAGTTGTTGGCGCTCTCGTGGTTGCGCGTTGCGTCCCGCGGAGCGTGTCCTTGATCTGCGATACGTTTCCTTGTCCCTCGTCCGCCCCCGGTCCCTGCGGTGCCGCTGTGATTGCCATCTCGACGCTGCTGCTCAGCTGTGGAATAGCTAAATATTGTATAAGTTTGTGATGCAAATTGAATGTGCTGTGCTGTGGCCAGGAGGAGCATACAATCAATAAGTGAGCTGGAAACCCGAAAACGGAATATTAAATATGCATAGACAATTCGGACGAGCAAATCGATAAGTGCGCGCCCAACGGTGTGTGCGGTGTGCGGAGTAATAATAAAAGTAATGAATAACTTGCCACACACACCTAAGAGCGTGTGTGCGTTCGATTAACGGCATGCGACGTGCCCCGCCGCCGCCGCCTCCTCCTTCGGTAGTATATGTTGTACGATTGTCTGTCGCGTCGCCGCGTCGCGTCAATATGCTGTCAATCAACTCCGCGCCTTGCCGCCTAGCGCCATAAGGACACAGCTCTCAGTTCGTATTGTATGTAGGTAACTTGCCAGCGGCAGCAGCAGCAGCAGCGGCCCGATAACAATGTGCCGTTATGTTCAAGTTGTTGTTTGTTTCATTTGTTACTGTAGTGTGTGTGTGTGTGGCACGTTCCTTCGTAGCTATTGTTATCCTGTCGTAGTTGTTGTCTCGCATGTTTTTTTCTGTGTGTTGCCATGTTGCTGTAATTACAAACTCAGCACGAAGTTGCCTCCTCCCTCACACGCCACCTGCACACTCCCTTCTTCCGCACGCAATCACGCACACAATCATCAAAGGTCAAATATCAATGGCATTAATAACATGCACTATACTGGGCATATCTAATTCTAATTGCGCACGATTTCTCAAAAAAGGCGCAGGACCTGCGGGGCGTATGATTGATATGCCGCGACGTATGCGTAACCCGAGAGTGGCGCACTTAATTAGCAGCGCTGCGAGCAAGTGAGTATGAGTGTGTGTGTGTGTGTGTTGGCAGTTCGCTTAAATGCCGCCCGGCTATAAACAGACGCCATCTCACTGTCAGTGCCGACTTGCCTGCGCATTCTTGAGATGTTTCGCTGGCGCTGCTTAATGCCAAGTGGAATGAACTTGATGCAGCTGCAGCTGCAGCAGCAACACTTGCAGCGGCAACTTGACCCAACACTTTAGCTGAACTGTACTGAACTTTGTCCCAAGGCAGGCCTACTACTTCTCCCTCTCCTAACAAACATGTCTCGACATGACATGGCAAACAAGCAAGCACTTTGCTCAGTCTCATAAACTTGTCCAGACAGAAGAGACAGACAGACAGAAAACCCACAAAGCTTAGCGCTTTTGCGGCTGCTTCAATTGATCAGTTGGCAGGCAACCAACACTCCGGCCAGCTCGAGAGGAAGATACTGTATCTATCAGGCACACTCTGTGTGATAAGCAGCTGCAGTTGGGGCCTCGCGCTCTTCCAAAACGCAAAGAACGCAAAATAAACGAGCAATTAGAGAGAGAGAGAGCGAGCGAAATGGAAATGGAAATGAAAATACGAGGCCAATATCCAACGAGCGTGTGACTCGACTCGACTCGACTCGCATCGTCTCGGCTCCGTTGACAGTCCAAAAAGTAAAAGCTCTCCCGTGTCGCCGCGCCGTGTCGCAGAGTGTCGCCTCGCATTAGTCGCGCTCGGCACGGCAAACGATCGACAGTCAACGCAACGACGACGACGACGACGACGACGCATGGACGCGGCGGACTTCCGTGCGCGATTTTCATTCAGTTTTCAGCTCGAGCCAATCGAGTTCTAAATACAACAACCACAACAAAAAAAGCGCTAAAAAACGAACCGCAGTAAAAAAAAAAAACTAAACGAGACACGGCCAAAGCAGTTGACGAGCGACGCCGACGACGACGGCGACGGCAAACGGTCGGCAAAAAATAGAAAAAAAGTTAGTTTTGTAACTGAAAATCGCAGCACGTAATGCGAATTAAGCAAACGATCTGCGATGCAATATAATAGTTAAAGGCACAGCGTGTATGACAGTTTCAGTTTGGTAAACCTTTTCGCAAGTAAAAAGTGCCGCAAGTGCCTTGTGTGTGTGTGTGCGTGAGTGTGTGTGTGTGTCAAAAAATTAAATCACCGCATTAAAAATAACTCAAAAGAGAATCTTAAATTTAAATAGCGATATATATTTATTTTGTGTGCAGATACTACGTATATATCGCAGAGATATATCTTCTCTATATATATAGGCAATATCTGCGCCAAGTAATCAAAGCGACAAAAAAGCGCGACGAGTGTGCGGGTGTGCGAGTGTGCGACTGTGTGTGTGTGTGCGAGTGTGTCTTGCCAAATGTCACTTGTGGCCACTGTGCGTCACACTGTGCCTGTGTGTGTGTGTGTGTCTATGTGTGACTGCTAGTGTGTGTGTGCCGCACATTAAACATATTCAAATTATATATAGTTATTTCATTTGCGCGCTCGTGTATTTCTCGCATAGCCCCAATAATTTTCGGACACAGCCAACAAATGGAGTCCAACAACAACAACAACAGCAACAGCCATGGGAATAACAACAACAACAACAACAACAATGGCAAACGCGGCAAAAAAGGACGCAAGCCGCGTCCAGCGACACAGCATCATCCCTGGGACGAAGGTAGGCGGCGTTAGGTGCCCCAAGCGAAGCAGATAACATTGTCGGGAAGGTCACAGTGCGCTATATAGATGGATATACTTATAGGGTAGCCCTTGCTTCTCCTACCCTTTCTCAATCTCTTTCAGAATACTCAGCTGCAGTTTGTAAGTGTCTCAGCTGATAATTGCACAGGCCTCTAGCATTGTTTGTTTTGAGTGTATAACAGTATAACAGTTTGACGTAGATCTTGAAACTATTGATAAGATTCTCAGTATATACAGTATGAGACTTGGGAAAACTACCAATTGAGTCATTAGAATTATAGACAGACGACGTAAAGTTATTGTTCAGGCTATTGATAACTCTTTTTGTAGTTTAAAGTTGAACAAATTTCTGCTATAAACACTCCTTAGCACAGCCCAATCAAGATTATAACAGTTTTTATAACCCTAAACAAAGATCTTGGTCAATTAATCACTGCGTTATAGCCGTCATTTATCTCACTCAAAGATCACAGCCTGACAGCGTCTACTTCTCGCTTTCATTCGATTGTTTTTGGGTAGGGCTTAGATAAAGAGAAAGAAGAAGAAGAAGAAGAAGAAACAACCTACGTTTTGGGTACGCGCAACGGCAACTGCCTTGGCCCCCGTGTGAACCCGCCAACAGGTTTCTCAGCTTCTCCCAGGTTTCTCCAACCGTTACATCAATCAAAATGCAAATCAAGCCAGAGAATAAATGTGATCTATGGGCGTGCAACGAAAGTGAAAAGCAGCAGAGAATTAATATATAGTATATACCCACTATATAAAGTTATGCCGTAAATCGTCTGTCACAATCAGCGCTGCGGCAAATGCTTTTTGCGCCACTTGAGCAGCGTGCGGCATGCGGCAAGCTGCCACACTGATTGCCACTTGAGGCGCATAGCATAGGCAAAACAGTTGCACTTGGAAGTGAACTAAGTCAAGTCATGCGTACACTGCGCGAAACGCACGTACACCCGACAATAGACGTAGCAAAAAGCATATGACCGCCTCGCTATCTTATCACAGTTAAATGCTATATCTTGTTCAGTTGATAAGCCTTTAGACATATTGAAATATTTAGCTAGCATTGCGCAACAGCCTAGGCAGCCCAACCATGACGTCACTGGGGAAAGCCGCCAGCAAGAAGAATGTTTACAGTGCGCTCAATAAATACCAGAAAAAATGCAGATAAGATAAAGAAAATTTATGGTTTCTATAGACGAACTTTGAGCTAGACAGGCCCCAGTTTTATAGAGTTATTTCCAGCTTCATTTCGGATTATGCGCGCTAACGAAATGTGCTAAAAATCTGTCGCAGCGCTACTAATCAATTCCGCTGCTCTCCGTTTGATTAGCATGAAAGATGACTCAGCTGGGCAGGGACTGTGGGGGGCGGTTAGGGTATCTGGTGGCCCAAAGCTGCTGCCCTCCACTAATGGACTTCTGATTGATTTGCAATTAGCACCGCGCTGCAGCATCACATGGCTAGAGGCGTAGCGGCTAACAATAACTATGGCTAATTCGGAACTGTTGACCTTATTGCAGGCACCACAGCAGCAGCTGCAACAACAACAAAGAAAACAACACCTACAGTGGGCACCGCCTTGACGCGTTTTCTGGTCTGCATGGCGCCAGTGATTGGTAAATGGCCGCGCACTGCGCAGGCTGCAGCCTGTAGCTGCCGCCGCCGTCGCCTCGTTGTGTTCCATTCATGAAGTGTCGTCCGTCTCCCCCCTTTTCTCGCCTCATTCCACGCATTTTGGGCCACTTGTTCGACAGCGTTTTGTGTTGTCGTCTTGTCATTTCGCACAGATATGTTTAAACATTCGTTCATACACAAATAAACTATATATATATTCGCTCTCAACTCATCTCTCAGTCTGGCTGCACGCAGCGTATACGTTATATTTTGCGCTTGTTTGATTTCTTGATTTTCATACGCCCCATCAGCCACACGTTCTCTCTCTCTCTCTGTCTTGTGTCGTCTGTGTCATCTGTCGTCGCGTGTTCTCCTTCCTCCAATCGTCAAATATGACGTAAAGGAATATATATACTATATATTATGTGTGTGTGTGTGTGTGTGCTTCGCCCTGAACTATATTTATAGTTACATAAATTATGGGATGCCAACAAGTCCAGTCAAGGTCAATACCTATACGACTTATACGACTATTCGTAGCTGTTCGAGTATTCATTTGGGGCATTCAAAATGCACTCAAATTTATATTTGACAGACGGGAAAAACTGAGACTGCAAAGTAAAACAAAGCACATAACGCATACGCAGCGTGCGCCAATTGTACCCACAAATCATTGTCTAGTTAATATGCGCCTGCACTTACCGGGCTTGGTTACGCTTAAATGATTCTATATATAGCGCATCTTGGCTAGCTGGCAACCTTGCTGCGCGTGGCGAAAGTGACGCCCCTCCACGCTCCCCTCTCCTTTCGCACTTTTTCACATGCAACACAAACGTTCAGCTTGGCCTGGCGCAGTCCGGTCCCAGTGCGTCTGCACGCTTCCCCTCTCAGTTCTCTTCTCAGTCATCCCTCCTCTTCCCCCTTTGCGTTACGTTAATGACAACGTCAAACGTGACGCTGCGACGTCAAGCGTCGCAAACGTCGTCGCGTTGTTTTGTTTTCTGCGTTTTGCTCTCTCTGAATGTTTTTTTCCCCCGTAGTATTCCAAGCGCGATTAGACGTCGAACATGTGAAGCTCGAGAGGCGGTCGCCGGAGCACGCCCAGTAATTTTGTTTTATTTTCCATAGTTTTTTTCGTTTCGTTTTTAGTTTGTTTTCGTTTTTAAGTTATTCAATTAATTTTATATTTATTTAAACGATTATGGTTTACCTGTTCCTCAGCGTTGCGGGAAGCTATGGTAAGTGGGAGCAGGCAAAGAGAGCGAGCAGTGTAGCCGGCTGTATTGATTCGCGGCTTACGCAATAATCGCATAATCAGCGAGCGACGGCAGCGGGTGAAGTGCGCGATTTACGGTGAAACTACAGCGCGATGTCGTTTATTTTTAGCTTTGAGTTCGGTTCGAGTTGTGCCTGAGTTGGGTTTGCTGGGCGCACGTGTTACGTATACGCCGCGTGTTCTTGAACTTGCTGAAGTCCATGCGGCGAAAAGGAGGGAGACCCATTTCAATTGCTTTGGCCCTGGGAAAATGTCAATTTTCATGCTTGAAAAGTTTTCCTCAAGAAATCGAACAATTCAACAACTCTGTGAGAGAGTGTGTGTGTGTGTGTGTGGCGACCGTGCAAGTCAAGCATGTCAGTTATGCTCGACTTGGCAAAGGGGCAAGCTATGCTCGAAGGGGGAAGAGAGGATTAAACTCTTGACTCTTGAATGAGTTGCCCTCTTCCTCTCATAAACTTAAATGATAGCTTCTATCAAGTGCAATTAGAATCTCTGAATATTAACGACAATTTTCAGCATGATATCATAAATCCATAGATAGTTATTGCCAGCCCTCGAGACATGCAAATTCACGCTGCAAATGAAGTCATAATCGGGTTATAGCTGCATGATTAAGGCAGAGATTTGAGTACTAGAAGATTATCTTTATATTTTGGCTATATACCGCACAGATCTATATACCATATTCATTCCTCAACCTCTTGCACATCTGTGTCAGTATGCCAAGAGATCATTCATGTATTTTAAACAGATCATTCCCATTCTGCTCGCAGAGGTAAGACAGATTACTCACGCCGTAGTACGTCATGGCAGGGGCGCCCATTCAGTTAGATCCGATCGTACTATGTGCCACAACAAAATCGAAAGGCGTAACGCAACAATTTCATTTCGTCTGATTACATTACGAGCATGTACTATATACTATATATGTACACCATGCTATATAGTCTAGTCTATACTAGATGTTTATACTACATTTATGCGAGCACACAAAGTGCCGAACGTAAAACAGACAGACAGATAGACAGACAGCTAGAATTGGGCACATTAAAAGTGGACCCTGCACCCAGCACTTTAAAGAGCAAAAGGGCATATTGTATAGCATATTCATGGCAAAAAAAACCCAACATAATTTGAACAGTTCAGCTTTGCTACATACCCCGCAGATTTGCAGGTCAAAGAACCATTAAAATCATGGCTAAATTTCAGCCCATAATTACAGGGTATACGCAAGTAGTACAGGGTCAACTGCCGTACTAAATTAGCTGTAATTGCTCTTTGAGAATTGAAAAACAACACTAAAAAATTTGTTTACGACCAACCGCGTCAATTCTCCAGATTTCTCTCTCGCTTTTCCAGTTCTTTTGGCGCAATTATTGTTGTGTCTGCACAGAAACAATAACAAAACATAACCGAATCGAAAGCAAAACGTGAAGCGCGAGCAAAGCAAACCGAAACCGAAATCGAAACAAACAGGCAAAAAGCCAAATTCGTAAATGAGCGCAAAGCAAGAGAGAGACAGAGAGAGAAAAACTATGAAAATCGCAAGAAAAACTCGGTACGTTACGGTGTATACGATACACAGTATGGTATGGTATGGTTTGCTATATGGTCTATGGTATATGGTATTTGTTATAGTTTGCTGTGGTCTACTAGAGGGGGACGGGGATGGGGATGGGCGGGGGTACTGAGATTGCACTCGCAATTTGCGCAAAACGCTTGAGCATTGTCTGGCAATTGGCGGGGCCTCTCTGGGTCTTGGGGCATATTGCGATAGACGCCAGTTGGCCCCGGACAATTTCAGTGCACGGCTCGCTCGGATCGCTCGGTTCGCGCTGGGGAATTAAAAATTGATAGAAAAAAATCCTCAGTTAATTTTCGATTCGAACATTTTATTTGCACATAAAATTTTGCGAAAACGAAAAAAGCAACGAAACTTAAAAACGAAACAGACAAAGAATCTGCGCATACGGTAAATATGTGGGGAAATATGGAAAAGGGGGAATTTCTATGGATTTCATATTGGATAAAGGTTTTCAGAAATGATAACCCTTTGGGCAAGCTGAGTGAAGCAAGCTCGTTGCTACTCCTTGTGTGTGTCTCTCTCTTGTTACAGCCTTTCTCCCTCTTTCCTTATTCAATTCTCTCACTGCACCCTTCACTCTCTTCTCCATTCTCTCTCTCTCAAACTAGAGAAACTCTTCACTTCTTCATGCGCTCATCTGGTAATGTTTTCACAAAGTCTGTCCTCTCTCTCTATATATCACCCCTTCTCATCTCTCTTTCACTTTCTTTCTCTTGCTACCTGTCTCTCTGTACATTTTGCTCACTGCACCTGTCTCTCTTTCGACCCCATCCACTCCCTCTCTTGCCTACTGAGGAGAACTAGTCACTCTTCCATGCGCTCATCTTCTTGTGTCTCTCACTTTGTCTGGCACTCACCTTGCCCGCCAGTTTCTCATTGCCCCTCTCTCTCACTTTGTACCTCTGTCTCTTTCACTATTTCTCAGTCTCTACATCTCTGCGTCTCTCCCTCTCTCTTTCTCTCTCCGTGTCTGTGCCGCGTCTTATGTAATTGTCATTGTCGCAAAATTCTTGTCGTCTGTTTGCGGCCCCAAAAAGCTGCGCACTGTTCCGTTATTTTTAGCACCTGTTAAAGTAAATAAAAACATATAGCATATGTAGATCGCGCACATATATATATCCGATATCTGCTTGCAGTGTCGTTGCCTGGTGCTGGAACTGGCCCCACAGAGCAGCCAACAATCCTGTTGATCAACGGCATCGCAGACGAGGCAAAGCACGCGAATCGAGCCGAGCTCAAGCTGCAACTGGATGAGCACAACCACGACGAGGAGGAGCCAGTGAAGGAGAAGGAGGAACACAGTACACAGCAGCGCATACAGCAAGTGCCCACAACGCCGGGCGGTTCACATCTGCTGGACTTGGAATCGCATCTGATCGAGGACGTTAAGGCACAACTTAGCGGCGTAGGCATCAATGAGCTGCCCCCCATTGAGCAGGAGCTGCAGCAAGGCACCTCCAAGGCAGAACTAGACGGCGTTGCAGACGTCTTTGAGGTAGAACCAGCGGGTGCCAAGACAAAGCAACCCGTAGAGACTCTCGCACCATCGCATCAGCAAGCCGAGGTGGACGAGACGGCGAAGGCGGAAGAAGTAGCCACAGCCACAGCAACTGTACCCGAAGCAGTGCGTCAGACTGCAGAGCAGCTGGTGAATCAAATTGAACGCGAGCTCATCGAGAACCTAAGCAAAGATGTAGAGCAAGCTCGGGCGGAGCACGAGAAGCAGCGACAGGAGGCAATCAATGAGCTTAACTCGTTGACCCAGCAAGTGGACGCACAGCTGAACGAGTTGACGAGCATCCTTAAGAGCAAACCACAGCCGGAGATTGTGTTGGAGCGCAGTGCAAACGAACTGAAAGTGGTTGAGGTGCCCGAACCCAAATCTGAGGCAGAGGAGCAGCAACGCAAGGAATTTATCGATTCGTTGCCGCAGATCACACAGCATCGTTTGGGCACGCACACGGATGCGGAGGCCAAGCGACTGTCGGCGGACTGCAAGCGCGAGTATTACCAATCCCTGAAGAAGTATCTACTGCAGAGCAGCCTGGATAAGCCCCCTGTACCGCTGCAAACCTATCGCTGGGAGGATCTACGCAGGGCCAAGGATCGTGTAGGTTTACCCTTTCTCTTTCTCAAAGGGATTCCCTCTGATTCGCTTTCATTCTTTCCCTTGCAGGGCGGCTACCCCTGGACGCATCTGTACAAGCGTCCACTGGGACCAGACGAGGAACCCGAGATCGTATTGCTGTTGCGCAAATCGCAGGAGCTGCGCTTCAAATCGGAATCCCCCAAGTCGTTGAAGAAGGTGCGCTACGACGAGCAGGTGCTGGTCAAGGAGACCGAGCGCTACATACAGGATTTGTCCGAGGACGAGGCCCTTGGACAGACAGACGATAGCGAGGAGTCTGAGGAGGAATCGGACAGCGACTCAGAGCGCGGCGCACACAACGAGGACGCTATCAGTGAGTGCATCTCGTGCGTCTCCGACTCCGTGCTCGCTGTGAAGGGACACGCCAAGCCAAGGAAGACGAATCGCCTGACACAGATACGCGACATCATACGACGTCGACGCAGTGGACGCAGCCAGGAAGACGCACAATCACTGCCAGGCAACTCGGCTAATCCCAGCAGACAGAACTCCCTGCACGAGCTTGCACCGCCACCGGGTTCGCTGGTGCCCAACACAGAGCAACCCCCGAAGGCAAAGAAACCCAAGCAGAGCTTCGACATCATGAAGAAGCTAAAGAGTCTGGCAGAGCGCCAGAAGAAGCGTCTGAATATCAAGCGCATTACGCTCAAGAAGGACGAGAAGATCGTGCTGGGCGAGCAGCAGAAGATCATGAAGCTGAAGGCCTCGCCCAAGTCGAAACGTGGCGAGATTCCACACTTCATCGAGAAACAGGATTCAGATGATGTGTTGGAGTTAGTCGAGTACGATGAGTCACCGTGCCGCAAGCGCATCAAGGATGACGAGCTGGGCGATGAGCTGCCCAGTACAAGTGCAGCCAGCGTGCCACCACAGCCAGATGAGATTATCGAACTGGCCGTGGAGCAGCAGCAGAGCAGCAAGACTGAAGCACCCGCGGTGGAGATTACTGAGCCCGAGGCAGAGCCGCAGCAGGAAGCCTCAGCGGAAGCGGAGGTGGAAGCGGAGGCGCCGCCCAAGAAGACTCCACGTCTGCGTCGCGAACATGTGTATGAAGAGATCGGACAGGCTGAGCCACAGCCACCGGTCGAGCAGCCTCTTGTTGGACTGGATGCACTCAAGAAGTCGCTGACACGACAGGATAACCTCGCAGCCGATGACGTTGAGGCTGCCAAGCCGCTGCCACTGGATCGCATGGGTAGCAGCGAGGAGGATCAGGTGGCCACTACGACGGCATTGTTGGCGCCACTCTCGTCCATAGACTCCACTTCCTCGGATGAGGATCGTGCGCGCCTAGCGCAACTGTCCCCCGTGGCCGAGGAAAGCGATGAGCCTGTAGAAATCGCCGAGCTAAGCGAGCTGCGTTCCACCCTCAAGAAGGAAGCCTCCCCGGCTCCATCCGACAAGAAGGTGACCTTCTCCCATGTCGAAGACGAGGCAGAACCACATCGCGAGGACATTGAGCTGCCCGAGGATGTGTTGGAGGCCGTGACCAGTGCGGCCAAATCGAAGAGCGACAAGTAAGTAGAGAAGCGCACCAAGCCACTGTCAACTAACACACTGCATGGCACTTGCTACCCCTCGGCACTTGCCCCTTCCGCTACCCCTCCTCCTTTCAACCCTTTGCAGAGGCCAAGCTAACCCAATCGAAATGCTTCTGAAATTGTTACTAACCCTGCTGACGGGCGGCAAGCAGCGACGCCGACGCCTGCGTCTGCGCAGTCGCAAACCCTACTACCAAGATCACCACTACACTGATCCAACCGACCCAACCCACACCGAGCTGCACTATCGCGTGCACCCCCTCCCGCAACGCAGCACTTGGACGCTCTGCTGCTGCCGCAGCACAGGCGGCACTAACAAATTCTGGTAAAGGGGCCAAGGCGACGAGCACGACCACGCCCACACGCCCAAACACGCCCACACACACAAGTCTTGACATGATATCGACCCAAGGTAAGGTGCAAGTCCAACGCGGGCAACTGTTTGTGTCCCCCTTGTCTCGTCTCGTTCCTCGTCCCTTGTTCCATTTCAAACTCATTGGTGAAGGTGAATTAACTGTGGCGAATCTAGGCTAAGTTAGAAGTATGAACTGGTTCGGCGGTGTGAAAGGTACTGGAACTAGCTCTGTAGTGCTTTTGGAACTAGTTCCAAACAGATGTGTGAAGTTGGCTGCGAAAGTAGTTCCAAAGGTTCAAACCTTGTGAAACTGCATTAACTCTTTAAATCAAACTGAAACAGTTAACTATTAATTGAAGAGGGCGGTGGGCGTGGCTTAAAATACTTGAAAGAAGGTCCACCTCTCTGTCTCTCTCTCTATCAAGCAGTTAGTCACTACGTGCAGATCTTGTGTATAATTTAAACGAAATTATAAACATAAATCTATAAAGATTTCCATATCCCCAGCAAGGTCACCGAGCTCGCTCGCTTGCCAAACTTTTGTTGGACAGTGTAGGCGCGTAGGAACCTTACTGCGTGTAGGAACCGCAGCGCCGTAAAGGTCAACGAAAGACAAAACAACTTGACGATTTCCGGCAGACAAACGAAAATAGCAAACCGAAAAAGTCTTTAAACTGAAATAACATCGAGAACTTCAGGTCGTGCAATTGCGGCTCCCCAATTATGAGGCAGCAGCGCAGTTTGCAGCGCAGCTTGCAGCGCAGTCGACGCAGCAGTCGGGGGGACTGTGCAAAAAATAAAGCAGGGTATAAAAAAAGACAAAGACAAGAAAGCGCGACAAACGCGCAACTAAATCGTGTCGCACACAATCACACATAGGCCATGTATGTGTGTGTCTGTGTGTGTCTCTCTGTCTGTGTGTGTGTGGGATTTGCTAATTTTAAAAGAACACAACATTTTCATCTTTCGAAGAATTTTCGTATTTTTTGTGTCGCCGCAAAATGAAAAGCTCTCAGTCCTGGCCGCAAATCGCAACGATGTAGACGCGCTCGCGCAGCTAAGCAAACCGTATAAGACAGAAAGAGAGAGACAGAGTGTGAAAGAGAGGCAGCTAGAGAGAGAGAGAGAGGGAAAGAGAGTGAGGTAGCTAGGGAATCCTAATTGCACACCTGCTGGAGCCAGTTGCATTCGGAAAAGCTGCCCAAGCTCATCGCGCAGCCTCGCCTCGCCTTGCCTCGACTTTTCCTCGACTTGTGGCAAAGAGGAAAAACCAGGGAAAACTGCACAATACGAATTCAATGTCCAACGAATAAAAATAACTTTGGTGTAGCGCGACAAAACGAAACCGAAACGAAGCAACGATAAAAGAAAGAAGAAGGAGAACAACCAGAGAGAGAGCAAGGCAAAGAGAGAGGCGGAGAGAAGAGCAGGCAGCAGGGGGATCACGCCCAGGGACAGACCAAGTAAATTGCGCACAGCTGTAGCTGATCAACCCCCGCCATGCTCAACTCACATCGCTCGGCCTCGGTGGGCGCGCTGCCGGCGGAGAAGAAACACTTTGTGTCGCGCACGGAGAGCGCCAGTGGCGCCTCGCTGGATGTGCGCTGTGCCTGTCAGTTCTTCATGTGCGACTCGCTGCTGCCGGAGCGCGTGAATCCGGTGGACTCGCGCCCCAGTTCGCGGCAGGCGCAGCACAGCGATGAGTTGCTGCAGCAGCACGACGAGCTCTCCACGCACAGCTTTGAGGTGGTTAGCCATGCAGATGTGGCGCCTTCGGTGGATTTGAGCTTCATGGAACGTTATCCGGAGCTGGAGCAGACCGCACGTTCGCGTGGTCTGGTGGTGCGCAGCATATCGGATGCCACGGATCAGGAGGCACCGCCAGGTGCTCAGGGCGGCATGGGCGGCTTTGTGGCGGGCCGACGTCGACAGTTGTCCATGGGCGGCCTGTCGTCGGGCAGCGTGGGCGGCGGACGCTTCGCTGGCGACACCTTGTCCATGCGCAGTGGCACCTCACTGCGTCGCATCTCGGCGGGTTACTCCAAGACAGACCTCTACTGTGCCGACATCAACATACCCAGAAAGGAGAGTGGACAACGCTCGGCGAGCGCTAGTCGACGCACCTCGAATGCGGATCTCTTCCAGGCGAGCATTCTGCCGGGTTCCATGCAGCTGCCGCAGTTGAATTTGATTGCTGCCACGCCCACGCCGGGCATAGGTGAGACGGCACCGCAGTTTGGTTCGCATCAATCCTCGCCAGCGCCGGGAGCGGCAGCGGGAGCACATGATTTCCGCAATGCCAAGCCGCCGCTGTCCACGGACTACATGCGTCCCAGTGAGGCCAACAAGCAGCAGCTGCACGCGGGTGACACCTTGCCACAGAATCGACCCATTGATGTGTCGCGCTTTGCAGGCGAGGCAGTGCGTCCGTCCGCTCTCTATGAGGCAGATTTGCAGCCCTTGCAGAATCCTTATCAGCCCACGGTGAAGCCCATTGATCCACTGGCGGAGACTGTCGCAGAGCTGGAGCAAATCGCCCAGGAGCACAACATAGTCAACATCAGGGATAACATACAAACCCAAACCCGACGACCACCCTCGATTGCCAGTGAGCTGAGCGCGAAGCCGCTGCATGTGGATGAGCTAACCAAGATTGAGATCTTCAGTGCGATTCCCGTGGTGGACATTGATGCACTGGTGCACGGTGAGGAGCAGAAGGCGGTGGAGCATCGCAGTCGCAGTCCGCGCCCCGCAAGGCGTCCCAAGTCGCCTCCGGTGCCGCCCGCTGCTGCTGCTCCTGCTGCCATGAACACGCTGCAGTTGCCCTCGAGTCGTCCGGGTAGTCCTGCACAGACTAGTCCTGCTGCTCCTCCTGCTCCACTCAAGCGACAACACACACCGGAGCGGCAACTCTCGCCGGAACGTCCCACCAAGTGGCAACCCATGCAAGAGCGACAACTCTCCCCGGAGCGCGCCACCAAATGGCAACCACCACAAGAGGAGCCTGCTCCGGAGGCCACCAAGGCCACCTATACATCTCGCTTGAAGTCCATGTTCTCCTCCAAGCAACGCGACAAGTCACCCACGCCACAACGTTCGCGTTCTCCATCCCCAGCACCGCCGCAGCTGCGCGAGAAGTCGCCCTCGCCGAGCAAGTTGCTCTCCGTGTTCAACATGGGCAAACCGCAGGCTATGTCTATGGTTACCAGTGGAGCGGGTGTCATGAAGCGCCAAGAGGCAGAGCCACTATCAGTGCGCGTAACGGAGACCTTCTCCCTGAAAGTGGACGACATGGATCAGTACAGTGCACGTCCAGCCAAGTCGCAGGCGCCGCCGCCTCCACTCCATGCGCAGACCCTGTACAGCAGCCGCGAGGACTTTGCCGCCTCGGAGCGCAACTCGGAACGCATCTCCATGGATATCAGTGAAGCCTTTGCGCCTGTCGTAGTGTCGTCGGTGCCACGTGGCACGCTGAGCAGCTTCTCCGGCAGCCTGGGCAGCGGCGGCAGCTTCATGGCCGGCAATCGTAATCTCTACTCCAGTGAGCTGGACATGCCCAGCGAGTCGGAGCTGTTCCGCACGTCGAGCAGCAAAGAACCCTCCATGGTCAGCCATGGCAGTCGTCCGCTCATCTCGGTGCCCATACACATTACCGGCGGCAAACCCTCAGTTAGGCAGGCGCGCACACAGTCCCACGATCGTGGAGCAGGTGTAGCTGGTGTAGCTAGTGCTGGTATCCATGGACGCAGCCCGCTGACCGGAGCAGCCTCGCAGGAGCAGCTGTTCGGGTCGGCGTTGCCGGCGTCGCGCATGACAAAGACGGTTAGTTTCAATTTCGATGAGCGCAAGTCGCGCCTTGGTGACTTCGAGAGCAGCTCGAGCTCGCCCCTAACCCAAAAGCAAAACGAGCATCGCGACTTCCTCGAGCGGACCTATTTCTCTCGGTAAGCAGCAGCAGCAGCCGAACCCGCTCCCAGAACGCCCCCGACACCCGAAGGCTTCGCTAACCCCTGCACAGTTTATGTTTATGTGAAGATCGGCTACAGCTTTCACTTTCTTTACTAATCCCTGTTCCTGCTTCTCTCTTCTTGCAGTGATCATGACTACGAGCCCGTGGGCGTTGCCGAGGCGTTGGCACAGCAGGAGCTTCCAACGCTGGCCACGCCTTCGCCCATGGACATCGATGTGGAAGTGAGCTCTGCCGGCACCGCAACGCCACGCACTGAGTCTCGCACCGACTACGAGATACACACCAGCCAGGTGGATTCAAGTGCACTGGAGGAGCTGCCACTGCAGCCGGAGAATCGCAAGAAGAGTTTCATGGCCTCAGCGCAGGATCGCACGCGCCGCATGCAGGATGGCCTGAAGAATCAGGCGGGCAAGCTGCGTACCAAGCTGCGCACGCAGCCGAAACCCAAACCCGTCTCGGGCAGTCCCAAGGCCAAGGCCAAGGAGCGTCGACGCTTTGCGCCGGAGTTCTCCAAACTGAAAATGCCCGACCTGAAGCTGAAGGAGCTGAAGCGACCGGAGTTCACCAAGTTCCAGAAGCCCGACATGTCCAAGTTTAAGTTGCCCGAGAAGCTGGGCACACTGAAGCTGCGACGCAGCAAGAGCTTCAAGGAGAACGAGGGGGAGCTGCAGCCCGACGAGGCTGCAGGAGATGCGCAGCCAACTGCGGCATCGCCGCCCAAGAAGAAGTTCGAGTTCAACTTTGGCACCTACCCACGCGCCTTCCGCAAGAAGAAGCCCGTGGAGGAGCCACCCGTGTCCGCCATGGACTCCTCGCTGGGCACAGAGCGTCTCAGTCTGAGTGTCATACCCAGCACAGAGACGCAGCCATCGCAGACGTCAACCAGTTCGCCACAGGGTGATCGTGGACCTGGTCCTGTGCGCTCCCGTTGGGCGGACAAGTTCTCCGACGTGAGCTACAACGACAGCGAAGGATCGCGCTACAGACGCTACGGCAGTGAGTTGGAGAGCTTCGACAGGGAGTCATCGTTGGAGCGACGCATGAAGGATGATCTGGAGACGGAGGACACAGAGGCCAGCGGTGGTGGTCACGAGGCGCAGGAGCAGACGCAGCTGGGCATACTCAGTGGCGTCGCTAATAGCAAACAGTTTGCGGAATTCGATGAGGAGAATCGTGCCATACATGAGATCTCCAGCCAGCGCTCCAGGGAGTTCAAGCGGCGCCCCATGGTGCATCAGGATTCGGATTTGCGCTCTGAGGACAGCCGCGATGCGGAGGGTTGGACAGAGAAGGACATACAGAAGAACAAGCTGTTGCGCAAGGCAGAGCTGGATGCGGAGGCCAGTTACTACAAATACCAGGATCTGCAGGATGCCCAGTCCACCGCTAGCTCCGGCAAGAAGGTGGTCATGGAGCACATCGACGACGATGAGTTCTTCCTGCGCAAGCGCGGCATCTCCGAGGACAACATCCAGCTGAGGCAGTACATCAGCGAGGCCATACGCGAGGGCTACGAGTTGCCCAACGCACTGCAGCACGTGGGACACGCCAGCGAGCAGGAGCAGCAGGAGCAAGAGCAGCGGGAGCAGGAGCAATATGGCGACTACGATGTGCCGCCGCCCAAGCCACGTCGCGTGCATCGCGCGTATCGTCCCGACCTAGAGGATTCACAGGAGTTCCAGCGCAGCGAGTATGGCGATGATTTGTCTATGTCCCAGAACGGCAGCGACTTCCTGCCCAAGCGTCCGCTGCGCAAGGCGCGCAGTCGCAGCAAATACTCCATTGAGGGCAGCAGTCAGGATCTGCCCCACGGCGACGGCAGCAGCAGCATACAGTACTTTGACGACGACGAGGATTACCTGCGTCCGCCAAGCAGACCGCAGCAGCAGCAGGAGGAGGAGGAACTCCAGGCGGAACAGTCGCTTAACAATCTTGGCAGCGGCACACCCAGCCCGGCCGTGCGGCCACAGGCACCGCGGCGCCAGAAGAAACGCACACGTGACGATGCATCTATCGAGCCGGCAGAGCAGCAGCAGAGGCACAGGGAACCCGATGCGGACTCGTTCATCAATGGATTTGGTGGTAGATCAGTTTCGAACACCTTTTTGCAGCCACACGAAGATGTGAGTACGGGAAGAGTTGGGGAGCGGGATTAGGATGGGATGGGGATGAGATAGGGATGAATTTCTAATACATTCTCTCCCCACCTGCCCTTAGGTAATTGTTTATCGCACTGAGCACGAGTATCATCATCACATCCCGCTGGCCACGCCGGACAACTTCACGGACGGCGCCTCGGCGCGTTCGCTGCAGCGTTCGGAGGATGAGCGCACCTCGCGTGGCGCCGAATCCCTTGTGCTGGACATACACGGCAAGCCGGAGCAGCAGCTGCTGTCTGGAGCCCAGGAGCAGCAGGAGAAATATGTCATCGATATGCTGGAAAGCGATGGGTGAGTTGCAACCTCTTCCCTCTTACTGTCTGTATCCTGTTTTGCTTAGTGTGTGCTCTCTGCTCTCTGCATATTGCTCCTTCTCCTCCCCACCACACCCATGTTTCCCGTCGTCTAGCTACGCTGTGGTGCGCAAGGAACAGCTGCTGCCCAAGCCAACGCCCCCGGCTCGCCGCAAGAAGTTCACCCGCCTGCCTGGCGAACGTTTCGCCACCTTGCCGAGCATGCGTGGCTCACGTGGTTCCCCGCCACCGGCACGCCCACCGCCCCCGGAGCAGTATACGCCCAGTGAGGATTCGCCGCTGCAGCCACGCCATCAACGCCATCGTCGCAGTCTGGAGGAGTTGCCCGCGACTCAGGTGCTGCTGGTCAAGTCAAAGTAAGCAATGCCAAAGCTGCCGCCGCCGCCGCCGCTGCCGTTGCTTGCGTTTTTCGTTTCCTACTCGTTTTGATTTGCGATTCTTTCTGTTAAGCCATAGACTAAGCTAAGCTAATCCCCACACACACAGAGATACTCCCAAACACACACACACACACAAATAAAACCTGCCCACATGCAACACGCACGCCGCATCCGAGTTTCAGTTTCAGTTTGAGTTTTGATTTTGCTTTGATTTTGCGCTTCCGTTGCCAGTTGAGCTTGTCCAGCAGGCGCCTCAATCTCCATGTCTAATGCACCCCCTATTCCCCCCCGCTCTAGTTATGCAACACAATCTGCTGCTGCTCCACTGCAGCACGACGAGCAGGAGGAGGAGGAGGACGACTACGAGGAGCCGCAAGTGCTGCAGCGTCTGCAGTCGGGCGAGGTGATCAACAAGATGAAGTTCCGCCCGCTGCCCGCACCGCCACGTCCGCCGCGTGAGAAGCGCTCAGCGCGTGGTGGTAGCAGCAACCTGGATAGCTACGAGGACAGCGAACGCATTGCAAGCTCCGCCAGTGAGCAAGGCGAGTTCGAGGTGGAAGTGTCCACACAAACGGATCCGTTGCCCGATGATTTTGTGTGCGAGGAGTTTGAGATCACGGAGGACATGAAGGTCATTGAGCCACGTCGCTCGGGTAGCTCCACTGCGGGTCGTCCCACGCTGGAGGATGTGCTGCGCAGTGTGACACATGGACAGGAGCCAGACGAGATCGATGGCACGCGTGTGCTCAGCGAGGATGAGCAACTGGCCAGGGGATTGCAACGTTTCCGTGATGCCAATCAGCGCAGCTTGTCGGAACGTTCACGTGCCTCCTCGCAAGCGGATCGCTCCAAGTCGCTGAGTCGCCCGCAGACTCCTTCGTCGGCCGTGATCATCGAGCGTCGTGTGCCCACGCCCAGTTTGAGTGCCGGCGAGGCGGATGACACTGTGCAGGCTGCACTTATTGTGCGTCCCATCAGCGCTGCCGATCTGGAGGATGAGGAACTGCGCCGCGAAGAAGAGGAGCTCAGGCGTGAGGGTCTGCTCTCCGATAGCTCGGTGCAGAGCAAATCCGATGTGGAGACAGCTGGCGAGGAGGAGGAGCATGCGGACGTGGCCCTTAGTGACTATGCTGCCAGCTCGGCGGATTTGGATGCCGCTGTGGAGCAACTGCAGCAGGCACAACTGCTAGAGAGTGACTACGACAGCAAGCTGGAGGATGACGAAGTGGAACGCACACTACGCGATAGCGAATATGACGAGGAGGAGGAAGAGGATGCCGGGGAAAAGTACTCGGATCACTACGACGAGGATGAGCAGACACAACGCACAGAGCAGGAGCTTAGCGAAGCACTGGAGCAGGAACTCAAGGAGGAAATGGAAAAGATGTTGGCGGAGTACAGAAAGACGGAGGCACTTGCCGAGCAGCCGCCATCGCAATCCGAAGAGGAGCACCCGCTGTCCGAGGTGGAGGAGGAGCAGGTAACGATCGTCAGCAAACCAGCACCAGCACCAGCCACCAGTGAACCCACCGAGGCGGAGGTTAGCTTGAAATTTGTTGCCACCTTGCCCACCGAACCCGCCGCCGCTGCCGCCACCTACAGCCAGGAGACGCTAGCGGAGGACGAAACAGAGGAGACTCCACTGCCGCCACCACGTCGTCGATCCACCACAGCGCTGGAGCCAACCCTTAGCGAAACCTTTACCATTGTTGAGCAGCAGCCACTTGAAGTGACTCCCGTGCAGGCGCTGGAATCCCCACCAGAACCGCAGCTGCCCACCCACCTGCAAGAGCTGGAAGTGGAGCGTCTGCGTGTGCACGCCCTGCAAGCTGGACAGATTCAGGTCTCGCAGCTGCACGGCGCGCAGATCAGTGCGGACGAGTTGGCCTGCAAGTCGGGACAACTCGTGGTGCAGAACATCGAGCTGCCACCGGGCTTCATCGAGGACATTGTAGAGCGCGTCAAGGAGCAGCGTCCAGCGCTGCTAACTACCGAGACGCAGACCAGCCGCCAGGCCAGCAGTGAACCTGCCACAAGCGATGTGGAGCCATCCGTGGAGCCACCCGTGAAGCCACCCCGACAGCTCAAAGCCAGTGAGACAGCGCCAGCAGCAACTGCAGCTGCAGCAGCTCACAGTAATTTGGACGAGCAAACCCAGACAGAGGCAGCATTGCTGCCATTGCCCCCACCACCAGCTGTGTACCCAAGCGTGGAGTATCTGCAATCGTTGGCACCGCTGGCCTTCTACAATTTGCAGCGCAGCGCCGAGGCGGAACAGGCGGAGGCAGCTGCTGGCGGTGCGGAGCGTAAGGCGCCGCACAAGTGCCGACGTCGCCACATGCAGGAGAAACACGACTCCGAATCAGAACTCGAAGAACAGCTGGTGGAACGACCACGTTCGCGTTCCCGTCGCTCACGCACGCGCAGCGCCACACAACCCATCGAGGATTACGACGACGATCAGCCCAAGACAGTGGTGCAAGCGGGTCGCCAATTCATCTCTGCCTGCAGTCTGGAACTTGTGAACATTATCAATCAGCTGACAAACTTTGTGCGCGGTGATGCAGCACTGGAGCCGGCACAGCAGCCCCGCAACATATCCGCGCTCATGATGCTCTTCATTCTGATCACCTTCGGCGTGCTAGTCTTTCTGCTCACCGGACGCCAGGTGCACACACATCACTGGGACTACTTCAATCCGCCCGGCAACGAGGGCAGGCAAACGTGAGAGAGAGAGCACCTTGGATATCGATTACTTGGCGAGGAGGCGAGTTACGGAGTGAATTGATTGGATGCCAAATGATGCCAGCCATGGGCAGCAGTTTTGCATTTCGGAGCATGAAACGAATTTATAAGCGGAGCCAGCAGCATGGACCGCTCGAAACCAAAGGCCTTAACCTTAATGATATATACTCTATATAAACTAACACTGCATACGGAACGATGATACTTTAGGAAGGTTACGCCAAGTGCGAGAGGCGTCGGCGTTGTCTTTGCCACTAGTCACAGACTCACCCAACACAACAAGTCGATTAACAACAACAGGAACAATAAATCCCAGTTCAGTCATAGTCACAACTCTTATGTGGAACACACATCATATATACTACTACTACATACATATATCTCGTATACTCGTAACCAAAGTACACCGACTAGATCATTTTTTACAACATTAACAATTAGTTTTGGCAGCAGGCAGCAGCAACAGCAACAGCAACAACTGCAGCAACGAATGTATTAAAAATGTACTTAAACTAAGTGAAAATGGTTTATTTTTTGGCAGTGTTCCCCCGCAGAGGGATCTGCAGATTACTATTTACCTACATTGATTGGTAACAATTCAGATATGTTTGCTCATTTTTCTATTTTTGAAAGAAATCAATTGTTATTTGATTTGATAGAACCGACACACAGGTGCATTATATGAAGAAGATCAATTGTTTGTCTTTTACAATCGTTTACTTTTCTCTTACTAGATATATATGATATTAAATTGAATCGCGAGCGTACTTAGCACATACACACTTACACACAAGAAGGTGAACAATATGTAAGTACATAATATATATATACAAACTTATAGATGCGTATTTTCAATAAAGCAAAAATCTATTTAAATACGACGAGTTTGTATGCGTGTTACTTATGTAAGGGATGACGAAACGAAATGGGTCAAGAAGTGAAAAGAACTGAAAAATATATAAAACTAAAATTACTCGAGGCTAGCCGAGACTACATCAGGAAATCATCATTATATTGAACCATCTGTCGCTGATCCTTATGACTGCCCTTCTGGGATTTGCTGGCAGCTACAAACAAGTGAAAATTATAAATAAATTAACCTATTCACATAAATGTATGACACTTCACCAATGGAGGACCACACAGCCGACGATGATGCATCGTTGATGGGCTCGATTTGGGGCTGGCGACGTGCCAGCTGCACCTGCAGCATGATCCCATTGACGCTCTTGCCGTGCATTTCGGCAATAGCGCGATCAGCTGATTCCGGCTTAGCGAAAGAAACAAATCCGCGACTACAAAAGAAAGAGGTTACTTAGCATATACTGGAAACTACATAAAGACCTCAGACTCACCTCTTCTCGATTTCCATGGAGACATTGACTATGGTGCCGTAGTCATTGAATGTTTTCTTAAGGAAATCTTCGGTAACCTTGTTACCCGAAACAAATATGGTGTTTCCTGCACGAGGTTTCTCTGGCTGTGTCGTATCCAATGTCGTTTTCTCCGACAGTCCGCGTTCCTCCCGATCACGCTCGGTTGCGAAGTGTTGGTACAAGTTCTGACGACGAGGCTCCTCTTTTATTATTTCGCTAATAATTGTCTCCTGCGCAACATCGTTTTGGGTAGACGAGAATGGCTGGTAAGCAGCAACACTCGTCTCTGAGGTAGAGCGTTTGGCCCGTTCTTGTCCCTTGGGTCTTTTGAACGAAGTTTGGTCCTGTTTGGTTTGTTGTTTTTGTATGGCCGGTATGGCACCGCTTTTAATTAGCTTGCGAGCCACCTCTCGTGCATCGCGTGCATCTGTAGGCCGTTTCAACGTCAGGGCGCTCTCTGGCTCCTGCTTTGGTGCCTTGTGTGCCTGCAGTGCCTTTTTCTGTTAACAAACAAAAAAGAGCGGCAAAGTTAGAAAAAAAAAACACAGGAGCTGCTGTACGCGTTGTTTACCTTCTTCTTCAACTTTTGATATTTTGCCTGCAGCATTTGCTCCTCTTCGGTGAGATTAGTTGGAAAATGTATGTAAACCATTTTAATTAGTTTTCTTCACTTCTGTTTACAATTTCACGATGCTAAATAGAAATGAATAAAATTTTTTACGCATTTATCTTGAATATTTCGCAGCACTGGTACTTGATGATGCCAGAGGTCTGCATAATTTTTCTATCTGGCAGCCCCACAAATGTTAGTCCTCTGTTAATAACAGAAAACAAACCATTGTTTTTATAATCTAGCCGTATTCATCATATTATTCTAATTGGATATGAAAGATTATTTTTTATTATTCAATTTTCAACGGTTTTAACTATAGTTTAAGTAATGGATTTCAAATATAGTAAAAACTCGGAATGGTTCTGTTAAAATTATTGCAGATCAACACTGAAATAAAGTATTGACATCACTTCAAGAAATGTGTTAATAGCAACCCTGGCTTCTGCACACTATTCGCCATGTTGACGCAGAGCTGTCAAATTTTTTTCGTTCCTTCTCTTTCTTTCCGGTTAGCGTCATGGTAAGAGATCACAAAGTCTTTTTCACATTTGGATGAAAAATGTGAAAATTAAAAGGTTTAAAGTGTGCGTGCTGAATTAAATAATGCATGAATTTAAAGAGACCAGCGTGTTGAGTGGCTGCAATGGAAAAATAACATAAGAATTGTGTTTGTGTCATGTTGAAATGCGTTGAAAATATTTCACGTGGTGACTAGAGCAGCGCAGTCGGCAACCAACGCACACAGTGTCCAAATGAACTTATTTTTATGTAAGATTTGTATTCATCTTGCAGCCTTTCGAGAGATTCGTTCAAACTGGTCGCATTGCCAAGGCCTCTGCAGGTCCCCTGAAGGGACGCCTGGTGGCCATTGTCGATGTCATTGACCAAAACAGAGTAAGTGAATCCAACTAACAATGTGGAAAGAATCGGCAACAACTGTGTGTGCACGCCCGGAGGATATTGCACATGATGATAATTGTCTTCTTGATAGGAAGTGCCAACTGACACATAAATGAAGCTAATTTAACTTAACTGAAAGCAATATTCTTACACTCAGGCGAAACACACAACTGTTGGTGTTCATTCTCGTCTAATTGGAAGAAAACACGACTAACATAATTGTTTACCGATTGCAGGTGTTGGTTGATGGACCTCTGACCGGTGTTCCCCGTCAGGAATACAGATTAAACAATCTGCATCTGACTAAATACCGCATCAAGTTCCCCTACACCGCGCCCACACGCATTGTGCGCAAAGCCTGGGTGGACAGTGACCTGAAGGCACAATGGAAGGTCAGCCCATGGTCCGTCAAGGCACAAAACATTTGCAAGGTATGTACCATGGCATTAGCTCACTACTTGTGCCGCACATGATGATAATTGAAAGTTCTTGATAGGAATTGCCGGCTGATACATACATGAAGCTAGCTTTATTTTTAACTGAAACCAAAGAACTATATTCCTCTGAAGATATCCCTTTATACATCGACTAATTGAAAGTATTTTCCTATCCTTACAGCGCTCGCAACTGACCGACTTCGACCGCTTCAAGCTGCGCTTCGCCAAGCGTCAGCGCAACAAGCTGCTGACCATTGCCTTCAACACTCTGAAGAAGCGCACCAAGTCCGATGGTACCCCACGTATCCTGAAGAAGGACCGTCGTGAGCGTCTGCGTGCCGAGAAGGCCAAGGGTGGCAAGAAGGCAGCGGCCAAGAAGTAAAAATATAAACAAATAACGAAAGTAACTGCTTGATGAACATCCAACATAAAGGAGCAAATAAAAGAAGTGTTATTTTTAGGAAAAACACATGAACCCCTCTTTTCTTTAACCTGGGAGAATGCACGCAAACGTCAGATCTTTGGCATATTAAGTTTTATTTGCTTTTCAAAAACAAAACACGTTTACAATAAACGTAAACTACAATTTTTTTTATAGTACAACTAGCACCAAAATAATCAGATTGTTGGCTTGCAGTAGATGGTCTTCCAGTTATTTGGATGGTTGTAGCCCAGCAGGATAGGTAGATGCAGAAACAGCGTGATATGCTCGGCTTGTATCGACATGGAGACCTTAACCCATTTGCGTAGCCAATCGATCATGTCTGCCTTGCTCAGTTTGTTAGGATTCAAACCGCGTAGATAACATGAGTAGCGCAGTGCCTCCATACTCAGATTATGCACGTCGCCCTCGCGCGTGATGCACGTGTCCATGTAGTGCACAAGAAATGCATGCTCGTGCAGGCGATGCCGCTTGAACAGGCTATTCGGGAGGCCATGCAAGTTGAGTAGACATTTCTAAAAAGAGAAGAGTTGGCAGGGTTAAGGCAAGGTAAAATCTTCATGGTGCGAGCGGTGCTTACGACGTGTTTTCGAGACATGCCCAGCAGTGAGTAGGGTCCCTCGGCAAATATATCCTTGACAGCTATTAGATCCTCAGGCGAGGGATGCGTACCACTACCAAGCTGTCCCAAGATGACCTTAAACTCAGGATACTTATGGTGGCACTCCAGAGATTTGAGCTTTGCCTGCAGGCAGCGAAACACCGACTTGTTGCATTGCAGTCTTTGCTTCATGTAGTAATCCTGGAACTCGATGCGCTGCGTTGGCGTCCAGAAGTGCGCTGTGAGAAAGACTCGAGGATACCAAAAGCTACAGAAGATAACGATCAGTTACTAGCCGACGATTTGATGCTTTCAGCGGCCTTATTTAACTTACACTAGAGGAAAGAACGCATACCCTACCATGGGCAAGGAGCAGCCAATCAGCGCCGGCGCCACCTTTATCATGTCACGCGGCATTTGCATGTACAGCTCCAGTTCCTGTCGATTCAGGGCACGTATGCCCTGGGGCGAGTCGTTAGCAATACGCGCAATCTTTAGGAATCGCTTCATGTCACTGAAAAATTCCTTGACACCATCGAAAAATACCCGATAAAGCTCCATAGCCTTTGGGAAATTCTTCTCCAACACCTTGTCATAGTTTTTTACATAGTTAAAGTAGCGCGTAAATATGTAATCCTGCATATTATCTCGCATCTGTTCTCGCTTCGTTTTTTGCGGGTCCAGCTCCTTAGCCTGACTGCCAGATGTTGTCAAGGGATCCGCTTGGTTTTCGAATACCTCAATCTTTCCAATAACTTTCTTTTGCTTCTGCTCCTCCTGCGGCGTTTTAGTCTTGGCTTTCTTTGCATCCCATCCAGCTTCATAAATCACTTTGCCCACACTGGTGATTTCTGCAGCCACATTGCGCTTGATTTGCGGAGGCGTTGACTTCTTCTGTGATGGTTGTGTGCTGTATTTGGACTTCTGCACGATATCTCTGTGACAAATTACAATTTAATGCCGGTCGATTAGTTGCCGATTGGCCAAGTGTTTGTGCGTTTCGTTTTACCTGCCCGTTACCTTGGAGCTACTGGGGCCGGACAGTTGCGCCATCAGCCGAAGACTGTCCTGAGGCCAACGACTGCCGTGGGCGAAACATGCCACACGCAATGCCAACGCCATTCTACAAGAATTCTGACCGCTTACACTCGAAAGTGCGCGTAATTACGCAACGACTGCAACTCCGATGCAGGAGCCAGACCACAACAATGTTCCGTCTTATTTCTTAATTTTTATTACTCTGCTTCTTACAGTTACTACTCGCCGCTGCCAACTTCACGCGGGTCATCTGGTATGTGGGTATCAGTGTTGCCAGCTCGGCATTTTCCCCGTCAAATCTAGCTTCTTTTAAAGTTCTATTGCGGGGCAAAATTAAAAACAACGGCAGCGGCGGGAAATTTAGCTCTTGTTTGCCAAAGGATTGTATCAACTTTTTGTAATATGTTGCAAACTTTGAATTTGCGCGCTTCGATTACCATCTGGTAGCACCATGGCAAAGAAATGGTAATCGATAAGCTTGGCTTTTTCGCTGCCACCTGTAAAACTGTTTATTATTTAATGAATTTGGCAATTTCGAAATCTATAGAGTGTTTTCAACAGAATTTGTACGATGTGAAACACAAAAACGAATATTTGTAAATGACAAATAACAAAACTAAAGCTGCTACTATGGCAAGTTATATATTTGTGTGACGTCACATTGTCTAAACAGAGAGAAAGTTCGCATGTCACCACCTCGAACTTAGCTTGGCCAGGATATTTTGGAATTTCTCCTTCAGTTTGCTCGGAGAAGCGTGTGGCTTCAGTACTAGTCACGCTTCAAAGGAATTTTAGCGTATTTTCCAAAATTTGTACGTTTCGTTTTGCCTCGTGCTACATCCGCAATTCAATAATAAAATAAAAACAAATTTGCTGTGTGTAACGGGCTTAACTCTGCTTGGTGCTGCACCCCGCGAATTGAACCAAAAATAAAAGTCAATTTGCAATTTGATGCTTATGAGCTTTGAAGCCATTTTGACGCGCGAGTCATTCGCATGTGTGTGGGTGTCTGTGTGCAAGGACCTTCAACAAGAAATATGTAAGAAAACTTAGCGCGTGTCCAACTTACTTTCACTTGTGCAAGGCAGCGAAAGGGGAAGAAAAAATGAAATTGCAAAAGTAACTGTATTCTTTATTGCTCTTTTTTGTCATAGTGTGGGTGTTATTCTCGCCCAGCTTAGCACGCCTTTCAATTTATTTATCTGCTGCAGTTGCCTTTGCCCGGACTTTATCATAGTTTCAGTTACATTATTTACACTTGTTCCACTTGCCATTTATAGCATGTGCCGCCACAAGCTTAGCTGCGGTCCTGCGCCACCTCCACCTCCACCTCCATTGCAGTCTGACCGATGCGCGCCTATACAAATAGCACGCGATGCCTATAAATATCAGCACCAACTCAATTGAGTGGATGACATTTTGCAGGGTATTCATGGAGGAGCATTTTAAGTGGGCGTCTGCAGAGTCAATGCTGCAGTCGGCGAAACGAATAAATTGATTGTGTCTGTATAGAAGAACATGACAATCCTGCCGGTTCAAGGAAATCCACCCACCTTTTCGTCTATATCTGTACTCTGTCTGTCTGTATCTGTAGCTGTATCGAACCCGTGTGCAACCGAGCGACAGCAATGCCACATCATTATTTATAATTTATGAGCCTCGACTGTGTGACAGGCATTTTATTATTTTTGGCATGCCTTTAAACGCCCCCGAAAATCGTTAATCTAGCCCAATTGTGGTTTAACAGGCCTATTTAAAGCATACTTATGGGCTGACTGCGCCTTATTGAATCAAACTGAAGTAAAGTTTAAAGTTTCGCAATTTCCTGCGAACTTTTCTACTCAATTTCATCAGCATTTCGCTGAGGTGTGAACACAATGCTTGCACTATCTGTAGGTGTCATTTCAGCGTGCCAGAAGTTGGGAAAACTATCTGGGCAAGGACAATGTGCAGCTGCGTAGCAGTTCGCCAGACGCCATGTCAATGTCTTGGGGCTACAAATTGCCTGCACTGCAGTGCAGGGAGGGGGAGTGGGAGCTGCAGCTGTGTTAAGCACGCTTCGCTGTAGTTAAGAGACGCTTTAAGGCGTGCTTAAGGCGCCGCAGGTGGTGTTTTAATGAACGCGCTGGCAATTTTATGTAGGGGAAGGAAATTCCACAAAGTGGGTAAGGTGTTTTAAAAGAGATTAAGTGAGGGATTTAAATAAAGGCAGCTAAGATTCGCAGCTGAGATTCAAGCTCAAAACAGGTTAATCTGCTGCTAAGTGATTGCCAAGGCATCTAATACCCCCTATCCCTATTAAATCTCAGCTATCAATCAATAAATTGCATTACTTTTATTGCACTTCGCAGAAAGGGTGCAGAAACACAAAGCAGACCAATCGAACTGCAAATGGAGACCTCCTGCCGCGCAGCCAAGAGGCTTGAGCACGCCATGTAAACAGGAACCGGATACGCGCAGAGGGCACAAGCCGGAAGAAAAGATGTTGCAGTTAAACGATTTGCGCTCTCGATAAGCAATAGGAATACGGAGTCTCTTCTTCTACTCTACACGATGGCCATCAACATTTTGGGCCTGGACCATTTCGCCATAAGTGCCATAGTCATTGTTGGCCTGCAGTTGGTGTTCTTCGCCATGAACGCCTTGCTGCATCTGGACAAGCTATCTGACTTTGCTGGCGGTTTCAATTTCATCATAGTCGCTTTGCTTACCTTTTTCCTGGGCCAAATTGATCGTCCCTCCAAGGTGAGTTGCGGTGGTGTTTGAAGCTGAATGTTTTATGCCTCCAAGTGTGCCATAAATTAAACGGTGCGACTATTAAGACGAGAGACATAAAAAAAACAGGCAAGAATGGGGAAAAAGCACACGGCAGATGACAGTAGAGAGAGTGGGAAGTGAGAAAGGTGGAAGGGGAGGCAGAGTGTGGGCATTTGTCGGTTTTAGTTACTGACATTGAAAAGTGAATTTCACACACGCATGCACACACGGCATTTAGGCGAGTGACTGCGAGTGGGGGCGGGGAGAGAGGCAGAAAGAAAGGTAGGTTGAGGGAGCACAGGAGAATCCGCAGTAACAACAAAAGACTGCGCCCAGGCAGGCCCACACTTTGTCGTTGTCGTTGTTTTGCGCTACATGACCTTGTCTGGCAGCGGCAGCGGCCATGGCCCTTCGCCAGTTGTTTGTCATTCTGTCTGCCCGCTTGTTCACGACTCTGTTTCACATGTTCTAGCAGAGAGAGTAAGAGAGAGAGAGAGAGGGGGAGAGAAGACTGGAACATACCTAGAAGTGCATTTAACTGCTTGGGTCAGTAATTAGTTGAGATTGGAAATGCAGCTTAACTTTTGAGTTAAGATTTCAAATCTCTTTCCCTGAGGCACCAGCAAGTTTGACTTACTAGCACATTATATAAACTCTCTACTGCAGTTGTAGTTTGCTTTACCTTTGTTTAATCTACTTTAATCAATAGTCTTATAGCATTTATTCTTTCCTTTTCCACCTTAAACTTCCCAAAAATGCTCTGCAAATTTAATATGCACTTCTTCCTTCTCACTGGCTCTGCCTGGCTTCTTTCCCCCCTTGGACTGTCTGTCAATCGCAGCGTATTAAAAAAGGGCCAAAAGGGAATTGCACCTGAAGTGTATGTCGCGCCGTAAAACTACTCGGTCAATAAGTGCCTCAGGGACGTGCATGACTAAAGTGCCTGGCCAAAAAAGCAGAGAAGAAACTCATTCAATTTAAGACCTTAAACATATTTTACAGTATACAATTTAAGCTACAGTTTCTCTTCTCTTTCCGCAGGCCTATGAGAGCCGTCAACTCATGGTGACCATCTTTGTGTGCCTGTGGGGTGTGCGGCTCACTGGTTACCTGCTGTATCGCATCATCAAGCTGGGACGGGATAAACAGTTCGAGGATACGCGCAGCAATATTATACGCTATGCAGTATTCTGGAGCTTTCAGGTGAGTTCGCAGGGTGAGCGGGAAATTATTTATGAGCGCCAATTTGCGGTTTACGGCCCACTGTGCTGGTGCATAATCAATGAGGCTGCCAATTTATGACATTTGCCAAGGTGCTCTGAATAATTCAGCACTTGTCGCCGGCGCCAGCGACATGTGTGACGGGGCAGGGGGAGCTGGGAAGGTTGAGAGGTGCGAGGTGAGGCACCCAAACAACAATTAAGCCTGCTTTGTAGCTGTCGCCTGCTAAGCGGTTGATTTGACTGGATGGGTGGACAGGGGGCGGGTTTTCCTGGCTGCCATGTGGCATGTCGCTGTCTGCGTTTCCCCTTCCGATTTCATGTCTTCCCTCCGTCTCATTGCAGGCCGTTTGGGTGTACGTCGTCTCGCTGCCAGTCATCATCATCAACTCGCGTCACACGCAGCCGCAGGCAATCAAAGGAATGACCACACTGGACTCCACAGGCACAGGAATGTTTATTGTCGGTCTGCTGGCTGAGACCTATGCGGATCTGCAGAAGTTCTCCTTCCGTCAGGATCCGGTGAATCATGGCAAGTTTTGCAATGACGGTAAGTGAAAGATTGATTAGGGATTGCCCCCCGATTAAGCAGGTTAATTCCCATCGATTAAGGTCTGTGGAGTCTGTCACGGCATCCCAACTACTTTGGGGAAGTCATTGTCTGGTGGGGCATCTTTGTCATATCTCTGAATGTGATCAGTGGCCTGGAGTGGATAGCAATCGCATCGCCCATATTCACCACGCTGATCATACTTTTTCTGTCCGGGATTCCCATGAGGGAACGCAGCGCCGATGAGAAGTACAAAAAGTAAGTTGAAAGGGATTGGAAGGAATAACTTAAGGGTTTATCATTTGTACCTCCTCTCCAGCCAAGTGGAATACCGCAAATACAAGGCGTCGACATCACCGCTGATTCCTGTGCCGCCTGCGGTGTACGAGGAAGTGCCTGGCGCCCTTAAGTTCATTCTGTGCTGCGAGTTTCCCATCTACGACACAATGCGCCTGCACAAGGACACCAGCCCCTACTCGCTTTCCATAGCGCGCTCCCACTCGCACATATAGCAGTCGGTGGCCCACTCCGGCAGTGGTACGGCTGGCGTGGGTCAACAAGTGCATGGACATTCCGGAAGCCAGAGTAACCATGCGCATCGCGGACATTGCTACGGCGCCGACGGTGGTCATGCCGAGAGTCATCACAATTGTGGCGGCAGCTGTCGGAATGTGCACGTCAAGTCGAATCCCTACCAGTGCGAGGGTGGCTACGGCAACTATGGCAACTACTGTGTGCGGCACATTGACGACGAGGACACGGATGATGGTATCATTTACGTGGCGGGACATACTGGTTCCCGCATTAAGACACACTATTTCCACGCTGCACCGCATGCGTTGGACCTGGACGAGGCTGAGCCGCGACACAAGCAGCAGCAACAACAGGCACTGAAGTGCAGCTACCTGGCCGAGGAGGAGCTGGCCTCCGACTACGACGAGGATATTCCGCCCATAGATCTGAGCAAGACCAACAGCCTTGAGAGCATCGAGAATCGCGTACGGATAGCAAGTGAACGATCTGTAAACGCAGAAGGATTGCAGGTCACGGAGACAACGATTTTGTGATTACCACACTAAGCTTGGCGGAGGGGTATATGTGCTCCAGAATACCCTGTAGTCAGCTGAGTCAACCAATTGTTCTTTTGCGCGCAAGTCGATGTTATGCCAAAGAAAGAGATGGAAAGCGCACTCGGCTATTAGATACCCTGTCAATAATGCTGAATAACCGCTAAGAATTGGCGCCACGCCCACTTCCGCCTGCAACTCATCTCTGTCGTAGAGTATGAAGTTAGAATATAGCCAAAACACATATCAAATACCTATACTACCTAAATGAAAATATTTGACAGTGTAGGGTATCTTCTAGTCGTGCTTGTGCTTGTCTCGCAAAACTCTTTATGCAATGAATATACGTGCACAAGTATTTAATACACAGTTATGTCCACAGCTTTAGCTATGTTCCCCGAGGTCGAACCAAGTGCCAAACTTATCGCAGAGCATTAGCAACGCTTTCGATTTCGATATAAATCGCTATATAGAATATATAGATATATTTTGCTCAAAAAATCGTGCCTATTCTACAAGTTTAAAGAATGTTGCACGTTATTAAATTCTATTTACTCTTCCAGTTAGTTCAAAATCCCCTAGAATTGTTATATCTATTTGAATTATATGAAAAATCTATATCCACTTCACTCTGCCATATGTATATCTTCCTATAAGCAACTCGAAGCTCGTCTTGAGAATACGCCCCACCTACTACAGGATTAACAGATTAACGATGTGGAATCGTGACTAACAGAAACATATCCCAAGCCAACCCACGTTCGATATTTTTTAACATATACAATACAAACTTTGAAGTACAAGAAGCTTGTTGAAAGGCCTACAGATATAATTCGATCTAAGCTGTTGTTGTTTTATACATGTTACATAAGTTATAGCAAATATATATAAAGAGAATATACCACAAAATATTTGTATATAGGCCCAACTAATTATCCATGTCTAGTTTCGATTCAATTCAGTATTAAAACCGTTTTTAAAGCATTGTACCTAAATCTGTACTTAATGAGCTACGATATGAAATAAAGCAAATGCCTAGATTAAAATAAATTACGTATAAAAATTATTTCGATTTTCTCGACTTCAGTAGGCTTTTCTCCGGCTACAATGCCTTGGGGTACGTCCGATTGCCCCAAGTTCGTCAGTTCCTACATGAGTATAGTAAAGTTAACTTCCCATAAAAAGTTAAAAGTATATAAAAAAAAAAATCAATGACATATTTGTGGTGAAAGTGAAAACAAAAAAAATTTAAACATATTTCTTAAAACAAAAAAAAATTATCCGTGAAATTTTTAGTGTTATCTTCATTGATAACAATTCCAGAATTGAGCGTCTGTAGTTCGCCGACCTGAGCCATGTTTGGTTTAACTCGTCGTGTAGTGTTTCGTGTGACCAGGCAGCAGCAACAGAACTTTCGCCAGTATGCCTCGCAGGCCATCAACCAGATGCTGATGCTGCAGCAGATGGATATTTGTGCAGATCAGCCCTCGCGCGGACTAATTCTCGGCGTCTATGCCGACGAGGAGGACAAGAACGATGCGGGCATCCTTACAAATTCCGGTTGGCGGTACAATGTCCAGAAGACAAACGGACGCCTTATCGAGGTGCTGCGTATGTCCGGACCCATGCCCAAGCGCGGCGAGGCGCGCCTTCTATTCGCCATTGAGCCGGAGCGTATTCCCTACTATTCCGTTGTGGCTGTGGTGGGACTGGGCAAGGAGTGTCTGGGCTACAATCCCTATGAAGTAATCGATGAACAGAAGGAGGCCATTCGTCGTTCCGTAGCCAAAGCTTGTCAGATCTTGGCCGAGCTAGACACAGATCGTATTGAAGTGGAGAACTGTGGTCATGCAGAGTCAGCGGCCGAGGGAGCCGCTCTGGGTATTTGGGCTTATCAAGAGATGCGCGACCCTAAAACGCGCATTTCGATTCCGTCCATTGATCTGTATGCCGTAAAAGATGAGATCTGTGATATCGAGGGCTGGAGAATCGGCCTACAGAAGGCGGCTGCTCAGAATCTAACCAGACAGCTGCAGGAGATGCCCTCCAACCTACTCACTCCGACGGCCTTTGCCCAAAATGTTGTCGAGGTACTGTGTAAGTCTGGAGTCAATGTGGAGGTCAAGGTCGAGGGCTGGGCTGAGAGTCAGTCCATGCACGCTTTCCTGGCGGTGGGCAAAGCTTCCTGCGAGCCGCCCATCTTTCTAGAGCTGAGTTACTATGGCACCTGCGCCGAGGAACGTCCCATCGTGTTGGTCGGCCAGGGCATTACCTACGATGCCGGCGGTTTGTGCTTGAAGAAGCGCGGGGAGCTGTACCATATGCGTGGCGACATGACCGGAGCTGCCGTTGTGGTGGCCACGTGTCGTGCCGTCGCAGGTCTGCGATTGCCGGTCAACATTCGCGGGCTCATTCCACTCTGTGAGAATGTCGTTGGCTGCAACTCCTTCCGCCCAGGCGACATGGTCAAGTCGATGAACGGCAAGACTATCGAGGTTCAATGCACAGATCACGAGGATGTCCTGGTGCTGGCCGATGCTTTGCTCTACGGACAAAACTTCTGTCCCAAGTGCATCATTGACATTGGCACCTGCTCGGGCTACATGCGTCAGGCTTTGGACGAGGCTGCCTGTGGAGTGTTCACCAACTCTGAGATCCTGTGGCAGCAGATCAAACACGCCAGCATGCACACCGGAGATCGCGTGTGGCGCTTCCCACTGTGGAACTATTACAGCAAGGCTGTGCGTGCCGGTGGACGCAGTGATGTCCAGAACTACGGCATTGGCCGTGGTGGCCGTCCCTGCAAGGCCGCCGCCTTCCTCCGCGAATTTGTTCCTTGCGGACAATGGATGCACATTGTGAGTAGTAACTCTTAGACCGCGAAGAATGTGAAGTAATGTTTACTCTCTTTTTATAGGATGCCACTAATGTGATGGTGAGCAATGGCATCGACTTCGAGTATCTGCGCCGTGGCATGGCTGGTCGCCCAACTAGGACTCTGATAGAGTTCGTCGCCCAGACCATTTGCAAGGATACTGCGCCCAAGATGGGAAAATAGATTAGTTCAGAAGAATTCGTGTAGAAGATGTGTACCTTTCGTGGCAGTCTATACCGTCCGCCCTGTAGGGTCCCAGTAGAGTTTCAAGTCAATGCGTAAGACTTACAATTGGTTCAAGTCGTGTTTATAGCGTCAATTATTCGGAAAGTCTCAAATTTTCAGTGAAGTGTTAATACATATTTAGACATTGGGATTTTAATAAATAAGATGCAATTATTGCCCATGCAGTTTTAAGTAAAGATTTCTTTAGTAGGGTATTGCGCTTGACAATATGGTAAAAACATATAGTATAAAGCAACACGAAAGTTTCCCGACAGTTCGAAATACTGTTGCAAATTCTGCGCAAATTCTTATGCCGCCAACGCAACGTTTTCGTATTTGGTCAATAGATGGCGCCACAATGCAGATGTCATAACAATCGGCTTTGCTCACACGATCTTGCGCACACATACAGACATATCCGCTAAGACTGGAGCGACGAGTCACGACATGCAAGTCCGATCCGAGTGGAGGTTAAATGCATATAATTTTCATCTGTGTATCATATCATTATCGATATGCAGAGGCGGTGGGCGTGGCATAAAACAATTTAAAATAAACTCGATAGGCGTATGATATAGAAAAACCTGCATGCCTTATTTGGTGACTCCAGCTATTATAATAGCTGAGATCGTTGTTAACAAATAAACAGGCAGATAAATGAAGGAACTTTTCTAAATCCACTCGGCTAGTGATGCTGATCAAGAACATATACACACACGATTCACTAATGCTTCCTCTGTATGACTAATAAGTTTTGAAAAATATTTCCAATCTAGTTGGGTATGAAATCAATTTCATTCCTGTGTAGTGAGTTAAGGCTGTTTTCCCAGTGTTATTCAGTATCAATTCCTAAGTTTGGCGATAGAACACGCAACAGTTTCAAGTATTCCGGAAAAAATCTTTCGATTTAATGGTAGAAAAAACCAAAAAGTCTAAAAGTACAGCTACATTTTAAAAAAAAAAAAATAGTTTTTTTTTTTGTGTAAAGTTTAAGTGTAATTTCATCATATAAATAATGTTTCGAGTAACAGGACGTCTAGCATGTCGGGTACTCAAGCAGCGGAGGCCGATAATAAAGCGGAAATACTCCCAGATGATAAACCAAATGCTGCATATTCAGCAAATGGAAATATGCGCAGATCCTCCCTCTCGCGGCCTGATTATCGGCGTTTATGCCGACGAGGAGGACAAGAACGACGCGGGCATCCTCACCCAAGCCGGTTGGCGTTACAATGTTCAGAAAACCCATGGACGCCTGCTGGAAGTGCTACGCATGTCGGGTCCCATGCCCAAGCGGGGCGAGACGCGTTTGCTGTTCGCAATAGAACCGGAACGCGTGCCTTATTACTCGGCCGTAGCCGTAATAGGACTGGGCAAGGAGTGCCTGGGCTACAATCCGTATGAGGTTTTGGATGAGCAGAAGGAAGCCATCCGCCGCTCGGTTGCAGACGCATGTCGCATTCTGGCCGAGCTAGATACAGATAGAATAGAAGTAGAGAATTGTGGCCACGCAGAGTCTGCTGCAGAAGGTGCAGCCTTGGGTATCTGGGTCTACCAGGAATTGCGTGATCCCAAACGGAGACTAGCTGTACCATCTATTGACTTGTATGCCCAAAAGGACGAGATCTGTGATATCGAGGGCTGGAGAATCGGCCTACAGAAGGCGGCTGCTCAGAATCTAACCAGACAGCTGCAGGAGATGCCCTCCAACCTACTCACTCCGACGGCCTTTGCCCAGAATGTTGTCGAGGTACTGTGCAAGTCTGGAGTCAATGTGGAGGTCAAGGTCGAGGGCTGGGCTGAGAGTCAGTCCATGCACGCTTTCCTGGCGGTGGGCAAAGCTTCCTGCGAGCCGCCCATCTTTCTAGAGTTGAGTTACTACGGCACCTGCGCCGAGGAGCGTCCCATCGTGTTGGTCGGCCAAGGCATTACCTTCGATGCCGGCGGTTTGTGCTTAAAGAAAAAGAATGAACTGTTCCACATGCGTGGCGACATGACCGGAGCTGCCGTTGTGGTGGCCACCTGTCGCGCAGTTGCTGGGCTCCGATTGCCAGTAAGTAAACCAAACGAACGTAATTGAAAACGATTCTGATTCATTATTTAGGTCAACATTCGGGGCCTAATCCCACTCTGCGAGAATGTCGTGGGCTGCAACTCCTTCCGCCCAGGCGACATGGTCAAGTCGATGAACGGCAAGACTATCGAGGTTCAATGCACAGATCACGAGGATGTCCTAGTGCTGGCCGATGCTTTGCTCTACGGACAAAACTTCTGTCCCAAGTGCATCATTGACATTGGCACCTGCTCGGGCTACATGCGTCAGGCTTTGGACGAGGCTGCCTGTGGAGTGTTCACCAACTCTGAGATCCTGTGGCAGCAGATCAAACACGCCAGCATGCACACCGGAGATCGCGTGTGGCGCTTCCCACTGTGGAACTATTACAGCAAGGCTGTGCGTGCCGGTGGACGCAGTGATGTCCAGAACTACGGTATTGGCCGTGGTGGCCGTCCCTGCAAGGCCGCCGCCTTCCTCCGCGAGTTCGTCCCGTGCGGACAGTGGATGCACATTGTAAGTTATTGCACCTAACTGCTGAGACAACTGCTGAAGTATCCTCTTTCCATGCGCAGGACGCTACCAACGTAATGGTCACTGAGGGTGAAGAGTTCGAGTATCTGCGCCGTGGCATGGCTGGTCGTCCGACTCGCACTTTAATTGAGTTCATCGCGCAGACCATTTGCAAGGATACTGCACCCAAGATGAACAAGTAAAGTGATGGATTTGTTCAGTTCATTTGTTTACTTTAAAGTTGCTCGGACGATGCCAGTGTTTAAGGAGGTTCTTTTAAGTCAACAAATTGGCATAGGAAATGTGGCTTTTAATTATCTGGATGCAGAAGGGGTTTTAAATTCCTTAGTTTATTGACGTAAAAAAAAATCTATAAAATTGAAAGTTTTATCAAAAGCATATGTATAAATACAGATAAGGTTTTTGAGTTCACTTATCGTGCGTTGATTTTTCTTTGTGTGTTTTGGCTTTAGTTTAGTCATTGATTGCTTCTTCGATTGCTTATCAGACTATGGGACTCTCGGGTTACATGCAAGCTGGGGCTAAAATTCTTTAACTAAAAACTGCTACGCCAGGGAAACGGCATAGGTTAGTACAACGTTAATATCAATTGGTGGATAGTTTTGCAGCAGTTTCACATTCGAGGCAAAGTCGTTCTCTAATATGGATTCCTTTTGTATTCTAAAAAACATTACAGGGTCAGTTATTACTTCATGCAGTTGAATACTCATGGGTTTACTTACAGTATCATGGAACAACAGATTTTAATAAGGAAATCGAAACGATGTTCGTCCGAGAAAACCGAATCCCATATTCGCAGAACATCGGGCAGTGGAAATTCCTGTGAGAGCAGCAGGTTGATCCATCTAAAGCTATAGTACTGGGGATGCAGTTCTTGGCTCTTCAGATGGTCGTAAATTCTGACATCTTTTAATTTTAACATGTTCGATAACCTGTTCATCATACACTTGATACCGCCTTCCGCGTCGTCCAGCGTCTTAATAAAGAAATCCCGGATTTCACTCATCAGAGCCGTAAAACAGAAAAAGCAGTCGGCTTCAGCGTGCGCACGATTCGAAAAATCGGGATCTGAGGCCATAACATAGTAAATGGGACCAACAATCTCATTCATTCCCTGTACGTATCCTTGGCCAGGATTGAGTTTTGCATATATAAAGAGTATTCGCTGTACAACCTCCCAATGCGCTTCTTGGCCCTCCTCCATGGCGGCGTAGTTCTCTGCCGAACGCTTCGTGATCAGGTTGATCTGCAAAAGTGAAAGAGATTAGCTAGATATTAGAAACTAATACGAAGACTTACTTGCTGGCCAATTTCACATAGTATGCATAATGGAAAGGTTTCTTGAACACTTAATTCTATATCCAGCATATGCTAAGCGACTCACCTTGGTCATACCCAGCCCCTTGCGTTCTACATTCGCCGAGCTGAGCACAGACGGCACGACACGCTCGTGCAGTCTTCTGCCCTGCTCCCCCTTGCTGTGCACAACAATTTCACAGGGATATTCTGTGGGTTGCTGAAAGAACGATATGTCGGGACACAGTCTTCTCACATCCTTGTCGATTTGCAGAAGAAATTCATTGTCATTGAAAAACGTGTTCCAAGCACTCTCTGGGCCCTCGCTAAGCGGGTGATCTTGCAAGCCAACGCCCCTCGATTCACTATCTCCGTCACCGTCACCGTCCCCTTCACCGTTTTGTTTATGTCCGGGAGGAAGCACAAGCTCCACAATGAATTGCTTATATAGTGCACGTTTCTCCGCCAAGGTGGTTGACCAATTATTCTGATCGAGTCCCAGATAGCCCAACAATATTTTCCAGCTTAGCGCACGGAAACTGAGTACATCGGGCACACCTGTGGATCAGATACTAGTCTGTTGTATATTTTATTATTTAAAATAACCACCTAGCTTACCATTAAATGCTTTCTGGCGCAGCTGCTTCAGGTCGATCACATCCTGAGCAAAAATATCTTTGAATTCCTTCACGCTGCGTAGGCAAACAACAACAACAACGTTTGATTCATTGGCGTTTGTTTACTTTCACTGCAACTACAAGCCATACATACCGCGCTTTAAAAATTGACATGTTAAGCCCGATTCCTTGCAGGATCCATAGAGTACGGAGTATAGTGGGATGAGTCTTTAATTATTGCTTTGTTGTCATTTAAAATAAAAGCAGAGATGTAAAAGTGCAAATGCAATACGATAATTAATGTAATAACCGATGTGGCAACGCCACCTACTTACGTGAAGTTGGCTGCGCGCAATTTTGAGCTCTCTCTCGAAATGAGCCGCGTAATTGCGCAATTTGAACAGTTATTTTTAATGAATGAGCAACAATAACAGCTTCGTTCATTCAAAATCCCTTGGCTGTAGATTCTCTTTCGCATAATTGAATTGTTAGTCAGCTCGCTCTTTCTATGCTCGTTTCTGTTGCTTGGAGGCGTTTTTATATTACACACACACGTTGACGTGTGCAGACGCAGCGACGACGCAGCTCGGCCGCAGCAGAAAAGAAAAGAGAACGAAAAAGCAGAATTGTTTATATGCTTTTCGTGCCGCGTATTCCGTATTGTTTACGCTAGTCGTTGGTCAGAAATGACGACCAACAGATCGTCATATATTCGACCGGCTTTTTGGAAGGTGCCCGGTTATGAGTGTGACGTACCAATGGCAGTGGCAGCGCCCACGCTAATGCCTACCGCACCGACGTCATCTAGACTGACGCAGCGACGTCGCAGCAGCAACAGCGGCATCAAGAAGCGCGTCCACTTCGCCGACGAGCTGTACAGTGGGGTAAGTCAAGCGACAGACCGCCAGCGAACCACCCCACCACATGCGGCCTGTGCGGCTTGTCAATCGTCATTCGTCGTTTTGTCGGGTTTGGCCCCAATTCCCTCTGCTGCTGCAGTGTCCGAAATCAGTTCAATAACATTTTGCACTTGGCGGCTCGTAAATTTGCCGAGTGGAATATAATTAATTGGCCACTGCTGCAGTTTAGCAGCTAAAGAAAAACAAAACAGCATATGCAGAATATGCGGCTTTCAAAATTTTCAAACACAAATCGTAATTGGATTATTTATTGATGCATTGACGTAATCGGTTTTTTGCCAATGATGCGATGAGCTAATAACTTTTGGAAATCATCTCGATGCATTTTCTATTGCACCCTCTGAGAACTTAATGAGCCATAAGAAGAGACGGCTGCGACTGATTTGTGTCCGCCGTATGAAAATTCTTGAAATAACCTTCGCTATGTCAAATATTTCACTTAAAATTTAATCAAATTTCAAGCTTTTCGAGCGTCATTCAACGTGAAATTATGCTAGGCAATTGAATACGTAAACAAGTAAAATCATTTCTTACTTTGCGATAAAGAGAATCCTATAAATATGTTGCAAAAATAAATGCCAGTTCGTATATTGTATACACAAGTAGAACGCCTCCGCTGCCCGCTCCCAAGAAAAACGACGGGAAACGAAAAGATTTTTCCGTTGTAAAGAAAACGCCAAAAACATTGGCAAAAAGAAAAGCAAACAATTTTCACTTGGATCTCAGCGCTGAGGTTCGACAATTCTCTATGAGTTTAGCTAGTTTTGTAAGCGAAAAATTCCATAGTGGAAGGAACTGTGGCATCTGTTTGCCGCAGGGAAATTGTCCCAATCAAGGCCTCTCGCGCATTGCGCATACGACGCGTTGGCCGCGCATTGACTAATGCCGCAAACATTTGATTTGTTTATTTAAACGGGCGACTGTTATTATTATTGTTGCTGTTGCCTCAGCTGCCATTTGAAGCGTGCCAGTAAATAATTTTAATTACGGTCTCTCAAACGCTTCACTGCAAACGGGCACGGAAAATTCTCATCAAATTTTGCTCGAAAAACATATGCCCTGAGACGTCTCCGTCGACGGAGCTTCAGAAAAATGATTTAGTTCTGCGTCTTCCAGACGATGACAGGGGTCGTTCACATTCAGGGTCAATTGGAACTCTCTGCAAGTCCCTCGTATTGGACTTGACTAAGCATTTCGTAAGAAAAACGTTTTTATATGAATTTTATTAAGTCTGCTCATGGAATTTCATGCTCTCTAGGATTTTACGATACTCCCCGAATCGAGTCTGGCAGGGTTGCCAAGTGGCCAGGAAAAGTGTTATGCACTTGGTTAGCGCGCGCACAATGAGCACTATTGGCATTTGGATTGAGTTCATGTTTCTCGGCCGCTGACTACATCGATGTGGCGCAGTATACAGTGTAGAGAGTATTCGTGGTATACCACGATCTGTTGCCGTTGCCATTGCCGATCCGATGCTGCAAAAAGGAATACAAATTGTATTTTAAAATTAGTACTTGAGCAGCATTGCGATCGAATAAAACGCTAAAATCGCGCTGCACGCGCTACCTCCGCGCCTCGGGCTGAGAACCTGGCCAGATAAACAATTCAAATTGAACAATTGCGAATTTGCGAATTTGCGATCGCGAGCGCAAAACCCGAAACCGCAAAGTTGTTAACACATAGTGTATAATCCTGTCTAGAATGCGCAATTAGGTCGCAATTTGTGTGTGAGCAAAGTGTCCGGAAATTGTTGAGAGAACAAGGCTAGAGATGAGCCCCAAGCTACACGAGTTCGCTGTGCAGCTCCAGCGCGATGGCCAGGCCACGCCCTGGGGCATACGTTTGGTCGGTGGCAACGATCTGGATACGCCGTTGATCATAACCAGGGTAATATGGGATAGCCCCCTGCACGCGTTATGTAACTAGAGCAGACGACGCTCTTGCTGCTGCAATTGTCGCCCAACGCTTGTCGCTCTGTGGCCAATGTCGCCAGTGACGCCGCTGCATCGGGCCATTCATCACAAACGCTGCGCAGTGTCTGTCCATTGTCTCTTTGCCAGCAATTTGTCAAACTGTTTGGCTTTTGGCCTCCCTCAGTCCCCACTTCCCTAAGCAAACAACAAATCAAAACAGAAGGCAAGCAAACTATTGCAATGGGAACTCATAAGTGCAATCCCTTCTCGTAGTCAACTTGAATTTGTATTGATTTATGCCAATTCTCTCAAGCAAGTTAAGCACAAGCAGCCATGCTTGTTCCTAATTACCATCAGCTGCTGACCTAGCACACCTTGCCACCCTTGCTGCGAGTGCAGGGTATTAATAGCGAAACTGGCACGCACACAAACACACATACACACGAATACCAAGAGAACGTTGGCGAGCTGCAACGTTGCCAAAGATTTGCGCATTCTGCGACGCCAGTAAAACTAATTGAGGCGCAACAAGCTAAACAGCAGCCAGACGCATGTAAACAATGGGAGACTGGGAACACTGGGTTGCTCATAATGCTGCCTGTCCGCACGGTCCAACTGTCCGTTCCGTCTGTCCCTTGCCTCGTGCGTGCCGTGTAACCGTGTCAAGGTCGTGCATGGGCCCATAGGCGCGTCTAATGTTTAGCAAACATCTCTCACGCGTGCTCGACCTTCGTCCACAGGTGCAAGTTGGCAGCCCATCGTACGGGGAGCTGCTGCGGGGCGACATAATCGCCAAGATTGGCGAGTACGATGCACGCGATTTGAGTCACGCCGATGCCCAGCAGCTGTTTCGAGGAGCAGGCAATGAGATACGGCTAGTTGTGCACAGGTGAGATCCGAGTAGGAGAGAGAGATAGCAAGAGATATGGAGATGCTCACACTTCTCTTCCCTGTAGGGACAACAAAATCGCCTACACGCAGGGCGTTAATCAGGAGAGCGGTTCGCGCCCCAGTTCCACCTTGCCGCCGGGCAGTCCGGACTTTTCGCATCCGCATCGTGGTCCGTCTCCTTTCTTGCCCGGACCCAGTCACTTTGAGCGTGCTCTGCAGCTGCCCGTTGACACCTTGCCGCAAACTGTGTTTCCTCAGCTGAACGCGTCGGGCGGCTATGTGGCTCCACCGGATGTCTTTTCACCAAAGCCAACGCGTGATCATCAGCAGGATGTGGCCGAGGAGCAGGCACTTATCATTAATCAGGTGAGTGGCAGATGATGAAATAAGGGATAACAACATAGGAAAATACATGAAAAATCATGTACGACTATTCTTTTTTCTCATGCGCTCAAAAGTAGGCAACAGAATTTATTTTCTGCCGCCGCCCTGAAGTAGGCAACACTTTGTGCCATGAAATAGATACATAGGAATCTGTGTAAAAAACATTTCTCATGGTCCATCCGCTGACATCAGAGCATAGACATTCTGTGGTCAAGGCTCTGCTGTTTACACTATCTAAATATAGCCAGGGCTATAGTACTCTGTGCTGGCAAAGAGGCGTTCGAACTGTGAACTAGTGGGCGAACTCGACAGGAAAGTCTTGTGACGCAGTGTGCAGGTGGAAAGCTCTGGGGGAGGGAAAAATAAACAAAAACATAAACAGAAAACGAAACAGAATCGAAATCAAAATCAAAAACAAGAAAATTTCCCTCCGCCAGCTAAAGAAGACGACGCAAATACGCCAAAAACATGGCTGAAAATGATTTCTTCTTGGCTGCAGCCAGGTGGGGCGGACGAAACAAACGAATAAACTTATAGATAATATATTTTTATATGCAGATAGTACATATATTTGCCAGCGTGTGTGCTGTGTGCATTGCCTGCTGCTACTGAGGGCACTCTCGCTGGCTGTGTTCGCTTGTGATCTTCAGGCAATGCCAACGAAAGTGCCCCGCCCACTTCGCACCTGCCACCTTGCGCTCGATGACGCTGCTAATGAATCAAAACAACAAATTTGCCACTCGCCAAGGTCGCCATTTTGTTTGTCAATGCAGCACAAAAATATATATCAAGGTTCTGCTATGATTTTTTATAGCTCGATATGATTTGTCATCGGTTTTACAAACAGAACTTTTACCATTTCGAACTTCTTGATGAACCCACCTCAAAAATTTTAAATCTGCCTAAAACAAAGTAAACAACCTTCGCCTCGGGCGAAAACAAAACATATTTTAATGTAAATTATGAGTTCCTTGGATCTTTCCGTCGAACTTGAAGAGTTCTTTGACGCCCCGCATAGCCTAGGGGGGCTAGACATGTGTCTTTCGCCCCCTGAAGGTTAATTACACCTGTCCCAGCGCCCATTCCAGTGTCAATTGGTTTTGACAACGACTTGTCAATGTTAGATCTACAAAATTAGAAATATAGAATTAAAACTGACAGATCTTTTGCCTGACAAATACCGCGTTGGCAATGGGCAATCAATAATTCTTGTGCTGAGGATGTGCGAAATATTTTGAGTGCAATTTATGCAAATTTATTTTTCTGCATTCGAGCGGAACAATAACCTCGGGCCCGATTCTCGAAATTATTGGGAAAAATGCTCCAAAAGCCACAATTAAAAGATATACACCAGATCTATGTGTGTACATATTAATATGTACAATGTTGTTTTCACAATAGGCAGGACAAACAAACAGACAACAGACACATAAACCTATAGACATATGCACCATATAGTATATCAGGAGGCTGGGGCGGGGGCGTGAGGTCTTCTTCTGAGTTAGCGAAAGGCGCGTGGGCGCCTTAAGATGAAAAACGCTCACGACAGCAGCCAAGTCCAAGTTTATATGTAAGTAGTTGTTGCTTTTTTGGGGGTGTTACGCTCTGCGTATAGTCTATTTGCACAAAGCATTTAGCCTATATACAAACAGATATCTAGCTATATGTCTCGCAAATCGAGAGCGGGAGAGAGCTGTGTGTGCTAGTGTGCGTGGGTTTGGACGGCCTCTGACCGTCAGCCCGGCGATGTATGGGTGTTGGTCAGACAGACACACACACTCACAGCGAATCGGACAACTCATATATAGAGCCGCTATATAGATGGATTGGAATTCCGCGCAGCCGAAATAGCAATAATTCGCCAGCATTTGAAAATTTTCAAATCAGTTGCGTTCGGAATATTGAAAAATAAACAACGAGTATCAAGTCTAGAGGAAACCAACACATCCCTCCTAGTCCTAGTGAAGCGATCTCCGCAAGTGGTGAACAGAAAGAAGCAGAAGCGTTGATTTAAACGTGCAACAAAAGCAAGTTTTCCAATTCAGCAAAAAAAAAAAAAACAAAATAAACCAAGCAAAGAAAAGAAAAGAAGAAGAAAATATAAACATTAATTGTGACATTATTTGAAATTGCTTGCGACATAATTGCGTGATTACGTAAGAGTTCCACTGTATTAATTTGGTTTTTTGTTTCAAATTCAATCTCTCAAAGGAGTTTAAATTCTAAACCCACCCACACACACAATACACACACATTTATTCAAAATGGAGTACGTTCAGTTCAAAAACGGATCCCCAGTCTACTACAAGGAGCAGCCAGACCTCAATGAGTGCATTCAATATCAAGTAAGAGTCAAGAACAAATCATAAAATTGTACTACGGTGAACAGTATTATATAGTTTCTCATTCCTAAACATATTGGAAATTTCACCTTTACCTTAATTTCACTTGAATTCAAGTTCAAATACAAATGTCAATCTGGGCGACAGTTGGAAAACGTTTTCCAAATTATATTTCTGTTGCTTTCGCTCAGTTTTAAGTATATATAGTATATGTGTTCACTATATGTATACGTATGTTCTCGCTCTCTCTCTGCTTCTTCTATATACACCCACCATTTGGCTTATTATTCAAACATATTTGTTCGCCGTTCGTCAATATGCGTCGAAAGCAAAAACATTTTTGAATACGTTCTCTGAAGCATATTTGCCATGGTGCTCAATGTAATTCATACCACCTCGTTGGATATTTTTAGAAATAGCGCTGAGCGAGAACAACAGCAACAACAACAACGACAACCAGAGCCATTTCGGAGGCAACAAAACAGAAAGTATACAAAATGATTATAAATGAAATTAATTTTGGTGCGATAATTAGGCTTTTTGGGTAAATAAATTAACAGACGGCATAGCAGAATAGAGAAGAATACAATAGAACTTCCCGTTAGTTTAGTCGCACATCTTGGCAATGCCTCAAAAATAATGTGGCGCAGCGAAAGTGAACAATTGTTGTCGCTTTTCTCGCTTGATACATATGCTAAACAATTATTTATTTTCTAGGGTATTGCATTAAGAGAACAATCTTAAGAACTATGCGAGCTTACAAGATTGAGAATGTCAACACTATAGATACATTTGTAGTTAGATAGACGAATGGATGTGTGTGTTGCCCAACTTTACGTTGGTGACAATAAAACCTAAAAAGTTTCAATTCAATTAAAAATTTCGAAAGTGACCCTCAAATGATATTTCAACATATTTTTGAGCTTGCGCCAGCCAACGAATTTTAAATTTAGCATCAAGAAAAAATTAACGTTTTTGAATTTATTTTTGTATATCTCAAAAAATCTTTTCGTCCGTCCTCCGTTGTTTGTGCGTCCGAGATCATCCGCCATCATCGTCGTTGTATGGCCAAGGTGAACAGAAATTGTGAGATGAATGCGCAATTAGCCGAAGAGAGAGATCCCAAAGTGCTTGTGTAAAGGTCGGCAATAAGATTAGGTGATCCTCCTACGGATTCCTACTTGGCCAAGCAGGCGGTGTCGCTGAGTATCGATGCGATCAGCTGTTTGTCGCTAAGTGCCGCATGCACCTCCTCCTCGTCCCACTGCAGCAACACTTTGTTTAGGCGTGGCTCCTTCTTGCGCATCACACGCAAGATGCCTCGCGTCTCCACAAGATCCACTGTGCCTGCAAACTCGGCCTGATCGAGAGCCAATATGTTGCGTTTGGCGCACACACGTCGATAGACTTCGTGCAGGCGTCCCACGCTGATATCTTTGTTGCGCTCATTGCGCAGCATAAGGACCAGCGAGCACAGCATAAGCTTCTGCTGCAGCGGAAAGGCGGCCTCGATGTCCTCCTCGAGGTTCTGCGAGGCACCGTACACCTTGTTCAGCACTGCAGCCACCTGGCTGACCTGTACAGGCTTCAGCGTGTCTACAAATCCAACAAACGTTAGCCAATGTATTAAATAAGAATCCTGTTTGTGTATCTACCTTCTGTCTCTGCCTTGGGTCCATTCAGCTCGAGCGCCTTCATATTGAATTCCTTTTCGCCGGCACATTTCTGCTGCTCGGCAATCTCCACCACGCGTCGTCCAATGTCAAGGGCACGTCGCACGTCTCCGCTCACCGCACTCACCTTGGCCGCCAGCAGCTGCAACGTGACGGGGGGAAAGACATCCAAGACTTGCGCCTCGGCAAGGCGAGACTTAAAAATCTCCACAATTTGTGGCTTGGTGTAGGGCGGAAAGTGCATCAGTCTTGGTTTCAGCTCGCAACGGGCATTCAGACGCATCAGTGCACGATCTGTGAGATCCAAACTGTTGGCAATGCCAATTAACAATATGCGAGCACCCGGCAGCGCAGGCCATTCGAAGATCGTGTACAATACCTCCTGGCGTGTGGTGCACAATTGATCGATCTCGTCAAGCACTAGCAGCAACATACGTTTCGCCTTGCGCAAGTGACGCTGTATGGCCTCCAGATGGTCGCGTTCGGTGCGCCCCGCTGGCTTTAGCTGCAGCTCGGTGCACAGTTTCTTGTAGACAGCGCCCACGCTGGCAATGCTCGTGCAGTTGATGTAGACACGTTGCAGGCGCTGCGCATATTCAGGGGCACGCAGTAGTAGCGACAAACATGCTGTTTTACCCGTGCCTGGCTGGCCGGAGACATAGAGACTACCCGAGCTCTGAGAGTCCAAGTGGCTGGTAAAGAACTCGCGCAGCTCCTCCAGCTGTGTCTCGCGACCAGGCAGATTGAGTGTCTCAGCGCTGTTAAGCACACGACGTGCATTTTGATATTTATTTCGTGGTGGCGAAGGCTGTGCTGGCTCGGTGGGCTCAGGTTCTTTCTCTGGCTCGGGCTCCTTCTTAGTCTTCGCCTCAGTCTTGTTTGATTTCTCTTCCTCACGCTCGTCTATGCTCAGTCGGTCTAGCAGCCGCGATGGACTGATCAGATGCTGTGGCAGCGGATGTGTCCTGCGCTGCTTCGGTGGCGACACGTGTGCTGCCTCATCCTCATCACTGCTGCCGTCCATAAGCTTCGCTGCACGTATGTTGGCCTCTGCATTTTGTTGGGCCATGCTGATGGAAGAAGTGCGCACACTTGTTTTCGTCATAGTTTTCTTGCTGCTGCGTGGCGTCTTTGGCTGCTCTTCGTGACTCGACTTCGTGTGCGATGTTGCAGCGGTGGCTCGACGTCGGCTCACCTTGTCCATTTTATTCAACAGGTTGCTGTTTTCGTTGTTCTCTGAAATTACACTAATAATGTCATCCTCGTCCTCACTGTCTGTGAGCTGCTTGACCGGTCGTCTACGCCAGATTTCTGATCGTCGTGGCGTTGTGGCCATCGGCGACTGAGGCAGCGCTGCCGTCGCTGTTGCTGCTGACTTGCTAATACTGCTGAGGCGTGTGGAACGGCGTACGGCGGCCATTTTAGAGGCTTATTAACGTTAGTTGAACTATTTATGAACTTAGTAAGGGGTCAATTTTAGTTATTTTAATTTGATTCGATTTTCCAGCGAAGCGCGTTGAGTTTTAGACGATGCAAAAGCAAACAAAAGGCGCGAAAATAGTGTCAGCTGCGCGCCATTAGTCCAGCTGACTTAACTGCAGTCTGGCAACGCCACGCAGCGTTGCATTCGATTGTTGGGCGCACAATTTGAATGTGTCGCCTCGAATATTGAATTACTTACGTGCTCGTGCGGCTGCGTGTGGCCAGACAAAGTTTGTTGGCAAAAATAAAACAGCGAGTAGCAAATGAAAATTGCTGGACGAAGCCAAATGTGATTACGTAAGCGGCTATAAATATTGGTCTTGCTACGCTGAGATATTTTTAAAGTATATAGATGGGCGCGCTCTCACTCTCGTACTCGTACATGAAATGGAATTTTGGTAAATAAAGTTTATACAAATTTTAAGATAGCTTTGCACACAAAGACAAACATACATAGATAGATCGAGAAGATCACCAATATCTGAAACATATGAAAACTGCGGTTGCTCTAATGATCGAATAATGTTATTGCCCCGTCGGACACATTGTACATAATTTCATTTATTTATACTTGATAAACATAGATCGTACTCGTTCGTTAGCCTGCCAAATGTTTGCACATTATTTTGGCATAAACAAAGTCGTAAATTAGCCGAAATTCCACTGATCAAACGCATCTTGTTTGTTTCGCAGCCATACCGAACAACTCCACTGGTTCTGCCCGGTGCCAAAGTGAAAAAGGATGCCCCCACCACAGAGTCTTACCTGAGACACTACCCCAACCCAGCTGTGCGTGCCCATCCCGGACACGATTACCATGACAGTATCATGAAGCAACGCGTTGCCGACACCATGTTGCACAAGGTTGTTGGTCAGGATGCCGATACTGGCAGAGTGAGTAACCCCAGCTGAAAGTAGTTGTAGCTACCATATGGTACCATTCTCGTGTCTCTCTCAGGTTTTCCACAAGCAGTTCAACTCTCCAATTGGTCTGTACTCAAGCAACAACATTGAGGACACCATCAGAACAACAGTTCCGTAAGTTAACCACACTCACTTGGAATCCCTCTCTAATGCTATTGAACTGACAATCCTGAAAATGCTTAGCACCAATACAGTACACTAACCAGAATTTTGAATTTTTCGATTACGCTGTTAACCAAACTGAAAACAATTGAGATTTTTTTGAAAATTGAATAAAATACTTTGATTTGCGTAGTTTATTGTCAAATTCTTTGTGCAGCTCAAAAGTGCGCCTAGTTAGCTTGAAACTAATCGGAAGCTAAAGTAGTCCAGTGCCCAAGTGCGGATTGATTCTTTGATTAAGTCGCTGCGCTAATACACTAACATTAGGCAAAATCAAAAACCAAATTTACTAAACCAGACAAACACACCGAAACCAGACAAAGGAGTCCATAGATGTTGTATGTCTACTAGTTCTTTGTAAAATAAACACACAACTGCACATACACACACACACACACACGCTCTATATACACCACATATATATTTCTATATATATATATATATTCTATGTATATTGTTGTAGCTTTGCCGCAAGCGATAGTTATCGCTTGAAGGAAAGTCCTTTGCATCGTCCTTTGCCAACAAAACTTGACGGGTAAAAGAAATCATATTTTGAGCACTGAGCCTGATACTATATAAACAAACCTATATATATATTTTTTATGGATTGATTGATTTTTGCATCACTTGGAAACCGTACAAAGAAACCAAGCATTCGGTTTCTATAGAGACATGACATTTTAGGCTGATTGGAAACTTGAATGTTTACTGTACAATTTCCTCTGTCTAAATTCCCAATATAGTCTTGTATATTATCCTGCCTGTCGATTACAATTAACCGAATTGTTGTATACCCTACACCACAACAAGCGTAACCTGTGTAAAGTCTAAATCCCTCTTCGAATCCAAAAATACAATATATATTCCAATAGTGTTCCCACAGACCCCAAGACACGACACACAATACATGTGCAAGCCACACCGCATGTGCCTCTACTATATGTACAAATATCTGTTCCGATATCGTTTGAATAAGCTACGACTCTATTTCTCACGGTAATAATACCTTCAATGATCTGGAGGCGATTATTATATGTTTCCCTTGAAGCTCTAGAGTCTAGAGTTGTCACCTACTTTATAAGGCTTTTGTTGTTGCCAGCGTGTGTTTCTAGATATTTTCACTGAATGTTTATCAGAATGGCAAAGGTGGCGCAATTGCGAAAGGTAATCGAGTACATTATAGGACAGACTGTGTATATATTCTACTCTATTCGTATAGTATGTATCTTAACTTGTAAGCAGCAGACAGAAGCAATTGATATAAACTTTATATGGATACTGATAAGATGCCTAACCACCAATCTATACCAACAAATACTATAAAACACTATAAAAACAATAGCCAATATACAATACTAGACATAATGTTTAGAACTTAGCTGCACGATTAATGTTAGAATTTTCATCGATCTATCTTTCCTGGAACAAAAACGTAAAATCCTGGAGCATCAAAAGCAAGAAGATCGACTTGCAGAGCAACAACGTCAACAGCGCCAAGAGAAACTGCAGCAGCTCTATCAACAAAAATAAAGAAAAATCACAATGATATTCTTTTATAAAGAAATATTAGCAAAATTTTACTAGACAAATGAACCAACCAACCAACCAACCTACCAAACCCCACCCAAGCCCACTGATAAACTACCCAGTCCCTAAACGATCCGTAACAACAAAAGTTCCTATTGAGTTAACATACCCACATAATGAAAAGACGTTTGCTGAAAGGTGTCCAAAGACAACACCAACACACAAAGTTCCTATTCCTGTGCAACCCTTCCGGTATTAACCCGCTAATCGTGCATCAACATATATCTAACTGAGCCCTGAATTGAAAACTCACAACTATATAATACACATTTCAATTAAAAGTTCTATTAATTTTCACATTTTGTTATGCAGTTTTGTTCAAATTACTTTTAATCACTAGACTTAAGAGAATTGTTGACTTTTTTAAATATTTTAATAATTAAAGTTGTTTGGAAAAGTGTCGAGTCTCAGGACAACGAGTACACTATGCCCATTTGATTAGAAGATAACTACAAAAATCAAAATAATTCTAACGTATTTTGTGCACATCCTGTTTTTTCTTTCTATTCTCTCACTACTCTGTCTCACGCTACTCAACCGATGTAAAAAAAACCTCTAAATGTTCATATATGACGTTTTTATATATATGAATGTATGTTTAACTTAACCAAAAACAAAACCAAACAAAACCAACAAATGACAACGAAATAACTTTAAAATATTCTAAAAATTCGATAACCAACCAAATATATTGACAAATAATCGAAAATGACGCTTTCAACGATCTCAAAAACTCTCGAATTATAAAAATAACGATCAATATAAAAAAAAAACACGCGGACACACTGTGCAGTTATAAGAAAACTGTTCAATACGATCCAAGGAATAGCGACACCTACAGAGCCATTCAAGAAGAGGGCGGCTACAGCAGCTACGGCCAATCTTCGCCACAGGAAGTTATCATACCTGTGCAGACTAAGGTCTACCAGCCGAATAGATTGGTTCCAGGAAAGGTAAGATCGCGCGCACTGTCAAATCGTCAAAACAAACTCAGACTCAGCCATCGAAAATAAAAGCTCGAAACTAAATGTGAGATTGTACTATATATATATAAATCCGAATCAGACAAGATCGCTCGATTCTCTTCAGTTCATAACGCTCGTTAAATACTCTATCTCTTTTTCACACACTCTGTATCGCTATCTCTCTTTAAATGTATCGCCGTCTCATGTACAGTAAAGAAGTACAGTCACAGCATATTTGTGTCCTCTATGTATATATATTCGTATTCGTGTTGTGTCCACGCCTGCTATGCTATATGCTACAATATATGCCTATCAGAATGTTATGCGCCGCTTCGAATGTACTGCCAGGCAGTGCGGAGTATTCTAACTAGCCAAAGTCGATACTAACTTGGTTTTTGATAACTTGTAATGGCGTTTGCAAGTCCTACAACAGCAACAACATCATTAACCACATCTCTGTGTATATTTTCCAAATCATTTGCAAATTTTTTTAAGCATTTTAACATAACGGACTACTAACCGGAAGCACGCTCATAACATTATTAAACTATTGCGGTCAACAAACTACTGTATTTAATTTGTGGTATTTTTGAGCAAGAAAAACTTAGCACAAGCAAACGTTTTTTATTAAAACATTCCCACTGTACTTTTGCAGAAACCAGTATCAGCGCCAGTATCCCGGCCGCCGTACAATGTAAGTAGCAGCGCAATGTTAACTCGCTGTTAATGACAATGTTAACCGATTCGCCCTCATTTTCACAGGTGGTAAACACCCACGACGAAAACATACGCCAGAGCGGCTCTTTCAATCGTCTGATGTACAGCGTCATTGGTGCAACTGACTACTAGAAGCAGCAGCAACAACAACAACAACAGGCTATACCAATCCCCATAGCAACAACAACAACTGCAGGAAGAACATCAAGAACAACATAAACAGTTGCTGGTTGAAAGTTACTTAACCAATTTAGTGGATTTTTATGAAATTCTGTTTAACTTATGCATAATTTATTTAGAGAACGACAAAACATGCAACTAACCAAAAAAAAACCTTAAACTATAACGAATCGGCTCAGAAATTGATTGGAGATGAAATAAATTTATTATATATTTAATAAACAAATCGAGTGCTCATATAGACGAAGTTAACTTTTCAGCAGAGCAGAGAAGAGAGGATAACATTTTATTTGCGATTTTAACATTTATGTTATGTTGATTTTGAGTTAACAGCGCGAGAACGCAACGTTAACAGCGAGTGGTTCTAGTCATTAAAAATACATTTATTTTAATAATTTATGAATAAAAACGTCTCATTTCTAATGCAATAAAAATAAAAAATACGTAATACATAGCGTGGCGATGATATGGTTTGCGTTGTGCTACAACAAGAAATACAATTAATTATCGATTCCGATTGCCTGAGCTAGGGTTATGTTGCCATTGTTTCCAGGTAGGAACGATAGGTACAATATGCTGCACGCTGCCCAACCCCGGTAAAGTAGCCCAAACTTTGCATAACATGACGCTGCGAATAATCACCACGATTCCATCAATCACGCAGGCAATTAAACACATTCATATTGAAATTAAATGCAAACATAAGTTCGGCTTTAATTTGATTGAAATTAGACACACAAGTGCAGAGTACTTAGTGTCTGTGTGTGTGTGTGTGTGTGGAGCACTACGTGTGCAGGGTACGGCTTGTGGCATACGTAACGTCTTAGCTGCAGAGCGTAGCGGGCGGGCGTCGGGGCAATTTGCTGTTACACATAATGTACTTTCACTTCACGGCTAAGCGAACCGTGATCCGTTGCTGTCCGCTCGGCCCCATTAAGCGGTCAATCGCGCGGTCAGCGCCAGCAGCAGCAGCAGCTAGCTCCACAGAGACAAAAATTTCGACGACCTTGACGCACAACCTTCCCGCATGTGTGTGTGTCTTTGTGTGCTTGTGCCTTCCGGCGGGGGCACACAGGGCGTAAATCTTCCATGAAAAATGCTCAATTGCTTGAATGTTACTTTAGGGCGTAACGCCGCACGGGGCGCTGTGGCATACGTCTTGGGTAATCGTCACGGAGACGAATATCGAATTTTATGCACAGTACAGTGGGTCGATCTGCTTTGGCTTATTGAGGTTTGATGGCTACGTGCGATCACATGGCAACTAGCAACTGCTGTAAAGGGCTTTTATGCAAAGATTTGGCAATCGAAGTGCCAGCAAATCACATCAAAGATCGCTGGCATACTTCAAGCTATTCAACCGCAACGTCGCAAGAGATACAGCTACAGACCGAGATACAGATATAGCTGTATATATAGATGCGGAACGTGAATGTGAGTGAACGTTTCTATTGCGGGTTTTGTTGTGTTTCAGCGATTTGGGTCAATTGCACATAAACAATAGGCTCTTGCACTTGTCGGGTTAAATTCAATGAATTCGCCGTGGGTGAGGTACTTAGCATCCCATTGAACCCTCTTAATAGGTAATTAGTCTGGCCGGAAAGATCAGATTGCTCTGCAGATGATCTAACAGTTAAGTTAAGTCTAGCGAAACTCGCATTAAAATTGCATAAAAGCCAAACGAAGAAGACGTTAAATATTTGCATTTTTTTTTTGCTGCAATTGCATGTTGCAATTAAATGTGTAAAAACATCATAATTGAATATCTTAAAAGTTGTGAAAGTTTTCGCCGAAAATCGCATCAAAAGCAACGCCAACAACAGCTAACAGACGGCGCAGCTGTTAGTTAACAGTCGCCAATGCCAACTTAACAGCTGAGCAAAGCTGTTAGTGACAATTCACAGGACCTTGCTCCCCGCGCGTTGTCATGTGAATGGCAAAAAGTGCAATTTGCCACTAGCACTGCAATTGAAACTGGAACTGGAGCAAGCAACACAATGACGCACAGATCGAGGCGGGGCGGTGGAAAATCAGCTGAGATCCCAACACAATGCTGCCCATGATATAATGCCAACGGAAATGACAACTACAAGTACAACAACAGTAACAACAACAACAACAGCAGCAAGCACAATTGCACAGCGTGTACCCGTTCGTAGGCCAACAACAGCTGTTGTACTTGTATAGTAAATCAAAAAAGAGGCTACCTAGCAAAGCGCCTCCACTTGGCCGTTAGAGCGAGATGGCGCGCCAGAGGGAGACAGTCTGTCGGCGAGAGAGAGCCGCAACGAGTTGGCGCTCAGCGCAGACGTGGTTCGATATAAAAGTGCAATTTGGGCTCGCAGACATCGCAGATACTTTTGTGGCTTGGAGTGGGACGTGCGCGCTGTGTCTAACGGTATCGAAGTGAAGTGCAATTGAACAGTTATAGTAACAACAACAACAACAGCTCGCGCAACAATGCAACTCTTGCTCGTGGTGGCCACGGTCGCGATTTGTGGAATCGCTCAAGCGCAGCAGGGCGTCGATCCCTCCTACCTGCGTCAATACTATCAGCAGCTGCAGCAACAGCAACAGCAGCACCAGCAGCCCTCGGACGGCACGCCCATTTATGAGCAGAACTCGGAGCAGACGCAGCAGTATGTGAGCGCAGGACAGCAGATTCGTCTCAAGGATACCGTGTCCGAGCAGATACGCGCCCAGCATCAGCAACAAGGATATGTGGCGCCAGCAGTGAGGGATTACCTGCAGCAGCCTCAGGTGGGTGCAGTGAAGTCAACGTGAGTTAACCCATTTCCCTACATCTCTGTCTTCCCATTAGTACCAGGCGCAGCCGCAGCAGAGCATCTACCGCCAGTCGCAGGCAGCACCAGCGCCGCCACCGCGTCGCGTGCAGCCCGCTTACCAATCCGCCCCCGCGCCGTTGCTGAGCAAAGGACAGCACAAGCTGCAGTCACAGTTGCCCGCCGAGGAGGAGGAGCAATACGATGATGTAAGTTCACCATAACGTGTTCGAACCCCAACTTCGACTTCGACTCCGCATGCGAATTCGGTATCGGAATCGAGCTCGCTTTCGCGCACTTTCGTTTTCGCCAGAGCGCAGCAGCAGCAAACAATGTTGCGAGTGCATAATTACAATGGAAGCATGCAGCGGGAGCGGGCAGGAGGAGGCGGTCGGTTAAAGAGATTTCCCGTCGGGTTCATTAACCAGCATGCGATTCAGCAGCCCCCACACAAACAGACCGCTTTAGCTCCCCTGCCCCTAACCCACATGCCACTCATCAACTTGCCGTTAACCATGACCAAAACTAACTGCCCCTTGCACCCCTCCGCCTGCATCACCATCTGCATCTCCATGAATGCATTGGCCTGTCTGCCGTCCGTCTACCTCCGCCCGCTGTGCTTGACTCGGACATTCGAACTTTTGCTAGACGTTTATTTATGGGCCTCACATGCGGAAGCTGCCGATTGCCAATTGTCGTTATCCAGTTGCCGTTACAAAACTACCCATTAATCTGCCGCCTTGGGCTGCGGACGGGTTTATAGTGGATAATGGCATACTTAACGCCAGTCAGGCGCATAAGGAGGTTAGAAAGGTGTCGAGATAAGTGGAGCAGCTGCTTGAAGAGAGGGAGAGCGATAGAGAGAGTAAACCCCTCATTGGTTAATTTGCCTACCAAAGTTGAGCAGGTTCTGCAAATTAATCCATTAGTCTCGAAATTTACGGTTATCTTTACTGCATCCATGCGGCCCACAATATGTCGCTCGGCCGGCTAGACCCATAAACTGTCATGCCGCATGTCACGAGCGCACTCGAGTCACAATCACTTTCAAATGCGACCCATTTAGACTGGACATTTCGCACGCATTAGAACCGGCTCCGACTTTGGCTCCGAAACCCGCTTGGCCAATTGCCTTTCCAATTTTTCAGCTGCAGTTGGCAACGGTTTTTCGCTTTTTTTCAATGCTTTTTGGGGCAAGTCGAAGCGGTGCAAGAACAAATGCCACAGAAGGAGGGGAAGACAGCAACGGTGCCACGCCTGGGGCCACGTCTTGAGTTACCCTGACCCAGTTAGAACTGTGAGACTGCAGCGCCGACTTGACTGACTGATGGGCTAAACTTCCTACCTCCTCCCCCGGTACGCCCTAGCAGCAACAACAACCTTGTGCATAATTTATGCGCTGCCTACGGGCGAAGCGCGATCTGCAGAAACCACAAGAAAAAACCAATTGGTCGGGCCTCAATGCGCATTACGTGCGAATAAGGGGGAAGGGGAGGGGCCACTTGGGGCGGAGCACTTGCATAAGTCGTGCATGCGATCGACGCCAGTTGCAGCTTAATTCTCCTGCCCGAGCTAAGCGTATGCAAGCGGGTCCAACGTACTTTCACTTGTGCGTGCCCAGAGTCGAGGCGGGCACACGAAACGAGGGGGCACCCCCACACACGCATGCGTTGTGATGCAATCACGAAACGAAACTGGGTCACAGTTTGTCGCGCATTTGAAATGATCAATTGCGATCGCCGCGATTGCCAAACCGTGGAGGAAAACTCATTAACGTTTTTGATCTTATCTCGATTGCAGGCCAACTCCTCGTACCAATTTGGCTTCGATGTGAAGGACGACGAGTTCACCAACTACCAGAACCGTAAGGAGGTGCGCGATGGTTCCGTGATCAAAGGCAGCTACTCTGTGGTCGATTCGGATGGCTTCATACGTACTGTAAAGTACACAGCCGATCCCAAAGAGGGTTTCAAGGCTGAGGTTATCCGTGAACCCACCGATATTGTTGTCAAGATTCCAACTCCGGCGCCGCCAACGCAACTGCTGCGCGCCGGTGGGCACAAGGCACCACAGGAATACAGCTCATCCAAGCAGCAGTACCAGCCGCAGCACCAGCAGCAACAGCAGTACCATCCGCAGTACCAGTAGGCGATGCAGCCGAAGAGCTTCCTCCTGAGAGTCGTTGTCGTTGGGGTTTCCAAGGCCTGCATAAGACTCCCTAGTTTATAGCATATTTCTACTTGAGTTTGTATTATTCGAACTATCGAAATTCTTTTCTACAACTTTCTGGCTTAGCGTATTTAATTAAAATTTATAAACAAGTCTTTTTACGTTCATGGAATTGTGGAGAAAGTGGGAGTAGGTGTGGAAATCTGGGTTGTTCTTAGACTACACAATTATTGAGTGTGGAGGTTTAGGAATTTCCTGTTCTTTCAGACCTCTTTCTTCCACGAAGTAAGTGTCTAGACTAGACCCACCTCAGCTTGCCACAACAAACTTTAGCAGCTGATCTTCTCTATTGTGCTCTTTCTTTTGAGTTCCTCTCTTTCTCGCTCCGCAAATCAAAATGGTCTTCTGTCAGAGAGTAAACAAATTTGGCCGCTTAATCAGAGTGTCCTCGTAACCCTTGCCTGTAATTGGCAAGACGCAAGGAGGACTCGTTTGGGCAGTTCTTGGTGCTGACAAAGGCCACCTAATGTGGAAGTTCTCACCAAAGGCAGCTCGTCGTGGTCACGCAAGACGCTCGCCAGCTCGCTGAAGCTTGCTTGGGCTGGCTGGTCAAACCGGTTGCGCCTTGGGAACTCACTGGAACTCACGCCACATCAATGGCAACAGCAAGAAAACTAGTGTCCTTTTGCAATGTCCTTGCATAAATTAGACAACAGTGTGAGAACCAAGGGTTATCACTGTCGACGGCAATGATGACCTTATCGACCAGAAGCGCGAACCGGTTCTGGACAGCAAATGACACAGACGGCGCGCAGGACCCGCATGCCTGGCCAGACGGCAGGCGACACATTTACATATGCTCAAGAATTAATATTGATCTAAGAGCTGATCCTTTACCCCCTTCCCTCTCTCTCTCTGTCTCAAGCTGCCGCTGCACATGTGACTTGGTCAGCTGCGTCTTGTGCCTATCGGAAGAGATGCCCTCTAACTGGACATTGCCCGCGGGGCATTTATGTCACTTGCCCGAGTCGCTGAGCCTTCGCGACGTCCTATGCAAATGAGGCGCAACCCTTGAGGTCACCGACTCGACGACTTACAAGGCTTACAAGGCGATCCAATGCAGCGAAGATGCGATCAACCCCCGAGGCTGCATTTGCATACGCAGCTCGTCCATGACCCGCATTTGCCCACTGTCCTGATGGACTGTCTTTGCGTCTGCCCGGGTTGATACCGCCGCATCGAGTTGTAACTAAGTAACTTGGCAGGACATTTCGGGTCATTGACTAGAACCAGTTTGCGTCCGAAGAAAGTCCATCGATTGACCTTTTCCCCGGACGGAGCAGAAAGTCGTGTAACCGGACTGTCCACTTTCCGGGAAACGGGATCGTGAGAAAATGAACTCAGCCAGTAACGCGACGGCACTGACCTCCGACAAGGATTGTTCCTTGGATGCTCCTTGCCTTCTACTTATGCAAATCTTTTGCGCGGCTTTTCACATTTCACGCCAATTCATTCCCGCTAGATAAATAATACACCAAAATTATGAAAAGTCACGATTTATATATACAGTGAGAGGGAGGGAGAGAGCAGGAGAAGGGAAGAGAGAGGAAAAGAGACAGACAGAGTGGTAATGGTTAAGCACATTATGCAAATAGTGTGAGCCGCTCAGAGTTTTCCCTGCGCCATGTCCCAACGATGCTCGCCGCGTCCACCCCGTCGATCTGTCCAGATCACCTGGAAGAGTTTGCTTTATATTTATTGCAAGGAGTTAATTACATTTGCCGACTTACCTCGCCCTTGTAACGGTTTGTGCCACGTTGCGTCTCGAGGCGTCGCTGCTGCTCCTTGGGATGCGCCAGCACATGACCCTGACTGCGCCCGTCGGCGCCATCGAATCTCATGAAGATGTCGCTGCGGGAGGAAGGGAACAGAAAGTGAATATAGAGCTCTAGGCATTCTTTATCTTCCACTCACTGAAAGTACTTGGATTCCTTGCGAGGCACACGCTCGCTGCGTCGCTGCGCGGGGGCGGACTCCGCTGCCAAGGTATCTGCAGCGCGACGTGGTCGCTCTGTCTGTGGTGCATCCTGTTGCTGCAGCTGTTGCAAGTGTTGCTGCTGCAGGTGTTGCTGTTGCTGCTGCTGCTGATGATGCACTGCAGCCGCCCGCGAGGGCACCACATGCAACACGTCGCTGGTGAAGAGCGCCGGCGGCACATTGTAGAGCGATTCCTGCTCAATGCGACGCTGCGGCAGCGGTGGTAACTGCGGCGCCAATGCTACGCGCTGCTGCACGGGCGGAATGTAGTTGCCCTCGTAACGGTACTTGGCCAGCTCCGCCTGCGGTGCAGCGCGCTGCTGATACTGCACACTCTGCTGTGGATAGAGGGAGGAGGGCAACGGCGGCGCAGCAGCTGCGGGAGCTGCCGGAAGCTGTTGCTGTTGCTGCTGTTGGTAATCCAAGGCCTGTGCGGGATACGTGGGCCGATAGTTGATCAACTGAAAGTTGGGCGTCTGCTGCTGATAGTGTGCAGCAGGTGCCGATGGAGCAGCAAAGCCAGCCACATAGGGCGCCGGCACAGGCAGATACTCGTAGCGACGCAGTCGTGGCGCTGCATCATAGTAAAATGGATGCGCGTGCGGATGCAGAGCGGGATGACGATGTGGATGCACGTGCGCATGTTGATAGTAATGCTGCGCCTGCACCTGCAGCGTTAGCAGACCTAACAGCACCAGCAGCAGCACTTGCAGACGCTTTTCCTGAACAGGTTGCAGCTCCATCGCGTTGCACGCTCGTCAAATTTGTGGCTGCATTTTGACAACAACTTTGGCATTTATAGGTTGGGCTGCCGCCTGGGCTTGGCCCAAGCCATGATGCCGGAAGTCAATGCCGCTGCTGCCCAGGAATCAGCGGTGTGTGAAATCGATCCCAAGTTGCCCCAGTACTTAGCGCCAGCCCCAGCTCCGCTGCCCCTGCTCCAGCTCCAGCTCAATTGTGCAATGCGCGCTCGACTGGGTCGTTACGATGGCTTATGTAAGGAGAGGAAAAGGAGGGAGGGCAGAAGGGGTGGGGGTAGCTGAATTGGTGGCAAACAAGAGATGACAGTCGCAGATCTGATGACAACAGCTGAAGGCAGCTGGCCTTTAGAGCCATTATCAAGGTCAGCCTGGCCAACTGTTTAGCATGCAAAGCGTTTTTCGCGCGACCGTTAGAATCGTCCGCCAACTGCTCTGATTGGCCACCCAAAGGCTGCGTTTAAGGGTTGCTCGCCTGCCTATGACCTATGGCAATTTAGGCACCGTCAACCCCTGTCAGCAACCACCCTAAAGCTTCCTCGCCGCACTGCGCAGCTCCTGAGCTCATTCGACTTCCGCAGTCGAAAGCCAAAGCAACTCAAGAAAAACTCTCCGCGAGCAACTTCAACTGCAACAAGAAACCAACTGCGATCTGCCAAAGGGATTAACGAGTCGTAAGTCGCTTCAGATATAGGCATATAACACATTTATCGGTTCTATATAGTTCATACATATTAAGTAATACACAAGGAGCAGGACACGAGGTCACAATTCATCAACAAATCTCCCACTCCAGCACTAACTCCAGATCCACCAAAGTCTGCAGAGCGAGCCATATAGACACGGATATAGTACATATACATATAGATAGATATACAGAGAGATATAGATACGGATATAGTACAAAGATTGTGGCCTCGATGAGACGATGAGACAGCTGCAACAGTTATTTTTTAGGTTTTCAGTGCTTTCGATACGTTTCGCTTTGGTTCAGTTGTGGATGCACTAATCGGCCATGTTAACGTTGTTCATGCGCATCTTGGCAAAGTCCTCGAACACAATGTTGTCGTCATCGTCCTGGTAGTAGCCCTTGACGTTGCGATGTTGCTCAATGGACTTCATCTTCTTCATGGCATTCGAGCGCTTCTTCTCGATGGTGCCTGGCGAGGAAGGAAAATCCAATTAGATCACATTCAGTGGGAGGTACAACATGTGCCTACCTGGTGCCGGCTGCAAGAGCTTGAAGGGCACATCTGTCTGCATCTCACCGCCCAGCGTGCCACAGTTGAGCTTGATGCGCACCGAGTACGAGATGACAATACCGCAGGCATCGCCCGTGGACTTGCCCTCCTGCACCATGGTCGATGAGGCCAGGTTAACATCCTCATCCTTCAAGTGGCCATCCAGAGCAATACCTGAGGAATATAGCATAGAGGATTAGCTGCGTTATCTCTTATAGGATCTGCGCTCACTTACCATGTCGATCCTTGTTGTTGGCTGCCAGTGGAATCAGATAGAAAGTCTTGGTCAGATTGGCACCGGGTGTAATGGGGCAACCCTCCTTGGTCTCCAGCTGAGCGACATGCTTGCTGAACTGTGCATTCACCATGGTGATCTCAGTGTGCTGCACAATGAAGCACTTGATGCTCTTCACCGACTTCTTCGAGTTGTTGGACACCTGCACCGTGGCGGCCACCTTCTCGCCGTGGTAGTAGATCTCACGATCCAGAGTAACCTCCAAGCTGATTTTGCCATTCGAAAAGGTAAAGCCCTTGCTGACCAGCGAGCTGGGCAGACGCTGGCCACGATTCAGCGGCGCATACTGCAGCTTCTTGATCACCAAGCTGACCATGCTGCGCTTGTGCTGACGATCATCCTCGGAGTCAGCCACATAGGCACGAATGGTGTACTCCACGCCCAGCGGTTTGCCCAGATCGTCACCCTCCTGCTGTAGCGTCACAGAGCTGGGCGAGTTGGGTGGAAAGTGGAAGGTGAAGGGATGTGCATGGCTGCCCAGCTTGCGCACCAGTTTCTCCTGCATTGGAGTCATCTCCATGTTGTTATTGGTCATGGGCACAATCTGTTCGCGTGATAGAATCAGTTCCTTTGAGAACTTGACGCCCATGACCTCATCCTCCTCGCGACCATAGCGATAGGTGGTGGCCAATTGGCCAAATACTTTACGGTTCTTCAAGTAGTCCGGCTCCACAACAATGACGCCATCCACGGGATCACAGTAATCCAAGTGATCAATGAAGTCACGACGGCCCAAATAGAAAGTGACCTTGCCGTTGGGTGTGGCCTTCTTGAAGACCTTGACGGAGACAACCATCCTGCTAGTTGTTGTTTGCTCTTCCTGGCTGCTACACTTGGTTCGAGGTTCGAGTTGCGAGTTGCGAGATTTGTTCACTGAGTTCGAGAGGTTTTCGCGTCCGGTTTGCGTTTTGCAGTTAAATGCAGACCGACCACGGCGTACAACCTGCTTATATACCTTTGGCTTGGCCCTGTCCGTGGGGTTTCACGGCGTACACTAAATGGATTTGCCCGTTATGCAGCGACTGCTTGTGCAAGTTGCGTCGCGTCGCATTGTGTTGCGGCGTGCCGCGTGTTTTGCGCAGTTCTCTCGCATTTTCCACACTTCCCTCAGGTTTTCCGCACTATTCCAAATTGGCTAATGTCAAGTGGCGTTCGCGACCTGCCGCGAGGTCAGTACACGTTTTTCGGTCGCTTGTTCTGGTGCGGATTAGCTTTTGATTAGCTATTACCACATCCCATTCGTCGAGGGCTCGAAACATTTCCAGCGAAGCCCTTGAGGTGTCGCTGGGTTCCAGATCAATATATCGATTTGAGTAGCCCGCAAAAGGTAAACAACAGTGGCAGCTGCAAGTAAAAAGATGCAGTCAATGTGGTTGGCAGAGACAGTTAGGAGAGCATAGTCTATTTCATGTAGTATATACCTCTACTTACCCCTTCTCCTTCCTCTACTTTCTTGCAGACACAGAAAACATGCAACATGCACAGAGCCATACCACAACCGATCGACATGGCTATAGCCTGCGCTTCTCGCCTTTCGAGGCGAATCACATGCTGCTGGCTACCAGGTAAGTTTATAACCTCCTCCCTCCACAGACAGGTAACTAACCCGCCTCATTCGTCTTCTCCCCTTCCAGCCAATTGTACGGTCTTGCGGGTGGCGGTTCGCTGTTTCTGCTCGCCCAGAATAGCCTGGATGAGGCACAGAATCTCACTGAATTGTGCCGTCTGGAGTGGTCAGATGGACTGTTCGATGTGGCCTGGTGCCCGTATGCCAACGATATTGCTGCCACAGCTTCGGGCGATGGCTCGCTGCAGATCTGGTCTGGCCTTGATGGCGACTCGGCGCTGGAGGAGCTTACGCCCAAACAGCCGCTGATCTGTCTGCAGGAGCATAAGAATGAGATCTACAGTCTGGATTGGGGCGAGAAGTGGAACTACCACACGCTGCTCTCGGCCAGCTGGGACTGCACATTGAAGCTGTGGGACTGCAATCGGCAGAACTCCATCACGACGTTTGTGGGACACAATGATCTGATTTATTGCGCAAAGTTTTCGCCCCTCATAGCGAATCTCTTTGCCAGCGTAAGTACCGATGGACACTTGAACTTATGGAATTCTCTTGATTTTCCAGGTAAACCCCTGATGAGCATCGAGGCCCATGCGAGCGAGGCGCTTGCCTGCGACTGGAGTCACTTCGATCGCAATGTGCTGCTGACAGGCGGATCCGATGGACTTGTGCGCGGTTGGGATTTGCGCAAGATGAGAACACACATCTTTGAACTTAGCTCGGGAGAATTTGCCGTGAGACGTTTGGCCTGCTCGCCGCACTCGGCGACGGTGTTGGCATCGGCCAACTATGACTTCACCACGCGGTATGTGTAGAGAAAGAAAGTGAAACATTCTCTACGATTGACTACAATCCTTGTTTCGTCCTGTACACAGCATTTGGGATCTGGAGCGCGGCGAGGCACCACAGGAGATCAACGAGCAGCACACGGAGTTTGTCTGCGGCCTGGACTGGAATCCACATCGTGCGCATCAGCTCGCCGACTGCGGCTGGGATTCGTTGGTGAACATCTACACGCCGAAATGCCTGCGTAATCAGCTAGCCTAGGCGACGCCACAGCAACCTCCTCCTCAACTGGAAACTGAAGCACGGTGACACTAACTGTTGCTCCGAGCAGATGATATGTGATACGGCGCACGCGACGCCAAAATAGCCTACAAATGGTGGAAACCTGGACTAGATAGCTGAGCTATACAACCTCTAAGGAAACCGAGCTGGAAGATGCGAGCTGGACGTGTAAATAGTTGTGATAAACAAAACTGAATCCCCTTCACAGGTGCCTGAAATGTCAATGAGCGCATCGCACAGATTATATGATTATAAGACATGATTGCAACTGTTCTCTTTTACCTGGGGGCGATCCTTAACAAGAACTTAACGGCAACACGCTTAAGTGGAATCCTCTTTCCGGTTGTGGCCAAACAAACACGCAATAAGCGCTAATTTGCTGCAACGTTTTATTGCCTGACTTGGCAGCTTGTCTGACCCTGCTGCTTCTTTCTTCTTGTCCTCCTCCCCCGCCTTGCTCCACTCTCGACCTGATTTTCTGGGAATTGACACAGTCAACAAGCTGTGCCCAAAAGGTGTGCCACATCGCACCCTGTTGCCTCGCTGATGGTGTGAAAAGCAGCCCGCAGCCAATGTGTCCAATGTGTGTTTGTCCATCTGTCTGTCTGCCCGTCTGCTGGCGAGGATCACAGCTTCTCATCCTGTCATTAGGCATTCGACTGAGCTTTGGCTGGTGCTGCTGCTGCTGCCACCGCGGGCAAATATTTGTTTTGATGCCAATTTGTGTTGATTTCTCTCGACAGCTATCCCATCAGTCGTCGTGCCAGGCCGAGCCGGAGAAGAGAACCAGCTGCTGCCACTGTAATTATGTGCGCAGCAAATCGAGTTAAGCGTCGAGCGTCAAGTGAAAATAAATTTGATATTAATGCTTGTTTGCCTTAATAAAAATCCAAAGCGAATTCATATAATTTGTTACCAAGAAGCCAACAAGAACGGGCAGCAGATGAGTCTGGCAGCAGCATTAAAGTTGCAATATAAATAACTACGACTTTAATTGTATAAATTAATGCGCGCTTGAAATAAAAACTTTGTACGTTGAAGTTGCAAAGCAGGCAGCCTAAGACCGGCTGCAAGCAGTGCTGCCAGATCAGCAGTAATCAAATTCATAACTCTCATAGCTACCAGCTTCTGTTGCAAAACAAATAGTGTTGCAAAACGTAGCAGCATGAGCAGGCGCTACTTTTGAATTCAGTTTCAACGTGCGGAAATAAAAAACATTTTTATTTAGCTTTATTGCTATTTATATAATGAATAAAAACTTGTTATGTGGTAATTTGTAGTTGAGTTGCAGCACAGTACGCTTCACATGCATTAAAAACACTTATCAAACAAATGCTGCTTGCAACTGACACTTAACGTTTCCCCCAAATTACCCGCAGCAATTTTGCGCTAAATCCATGCAGCGAACTATAAATTAACACCGCGCCAGATTGGGGCAATCGTGCAGACACACACACACACACCAAGACATGTTACATAGTTGCAGCCTAGACGTAACCTTGACTTCTTTAGCTGCCTGTGGCGCATTCTGTCGCTCTGCCATCGTCCGCATCCATGGGGCACAAGCAGGCGGCCAGGCAGGCACCTCTCGTTATAAATAACAGACGAATGCCAAATTTTTCAACACTCAGCACGCGAATGACAGCCCCAGTGGGCCTCTCTCTCTCTCGCTCGCTCTCTCACACTCTCACGTTTTGCACGCCTCGTGTCGCGCTGCAGCTTCGACTTCGGCTCCATCTCGGCCAGCTCCCGCTCCAACGTCATCTGCAACGTCAGCTCAGCAATTTAAATTGCCTCCACGAGCATTTTGATGGCGATCACGCGCCCCTCTCGCCAAATCGCGCTTCTCAATCTGCCGCTGCGTCGACGGCCGCTTCGTGCGGGGCCATAAAGGATCACGGATCACGGTGTTGGCCACTTTTTACGACTGCCGGCCTGCCTGCCTGCCTGCCTGCCTTGGTATTAATTTTTGCCTTTTGTTGCTTTTGGTTTTTACTTTTTTGTGCCTCTGCTGCCTCAGAGATTTCGCTTTAATCGTCACTTTTGTGCCGACAAGCGACGCGCCAGAATCGTGAGACTGTGTCTGTGTCCGAGTCTCATTCCGAGTCAGCCTCAATTTCGGCTGGACTCTGGTGGTCAGCTAACACGTGTTCCGCACATCGTTGTGCACCCCCCAAGGCGCTGGCACAGCTGGTCACCCGAAGTGAGGCAAACATACCGCAAGAGCAGCGAGAGAGCGACGCCTAACTAGATGCCAACGAGATGATCGTTTGGTCACAGATTTTCGACTGCCACTTGGCGGGGGCGTGAACCGACGGCAATCTTGATAAGGCCGAAAAGGAGGTAGGGGAGTAGGGGTACGTTTTCTCTCGAACAGAGGCCGGAAATAATTGTCAAGGGATGAGCTACCTGTCTTGCAATTGCTAATGAAGCGAGGATCGCTTCTGCTCGCTCTCTGTCTCTTTTCTACTTCCCTCATTGTTTCGTCCTGTGCGGAGCAATTAAAATTGTGTGTGCTGTGGAGCTGTCGAGCAACGGATGCGACTACCGTTAGGATTGTCTAGTGCGTAGTGTGAATTTGTTCACCTGCGCTGGCTTTTGCATTTATGCATGAGTCGATCGACGATCGACGATCTCGCAACACAGGAAATCGCCGTAGGTGTTGAATAGCTTAGATCGTCACGCAATACTAATGAATGCACGATCGCAGATCGCACCACTACCTACAAGTACAGTGTATACGAATGTGTGTGTGTGTGTGTGTGTGTGTGTGTGTGCGTGTCTGCTGGGCACGCTTGCCCAGCCGCGTCTTTACGATCTTTTATGCCTAATTCCCGCTCCTGGCCTTTGTTCTTGCCCTGCTCTCGCTTATGATCTAACCTTGCGTAAGGTCAACGAGACGAAGGCAAACGCTGTACGGCGAAAACACAGACCCAATTCCGTACGCAATGTTATGCAATCTCAGTGCAGGCATCGTAAAAACGCAACGACAGGCAGACAGGCACGACAGTGCGACGGACAGCCGGACAGAGCCAGATCTGGGTCTCTAATCTGGAGTGAGCCATAAAAACGCTGCTGCTGCTGTTCCTGCCTGCGGCTTGCGAGTTGCCCAAGTTACCTAAGGGAAGCTGAGCCCAGAAAAAAATGAGCAGGAAAAACAACAAAATCATCTTGTGATTATTTACTATTTTCGCCTGGAATGCGCCAGGCAAATATTATAGCTCATCCGTAGAGATATAGATAGAGATATATATGCACTATATATTTGATTTATATTCACGAAAATAGTTCATAAATTCTGTTTACATCGCAATGACTTTGGCACGAGAGGAATCCTATTATTGTGAGTGCGCCGTGCGCTTTGGTGCTGAGTGATCTGCGAGGGTGGCAAGAGAAATAATTGGCAAATAAATTTTAAAAAAATATTCTTATGAAAATAATAAAATTCTAGTTTGGTTCATTCCGGTTACGTGCGATTTTCCTCACTTGGTTTTTCACTTCCCGCCCGCTGTGACAATCGCAGCGATTCCGATTTATTCTGCGGCCCCACGGAAAATATATATTTTTTGTTTTTGGATTTATTTGGTATGCGCATATTTCGCTGGCATTTATGGCCAAGCACAATAATTGAGGGTGAAGGACGCCTTCTGGCGTGCTCCAAGCCGTAACAGCAACGCCAGCAGCAGCAGCGAAACAACAACAACAACAATAACAAGGTCGTCTCGCAGCCATTTATAAATAATTCCATGCGATTTTTGCGTATAAATAATTTGTTGGAAAAATAAAACTGTCCGGCTGTCCAACTGTCCGTCTGTCCATCTACATGTCCATCTGTCCGTCTGTTGCTCAACACCGTCCCCCGCTTGTTTTTGAAGCGATGACCAAAATACTTGAGCGGCTCGTCTCATGACTAAAATTAGCGGACAGCGATCGCCCCCACACACAGCGAGCCGGGACGCATCTGCTCAGCTACGCCCCTCCCTTGCTGCTGCCTACGCTTTTCCCACACGCCCCCCACAACTGACGTGCGCCAATGACGCGTTTTCCTCGACTGATTCTAAACAGACCAACAACATTAGCGTCCAGAGAGTGCTCCAGAACCAGGTGATGACGATCACCCTCGTCGAAACATAGGCAAAGGGGCCTAGGGGAGGCGGTGCGTTTGCTGGGGCAGCCGGTGCAAATAGCCTGCAAAATATATAACACAATTGCTGGGCCAAAGATCTGGGCCCAAAACAGATCGGCACAAAGGCGTCAGCAACCTGAAGCAGAATCAAATGATCTCTAGTTATGGCTGGTCAAAGAATAGAATATAATAGAAAATACGCACATAGTATTAGTATATGTATGTTTGTAGTTTATACAGCACGATCACTGAAAACAATTGAATAATTCATGTGCCACGCAAGTCAGAGACTCTTTCAGACGTGTGTTTCATTTACAAATTCAAAATTTATATAATTTTTAAACAATTCTATCACTTGCAGCCATGAACTGCATTTAAAATGTATATCGATAAGCAAAGCTTAGCGTGACAAAAAGCAAACTGCTATAGATTGCAGCTACTATTTTAAGCTCTCACTGCTATCGATAAGTGTGAAGCGCTGCAATTAAGCAATTATCGCTCCAAGAAAATTGCAATGAGCAAACATGTTTAGAAAACTACAATACCCACAATTTACTCTATAACGCTTATGAAAGCCGCAAGCGTAGAAATATTTTCACGAAAAACAAATTCTTTGCAGCACGTTAGTGACGTCAATGCGACGGCGGCCGTTGAGGAAAACAGAAAAAAGAAAGAAAAAGTCAGCAGAAAATTTTGCCAAGGCGCCTCTCTTGCCGTATAAGCCCAGACGTGGGCGTCCCTCTGTGTGTGTGTGTGTGTGTGTTGGTGTATGGCCTGCTGGCGATGACGCGTGAACTTGCCTTTGATTTGTTTTTCGCAGCGATCTGGGAACTCGAGTTGGCCAAAAATAACAACAGGCAGCACATTCTGTTATTGTTATTGTAATTGTTATTGCTGCCGCCATGGGAGACCGCACACGCGCCCCCGTGCCTAGTCGAGTGTCTGGTTCAGTGGTGCGTCGGCAACTCCAAATGGAAACTCACCCGGGCCGAAGTTGTTTTCGAAAGCATTTGGCCATATCCGCTGGCAGGGACAGACGCGCGTTTAGCGACGTCGCACGTGCTGCATACCTGCCGATCCTTAGCTGCCTCTTTCTCTTTGTCATTTCCGCTGAGCGCGCATTAAATTAGGCCTCATTAGGCGGCTCCAAATGCGAATCGCCGGCAATCAACGTCCAATTTGGCAAATGCCGCCAGTTAGCCGGTTAGCCAGTTAGCCAGTTACCCAGGCGATGCCTGGCCAACACTTTCGGGAATTGGGGATATAGTTATAAAAGCTGTGCTGCGGCTAAGTGAGTGGCCACCTGTTGTTCCCTTCGCTGCCGCCGCCGCCGTCGCTGCTGCTGCTGCTGCCTATGTACAGGCATTTTCAAAAATCGCACGAACATAAAGGTAATTGCACATGGACATGCCAAAAAAATATCCAATACGCTTGGCGGATCTGTTGCTTAATGTTGTAAAAGCCATCGATGCCAGGCATTTATTGCCAACGCGATGTGAGACGTGGCAAAGATGCGGGCACTGCGAGTGGAGGTGCCAAGGATAGCGAGAAACAGCGAACGCGTGTTCGGCTCTGTAGATCACCGAAATGCGCTATATATATATGTAGGTTAATATATTTACACACTTTATGTTCCACTTCCATATGCCCTTCGCTTGCGCCGTAGCGTGACAATCCCCGAATAAAAGAGATTGTGCTGCCTCCAAAAAAAAAAAAAAGTAAAAAACGAGCTGCATCTTTTCAGCTGCTGCTGATGCTGTTTAAGCTGCCTCCCCCTCCTCCTCTTCCTCCACTGTTTACACGAGACGCCTGCGTTCGCGGCCTGTGACATATGCGAAATTCATTGTCGCGTGTTGCCAGACCCAACGAGCCAACGACTTGTCCGGCAACCTTGACGCGTTGCCCCTTTGCTCCTTTTATCTGGCAATTCATCTGGCTCGAGTCGCAAGGCACACAGGTGCTCTCCCGCCCTCTCTCTCTCGCGCTCTCTCTCCCCTTTCCTGCCTTCCCCTGGGGCTGCAGCTGGCCACAGCCAGTGCCATATCGCGGACATTATGGGGCCGACATTATCTGGCAGCGCTGATCGCATTTTAAGCGCATTTTAAGCTGTTCGCATTGAAAAATTGCCAATTGCCAGCAGAGAGAGAGAGGAGCAAAAAGAGAAGAGAGAGAGAGAGAGGGGGCCGAAACAAAAGCCGAGGCATTAAACGATCGCTTAACTACTGTTAAGCTGCGCTGCTGCGGGCTGCGTAGCGTCTTTAATCCTGCGCGAAGGTTAAACGGCATTTCGTGCGTAAGTGCAATTAGTGTAAGTCGCGATGCGCCAACGAAACTTGACGGCGACGGCGACAGCGACGACGACTGCGCTGCCAACACAAACTGTCAACGTCAGCGCAGGCAGAGAGAGAGAGAGGGAGAGGGAGCAAGATAGTGAGAGAGGCCACGCGTACTATGCGTACGCTTTGGCGTCGACGTCAGCCTGACGCACGTTTCCGTTCGACGTTCCTGCGCTGCTTGCGCGCTTAATGAGTGTGCCGCCTCATGTGACCGAAAGAATTCGTAGAGCAGGCAGAGAAGGAGCAGCGACGTCGGCGGGGGCAGCTTTTTTAGCTATTTCACTCTTAATTTTTGTGTGCTACTATGCTGCCTCCCCTTGCAGCGCTGTGCCCCATCCTCCTCGCCAGCCATTTGTGGCCTTTCCCGTACCCAGTCACACGGCCCACATTCATTGAGCAAAATTTTCCCAATTCGCACACACAGACACACACAGACGCAACTTCGCTCTGCTCTGCGCGCTGTTAATCAATGGGCGCGCGCTCTGACAGCCAAATTAGCGGCAGCGTTTGACGTCAGCGTTGAGATTTCTGGGAAGACGCTGGCCCCGCACAATCGTGCGTCCAATTTAGACGCTACGCCAGGGAAACGTGACCAAATATGGGAGGCAGCAGTGGAAGCAGCATGTAGGAAATGAGCAGAGCGACGACCTTGACAGAAAAGCGGGGCAGCTGGAGCAAAGCGAGGGCTATATAAGCTATATAATTAGGGATTTTCAGGAGTGGGAGGCGTGGCATACTCTACTAGCAATAAGCTGGAGCGGAGTAAGGCATAGCAGAAGCTCCACAACAATTTTGATAAGCCTAGCTCTGCAGTTTGCTGAGATCAATAGGTTTAAAGTTGAGTATGAGAGCTGCCACGCCTTCCGCTACCCTACACAGCCAAGGTAAAGAAACCTTGCACAAACATTACCGGAAAAAAGAAAACGGAATGGCCCTCGAACGGCAGCAGCAGCTCGATTAGAAATTTAAATAGACTGGAAAACAAATTTGTACATCTCACTCGGCTCGACTTGAGTCGAGGCAGCGACTTACCGATTCCCGGGAGCAGCGGATTCGCTGTGCAAACAGTTCGTGCCACTCCCACACACACCGAGACATACCCTCGGGCCACACAGGGTACACTTGTTGCCGACGGTAGCTAATGGATCTACACCTCGACTTACCCGACGGGCTACTTACTCGTCTCGTAGATCGGTAGATCGCTCGATCGCTCCCCAGACAATTGCCACATCACGCTTGTTTGCGTGCACATTAACGATCCCGACGACGACGACGACGGTGACGGCGACAGGCAAATCCTTTTTTGGCTACTTAGGAACGGTCATCTTGTCGGAGGCATCGGCAGCGCGTTGTGTAAACATTTGCACAGCGCAAGGCATTAGGACAAAGCGGCGGAGCGCGTGATCGTGAGATCGCACAAACAAGCCAAGCGAGAGCCAGAGTAGCCTGCGTCCATTTGGGTGGGCTGCGACGTGTACCAAACTATTTTGATAGCCACCGTTTTGGTAAAGTCGTAGCTCGCGCTCTGTTGGCTTAGTGCTTCAAGTGAAAAGTGATTAATGTCATGCGCGGGCAGCGTCTCCAGAGGCAGCAGCCGAGGCAGCCTCCTCAGCGTAAACAACATAATCAAGCGCACATCCGCTGGCAGAAGGGCCAAGGCAGCCTCGCTCTCTCTCTCTCTCGCTCTCGCTCACTCCTCTGTGTGTTATGCTAATGGAGCAAGCAGCTCGTCACCAAGAGGCAAACACTGATTTTGAATTCCTGGAAGCAAAGCAACCACAAAGAGCTCCACCCCCCTCCCGCTTCAGACAAAGCTCTGGCTCTGGCACTGGCCACGCTTTGTAGACAAAGTCACGCATGGCGGCAGCCACACGGCCGCAGTAGCAGCGGAAGTTGCAGCAGTTGGCGGGGCACGCTTTGGCCTGGGGGACAACACCAAACCGAAAACGCAAAAGTATCTAACAAGCGAATTATTCAGGCGCAGCTTTGTCAAGCTCGTTGCCGGGCCACTGGGCAGGCAGGCAGACAGACAGACAGACGTAGCCGCAGCCGGAGCCAGGCAGAATTTGCAATTCGATGCTCTCTTTGCATTTCTGCGTGTTGGCATTTCATTTGTGGCCACCGCGAGATTTGCATATGAATGAGAGTCGAACCAGGCAGCGATTGGGTTTGGTTTGGCGTGCGTCTTGAACGCAACAAGACCTCCTCCACCTTCCATCAAATGTCTGATGAACTGTCTTTGCCTTCAGGGTGTTGTCTCCTCCTTCTCCATCGGCGTCGCGATCCGCGTCTATGTCGCGTCGTGATCGTGTCTTTGACCAGCGCCGCAATTAGCATTTGAAGTTGCATTTGCATTTGCATTTGTGCATAAATCATTGGCCCGATCCCTGAGATCGGGTAAACAAAAGCCTTGACGAATCACAGCACCCTCCTGCCCCTTTCCCGTTCCCTTGCGTTCAGTGATTCTAAATTGAGCTGAAGGAATGCCGATGACACCTGCCTTTTAGTACTTTTACTTTTGTATCCTGTTTAGTGGGCAGTGGAGTACTGCATGAATGCATTCATGGCGATGTGAATACATTCATTCATTTGAAAATCATGTAGCCATTCATTGATTATGAGTGTTTATTAGAGAGCAGCAGTATGAGAGTCGCCTGGCGTTGATTCGCTGTGAAATTGTATGCTTTTGTAACTTTGAGATACTTTTGTATCTTTGAGATACTTTTGTATCTTTGAGATACTTTTGTATCTTTAATATACTTTAGGTTCTTTGAGATACTTTTGTATCTTTGAGATAGTTTTGTACCCATTGAATACCTTTGTTACTTTAAGATACTTTAGTATCTTTGGGATACTTTTGTATCTTTGAGATACTTTTGTTCTTTGAGACACTTTTATATCTTTATGAACTTTTTAAGATACTTTTATCGCATGAAGGCCTTCTAGTTCTTGTCTATAAGATCATCTGTCTAGTAGATCCCCCGGAGTTTCAAACTAGGGATTTTCTTTAAAGTTCTTTCTTAAATCAAAACGATCATTCATTATATCTTATTATGCCACCTTCCACACGTTCCTTTCGCAATTGCTTACAATGTAGAGCAAGTACCTCCACGTCGACTATTTATAGCCAGCAATTCATAGCCAGAAACTAGCTATTTATAGCTACTGGCATCAGCCCATTAGGCTATATTAAGCACTTATATCTTGCGAGGTAGATAAGGTATGCAAGAGTAATAATAACAATGATGTAGCATACGCCAAGCTGTAGAGCTTCCTCTCCGACATTGTCAAGGGGTATATCAACTCAGTTGTGGCAACAACATCGGCAGCACATTTCGTTTTATGTTTGTAGGTTTTGTTTTTCGCCTTGTCGGGTGCTTTGCCTCACTTTAAATTGAATCGACTTCCATTAGGGGCAGTACCCGATGGCACCTGCTCGATCAGTTCTTCTACTCCCTGTCGGTGTCTTCTCTTTCTCTCTCTCTTCGGCACCGACACTTTTACTTTTATATCCTGTTAACAACCCGCAATTTGGCCAATTTAACACTTGTAAACGCGCTTTCGCCGCTCTAATGAGGTACAAAACGTCCGGCAAGAAGTCTGCACAAAAATTAACATATAAACGCGACTCACTCGCAAGACCGACCCAGCCAAATTGCAAGGTTGACCGCACCTTATAATCAGCTTAGGACAGTCCTCAATCCTGGCGCATTAAAAGCTCAAAGGAGTCCGATTACAATGCCCTGCGGTGCGAAGAGACGAAAACAACAACAGTTTGGCCATTCTGCAATTACACAAATCTGTTGAGGTTGTTCCCGTTTTCGATCTCTCTCCTTCTGGTGTTAATTTATGCGTCGGGGCATGCAAGAAAAAATCGCCACCGATTACCGACGGAATACTTCAATTATGCCTTGAGTCCGGCTGTCCTCCGAACAGCTGCTGGTGAAACCCTTTTTAGCACTTGCCCCGAAACAGGCCCGATAAATGGAGCAAGCGAGATTTCCACTGAACTGAACGACGAACCAAGCATATCTAATGCGATGATGCAGACGCAACGTGTCCAAATCAACTCAAGGTCAAGTCGGAAATGAAACCCTTAGTGGTTTGCCTAGATGGGTTATAATTTGGTTTGGCATTAGAAGAGCTGAAAAGGGAACCGCAATGGAATAGGAATACTCAATGGGAGACTCTTCTTTTACAGGGTATGCAAAGTGAGTAACGGAATTGTACAAATTTAGAAAAAGGTTTGGAAACGTTCTTTGTATTATATTTGAACTATCCTGAAAATCCCATGATTTCTAAGCAAGTTATGAGCTTTAGAAGCCTCATTTGGTGTGCTGCCACAGCTCATCCAAGCTGCAAGTGGGATTCCCTATTTGTTTGCCATTCCCCAAGTGACCCGATTATCTAAAGCATCCCAATTGAACATGTCACACTTGGTTTGGAATCGATCTTTGTTTTATATTTGAACTATCCTGAAAATCCCATGATTTTTGAGCAAGTTATGAGCTTAGGAAGCCTCATTTGGTGTGCTGCCACAGCTCATCCAAGCTGCAAGTGGGATTCCCTATTTGTTTGCCATTCCCCAGGTGACCCGATTATCTAAAGCATCCCAATTGAACATGTCACACTTGGTTTGGAATCGATCTTTGTATTATATTTGAACTATCCTGAAAATCCCATGATCTTTGAGCAAGTTATGAGCTTTAGAAGCCTCATTTGGTGTGCTGCCACAGCTCATCCAAGCTGCAACTGGGATTCCCTATTTGCTTGCCATTCCCCAGGTGACCCGATTATCTAAAGCATCCCAATTGAACATGTCACACTTGGTTTGGAATCGATCTTTGTATTATATTTGAACTATCCTGAAAATCCCATGATCTTTGAGCAAGTTATGAGCTTTAGAAGCCTCATTTGGTGTGCTGCCACAGCTCATCCAAGCTGCAACTGGGATTCCCTATTTGCTTGCCATTCCCCAGGTGACCCGATTATCTAAAGCATCCCAATTGAACATGTCACACTTGGTTTGGAATCGATCTTTGTATTATATTTGAACTATCCTGAAAATCCCATGATTTTTGAGCAAGTTATGAGCTTAGGAAGCCTCATTTGGTGTGCTGGCACAGCTCATCCAAGCTGCAAGTGGGATTCCCTATTTGCTTGCCATTCCCCCAGGTGACCCGATTATCTAAAGCATCCCAATTGAACATGTCACACTTGGTTTGGAATCGATCTTTGTATTATATTTGAACTATCCTGAAAATCCCATGATTTTTGAGCAAGTTATGAGCTTAGGAAGCCTCATTTGGTGTGCTGCCACAGCTCATCCAAGCTGCAAGTGGGATTCCCTATTTGTTTGCCATTCCCCCAGGTGACTCGACTATCTAAAGCATCCCAATTGAACATGTCACACTTGCTGTTTGCACTTGGCCGCGTGTCCACTTTTCCCTTGCCGTTTCGCCCCTTCCCACTGTGCACCCCCCCCGACTACGTGCTGCTATGTGCATTTGTCTCCGACTGCTAGGCTACATTATACAATGCTCGAGCTCGAGCATGCGATAAGAAGTGGGACGCGTCAGAGTGCACACGACGCGGGCGTCGGGTTTCGAATGCGCATGCAGCTGACATTGGGGCGAAGCGTGTCAGCGGCGGCTCCACGAGTGGAGCAAGTGGACAGCATGAGAGAGGGAAGGGAAGTGCAGTGGAGACTCCGCTCTCTTCCCACCTGTGGCGCAGGCGAAGCGCTGACTGTCGCTTGTCATTAGCTCCATGTACAGTTGTGCGTGTGTGCCTGGTGTGTGTCATGAAGTCATTAAAAACAATAATAAATGATTCGACAATTGCAGCGGAAACCTTGGAATCGAGTATCGGGAATCGGGTATCGGGTATCAGAGCTGCTGTCGCTGCCGCCAGTCGATGACAACAGTCGAATTTACATAGAGTTTTTGTAATCGTTGCGCTACTCGTTTCACGCAAAACTGATTAATGCCGCGTTTCAGCACGCCTAATAATGGGGCAAGCGCGTTACCAATATCGAAATCGAAATCGAAATGGAAACGGGAATCGAAACGTAGCGCAGCGAAGCTCAGCTCAGAGGGTCAGTCCAAATTGGGGGGACTAATGAGAGCAAAGCAGCCACGTTAATTGGCGACAATTGTTGGTTTTGTGTGGAAAGTTGGCATCGCGCAGCTGCGCAGTGCGAGTTTTTTCTTGGCTGAAAAAAATAAAAAGCCTAAAAAAACAATCGATATAATTTTCGACAATCTGTGATAATTTGCGAGGCGAAAATGTGGCGAAACTTTTTTGGCCTGGGAATGCGGCTCATTTGCAGCTTGTGGGAAAACTTTGCAGTTCGCTGAGGAATCGAAGTGAGGATCGGCATGAAGTGATCTCTCATTGGGTATCTTTCGCTGTTTCTTACTCCCGATAAAGAACTATATAGTTTGAGGATCGTTATAAGCCCAGGTCTCTCCCTTTCTCTGTCTCACATTCTATAAAAAATGTTATGGTTATTGAAGAATCAAATCGATCCTCGATCCTAAGATACACCTTATTCTCTCTTCCTTTATCTGTCTCTCTTTTTGTGTAGCCCCTAACTATCTATCATTTTGGTGGATTATCTTATTGAGGATCACATCCAACCCCGCTTTCTCTACTCTCTCTTTCTATCCTTCTCTTTAGCTTTGCTTCTGTCTGTCTTTCTCTTCCTCTTGCTTTCACTTTCTCTATCATTCTCCGCCCTAGCTCTGCCTCTATTCTTGCTCTGTATTTCCGCCTCTCTTCAACTGTCTCTCTCCCCCTCTCTCTCCCTTCGATGCTCTGCAAACAAAGAAATATGTTTACATTTTCATGATCATTAACTTAATTTGGAACCCTAAGTAGATGCGATGAATCGACGATAAGGCGATCTTTAGCACATCGCATATCGCAACGATATCTCATCAGCATCTCTGCGCTTCGCCGCCGCCGTGCTCTACCTGCGGCGATCGAAATCAAGAGAGGATCGTCAGATTGCCAAGATCGCCAGATCGGGAGCTGCTTTGATTAATTGCAGAGCGCTGCAAGTCGTAAGCGGCAACTGGTTGCAGTTCCGCACCCCCCGATCCTCTGCACTCTCTCCGCGAGCTGTCGCCAGTTAATGCTGCCAACTTAATCGCATTTGGACGGGCATCCTCACCCAGCCTGCCTGATAATGTTGTTTACGAGCTGGTGCAAAACGATTTGAGTGGGGAGTAGGGAAGGATCTTCCCCTCTCTCGCACTGACAATAATTAATGAGCTGCTCTGGTGATATTATTAAAAACTTTTAATTACAGCACGCTGTGCCCTGTACGCTCTCTCCCTGCTCGCGCGTCCTTGGCCAGGCGGAACAAAAATCGCGATCGCTGTAAAAATCCGCCGCTTCTAATGAGCCCAAATAAAGGCGAACAAAAAAAGTCAGCTAAAACTATTTCACTACGAAATGTGTGTGATTGCATTTTTGCGTAAACTCTCAAGGTGACACACACACACGCACACCCACACTCACTTAGAGAGTGCACGTAAAAAGGACACGCAAAATTCTTACGTAAGCGGGATCGTTTTTACGACCTCAGTGCGCACTCTCATAAATTGATTTTTTCACGAGACGCGAAGAATGAAAACGCGCTCTCGATGTTCTGATCTGGTTCCGGACACGGCACGGCATGACATAATTTCACCTAATTTGCCCAAGCATCGTTCCAAGGACCCTCCGAGCAGTATAACAAAAACACAGCACGTGACAAAAAAAAAAAAAAAATACAAAACAAATGTTGCCCAAAAAAGACCAAGGCGAGATCCTCGAGCACCTCACCTATCCTGTGCTCGACATTTTTAGCTTGAATTTCCAGGTCGCTTGTGCGCAATTTTCGCAGATTTTTGCAATAAATCCCGCCGTAGATTTTCCCAACCGGCAGCGTGAGCTCATTTTTTGCCCTAATTATTTTTTATGAGTGCAAAAATTGTCGCACTTCGCTCTGCGGATTGCCGCAGTCTCATTCTCATTTTCGCTTTCGCTTTCTCGTTTCACGTTTTGTTCTGCGCGCTTTGATTTTTTTCGGTTTTTTTTGTTTTGGCTTTTTTTTTGTACTTCTTTGCCTGCTGTTCTTTTTTCGTGGCTTGCATTGTTAGACGTTCCAATTTTTTGGTCTAATAATTGTTCTGCTTATTGTGGTTGGCTTGGCGCAGGTTTTTTGTTCCCAGTCTATGGTCTATGCAAAACTCGTAGGTAGTTCGCGAGGCACGCGCGGAACGAAATGAACGAATCATGGCGAGGTTTGTGAATCAATCAATTGAATTGACCTTCTGAACGGGGTTTCTATTTGCTGGCTTCGGAAACTATGTAAATTTCATTTCTGACTAGTCATTCTTTTGCTTTACTCATGCAGCTATTTTATTTCTTGGCACTTCTCATGCGATACTCTAACCCGACCTCATGCATGACTAAGCTGAAACTTCTAGAAATAGCGTGAAAATCTAAAAAACAGAACTGGTATGCAAACTATCCCCAGAGATGCGATGGTAATAGCTGTGAAAAGCCGACGCTAATGTGATATTTTTTAATTAGATTTATCCAGTATATATAGATTTTATTTACATATTTATTTGCTTACCTTTACATCCATCCAGCTATCCGTCTGTCTACATTATCTATTTACAAGTTTAATCAGTCATCAATCAGTCAACTCAGCTATCTATCTTCGCTTTTGATCTTGCTACAGATCATTGCTTTGAAAACTTTAGAAATCTATCCAAAGTTCCTGAAACATTCCCCTAACTAATCTAACCTAATCTTCCTACAGATCATTGCTTTGAAAACTTTAGAAATCTATCCAAAGTTCTTGAAACATTCCCCTAACTAATCTAACCCAATCTTCCTACAGATCATTGCTTTGAAAACTTTAGAAATTTATCCAAAGTTCTTGAAACATTCCCCTAACTCTTCAAGGCCTTACCCCGCAATCAGTTTGCGTTTTCCTGGCTCAACTTTTACTCTCATTTTGCCTTCTGCCTTTTGGCCCTGTCGCCTAATGATCCACTTTGACCTTAGCTAATGAGCTGGGCACAATCGAGTTCGGCTTGACAATCTAACTGCAGTTCCCGACGTTGTCAACCAGGCAACACTTTCGCTACCCTCCAGATTTCAACTCTCTCTCCCTTTCCTTTTCCTTTCGAAATGGCATCATAAAAGAGTTTTCCCGGCGTTTTTCCTGCGTGCTGCTACAATTAAAATGTTAAACAGTAAACCCGTAAACCCCTAAAGAGTTAGGACGGAGTGTCGTAAAACTTTTGGGAATTCGCTCGAAGGCGAAAACAAGAACACCCTGGAATTCCGCGTACAAACAAAAAGTTGCCTAAAAACAGAGCGAAGAAAAAAGAAAGAGGGAACTAGTTCCGGGAAGTGCCAAAGGGTGTGCAGTTGAACACCCGAACTAGTTCACTAGGTCGCCCAAACAAAAAACAAAGAAAAAAACACAAAGCGGCATCGTTAAAAAAGGAGAGCGCGACGAAGATCGCGACGTTGTTTTGCTTGTGGATCTGGCTGTGACATTGTGCGTGTTTTAGGAAACCCAAAGCCGTAACTGGAACGTTCGAACCCTTTTTGCCAGCTCCGGTTTTATGTCATCCCCTTTTTTTCCGGAACTGTTTTCGAAATTGTAGCAAAAAATTGGTGCACGGCCCAAAATTTACATAGAAACGACGAAGGACGCGCAAAGATGTGAGTGACATCTCGTTTAACTTTTGATTTGGCATCTTGACAGGAAGCATCGGGAACGGGGCCGGGACTCTGGAGTCGCTGGTAAATGGCTTTACAACTTGTTGTCTCTAATTATGGTCGAAATGGGCCGTAATCCTTTGCTAAACGCGACAACAGAGAAACGCCCAGCGTAGCAATTCGCGCGAAATTGTCATGGTTAAATGCGGCTAATCCTTCTCCGGCAAGCCCTTCTTCCACGACAAGCTGAACCCGCTGCGTCGCCAGGGCCGGACTGAGCGTTTCGTGGGCGTATTTGTTTAGTTTCGAAATCAAAATATTGGCAAACACTGCGAATACACTCGAAAACGGTTGGCAAGGATTCACATCCTTTCTTCCACTCTCCGGATGCGTCCTTGAACGCGCTACACGCGCGTCTTTATGGCTCCGGGGACACATGTTGATCCGCTCATTCCGGCAATGTTAATAATGTGCAATGCGCGCGCCGCTCGACAATTGACTTTCGTTTTTTAACCCTAGCCTAGGGAAAGGATAAGCATAAGGATACGGGAAAAAAGGGACTCCTCACTGCGTGCTGGCCAAGCCTTTTGTTGCGGTCGCATTTTTTACGGCTCACCCCGTCACAATTGCAGCCCTTTTGTCGCGTTTTGTTTGTGTGTTTTTTAGGGTCCTCGCGTCCTTGTCCTCGTGCTGGGTCGGTTTTTTAAGCCTTTCTGCTCTGCACTCAACTCTTTTTGCCAGAGTAACGGAGCGAACGGGCACGGGTTGTAAATGTTCCCGTTTTTTATGCTCATTTCGCGGAATTGGCTCGTTTCGACTGTTTTTCTTGGTTTTTAGCGTTTTTTAGCAAGGGGTTAAGCGGAATTCACGAGGTTCTTTTCGCGGAAACTGCTCTTCTAATATCGAAATCTGTTTTTTAGAACGAAAAGGCTTAAAAAACTAAGCAGGCAGCCTTGGGTTAATTGGTCACTCTGCTGCTTCTTCTAGTCGTTTTTTCTTCCATCTTTCTTTCCTAAGTCGATAAGCCAAAAAGTCACATTTCGCTGCGGACACGAACAATGTCGCGTTTTCAGCGTGAAAATTGGGTTTAGCGGAAAATGCTGTGGCTAAAAAGTTAAAGGCTTAGCGGGAAGAATTGTTACAAAAAAGAAATGGCAAAAAGTTAATTTGCTACACGCTGGAATTTGTAGGAAAGGGCAGGGGGAGAAAGGCTGGGAGAGAGAAATTGCCTGGAAGAGAGGGTTAGGCTAAGGGTAAGACTTAGGTTGATAGGGTAACCCAAGGATTCCATATACCTATTATTATATACAGTGATCTATCGTGCTCTGTCTTTCACTCTCTAAAACCCCACAGTCTTCAAAATGTAGGATCCCCTTTCTAATCTCTCTCCTTTCCTTTTCAACCTGTTCCTCAAGAATGTAATAGATTCCCTTATAATCTTTAAGTAAGTCCTTGGTCCTAGGTCTTTTCTCTCCTTCATTCACTTTCCTCTATTCTTCATTCATCCCGTAGATCTCTTGATATTCCCTCAGTCACAACATTTTGATTAACCCTAGTTCTCTCCCTCTCTTTCACTTTCCCTTCCTCAACTCTTTCATTATACATTCTCCACGCTCAATTCGTATCATTCTCTCTTTCCTCCACAGCAATCTTCACTCTTAAATAACCATCTATCATTATTCCACTCTCACTCTTATCCCCTTTTCTTTTCTGTCCCTGCCCAACCTTAGCTAACCCATTTGGTTCCACACTTCGCCTATTTCAAACAGATATTTCGTCGTATTCCGAAATTGAAATTCAATTTGCCGCAATCCACGATCGATTTTCACGCTATACTCCCCAGTTGCAACGGCGCAACCAGGTTAATTATCGCCGCATTGCCCAATGCCAGAAATTAACATTCGACCGGGCAGACAGTCGGACTGGCCACTCAGTCAGTTAGTCAGTCAGTCGGTGCGACTTCCTTCTGCAACGCTGCAGATCATCATAAGCCTCTCTCCCGCTTGGAGTCTCCTGCTGCAGTCTCCAGCTACGTCGTCGTCGTCGTCGTCGTCTTGGGCCAGCTCATTACGCGGGTCGTGACTTGCCGAAATGAAAAACAAGTCAAATCGCCAAAGAGAGTATAAACAAGGCAAAAAACTGAGGGAAGACTAGACGAAGGGAATTCGACGACTTTTGTATACCCTTTGAGGAAGTAAAGTGATCGTGTAGAAGCAAATGTAATAGCAGTAGATCTAAAAGGATTGTATTTCCTGAAGACCTTAGGATCTACCCCTTTAACCACACACTGTACCCTTCTTTATACCCTACCTTACGCTATACCCTACAACTTCAACTGCTTACACTGTTGAAAACTTGACTAATCCCTCACTTTCTCATTTCACCCACGCTCTTCCGTCTTTCCCCAACTCAAACTGCCAAACCCCTCCAGCTAACCCATATACCCCACTGTGTAGCGCCTTGCCAAACTGCTGCCAAGTTATTACAGCCGCTGCACAGCGGATGCTTCGCTGCTTGACTTGGCGCAACGCGACGCGGCTTGGGATGCTTGTCAGAGATGCTGATATCAGTCGAGGGCGGCCACGTTGGCGGCGGCGGCGGCGTCGGTGGCGCAGCAGAATGTTAATCTCCATAAAATGAAGACAATGCGCCGGCGCAGCAACAGATGAGGAGGATGCAGACGGGGGCAGACGTTGCAGTTGTCTTGCTGTCCCAGTGGCAGTTGCCATGCTTCGCGAAGCGCGCTTTTTGCGCAATAAGTGTGCCAGCAGCAGCAGCAGCCGGAGAAGACGACGCCGACGACGCCAGCAACCGGTCAGCCCCCTCTCACATTATAATTTATGCAGCCGCAGCTCAAGGATCTCTCGCTATGGCTCTGTAACTGCCTCCCGCTAACTCTTGGCTGTGTTCCCCTTCCCCTCTGCCTCCTCCTCCTCCTCCTGCTGTCCTCTCTGCCGCTGCCTCTGTGCGTTTAGGTAATCGCCGGGCATGATCTCGCCAACTAGCAGAGCCCAAGCTGCTCGCGAGCTGCGCCGCGGCGTGACAAGCTGCCCGCTGTGACGACGACGACGACGACGACGCTGGGATGCTGCGGCTGCCAAACAACTTGAGGCAACGCCACCCCAGCGTGGATGAGGAGTGTAAATTACACGTTGCCTGCCCTGCGGCCAGGCAAGGCAGTTGCAGTTGCAGTCGCAGTCGCAGTTGTTGCTGCTGCTGCCTGTCGGTTTCATTCAAAAAGTTCAATAGTGCATGCCCAGCACATTCTGCCAATTCCCATTCTCATTCCCAGTGCCGCAAGCGTTGCTCCCTCTTCCTCTTCCGCGCCTGCTCCTGCTCCTTTCCCTTCTTTACGATCGATGCCAGAGTCGATTGCTGCGCCGCGACTGGCGATTGTCGTTTGCTGCCCCTTGCACGCGATGCCCTTCTGCGCATACCCTGTAAACTGTATATGCAGGCTGTGGGGAGTTTTAGCTGTGCTGTAGACATGCTCTAGATTCCCTTTCAATCCCACTAAGCTAACTTTTGAGCACTTCCATCTCAGTTACAGGGTATCTGTTAGTCGTAGCCAGCCTGCTCCCAGCTGCCGCTGTTTTTGCTGCGTTTTATATGCTCAACACCTTCTGTCTACGCTTGAGCAGGCTCTCAGGGTCTTTCTGGCACTGGACCAGGCTGCAGTCGGGAGTCGGCAACGGCGTCGGAGTCTGGTCACGATTTGTTGGGACTCGTAAAACATTTTTAGCACCTCAACGATCTACCATATGCAGGAAGGAGGGAGAGGAGGAGAGGGATCGCAGTTTTTTTAATGGTATCTGGCAGAAGTTCTTCTCTCTTTTTTTAGCCTTTTTGCCGGCTACCAAGCCACAACACGACGCCCACTCGCCAGGCCAGCGCTGTGGGAAACTTGGCGCAGGCATCCTGTGATTAGGCAAATATTTATGTAGATTATCGATGGAGCCGAACCGATCTCGTCTCGTCTGGCAGCTGCTCGTTCTAACGGTGTCTGTGCCAAGAAATTAGTGCAAATTAGTCGGGCTGCCTTTGAGGCTCAGCTTAAAATGTATGCGCAGCGCCCTCTGGCGTTGGCTGGCGGGCAGTTTGAGTAGCTGGCAGGCACGCAAGCGAAAAAAGGTTCCCGGAAATTGGCAAGGATTCGAGCTGTGCGTGTCGTAAAAACTCTTTGCGAATCGCAGTGAGGCAGCAGCAGCGACGTTGGCAGCGACAGCGACGTCGACTGCGGCAGCAATTCATCAAGGACACGCGGCACATTAGCGTAGCGCTCATAAACGCAACCCGCGCGCTGTACCCTCTCCTTCTCTCTCTCTCGCGGCTAATCCGTGGAAACTCTAAACTCTACCGAAAACCTCTTTCGGCGCGAGTCTTGCGCTAGGTAAGAACTCTTTCGCCTGCCTGCTTACGCTTGCTTACTCCTTCGCCGCGTCGCCGCAGCGCAGGTAGCAGCAGCAGAGCGAGAGCGCAATTGAGTGAGAGCGCGCTGTGAGAGAGTTAGTGAGGCGAGTGAGTTAGTGTGCGTGAGCGGGAGAGCGCGCAGGGCAGAGTTGACGTTTGCACGCCAATTGATTTGGCATTGAGGCGAGCTGCGTAAATAACCCTAAATAAAACCATAAAATCCTTCTGCATGTTGCGCTTTTGTCTACGCCACGCAAACCCATCCTCATCCTTCCTGGCAGCGTAGTCTCACCTTGGTGTCCCGATGTGAGGCTCCGCGAGTTGTCTTGGGCCTTAGATGAGTTGCGTTTTTTATGCCATCACTCCCTTCTTCCTTCGTTTTTTCTCTCGTAATCGTAAACGATGCCGTAAGTGAAAATCATTTTTTATGCAATTTGTTGTCGCTTCTTTTTTTACTGGGAACTACGCGCGTTTTTTACGCAACTCCACGCAATGCGCGCCGTTGGTTTTTTATGGGCAGCGAGTTGACTTTTTTAGACGCTTTTGTTCAAAAAGATTATGAAGTAAGCAAAACTGCACAAAGTACCAGGAAGCGCACAGAGTTGCCAGAGCGGGGAGTGACAGAGCGAGAGAGAGAGACTCTGAACGCAGCGAGTTGAGAGCGCTGCAAGCAAAGAGTTCGCCTCGCCCGCTCTCTTCCACTCAACGGGTTAACGGCGAAAGGGCGTGCGGCTAACCCGACGACGACGTCGCAGCAGCAGCCTTTACCTGCCCACGCCCATAATCCTTTTATGGCAAACAAACAAACACACAACTGTGTGGAAATCCTTTGGGTAGGTAAAAAGCGCAGCGCAACCCGCTCTAAAGGGTGCAATAAACAGAAGAGTTGATCGGGCATCAACGGGCTGCGGCAGCGGCACAGACGGTGCTGCTGTTGCACGCGTTGTTGCCATTGTTGCACGCACCGTTTTATGGGTGTGTGGTTTTAGCCCTTTGATGTGCATGATCATCCTGTTAATAGAAAGCCGCGTACCTGCACAGTGGCTCTCTATCTATCTCGCTCTCTCGCGCCTTAATCCTTTCGCGCAACCCTTTGCGCGTCGCGGTAAGCGTGTCCAAAGCGATTTAATTAACGCGGTTGCTACTAAGCCTAGTCCAAGCACGCGGAACGAGCTAAATCCTGCGCCCAGAAGCGTAGGCGTTTCGGCTGCTAAGAGCCAAGCAGCTACTGTGCCGTAGAGAAAGGAGTAGGCGAAAGGGTTCAGCGAGTTCCAGCGAAAGGATTTGTTGCTGACTTGCCTCCGCTATTTGGCCGGAAATTTTGCGAATATTTACCAAATAGTCAACATTTTAGGACCTGACTTTGTGTGCCGGATTTGCCGTCCCACCCAGTCAAAACTACGCAGCAAAGTCGAGAAGTCAAGTCGAAATCGTAAGATTCAGCTGCAAAATTAGCACTGAGCAGGGTATCCAAGAGGGCAGCGAGGAAAGGGATAAAATTCCGGGGAAAATCTTTAATCTCTTTCTAATTGAAAACTTGCTTGCTGCATTTACTGCCATTTCTACTACTTTTTCTACTACTATTTATGCTTCCCTAATTTATTGCTCACATGGAGCAACAATTAATTTCGCTTATTTATTTTCGCCGCAATTATGGTTATTTTAAAACCGCCATAATATAACGGCATCTCTGCGCGCCTCCATTTAGCTGCATTCCTCTCTCAATTGCCTCTCTCTCTCCTGCTGACGGCATCACGCGATCTGCGTTTGCCCTTATAAAGCTGCTTCCCCACCCAAAATAAAAGAAAACAACAACAACGCCAACGACAACAACAAAGCAAAAACCGTTTGTTTTGAGCTTTTTACCTGTTGCTAAATTTAGAATGTCTGCCGTTTTTGTATTTTTCGCTGACGTTGATCCCGCCGCAAACGCAAAAAACAACAAGTCTCCCAGCACTCCTCTCCTCTCTCACTCTCCCCTTCGCTGTCTCTCCACTGTTTGCGTCGCTGTCTGCTGTCTGCTGTTGCTGCTGCCCGCTGCCACCCGCAAAGTGAACTCTGTGCGACGTCAGCGGCGCCGTCAACTGCCGACGCTGACTGTGGCCCAAAATGCGTCGTTACGTTAATGAGTAATAAAATACTTGCACAACAACAATTGCGCCGAGTGACCAAAGATTTGCATTGCCAAAAACTACAGCGCCATTAAGTGCAAGCACAACAACAACAACAACAACAATAGCAGCAAATAAGCAACAACTATTATAATAATCCACTGCGTTTAGCGCATTTCACGCGCCTCTTACACACGCTGCCGCAGCGCTGCTCTCTGCCGCAGCGCTGCGTTGGCAATTTTTATGGCATTTTAATCGCGAGTCGCGCGCGCAGCCAAAAGTTTCGGCTGCATAGGCGGCCGCCAAGCGAAGCTGGCAGCGCAGCGCATCAACTCATCACATCACTTCACATCACATGCTTGCGCTGCTTTGCTGACCAGCAGAGCTCTCTCACGCGACTGTTCTGGCTCGCTCTCTCTGGCTCAGCAATGGCGCACTGTTATTTTTAGTTACATGGGGCTGCCTGCTATGGTTGCTGCTGCTGCTGCTGCTGCTGCGCCACTGTTGCCAGCAGGGCAGCGTCTGGCGCGTGGGCGTCGCTGCCGCTGCTACGCTGGCATCGTTGGTTGCTGTAACACACACAGGCCTCTGCATGCGTCTGTCTCTGCTCTCTCTCTCTCTCTCCTCTGCCCAGCGCGCTGTGATATCTGTTTAAATTTAGACGCAATTAGCAATGCGCACATTTTTGCGTTGTTTTTGTATTTCTTTTTCGGCAGACTATAAATTTTTGCCACAGTTTATTTTAGACGCTGCATGCGATCAGGCGCGCCAAACAACTGTGCGTGTGTGTGTGTGTGGGTACGCACGCACACATGAGTGAGCTACATCCTACACCTTCGCTGCCAGTTGCTGTTTTTGGCCAGAGGCGGCAGCAGTCGCAGCCCGCAGCCACATGATGTAAATGCTGCCAGATCGCTGGCAGTGCTGTGCAATTAAATTGGCATGCACAAGTGCCGCCAGCGCCGGCATCGCCGCCAACGATGCCGCCGCCTCTGGCTACCGCCGCGGGCGGCAGCCTTTTGATCGCTTGCCAAATTGTAATTGGAACGCGAAGGTGTTGCGCGTCCGCCGCCCGACGCTGGCTGGGGTCTGGGAACTGTTGCTGCCGCTGCTGCTGCGTGGCAACCTTCTAAACAAACCATAAAGCGCACTCAACTTGTGACTATGCCTCTCCCCCTCTCTCTTACTCTCAGCTAATGACCCATTTATAGCGGAATTCTATGTTGCTCGTGCGTGAGCGTTGAGCTTTTCACAGATTGCAAAGCTTGGCTTCGTTCACTTTGACAGCTACATGAGACTAAGTGCTATGACACTCCCAGTCTCTCTCTCACTTTCGCTCTCGTTTGCACTTGCACTCGTCTGCGTAGTCATTGAGCTTAGTTATCTAACGCAGACACACACACACAGGCGCAGCTTATTTACGTTGACTCTTTGACGTAGGCAAAGGGATTTATATAGCCAATGAATCTACTGTTTTTTTTAAATTGTGATTAAAGTCCAACCTTCGGGGGGAACTGATAATAACTCTACATATAAAACGTGAAAGTCCCGCACTGCACGTAGCACCCATTAAAATGAATCTGAGCGACGCCTGACGCACGTGTTACACCCTCATCAGCCTTGCCAAGAAGCATTGATCGATGAAAATGTACACAAGGTATGAGTGTGTAGGTGTGTGTGTGTGTGTAAATGACCTTCACTTAATTAAGGCATGCGGAATGGGTTACAGTTACACACGGCGCGGCGCCAAGTGTCCGAAATAAATTTAATGAATTATTTGGAGCATTATTTCTGGGCTACCACCGCCGTCGCCGTCGCTGTCGCCCCCACCGCTGCCGGATTGGGTGGGTGACGCAGGTGTTGCGCTGCCCGCTTCCGCTTGGCGTGCGCACAGCCCCAACAGAGCCCCAGCAACCTTGTGATCTTGTTTACTGTTTAGCGACCCCACCGATCACGACATCATAACACATACAAGCTTAAACGGGCAGGCAGACAGAGACACACACACACACACACACACACAGAGAGAGACACCCTGACTCGCTCACACAGACAGCGACACAAGCGAACGAACCTGTCGGCGCTGGGGTGGCGTCATATCGCAACGTTAAGTCTCTGGGTGAGCAGCTGCCGTTTGCTATTTTCACCTTCTATGGGACGACGACGGCTACGACGACGGCTACGACGACGCGTCGTCGCGTTGGCCGCGTATGAATCAGCGCTGAGCAGCGATCTCGCTCTCTCCCATGCGCCATCTCTGTCTACTGTCTATGACTGTAGGCGCTCGCTCTCTCAGCTTGTGAATCCCGCTTGCACGCTCACTGGGGGTTTTGAAATTTCCAAAAAGGAAAAGGAATTCTCAATAGAACTTGCAGTGATTTTTTCTTAGAGCGAGGGGCGTATGAGTAACTGTGTGTGTGTATGTGCGTGTGTGTGGCGCGCTCTCGCAAAGGCCGCAGCTTAGGTAAACTGACGGCAGCAACAGCAAACAACAACAACAGCAGCAGCAGGTAGCCCCCGACAAAGCGAACTTCGCTGCCTACCTACACAAAGACAAGGCGTATACGTGTGCGCATGTGTGTGTGTGTATGCGTGAGTGTAGGTATGCCGCCGCCGTTGGTCGTGTGGCTTGCGCTGCTCGCGTCTCGCTGCGGCGATTTCGATTTAGCCAACGAACCTGTCGATCAATCGTCAGTCGTCTGCTGTAAGCCCAGCGATAAGGTGGTCGTCGTCGCTAGCGAAAATTCACTCGCACGCAACACACACACACACGCGCTCACACGCACACCAACAAACCTACACGCCCGCACGCAAGCCTTCGTCTTCGTGCCATCTCGTTCGTCGCACGATCGTCGTCGCTCACTTCGTGTACTTCGAGCAAACGTTTAATCGCGCTGCACTCAGAACCTGCCAGCCATTCGCTTGCCGTAACTCGTAGCGTGCGGTTCGTTCTGACTCTCAACTGAGCGGACTACAAAAAGAAAAGAAGAGCAACACTCACTCTCTGCAAACTTTTTACGTAGTTTTCAACGCGAAAGTGAAATTCTCAAAGTGAAGCACACAAGAAAAAAAAAAACTGAATTGAATCACAACAACAATTAAAACAGACTAAGCAAAGTGCGCAGCAATTCAAAAACTGCATTTGCTGCCAGTGAAAAAAAAAACAAACAAGAGAACTATCTAAATTCAAACTGTGTCTAAAACTGCATAAACAGTATATAGCCGATATCGATATGGTTACCGGCGTCACCACAAACATGAACCCCAATGTGCTGGGCACCACCGTGGTGCCCACGCAGCTGAAGGAGACGCCGCTCAAAAGCGATCGTCGGGTAAGTGAAAGCAAAACAAAACAAGACGGAAAACCACGGACAGCCACAACTTGGATTAAACGGCTAAAACGACAAGAACTGACAGAACCTTAGCGGGAATTCTCCCCACTAATTAGCTTGGCCATAACTTTGGGCATATTTCGTAATGAAATTTATTACAAGCTCAGCTCGGCTCAGCTCAGCTTGAGTGTGTGTCCCACACACAACGAGTTGCCCGTTGCCAATTCTGCTGCCCAAATGCATTTCCTTTTTGGCCGCGTCGTCGGCTCCCACATGTCGCCAGGCCGCATATAGAAAAGCCGTCGGCTCTCGCCAACACGCGCAGCGTCGACGTCGTCGCGGCGTTGGCGGCTTTTACGCTTTGCTTTTGGCTTCATTCATGGAGCGACACATGGTAAGGCGGATAGAGCGACAGATGGACGGATGGACGGACGGGTCCATTCATGAGTGCCACCCAAAATTGGACACTGTTGCCTCCGCTGTTGCTGTTGCTGCTGCTGCTGCCCACTCGAGGCGGCTTCCATTTGGCGGCGCGTGGTTGCTGCAATTGACTCGGTCATCAGCTTCTCTTTTTTGGCCGTAAAAAACCACGCGTTGGCACGCCGCTGACTTCATACGTTGCGGGCGGCTGCACCAAATTTGGACTATGGCATAAAAATAATTTCGCAAAAACAAGCAAAACACTTCACTCTTCTTTTTTCTGCGTCTTCGAATTTCCCACGACGACCTTGTTGTTGTTGTTGTCGTTGTTGTTGGCTAGCTAAATACCTGCGCTTTGGTTGAGTATTTATTTTTGGCCGCATCGGCTCGTTGCTTATCGTAATTTATAACCGCCAAACTATTTTTGGGCTGCGCGAGTGCATGAGCGCAATATAAATAGAGCACGCGCCGTCGCCGCCGCTGCCGTCGCCAAGATTGGCCCCCAGCCAGATTGATGAAGGCGACGCTGACAGAGACTTCGACTGCGACAGCGACTGCATCCAATTAAAGCCACACGCAGCTTCCTCGCTGCATGAGGTCAAACGAAAACGCAACCTTGTGACTAATTTCAACTCTTTCTATCTCTTTCTCTCTCTCTCCTGTGCAGTCTAACAAACCGATCATGGAGAAACGTCGCCGTGCACGCATCAACAATTGCCTCAATGAGCTGAAGACACTGATACTGGATGCCACCAAAAAAGACGTAAGTATCTGCAAAGAGATCTCCACAAAGATCACTCCTACTCTCTCCCACTCCACCTACCAGTTCCCCCTTTCCCCACTTCAAAACACTCAACTAATCTATCACTTCTTCTTCTTCCCTCTCTACTTGCAGCCCGCACGCCATTCCAAGCTGGAAAAGGCCGACATTCTGGAGAAGACAGTCAAGCATCTGCAGGAGCTGCAGCGTCAACAGGCCGCCATGCAACAGGCAGCCGATCCCAAGATCATTAACAAATTCAAGGCCGGCTTTGCCGACTGCGCCAATGAGGTTAGCCGCTTTCCCGGCCTGGAGCCCGCCCAGCGTCGTCGTCTGCTGCAGCATCTGAGCAACTGCATCAATGGCGTCAAGACTGAACTGCATCATCAGCAGCGCCAACAGGCAGTGGCACAGGCACAATCCCTGCACGCACAGGTTGTGCTGCCCTCGCCGCCCAGTTCGCCCGAACAGGAACCTGCCACCACAAGTGGCAGCAACGGCAGCGGCCTTCCGCCAGCCGCCTTCTTTGGTCAGATTCAACAGAATGCCCAGGGTTACTTTCTGCCCAATGGCATGCAGGTGATCCCCACAAAGTTGCCCAACGGCAGCATTGCTCTCGTGCTGCCCCAGAGCTTGCCCCAGCAGCAGCAGCAACAGTTGCTGCAACACCAGCAACAGCAGCAGCAACAACAGTTGGCAGCAGCCGCTGCCGCCGCCGCCGCAGCAGCCGCCCAACAGCATCAGCAGCAGCAACAGCAGCTGCTTGTCTCCATGCCACAGCGCACCGCCAGCACCGGCTCCGCCAGCTCGCACTCCTCTGCCGGCTACGAGTCGGCGCCGAGCAGCAGCAGCAGCAGCGGCAGCTATGCGCCACCAAGTCCCGCCAACTCTGCCGCCTACGAACCGATGGATGTGAAGCCATCGGTCATACAGCGTGTGCCACAGCAAATGGTGGAGCAGCAGCCGCTGTCGCTGGTCATCAAGAAGCAGATCAAGGAGGAGGAGCAGCCCTGGAGGCCCTGGTGAAAGACGCAGAACAACAACAACACTTGCAGCCAGGTGCTTCCAGTGGAAACGAATCTCCCCTCCCCTCCCCCCACCCTACACAACCCAACACACACACACCCCCGCTTTAAAGACTGATGGGCGTCGCACACACACACGCACACAACACACTCACCACTCACACACACACACTCACCACACTTGCGCAGGCGTCTGTAGAGCGTGCGCAGTGGAAACATTTCATCACATTTCGCCAGGATTAACGCAAATGTTGCTTCGAGATGTTCCGAGCATGCGAAACTCCTTTTCAGTGTTGAAATTTCGCTGCCTTTTCTTCTGCGTGAAGAACTCTCAGCGAGATGGAGACACACACACACCCGCACACAAATTGTTATAAATTATTTATTATTATTATGTAATTATATATAAACTATTATTATAATTGCGAGTTGCAATCGCTCTCAGAAAACGGTATTCTGCATATCGCCAATCTACCTCACTTTGGTGTTGAATTGCCTCATGAATCATGTATTAGAATTCGTTTCAAGAAAGAAAAAACAAAGCACAACTTGCGAAACACACCCACACACACACACACACAATGAAATCTTCAAAGTCTTCCAGACAAAGAGAAAACAACAAGAACGCAACTCTTGATATATCATACTACACACACACACATATATCTCTCCATTTAGCTATAGTCTCACACATAGTATACGCTAGGCTTAGTAAGAAAGTAATCTATGTATATTATATATATATCATATAGCTAATTGTAAGACCACGTGATATAGTGAACATAATGAGCGTCTAAGTGAAAAAAGAAAAAGAAAAGATGAATTTGAAGAGAGAAGAAAAAAGCTAAAAAACAAAAATGAACGTTGAAAAATCAACAAGATACTAAAACGGAATAAAAATATATACGAAAAAATCTTACTAAAATTAAAAACAAAGTTTTTTTACTTACTAAAACGGGGAAGACAGCGTAGAACCCGCAATGTTATTTCTGGGGTTCTGTTGTGAAATTGATATACGTACTAGGCGTACGTAGTGCGGGTAACTACGTCCCCAGAGGGGAAGTTATGGCCGTGATATGCGATAAATATATAATTATGTTATGTTATTTTGATTACGCCGTCACATCCCGTGGGTACTTCACACATTTTTGGCGTCGCGCACGCGATAAGAAGCTGCGATCTACTTTCATGCTGCGTCTACAATTTCAAAATATTTTGCAACACAATCAGCAGAAAAACGAATTCTACAGAAAAATATATATATGTACATACAAGTGAAAAACAAAATATCGTGTTTCTCTGGAATTTTCGTAGCATTAAAAAACATTCTGTAACAGGAGCAAGTGTTTACTTCTTGAAGGTATTTCAAGCTTACAAAGAAAAACAAACTCAAAATTTTGGTATAAAGTTGCCATATTCTATAATTAGTATTCCTGCTCGATCGAAAGTGAATGCACGGCATTGAGACAGCTCAGCAGATCATCCCGGGGCTCTACTATAATCTATCATGCCTGCTCCAGTTTTCAGCTTGTAATTTTCCACAGCGCGATGCCCAAGTCGTTATCAGACATCTGAGATTGCAACAGATTTTCACCGCGATGCACAAATACGGGCACATATACATATATACATAGAACACGATCTGCGGTAGAGCTAAGTTAAGCCGTGACAAAGATGCTGCTGATCATGAGATGACGCTTTATGACGCTGTGACACAGTTACGAACCATCATCTCATCCACTGTAATATTCCATAATAGTAGAATCACGTATTTCTCCACTCGGAAAAGGGAACGAATTGAAATGAAATGGAAAAACAGTCAGCGGATCTCTTCTCGCTCTAATCTCCAAGCAAATCTCCAGTAATAAAGACAAAAGTTTCCGCGAAGTCTGCTGACTGCAATCGCATCGACAAGCAGCCCTAGTACTGCCTAGTACAAATTCTGTCAAATCATGCTGATAATATGAGACGATATAGCGATATGTGAGCATGGTGTGACTTTAGAAAATCACGATTTTTATGAATCAAATGCAAATAAAACAATAAAAATAAAGAAAAAAATCCCAGTCGAAGTGTTCCCGTTCCAACTTGCATTGCTGCATGTGTAGAGATTACTCTATATATAGATCCTTCGCTGTACATGCCGAGTTACTCTCCTACTTCTCCAAGTTATTCATCGTGATCGTGTTGTCCACAGCGACGCATTGTCTGTGAGATAAAAAAGAAACCCATAAAAGAGGCGCGCGCGCACGGCAAAAGTCCAAAACAAAGTCATAAGAAATACGATTTTACTATAGCGCTAAATAGACATGCGGTGCCTTGGTCGATCCGGTACAGCTGTACCCGACACGCTGCTGTACAGTTTCTGAAACTGTTGACTTTCTCTGCCTCTCTCGCTTAGTCATGCTTAAAGTCAAAAACTGCAATACTTGAACTCTATATATATTATATACATATTCATGCATAGTTCAAATCGGTAGATGAAAAAGTCCAACCGAAACTCCCCATGAGGCAACCAATTGACGCTGGTGACTCATTGCGCTCATTAAGTTAGTCCAAGACTTAAGCAGATGTTTCAAGCGAATTTCAGAGGAAATCATTTAAGGTTTTTTGGTATTTCTAAACTTGGGATCTACATTTTAAAAAAAAAAAAAAACAAGATTGTCAAACTCTGTGCGACAACTCATGGTGTAGAAAATTGAGCTGCGATAAGCCCCTCACTCGGGTGCGCGCGTCATTGCGCCATGAAAATTATTTGTTTCCACTTCAATTTTCCCCCAAAAAGATAATCTCGAAATTGGGGTGGGGTGGGTAAAAACCACTATTAATTTTTTTTTATATGCATTGCAATTCACAACTTGACGAAATCGACGAATCGAATCGAATAAAAAAAAACTTGAGTACATTTGCCCATCCATAAATATTGACATGAAATCGCATATTCTAATCGAGACTTGAGTATGTTTTCGAGAGCAGGTGCTAATTCCGAGATTACCTGGCAAGCAACAACCCCCGATAATGTTTGGAATACCAAAAAAAAAAAAAATATGTTTATGTTAACTTGACGTTCTTTAAATATAGAACTTGTAATATACGATCGATTGTTGTTTGTTTGTTTGCAAGCGCCTTAAGTGATCTTCCAGAGATCCCACGTAGTGCTATATACGGTTTGCCCGCCCAGTCGAGCGATTTCGTATTATAACTGCGCCATATAAATTTCGATATAGATGAGTGCGCGTGACAAAAAACGTGATTTGCTGCTCGCGGGTTTGTTTTGTTTGTTTGATTTACAAAAAAAAAAAAAAAAAAAAAAAAAAGAGAAAAAAAAAAAAAAAAAAAAATAAATAACTATATAAAAAATTTAATAAATACGAATTTCTGCATGAAAAATATTTTACATAGCGCTGCAATTTTTTTTTTTTTTTTTTTTTTTTGTAAATGGATGCGGTCAAAACAAATGGAAATATGTATAAGGTAGAAGCAGAACTGGGTTTGTTTCTCATATGAGACTGATTGTATACGCTTTGAAAGGTTTTTATCTACAACAAAAAAACTAGTTAAAAAACTTGACTGAAATCGACTCAGCAGTATTACAGCTATTTACTATTTATAGACTGTAGTCATTTCAAGGCGTTACACATTACGTGACCAGCATGAAGTACCTTCTTTTTCAAGGGTATCCAAAACAAAAAAAAAAGGGAGCAGAACATATGAAATTCGACAAAGAACGCAAATCAAATTGCAACGATAACGGATGCAAGATTCGAAAGATATGCATTCCTATATAGTGCTATATATATATGTATATACAAGTATAGTGCAAGTACCGTTGTTTGGTTTGCGACACCAGCGCCGCAATTCCAACGAAGTTGAGGCGTAAAATAACGTCGCCATAGCCAACAAACGATCAGGTTGCCCGCGCCCAGCCCCGTCTCCCAAAACCAGGGGCAATTTTTGATTCTTGTGCTCGCTCAGCTCAAGCGCTAGTCACGTGCGGCACAAGGTGATGGCTGAGCACACACACACACACACACACACACACACCAGCCCGACTGACATATTCCACTATCAGCTGCTAGTCGGCTCGCCCGATACGCTGTGTAAATATCCCGATTGGACTTTATGGCACTACACTATATGTATTACTACAAATACAACTGATACTACTACTCTATATAGTATGGTATATAGTGTAACTGGGTGACGGCATGCCTTAGGTTAGTACCCACAGCTGCGGCCTTGGGCAAACGCTGCGAGTGCCACTTGAACTGCGCTGCCAGCCAAGTTGAATGTCAAAGTCAGCCCCCAGCCAGACTTTTGTCTATGCCAGGCACGTCTACACATACATACACACTATGTAGTATGTATATGTGTGCGTATGTGTAACAAACAGCAAAACCGACAATAGACGACCTTGTCAGCGGGCGGAGCCAGGCTTGTTGTTTATTTTTTTGGGGCTTGAACCCAGTTCTTTGCTCAGCTTGGAACCAGTTGGGTTGGGTAGGGGCCGAACCATGAACTAGCTCGCATTTCCTCTATTGATTTAATATGCATAAACTTCTCAACAGTTTTTTTTTTCAAAAACATCAAAAGTCACTAAACGAGTTCAATAAACCAAAAGTCGAAAAGAAATCGAAACAAGCTGCGCGCAGTGCACAACATAAGGTAGGTAATTACTATTGTTGTTGTTGCCGTTGCTGCGGCCGTTCCGATGCGGGTGTCAAGAGCAGTCAACGCGTATTTTTGGCAACACGGCGTAGAGTCATTAAACTTGGCTCGCATTTGACATTGTCGCGCCGGAACCTGGCAACTTTTTTTCGATTTCATTTGATTAGCAATAGCAGAAAATAACAAAAACAATTTTGTACGCGCCGCCGCGGTTCATTCAACTTGCTAAAGTCGTGTTTTTTGAACTCTTTTCGAAAACAAAAACCAAAAAAAAAAACGGAAACCTCGCTTGGATATGTTTCCTTATCAGGGGAGCTGAAGTTTCTGCGAATTCGCCGCTTGGTCAGTCACATGAGTTCGCCTCGTATTTCTATGAATGAAATGCCGCATGCCGCAACGGTTAACAATTCCGTTGAATGCCACCCGATTCGACGGCAGCAACAACAACAATGAGAAAAGAAGCTGCTGGGCTAAAACGAAAACAAAAGCGACGCTTACTGCTTGCACGCTCTCTCTGTCACTCTCTCTCTCACTCACTTACTCCCCACTCTGGGGTCATTTGCCAGAGCGAAACGTGACAACTGCGTTGCGGCGCGCTCGCTCGCTCTGCGCACTCTCCAGCGCACGACGCGCAGACCTTACATGCCGCCTTGGCCCTGAGAGCGCCACGCAAGCGCGTCACTGTAGGGGAGTTCTAACAAGTGTAAGTGTAGGTGTGTGCGCTTGTGTGTGTGCATACCAGCATTTGCTTTGTACATATTTGTGTGTTGTTGTTTTCGCAGTTTCAATTTCATTTGCGCGCAACTGGAACTAATTTTTGGCGGCACCAATTGCCAAGCAGCACGAAGTCCAGAATCAGATTCGCCGCCGCCGCTGGCGTCGCGGTCTGCGTCGGCAAGTTGGAATTAAAGTTGGAAATCAACAGCGGCAGCAGCAACAGCGACAGCGCAGACGACACGCTGACTGGCACTTTTGGTATGCAGACGAAGGCGTGAAAATTGCAATTCGCACAACAGTTGTTTGTTTTCAAATTAGCCCCCGTTCTGTTTTTGGCTGCAAATTCTTTATTTGTTTTTCACTTAGCTAATTGCAACATTTTAAAATGCCAATTAATTTATGTTGACTCCAATTGGTAACGCTAGCCCCAAGATGGCGTTTGCCAGCACAGCGTTGCCAGTGCGTTGTCCTTGTTGGTATTTTAGCCAGCAAAGTTGGTATTTCAGCCAGGTGGCAACACTTAGACCAAGCAAATGCGCAATAGTCTGCAAATTTATTGCCAAATTAGCCCTCAGATTAGGACGATTTAAGCAGCTATTAAAAACCAATTAACCAATAAACTGCCTGTATTAGCAACTAAAACGGGCCCCTTATCGGCACAGCCAAACCTCTTGCCGCGCGTGCCTGAGGAAAATGCCAGGGGCTGCGTCTCTGTTGGTACGTCTACGTAGTGGAAAGTTTTCCGTGATTTACACCAAATAATTTAAGCGCTGACAATAAGCTATCTAAATATGTGGACGCTTGATTAGCACCCCAACGCGCGATGATAATGCAGACCCACCTCCCACCTCCCGATCGGTTCGACCAGATTGACCAGTTGCCGGCCGCCAGGCACGCCCACTCTCCACTGCCGGAAATTAGCACTCATCACTTGTGAACTGCCCAGATGGACTCCTCTGCCCCTATGAATCTCAGCGAATCGGCGGCTTTGGGCCAGACAATTTGCAATTTGGCACGGCGTTTTGTTATTGTTGACTTGGCACATTTTTCTGATTTATTTGCGCGGTGTTTTCTGATTGAAATCAAACAATCGAGCCGAGCCGCGTCGAGGCGAGCACCGAGCACCGAGCGCAACAGCCCCTTGACGCAACTGTGGGAATATTCCATTGCAGCGCGCGCGGCTGTGTTTACCAACAGGCAGGCAAACACTCTAGCCCTGCTATGGCCCCCACCAGCGGGTGCTGCACCGCACGGAGACGCTGAGCGCACGCCCCAAAGTGTTAATGGAGCAACAGTTTTGTGTTAGTTTCATCTGGCGGCGGCGGCGGCGCACTGTAAATTGTTTTGGCAATCTCTGTGCATATATACATATACATATGTATACCACGTATGTATGTGTATGTGGAGCATGTTTGTTACCCCCATTGATGGACAAATTGCCCCTCTAAACACTCGCACTGCACAGTGTCAGCCCGTGCCATGTCGTGCCGTGCGGCGCCACTGTTGGTCGCTCTGGCCTAGTGTCCCATATCAATCAGCTTTTTTCCGCGAACTGCGCGGGTGGCGCTGCAAGAGAGCTGCATACGCCGCACAGCCTCGGGCAAAACCCCGATACACTCACACTCAGCTCGGTACGCTGCTTGCGATAACATGTGACAAGGCTCGCGTTGCCCTAAAACGTGACTGGCGGCAACTCTGGCTCAATTTGACCCACACCAACTTTAAACCGATTTAACCGATCGACCAACATTTTGGACACACACACATAGCTACATATACATGCAAACATTATATAAGCTGCGCACGTGGTGCTTCATTTTGTGCAATCAATAACATTTTTTTTTTTGGAGCCACCGCATGCCTGTCCGCGTGCTACGATTTGAAGTGAAGAAAGAGAGGGAGAGAGAAAAAGAGGGACATTTTTTATTTAATTAACGATTTGAACTTTCAGCATTTCGTTTTATTGACAATTTAATTTGCCGCGTCGAGCCCCATAGATCCCAGGGCGGGCTCTCTCTCTCTCGCCCAAATGGGGGTCGCGCTTTTACGATTTTGACTTGACTTGCGTGTTATGTGTGTGTTAAATCGAAATGGTTGGGAATGCCCGACTTGCAGCTGGTCAGGTAGGTCAGTCAACGTGCGCAGTATATAGAAAAATCTGTATATCTATTATATAGAGAGACTGTAAAAGATATCCTAAGTGATTAGCTTGCTTAGAACGTGTTGTACGCGCCCAAAGAACATGACTTTGCATAGATTAAAAATAACTATATGACTTTGTTTTGACGCTGTGCCAAAGATTAATAGGCTCGCCTAGGGGAGAGGTTAGCGCCTCGGAGCAAACTTGTTGAAAATAATTAGGGAAATACCGGGCATTAAGCTGGGGCAGCTAACTCTCACACGGAGTTACGTATGACTTGCATTAGGCAAACCGAATTGGTAAAAATATATGAAGTGCAGATGACGTCATCATATCAGCCGGAAATGGCTAACTATCATACTAACCCACTGAGGACACAGATTGGGCCAATTTTTTTTTTGGGCCTGCCAAGCAACACGTAACCCCCCACGGCATTATCTCTCCCTCTCTCTCTCCCACTGATTAGCGCTAGAAATTAGCGTGTGCCGAAACTGAACGACGACTGTGACGTCATAAATTCTCATGCAATCTGCGATTGGCGACGAAACTCGCACGCGCCGTTGACTATGGCATATAACAAAAAAGAAAAAGAAAAGAAAAGAGTGAGACGGGAAGCTGAGTGGAAAATTTCAGAGCTATGAAAATACGAGCATTACGGCATGATAATGAATGCACTATAAATCGATTAGCACCTTATGCCGGGCAAGCTGCGTGCAGATACCGTCTAATGAGCCGCACATGGAGCGAGAGAGAGAGAGAGATAGAGGAAGGTTCAGCTTCTGCCGCACCTTGTACCGCTGCCCCTACCCCTTCGCCCGCCGCCACAGTTCGCTGGAAATGATAAAGCCAAACTGCGTGCGCGGATTAGAGCAGCAGCATTTGATGATGCGGCAACATTTCGCAATGCTACCTAGCGGATGCGTCAGCCGGCCACATGAACAGATCATCGTCTGCCTGCGTCGTGGACATGGCTTAAGCCCAATTAGCACCGGCTGATCTGGCCACTTGTCGCCGTCTGTGTCTGGCCGATCATTAGGCGACGTCGTAGCTGTTGATCTCTCTCTAGGTGCTAGATGCCACAGCTTAGGCCGCACAGTCGATTGCGTCAGTGCGCGGATTAGGACGGCGCTAAGCCGCCAGGCAAGGATTACTGACAGTTGCAGCTAAGCCGCAGGATTAGCTTGCACACTGCTAAGCCTGGGAATACCCTGCCTGGCTGCTGTTGGTTTATATCATCTTTATATCGCTTACGCAGCAGGCACTTCCACTCGGTACGTGCAAGTCTCCAATGCGCCTGGCCTTGAACGCGGCCGGTTCAAGTTCAGCGGCAGCGCACACACACCCCACACACACACACACACAAAGCTGTTTTGCTTTCGGCGCTGCAAGCGCGCGACACCCGCAACGCAAGTCAAGACGCAGTCATCGTCTCAGCCCGTCCCAGTTCCAGATAGCGCCACAATCGTTGTTGTTGTTGTTGCTCTCCAAGTTCCGGCTGAGCTGGCATTGCTTGTGCGCTTGTGTCTGCTCCAGTGCGTTGCGCATACGCCACGTGCGCCATTACATGCGCCACGCCCCCGCTTGGGCAAGCAGCAACTGGGTTACTGCACCCGCCGTCGTTGACCTTGCGCGACCTTGAGACGCTTTACTGTTAGGTAAAACAATTATCAATGATGGGAGGGTGAATATAATTCACATTCAGCATGAAATACTTATTCATATACCCAATTTATTAGCGGCTCTGCAGGCACTCGACTTATCACGCATTTTATAGAAAAAAAAAAAATATATCTATGAATTTTGTATGGTATTTTTTATATATTATTCTGATCTAACATAAACAAGTCGCAGCGCTTAATTATGCTGTTGTTGTTGTTGTTGTTTTTCGGCGATCTACGCTTTAATTATAGCCCTTTGACATTGATAAACATATATATATATATATACTTTGTATTACACCCCGAAAAATGAGTGTGTCGTTATTAATAGAACTTATTATCGTGTCACCCAATAATTATAAATCAACATTCATTCGAACGAGCTTCAAACGAATTTCTGTTTTTGTTTTTGTTTTTCGTAAACAACAAAAGAGTTGGAAGCAAAAAAACAATACACATAAATAGCCTCAGGTGGGGTGTCGAATTGGTTAATTTACAAATTGGCAGCAGTCAACTATACTTAACCCTTGGTAGACCCTTTTCTATATGGAATATATCCAACTTTTAACATGCATAACTTTGGCAATAATCCAGCGAATTTCATTTGGCATAGCATTTCGTTTAAAGTTTTAACTCTAGTTTTATTCTGCATCAAAATATTATCGATTTGGAGACTTTCAAATTTTCACCATTTTTTCATGCCACCCCCTACAAAATTTTCAAAATTTTTTAAAAATTTACAAATTAATTTTTTTTTAGCATAACAAACTATTCTGGGCAAGTTTCTGATCTATATTTCGTTTATAGTTTGTACTCTAGTTAGATTCTGCATCAAAATATTATCAATTTGGAGACTTTCAAATTTTGACAATTTTTTCATGCCACCCCCTTACAAAATTTTCAAATTTTTTCAAAAATTTAAAAATCAATTTTTTTGCTATAAATTAATTTAGCTTTTAAAAGTTAGCATAAAAAACTATTCTGGGCAAGTTTCTGATCGATATTGTTAAAGATAACAAAAATATACCATATTTTACAGGGTATTCCTTAGTCCTTACATGTTGTCTTTGAGAGCTTTAAGAACGCATAACTTGTTTGAAACTCAAGCGATTTGTGTTTGGTTTAGCATTTTATTCTTGGGATTCCCGCTAGATTAATGCTGCATTAAAATATTTATTATTAAGTGACTTTAAATTTTTTCAACTTTTTTCCACGCCTTACCCCCTTAAAAAATTTTCAAAATTTTTTCAAAAATTTAGAACTTTATTTTTTATCTTAAATCGCTTAAGCTACACAAAATTAGCATAACAAGCTATTCCAAAACAAATTCCGACTTCAATTGACAAAAATATCGTGAAAAACCCCAAATTTCAAGTGCTATGCAGGGTATTCCGCAGTCGTGTGCGTTCCCCTCTAGATATCATTACTTGTTGCTGTTTTTATTTGACTTGAGATCGCCGGAATTTTGTTTGATTTGGCGCTTGGGCTACTGTTTAACTCGCTGACCAGAGTCAAAGTCAAACAAACAAAAAAAAAAGAGACGCGATTCCAGTTATTTTCGACTGATTTACGGGGAATTTCAAGTGCGTCAGCATTTATTTGCTATTTCTCTCTCCCCTCCCTCTCTGTCGGGCTGTCCCATTGTGCCCAGCTCGATGTGTCCCTCATGGTTTCGCCAGAAAAATGCCAGCCAGCTAACAGAAATGACAAACAGCGAAGCGAAGCCAAGCCAATCTATCGATCTATCCAGCTTCCAAACACAACAGACCTGTATACAGAGAGATATATCCACATATATTTCTAGTATTTAAATCAGGCTTTTATTGTTAGTTGAGTTATGGAGTTAACCTTTTTTTTTTTTTTTGGTTTGTGTTGTTCCTTGCCGAAATTCCATGCAAGGTGACTTTTTTTTCACTCCGAGACCTACGACTTTTTCTGGGTGCAAATTTGTAATGCAAATTTTTCTGCGGTTTCTGCGATTTTGGCCAATCATCGCGGTATATATCTATATATATGTGCATGATATTTGTTTTTCAGCTGGGCACATAAAAATAAAAGATATTAATTAACAATAACGAAAACTTGACTGGGGGCACGCTTTGGTGTTATTTCATATTTCAGGTAAGATACAAAATAAATAACGGCAAAAAAGTCGAAAGACAACAACAACAACAAGAAGAGAAGAGATATGTATGTCATCAATCGTGAAACTCTTTGTTATTTGTTATATTTTTGGCACTGTTTATTTATATAGCCAGCCCCGTCGGCGTTCGTCTCAATCCGCCACATGCATTGTTTGTGTCTCCGGCTCAAAAAGAGCCAAAAATAATATTCGATTCGACCGCAAAGTTTGCGCCTGCGGCCATTGGCGGCGGCGACATCGTCGCCGGCCCCCAATGACGCAAGTAGCACCTCAAGATCTTCAGATCTCACACAGACAGAGCGAAACCGAAACCGAGACGGAGACGAAGACGAAGACGGAGACTCGACCCAGACACTGTCGTGAGAATAAGCTAATCTATCACAGTGGAAGTTTTCGATATGCAATCGAAAGAGCGAAACCCCCTCTCTCTCTCTCTCTCTTTTCCCCACAAGGTAAATGAAACCAGTGAAAACTTGTTCTAGTTTCGGGGGCCTCTGCATGGAAAACTACAAAACTTTTTCTAACTTCTCGGCCCTAATTTGCCAGCGCAGCGCCTGGCCTGAGGTTCCCTTTCGGATCTCACATAGCGCTAAACAACTAGCTAGAGATATACTATATGCCTACAGCATAAGTATATTATATCTATATGCATATAAAATTATCATTATTTAAGGTGGCATTTGGATTTTTAACACCTGATAAGATTATTCATTATGATATCTTATTTAGCACATGAACAAAAATTTCCATATCAGCCTCGGGTTGGGTCTGAAGAGTGGGAAGAGGGAATTTTGGGGACTTAAGCACTTATTTTTGTCCCAGCTTATGGCGGTTTCCTATGAAATTGCAATTTATTTTTGGCACTCTTCGCGTGATCTAAAATTAGCGTCTAGGTAAGCTCGAAAGACTCATCAATCGATCGCACGATTGGTTGGTTGGCTCAATTTCATGATTGATAATGAAATAATCTGTAATTTCCTTCCACACTTGACATTAGCGGAAATACTTGTCATGCCATTACAGAATTCTAGAAATATTTCAGCGATTATTATACAGAAATTCCACGAATTATCATTATCATAGTCTCCTAAAGCGAAACTGTTGCCTCAGCATCAACGCTTGCAATATCCATGCGAATGAACTAAATACCAGATCCGGAAATGAGTCGAGCCCCTTTAGAAATTTCGCAATGCTCGGCTATCGCTGCTGGAAGATCTTATCTAGGCATGATTAAGCGACGCGTCAGGGTTCGATTAGACGTCTAATAGGAGTGTGCGCGCGCATAACGCTATGCCGGACCCGAGCTGATCACATGCATCGTATGATGTTCGTTGAGAAGTTCCGGAACGCTTTGCTGACGTCAAAGATCTAATCGAAATTTGCGCTGACCCATAAAGAGCCATAAACAGCCCTTAGCGATGGAGGAGGAGGAGAAATGAAGGGAGGCAAGGAGGGCTACCTAGACAGCTGCTGCTAGGCTGACTAAAAGACTCTCCGGTACGTCTCGGAACTGATAAGCAGGCAAGCGAACGACGGCAAGCCGAACACGTACTCCTCCCGCTAGTAGCTACGTGTATGTGTGTGCGTGTGCGCCCTCCCCAAAGAAGTCTACGTGCGCTGCAGTATTTCACCATTTCACCACACGATTCGCATTACCATTCCACCGATTTCGTACACTAACCGCCTTCGTGATAAGGCACCTTGTTATGACTGATTGTCTACGAACGGTGCAGAGGCACCCAAAACAACCTTATCAGCCTTAGAAACGCTGCCGCAGGCGGAACGTCGTCATCAAGTCAAGTGCCAAAGTACAGCGAAGACGTCATTGTTTTGCGTTGACGTAACGTAAACGTGCTTCTCAAAAATTCACCCGTTTTCCTGTTAGATGAAATCGATTCCAAGAGATGTATTCCCAGGCTCTGTGCGGGGACTCACGAACGGCATTAAAACTACGCACAAATTTCTATTTAGTATTACACGTTAGTTAGCTGGAAATCTGTGCGCTTTGCGGAGCTGTTTCGCTGTAATTCAAACCATATGCCGTCAGAGAAACAAACTCTAAACAATAACTTAATTGACCCTTGGCCGGTAGCATGTTCGCTTGATATCGCGTATCCATGCGATTGACGTGCGTGCGAGCGAGCAAATGAATGATTCATGCCAGAATTCGCGTACTTTGTACTAGTATAATTGAATAACTAAAACGGTTTCAATTGCAAAACAAAAAAAAATTGCTGACTAATTGTGCTAGAGAAGGGAGGGGTGCACAAGAAGGACAACTATCGTAAGAATACCAACAGCAAGTGTTGCATACTTTGAACAGTTCAACTATCGATAGCAGCAACTGCGATATCCTTTTGAGTATCGACTTGCCGTTCGAGGAACTGCCGATAGCTATCGATTACGCTTCAGCTTTGTATGCTGCTCATATATTAAAGCAGCAAAAAATACTAAAATTCCTATTTTTTATGGGGTGTATTCATAAATTGTTCTCGAGAAAGAAAAACAATTAAAAATGCAGACTTTATTAGCTTTTTTGTCAGATGTGGCGCCGTTTGTCATCGGAATTCAAACTAGAATTAATTTAAATTTTTTCAGAACTCCGTTTGAGGATCTCGTTTTTGTTGCTGCTGCTGCTGCTTAGAAACCACATTAAGCGCGGTAGACGATTGCTGGAATTCCCCAACCTGAAAAGAAAGCCAAAGACAATAACAAAAAATAGCAACAACAGACAACCGCAAACAGCTAAAAAATTTGCTAGGCGGCAGACGCGACGCGCGCGTGTGCAAAAACGAAAAGAGTTAAAGTTAAAGATAATAAAAAAAAGCAACAAAAAAACAATGAATAAAAAAAAAACCAGTTAGCCGGAGACGTCGCGCCGGCAGCCGCACCAACCGCGAACAGCAGCAACAACAGCAGCCCGCACAGCGGCAGCGGGCGGGGCACTGTAAGCCACACACACGCGCCACTGGAGCAATTTCCAGCGCGTGAGCTGCCAGCAGCGCAGCCGACGTAGCAGTTGGCGGCGCTTTTGTCATAGATTGTCATTGTCCACGCGACTGCAGCAGCTGAGTTCACACGGCTCATTGTGGCTGTTTTTTTCGCGGAATTTGCTTGCGGCGACATTCCCGGCGAGTGCCATGTTTGGTTAGATGTGGATATATCGCATATACTATAGAGAGATACAGTTGAGGCTGTCTAAAGGGGTCTAATTGTACTATGCAAATTAAGTGAGACCCGCTGAGGTGTGTCTTTGCAATTTCCTGCTAGATTTCATAGGGTATTAGCTTTTTTCCGCTCTCGCTAGCGCCTTCATAGGCAGCGACACCTGTGGCGTGGCGGCCGCAGCAGATATCGCACAACTGTCACGTTGCGTTCCAATTTGACGCTGACGTTCTGTCAATTAGTGCAGCAGGCGAGCGAACGGCAGGCAGCTGGCGTGGGCGTTTGATGAATGTTGCTAGAGTCAAAGCCGACGGCGACGTCGACGTCGACGCTGCGGCGGAGGGCAACGGCGAGGGTTAACAGGTGGCAGCGCTGTTTGCACACGCTTAGCTCAGGTTTTCCCCCGCAGCTCTGATAAAATGGGCCATAAATCAAACTATATACTATACGTACATACATACATGTCTGCGGTATATGTAAATATTATATGGCATCGCCAGTGTGTACACACGCTTAGCGCGAGCGCGAGCGCGTGTGTGTTCCCATTTTATTTGCCCATTGAAACTGATGAGTTTCAACCGACAAATTGAAGCGACTGCAAAGCCACAGATGATTTCTTATTTGCCAGTTACTTTTTATTTACCTCTTCTTTTTCTAACTCGCACGGGGCAGAAATGAAAAAAAAAACAAGAGTTTCTCAAAAATTCGCTGAAGACGCGAATCGTGGCACGTTTTGGTCATTACGATTCATTACCCACAAAGTCCCATCCCCACGAGTCGTTGGCCAGCTTTTTGTTGTGCACACACTGAAAACGCAGCACGTTCTTGCGCAAACAGCAAACAAAAGCGAAACCAAAAGCAATTTTTTTCTCTCAATTTGTATTCCTTTTTTTTTTTAACTAAATACCAATTGGTCAATGTGCTTGCATAACCCAGAGAAGCACACATGCTAAGGCATGGCATATCCCTTAAGTGTTTTATTTTCAGATTAAATTCACCTTCTTACATAAGCAATGACTATGCCACTCGGTGAAACTTTGTACTTCTGTTCTAAATATTTCTTTTACATAAGCGAATTATTGAACCCGTCACGAGCGGCGAAATACGAGCCGGCGTTTTCAGTTGGGGATAACCGTATTATGACGAATTTGGAAGCACTTACCTTGCCTTTTGGGGTGGATCAACAAGTTATAAACTTTAGAAATTATTTTTCAATTTCAAGACATTCTAATAAACAAAATTCAAATTAGACATTTGTTGATTGAGTGCAAAATGATGAGTAGATAAGTATTACGTTTATTAATTATAGAAATTTAAATTTATTAATTGCATTTATTTATTGCTATTGATTTTTTTTAATCAAGCAGTATTAATATACTTTCTTATCGATATGATAAATAGCTATCGATAAAACGAGTTAATTACCGAACGTTGTAGAAAGCATTTATTGGTATTCCCTGAAGCTCATTATGCATTTTTGTTTTATTATTTAATATCAATTTATCACTTGATAGTTTTTTTCACCTGACTTCGCTGTCGCCCTGCGTAGGGTGCATCGCACACTTAGCGATGGGGCAATAACTTCTATAAAATTGTCGGAGAAATTGCACACTCTGAACTTATTCGCACTGGAATTCAAAGTCAATGCAACGCTTACATAATTTACACGCACACACAGACGCACGCACATGTCGGTGTGCTTACGTAAAAGAGGGCGTGAAAGTCGAAAAACAGAAATGAAAAAAGAGAAGACTAGCGAGAGCAAGAGGGCGAAACACACATTTACAACGCCACACACAAAGAAGAATGCAAAACTGACACGCGCTGAAAATCGATCGGAATTGAAAAATTGTTAAGACGCATTCGAGATTGTCCAATTAAAATGTGTAGCCTGGTTGGAAATAATTGCCGTGGCCGCAGTTGGGAGAGTAGCAGCCGCAGCACTCACACACACACACATACATGAACAATGAAATGTGTGTGAGAGGCAGAGCAAAAGTCAACGACAACGACGGCGACGTCTGGAAAAATAACAAAAGCTTTGCAAGCAAACAGCGAAGCGGACGATGGAGGCGTACAACGATTGAGCGGCACGTGCCGCGGCAAGCGTCCGCATCAGCGCCAAAATGGGGGCCAATAGTAAAGAGCAACAGCAACAACAACAATACAATGGGAGCAGTGTAAACAACAACAACCACAGTAGCAACTACAACAACAGCAATTCTCATTTGCAAAACAAGACGAGACGACGTGCAGTTGATCGCGAAAGCGCAGCCCCAGCCCAAGTCGTCGAACGTACGATGGATTTGTGAGTCGCTGTGTATGTGTGTGTGTGCTTGGATTGTGGATTGCCGCTGCCCTGGGGGTTAATGGAGCATAATAGCGAGCTTAATTAGAATGTACGAAATATACCACAAGTCGAGAATGCCATTAAAATTATCAGCCCACCAAGCGCCATATAGCCTATAATGGCTGGCATGCGAGCGAATTTCGACAATATAAATATAAAATATACATATATATGGGTTCACACTCGACAACAAGAAATGGTAGCTTAAAAAACATAATTAATTTTTGAAATTTATTAATTTGTTTTGTCTTATATTTTTGGCAGTTAAAGCAACGCTGAAAAAGGGAACGGTGTGGCAACATTGCTCTTAAATGCAGCTCTAAGTGTTGCCACTTGGTTTGAAAGTTTGTTGTGCATATTTGCATACGAAAACGTAATTAATAAGAAAAATTAAAACTTAAAAGCAAAAGAGATTTAAAATTAAATAATCAGTAAGTATAATTCTATATGAGCATCGATGTTTACCCAAGTATGTACATCCCGTTTGTGTTCGACAGTGTCAAACGCTGACAAATTTGGCTGCTGCTTTTGTCGCTTCAGTTTCTTTGCACTGACCGCCTCCGCCTCTACTGAGTGGGCTATGCAAACAGGCAAACAGCACATCACACAGGCATTTCGTGGGCCCCAGTCCCGGGTGCGGAGTCGCCCTCGCCGCCCTGCGCCGCTTGCCGTGACTCTAGTGGCTTAAGTCCACAGGGGCGGGGATTGGAGCTACGGCTGCTGACGCACGAGATGATTATCATTAGGGGGACAGCAGCGACAAGGGGCGTGCCGGCAATCAGCGGACAACACGAGGAGCCGCAGTGCCAATTGAGCGTATTGCTCGTGCTGGCAGCTCGTGCCGATTGCGGCGATCGGTCGATCAGTCAGTCGCTCGCGTCGAATCGAGCGTCCGTCAAATTCGTTATAGTAATCATCATTAGCGCTCTGCTTACGACCGGCTGGCGCGCTCACAAACACACACACTTAATCATGTATATGTATCTGTGCCCGTCCAGACGCGGCTTATTTTAACCAAAGGTCAAGCGCAGCGTCGATAGAAAATCATCAAAATCCAAAAATAAAACTCGCCATAAATCAAATCGAATGTCTGCGCAGTTTGCGATGACTTTGTCGACGAGTTAAGATGAGAATGCTCCAAATGTCGCGTATACGCAGCGTCACCCTCCCCAGACGGAATGTCATCTTTTTCCGCTAGCTGGAAAAGCATTTCCGTTTAACAGGAAAAACGACCTGTTATTGATCTCCGCCAACAGGTTCCCCCCGACACACGCTTATTTAGAATAATACACCTAATGCAATTTTCTAGTACCCTCGCCAATTCTCGGAAACACTATGCACTGAGTGATAAGTTACATAGCTAATGGCGCAGCCAAGTGTGCAGCACGATCGCAGCAACTTCCTATAGCAGCCTCGTCGTCAGCCAACGTGAATGCAAATATACTAGGCTGAAGGGTCAACTTCCTATTACTATACTATTTGCTCACAGTCTGACTGGACTTTCCCGAGCGGAAGTTCTTCAACTCAATGACACACCCTGGCGTCGGTTTTGTAAATAAAACCCCCAAGGAATGTACCGATCTTTAATTGACCGACATTCGAGAGAACATATCTAAATTATTCTATGCATTTCAGATATGACACACAGTTAAGTCACTTACAAAGCAGATATGTCTTCTGGTATGGAACCTGCTAGACCTTTTTTTATTGGCCTCGTCTGTTTTATAGACAAGAAGCTTTTCGGCTTGCGGTTTGTTTTCGCCTTAGCCACAAAGTAAACAAAGCATATTCCGCATGGAAACAGTCCGTGTTGATTATGATTTTCTATTCTAGACGATTTTGACTCACTGTGCTGGGGCTATAGGTTAGGAAAGCGGAACCAACGCCGCCCACAAGGTCATACACTGGCATTTTGGCACTGGACCTCAGCCAAGTCTGAGGCCTAGAGCAAAGTCCATGGATTCTATTAAGGTCAACATGTCACAGCTAGTCTGCTGTGATAAGGTCTAAAGTGTTTTCGCTGTTCTTCATGTCGGCGCCTCGACACCGACACAGATGTTTGGCTGCGGGGCGCTGCTATATAGAATGCCAAACCACCCGGGTACAGTTTGCTCTAGCTCTCTCGCTCGCTCTCTGTCCGATCGCAGCGAGCTTGTAGTTTGTTTACCTAGACGCCGTCTCTTAGATGCGATTAGATTAAGTCGCCAAGTCGCATTGTATTATCATGATTGATGGTTTATTTTTAGCTAATTTGGATTATTAATATTATTGTGATTATTATATGGCAAGCTCGATGTGCTAATCAACACGATTGTGGCCCACTGTTTCGCTCATTATAGAGCACAGCGAAGAGTAGAGTAGAGTGTAGTGTAGAATTGACAAACCAGTAACTAGACGAACTTTGCGCCTGTCACGGTCTCTGGCACAGTCAATTGATTGTTTTGGGGGCTTTATTATCTAGGCAGGGGGCACAAAATAACTAGTTTATTGATAGGAAGTCGCAGCTGATATCGCTTACTAAACATACACCAAAGCTGCCATATCTGCCTGGCCAAGTAGCGCGCACGTTGGGTATTTTCTACTGCGTCTTAATGGAGCGTCAAAACGACTTGACTGTTCGACATGGTAGTAAAAGAACCGGCGATTAGGCAAGGTACCTTACAATAGTATCTACCTAAAAAACATATGAGCGTGTCTGTCTATATATAGGTGATTCCTCAGCAGACAGTTTGCGAACTTTGTTGGAATTTATTAATTGAAGTCTGCTTCGAGTCGAAAAACCAATTAATATGACAGGTTTCTCCGCTTTGACCTTTCTTTTCAGCTAATGATCTTTTTTGGCTTGGTAACTTCATGGACCTCGGACCGGAGCGGTAACTGGTTTGCGAGGTTGCTGCTACCGTTCAATCGGTTATCTATCATATTTACAGCCGAGCCCACTCGACGGTGCCAACAGAGAGTCAATAACACTTGCGAAAATTGACCAAGTCCCCGGGTTCAGTTGGGTTTCGTTTTATGGGGACCGCACGATAAGCACGAGAGGCGCAATAAAGCAACAATAACAACAATGAACAGGGCCCAACAACGAGTAGCTGGAAATGAATGCGTGACCGGAGTCAACCGTCACCTCCACTTTAGTTCCTCCCACTCTACTGCTAGCTTCATCTGCCTCGTGCACAACACCGATCGTCGCTGTTGTCCCGTTCCCCCTTGACGATGCGACTCTAATCATGAGATTCAAAACCCGTGCTCGTGATTATATGGCGACAGCGGAACGTAACGCTTATCAACAGCGTCGGCTCGTTGATCAGCTGCTGTCGGGACGGCAGAGAGAGAGAGAGGAAGCCGAAGTGCTGTGGAGTGGGAGGTGGGTGGGTGGTTGGGTTGCTAGCCAGGCGGGAGGTTGCCTGCCTGCCTGCCCGTTGATGTTTTATCTAGTCGGGGCATGACTTTTTGCGTGTGCCATGACGAATGCGCTTGCCGGCAACAGTGGCTGCTATTTATACACGCACAACGCACACACACACACACACACACAAGCGAAGCAATGAACTGTGCGTTGTTGAAAAATTTTCCATGAATTTGTTGTACTTTTTTCTTGCCGTAGTTATTTTGTTTTGTTTTGTTTGCAACATGTTGTCGTTGTTGCTGCCGCTTTTATCAATAATTATTTTGTTGTGCTCGCTACGAGTCGAGTGTTTTCCTTATCAACACCTCCACACACACACCCATACACGGACACACTCGCTCAACCCCTAAAGGGGTGGAGTAGGGGCTGTAGAATTCTCTGGACTGGTCGTGTGACACAGACACAATCACGTACGCCGAACGTTCGGACTGTGTGTGGGGGCAAAGCCTGTGCCGTGCTCGTCTATAATTAGCTTAAGACGCGAGCAGTGTAGAGTCTGAGCGACAGAGCAATAACAAATAAATAGCCGAGTGTAACAATTACAGCTAGTTACAATAACAATAACAACAACAGTACAATCATCGCAAGGCTGATGATCGATTGTTGTCGCGAGTCGCGACGCGGCACAACTGTTGCCATGTAAATGGAAAACCATACCCTACCTAACTGTCTGGCAACCCATCCCCACACGTTGTTGCCCTCCTTTTTGCACACATTCACAGTCGTAAATTAACAATAGCATTCGTCGTGTTTGCTAATTGATTGACGCAGCAACTATCGCGCCTATCTCTGCGTATCTATCGAACACGTAGTCTTATCGATAGCTGCTGGCGCACGTATGCACAAACACACGTACACACACGAAGTGATATATCGTTGCCAACTGCCTTGGAAGGCTGACTGACTGTCTGGAAATATCCAATCGCCTGTTGGTGGCCATTTTGCAGCCATGCTCAATTGGACAGCGACAAAAATCAATGTGAAATTTAATGCAGCGGCCATTATTCATGTTTCAAAATAATTAAACTTGCTGCAGATGCAGCAGCAGCGACAGCAACAACATCAGTTGTTGCAGCTGTGGGGTGTTAACTTGTTTAGCGTGCAGCAAGTCGCTGGCAATTATGAGTTGCAGGGCCAGCTACTCGCTTTGATTCGCCATAAATGCAAATTGCGGCAACAACGGCAGCAACAACAAAAACAACAACAGGCAGCTCCAGCCCTTGTGTAATTGAACAATTTGCTGCGCTGGACCAGGCAGCTGCTGCTGTTGCAACTTGCAACAATGGCGTCTGCACTCACCGTGGGCAAACCCAAATCAATTGTGGCCAAAATTAGCTCTACATATATTTCACTCTCCATACACGTTGCTAATACTGATAATGCGATTGTTATATGATATGTCTTAGAAGCTCAACTTTTAATTTATTGACAGCCCCAACACTTCACCTTAAGAATCACATGAGTTATTGGGGGTATGTGTATATTTAATATTCGCCTAATTAATTTCGTTCTTCCAGTGCCGTCTCCTTTTGGCAGATGTTATTAATATTAATTAAGATTAATAATTACAACCCGATGCCCTTGTCATTTTAATTTGGTCGCAGCGCATTTTGTAACTCGCTGTTCCACTGTGCGTCCAGTTTCGGTTCCACTCTCTGGACTGGTGATTGTTTATTTAGGCCCAACCGGCTCCTCGCTTCGCCAACAGCCGCACACGACGCTGACAACAGCAACAACAGCAGCAGCAGGGCAAACAAAGGCGTTGGCCATAACAACTCAATACAAGACATACACAGAGAGGGCCCTGCGATCGCTGCGATTGCGATCGTCTCTGCCACGGCATCAGCGATGCCACCACCAGTCACAGTCAGGCCCCAGTCTGGGGAGATTGCAACCGAAACTGGAACTGGGACTCTGGCAAGCGAGTCCAGTGGCCATTTATGTTAATGGCCTTGATTTCCACATAACTCGCCGTCTGTGCGTGTGTGTTCCACCTCTCCAGGGTATTAGACAGGTGTGAACTACTTTCAACTACCGATTGTGACTGTCGCTGTGCTTCAGCCCCCTTCTTTCTTCTTCCCTCCTATGGCTTTGTATTTGCACAGCAGAGGTAGCACTAATTAGCTGCAACTTCTAATGTGATCGGAGGCGCGCCAAACAGGCGTATGAGTAATATCTCACCTAGTGCATTGTCAATATTGATTTGCCGTAGGGGTTCGATTTGGTCATGACTAGGTAGGTAGGTAGGATGCTTGTGCGCGAGTTCATTTAGGGGTTCTGGCTGCAAGTGATGCGTTGTGTCAACAACGCACCGACAGCGACGTCGACGGCAACGTCAACGACTCCTAAACAAGTGCGCTGCTCCGATGTTTTGCAATAAGGCAAACAAGCAAGTGACTGGCAAATATTGACAAGATCGAGTGATAAAGACGAGGCACCGAAACAGAGCCAGCCCACCGAACTGGAAGAGGGAGAGAGAGACTACCCAGCCGGCCTGATACCTGAAGAAAATTGAACACACAGAAAAATTTCTTGGTATATACCGAAATTAATAAAGTACTCAGACCGTCGGCTCTCACCTGCCGCCACCGCCGACGCCACCTGGCAACGCCCCGTACTCTGCCACCTTCAATGACGCAAATGCTGCGGTTCTTTTACAAAATAAAATGTGAGCAACAGCAACAACAGCACAGGCAAATGGTATTTGAAATGACGCGTGCTGCGCCACACCGCCGCTGCCTGTCGCCGTTCCCCTGATAAAAGTGTTTAACATTCATTAAGATTAATAAAAGCAGAAACAGAGAAAACGAGTTTCAAATAATTCTGCTCACCGCTGCTGTCCTCTGTCGCCGTCTCCTCTTTCCCTATGTCCCTGTACCCCTGTGTGCGTGCCCATAATTTGTTGCCATTGTGATTTTCTGAATGCACACACGGCCTAGCGATGGAAGTATTAAGCGATATTTGCATATCGCACAGCTTTTAATACCAAAAATGCATTTGCCTGGCAAATATACTAATTACTTTCGTATGCGATACTAATCGATTATCAAACACCTGCGTTGATCGCTGCGATACATTCTGATTGATTATTCATCACATCTCTAACTGGCAAATTTATTTATTTCTTATATTATTATTTTTTTGTGGTCTCGCTTGACAAAAAATTCACGCGACATACCCCATAAACCAGAAAAATTGTGCTGTCTAATTTTTCAACTGGTTCTCTGCGACGCGTCGTCGTCGCCAGCGGCATTGCCTTCTTAATATGCGGCAGACATGTTCTCTCGCAAGCACCGTACTGATTGTTTTTCTTATTGTTTATTTTTATCAAATCCTCGATTCGCTTTATGTCTTGTTTTGATACAAAATCCCAATTTATCGAGTTCGGAGGCCAGGCCAATGAATACTGCGAAGTCTTAGTAAGTGGAGCAGTGGGAGAAGGAAGTTATGGGGTCTTATCGATAATGTATCGATGGCGAACTGTCCACAGTTGACCACTTGCACTGATAGTAGATAGTTTACAAAATACTACGTCTTAGTTGAGATTCCTAAAATTCTTCGCCCTCGATCACCAGCAAAGCCATATAATTTCCATTAATTCCCGAATGTAGGCCAGTAACGCACTGGAAACGAGGCAGGTAAAATATCAAGCAAAAACAAAAGCAAATACTTGACAAATTCGAGTATCAAATAAGCGCCAGCATACGCTATGAATATTCATAAACACTCATCAGGTTTGGGCATTTGTTTTTGGCGAATAAAATAGAGAAGAAAAAACATTGGACTCTGAGATATTTGCGATCAACGTGCGACAAATCGCCGATCTGGCGGGTCGGATCGAGGCTTATAAATATTACTGGCGTTGCTTAGCATAAACATGTAAATAATTTAACTTCATTCTTGGGCATAAATATTTATAGAGAATTAACATAGAGCTGCTGACAAGTTACCCAGTCAGTCGTCTGGTTGGGGCAGATCTGGGATGGATCGCGAATCTTGCGCGCGATACTATTTTTTAATGCGATTTTAACTGTTTTGATGAACCGATCGCTCCGTTTGACGTCAATGGATTTGGAATTATAAAAACAAATACTCGGTTTGTCAAACCCCCCTTCCGCTACCCCAATCAGTTTCATCCCCCTTTCATGCAATGTAATAACTGTTGTTGTTGATTAGGAACTGGTTCGTTTTGCACTGTGTCGCTGCGGTTCCAAGAGTGAGTGAGTTAGATCTCTATGAGGAATGGAAACCGTGACATTATTTACAGCACGAATCGTTGCATTTACTAGGTGGGGACTGCATGTGACTGCGACTGTGTGCAAGGGAGATAGAGAGAGAGAGAGAGAGAGGAGTATCGCAGTTGTTTGCCTGATTTGATTGCCCCCCTTTACTCTCTCTCTCCCTCTCTCTGGCGACGCGATTTCTGCCTTCGCGCGAACGTTTCGTTTGGGTAAATTTCCATAGCGTCAAAAATTTATTTGTTTGTTTGTCAGTCCGCTGTGTGTACGTATAAATGTGCACACATGTGTGCATATTTCATATAGCGATCATTAAATAAAACCCATCCAAGCAGAGAGCTATACGAACTTTATTTACTCTACATGCAGGCTGGACAAAGAGAACCAAAGCAATCAAAATTAGCTTGAACTGACCCACTGTGGCACAGTGTGACCATGCAGTGCAGGTAAGTATATACAGTATATATAGTATACTTTCATGTCAGTTCTGATTTAAGCCTATTGCAGATAGCAGCAGCAGCAGCGCAGCAAAGTCATGTAAAGCCACCTGGTATTGGAAACATAGATAAACAAGCTTACGTATCTTCCCTGAAAGACCTTCTTCGACACAGCTGACAACCTTGACGACTTCATCGGCGTACTTCGACGCGCCTAGGGTAGGCCTGAGTGGTGCTGGTGGTGGACCTTGTTATCAGCGCGCACGCCGATCGCAAGTCGCAAGTGGGCGCGCTCCCGGATTGGTGGGCTATAAAAAGCAACTCGCTGATATTGCGCTAGTTCGTGCTTATCACGGGCGGCCCGAGTTGATGGGACTATAAAGGCATAGACGCACACACAAACACACCCCAACGCACACACACACACACACACACACAGGCGTACGCACTGTCTGTACAGTGAAACGAATTATGTTATTATCACGCGACCTTCGTCGGACTCACGTGTTGGCGGTAGCCACACGATCTGCGCGTGATCCTCGTCGAGTCGGCCGAGAGCTATAAAAATGTGCATTGCGGTGGGTGCCGATGGGCGGCTCTGATAAAGCCAATTGCCGAGCGTTGACTGTGTGCGTGTGGTTGTGTGTGTGTGTGTGCCTGATGTAGTATTATTTATTTATTTCTCGCAGCACTTGACGATCGGCCCGGCAACGCAAACATGCTCTCCATATATTATACCATACTATATTGTTTGGGTTATGGTTGTTGTTGTACGATGTTGTCGTGGTGGATCTTTATTTCTATTTTGATAGCACCGCTACGAAAATCTTCCATTGTTCAATTGAAAAACGTGACAAGCGCGCACGGCGCGGAGCGGAAACCTGGCGCATTCTGTAGGAAAGCTTCCAAAAACGTGGAAAATTTATGTGAAAAGCTGCGTGTGCAGCCAGTGTGTGGCCTCTTTTGATCATGGTTTCATTAACACCCGATCGCGGCTCAGATCTGATGAGATAGTCTGGCGTATGGGGTATGGGGTCTCTGGCTGCGGGGCTGTGCACTCTCACGTCTCGCCACTCATAAACTGTTCGCACAAATTCTAATTTGTGTCATCGTAAATAGCGTCAGGTTATCAATTAAGCTAATGATTTATGTGCCGTAAATCGAAAGCAATAACAGCAACAACTTGGGCCAGATCCCCATGAACGAGTAGCTTGTTATGACAAGCCGTTAATAGCTTTTCCATTACACAGGGCAGGGCAGCTGGCGTACCAGAAGGGGGGAAACCTGGCGTATCGGGCCTTCAATTAACGCAGCAACACCAAATAACCACAACGACTTGGTATGGTATACCTGACCAGGTACCGTTTGCGGCCTGCTCGCTCGGTATCCTTAAAGGTTTTTTAATTAAATTTTACATGTTGAACTCGTCGGCGTTGCTTTTTAATTGAAATGTGTTAAAATTACTTTGAAAGTGTGAAGTCCGAGTCGAACTCGAGTCTCCGAACAACCTCCTGCTGCCTTCTCTCTCCTGTCCGGTCCAGCCTCGCGTCTGCCGTCTTTCGCAATTTACGTTGTCAATTTTCACGCCCCAAAACATCAACGACACGTAGGGCCGTCTCTGTCTGAATTTCACTTCTTCCCTTCCCGGGTGTGAAGTGGCGTTGATAGCTCCGAAGGCTGCGACGGCGGCGGCACAACAGTTTGCTTAATTGTTATAGCACATGGGTGTAATGAATATTTTTGTGATCTCGCATGCGAAACCAAACGAACGAGTGCCCTGTTGTATATAGTGTCTGTAAGCATGAAGGTCTCTGGGCAAACGAATGACTAGCGCGCGTCTGGTTGGAAGATTCAGCAGAAATCTTCCATGACGAATCGTAGATCAAACAAACAACTTGTCAATAAACACAAGCTGAGATAGTCGAGTTCTAGCTAGGCAAAGGGATAGACTTGATAACTAGTCAAGATCTTAGTTATCAGGCACCTATTCCCATATCTTTCATTTGAGCTATTTATAGTGCACCCACCTAGCGCGAATCCCTGAAAATTCATTGAAAAGATTTCGCTTTGTTTGTTATGCCAACAAACCGGATATCCAGCGTACGATATATATATGTATATATTATATATGTGCACACATCTGACTAGACTATAAACAATATCAACCACAATGAAAAATTCCGCAACAGAAAAATTCCAAATTACACAAAATAGCCAATAAAAGAGAGGAAAAATTACAAATATTTGCGTTGGCGAAAAAAAAAACAATAACAAAAAAACAAAATCGGGATGGGAAGAGAAAGAAAACAAGCAGGAGGAGGAGGAGGGGTAGCAGGGTAGCTCGCAGTGTGAGCCCGAGGCAAACACAACAAATTTATTAGGGGCAAATTTAACAATTAGCCCGATGCGACGCGAGTAAACAAGGCCGCAAAATTATCATGCGAAACGCGGGCACATAAAACTGATAAACGACAGAGAAGAGGGAGGAATAGAAGTAGAAGGGGGTGGAGTGGGGGGGGCAATGCAATAGAAACTGAAATTGAAAACGAATCAAAGCGACAACCGTAACCGTAACCGTAAATAGATAAATGTGCTATCGGGAGACAAACGATTTGATAAACTTGACCCAGTTGCTTCCCTCCATAGAGCCCCATAGACCGACCTTGCCGATAAAAGCTACAAATGGAGCAGTAACATGAATGAAAGCTACCGCAATCAGGATCATCATCGAATGTGTTGCAGACCCGCAACGTTGCGTGACTCGCCACGGTTTCCCCCGTTGTTGGTGGTGGCCCCAGCGCCATCGCCGGTGGCCCCTGCTGATGCCTGTTGCGTTGTGCCTTGCCTCGTGTGCTGAGCTTTCGTTTCTGGCTGCAGCAACTCATTTCCATATTTGGACCATTGCGGCGACCTCGTGTGCGGCGACCGCCAACAGTCATCTTCGTCGTCTGCGGTCCATTCATGTGCCGCTCTGTGCTTGGCCTGGCCTGTCCTGGCCTCTTGTGCTTTCCAGTTGCAGTTTGCAGCCGGCGTCGCCAACGTCGACATTGCCAGCGCCGCGGTGCACTCAATTACTATAATTTGCCTGTGCCGAGAGTCGTCTTGGCTCTGGCTTGAGTTCAGCTCGTGAGGCAGAACAGCGCTGCGCAGCCTTCCCAGCTCGCAGCTACTGATTGAATTTCAAATTGCTCAATTTTTGGGTGCAGATTTGTGGCCATCTCCAGTGTGGCTGCTGCAGCGTCTGAAAAGCGAAATTATGTTATTCCAGCGATAAACTGTATGTTCCTCCGGCATCCGCCGGCGACCACCATGTGTGTGGCACCAGCAGAAGCAGCATCCCCATCGCAACGCAGCCGGCAAGATCGCGCTCTGCGCCGGGTAATTAAAAAGGCCCCAAAAAATGTTGCTCTTATCTGCGAATGCTGCCAATTCTTAATACCCTGTGCAGGGGTATATTAATGGGAATATGCACTGGAGTCGAGGTAATTTAATACGTATGTTTCGTTGCAAATTGCCTTAAATTGTAAACACGAGTGAAAGCACAAATCGATAACGCGATAATTGAAATTGGAGCCGATAAAACAGACTTGATTCAAGCTAGTTCAAATGAACGACTGATATCGATAAAAGGCGATAAGCGGAAAGCCGCTTAAAAAAAGCACGGCTTCAATGTCTGTTTGTTTACGTTTTAAAGGGTATTCGTTTCACATCAATTGAGTTCTCAGCTTAATGTTTTCTCCAATTTGGGGCGCCGGATGTTATTAATTAATGCTTCAGCCAAGCCTGCGAACGACTGGCGATATCTGCAGGCCGGCGTTATATGGAATTTATTTGTTAGAGGCGACGGCTAATCAGCTAACAAGCCGCTCACGCCGCAGACGGAAGATGCTGGCAATGGCGCAGACGCAAACGACGCAAAGACCGAGAGATGAGAATGAAGATGGAGACGGGTCGCGTCGCGTCGCGTCTGTCGTAAGTCGCGACAACGAAGGAGCTAGAGAGAGAGACTTTATAAAGTTGTTATGTGCCGCATGCGCCTCGTATTTTGGCGGCGGTTTGGCTTTGACGCGGTTTTCCATTCATTTGCATATGGATCTGTATGTATGTATGTTTGAGTGTGTGTGTGGCTGTTGCACATGGCGACCAGACGCGGATGCGGATACACGCTCCAGACACGAGAGTTATGCACAATCTGCGGGCGGGTGCAGGCAGGAAGAAGGTGGCAAGTAGGACAGCGCGAGGAGAGTAGCGGGAGGAGGATGAAGTCGAGTGGGAACCCTTTGAAGCTCGTAAACCCCAACCGCAAGTGCATTTGTAGCGTTTTTCACAACTTGTAGCTAATTTTTTGTCTGTTTGTCGGTTTCTCCATATAGATTCTTTTTATTTGAATTTTTGTCTTTTTTCTTTTAGCTGCATTTATGCGAAATATTTCAATAGTGTGGGAATGGACGCCGGTTGGAATTCAGCTCTCCGTCTCTGGCCGCGCTTGAGTGCCGACACCCGGCGGCATGAGTGGGGCAACTTTGTAAACTTATGCATGATTCATTGATGCATGCAGCCGCCGGAGGATGCCGCTCCGCACAAGAATTGCGCAAAAGCTCTAGGCATCTGTGCATCTTCAGCAAGAGAGCAGCGAGATCCAGTTTCAGAATTGCAAAGGTCACAGCCCCAGGCAGGCCGGTGTGACTAATAGCTAATAGCCATCGACAGATTGAAATCGAATCAAAAGCAATTAGTATGCCAATAAGATTCTCGAAAATTAGTATTAACCTCCAACTGGCTTCACGCTTCGCCCAATTTGGCTGCGCTGTTGTTGCGTCGCTTTGGCGGTTTTGAACCACCAAATTGGTGGCGCATGCGTCCCGACATGCTTCGCCGCGCCGTCGGCTTGTGGCTGGCCAGGCAAGCAAGCAGGCAGGCAGGGGGCGTAAGTACACCCGGTCGCATTCACAATCTGAATTTCGAGCATGCGTTAAATGTGGTAAATAAACGTGTTCAGCAATTGCGGCCTTTGCTTTTTGCTACGCTCTGCGCCAACAACAATTGAGGAATTTTGTTTATTATTTACCGGACTGTTAATCATAGTTCGTACCTGGAACGTACAAGGCAACGATCTCACACGCTGCGATGGTGTCATTGATGAATGCGCGGCGTGATAATCAGGTGTACGTGTGCGGGTGATGCTCTGATTGGAGAGATTGCAGGTGCATCAGCTTAGCATACTTATCGGGGCGCAAATGAGATGGGGGAAAGATCTTGATTAAGTACAGCTTGAGCAAGTCTTACATAGTATGTGCATAAAGTAAATATAATTAGCTTGTTGCCAATTAAATCTTGTGACTTTGTACCGGGACCAAGGCATGCCGGCCTGTAATGATTGATAAGAGAAGGGAGCTAAGCTGCGCTTGGCCTGCTGCTGCCAAAAAACGTCATGGCACTTGGGCCTGCCAAGTCATTCAGATCGTAGACCCTTTTTGCTACTTGCTGCTGGTATCATTAAGTCGCATCACTCTTAGCGCGCCTTATGCAAGCAGGCCTCGCCACGAACCCTTACCTTGTCTTGGTTTTGCCTTGCCGGCAGGCCAACTAACTACATACATTGTGCTACTATTAACGCTCCACTGACAGCAACAAAACACGCATCAGTCAGCCAGCTTAATGTGCATGTGTGTTAGTGAAACATACAAATCAGCCGAATGAAACATCGACAGAGGCAAAATTGCGAGGCGGCTCCAACAAGCGTAGAACGCTGCGAATCAGCGATGCGATTTGATGGATATTAAAATGACCGTAAAAAGGAATTAAGGTCTGCCAGACTTGGCGTTCATGGCGCAGCAACCAGAGACGAACAGTTGCAATTGAGTGAATATGCCGTGGCAGAGCGAGCACAAACAACAACAACAACAACAAAACTGACAAAGATTTTTACATATTAACAGAACAAATATGCCACATAAAGCCCCAAAATACTGAGACGGCTCAAGATGTCGGCAAACTTGCAACGCGCGCAGGCTCAGGCTCAGGCTCAGCAAACGACACAAATCACACGCAAGCGAGCGAGAGAGTGACAAGGCGCAACGAATGCAAGAACGAGAACGAGGGTGCGCGATCCGCGAGCCGGTCCAAGGCATATGGAATGGTCACAAACCGCAGAACTTAATTAGTGTCATGTTGTACGCAGGCCGAGACAAACGGAAATCGGCGCAACTAACTGCAGGACGCCAGTGTCGGACGCAGACGAGACGAGGCTACCACATAATTTGTGCAAGTGTCAGCTCGGCAGGGTTGCACAATCATCAATCACATTGATGCAATGAACTAGTTCATGAGTCAAAGGAGAGAAAAAAGCGAAATAAATTTTGCAAATTAACAAATTTCTGTTAAAAATTAGATAAATTATTTATATAAATAAAAACATTTCAATTAATTATTAAAATGCTGTTGCGCAACCCTGTGCAGATCAGCAGACATTTCGTTGCGTTTGTCGGTTTGTTTGCTTTTTGACATTGCGCAAACGTCGCTGACAGTGGAAGAAAGAGTGAGTGAAAGGTAGTGAGGGAGCGGGCGGCAGAGAGTGATAGCGATTGCAGTCGTCGATTTGAGTGATGAGCGACCCACACAACGACGCCGCAAGCTGCGAGAGCAAGAGATAGCCATCATTTGTGGCCAGGCAACGTGTGAAGTCCATCAATCGTCGTCTGTGTCTGGCGTGCGACTGTGCTACCTGCCTCTTGTCCCTGTCCCTTGGCCAATGCCAAAATGCCTGCTCCGGGTACCTGGGTGGGCACAAGATTTGTTTTCATTTTTATGTTTGCTGTCGCTGCCGCTGCCGCTGCCCTTCATACGGAACTCACACGTTGTCGCGGGCGCATTAATCATGGAGTGCCTGACGGCTCCAACGTAGAGAAATAAACAAAAAATTCAAACCGTAGCCCCAATTAGTCGACCCCAATGCCGATTTGCCATGGACTAGCAGCGGGTTTTGGCACAGGACGCGGCTACAGGTTCGCGCTGGTGGTCAATCCATCTTTGCTCGTGTGTGGTCCTTGTGCTAAAATTTTCGAATTGTGCTGCCAGCTGATTTTTGGGCACACACACAAAAACACAAAGCACACGCACACAGTGGCAACCCGATCGAAACAATCGAATTACTCAGGCAAAACAACATTCGTTTCAATTGGGTTGCTTTTGGCGCAGCTCTGGTTGCGCCTCGCTTGTCGCCTCCTTTCTGCCGGTCTGGCCACGCGTGCGCCGCTATTGAAGTCGAGAGAGTGTACAAACATGAGAGAGGCGGAGAGCGAGAGAGAGAGACTTCTACCCCCGCCGATGCGCTGACTTATTACTCACACACACGACTAATTTTCCAATTGGAAAATCGTGTGCTTTACATATGAAGAAGCCTGTTGCGCGTGTCGCTCGGCCAGCCATGTGTGCGCTAGTGTGTGTGTGTGTGAATGTATTCACGAAAAAACGCAATTATATCGGTCGGTTGCATTTCGATACATTTGGTTGCCTTACGCCGCACACGACTGACCGCGCATGTTTTCGGCTGGCGGAGCAGCGATCCAAGCCAAGCCTCAAATTATAGAAAATCAAAAGTGTGACCGCCACACACACAAGCACACACCGGCACTTACATACATACACACACACACAGAGGCAAAGGTACTTAGATTACATGTACTTGCTTTGAATTTTGTACACTACGCCGGCGCTTTGGACAGACGAACTACCTGACTGCTCCCCGTCCTACCTCTCCTGCTTCTTCGTCTTCTCCTCGACCGGCTGTTGATTAATTTGCCAAAGTCAAAAGCCTTTGATAGTCGGTAGCGTGCCGCAACGCTGGACCTCTAGCATAGCCATATCGCATAGTCATATCGTGCCCGTTTAGCTGCCCCTTGCCTCCTCACTCGAGGCCCGTGAAGCGTGCTTAAGTAATTTTGTTGCGCATTTGCATTTAGATGGTGGAGGCCGCACTTGTTTATGGCCCACACGTTAGCGGCGCGGGGCCCCGAAAGAGAGATCAGCTTCGCGGATTCCGATTCTCTCTCGAGGTGGTGCCACATTATGCGAATTATTAGTAATAAGTATCACACTAGCAGCAAGCTAAGCCGTGACTGTTATCGATATATCGATAAGTAGCTTACAATATTCTTGAGGCGCGCAACTTTCTTAAAATAACTTCATATCGCTTGCCTCCATCCCTCGCTGCCCTTTCATTTCAGTAGCCACAAATTATGGCATTTATATATAATTTGCTATAAAAATAAACCATAATGAAACAGCGCGCAATGTGCAATTGACACGAGATGCAACTGACAGCGACGCCAGCATCTAAAGCAAACAATCTCACGCACAGGCACAGAGAGTGGGGAGAGAGAGAGAGAGAGAGAGAGAGAGAGAGAGCAACCCGCAGTGGCTGCTGCTATAATTATGCATACCTTGCAGCGTGTCATGGGGAAACGTTTATGAGCAACAAAGCTTCAATTTGGCAACAAATTTCGCAGCTGCAGCCGGCCTCGACTTGGGGCATTATAATTAATCGGAAATCAGAAAACAATCATCAAGCTGGCTTAAAGCGAGCGCGTTGAAAGAAAGTCAGTCGTCTGCGCGGCAAATCAAACTGCAGATGACAGCAGCCGCAGCAGGAGGCAGTGCAGCGGAGTCTGCCGCAATCTCATCTTTCGCCTCGCAGCAGCAGCCGCCTCTGCCTCAGCGGGCGCTACAATTTGGCGTTACATGAAAATTGCGACGGGCAACGGCGCGAACTGCGTTTAATTAGATGCCGCGTCAACAAGGTGCTAAATGGCCCTGCCATTATATGGAGTACACACTCAGCGCAGACGCGGCAGCAGCAGGGCGTGCGGCAAGCAAGGGCCGCGTGGGGCGTGGGCAGTGCCAAAAATGAAAGCTAACTGCAGCAGCGGCAGCTGTTGCAACATACCAAGTCGAGACCAAGCCGGGGGCCATGCGTTGCTCTCGTTGTTCGACGATGCTGCTCCAGCTCTGTCTGCGTCTGCGTCTGCGTCTCCGGCTGATTATGCAGAGGTGATAATTGCAGTGTCCGGCGCGTCAAGATTTATTTTTTGAGCTTTAACGATGTGTTAAAATAAATTGCATGTGTGGCAGACCGCGTTGCCCCCAAGTGGCCCGACACCTTGTTGTTGCCACAACAATTCCCCCTCCCCCTTCCCCTCTCTCTCTGCTTTCGTCTCCCTCCTGGGGCCAACTAAAAACCCACAAAACGTCGCGCCTGTGTACATAAAAAAGCAGCAGCAGCAGCAGCAACAAGAAGAAGCAGAACAAGCTGCACCTTTCGCCTTCGTCGCAGCACGAAGCATAATTGCGGAGCAGGCTTATTAAAATATCGCATCCAGAGGGGCGGCATAATTCCCCGAAACCGCAAAAGGAGCAGCAGCAGCCAGTTCCAACCCAATCGCAGCCAGTTCCTGCAGCCCAGTCGCGCACGCGCAGCATAAATCGCGTATTTACTTTCTAAAAATCGAACAAAATGAGCAGCTCCAGCGATCTGGACTAGCTGCAACTCCAGTTGGCTCCACTAACGGTCACCCCTGCCGGCCTGCCATGGGGTAATTCAATAGGACACGCAGCTTAACCTCAGCAATGCGCAACTTGTCTGGACTTCCAGTGAATTCTTGCAGCACCGACTATGGTTTTTTTTTTCCCCATTTTTGGGACCCCAATTGGTAACCGGAGCTGGAGCCGGGCGTATCGAGTTTTTTCGCAAAGCTGACCCTGCCTGTGGCAGTGGTAAAAAAACGCCTGTTGCATTTGTCTGCCTAATCAGCTGTGCATAATTTGCAGCTACTGTGTACGCGCCGAGTGCTCCAATCACAACCAGAACCAGAACCAGAACCAAACGCAGACGACAACGCAGCGGGCTGGGGTCGCCTCTTCCGCTTGGCTAAAGCGTGTCTGAAACATATGGAGTCCGTTGTCGGGTTGTCACATTGTCAGCTGCAGCTGGAAAGGAAAAAAAAAGACTGGCTGCACTTGAGGCAGAGGGTGTATAGCACGTGCTCCAATGCACATGACACCGAATCACGAGTGCAGCTGGCGGAGGCGAGCGATGGAGAAGCAAAGTAGAACAGCAGGAAGTGTTAATGGAAACTGGAGTGGGGAGAGTGATAAGAGCGGAAGAGTTAGAAATAGAATGCAGTGATAAGCAAGGGAATAGAAGGGAACAGAGAGGGAAGGGGTTAGGCATAGAACAGAGAGAGGGAGATGGAGTGGGGGAGAGCTATAGAAATCTAAGAAATCGAAACTAAGCTCCATTGATCACTCAGCCAGTCAATTCTGTGTTGATCCTCGCGCTTTTCCTCGAAATCTCGTCCGTCAAATGCGAATGCCACCAACGTTGGCCAAAAGGCAGCTGCTGCCTGCGGCCAGCACACAGCACATCCGCCCAGCTCCACTTCCCGAAACTTTCGGCAAATCTCAAAAGCAGCGTTTCTTAGAATTCCATGGGGCAGCCTAGAAATTCTATCTATCGAGCTCATTGATTTCTCTCTGGCGGCTGTTCTGATCTTTGGCCACTCGCTTGATCGATCGATCGATCGCCTGGACGATCCGTCAGCTTGTGCTATCGACAGCTGCTGCCTTGCCCTTGCCTTGCCCATGCTCAGGACGGTTTCAAATCGCGAAAAAGGTTTGAAAGCCTGCGCATGCGCCAAACATTTGCGCATTTGGCTAATATGTTTCTGGGCCAGTTGGTTGTTGCCGGGTTTGCCGGATTAGAAGGGACAACAGAACAGCTGATTGCTTGGGCCAATAGCAGCAGCTTAGCTATGAATGGACAAGTAACGAAAGCGACAGTCGAGTGGGCCCGATGGTTCAATACCTTTCAGAATTGTGGTCAGTAGCTAGAATCAGTTTTATAAAACTGGAAAAATGCTGTGTATTCTTTTTTAAATTTCCCTAATTGAGAAAACTGTCGTTTTTTCAAAATAATAAAAGGTTATTTAATTTATTTTAGTGTCTTTTTATTTACTTTTGTTTTTTTTTCGGTTTGTTTTCCTCTTACAACTGCTTTTTTTGATAAAGTGCTTGGCAGCACTGTTAGATTTTTGGCAATCATAGTAAACTTGGCAGCACTGGTCTGCTGTGGGTGTTCATTTTCACATTGCATACTTTTAGGCTTCTCTCTTTAAGCGACGCACTAGCAAGCAGTGCAGCGAACCCACCAATTACTGCTTGCACTGCTTGAACTCTACACTTCATGCCGCCCTTCGTTTAGTTGGTTCACCAACCTTAGCTTAAATTGCAATAAACCCATTTTTTTTAAATTGTCAACATTTAAAAAGTTTATTTCGTTTCGTGAATCTTATCAAAATGACCTAGCAAAACTAATGCTAATTTGTAATCTTACAAAAATTCAATAAAAGGGAAAACAGGGTTGGGAAGATCAACTAGAGGGTATAGAAAATGCATGCGACTTTACGCTGAGAGCGTGTGCCAAGGGTGTCTGCCTGCTGAACATGAATATCATTTTTCGATTGGGATAGGATACGATGGTGTTCGTAGCAGTTCAGTCAGTGTTCGTTGATTGCCAGCTTGCAGACGATTACAAGATGCGGTCAATCCATTCTGTGAGATGCTTTAATTCGTTATCCTTTGCCGAGCTCTCGACAAACTGCACGTTCTGTGCGATGTGCGCGAATTCAAAGTCGCGTCCTTGTTTGCCCAGCACTACGGCTTTGTTGGTATCATCGTCGCCCGTTGATTGCAGCTTGCGACTGCGTGTGTCGCGCACTGTGTTACTGTGGGGAAAAGAGGAATCATTAGTTGTATGGGATAAATTGTATTCCAGAGACTTACAGTTCCTTTTCCAGCAGCGTCTTAACAACTTGTGAACTCTTAGCCGTGGTTTGATCCTGTTTATTGCACAATATTAGCACTGAGCATGGTTGAGTGGCGCTATCTGATAAAACGGTGTACAGGGAGCTGCGGGGAGAAAGTTATTACAGACTGGAACATGATTTGCAACTTTATTATGTGACTTACTCCGCTACGTCACGAATGTCCCTTTGCACAGTTACCGAGTCGATCACGAAAATAATACCCTTGGCATTGCGCTTGTACACCTCGAAGCACTTATCACGCACGCGATAATGTCCGGGAATGTCCACTAGGCGTCCAGAGTGATTTCCACTTTGATATTCGCCAATGTTCTCCTTGATGGACGTAAATGTTTCCGCAAACTTACCATGCACCAATTGCATGAATGTGGCACTTTTGCCTGCTTCAGGCAGTCCGGTTAACAGAAAGTCTCGTCGGCCCGCCGAGCGTCGTCGGAATATGACAAATATTGCTGGAAAGCGTTTTGGGAGCAAACATAAGTCCAACTTGTTGTTGTCCATCTACGTGGCGTGACCACTTACCTATTACAATAAATCCTATCAGCAGCGCAGCTAAAATAGGCGTCACGTCAATATTGTCCAGCTTAACTGGCTCTTTCGTGTGCTTATTTTCATTTATTTTATCCATTTTATTAAACTTATATGAGAAAATTCAGCTTTCCGCACATGAATTAAAAGTAAAATACTTTCAACTAGAGCTGACAAATGATGTATCGGAACGCCGGCGATAACAATTCCAAGGGCTGCCATATATGTTCGTGCGATACTTTTTTCCGATATGTAAAATACTAGCGCGCACTTTTTAATCGTGCCCATTTTGCAAATAAAAATAAAACAAGATATAATAGTTTTTCCGCTAAGGAAACAGACACGTTTAACGGGAAAATGCTGACCTGGGAACTCTGTTTCAATCATGAGAACTATAGAAAAATGAGTCTTCGTATCCTCTGTGAAAATACATCCTTCGCATGTGTATTTCTTTAAAAAAATGTTCTTTTGAAATTGTCGTGCACATTGAAGCCAAGTAAAATAAAAATTAAATACAATAAAAGACAAAGTTACAGTTTCGTGTCCACACGTCACTTCTTTACCAAACCGTATAGTAAACTAAATGTAAAATTACACGATAAGGCCCAGACGGGCACAGAAATTGCATTGTATACGCCTGTGGGAAAACTCAGAATGCCACCCAGGGGCGCCAGACTGAAATTTTCTTCGAAGATCATTACAGGCGTGCTGCGATTACGGGCGCACACTATCACTACGATCAACGAGAATAGCACCTTCGACACATAGTAGACCACGGTGTCGATTCCCGTCTGTTTGATTGATTCCATTTTCTTGGCTTGTTGAATTTTGGACTCAGCATTCAACACTTTTTGTTCTGCACGCATTCTTTTTATTTTCATTGCGTATTCGCCAGCATGCTGCGCTTGTTGCACGTTGTCCAGCTCCTGTCGTGCTGCATCCAGTTCTGATTGCATTTGTGCTGTGTCCACTGCACTCTTCTTCCAAAAGCGCGATATCTTGAGCTGTAATGATAAACATTTCCATTAAAGTTGATTGGGATCACTGCAGCACGTCAAATTCGATACTTACGTAGTTTCGTAAGAAGTCTGGCAGGAGCGTTCTAATCAGGCACAGCAGCGCTATCAGAAAAAACAGTTTCATGTTGAGATTGTGTTTGTTTTTATACAAAATGTTCTAATAAATTAATATTCTTGCCGGAAAAACAACAAAGTAAACAGCTGAGCGCTGCGTGTTTTTCTTTTTATAAGCGAAGGCAACCCTGCTGGTGCGAGGGATACATTCTCACCTAGCTCTTTATTTTATAGCTATTTTTAAGAATGGCAACTTTCTAAATATTTAAAAAACCTAGTTGCCAAAGTAATTGTTAATAATTAATTGAAAATAAATAACTTTATAAACATTAAAAGTAAATCGGTTTTCAATATTCCAGCCTTTTCCAGCAACTTCTGTAGATTTGGCTTAATTAAATGTAACAGTCTGGCAACCTTAAGTTGCAACAGCTGATTGCCGGCATAACAAACGCTTGCTTTATAGAATATTCGTGAACAATTTGATTTAATTTGCAATTGTCATGAATAATCAACGAAATGGAAGATAGCAACGAGGAGGTAAGTGAATAAATAATGTAAAACTCGGATTACTGACTGAGTAGGCGCACTTTTCAGATTGAACCTTGCCGCAGCATTGAGCCACATGAGCTTGAGGCAATTAAAAGTCAGGCCATCATTAAGTTATCACCTGTCCAGGTGCCAGCGCATTTTAAGCGTCTGGAATGCAATACAAATCTAAATCTGCCGCCGCTTAACTGGCTAACTTCTTCGCACAGCAGTCATGGACTACATCAGGCTTTGTATCAGAGCGCTGGCTTCGCCAGTTTTCGCCTGGGACAAATGTTCCCCGATTGTGTTGGCGAGGTGGACGTCGTTTCGGATGCGGAGAACATTAAACAACTACTGAAACTGCCATACAGTGCCAAGAGTGCCATAAGCATGGTGGTGCACAAGGTGGGCAACACGTTGCTGCTGGACGAGTTCGATATACAAAAGTATTTACTGCGCAAGGCGGACGATGATTGGAAATGGCTGCGCACTTTCATACTGGAGCACATATTAGCCTATGGAGATGAACAGAATAACTTCTGCTTGAAGGAGCGCTCCCGCGAGGCACTGCAAACGAAGAATCTTCTCTCCAAGTTTCTCTATCACAGTCTGAAGCAGACGGGCAACGTGGACTATGATGCGCCCAACGTGCCCACTCAGCTGACAAGCCGTCGCGCAAGTTTGCCCATTATTGGACCTGTGCTGCCCGAGCCGAAGATCGAAGAGAATGTACCCGATCCCAAGTCCAGTCATGCCTTCAATCGCAATGTTGTTTGGACCTTTGAGGACATACGTATGCTTATTGGAACCGACATGCCCATCTTCGGTGGCCCCAACAGACCCTGCATCAGTCTGAGACTACGTGATGCTGCACAGCCCATTAATGTGTTGACTGGCATTGACTATTGGCTGGACAATCTGATGTGCAACGTGCCTGAGGTGGTTATGTGCTATCACCTGGATGGCATTGTGCAGAAATACGAGATTATCAAGACTGAGGACTTGCCCTATTTGGAGAATTCCCAATTTTCGCCACAGGTGGTGCGTAATGTGGCACAGAATATCCTGGCCTTCCTCAAGGCGAATGCCACCAAGGCGGGACATACCTATTGGCTGTTCAAGGGTCGCAATGATGATGTGGTCAAGCTGTACGATCTTACTACGCTCTGCCAGAATCAGAATAAGGCGACGGAAAAGTCTGAGCGACCGCAGCAGCAGCAGCAACAGCAGCAAATGAATCCATTCACTGTGCCCGTTGGCATGTTGCTGTATTCCGTGGCACGTAACATGAAGAACACGCTGGATCCCATTAGTCCCAAGACGGCCGGAAATATACGTGCTCTGTTGGATAATTGCATCAAGCTGCTGCCCAAGGAACAGTACCCGCAAATCGTGAGCTCCTCTCACTATATACTCTCCGATTTGCATGTGCCTGCAGGTATAGATCCCAAGGCACCGAAATTCAATGACTCCCAGACGGTGTTCGATGACGATGACGAAGAAGAGGAAGAGGAGGAGGAAGAGAGCTATGATGATGACCTGGATTTCGGTAATGATAAATACTATCAGAGTGCTGCACAGAGCGGTGGCAAGGCAAATGTTGCAGTGCGTCACATCTGTGATGCTCTGCGGGATTTCAAGTCGCACGCCAAGCAGTCCAAACCTGCTCCCTTGATTGCCACCACCACAGAGCGTTGCGATCTTTCGCTACAGCACATAAGTGCAGGTCTCTCTTGCCTGCAGTACTTTAATGGCAATCAGGAGGAGAAGCTTAAAGAGTCGGAAGTGCATGCAAAGCAGGAGGAGAAGCAGCGCATACTGCATGAGGAACAGAATCCCAATATGGCCAAACCCTTCAATGCCATCCCATTGCCCTATGAGCAGCTAAAGCTGATGCAGCAGCCCTCGCATTCCCAAGCCGATACGCAGCCAAAGAAACGCTCTGCTAAAGCGAAGACCAAGCGCAGTAAATCCAAGGAGTTGGCCACAACCAGCAGCACCGCAAACGCAGCTGCCATTAGCAATCGTCAACTGAGCGCCAAGTTTAATGCACAGAACTTTGGCTCCTGGAACGTGCATCTTAAGCTGTTGCTGCTTGAGAAAGCCTGCCTGACATATGCCACTTTAGCGGAGCATCACTACGACACACAGAGCTATGGCTGTACGCTGCGTGCCATTGAGCTGGCCTATAGATGCCAGCAGGTGCTCAATAAGTACATGGCCAATGTGGTGTCCCAGCAGAGCTGTTTACTAGGACGTGCCGGTGATTGCTTCTTTCAAATGTCAAAGCATTGGAACGCCATCGAGAAGTATGTGCAGCAATATGAGAAGCTTGATGAGTCCACGCGGCTTATTTCGCAAGAGCTCGAACTGGAACTGGAGGGGGCAGAGCTATTGGCACTGGCGCCCGTGAAGAATGTGGAGCAGGTTATGCTGCACAGCTGCAAATGTTACGAAGATGCATTGCAGCATGCACAGAGCGAGGAGAGTAACGAGCTGCTGCGTCGACTGGGCAATGTGCGCAATGAGCTTGGCTTGAAGTACATGTACTCAGCGCAGGGTGAGTTCGTAATACTCAAATTCTTAATTATCCTCTATATAAAACTTATCTTCTTGCAGAGGAATATAGCCAAATTAAGCGCAAGTCTGAATCTTCTGGGGAGAGTGAGGAAAGTTCACCAGAAAAAGACTCCAAGGCAGACCACTTAAAGCCTGAAACAGAGCCGCTGTATGTCAAACTGACTGTCAACTCCTACGACTGCCTGCGACGCGGCATAGAGGCCTTCACTGCCGTCAAGGATAATGTCAATCTGGCCTTTCTCTACTGCAACATGGGCAGATTCATGAGACTGCGAGCACACTTAACCATGCCTAACGAGAGGTGTGTAGGAATAGCAATGAAGCAGCCTATATATGCTCTCGTATTTTGCCATCTGCTAAACATTATCCTCCTTCCACAGCACCATCACGCTGGACACGCAGAAAACCTTTTACAACGAGGCCTTCAACTACTACGAGAAGGCCAAAGACTGCCTGGACACGCGGAAAGCAAATGCAGAGCTTTGGGATCTGGTGCAGTGGGAGCTGTCGACAGCGACCTTTACGCTGGCCAAGCAGCTGCAGGATTTCAGTGCAGCGGATAAGAAAAGCTTGGCAGAAGCCTCTAAGGAAGTATTGGATTTGCTGCAGAAATCTCTTAAGCTATGCGATGTGGAGCACGCCGGTGCACGACAAGTGCTTTACAGCTTTCGTTCGGGCCTGATACACAAGCGGTAAGTGAAAGCAAAGCGATTATGATGCAACATCCATCTATCTATCATTCTTATCTACCCTCCGTAGCATTGCCTCCTTTCACTACGCGCAGCTGCGTGCTCAAGGCGTCTGTGAGCTGTCGCAGCTATCGAAATCCACATTGCAGCTGTGCAAATATCACTACGAGAAGGCCACGCAAATCTTGGAGAGTCTCAAGGAGGTGCGCGATCTGTTGGTGGTGCAATTGGAACGAATTTCGCTGCATGAGTTCCTGGCGGATGGTAAGGCAAAACGCTTTACTTGTCAGACGTATAGCTAAGTTATTCTCATCTAATTTGCAGTTTCCACCCATGCCGCACAGAAGGTGAAGCAAATGCAAGCCGCACTCGATATTTGCCTACAATGCCAGCTCATCTTTGACCACGTCATCGATACTAACAGCAGCGTTAACATTGACGATGACGAGTTCAAAGCACATTTGACGCTCTATGAGAGTCGCTTGCAGAATGCATTGAAAACGCTAATCAAATTGCTGTTAACTACCGGCAAGGATCCCAAACAGTTGTCGGCATTGTACAAGCGCATGTATATGGAAACCTTGACTGGGAAACATGGCATAGGGGCACAGCAAGCAGAGACAGCAGCGATATTGCGTTCACACCATTTGCACACGCTGCTAACCCGGCTGAAAGCCATGTGCGGCGCTCAGCCAAGCAGCGACTAGTCGCCAAGTGGTTGAAACTTAGCTTGCTCTCTTTCGCTCACTTGCAGTACGTGTTGTCTACGAGTTTATAAAAACACTTGAAATTTGTGTATATATGCATCATCGAACTGGCCGACCGAGTTTATTGATGTATGATTCGTTTCCAGAGTCGATGGGAGTAGCAGCTGCAGCTGTAGCTGATCTTCAGTTAGCCGCGTCGCTGGCAGCCGCAATCACTGGCCGATTGCTGCAGCTGCTCGGCTGCAACTCTGGCGGCTTGGAGCTGCAACACTGCCAGTGCCACAAAGAGGGCAACCTTTAAAATCTGCAACAAGGATCCATTAATAAGCACATCACACACGAACACTTTATCATTGTCTAACTTACCTTATGGCACAGACCAAGCATTGTAGGGTAGAAATTAGTATTTTGTGTACTACGCCAGCGGGCGCGCGCGGCACTTATAAGGTCGCGTGGCTGCCACCAGACGTGTCGCACATCAAGATTAGCCAGAGAGCGCTGTCAATCTAGGCCAGCTTCTGTTAAGTTTGTCAACTCTTGGGTTAATCGCACTCTCAGTTTTTGGGGGAAATACTGTTAAATGTTTATAGGTTACAGTTATTTCACATCATAGATGGACAACAACGGTTTCATTTCATGTTTTATTACTTCGATCATATTTTACATTAATTAATTTCTGCAAAACAGCAACAATTGTGAACTGAGCTCTGCAACACTTAAACTAAGCATAAGAAAATTTAAATGTATTTATTATAAATAAAACATAATTTCAAACGAACTGAGATGCCGCTTTCGGCGCTTGTAGCGCATTTTCAAATCATTTATTTTGTTATTAAATTTGTGAATTATTAAGTGCTTAGTGCAGCACTTCGCCCGCTCTGTTTATAGTTAATAATTTTATTGTAATTTTATCGTAATTTTTTTGCTTTTGTATATAAATTCTACCAACGCAGCAGAAAGCTCAAGTCAATGCCTTGAGTCGAGTGCGCGGCATTTAAATTGTGTCAAGCGCGCCGCCACAGTGGGGCAAGTCGCATTGAACAGTGGGTCAAATGTGACGCATCACCCACAGTGCAGTGCGGGGGGCGAAGGGGAAGCATGCACGCTGCACTTGGGCACGCACGAGTCATCCAAGTTCGAGTTCAAGTCGAGCTGAGCTGAGCTGGGTTGGGCTGCTTGCATAATGACGCGCCGCGTCCGCGTCCGCAAGGGAACGCAAACTCTCAGACGACGACGATGGCGTAAGACATACTCAGACGCCTCATATCTGGACCCGAGCCAAATTCAGCAGCGGCTTTTGGTGCACGTCGCCAGCAACAACGTCGACGGCTACGACGACGTCTTGAGATTGCGGCTGGAGTACAACAAAGAACTTGGGCGAACAGACGAGCGTCTGCTCGAGCTGAACTTGCATCATATTCGTCACGTAAGCGAATTGCGGATCGGGTGCAGAGACATTGCCTGGATTTTAGTATATAAACAAAACGGGCCGCTCCAGTCAGACATTAGTTACCTGCCCCACAAGACAAACTAAGCCAACTCAAGCAACACAATGATGAAGTTCATGGTAAGTGTCCGAAGCGCATCCTGCAATCGATTGAGAGACATGGTGTGCTCATTTTCTTTCTCCTTCTTCATTTTACAGTGCATTTTCGTCTGCGCCATCGCCGCCGTCTCGGCCTCGTCCTACGGACGCCATCATGGCTATGGCAGCGCACCCGTCGGTGCCTATGCCTACCAGGTGCAGCCTGCTCTGACCGTTAAGGCTATCGTGCCCGCTGGTGGATATGGTGGCCACAGCTACGGCAACAACAACTACGGCGGCAACAGCTACGGACGCAGCATTGAGGTGCCAGTCTCATCCGTCTACACCTCCGGTGCTGGTTACGGCAAGGGCTACGGCGCTCCCCCAGTCGATCGTCAGGCTGTCGGTCTGGCCAAGCTCGCTCTCTACGCTCCCTCTGCTGGTGCTCCTCAGCCCTACAAGGAGCCCCGTTCGGTGATCATCCAGTCCTATGGACCCCAGCAGAGCTACCAGAACTACGAGCAGAAGCAGAGCTACGCCGAGAAGGCTAAGGGTGCGTCCGCTGCCGCTGCATCCGCTGCCGTTGCCGGCAAGAAGCAGGAGTACCAGAACTCCGGCTACCAAAACTCCGGCTATTAAGCGACTTAAGAACACGCACAGTGATTGGGAAGCTTAACAGCTACGGGAGGTAGAATATAATAAAAAGCCACAAAGTCTTAAAAACATAAATAATACGGTTTTTACTTGAACGGGTTGGGGTTACCAAGTGGGTTGGCCCAGGTCTTACTTGACTCAGCTAAACTTAGTGTCTGCTGCCATGAGCTGAGTCTGGTATAAGACCAAGAACCCAAACCGAAAGTTTTGCTTGACTTTTGTTTATTGAAAACTTAAAGTACCCAGAGGTTTATACAAGTTCTAGACTTGGGAACTTGATATATTGAAAATTATTTAAAGCTCTTTAGGTTGGGGTAACCCTAACTTAATTCAAAGCTTTAGTCAAATCATATTCCGGATGTGTTTTCCAAAACCCCCTCTACTTGACTACCCTCTATGCGCTATTCAAGCAAATCATGTCTATAGCTTTGTAGCCAGTTGCTAACTGACATTACCCCTAAGAATGTGAATATACAAATTTAGATGTGTTTATAGAAATACACAAGTTTGAGGGCTACAAAAGTCGCGCGCGTCGTCCGTGAGTTCATTGAGAACTCACGAAAGACTCGTTTCGACGCGGCGCATGTGGGGCGGGCTTTTGGGTTTGGGTATTATCAGAGCCGAGAAACGGCAACAAAAAAACATCGCGCGTTACCCAACAATTTTATAATGACTCGGGAGGTCGAGTATATACAATATTTTCTACGATACAATACCAGTGCACAGGGGAATAGTCGCTCGACTTATTTACCTGGTGGCAATTATGAAATATATCAGTTGCATAGAAATTATAAAATATACCATATACTCACTAGAACTATATACTGAGCTAGTTTTTGGATTATATGGCGCTGTCACGTAAATATCCAGTCTAATTTTCGCATATAAAAGCCCGCATTGTCGCCAGTTAAATTATAGTTTCATTGATTACTACAACCAACAAAACTAACTTGTTCAACATGAAGTTCCTGGTAAGTAATCCTGGCACTAGCACTCTCGGGACATTGAACTAATCCATTGGTTTGCCCTCTCGCTTGCAGATTGCCTTCGCTTCCCTCGCCCTCTTCGCCGGCATCAATGCCAATCCCTATGGCAACAGCTACCGTGGTGGATATGGCGGTCCCCGTGTTGCCTACGTGCAGGAGGTTTCCTACGGCCACCAGGGCGGATATGGCGGTAGCTTGTACGGCAACCAGGGCTATGGCGGTCCCCAGGGCGGCTATGGCGGCAACTCATACGGCCACCAGGGCGGTTATGGCGGTTATGCCCAGCCCCTGAAGGCTGCTTCGTCGGAGGCTCGCGCTGCTGCTTCGGCTGCTGCCAACAGCGGCTCCATCCGCCCAGGAAACTACAAGCAGGCTGCTGTCATCGGTTACAATTTGGATGCTGGATACAACGCACCCAGCCATGGCTACAACTCTGCCTACTAATTCAGCCAGCAAAGCCCAGTTGAAAGCTAAACTGTGACAAAATAAAAAAGCAACCGTAGAATGCCGCTGAAAATGTTGAACAAAAACTAAGCTAAACTGTTTCTTTCATGTGTATAAAGTCACGAAATGTCTTGGGGGCTCAGTAAAAGAGTGTGACATACTTTTGAGCGTAGAACTAAAGTCAGTTCAGTTGAACAATGGCGAAAGGTTCAATGACAAGGAGCGAACTAGTTGAACAGGTTCATTGAATTTGAATTTGAATTTCATTCGTTGAGTTTGAACTTCTTTTACCATCAAGTTCAACAAGTTCGTTGAATTTGAATTTCATTCGTTGAGTTTGAACTTCGATTACTCAAAATGGCACAATATGGCTGCGTCTTTGCAGGAGTAGGTGAACTCTTAACTAGAAGAGACTAGAAGAGAGCAGCTGATCGCTCTCACGCAGCCTCTCTGACTCAAAATGGCGCGAATAAGCTGCGCCCCAATTAAACAAGTAAGGTAACACTTCGCCTATGGTAGTCAAATTTGCACGTAATAGAGTAAGTAAAATAACTATTTGTTCTGTAATAGAAGAAAATATGACCAAGTCAATGTCTAATTACAATTCCCATGCTTCGCCGCAGCTTATCCAGCCGCATGCTCTCACGCAGCAGCTGGTTGCCAACTCATATTTGGCACCACTCTAAAGAGACGATGGACCACCCCCAAATGTCGGCGATACCAGCGCGCAAGCTGAGGTAAACAAGCTGCTCGCGCTGTGACACTCTGCTCAGTGGGCCAAGCTGTGCGCGATATGGTGCAGCGCGATTTGGAAAGCTGCAGAAAACAGCACTAGAATCTAGAGCTCAAGAACTGGAGCTCGAGGTGGGGCTGCTACTGTTTGCGGCTGTGGCTGCTGTGCTGTTTGCTGTTGCTGTGACCGCCCACTGCCCCACAGATGAAGCTGAAGACGACGACGTCGGCGAGCTGAAATGAACTCAGCGCCGTGATAAATTCGCAGCGAGATCACGTTTCGAGCGCTTCAATTATTTTGCTTATATAAAGAAGTGTGCTTGGCATTTGGTTTGTTAATTGTGCCAACTGTTCCAAGCAGCGAGCGCTACCCAAAAAACTGAAACTACAGCCATGAACCAATTCAGCGTAAGTACCATGACGCCGTCTTCCCACTTCCACTTCCCGTTGTTGCTGCCCAACTCAACTCGAGCCGGTACTCATGAGAATCTTTACATTGCCTTTTCTACAGACTCTCGCAATCTTCTTGTGCGCCACTCTGGCTCTCGGCAGCTGCAGCGGCGGCTATGGTGGCCATCATGCTGGTTCCGGTTACGGTCATGGACACGGACACCGCGAGCTCTCCAGCTATGGACAGCGTGAGGGCAGCAGTGGTGCCGCTGCAGCCAGCGCTGCTGCCGCCGCTCCCGTCGAGATCATCGCCGGTGGACCCCGTTATGGCGGTAGCGAGCATCTGCGCCCCATTCTCTTGGACTCTGGCTACGGTCATGGTCACCATGGACACCAGGCTAACAACTATGCTGCTCCCCAGCAGAGCTACAACGCACCCCAACTGAGCTATGCTGCTCCCCAGGCCAGCTACAGCGCACCCCAGTCCAGCTATGCTGCCCCTCAGCATAGCTATGGCCACCAAGAGCGCGGCTATGGCGGTCGTCCACGTTGGTCTGTCCAGCCTGCCGGCGCCACTGTGCTGTACCCCGGCCAGAACAGCTACCGCAAGTACGCCTCCGCTCCCGAGTACACCAAGGTTCTCCTGCCCGTCCGTGCTGCTCCCCCAGTAGCCAAGCTGTACCTTCCCGAGAACAACTACGGCAGCCAGGCTGGTTACCAGAACGTGCAGCCCGCTTACTAGAGTGTTCTACCTCTGGGTAACTCCGCTCCATGAAATGGAACTTGCGCTGTCCACGACAAGAACAGAAACAGCGCTAATAAAAATGTAGAAAAAAGAAAACACAACAATCTCTTATCGATGCTACACCAAACCACACATATGGTGTTAACTGTGTGACTGGGTGGTGACCTCGTGTGGGTGGTCAGATAACTGGTTCCGGTAGAGCCAACTCTGTCAATAATAATTTGGCAGCTGCAGCTGCTGTCGAGTTCGAAGTGCACAATTCAACTTGATTGTCAGCCCATTAACTTGCGATTGTCGTCGAGCTGGGCCGTGCCTATGGTAGAGGTCTATAGCGCGACTCGACTTTGTGATCGACAAAAAGTCCGAACATGTTGACGGTACATATCAAGAAAACTTGGCTTGAATCTTGAGTTGGATGCTTTGAGTTAAAATCAGACTATTATATGTATTAATATAAGAGTTTCTTTGAGCATTTTGTAAGAATGTTAAAGATCTTGGGTTAATCGATTGTGGGTTAATGAATGGGTTAAACTTTAGGGTGAGGTAACTCTTAGTTATGGCTTGGGAAATGTTGTTTATCCACTGGCTACTAATGCTACAACATATTTCTATTATAATTGTACCATATACCCTATAAGAAGTATCTATAGCCCGTGATATTTCCCATGCTACGAACTCTTTTGTTGTTACGCTTGGAATACGCAGAAAAGTCTATTCATTTAAACGTTCTTAGTGACTTTACTTGTCTAGAAATACCCCAGCTCATTTGCAGTTCCAGTAATTCCGAAAATACTGTTAAGTTAGCTACCCACTGTAAGTGTTACCAACCATGCTCATTGCCAGCTCCAAAACCCCAGATGAGCTTAAAGCTTGCATCTTAAATGGCGCTGCCAAGCATCAACAAACTCTCACTCACCCGTACGCACACACACACTACCATACACATATTTACACACACATACTCACACACACTCTTCCACAAATTGACCACAGCTCACACGTAGCTCACGCTGTCGAGCTTGGACCAAGTTGGGTTTATCTGTTACGCAGCGCATTCGTTGCATGAGAGAACCCCAGACAAGCAAGTCAGAAGAGCTTGGCGGATGCGGTCCAAAGAGCTCTGTGCTTGGGACGGAGCTATCTCGCTGCGTTAGAGACGGCGGCGTAGATGATGATGAATGCAAGTGCCAAAACGCAACGCATCCGCAGCAGAGGGAGATGATGCCGCTGCTGCGATTCATTGAGCAGAGCCGACTGGGGCAGCGGGGCAATGGCAATGGCCAAAGACCTGATACCGCACACGCCAAAAGCGGTCCGAGCGTGCCAAGCAGGGGGAAGACCATATCAATGGAGAGCTGCTTTCTGCGAGCTGCAGCTTCTCTTGCGCAGAGGGTTGTCGTTGTCGTGGTCGTGGTCGCGGTCAATTTGTGGCAATTTGGCGGGCAATTTTCAAGCGTAAACCGACACCGCCAGCAAACTAACGAAGAGTCTGTGTGTCTGAAAGTTGGGGCCTTATCTCTAAGTTCCCCTCGCTCTGCGATGGGGGTTACTTTTTTCGAGCGGAGGCTGGCTGGTGCCCCCATGTAGCCAGCAAAGTTTCGTCATGACTCGTCGTTCTGGGGGTCGACTCGAGGTTTTGGTCACGTAACGTAGCGCACACAAATCGCGCAAAGAACACAAATAATATGGCTATAAAAGCAATTTGGCCATGCGCAATTGTTAATTAGTTTCGAAAAGAGTCGCCTCCTCGCAGCACATTCATCCAACTATGTCCGCCAACTACATGCGCCTGCTCTGCCTGATGGCCTGCGTCGCGGCCTGCCTGGCCAACAGCTACAACCATCGCCCCAGCTATGGTGGCAACTACGCCGAGTATGTGCGTCCCGCTGAGACCGCTGAGGCTCAAGCCGCTGCATTGACCAATGCCGCTGGTGCTGCTGCCTCTTCGGCCAAATTGGATGGTACTGACTGGTATGCACTGAACCGTTATGGCTGGGAGCAGGGCAAACCTCTGCTGGTCAAGCCATACGGCAACCTGGACAAGCTCTACGCTGCTGCTCTGCCACCACGTGCCTTCGTTGCCCAGATCGATCCCGGTAAGTTACCCCTCGCTGGTTTTCCAAGTAACTTTAAACTAACTAGCTACTTTCCTCTCTCTCTCTGTTTGTAGTCTTCTCCAAGAGCAACTACGGCGGTGCCTACGGTGAGCCCAGCGTTATCCTGAAGACCGGTTCCAAGTTGGCTGTTTCCGTTGCCTAAGTGATTTATTCTGATTTTTGCTTGGTCGCTTGAGCGCCAAGCTTGCCGAAAGTCTTAATAAATAGTGATAGTTTAAAGTGAAATCCTAATTGGTCTTTGATCTCTGGGGGGATATGTGATATGTGGGCATGGGAGTTTTGTCTAGATCTCCTCACTCTTTTCCGGAAATCTATTCTCTTTGATGGGTTTCCCTACTTTTCACTATATCTCTTCATTCCTGAATGGATCTCCCGACTTTTCTCTGGATTTCCCTGGATTTCCCTTCAAGGGATCCCCCTACTCTTCTCTAGATCCCTTTAATGGATCTCCCTACTTTTCTCTGGATCTCTTTACTCTTCTCTGGATCTCCCTACTTTGTTAGATTTCCCTACTCTTTTCTGGATTTATCTACTCTTCAGTGGATTCCCCTACTTTTCTCTGGATCTCTCTACTTTGTTAGATTTCCCTACTCTTTTCTGGATCTATCTACTCTTCTGTGGATTTCTCTACTCTTCTCTGGATCTCCCTACTCATCTCTGGATCCCCCTACTCTTCTCTAGATCCCTTCAATGGATCTCCCTACTTTTCTCTGGATCTCTTTACTCTTCTCTGGATCTCCCTATTTTGTTAGATTTCCCTACTCTTTTCTGGATCTATCTACTCTTCAGTGGATTTCTCTACTTTTCTCTGGATCTCTCTACTTTGTTAGATTTCCCTACTCTTTTCTGGATCTATCTACTCTTCAGTGGATTTCTCTACTCTTCTCTGGATCTCCCTACTCATCTCTGGATCTCCCAACTCTTCTCTGGATCTCCTTACTTTTCTTTGTATCTCGCTACTCTTTTCTGAAATGTTCTCCCCCTTCTGTTGCCTACAAACTGAGATGTTGATAATATCATAGCATGGGATTCCTTAGCTAACTCTCTAATCGCTCTCCCAATGAGTAGACAACTCGATGTGTTATTAGGTATATTATGAGTAAATTCAGTTTTATTGCAAAATACAAAGTAAAAGTATGAAAATCGCTCAGGTTTTTGTTTGTTTTTGTTTCTTAATCGTTTTTTGCCTTTAATGTGAAAAATCAAGTGTAAATTCGTTACGAGCACACAGAAATTTACCTACTAAACATAAAATGAACTAAAAACACAATCAGAAGCGGTTTCAACTTGGTTAACTCGTTTGTTCTTGGGTCAACTTTGATCTTTATTTCTGGATTATTTTCGGGTGCTTGTTATCGTTAATCAGCCAACAAGAAACTCTACAAGAAACACTCTCTCTCGCTCTCGCTCTCTTTCATTATCGTTCTCTCTCTAACGCTGCAAAACCTTTTGAGTTTTCCATTGTTTTTGTTTTTATTTGGTTTTTTTTTTTTTGGTTTTAGGTTTTTCATTATTTTAATTAAATTACATGAACTTCAAAATATTATTATTATTATAGATAGACAGGAGATGTGTGTGTGTGTGTGTGTGTGTTTGTGTGTGGTGGAGGTGTTACATGTGTGTTTGTGTGTGTAGCCTATATAACGAACTTTTGCAAGCTCTGAAAAAATTTCAATTATAAAAGTTTCTCAAGCGAATTTGCCACTTCTCCCTTGTTCACTCGCTCGCTCGCTCTCTTTCTCTCTCTCTCTCTGAAAGATGTTAGATTTGTTGCTTCGTCTTCCTTTAAATTATAAAATGTTTCTCTTCCTGTGTGTCTCTCTGTGTGTGTGTAGTGTGTGTTTGTGTGTGTGTGTGTGAGCGGATCAAGGATCATCGCATCTATTCGGTGATCGTTCTTGTTGTCTCCTGGATGTACACCTGGGAGCCGGGAACGGTGGATGTTGTGACGAATGTGCGGTGCTTGGCGCGGATCAGATTCAAATTGGATTCAGCAACATCGGCACGATCCTCGGCAGCCTCCAGTTCACGCTGGAAACGACGCACACGGGTGGTGGTCTGCTGGGAGACACCCTCCTGCTCGGACAGCTGGCGTCTGTAGATGTTAATCTTGGCAGTGGTCTTGTCCAGGGCATCCTGCAGCAAGATGATGTTCTTCTGATCCTCCTCGCACTGTACGATCACCTCCTTGACGGTGCGCTCCTTCTTGCGCAAGATCTTGATGGTCTCGGCGTGGCGGCGCTTCTCCTCCTCCAGCTCCAGTTCCAGATCACGAATGCGTGCCTCCAGTTTGCTGATGATGCGCTTGCTGCCGGCGACGGCGTTCAGCTCAACCTCCTCCAGACGGATGGACAAGTTCTGAAAAGCAGGCAGAGAATTGTATCAGTATAAACTCCTCCTCAGAGCTTAGATTCGAAGACCCACCTTGACTTCGACTTCCAAAGACTTCTTGATGGTCTCCAGCTTGACAATGCGCTCCTGTTCCTCATGCACCTGCTCGACAACATGCTTCAGCTCCACAGAGACCTTCTGGTAACGCTCGTCGCTGATGCGCAACTCCTTGGACACTTCCTCGTAGTCGGAAGCGACCACAGTGAGTTCCTGCTCCAGCTTGGACTTCAGCGACACCAGGTTAACGTTGGCAGTGCTCAGCTCATTGATGCGGCTGGTGGCCTCCTCGTACTGCAGCTCAACGGTGCGCTTGGCACGGTTGGCGCTGTCCAGGTGAGAGCGCACCTCCTCCAGTTCACCGTTCAGACCAGCAAGACGACGCTGGGCAATGCCGTACTGATCAAGGGTAGCCTGCAACTGGCGCTGCACATCCTCGTAGTGGGCCTGCAGTTCGGTCAACTGCAGCGACTGCTTCTTGATGACCTTCTGCAGATCGATGTTGGTCTTGTTGGCCACATCCAGCGACATCTCCAGTTCGGTAATCTGGATCTGCAGCTTCTTCTTGATGCGAGTCACCTCGGTCTTCAGGCGGGTCTCCGCCTCAATGACGCGGGCATTGAGCTGCTCGATCTCAATGCTGGTCTGCTTGCTGCAGGAGGTTATAGAGGGTTATAGATAACGTATCGAATATATGGAGACTACAGAGTGTCTGCTGGAAGTTGCCCCATCAAGCTGCAACGGTGACTTTTACCTCGAGGTCTAGCCAAGTCTTCGAAATTCGCTTGTCGCATTCTGCGTTCTATTTTTGGCCCCAAGAAAGTCGAGTGACCCACAAAAATATGATGATCGTCAGCAATCGCCAAGCGATTCTCGCTGACTTCTTGTGGCATTGTCAGAAATCGCGCATCGCGTATTTCGCATTGGGTTTTGCATACTACATAGTAGTACTACAATATGTTATGTTATAATAATAGTACATCTATAGAGTACGCGCTGATAAAGACATCGAACTTGTCACAAATAGCGCGCGTTCGCATGCCAAGCATTTCTCTAACTTTTGGGACAGAGATCTCGAGAGAGAGGCAAGTGCATCACACTTCTAATTTTAGGCGTAGGTGAAGTCTCTTTTCCACCCTTTTCCCCTGTCTTTCCACGCTCTTCTCTCTGCTGCTCGCACTTGCTTTGTCATTTCTGCAGTCAATTGGCAAATTTGCCAACATTTTTGACTAATGCCTATTCCTATTCCGATTCCGATTCCTATATACTTGCAGTTGTTGATTCATTTGACAAGTCGGACATGATGTCGATCTCAAGGCGGATATGAACTACTAATGGGTTGTTTAGGGTGAGAGCTAATGTTTTTGTGTACTATATAGTATGAGGAGAATTGCTATTAGATCGTTTGTCTATAATCTTAGCATAATAGGAGTGACATAGATTGGTCTTCTGTCTATAAACCTTTGACAAATGTGGTAAGTTTTACTCTTATGTTATAAATGCTTTGATCTATGGTGATCCTCAATAGTGGATCCATAGATCCATCTGCTATCTTTAATCTTATGATAACTTAAGTTAGCTATACATTTGAAGAATTGATCTGCACTCTATACTATCTGAGCTGTCTATATCTTTTGACTGATCACTGATCAGAACTACATCGATCTTCAGTTGTCATAGCTGTTGATCTACGAGCTAATCTTGAGTTAATCTTGTTTTCTTCTATTTTAAAGATGTATCTTCTTATATTAGAGTCTCTCGTCTCCTAACTTCGATCTGCACTGAGATCTTAAGTTTCCTAAACTGTTTCTTCTTTGCTAACTTTGTTCTCTTCCCACCGATCTTCCTACCCACGCATTAGGTTGTCTACCTATCAATCTTTCTATCTACAAATCTTCATTCTTCTACGCAAATTGAATATCTATTTGTTTTTCTTTGCGTTGCTTGTCGTTCTAGCCCATTTCTCAGTTACTTAATCTATGTGAGCTCATTGCTGTCGCTTTGCCAAGGTATTTAGCTTGAGTTTTCTACATCGTCTTCTCTGCTCGATTGTCGCTCGCTTTCGCGAACGTAAGTATTTTTCATTTTTCATTTTTCATTTAATTTTAATTTTTTTTTGCGCTGCCTCGCTTTCAATGTTTATTGTCTACGCAGAAATATGTGCAGAATTTTTTCTTTCATTTAGCGGTTTCTACTTGTGTTTTGGGTTGCCATCGTCATGCGAAAGATAAAATAAGATATTATTTCTTGAAGGACATGTCAAACAATGGGCCCCATCACACACACGCTGCCAAAATACCTGTCTGGCATGTTGGTGTGTTGTTGTTGTTGTTTGTGTGGGTGCGAGAAACACGATCGCTCTATATAGTAATCTATGATGGGCTATAAATCTGCCGCTTTCCAAATTAAGGCGGCAACTGATGGTTTTTATGTGATCTCTTTAAAGATCTTTAGTTCTAGGTGATCGAAGCTCTAGCTTGAGCGATCAGTGGCTGACGTGATCAGTTTCTGTGCAGATCTTAACTTTTGAATTGGAATTTCAGCTTTCTATTGAAATCCGAGCTATAAGCCACCCAACTGTTGCTGTTCTTCAATATGCCAAAGATCTACTCGATCAGCTTTCCTGAATCATCTAGAGATACCAAAAATTATGATGGTCAGCTGCAAATGGCGAGCCAAATGCTCAGCGAAACGTTGCAATTAGCTAAATACAGAGAGAGGGAGAGAGGGAGAGGCAGAGCGAAGAAGATGGAACATTTAAGAATTTTTCAGCAGAATTAATTTACAAATGACCAAACAAAAGATGCGATGTGCCAGAAGAATTGTAGCCTCAGAGAAGAGCGACAAAAACAGAAGACAAATAACCCAAGCCAAAAAGCCAAGTGCATGAATTATACCCGGGGGGATTGAGGAGGAGGAGGCGAAGGAGAAGGAGAAGGAGGTGGGAAATGGGCGACGCAAAACTAAAATAAATTGCAAATCTACACCAGACAGAGGGAAAGACAGCGTGCAAGTGAGACAGCTAGACAGATTAGAGAGTGAGCTAAACGAGGAGAAAAAAGCTGTTCGCATTTATTCAGAATTTGTCTGGGCTAAAAGAAAATTGAGTTTTCCAATTTTTCAATTTCGTTTGCGTTTTGCATGCTTAATGAGCGTGTGCGAGAATGGTAGGGGAAGGGGCAGGGGCAGGGGTAGGGTAACTGGGTGAACCTGATCAATGCTTCCAATAGATATAGCTATAGTCCTTCAATTTGGGATGCGTGCGCTGCACCTTGCGGCAAATCCAACACTTATCCTCTATACCGCACCTGCTGTCCGCATAGAACTCCACAGTGCGCTGATTCAGCGTCGACAGCTGCCGCTTGACATTGTGCAGCGACGAGGAGACACGATGATCGAGCTTATCGACCAGACGATCATCCATTAACTCCACATGCAAAGCATGGGCGCGCACCTGGCCACCGCCGCCGCCGCGACTGGCGCTGCTACTGCGAATCACTTCGATTTCATACGGCGATGTGGAACGCACACGCGACACGGCACGACTCGAACGAACCATGGCCTGTGACATATAGTTCTCCTCCTCCTGCCTGGCCGTCTTGATATTCCGCTCCGATTCCGTGAGCAGCGCCTGGGCAATGGCGCTGGCGGACTTGCCGCGTATCGAACGCTTAAAATCGTCAGACATCTGATCGACTTCGTTATCCAACTCGATCTTACGAATGCGCTGCAATATCTTTAACGTATCACGCTTAATGATATCCTCGAGCTCCTCCTGACGACGACGACGACGCTGGCGCGATCTCTCGACAACTGTGTCCGGTTCAATGTGCTTGGCCACACGCGTTGCGTCGACAAGCTTCTGCACACTGAACGGCGAACGTTTCTGCGCCCGAAAGCTAAGCAGAATCTCATCGGCTCGCGCCGCGCAGGTGCGCGACAAACGGAGAACCTCATCCGCATTGTATTTGCGCACCGTGTTCGAGGCGCGATATTGATTGAGGCCGCGTTCCGATGTCCATGGCAGATGCGGTTGCTCCACCTTGAGGCCCTTGGCTTTGGCATCCAGATAGTCGAGCATGGGCTGATAGAAATTCATGGTGTAGCCATAGTTATCCTCATAGGTGGTGCCATGACGTAGCCGCGATTGACGCTGCTGCAGGGCCAGAGACATTTTGTGGGGCCAAAGGGGGAGTTGGGTAGGGTCAAAGGGTGAGCTATGGAATGCGAGTGCTGTGTGTGTGTATGTGTGTGCTTAGAATATGAGTACTCTAATTAAAGCTAAAGAGCAGAGGCAGCAGGGGAAGAAGGGGAGGCTGCTGCTTGTCGTCGCTTTGTCGCTGTGTCGCCTATCGCTCGTTGTCGCCTTGTGGTCGCCGCGCCGCGTTGCGCCTTGCCTGCCTTGCCTCGCCTGGCCTCAGTTCGCCTCAGTTCAGTTTGGCAACGCAAAGCAAAATTTCAAATTTGTCGAAATCTATAAAAAGATTGCAGTTTCTTGTTCAGCTGTTCGCGCTGTTGCCGCACAAAAGGTATCAACATAATGACGACAGTTCAACCAACAACAACAACAATTCAAGCATAACAACAATAACAACAACAAGCACTGGCAGAGCCATGCCTCAGAGGATGATTGATTCATTTTGGCAAACAATTTGACAAAATGTCACGGAAATCTCCAATATAGGAGAAGGAATCCACACGACCTACCTAAGCCAACTGTTTCAGCTATGAGGGATGAGGGGGCGGAGTAACCGACTGTCTTTTATGCCCGTCTATCTCTCGTTCCGTAAACCTTATGTAATCACAACAACTGCGCAATTTTCTGTTGAGAAGTTTTTCGAAGGGAAAGTTTTGCAATGAATGACTTTGCTTATGAGCTACCTCATGGTGGTAACCAACTTCTTGTTGCGTATACGCCGCGTGTGACGTTAGCAGGAGTTTGTCCTGCGCAGAGTGAAGACTTTGGCGGCTGCTGCGGGAAAGAAAACTAATGCCGTTGCTTGGGGCGCGACCAGAGAAATCGTACTGACTCAACGAAATGGGTCAATTTGATATCAATTGAAGCAGACGAAACAATACGAAACGATCGATCGATCGATCGATCGATTGACTGATCGATTGTTGTGATACGAGCGAGCGTTGCGCTTCCGTTTTGGCAGCACTCAGCGAGGCCCTTGACTTGTTGCCAGCTTTTCCGAGCAGAGGCGCAACTTCCAACAGTGTAGAGGGATCGTCTCGATCACTTACCGAATAGCCTCGATCTCCTCATCCTTCTCGGCCAGACGACGCTCGGCATCGTGACGGTACTGGTTGAAGTCGGCGGCCAGACGCTGTCCACGCTGTTCCTCAGCCTTGCGACCCTGTAGAGCAATAGGAAGTTCAACTGATTAGCTAGAGCACTACTTGGGGAAGCGATCGTGCAACTTACAGCTTCGGCTTCCTTGTAGGCAGCGGTCAGCTCATCACGCTCGTTCTCCAGACGACGCAGCTCCAACTCCAGTTCGTGCAGGCGACGGTTCAGCTCGTTGATGACGCTCTTGGCCTCATGCAGATCATCTAAAGGAAGGCAAAACGATCAGTGATCAGTGATCTGTGGCATAAGTGAAAAGGGTTCTCGACTTACCGCCCAGCTTCTTGTTCTCGCGACCCAGCTGACCGTTAGCATCCTTGACCTTGTCCAGTTCGTGGATGGTGCGCTGCAGATCGGCATGCTTGTTCTTCAGATCGCGCTGGCTGGTCTCGTACAGCACAATGGTCTCATCCAGACGGCTCTTCAGCTCAACGTTGTGCTTCTCCAGCGTGTTAACAGACTTCTGCAACTCGCGGCACGTGTTGTTCGATTTCTCCAGATCGATGATCAGAACCTCAACCTCACTGGCCAGACGAGTCTTGGTCTTCTCCAGATTGTTAACCTTAACAATGAGGGTTTCGATATGCTCCTCCAGTTCGGTGATGCGCACCTGGTACTTGCGACGAATCTCTTCGACCTCCTCGGCACGAGCTGCCACTTCGGCATTCCATTTGTTCTGCCACGAAGTGGCATCGGCATTGGCCTTGACCAACTGACGTTCCAAGTCAATGCGCGCCTCAGACTCTTCTTCGAGTTGAGAACGAGTTGAGTCCAAATCGATCTCAACCTGATGCAGAGACGACTCGAGCATCGAGCGACGACGGTCTTCGTCTTCCAATCGACGGCGTGCATCCTCCAGCTGGGAAATGACTTGGCTCTTGGAAAACGAGACGGTGTCCAATTGCACTTTGAGATCTTGGACGTCCTTGATCAGCTCAATGTTCTCCTGCGAGAGGCGAGATTTGTGCGAAGTGATATCGATGACGGTGCGATTCAGTTCCTCGATTTTCACATTCAGCTCGGTGATCGAAATCTCCAATTTCTGGATATGCTTCTCCGAGACGATTTTCTCCTTGTTATAGGATTCGATTTGCGAGAGCAGCTCGTAGACTTCGGCCTGGAATTTGGCCTTGTCCTTTTCGGCTCTGTAAGTGCAAAGTGATCGTGGCTGAATTTAATGCAAAGTTCAACTTAATCTGGCAAAAGCTTTGATACTTAGGCATGGCTTGTGAGAGAGATAGAGAGAGATCGGCATTTTTTGGTGAGCGGCTGGCGGCAAGAGCTTGAGCTGAAAATGTTGCTAGGAGCAAGCTAAGGAGAGAGAGCTTTCGAGCAAGCTGCGCTTTGCAAAGCTTTTTACAGATCGCACGATCAATGCGGCAGCTTTAACTGAAAAGCTTCCGCCTGGATATGCAAAAGCTTAACAAAGCGCACAGGTTTAAGGTTAAGTGAGTGTGTGTGCCTGGAAACAAGCTTTTGTGCTTGGTTGAAAATTAAAAAAAAATTTTCAAAAAATACATAAACGCTTTTCAAACAAATTCCAAACATTTTCACACACATCTTGCACGGCATGCAGGGGGCGTGGGAGGGCGGACACACCTACAGATTGCAAAAGTCAAAGAAACGTATCGAATTTCCATAAAGTTCAATGGGAGGGAAAGAGACAACAACAACAACAATCAGCACATTTTGAATATGATTCAATCAAAGACATATTTGGCTGCGGCCAGAGAGAGAGAGAGCGAGAGAGAAAGAAACAACAACAACAATACCAGAGAGAGCGAGAGAGAGCGCTCTCTCTGAAGAATGTAGATGAAAATTCAAAAATTTTCTAAAAATAAATGCCGAAAATATTTGCTGCTAGTTGTAGTTGTTGTAGTTGTTGTAGTTGTTGTTGTGAAACAACATATGGTTGCGTGCGTGCGGAAAACGCTGAAAGAGAGCTTGCGGTTGCGAAAGCTTGCACCGCCATACTGAAGCTTCTAGCCGGCGAAAGCGAACGAGCGAGAGAAAGAAAGAGAAAACTGCTTTGCTTTGCGGCGCAGATGAATGCGCAAACTCGTGCGCGCAGATCTTGGGGGTTCTGTGTACCTGGTGGCGGCTCTAACGGGCCACAGACAACAACAGTTAAGGCAGCAGAGTAACTGGAAAAAGGTTGCAGCGCGCACACATTGCGCATACGCCACGTTGTCGTGCCCCCCGACGTAGACAGCCTTGAATTCGCATTGATTTGATTTTGAAATTGCTAGAGAAAATTCTTTAGCTTTTTTTTTTGAAATTCCTATGCATTTATTTTTGGACTTTTCGATTTGGAAATATGAGTCGACCTGCGCGCCGCCTCTGCGCTACGCAGCCAAGCGAAATTTGTGTCAATAGAACTTGCAAGCGCTGCACGAGCTGAACGAGCGATTTTGCCCATTGCAATCGCTTTCTGCTTGTCACGGCATTTTGATGGATTGTTTATGAACTGATTTCTGTAGCTGATTGGTGTCAGCTATGGCTATGGCTATATCGGCCGAGCAAGGTTAACCAAGTCATTGTTGTGCGAACTGAAATGGATGCCAGCTGACGGCACTTCATCAAAGCGGATGATAAACAATAAACAGGCAGATGATCTTAGCATATATATGATATATAGAGTGAGAAGGAGAGAGAGAGTGTGTGAGAGAGAGAGATGATGTGTATGATGTTTATGTTTGTGCAACAACGCGTTTTTTGGAGGTCACAAGCAAAATTGGGGGCAGCATGGCAATGAGGCAAGGCATGGACTTGCTTGCTGCTACGAGGGTTACTCAGTGCATTCGTTCGTACCTAGCCTTATTTTTCGTTAGGATTTCAACCTGTTCCTGGAAATCCGTAATAATTTCGTTGTGCTTTTTCTTCAAAAGCGTGGCGGTCTCCTCAGACTCAAGATGAACATCCTCAAGCAGCTTGCGCAGCTTCAGCAGCTCAGCGTCGCGCTTGCGATTGGCTTCAAACTGATGCAAGAAAAGTATATCATTAGTTTATATAGCATATAGTATATAGTATATATTGTGGCTACTCACTTGATGTTCAGCACCACCCTCGGCCTCCTCGAGACGCTCGGACATCTGTATGACCTGAACGCTGAGGTCGGCTTTCTCGCGCTCGATCTGTCATGTTATATAGAGAGAGAGAGAGAGAAAAGAGACGAGCGTTAATCAGTTTAGACACGACAGTTTCTACATTTCATAATTTACAATTTATGCTATTTATATATAATCTATATATATGCATACTGCGTGCGGATGATGCATCGCGGCAGTTTCAAACGGCCCATAAAATATATAAATCAAATTAATCAGTCAGAAATAATTATGCGCATGTAACACCCGAAATAACAATGGCAAATTGCCAGCTATAGGTAGCTATAGCTACCCCGACTTAGATGACTATATATGTATGCTATATATACTAAACACATATATAGCTTTCTGCACATGCAGTTTGATTGCATTTCCAGCAAGGCATTAAGGCATTTTTATTATGCTCGATTCGCCTGAACTCAACTCGGGCATTTTCCAGAAGTTTTTACTAGCTCTCTATTGCTAGCTCTGTCTCTCTTGCTGGCTGTGACCCAATTTAGTAGCTGCAAATTTGCGAGCTGGCAATTAAAAGGCGTGTTTTATGTGTTTACTTTTTGGAGAAAACAAGGGAAGGGGGAGGGCTTTCAGCCTAGCTGCTCATGGATCATATTGTGCACTGTTCCACAACTCTTCAGTCTCACCTCGCTGGCAATAGTTTATATACAAGATCAGCTCTAATCTCTGCCCACACTTATGCATGTATTTGCCTATATCTTTTGGCTAAAAAGGCCACGTAAGTACGGCGGTAAATCCGTTTGCGCCATGTGTATCTTGTAGATACTTTTGCCGCAGATACATATAGCTATAGCTATAGCTAGATCTGTTGCTGTGAAAACTTTTAATGTGCAAGAAAATTATTTAATTTTCCAACACATTGACACCGACGCACACACACACACACACACACACACAGACGGCGGTTTTCAGCTGTGGCTGCTGCCAGCGAATTTGCTCTGCGCTCTCTCTCTCGCTCTCTCTTTTCCGCTCTCTCTCTCTAATGTTGCTGATGATGATCGTGTTTTTTTGGCTACTTTATTTTCCTTGCTTCGTGTTGTTCATATTTTTGTTGTTGTTGTTGTTGTTGTGCGCCTCAAGTTAATCATTTGCTTGTGTATTGAATGTCGTGCGCTAATTTTAGCCATTTTGTTCCATATCGCCAGAGTGTGCGAGTATGAGAGTGTGTGTGTGTTTGTGTGAGTCAGTTTGCTGATCCATAAAGCAAAAGTAATTAAAATTATTTCCACAACTGTATAGCGTAGATTGTCTGCCACGCCCCATGCCATACGCCCCTTTTAGAGCCAACCCGGCCGGGGCGCATTTTCTAAATTTGTAAAATGGCCAAACAGGAACCGATCTGGGCCTGAATGAAGTGTGCAGCCAAACGACGACGACGACGACGACGGCGGCGGCAAATATATTTTTGCCCCATTCGCTTTGTGCGTCCATTTATCATTTTGTGTCGCCCGTGCAAAACAAAAACCGATTGAAGTTCAATGCACATTTTCCGCCCCCCTCCCACTTTGCGCCCCGCCCCCTTTGTTGCCGTCGAAGGGTAACTTATTCTTAGCCGCATCTCTCTCGCCGATCGCTTTGGGATAGATAAATGCAATAGATAGTTTGATAGATAGCGCGCGTTCTATTGTTTGCCGCCTTTCTCTCTGCCTATCTCCCTCTTTCACTTTCTCTCTCTCTCTCTTTCTGTGTGTGCGTTGCAACTTTCCCCACTTTTCTCTCTATTTTTCGCCGCATTTTGTTTTGCGACTCTTTCGCATATTTTGCTGTTTTTAGGGTGACATTTGCAAAAGTGAAAAGCGCTAAGGAATTTCCCTTCTATTGCACGCAGGTGCCCCATAGACTATATAGAGAGCCTTAGATATAGCTAGATAAACAAACTAACTGTCGGAGGAGCTTCATCAGCAACTAGGCTATACTTAAGTCAAGAACTTAGTACTAAACTGGAGTCGCAACTTACCCTTTGGCGCAGCTCACGTTCAACTTCAAGATCATCTTGGAGCAAACGGATCTTGTCCTGCAATGAAATTTACATACATTCTTCGATTACATATACATATATATTTCTATATAGTTTCATTTTCACACTCTGTTTTTTTTTTGCACAAATTTTTTCGAGTATTTTTATATATATATATATTTTATTTTTTGAGAATTTTTCATACACGACTCGTAGGTGCCGCATTACATAATTTTCACCGACGCACCGAGATATACACATTCGATATATATATATATGTATAGATACGTGTACATACAGAGCTATATGTATGTATATACACAGCTATATCTGTAGATATTTTTGCTCAAACGAATTTTATATTTCCACACGAGACACACACATAGCTAGAGATACACACACACAGATACGCGCGCGCGTAGACACCTACGAATCGTTTATATCTTTGAAGTATATATCTTTTGTTCGTTCACATTCTTTCCCTGCCGATTTCTTCTGCTCTCAGCCTGATCCTGCTTACCTCCAGCCGGGAAAGGGAGCTCAGATCTTGGATGTATTCGATGTTAACATCAGCCGCACCGGGTCCAGTCGATGTGGCCCGGTAGGAGTATTTCGAGGAGCGTACAGCTTGCGATGATGACATTTTTTTAGATTTTTGTCAGACTTTGATACGGTTTTCGATATATAGTAAAACGCGTAAGATTTTTCGGGAATTTCTGTATATATTTTATTGATCCAATATCAATGCGAAAATCCCTACAACACCGCACGCAGAGAGGTTTCTTGTAGTTGTCACCGAGTCGCCGGATAATTCGTAATAAACGTCGGAGTGAGGCTGGTGATCTACTGAACAAGAGATCCCGTTGTCGTTCGAATAAAGAGTATTTCGTTTATTTGATCGTCGCTCGCTTGCCGCTTCGTCTATTTCAACGATCCCAACGATCCGCCGAGCGCCTTCGGCTCCCTTCGGTTTGCTTCGTGTTTGAGTGAGTTTTTCTATTGCCCGTCTTTCGTGTGTGTTAATTGCTCAGTTGTGTGTGGAAAATTCTTAGCTGCTTCTTCTTGCTCCTTCTCCTCCTCTTCTTCGTGGGGTCTCTCAGCGCTTTTGGCCTGGTGTGAAGGCATTTTCACGTCTGTTGGCGGTAGCAAACCCGAAATAAACTCCAAGTTGTTGTTTTTTCGCTTACCTGTAATTAGCCGATGTCATTTACGCATGTGTGTGCGTGTGTGTTTATAGATATAGGTTCTACATATGTTCTTCATGCCTTTCATTTTGTGTATCTGCTTTGCGTATACACACATCGAATTGGCTTCCTACACGCAACGCTTTGAATTTATTTGCTTTACAAACATATTTCTTCAACATCTTTTATGGCAGATCATTAAAGCAACTTATTGCTTATATAGTTTGCTATAATATGGAACAATCAAATCGATTTAGTAATGAGGAACTCTAGGAATATCTTTGTGTTTTCATTGTTTGATCGAATTCCTACTTAGAATATCTCAGAAAGGTTTATAGATTCAGATAAGATAAGATAATGTTAAGATAAAGTGATGTAGAGTTTCTTTGAATAAACCTTAAATGGATAAGCAAAGAAGTTGATCTTAACTCAAACCTTATATATCATTTTCTAATCCTAAGTCTTAGATCTTTGATCCTATAGCTAGTTTCTCAATTCTTTCCTAACGATTTCGTAAAAGACTGAGCTAAAGTAAGTATAGGCTTCGAGAACAGGTTTTCTAAGAAACCCTTGCCAACTTTTGAAACCAGACGACATACCCGATCGATAATCTATTAAATCTACATATTTTGGCCCACACTGCGAATGCAATTGCCAAAAAAGAAATTGCGAGCGTTTGGTAAAAAAAATGTTTTCATAATTTCTATAAAATTATGAAATACATCTTTGCCAGTCAGACGCTTCGAATTTATCGTGATGTCTGCTAAAAATATTTGGCATCGAAACAGTTTATTCTGTGTCACAAATAAATAAGCGTAGACCCCGCAAATGAAAACAAACAGAGAGAGAGAGAAGGAGAGAGAGAGAGAGAGACAAGACGTAGCGAGAAGATAATGATGATGTTCCGTCGAGTGGATCCTTGGCAATGTCGAAGACGCAGACGAAGGCGTAGACTTGCCTGACTGACGATCGTCTCCATCTTCTTTCTCCCCCCTGCGCTTTGTTATTGTTTTTGTTGGCCCGTCCATTAGCCTCGCTGTCAGCTTACAATTGTAATTTAATGGCCTGACAAATGGCAGGGATCTGGCAAATATTGCCCAGATCGGCAGGCAGGCAGTCTATATGCTTGCTATATAGTTTTGTTTGCTTGCCATTTGCAGATGTTTTCCAAAAAGCGCTTCGAGTGAAATCGTTCGCCTGTGAGTTCCTCCACCTGTGCCACGCACACGCACACACACATACACACACAGAGAAGCAACTATACTTAAGCATGATTTTTGGCTTATTTTTAGCAAACGATCTTAGCGTTTTTAGCTGTTTTTTTTTTTTGGTTTTCTCCCGTTTTGCTCATTATGATCATCGCGTTCATTTTCCACACACAATTCACCTGAGAGTGCACAGATACACAGATATAGCTAGCTATATGCATAGATATTCGGCAGATATATACATAAGGCTAGCTGCCTGGCTGGCCAGTTCGTATCTTCTAGATACTCGACTCGACTTGCTGGCCATAATTTTATTTATTTTATGCCTGTGTGCTTTAAGTGGGCAGCAGGACAGCAGGCAGGGAGTGGGAGGGGCGGGGGGAGGGCCAGGTCGGACGGGGGGTCTAGAATAATATTTAACATTTTGTGCTGCTTGCCACATTTTGGAATGTGTAATAGGCTAAAAATACACTGGCAAATATACACACACACATATCCGTGTGTGTGTGTGTGCGTGTGTGTGAGTGCGCGATAGAAAAGATAAATAAGTCAGCCCAAAATAGCAACGTGGCACAGTGGACAGTTCAAATCAAAATCGATTGGTTTGGCACTAAGGGGAAAGCTCTACTGTAGCCACACCTGTCCCAAGCGGCATCCGCTCCGTCGGAGGTCAGTGATGACACCGGGAGTTGTTGCCGCTGCTCCTGCACTCACTCGCAGCGAAATTGGGTCAAAATTGTTATGATCACACAGATACTCACGCACACACACGCACACACAGCAGCAGCTCTCCCTCTCTTCTCGCTTACTCTGCTGTCAGGCATGCCTGCTATGCAGTTATATATAGACGAGGCAACGCGGCGACGAGGTGTTTTCCTGCTTTATAAAGTGCGTGTGTGTGTGTGTGTGCTCGATTCGAGTGCACGCCAGGCACTTGAGGGCGGCCCACCGTAGCGTAGCTTCACTGTGAGTGCCAAGTGAGTGCCAAGTGCCCAGCAGATAAGCTCGCTCGAGTGGGGCGCCTTCCATGTGGGTGGGTCGCAAATTCCTAACCATGCACAGAAATAAACTTCAACTAATGCATTCGAAAACAACAACAACAACAAACAACGGGAAGCTGATGAGTTTGAGTTTTCCTTTTGGCCATTTTTCCCTCGCGTTGTTGACGGCGTTGACAACTTCGAATTGAGATTTGTCTTTTGATGATTCACACAGTGCGACATGGGGCGTGCGGCGGAGGCCCATTGTGAGGCACTCAAAAGTCCATTTGATAAATCTGTGAATACCATATAGCATATATATACCTGCTATATATATTCTTGTTCCTAGCCGTGTGACGTGTGCGCGAGCAACGAGCAAGCTGTGATTCATAGCGTGCAAAGAGGGAGAGGGAGGGCTCCGTCGACAACGTGGGAGGAGCTCGGCGAACTTGCCAAATTCTCAGCAGATGCAATAAACATTTATTGTCCCAATTCAAAATATGTATAAATATTACACGACAAGCAAAAATAAACACATAAACAACAAATAGCAAAGCATATATATCGAAATACCTAAGCGATTTTATTTTTAGCACTTCCAGACTGAGTTATCGTTATCAATTCATAAGCATCCACAAATAGATTTCACAATCACAGTTTCCTCGACTCTGTCACTTCCCAGTATTTATCTCTCTCTCTCTCTTTCTCTTTCTCTGTCGTTTTACTTGGCGTTGACACAATTCCGCTTGACAAAGTGATTAATCATCAAAACAAAAATCGCAATTGTGAACGATAAACTCAATGGGAATTTAATTAATGTTTACAGCGCGAATTTCGCGTCTGTCGATTTTCATGAAAATTGAAATGTGCCTAAAACCATATATACTTTTTGCATTTTCTTGTTTTTTGTTTTTCTTTTGTCGCGCTGCGTCATTTGATTTGTAAATAGAATGTGGCTAAAATTAATTTATTGCACTTTAATACCTATGAAAACAGACAATGTTGTTGGAATTGCAAATGTATTTGAATATAGCGTGTATTAGTATTGCCTATCGATATTCTGTAGTTCACAATAGTCTTTTACATGCACATAATCCGTTAAGGATCACATAAGTTCGTCATGTTAGGAAAATTTGCGTGTATTTTAATATTAAAAAAATCTTAAATAAAGTTGTTTAAATATTGCTATAATTTATTATTAAAAACTTATAACTAAATGTGTTTAAATATTGTTAAAATTATTCACAACAATTAGAATACGTTGGTTTACAGGGTACGCCTTATTTGAGTGAAACGTCTGCGAGCGACAAATTTGCCGTCCTTCATTTAGCTTGTGCACTTTAGCAAAGACACAAACCCATTGGCGCTCATAGCACAGTCACAAGCGCCGAGTAGTTTGAAGTACGACACACAGGTGGCGCCTGTAGCTGGTAGCACATGCAGCAAGTGATCTTTAAACGTTTTAACAAGTCACAAAAGCTACAGTCAAACATACCTGACTGTAAAATACCCTACATCCCACTATGAAAAACCAAATTTTACACAAAATCGATTACAAGTTAGAAATAAATAGCTAGAAATCTAGCAAGTTTTAAGCAGAATGTCCTCTTCTGTCTAGACACGCTTAGTAATCCAACATTCCAAACAATTTCAACAGTTCCCCATATAAGTTTAAAGAAAAGGCACACAATATACTTTCTGGTGTCTTTTAAAACATAAACATATATTTATAAATAAAACATTAACATAGAAAACAAATAAGCTTAAGTTAAAACTAATTCAAAAAGAACTCGATGAGATTTGTGAGCCGCCGCACATTGACGTAGTTGATCAGCACCAGATAGGCATAACAGGTGTAAATGTATGCCCACCATTGAAAGTGCAGCGGATCCTTGGTCCAGTTGCCCGTAGAGCCTCTGCCCCGGCCCCAACGACCAAAACCGCTGGGCGGCAGCAAAGCGTGGGCGTGGACATGCCTGCTGCGATCGCTGAGCAGGCGACGAAAGACGGCCCCGCTCAGGTAGACGACGCTCAGCAGCAGAATCAGACGACGCAGATGCACCAGCAGCAGCGCCATGGCAAATACCTTTGTAGATACTTTGATCTATAGAAATCCCTGTTGTTTTTCCTGAAACACTTTCCAATTGAGACACTTTTCCTTGGCACTCCTTTCCTTTTTTGCGTAGAAATATCAGCGAATTATTTTTATACGTTTCGTTTTCTTGCTGTCTGCTTTGTCGTTTTGTTTTCATCGCACATTTCGCTATTCTTTTTTTGCAGCTGGCAATGCCGAGAGGGACAAAACTTTCGAGAAATTTTTGTATTATTCTTGAAAAGCTTTTTGGCGGAATTTCTTAAATAATATGAGCATGTTTGAAATCAGAGATCAGAGAGAACTTTGAAGGCGCGAAGTAGGGCAGATTAACATGAAATATGTGGGAAATATAAATGATATATTATAGTTCTAAACTGTAGAGTTTGCTTAGATGTTTTCTATATAATATGTAAAAATATTTGAAAACAGAAAAGAGCAACAAAGAACTTTAAAGATGTTAGGTAGGTAAGACTTAACTGAAAGTTGGTAGAATTAAAGGTTGCATAACAAACTTATTAACTATAAAGTTTGATCAGGTTCAGTTCTTCAAGCATCTTTATCATCTACGCGCCCTGTCCTACTTCCCACAATAATTTAAACAATTTGATCGGGCCCGCGCAAAACTATTTACCCAGCTGACAGTCGAAATCGGCACTAAAAGTTCCTTAAAAGTTTGGCCCACTTTTCCGCAAGAATTTCAAACATAAATTCCAAATGAAGAATCTACCATGTCGGCCACTTGAGAGACGGCCCCAAGAACAACAACAACAACAACAACAACTTCAAGTGTCTTTCAGCACGGCTGCAAAACAACCTACGGATTAGGGCCATAAAAAAAGAGCCTGAAATAAAAATCGGGAGAAAATATCAATGGGGCGGACAACGCGGCGTATGCGCAACCTTGAAATGGCATACACTAGGCGTGGGGCGTCGAATGTTGCAACACAGTTGCGTGAGGTTGGTTAAGAACAATATTTAAATTAAATATTGGCACACACAGGCCAACACACACACCCGTACACACGCACACCCGCACTCGCCACAAAATGTGTTGCAAGCGCGCGCGGCGAATGTAAACTTTGCTATGAAATGTTTAGCCAAAAACGAAAACGATGCCAGGCGCGCTGCCTGTAAATAAGAAACAACAAAAAACTATTAACTGCATTTTGCGTTTATTATTATTATTTTTAGCCAAGTGACACGCGCAAATGGAACAATCGCTCGACGCGCTCGAGAGATTTGCTGGGCGCTACTCTGGGCCTGTGTGGCCTGCGCCTTTGTCTTTTGCGCAACGCATGACGCGCGACGCAACTAGTGTGTGCGTTGTGTGTGTGTGAGTGTGTGCGTGTATGTTTTTTATGCTTTGCGAAATAACGGTTTAAACGCGCCCAGACAGACATCTTTGATCGCAGCTGTTAGGGCAGACAGGTTGATTATCTAAATACTTTTATGGGCCTAATTAGCAGGCTGTTGAAATCGGGGGAAAATGATTTGCAGGCAAAAGAAAACTTGCTATAAATCTAACTAGAAATTGCTATAAATCTGGCTATAAATAATGTAAAGTTAGCTGTGAAGTCAACTATTGGTAATGAAATAAGTATAAGGTTTAAGGCGCTAACAGTATTTTATGCTCTTTCAATTCGTATACCCTTCGAACATTGAAAGTGTTTAAAACAGGGTATACTTGATTTATGCAAATGTGAGTAACAGAAGGCGTGGCAGCTCCCTAAACGTATATATATTCTTGCTTGGCATCTGATTAGCCTAGTCAATTAAGCCTTTTGAGTCTGCCTGTTCCCCTGTCCTTTCCGCGTCTGTATGAACACTCAGATCTCAGCTATTAAAAAAGCTAGAGACGTCAAATTTGGCATCAAGTTTACTTAAATTCATAAGTTTCTCTACTTTATTTTAAATTTCGTGGGCCACGCCCACCGCCTCCAAAATTTGATAAATGGCGTTTCTTAAGCAAACTACTTAAGCCATAATATTCTAGTTTAGCATATACATAAACATAGATACTATACACCTATTTGCCAAATTACAAACTGATTGAGCCCTAAACGCAAAAGTTATTCCAGTTAACATTTATTCCAGTTTCAAGCAGCGCAGCCTACGCTCTTCTGCATTATCTTATTGAGTGACACAACCAACCTCATCAATCGACAACTCCCCCATCCCGTTAAGGAACTCCTCTTAGTCAGCTTCCCATTGCATAAGCTGTGGCTCCTAGCCTCCTTTCCCCTCTCCCCTCTCTGACGCATGCATAAATTACCAACTCGAAAAATTGTAAAAATGATTGAAAAGCCTCTGCGCCAGTGCAGGCCATTCTGCCGCATTCTGCTCCCAGTGGATCATATCATACGTACTGGGGCTACACGTATGATTGACCGCGCAGCAGCTCACCCGGCTCAATGGCTCTACGGCTGCTGCTGCTGCTGCTGCTCCCGGGGATTGCGCCGGGTCTGACTTTTATGGCTGTCGGTGTCGATTTTTTATGGCCTGCACCGAAAAAAAAATGAATTTCTCGTTTTGTGTGCGTTTTCACCGATTTGTTTGCATTCGTTTTCTGTTGCGTTGGCGTCGCCTCCTCCTTCTCCCCTTCCCCATCCCTTCCCCCTCACGCACATTGGTTAAATATTTGTGGAAAGCATGCGAAATGCGCCGCTGTTTGGCTGCGTTTTAATGCAGCGTTGAAAGCTATTTGTATCTGTCGGTCAGATTAGGTTAAGTTTCCACGCCCCCTACGCGGTAGCCGCCCCCCCTTCCTCCGCTCCCTCCCTTTCCTAGTTGCCTCCATTGCGGCGTCTTGCAACCACTGCATGTCTTTCGTCAAAGTGTCGAGCCACTTTGTGCGCCCCGCCCCCAGCTGCACCACCCACTCATTGTGCCTCCTCCCCCTGCCCCTGCCCCCCGCGCAGACTATTAGCTATTGATGCGCCACTTGGATTTTCGGTTGCTTCCCTTAGCTTTTCAAGCAATTTAGCGTCTTTGTCTTTGTCGCGCATTCTGATTTATGTGCAGCGGGAGGAGGAGAAAGGGAAGGGGAATATATCGTATCTGTTTTTGGCATATTTAGTGAAAATGCACACTATATAGAGCATATATATGCCGATCTATTGCTAGCCAGTCAGCAGCACATGCTTCTTCCGGTGCACATGCTGCCGGTTTGCCTCTACGTTTGTCCGTCTGCCTGTCCGTCTGCCTGTCCGTCTGTTGGTCTGCCCGGCTGTCTTTCCGTCCGTTTGTGGATCTGGCCGGCAGAAAGTGGCACAGCGTACGTTATTTTTAAATGAAAAGCGAACAAATATCGCTGCACAGAACGCGATGCGATGCGATGCGATGCGATCATATGTGTCGTATCTGTCGGATATATTCTCACAGCGAATATGTGAGATAAATTAATGAGTAGCAGGGGAAGTTACGCCAAAGACTATACACTGTATATACTGTATATGTAGGGTGTTTATATTCGTGGGTGTGTGTGTGTGTGTGCTGAAATATTGACTCAAAGTAGCAGCCAAATTTGTAGAGAATTTTGGGTAAAATTGTCGCCATAGAACGCAGGATATAATTCAAATGAAAAGTATCTTTTAAAGAGGGAGAAAAGAAAGGATACTTAGAAAGAATATATATATATATATATAGTGATATGATATATAGTACTGGGTGTAAAGCTTAATGAAAGTTGAGGTATTAACTAAATTAATCTTTGATGTATTACTTGATTTTAGTCCGGTTCATGAACTTATATCTGAGCTATATTTCTCATACAAATTTCAAATGATATCTTATAATATTATATGGTATATTTCTTTCCAATACCCATACATAATTAATTTTCTATATTTCTATATATATATATATAAAGAATTTATGGCTGGATCTTAGTGCACTTTCCATAGATATCTCATATAATATATCTCTCATATTTTCTATAACCCCTCTCAACCCCTTTCCAATTTATTACTCACTCTTTCTCTTCTCAGCATATAATTCATATCAAAAATTCTGTCGCCTATATGTCTGTCTATATATCTGCGCGACTGCTTAAATTGTCGATTAGTCACGACCTCAGCTTGTCGCAGGGTATTAAATGCTATCCTCTATTTATAGCACACCCTCCCGACCGTATTGGGAACATAAATAAAATGGGAAATAAATGCAAAAAACAAAAAACAAAGTGAAATACCTAGCTAGATGATTACAAAAGTGTTATACAGCCGATGACGCTGCTGTTATACGAGTACAATTATGACTACTAACTGCACAGTGGGACAAAAATGAGCAGGAAGCGAGCTGCCGACCGGGACTGACCGATCTACAAACGAAATATGCCGACTTACCAGAGAGAGACGCCAGAGAGAGAGAGAGAGAGAGAGAGAAAGAGAGAGCGTGGCAGTCTCTGAGAGAGACTGTGCCTGGCAGCGCGTACAGGGCGCGCACGGCGATCTCTCTCTCTCTGTTTCTCTCTCTCTCTCTCTGGGCCCCAAAATACACGCACGAAAAACGCTTTATTTTCCGAGAGTTTTTCATGCTGCTTGCAGGAAAATCTCAGCGCACGATTTTCCTCCACAGTTTTTCTTTGACAACGCGCCGAGCGAGTCGCACACGCTGGCGAAACGCGGCAACGAGGAAAAATCGTGGAAAAATCGAAGGAAAATCGCCGGGACAGTTCGTGGGGCGTGCCACGGCGTTTGCCACGACGAATGCGTGCTGCGTTTTTGCTAAATTTAAAAATAAAACACGCGACAAAGTCGGGAGAATCGGGAAAATCGACGCACGGCAAAAGAACAAAACAAAAAGTTGAGAAAAAAAATAAAAGAAAATAAAAGCAAAGGCAGCAAAGAAAAGATCAGCGCATAAATAAAACGCAGTGTGTCGACGTTGTCGTAGCTGCAGCCGCGTGCCGGCGGATTATGTAAAGTGTCGCAGGCACCGAGAAAGTATTTGTATCTGTATCTGCAACTGCAACTGTGAATGTATCTGCAACTGCATCTGCAACTGTGCGCCGCCTCGCGATCTGTTCCGATCTACGATCTGTAGCTATTTGCAGCCAGTTGTGTCGCCAGTAAATGCAACTAATTTATTTTGCATCTATCGCAATTGAGCACTGGATGCATCCGTGAGATACTTTGCGCATTCTCGAGCATTTTTAATTGCCTGCCACAAGTTGCAGCTAGTGTATGTGTGTGTGTGTGTGTGTGACAGGCAAACATATTGAATTACAAGCCAAAGAAAATGCCTAACAAGTGAAAAACGAAAAGTGAAAATTGAAAAATTTGAAATACGAAAAATTCTTAAGAAGCAAATCAACGCAAGAAGGGAGAAAAGGAAAGTCAAAGGGAAAAGACGTAATCAACATGTCATCCTATCGCAGTTATGTAAGTCAACAAGTTGCTGCAGAACATGTATCTGTATCTGCCCTGGCTGTATCTGTATCTACCTCTTGCTTTGTATACGAAACAATTTGAAAAACTTTTTTTGTTTTTGCCCTGTTCGCTTTTGTTTGTTTCTAATTGTTGCTGCCGCACACATTGCACGATTATTTAGCATCTCGTTTGATGCCGTCACACCCACACACACACCTCTACACACACCCTTTCGCACACCCCTTCGCATTCGCACTGTTGCTATAAATTTCGTTTTTCCTTTGGCCTCAACTTTTTTGTTTGTTTTTGCCAACTTTTTTCCGTTCTTGCCTGCCGTCTCTCTCTCTCTCTCTCTCTCCCGTGTTAATGGCCCAATTTCATTTTCAATTTGAATTCGAATTCGGATTTCGATTTCCATGCTAAACAATTGCCAAAACTTGCGGCCAGTCACGCTTGCGAAGTGTAATTGATACTGGCTTGATTCGCTTTTGTGTTGAGTTTTTCAACAACTGCGGGCATTGTGCGAAAGTGTTATACGTACGTTTAGCACAGTTTTGTTGGCAGCTGTTTCACGCATGATCGACGCTGACATTGCAACAGAGATGTGAACTTTGTGTAAACTGTTATACGCGTAGGACAGTTTTTAATGTGGTATAACAGTTTAATAGAACTCAAAAGGTGGCCCCCATTATTGCCTGAATTAAACTTGAGAATCGTAAAGTTGGAATTTTTTGTTTTAAAACTGTTATACACAGTTTTACTAGTATGTTAGCTTAGAAACGATGCAATCTGAAACTTTAACTAATGTCTACAACAACCTAAAGCATCGCAATTGTCACTTTTTCATTTTAAAACTGTTATACGTGTAGCTTAGTCTTTATAACAGTATAACAGTTTAGTAATATCTCAAATAAATACTTCTACTAATGCCTGAATGAGGCTTAAGTAGTGCGAAGCTCTGTTCAGTCATCTTGAAACTGTTATACGCGCAGCTTTACCTCTCTCCCCCATTAGTAGTACCCTCTCTTTTTATGCCTCTTTCCCCATTTAAGCCCTTGGCCGTGGAGAACGTGTGATTGAGTCGATTCGATAAACTCTCGCGCCATAAATCAATTAAAGATTTTCCAGATTTGAGAGGGGAGGTTGTGGAGCAGGCGCCCAACGAGGGCGTTCTATTTTTGTTATAAGTCCAAAATGTTGATGATGATTTCTTTGCCCATTGTGTCGCTGCTGCATACGCTGCATTTTTATGGCCCAAAAGGAAGTTGTAAATATTTATGGGTCGAGCTAATTAATTAACAAAGTGTGAAGTGCAACGCGATTTGTACTACACGGAAAAGGGGGATAAGCAGAGAGGAAGGGGAAGGGGGGAAGGGAACACCAAATCTGGGAAGGCTACGTCATAGTTAACAGTTATTTGTCGCAGCTATTTGAAAAGCCAGATTCCTGATATAATCAACAACATGCCCAGACGTCGTCGACCTCGTTGTAAAGTGAGACCTCTCAAGGCGCTCTATTCGCCGCCGGGAGAGAGTGATGTCAGCCAGGATGAGCCAATTGAGAGCACCAGTGATGATGTGGAGGTGCCACCTTTGGTGGCAACGACGACACCCACGACAACGACGACGCAGCACCAGGGAATGAGTGCAGAATGTGGCAACGATGCGGAGTACAAGTTGTTTCCGGAGCTGCACAATCAGCTGCCCTGTCTGCCCACATTCTCCGATGTCTTTGCCCAGTACCAGGAGAGATCGCTGCAGCAGGAGCAGCAGGCGGTGGAGTCGTTGAATGCAGCTGAAACGGATGTGTGTGCCGGCGCCTCATCCTCCTCCTCATCCACATCGCCATCCGCCTGCGTGTCCACGTCGCAACTGTTGCCGCATCCGGATCTCTTTGGGCTGGCCGGGCTGGTGGCCAAGTTGCGTGCAACGCGTTGCAACAATAGCAGTGACGGCAGCTGTAACACTATGCAGCTGGCCATGGGCGAAGATCTGACTACGTTTGGGCTGGATCTGGCCAGCCAAGGCGACATCTATGTCCATTTCAATGGACCCTTTACGCAGCAACCGGCGGGTCGCAGCTCGGCGAATTGCGCCCTGGAGCTGGGCATGCGTGGCATGCGGGATGCCATGGAGAAGTATCCGGCCAGGCCGCCTGTCTGGGATCCCTTTGTGCCCGAAACGCGCAATCTGGGTCTGCTGTTGCCGGTGCCCAAGTCATCGCTGACATCGGCGCGAAATAACCCTGACCCTAGCTAAGAGCTCTTCAAATTGCTGTTCTATCTGTTTCCAATTGGAATTATTGTCGAGAATCGCACTTTATTGAAATTATTATTTGAACATTTCTACCAGTTTCTTATTTATTACAGAAATTTCACATGTAACATTCAAATAAATTTCGAAATCGACAATTTTGGTATCAATGAAATCGATTAGGATTTTATTTTAGCCGGTAGAATCGGGCGGAATTACAGATTGATGGAAAAGAAAGAAATATAGCAGGTTCTAAGGTAAAGTTGATCTACCAAGTAACTTATCGATATATAAGATTTAAAATTGTTAGGTTATCGATATTAAGTTAGTTATCGATATGTTTTGTTTTGATTCATCTCGTTAAGCGCTTCATCTACCCCAAATCACATTCCACTGCCCCAGCAAGTCGTTCACCTCTCACTCTCACTCTCACTCTCACTCACACTCACTTGCTCATTCTGATTCTTCCTCTCTGATGCTCGCAGATCTCTGAGATATATATTCATGAATATCTGACACTCTGACACCAAAAAACTAAAAACGATTCAAAAATAAATCATTTGTCTGGCACGCGAATGTTTTCTGTTTTCTGTTTTCGTTTTTCCGCTTTTCTTTTCTACTGAATCAACTCGCCCGACTTGCTCGAGCGATTTTATAGACTTGCCCGACTGACAGACAGGCTAGGTTTTATGGCTACCCCAGGTTGTTGTTGCTGTTGTTGTTGAGTGCTGTCCTGCCTAATTGAGTTCGCATTAAGATGCTGTCAAATGTGCAAGAGATGCGACTCGTGGCAAGAATTGCACATGGAACTCTTCAGCGCGTGCCAAGTTCGCTCTCTCTAACCAGAGGGGGTAGCCACTTTTTGCCTTCTTTTCTTCCTCCCCTTTTCGCCTAATCTCCTTACTCTTCCTTCGGTGGAAAGTAGAGACTCTTCCCTCTTTCTTCGCTTTCCTTCCCTCTCTCAAACCCATCCCTCTTCTTGATCTCCCTAACATCTCTTCATTGTATCTCTCTTCCATAATCCATATTGCTCTTCATTTCTTCTATTCTTCCCTCCTTTCTCCTCCTAATCTACCATCTCTTTTTCTACTCTCCCTTCCCTTTCCCTTACCCACTTGCTTATTTTGCACATTGTTGTGCTATTTGTGTTGTGCATTCCATTTTGCCAGGCCCACAAGCTTTGCCGCAATTAGCTCACTTGCCTTATCCAGGCACCCACTTCTCATACTCCACTTGCCCTACCTCCTCCAACAATGCCTTCTCTCCCCCCTCTTGGTACTTAGCCGCATCGAAATGTGCATTTTTTAATGCTACATGTCGTTCGCGTGGGCGCGTGCCGCATGTGGCGCCAACTTCAGCGCCAGCTCTCCCTCTTTCGCGGGTTTCCACTTGGGACACTTGAGCAATTATCCAATTGGAATTTCATGCACGACGCTCAGTTGAGAATCTCTAGAATCTTTCTAGGTTTATGAGGCTTTATTAGCTTGGTTTACCTGCCATTTGATTTGGGTTGCGATCAGAGTGGGAATTTTTGAGTGATGACTGAAGATATGCTCTAGAAATGATATAAATATAAATGGATTTATGTTTACCAATGGGTTTATCTAACGGTTTAATCGAATTTATTAATACTTTTATGTTATCGAGTTACTGTGGATCATTGATCGAGGACTCGTTACCTTGCAATTACAGTTATCGATTGAACAAATCATATACTAAGTTTCCTTAGAAGATTTCCCCTATTTTATCTGCTAATCAGCTTCTCATTATGTTTTCTTCTGTTTCTCATTTCGTAGCACTTTGCAAACGTTGCCAAAAAACTATAAAAAGCTCGCAAAATTTTGCAACATTTATTCTTGTTCTGCTTGTCTGACCATTCGGGGCAGACTGATCCCTCTCATCTTCGTATCTTGCTCTCTCTCTTCTCGCCCCTCTCGAATCCCTTGGCTAGACCTTTCCTAATGCACTGTGCCATGCCCGAGATTAGAAGGCAGATGTTGAAATAATCGAAATGAATCTGTTTACACGTCCAAATTAATTGAAAAACGCATGAGGCAGCGCCATTTAATTGAAACTGAAATTGAAATTGAATGCGACGAGACGAGACGAAACGTGGCATAGGGCGAGCGAGTTCAAAGCGAAATGGAAGAGGGAGGTCTAGGGTTGAGGAACGTTGATGTTTGCTGTCCCGCTGTGTGGGTGACCATGCGGAAGAGGGAGGTCGGAGGTGTTGCTGATGGCGGAGTAGTAGACGATGAGGAAGGGACAGAGAACGAGGGAGACTGAGAAGAACATGGAGAGAGCAAGGGGAGATAAGACGGAGAAAGGGTTAGATGGAAGGGGACTAAAGAGATGGAAGGGGAGAGAGCAAAGTGGGAGTTCCTTCCATAAAGAAGGCAGAGTGCATGCGTAAGGTGTGGGGAACGGGGGTAGATTGAGTGTGGCTGGCCGCTCCTTCATGATGTTGATTGAATGTTGTGCGAATAATTGTCGAATGCAATGCTCAATGAACCGAATGAATTGAGTAGCAAAGTGCAGGGGAGTAGGGGAGAGAAGGGAAAGAGTCTGGGTAACTCTGAGTGTGGCAATCCATCAAGTGGAGTCTGATCGATTTTATGAACTGTGGCGTGAAATGAAGGGAGGACAGAGTGAAGCAGTGACTCATAGGGAAGTTGAATGAAGAAATCAATGAATGAAGAGATTCCATAAAGAGGAACTTCATGATGAGAGATCAGTTGAGTGTACGGGACAAAGTACAAATTTAGAAGAGCTTTTTAAAAGGAAACCCCCTGACCAAGCCGTATAAACTTGATCTAACTATTGTGTTCTTTTGCAGACGCCCTGGAAATCCAACCTGGGAAGCTCCTACAAGACGAGCAGCTCCACAGTGAGTCTTACTCTCCCTCAACCCCATAAGAACTACCCCGACTAATCCCCTTTCTCTTTACAGTACGCTCTCGGCGCAGATCCCACGGCGCGCTACACATCGCTGGCCACACCCAGCGCCTACAGACCCTCCTTCTCTGGGGGCACCTACCGTATCAAACGGGATCCACCAGTGGCTACAACGCCCAGTGTGACCAGCTATGTCAGTCGCTATGGCAGCAGCTCAACCAAGGCAGATCCCAAAGAGGCAACCAGCTCCAGCACGGATCGAAGTAGCCCCATCAAGCGATATGGAGGAGCAGCTAGCAAGCTGGGTAAATATGGACGCTCACGTGATCCCAGTCCGGTGGCACTGGAGCACACAAACCGTAGTGGTAAATCCAAGTCGCGAGATCCTAGTCCAGTGTTGGAAAGCGCACGAAGTAAACTAACTGGCACAGGTTATCGCAGTGGCACGACACGAAATGCCTATGGAAATCGCTATGGAGCAAGTGGAACAAGACTCAATGGAGCAGCCAGTTCAACGCTGGACAAGTCCATCTCCTACCTGACCACAAGTGATTTCCATGCACGCACGGCAAGTCGCGCCAAGGCGAGCAGGGAGAAGGAACTAGAGCCGGAGAAGACAGAGACGGCTAAGGAGAAGGAAGAGAAGAAGGAGCAGGGGAAGCTGGAGGAGCAGCAGCAGCAGAGTGTAGAGCCAGCTGAGGAGGAAACCTTCATCTCCGTGTCGGTGGTTACACGTGCCACATCGCCTACACCGCCGGGTAGCACCACAGTGCAACGCACGCGCCGCATAGACATAGCCAAGACCATCGAGAAGACCATACAACGTTCGACTAGGCCGCGCCAGATGCTCGAAAAGGAGATACAGTCGGATCGGTTGGATGACTCTACACGTTATCTACGCTACAGCGCTGGCGGTGCCGGCAGCAGCTCCTCCAACTACTCCAGTCCGCATAGGGACAGGATAAGCAGCCTGCGCTACAGTGCATCTCCCCTATCCAGCAGCAGCGCGGCTAAGGTGAGCACAGCCAGCAGTCAGCCAGAGCAGAAGTCGGTATCGGTGCCACCACCAGTGGCTGAGGTGGTATCCAGCAAGAGCAGCAGCACGAGCAGCGCACGCAGCAGCAGCGGCAAGTCCAAATTGTCGCCACCGAAGGCGGTGCGCCTGGCATCACGTCAATCCTCCGTGGAGAATCTGGCCAACAAGCCACCCGCTGCGCCCAGCAAGGCGGAATCGCCCACCAAGAGCAGCGTGGGGGGCAGTGGAAGCACTACACCGAGCAGCTCGCTGGCCAAGTGGCCGTGGCCCAACAAGGACTTCCGCAAGAGTTCACTGAATGTGGGACCCACCGATCGTCCACGCAAGTCGCGCACGCCCAGCAGCGGCGCCTCAGAGTCGGAGGAGCCAGGCGGACCGCCCGGCCAGGAGCGGGAGCAAGAACTGGAGCGTTCACCCAGTGAGGCTAGCATAGCCTCCGTTGCCTCCTCCACGCGCAAACCCAACAAGCTAAGCAATGGCAGCGCCAGCAAATCCACGAGCAACTCAAGTCGCCCGCTGAAAGCGCACAAGTCATGCACGCCCAGCAACGCCTCCACCTCAGCCTCCGCTTCCACCTCCGCCTCGGCGTGCTCCTCCTCCGATAGCGAGCAGCGCGGCAAGGCGCAGGCTGCCAAAAAGCCGAGCAAGAAAAAGTCAACGGCAAACGGCGGACAGCACAAAGAGAAGGTGACAACAAAGAAGCAAGAGGAGAAGCACGAGGGGAAGGGAGAGCAGAGTGGGCCATCCACTCAAAATAGCACACAATCTGCCACTGACTCACGCTCCGTCGCCCTGCAGCGTCTGTCGGCGGTATCGAATTTTTTGGCCTCGCGTCACCAAGACGCAAATAGTGAACCGATCTTCCTCGAAAGCTCCGAGAGCGCTGGCGAGACAGAAGCCGCTGCGATCAGTCTCACATTGGACACACGAACGAACGAATCGATAAGAAGCGAGGTGAATAAGCGAGTGGCTTCACCAACCACGACGACGACGACGATACCAACGACTACGACGAATCCGACGAAAACCACAAGCAACTCCTTAAGCGGATCCAGCACGCATCTACCCAGGGAAACTAGCAGTCCCAGTGAACGCAGATCCAAGTCAAGGCAGCTAACGAGCGAGGCACAGGAGAGTCTGGAAGAGCCCAGTTGGTGGCAGGATACAAGTTTGCAGATCAATACCGCTTCCGCTTTGGATCGCGCAGATATGCCCTACAGATTGCGACACATTGACTCTGGGGATGAGCAGGCCTGGTGGCTGCGCGGGGATGAGGATGATACGCTGGCAGAGGAATCACACAATCCTTTGGATGATGAGCAGGATATAAGTGCAGCCACGGAGACGCAGACGGAGCACAGCAAGACGCAGGGCTGGTGGAGCAGCGAGGAGAAGCAGCAGGGACAGCAGAATGGACATGGCTCTTCGAGAGAGCAACAGGAGGAGGAGGAGCACAGTCAGAGCACCAGGCAGATGCCACGCAGTCGCATCTCGCCGGAGCACGCAGCCTGGTGGCTTGACGAGGAGCAGCAGCAGCAGCAGGAGAGCTCGGGCAAGCAGAATGGCTACCATCAGGAGCAGAATGGCTTGGAACCCCATGTGGAGGTCACCCTCAAGTTGCCCAGCGGCAGCAGCAGCTCCAGAAGCAAACTGGGTCCCTCGCAGTCCAGTGACAGCAATGGCCACTGGTGGCTCTCGGGTCCCGCCAAGAAACTATTCAATGTGCAGCGCGTGGAGTCCGGCGAACGTGCTTGGTGGCAGGAGAAGGAGAACGAGCCACCACCGCCGCAACCACCTGTGGCTCAACCAAAGCCGCCCACCCCACCTCCTCGCATCATCAAACATTGGGAATCCGGTGAGCGTGCCTGGTGGCTGCAAGAAGAGCAACCCGAAGTAGAGGAGGAGGAGGAGCAGGAGCAGCAGCTGATTGCCACTCTGCCTGCGCCTGGCCAGGATCAGGTGGATTATTTGCCACGTGCCGAACTAAGCAGCTCCTTCAACTTTGCCTACTCAGTGCGTCCGCCGCCGCTGGGCCAATGCGCTAGTCCTGTGCCGCCCGAGCAGGCGGAGCTAGCAGAGGCGGAACTGCTGCTGGCGGAGGAGCAGCGCAAGCTCTGCGCATCGCCCTACGATAACATTCCAATGTCAAAAGTTCAAAAGTCAACAACGCCGCCAGCAGCGCAGTCGACAGCGACGCCAGCAACGCCGCCGACGCCACCCGCCCGCTACACCTGCCACTACACGCCGCCACCACCTGGTCGCGTGGGCGAGAAGCTTTTCATTTCGCGTCATCAGAACATCGATGAGCTTTTGGGCGGCGCATGTCGCCCCCTCAGTCCGCTCTTCTATGGCAACAGCAGCGTGGCCGCGGCAGAGAGCGAACCACCTGCGGCGAAGAATATGTTTCTGCTCGAGGAGATAACGCCGGATCAGGTGCGCATCCATGACAGCACGGCACAGTTGCCCGTCATACAGCGCATGCAGCGGTGAGTAGAGGCAGCAGCAGCTGTAAAAGCTTTCCCACCTTTTGTTGTGTGGTGAGTTTAGCTCAACATGTGGTTGTACTTACGCTCTCTCCCTCTCTCTTTTATGTGCGCTCTCTCTTGATCTTGCAGCGACGTGGAGTGGCTGGAGAACGGCAGCAGCAGCAACTTTTACGAGCAGCAGCAGCAGCAGCCGCAACAGCGCAGGGTAAGTGGCAATTTGAAGCTCTCTTCCCTCGCCCGCTCTCTTCCGCTCTTCTGCTCTCTCCCGCGCTCTCTTGTTGGCACACACCCTCGTCGCATTGCAACAATTTTGGCCACCTGCCCGGCGTGTTGCGTTATCGACTGCGCGACGTTGCCGGCAGAGACGCCCACGCGTTGCTTTATTTACAAATGCAGTGCATACCCTGTAATTGCGAAGTGGGGTATATTGGTTGAGCCAACTGTTTTGTAACACTTAGTGGGAAATAGAGTAAGCAATGAGAAAAACACTAGCTCAGGATTATATGTAAACATACCCTATAAATATGCATGTGGGGTATATTAGACTAGTCAACTCAAATCAAATATTTTCCCAACTGCCTTTTTACTCAATTTGTGTCAATTAAAAACTCAAAATTAAGTTTATAAAGTTTAGTAAACAACAAACAAAAAAGTGGCTGCATTTCATGGAGCAACCCTCGCTGTGCGACAAGGTAAGCAAGCTTTAACTAGTTCCTTCTCGCTTCCTTTCTGGCATATCGCTTACATGCAGCTGCTCCTTCTACGTTATCTGCGATTTGGCAAAGGGCAAGGCAAGTCACGTTGAAAATGACACCCACACACCATCGTACACACACACACACCCACATCTTGCGCCACTTTGGGGGCTCATTATCTGAGCGCCAGCATCGACATCGACATCGGCATCTCCTCGGCGCAAGTCCGTCTCCAGTGACAGCTCTCGGTGTGGCCGATCTGTGTGTGTGAGTCACAAAGCGCAGCTCGCGGAAGACTCGAAATTATTATCTTAATTACATGCAGTCAGACGGCGGCGGCGGCGGCGGCAACGTCGCAAACTTCACAGCCGCTGCAGTTCTTGTTCTACTCCGTTTCTGTTTCTCTCGCTCCAGTTTTGTTTTTTGTTACACCGCTTGAAATGGGTCATAAAGCAATTAACATGCACGTTAAGCTAAATCAAGTGAGCGAAGCGCAGAGCTTTAACTGTAAAGCCGACAAAGGTTAACGTCGCCGTCGCCGTCGGCGTTACGTTAATTTAGCCTTTGCGGTTGTGCATGAAGATTGCAAATATTTATTCTGTTCTTGCTTTCTTGGGCAATTGTTGACTTTGCTGAGCATTAAACAAAAAGACATAAAAAACGTGGAAATCGAAAGTGCATTCAACTCGCCGAATATCAGCATAATACATTAAATCAGTACCTACTATATGTTTTACAACTCAACTCTGACATCTGTGTGCCGATTAGTCAGAGGAAAGTAGCCAAAAATAGCTAAAATTTAGCTGGCATTGAGGCGTGAAAACAAAAAAAATACCCAAAAATTACACACACACACACCCATTCTGCGCCATTTGGCAGGCAGATGCGTGTGTAAATACGCAATTGTCGCGTAATGAGCAAAGACAACAACAACAAAGTCTAAAGACTATAACGTGTGACTCATGCGATGCTGCTCAAGGCAAGTCTGCACTTACGTATGTAGTATGTTACTCCCGGGCAATGCCGAATTTTATCAGTCATGAAAAATACCAAATCAATTTGCTCTTAAACGTAGCAATTAACTGTTATCGGCAGGCGGAAGGTCGCGTAGTTCGCTCTCTAAGCACAGCTTGCTAAGCTCTTGCACTCTTTCGCTCTCTCTCTCTCCGCTCTCTTGAGCTCGAGTTAATTGCATATCATATTCGCAGCGCACCTCATCTGCACGCACACACCCACAAAGCAATGCACACGCCAGCGGCAATGCACTCACTCATCTGCCTCTCTCACACACACAAAGAGAGAGGCACACGCAGGCAAATGTCCAGCTAATGATAGGCTAACGCTCAATCAACGATAAAACTAAATTGTGGCACACGCGCCGCAGAGGCTGCTGCGTCTGCGTCTGCAGCTGAGCTATTTTTAGGCGCACTGGCAGCGGGTACTCGCTATCAGTTGCAGTCGCACGTTGCACGTTCAATTAAAAACCAAAGAGCAGCAACAACAACATGTTGCCGAAGGTGCAGCGAACGCAAACTCACCTGACCACAAAACACGCGAGCGTAGCCAAGAAATACACCACACCACGCACCACAACCTGCCTCAAGTGCGCTTACGTCACGTAAGCAATGGCCTAGCACCGGCACTACCTTACGTCGTTGCGCTCGCTCGCTCGCTCCACTCCATCTTCGTCTGCTCTTTGAGTGCGAGCGCTGCCGTCGTCAACGTCTACGTCGCCGCCGCCGTCGTCGCTTTTGGTGCTTCGCATTGCCCACAAGCCACACGACAAATTTGTGGCTTTTCAGTTGCTGTCCGACTGCGCTCAAGTTTGGACGTTCGCCTCGCTGTCGCACGCTTTCTTTCTCATATTCTCCCCCGCGTAACGGAAAACCAACAAAAACGCAGCTGCCGCTCAGCTGCGCGCGTCGCGCTCTGCCCCGTGTTAAGTGAGTGTGCATTGTTGTTGTTGTTGTCGTTGGCAACAACAAACAACACTGCATTAGTTGCTATGAAAATTGTTAATTACACGCCGTGTGAATGCAAACCAAAAAATAAAATAGATAATAAAGGAGGGCAGCAAATTGTGCAAAATTCCAAATTGAAAACCGAAAAATAATTAATAATATTAATTTGCCTGTGTGTGTCTTTGTTAACTGGGCAGCATTAGCGCCGCAGACAAATTGTTGAAATTGCAATATATTTTTAATATTGATTTTTTGCGTGTCACTGTGTCAGTGTCAATGTGAGGGAAGAGCTTCAAGAGTTTGAAGAGTTTTAACTGTTTGAAGTCTTCATAAAGCGCAATTGTTATTGTTGGTGTTGCTGTTGCTAGTGTGGGCGCTAGCCTCCCGCGCTCTCTTTGCTGTCTGCGACTCGAGCTCAGTGTCAAAAGTTCTGTAGTAAGAGAGGGAGGCAGGAAGAGAGACGGGCAAATAAAGACAAACAGCTGTAGTTGGTTTTGCCTGCACACCCCGCTCACTTGCTCGCTCTTTTACTCTGGCAACTCCCTTACGCTCTTTTCTGCACTGCGAGCTGTATGATCTGTTTGAGCCTGTCGCAGGCGCAGAAAGAGTAGCAAAGGTAGCAGCGAAAGAGAAGAAGCAGCAGCAGCTAGCAAATAGTGACACTAAAAATTGAAATAAACGAAGCAAACGAAAATCCACACACACCGAAAAAACCGGAATTGTGCAAATAAATCTCGATATCAACTGCCGGGAGACTGTGTGTGTGCGTGTGTGTGTGTGTGTGCCTGTTTCCTGCTCCGCTTCGCTTCTTCGTGCCTTCTTCTTCTTCGGCCTATTCGTCTTGCTTGTTGTGACTAAGGCAAAACAAAACGAATAACGAACAAGGAAGCAGGCAAAACTCTTATTACAAGCCGAAAAACAGAGAGCGACAGAGAGAGGAAAGAGCAAAGCAATATTATTATTTATTTTCACCTATTAACGAAATTGCCGGCTCTCCCGCTCCCCTCTCTTCTCTTCCATGGGAAACTCTGGAAGATGTCGCCTCGTAACCCACAAAGTACACGAACTAAGTCAGAGTCAACTCTGCTCCAAATTCCACAGTCTCTGCGAATTAGACATAATTGCATTATGTAGAAGCACATGACCAACTTGAACCTCAACGAGAATCTGAGACAGACCAAATCTTCTGCTCTCTCTCTGCGCGGCGCTGCTCTGCTTTATTTATGCAAATAAAGTTGTGGAATTTATAATGGCGAAAATAAAAACTAAAGCAAGCTGCGCTATCTGTGCAAAAAAAAAGAGAGAAGATGTACTAAGTAGGCAAGTAGCGTGAGGAGGGGAGAAGGGAGAGAGGGAGGGAGAGGTGGGATACAAACCTCATTTAAACGCGGTTAGTGCGCGCTGAGTGCGCTACTAGCTACGTAGTGGCTGCCACTAAGCAACGCTTCAATTTGGTTATAAACAAATGAGAGGAAGAGCTAAAAGGCAATCGCAAGAGCTACAGTGGCTGCCAGCAGTAAATGTACTAAACTCTAGATAAAGCTAACTTTTCAGCTTTAAAGCTCAAGCAAATTATATACAGCATATATATAGCATATATCTAACTGACTAGTTGCATTATCCTTCCAATTTCACTCAGCCGTACGCAAACTGCTTGCACCCACTGTGCGTGTACACGCTAAACGTAGTTACAATTTTAATTATCTGTCAGCGTAATCTTTGCCCAGGCGCTGCTGGCGACAGCGACGCGTCGACGACGTCGACGGCGACGTTGACTGCGCAGCGCGAGACACTTCAAGCCTCAAAAGCAGCAGCCACTTTTTTTTTTTATTTGTAACTCTTTTTGCTGGCGTTGCTCTTGGCTTTTGTGTTGGCTTCTGCTGCAGCGCTAATCCAATTTTTTTAATTGTGTGTCGAAGGGGAGGAGGGAGAGGAGGGAGAGGGAGCGAGACGGAGAGGTAGAAGCGGGCTAAGAATGGCGTAGAGCACTTGACTTAGTTGAAGCTTAGCATGAAATGCATTAATAGAGCAGTTGATGTGCTGGGTAGATACCCTGTAAATTAAAATAGAATAGCTATAAATGTAGCTGCCATTACAGGGTATTTGCAGTCAGTAAGTGCGCCTTGTTACTTGCGCTGCTTGCTTGATTTTTTTCCACATATTTTCGCGTTAGTTTGACGCGTTATCTTTGCGCGCTTATCGGGGCTACCGAGTTCTCTCTCCCTCTGTAGTTTTTCAACTACTTCTGGTTAGCTTCAGTTGTTGTTGTTGTTTGTTCTCTGGGCCGTGCAAAGTCAAGGTGAGTCTTGTCTCGTCTCGAGTCTGTGGGCTCTAACTCGGTCTATTTGCCAGCTGACAGTTAATTATAATTCGCATCTGATTGTCAAATTAAGTTTTTTCTTCTTCGCTTTTTAAGCTGCTTACGTCGCTGTCATTGCGTGGGAAATCTTTTTGTGGCTTACATAAACCGACAAAGTCTCCACCAATCTCTCCACTCGCCACTCACTGCGCTAATCTATTCGCATTTTCGGCTCATTAGCTAACAAAGCGCATTATGAGTGTCTGAGTAATTTCCCTTTTTGCATTTCTCGCATACATCATAGTCGTATATGACAGCCCGACTATATAGTATATAGTGTACTTGTATAAGGTATATCTTTCTTTTTTCGCGCATTTACCGATAGCGCGAACAATGAAAGTGTTTGTGCGGCAAAGGCCACGCCCCCCCTCGCCGCCCCACGACCACAAAAAAAGTGGCAAAAATTATACGAAAAATTTCTTTCTTCGCAAGTGCCCCAGGGAGAGGGGTAGAGAGGGGTAAGGGGCGGGCGGAGGGTCACTGCGACGCCCTGCTAAATGCTATTGGGGTCAGTTGCTTAGTGCACGCCATGCCTGCTCGTATCTATATATCCATATCTATGTCTGGTATAAGCTAGAAAAATAAATAACCTATTAGCACGAAGGCTTTTTGCTTTTTTTCTGCTCTTCCTCCTCTTTCTCTTCCTCTTCTTCTGCTTCTTGCAGTTTATTGATTTTTCCTCAGCTACACGCGAATTTTTCTTTTCTTTTACTTTCGTTGGCATAGATCGCGTTGTTCTCTATTTTCTTTTGCACTTAGCATGCCCAAAGCGTGTCTAACATTGAATTAGAGTACTTACATGGCAGGTAGATGCACCAGATAGTATATATGTATGAGTATTTTCTATATATTTTTTGCTTACAGACAAGTGGGTCAAGAGCCCTAAGTGGGGAAGGGTCTAGTGTAGGTTGTGCATAGAAAAGTGTCTAGAGAATTTAGTATAGCTTAGGCATTGGAAAGATTTTAAGTGGAAATATATCTCTATATAAGCTTTACTATAACATAAGAAATTTCCAAATCAAACACATATATAATGAGTTATAACGGTTACAATTGGGTGCTTAGGTTTCATTAAAAAGACGTTACGTTTTCGACTCTCTCTCTCTTTCCTTTGGTTTCTCCATGTTTGCCCATGCTCTAATGAAGTGATAAGTGCACAAAACTTGTTGCCCCTTTGGGGCCTTATCAGTGAATTTTTTCAACAAATTTTTCTGTGATTTTTATCGCCTATAAAAAATGCAACGTCAACGATTTTCAATGGTCAATATAATCACAGTAGTTGGTTATACTTCCCCCTCTTCCATGGCTAAAGGGTCTATAAAATGCAAAGCACTTTGATTGTGCGAGGCGGAGAGGGGAGAGCCATAAAAAAGTTTATGGCACAAAAAGTGACCATAAAAACAATTAGGTAAAACGAATCAGGCAAGATGTGAGAGAGAAGGGAGAGAGGGAGGAAGGGAAAACCCAACATCCTACATGATTGTGACTTGGCTTAGGGTAGCTTTTGCGCATCTGTTGACCTCAAAAAAAATATTGAAAAAATATCTGTCTGGATTTCAAAACGATTTGCGGTTTTGTGTGCGCAATAAAATCGATTACCGCATGCAGATTGGCAAAGAGTAGGGGGAGGTTCATTATGAGTATGGTATATAAGGTAAATGGGAGTTGTAAATTTATGCAACTTGCTGGCGACCTTGACAAAGCACAAAGCGCAAGTTTTTGCAGTCTGGAATGCCAATGCAAAGTTCAAGATCTGCAGGGGTTTCCCCCTCTCTCCCTGTCTCTCTCTCCCTCACGCCTTGTCAACTTGTCAGTGCCCTCGCGTCGTACATCAATTGGCAACCTTTCACACACGTCTTAGCCGGAGCTAACAATTTGAAATAGATAAAAATAAAAAAACATGAGCTGCATTCGAAAATCAATCTACCTCAACTGCAACCCCAACTTGACCTTGTCAAGAGTTGCTGCTTGGGGGTCATCATTTAACGGCGTGAGGCGTTGCAATTGTCTGCCATGTTGCAAGAAATATCCAAAAACCTCCGGGCGATTTATCAAGCGATACTTTGCAACATTTGCCGTGGCGTTTGAGGCATGAAATCTGCATAAAATTAACGCCGCAAAGCGTTGAAGCTACCAAAGACATCCAGGTTTTTTTTCCTCAAATTTTTCAATAAATAAATTTTGAGTGTGTGTGTGTGTGTGGTGCATTATGACTCGTCTGGCTTGATTTATGTCTTGCGCTGCCGTTTGGCTTGTTTTCCCCTCTGAGATGCAATCGAAATGGAAACTCCAAACAAGACGCGTCACAGACCTGCGCAATTTATCATAGCCGGTGAAAAGATCAGCTAGAGAGAGACAGAGAGAGAGAGAGAGAGAGAGAGGGAGGGCTATAATCGGCTATAATCATTAGGCAGTCTAAGCGATGAGCTGAGCCCGAAAAATATTTGACAGAACATTTGTGCAAACAGTCAAACGGTGCGTATGATTAACAACGCCACGCGTTGATTTCGTCAGCCAGAAATATGGCCAGCTTTTGGCTAAAAATAGCTAAATTTCATGTGTTCCCAATACGAAACTGAAAACTGTCACACACAGCCGAGGAAAAACTGGGTCACTTAGGCAGTGACATTTCACAGTTTCCCAGCGCTTTTCTTTGACTGCCAAAAAGTTTGGCCTGGGCGCCTTTATAACGATGATTACAATGATTACGATGATTATCGGCTTGTTGTCATTTTTATTTTGATTTTCTCTTATTTTTTTGGCTATTGCATAAGCGGCAAATCGTGGCCAACATTTTCGGTTTGTGTCGCAGTGCAATCAAAATATTAGTCACGCACACACACAAACACACACACACACACGCAAATTAGTAGAGCAAATGAGTGTGTGTGTGTGTGTGCGATATTTATATATCGTATTTTGTAAGAATTCATGTCAACTGCATTAAAAATAACCACAAGTTGCCCAGAGCAGATGTCCCCGCAAGAGACCTGTGTGAACTGGGCAAGTGGAAGAGGGAGAGAGAGGGGGAGAGAGGGAGCGGGATAGAGTGAGAGTTACGAGCTGAAAGACAAGTCAAACAAATGCAGAAACATGCTGAGCGAGGGAAGGGAAAGGGGAAATTTACTACGGATGCTGCAACAATTTATCAAAATGACATCAAAAAATATGCCAGGGCAGGTTGAAAGAGAGAGAGAGAGAGAGAGAGAGAGAGACAGCATATAGATTTAAGATATTTTCGTGCATTTCTTATACACTCTCATAATCTTTGCTTTGATTGCCACTAGATCCCTTTGATTGTAGATCAAGAAAAACATATTTAACCCGTTTTTAGTTTGGGGCTAATTGAAAACTTGAACGGGCAACATATTTACATTTATGTTTGTGGGGCAGCCAATTTATTAGTGGAACTAACCTAATTTCTTGAGCTGCTGCTTGACACTTTCCGCTGTGGATTCTGGGGAGGAGAGGGAGAGGGGGCGGGGTTGTCCCTCTGCATAAATTATGTTGATTGCCAAGCTTTTCTTCTAGTGCCACCGTTGCAGCTGCATTTGAATGCCCTCTATCTCTTTCACTCTCTCTTATCTTCTCCCTCCCTCTCTCTCTCTCTGTCTCTGTCACCACTTGACCCCAATGCCAGCGCAAAGAAGCCTTTTGACACTTGGTCACTGAGGCTGAGCCGCGGAAATGTCAACTGAACACGTTGCTCGCTTTTCATTTCCGTTACAGTACACCTCTCTCTCTCCCCCCTCTCTGGCTACCCCCTTGCCATAATGAGTTGGCATTCTTGTTGCACGCATCCGTTGCATGCACAAACAGTTTGAGGCTACGCACAGAATTCAATAAATCAAATCGACTCGACTCGACTCCAGAGTCCAAAGCCGTAGTCCAATTGGAGACGGACCAAGTCCAAAGAAGCGAGCAAAGCACACGCACATTATGCGTTGGCATGCCAGATCTATGCACCAGTCTGTAGCTGTATCTGTATCTGCATTTGTATCTGTATCTCTAGCTGCAGCCGTAGCTGTAGCTGTATCTGTGTCTGTGTCAAAAGCGTTTAACCGTTCGTGACACAATTCTCTGGCTCCGTGTGGCACAAACTCGTTTCGAGCCCTATTAGAGTATTGCTCCCTCTTTGCTCTTGTTGTTGTTGTTGTTGTTGTTGTTGTCCCTCTCTGTTGCAGTTGTTGTTGCTGTCTCTGTTTTATTGGCAGCTGAAATTATTTTTAAATGCAGCCGCTTAACAATTTCATGTGCTGTGCACTACGTCAAGAGGTCAAGCAACTTTTCCACTGATTGCTCGACATGCCCCCCACCCCTCCCCCCTTCTCTCCCTCTCTGCCCCTCTGCTTCTTCTACATATCTTCCTAATTATTTGGTCATTTGTTGGTTTATTTGTTTGCACCTCGTTTCCTTTCTTGCCTCCCCTCTCAAGTCGTGACAAATTGCTGTGGAATGTGCCACGCCCACCGCCTTAACTGTTGCTTTGATTTTGTTTCTACTTCCATATCATTCTCTATTTGGTTGTTGTCCCCCAAAAAAATACTCGCTGTCTATTGAAGCGAATCGCAAAGTAAAAGAATTTCCCATTTTTGGTGCCTCTTTTTGCGCATTCTGCGAATTCGTATGGCGCAGCCCATTTGGCTTTATGTCTTTATTATTCGTTTTCGATAAGTATCGATCGATTGTATTGCTTGAACTGTGTAACTGTGGCGTCGTCGTCGTTTGTCAGTCCGATTAGCTAGATAAGACAAGCCCAGGGATTGTACATGAAGCCTAATGAAATCGTCTGATCGTGTTCTTCTGTGCAGCTGCAGGGGTTTCTATGGGTTGAAAGTGAACTGAAATTTTGGGAGTGTGTGTAGTAAAATTGGAAAGATAGAGAGGTTTTGGTTTAACAACAATTTGTCATCATTTGGACAGCGCCAACGACGTGGAATTTCAATTGATTCTACATAAATTTTATCTGAGATCTTGAGATAGCGAGTGGTAAAAAGTATAGAAAGAATGGAATGAAGTGGAATTTTCTATTGCACATTGGTTTTAACTACAATTTGTCTTTATATTGAACTTGACATTGGAATGTGAAAGAATTCATTTAGATTATAATCAGGCAGAAATATATAAAAATTTTCTACTGAAATTGATCAGAGAATTTTTTAAGATTTTCTTGTAGTATTCTATGCATTTTTGGCATTGTTTTTCTTATACAGAAGATCTTTAAATGGAAATAAAATAAAATCTATTATGGCATCATATTTTATTCACAATTTATCGATTACTTTTTTTTGATATCTTTCTCAGGAAACGGAACGATTTTCCTATCGAAACTTCCGTTTCATTCACAATGGCAGCATACTCTATTTCTCTTGCTGTTGTTGTCTCCATGATTATCACATTATTGTCATTGTCTAATTTGGGGCGTAAGCCAATGTGCAGGGGGCGTGGCTATGGCGCACAGTAGCTGTCAATTAGTTTGGCTTGTGAATTTGCCAAAGTTATTGGCAGAAATTTGCATAATTGATGGCAAAAATCTGAACCGCACAGAGGATAATGATGCAGGCAGGCAGAGAGAAAGAGTGAGAGAGAGGGGAGAGGGGGAGAGGGGGAGAAGGAAGAAGAGGTTGCTGTTTGGGATGTTGCAACATGCAACGGGAACAAGACATAGCCAAGAGATGCCTGTGCTGAGGCAGCAAGACGAACAGACAGACTGACAGTGGGGTAGGCAGAGAGCAGGACAGAGAGAGAGAGAGAGAGAGAGAGGGAGGGAGACAGACTGAGACGGCAGTAAAAGTGAAAGTTCATTTGGCAAGTCAAGGCGAGCTGCACAAACAAAAAGAGGAGACCCAAAGAGCGCGGCAAGTTTCCTTGAGCCAGCGGGCGGGTTTCATTACCTGACAACGACAGCAGCGGCAGCAGCAGCAGCGGCAGCAACAGTTGCTGCTGTTGTTGTTGCAGTTGTTGTTGTTGCTGCTGCCGTTGCATTTGTTGTGGGTGCCGCTGCCAAATTGCGCGACTGCTGCTGCATTTGCATAAATTATTTACCATTTACCATTTAATATGGCCAGCATTGTTGGCGTCATCCAGCGACGGCAGCGACAGCGGCGACGTCAACGCTGGCAGCGCTGTCGGCGCCATTGTCGTAATTTGTAACTAAATATGCGACGTTCGACGTCCGTCGCCGTCGCCTCGATCGCATTGACTTAACAACTGACAACAACTACAACAACAACAACAACAACAACTACAGCAACAACTACAACAACAACTACAACAACAACTACAACAATTGCCGCCACTTAGCCAAACGTTTTTTTTTTCTTTTCTTTCTTTACTATAATATTTATTTAATTTCATTAAATTTCTGCACGTCGCCAATAAGGAAGCCATAGCCAAAAAATAAAAAAAAAGCTAGCGAGAAAAAGCCAGAAGAAACGAGGCAAAAGCGTAAAGCGCAAAACGTTTGCCACTTAACGTTTTTGGTCGATCGCGAAAAAAAACCCTTTGCACTTTTTGGCCAAGACAAGTTCCGCCTCTCCCTAAATGTACAAGCTACCTCTCTCGCTCTCTCGCTCTCTTCCCGTCTCCCTCTCCCTCTCTGACTGTGTGCGTGAAAGTAAAATGCTAAAGAAAATCGCCAAGTTTATTTTCAATTTCGTTTGGGGCAGCTTCAAAAATAACAAATCGACTGACTTCTTGACTTTCGCATGATGAGAACGAGTTGTGCTTGTTGTTGTTGTTGTTGTTGTTGTTGAGGTATTTGTTGCTCTTAAAGTTTCTGTTGTTGTTGCTGTTGCAGCTCTCTGCGAAGCACTTTTAAAACACCTGCGCTGCGCTAAAAAGAAGCCTGGCAAAAACTGCACGAAATTACTCAAGGGACTAAGGTGACTTGCTGAAGTTGCAGTCACAGCAGCTGAATACCCTGTAATGGGTGTGGAGTTGTATGTTGCTTAAAGGCAACAGTCTGAAACTAAGTTATAAGCTAAGTTCTCTTATCTAACTGCTGTTCTGCCATTCAAATACCCTGTAATCAGCGTTGAGCTTCTCTACTTCAACTAAGTCTGAGTTGCGCATATGCACAGCAAGCTAAGTTAATCTCTCTTAAGTACCTGCTGTTTCCTCAAGCCAGTACCCTCTATTCAGAGCTTGGCTGCTTTACTTTAACTTCGTGTAGTGTCAGTCACGGCAAACACCCTGTAAAAACTAAGCTAAGCTGTTTCTCTACACAACTTTAACTCTTGCCTGCGCTTTTTATGCTTCACAATGCAACTTCCTTTGCGCGGCACCCCACTCTCTCTCTCGCTCTCTTTTCCTGCTCTCTCCCTCTCTCTCCTCACTGAACTTGTCCCCTTTGTTGCTGCACTTCCTTTTTGGCGTGCAGAAACCCGCATGAAACACTTAACGAGGCAACTTGGTTTGTTTTGTGCCCTTTTCATTTTGTATTTCTCTTCTTTCCCGAGAATCTTCTACACCGTCCAACAGCTGTTCACGTTTGCGCTTACACAATACAACACAGAACAGAAAACAGAACAGAACACAGTGCAAAAGTCTTTATATTTTACTTTTATTTGTTGTTCCGCAGTTTATTAGCTTTTTTACGGCTTTCGTTTTAATTTTATTTCGTATTTCTTTTTTGAATTCTCGTTTTTTCTTGCTCTCATGCGCCTCGCTTCGCAGTGAATTATTGCAATTAAGCGCAGCGTTTTTTCGTTTCTTTTTTTTGTGGCTTTTTAAACGTTGCCGCCAACTTCTGTTTGAGCCCCCCCCACGCTCGCGCGCTACGCCTCTGCGCCTATCGCATTGGCAGCTGCGTTTAGAGTGCCAAAGTGGCGAGTTAGTAGCAAATATTTAATAATTATACGTTCCCTCTCTCTCTCTCTCTCTCTGACTGTGTGTGTGTGTGTAGCAACTACAAAGTGTTTTGCAGTTGGGGCAATTAAATTTGCTGGCCAGAACGCGTCGCGTTGCGAGCTACGCAAATTGGCCAAATACGCAACAAGTCGAACATTTCCGAGTTTTGAGGTGGAGTGAGAGAGGCGGGAAGAGAATGGGAATGGGATTTATGTAGAAGAAATACCAGTAGTAAAAATTACTCAATTTGTTTGCTATGACTGGGGGGCAATTAAAACGGGTGACACTCGCGCTCCAAAACGAGTGCTGTGAGTGCTCTGTAAGTCTCTGGGAGGGAAAGGAGAGGCATGTCTTGATTTGATACTTCGTAGTAGTTTTATGGGCCATAAAAAGTGATCGTAAAGCGGTTAAGAACTCAAGTTAGCTAACTGGCTGTGCTTTAATATGTTTCTAATTATATCAATTGTGTTGCTCGGGCAGTTTCTGGGAGACAATATTTAGGGTTTTATATAGAATATACCTTCGTTATCTATTCAAGACCTTCTTTAAAGTTCATTAAGTCAAAAATATGCCTTACTTTCTCATAATGCCGCCTTACGGCCAAGCTTAAACAATTACGTCTAAAAGTTCTTCTTCTTCTTCCTCTAAATACCCTCCTTATAGCCTAACAGACTACCCAACTTAATGATCTGTGCTTTCATAACCCGCCAGCTCAACCAAATTTGTTCTAAACTAAGCTCTAGCTTTATATACCCTACGACTATTGAATATGTTCAAAAAAGGGTATACTAAGTGTGTGCAAATGTTTGTTATAGGCAGAAGGAGGCGTGGCAGAGCCCAAACGATCACTAGCAGCGTCAATTGAGCCATGTTCCTTTCTCTATCTGTGTGAATACACACATCTAAGCTTTTATAAAAGCAGCTTGCAACGGTTTTTCGCAATTGTGCGCAGGGTATTTTACCGTCAGGCATGCTTGACTGTTGCTTTCCTCACTTGTTTATTCTAATAATGCCTCTTAGTCTACTACATCAAGTTTTCCCTTACATAACTCAAGTTCTTGTGTGGTTTTTCACATTGTCCAACTCGTTGCTTACTCGCCCGAGTTCAATGTCAGTTAGCAAGTGCTCTTTACCACTTGGGACGAGGGCAAGTCGGGCCAGCGAGCCCATTAGAGAGTCACGTTATAGGGAATGCGCGCACAGACAGACAGACCGAAAGAGAGGGCCATAAACCACAACAACAACAACAGCAACTACAACATTTGCATAAACAACTTACGCACATTCCGTCGCCCATTTAGCGGTACTTGGAGAGAGGAGACCCCCTGCAAGACTGGCCAAGACGCTGCCCTGCTTTGTCTCCCTCTCACTCTCTCTCTTTCCCCATCTTTCTCTCTCTTTCACTGTGTGTTTTGAATTATTTTTGGACTTGATTTGCTTTTGATTTTGATTTGAGGCGATGCGCTGCATGTTGATGAAAGCAGCGCAAGCAATGTGCGGCGGGGGCGGGCAGGCGGGGGGCGTGTCAGTTGGCCGTTAAACTGACATTGAATCGACTGTTACACAACCATTAGCCGAGGCAGAGGGGTAGCTGAGCTGCGGCTCGAAGACAACCAGAAATCAAGGCAAATATTTACACAGCGAGCCGGTTCGCATGGCAATTATCTAGCCCGTGTACACGTACATGTGAGAGTCGCAGAGGCAGAGGGGGCGTGGCAGTGCCACAATTTGCAATGTTTAGCATAAAATTGCGCAACGTGCGTCGTGTGTGTTTGTGTGTGTGAGACAATCTCACAATTATGCAAGAGAGATTCGACTATGGATTTTGGCATTTCTGGGCTTGTCAAATCGAAAATTAAAATAAATTGCAAAGTAAACAAAAGGTTAAAAATTGTGTGCGCATTAATTACAGCAACAATTCCAAGTGAAAAATATGTATAAAATTATAAAAAAAAAACAAATTTAAATAGAAATTTAAACGAAAAAACGAAAACAATTGCAAGGAAAGCAACTGCAAAGTTTGCGTGTTCAAAATGATTGTGAAAATGGAACCCGACGAACTGATCACCTTCCGTGTGCAATATCTGCTCGACAGCGATCCACTGTCAGCGACCACAGCCTTTCCCATCCCGGTGCGTGCACCCACCTTTGGATTTGCCACAACGATGCCGCTGGCCACGCAGCTGGGCACCATCCTGAGGCTGCTCAATGCACCGCAGAGCGTAAGCAACACTCTCTCTCTCTCACTCTCTTTTACATATACATTCATATATATTATATATATTGGGGTATGCGTTAAGATTAAGCATAATCCCATTTATACAATGCAGTTAAGGTCGATGGGAAACTTATCTGATACGCTTTATCAGCGCCTCGAAATCTTCCACGTTTCTCTTTTGTTGTGAATTAGCTTAAAAGGTATTTGACTTGATACCCTGTAAGTGAGTGTGAAGGTGTTGTTGTAGCCACTAGCTAAAGATTGGTAACGATAAATAATAGATCTCTCTATCACTTGCATGAATCTCTAGGGTACTTTATATATTATATATTATATACAGGTGTGTTCACAAAAATAGCAGTGCTCATTAGCTGCAACTTTAAACTTAATTTTGTATATCAAAAAGCAAATGAATGTTCACAAATTTAATTTTGTTTTAGTTTTGTGATTATTTTTAACAATAAAAAATCAATTAATTGTTGAAAATGTTGTTAATTTTTTTTACATTATTAATTAAAACAAAAAAGTGCTGTTTACAGCTGTTCATAAAAATAGATATAAACAAAAAAGTATATTTTTAGTATATTTTCGCTAGCAATGCGGTATTTTTAAACGTTATCTTCATCTTTACAGGGTATATCCGAGTCTATTACCTTATCCCAACTTTCTTCACTTGTTTGCAACAATAGCTTTTCTTTATTTGGTCTTTATCAGATACGCTCTCACACACTAACTCACTTATCTATGGGCAGAGTATATACCAAGGGGGTTTATCAAGATCTTTTGGTATTTATTTGTTTATTTTTTTTTGCATAAATAAACGTATTTTTTTTCGCCGAAGGTCTTGTTTTTTATTTATATGAGAAGAACGCGATTATCGTTTTGCTAGCTAGATTAGACTACTGGTCTAACAGTGATCGATAAAAGTAGTGGCACAGTGAAGGAATAACTATTTAGATCACTCGCATATTTAATGAGCTTTTATTATGATCAATATATGCAAATGAATATTAAGCGCAACATTCCCGTGCGCTAACTTCACACGCTCAGTGTGGTCCGTTCTAATTAGTTTCTTGTCTTTTTTGATCGCCATTTGCATAGCGTGTTTAGACAGTTTCATCGATAATATTAGATATATACTATGTGTGCATAAACATATCAGACATCGGTTTGAGGAACCAGAAAGATCAAAGAGAATGTTTGGATCTACATAAAATAAACACTGCACAACAAATTGTGTGCCAGAACAAAGTCAAAGTCAAACACGCCTCCCCCACGAAGGTTGGTTGTCAACTTTTATGACGCACTGTATGGATGGGGGAAAACCGAAAACACTTTTGAGACAGTTTACTACGAAGATAATTGGGTAAATAGCAGAGTAGAAAATACTTGGAATGTGCAGGCATTTGCATAGCAAATATGGAGCGTTAGAAAGAGACAGGAAGAGAGAGAGGGGGAAGAGCTGTTCTAGCTGCCACTCATTATATTTTATTGGTGCGCACACTCGTCGAATGATCCATCGCTGCAGCTCCAAAGCCAACTCGCAGACAATGGCCAAGCTGAGCTGAGGCTGCGCTGCTCAGCCCCCGATGCAGCTGCCCCGGTTACCTGGGGCTAACTTATTGCTATCGCACAATCTGTTGCAACTAATAGGAAGTTGCTTGCCAGGTGGAGGGGAAGGGGAGGCCAGTCGACTTGTGGCAAGGCTTCTTTTTGCCAGCAATTATCTAAGTCCGCCATTGTTCCGTGCCGCCGATCTCGCTGACTTTGACTAATTTGCAAAGCGAGCCAACCGACAACAAGCGGCAAGCGGCAGGCGGCAAGCTGCAACATAGATCGTGCATTGGCGCAAGGGGCAACATGCAAGCCAAGAAAGAAAGAAACCAAAGCAGGCAAACGGCGGCCCCCATTGCCTGTCATCTGTCATCTGGACTCGGACTTGGCATCGAAGTTGCAAGTCGAAGCTGGAGTTGCAGTTGCAGTTGCAGTTGGAGTTGAAGCTGTAGCTGGTGCAAGGATACGTAAATCTTGACAAGCGGCAGCAATAAATTCTAATGAGCAAATCGCAAAAGGAAATGCAACGTTCTCGCGGGGTTGCTCCCTCTGCCGCTCAGGATGTTGTCGTAGGCAGATTTATGTGGCAGGCGGCAGTGCGGCAGCTGTGAATGCCATTTGTCCAATTAGTCAGCCCAGTGTGCGAGTAGGGACAGGCAGGCAGAGAGGGGGGCGGTGGGCGGGGCACAACCTCGTCGTTTCGCTGCTGCAACTTGTTAAATTTAGCGCATTACAATCGATTCATAAATTTTCGCCCTGCTCTAATCGTCGATGATGATGATGTCATGGTCAGGCAAGCTCTCCGAATCGATCGAACTACACCTATAAATAATCATTTTTCGTTGTTGTTCTGTTATTGCGAATGTTTTTTTTTTTTTTTGATTCTATTTTGTTTTATTCGCTGATTTTTGCACGTCACCTAGCCGAAGTCTCGCTCGATAAGCTGCGCAATCGGGTTAGACCTGAAAATGAAACAAAAATTATTTCAAATCGTATTTGGTCCAATGGGCAGGCACAAAGGAAACCCAACAGGTAGAACAATGTAAAGAGAGAGACAGAAAGAGGGGGAGTAAGGGAGACAACAACGTGGCGTCATTTACATATGTCATTCGCACCGTTGCGCCTGTGTGCGGCAAGATAATTTCATTAGTTCGCTCGAGTTGACTTATTTGTGTATCCCGATTTGTGTTGTGAAATCTTTTTTCCCCCCCGCCCGATTGGGTCAACATTTGCATATCAAGTATACGTGGCATTGGCTTACGCATCTCTTGCAAATATTTGCCCAAACAATTTGTATAGTTTTCGCATTGAATCAGCCGCCTAGACAAGTGTGAGATGAGGCAGGGCGAGGCAGAGGAATGGGAATGGGAATGAGTCGGGGTTAGTTTGGGTGCTCGCGGAAGGTTTTCAATTTCAATTAGCATTACCTTATTTTGCGGTCAACTCGGGGGTCAATTAACTCTCGCACACACACACACAGTGATTGGAAAGCAAAAGTTACTGCAGTCATTCATCAACTTGAACACGTTTGCGACGAGGTGAAGAATCGCCGCATAAAAAAGCGCGTCTTGTGAGGGACTGCCATAAATTTGCCATAAAACTTGGCAACAAGTGAGACAGTCAACTTTCTAGGCCATTGAGTCGAGTATATGCATATAAAAAGGTATACATTCTCGAACAGCAGCATCCATTAGACTTGAAGCAGTCATAACTCTGCTTATAATACATTTTATGAATTTATGTTCCACAGGCCATAACTTTCGTAAAAATCAACATATGTTCAAGCGGAATGACATTTTGTTTATGGTATGAACTCTAGATAGATATAACATCAAAATATAAGGAATTTAAAATTTTAAAAAATTTGACCATTTTTTCCATGCTACCCCCTTGCAAAATTTTCAAAATTTTTTCAAAGTTTTAAAATTTAATTTTTCGACTTTAATTGATAAAACTATTGAAATTTAGTATAAAAATCAAAACCAAACTTGTTTCTGACAAAAATTGCGAAAATTATCGTAAGAATACCTTATTTTCTAGTACAGATGGTACCCCCTTTTGGTCACGTTCTTAGGCTTTCAGAGATCATAACTTTTTTAAAAATCAAAAGATTTTCAAGCGGAATGACATTTTGTTTATGGTATGAACTCTAGATTGATTTGGCATTAAAATATTAGGAATTTAAAATTTTAAAAAATTTGCCAATTTTTCCATGCTACCCCCTTGCAAAATTTTCAAAATTTTTTTAAAAATTTAAAATTTAATTTTTTGACTTTAATTAATAAAACTATTGAAATTTAGTATACAAATCAAAACCAAACTTGTTTCTGACAAAACGTGCGAAAATTATCGTAAGAATACCTTATTTTCAAGTACAGATGGTACCCCCTTTTGGTCACGTTCTTAGGCTTTCAGAGATCATAACTTTTTTAAAAATCAACAGATTTTCAAGCGGAATGACATTTTGTTTATGGTATGAGCTCTAGATAGATATGACATCAAAATATAAGGAATTTAAAATTTTAAAAAATTTGGCCATTTTTTCCATGCTACCCCCTTGCAAAATTTTCAAAATTTTTTCAAAGTTTTAAAATTTAATTTTTCGACTTTAATTGATAAAACTATTGAAATTTAGTATAAAAATCAAAACCAAACTTGTTTTTGACAAAAATTGCCAAAATTATCGCAAGAAAACCTTATTTTCTAGTACAGATGGTACCCCCTTTTGGTCACGTTCTTAGGCTTTCAGAGATCATAACTTTCTCAAGAATCAACAGATTTTCAAGCGGAATGACATTTTGCTTATGGTATTGACTCTAGATTGATTCGGCATAAAAATATTAGGAATTTAAAATTTTAAAAAATTTGCCAATTTTTCCATGCTACCCCTTGCAAAGTTTTCAAAATTTTTTCAAAGTTTTAAAATTTAATTTTTTGACTTTAATTGATAAAACTATTGAAATTTAGTATTAAAATCAAAACCAAACTTGTTTCTGACAAAAATTGCGAAAATTATCGTAAGAATACCTTATTTTCTAGTACAGATGGTACCCCCTTTTGGTCACGTTCTTAGGCTTTCAGAGATCATAACTTTCTCAAAAATCAACATATTTTCAAGCGGAATGACATTTTGTTTATGGTATGAACTCTAGATAGATATGACATCAAAATATAAGGAATTTAAAATTTTAAAAAATTTGGCCATTTTTTCCTTGCAAATTTTTCAAATTTTTTTTAAAATTTTAAAATTGAATTTCTTAACTTAAATCGATAAAGCAATGCAAAAATAGTATAAAAATTCAAACCCAAAAAGTTTCTGATTGAAATTGCCTAAGTTATTGTAAATAAACCATATTTTCTGGGAGCCCCTTTAGACACGTTCTTGGACATACATGGATCATAACTTTCTCAAAAATCAACACACAACGTTGTCAGAAATTCATTATTTTTGTTGTTAATCAATAAATATTTTTTTTATTTATTTAACCGAACAAATCAAATCAAATCAAATCAAATCAATATGCCTGCTGCCTTAACTGTGTCAATAGCCGCATTTACGAGTTTGGCACTCGCTGCCCAATGTCCGAAACAACAACAAGACGTAAAATCAAAATTTGATTAAAAATCTTGTCACGCTTCAGTCAAAAAAAAATCAAGCAAAAAAAAAAAAAAACGCCGCGCCGATCAAACATTTGCATAGGGTTTCTTATGTTGAATGAATGTAAGAAAACAAATAAACAAACGACGACGACGACGACGAAGCAAACCAAATAGAGTCGATATAGTTTTTGGCCAAGTTACTAAGCTGGCGTTACCTGAGGTTATTTACGATTTCTTTTGTCGTGCCCGAAAAAAGACACTTGCCTCGCTTTTAATTGCCGCATGGCTTATATAAATTATCGATCTGCATAGTTTGATCGCTCGCACACTTCTCACACATCATAATAGACACACATCATCATCATCATCATTATACATACGATATCATTATCATCACATGGGAAGATGTCATAGACCATGTCAATAGAGTCTGCCGTCTTGGCTGAAAAGTTTCGCCTGCTTTGCAACTGATTCAGCATGCAGGAAGTTCGTTTTGTTGTCGTTTGCGTGCCGTCATTTGTTTAAATAAAAAACTTGAATATAGCAACTACTCATAAGCTAACAGCGAATTTTGATATTCGCGAATTTGTTGCGCTGATAAGCAGAGCAGACTGCCTGTCCCCACTGTGCAAAGTGTTGCCTCAATTGGCTTATTAAGTTTTCTGGAGTATTCTGTTTACGCGCAGCTGGCGAATCATGAGAGTGTGACGAAATTAAACGGAATATTAGTAAATGTTTATGCTATTGTGTACTTAGTTAGTCAGCTGAGGAAATGGAGAAGAGAGGAAGATGAGGAAGTTTTATTTGTGATTAAATTGGGTTTTTCTGGATTTTTGCCGATTTTTTCCAATTTTTCCCAATTTTTCTAGAATAAATATTAAAACAGTTCATTTTTTATTAAAACCAGAATATTTAAAAATTTAATATTTAATTTATTTATTAAATGCAAAATAAAAATTGTAATTATTTTCATTTATTTTTAAGTCGATTAAATAAATAAAAAATTAAAAAATATATATTTATACTTTAAATTAAATTATTTAAATTGAGTTAATTTAATTTAATTTAAATAAACATCTAATTTTTTTTCTTAAATTTTCTTAAATTATTTATATATTTATATATTATATAAATGGTATGATTTTAAATTTAAAAATTAAAATAATAATTATATTAAATTTTTTTATCAATTTTATTTAAATTGTATTTAATTAAGATTTAAGTCAGGCTTTTAGTCGCTTTTTTTATGAGCTTAAAAAAATATCTTAAATTAGTTCAAAATTTAAAGAAAAATAAAAAGAAGTTTTTCTTTTAATCTTCATATTTTTAAAACAGTATACCCTACGCCCCTACACCTACAGGGTATACAAACTAGTACAATACCTAGCCACTTGCTTCCTCGCATTATCAAACAATAGAGCAGACCTTCTGCCTACATGCCCCAACGTAACCCCCAAGCAGCACATACTAGCTCCATAGTTCCATTCTTCGGGACGCACCTTAAAAAGAGTCATTGGCCAAACGGCCGCGGCGGCTGCCTTGGCTCGTCGACGCGGGGCGAGCTTTTAATTTACCAAATGGCCCCTGGGTGCAGCGTCAAATGTTCTGAGAGACACCAAGCTGCTTTGGGGCACGCGATGCAGCTTTACCTTTTACCCTCACCTGCTGTCGTCCCTCCTTCTCCTATGGCTTGTTGTGTGTGTGGGGCGTGTCTCAAGTGCAGCGCACATCGCGTAGGAGGCGGTCTGAGCAGCTAATTTCATTTCGATGAAGAAGGCGTTAACCGCAAAGGCAAATAGGCGTATGTGTAATCTTTACCCGGATGAGATTTGCCAAAGATTTTCACGTTGTTGTTGCTGCACCTTTTCGCGCTCTCTCGTTTCTCGTTTCTTGTGTTTTTTTTTTCACACATTAGTCGACACACATAATTTCATGTTGTCCGGTAATTGTTCTGGAAATGCAACAATAATTACTTTCAATGCGCCAATAAAAAGCAAAGAGTGAGAGAGAGCGTGAGAGAGAGGGGCAGGCAGTGCAGGGGAGGGAGAGGGAGAGGGGTAAGCGTAGCTGACTGCCTCAATCAGCGCAGCGCACCGCAGCGCATTTGTGCATGCAGCAGGAGCGAAGCTGAGCCAAGCTGAGCTCGAGTTGAGATTGGATCAATCAAGCGCTTGAAAACTGAAAGCAGCGCAAACAGAGAAAAGTAGGTGACCAGCAGAGGCAGAGGAAGAGGCAGAGGCAGCAGCAGAAGATGGGAAAGGGGCAGAGGAGGGGGTAGAGGATGAGGCGGAGACAGAGGCTGAAGTGGAGGTAGAAGCTGAGGCACAAGAAGAGGAAGAGGCGGAAGAGAAGGTTGAGGCTAAGACAGGGGCTGGGGTAAAGGTAGAGAACGAGGCAGAGGCATCGAGTGGGGCAGAGACAGGAGTTGAGGTAGAGACAGACGCTGCGGCAGAGGCAGGAGCTGAGGTAAAGGCTGGGGCAGGGATGAGGCTGGAGCCGAGCAAAAGAATGAGACATAGGCTGGGGCTGGGGCTGGGGCTGGGGCGGGGGCTGGGGCTGGGGCTGGGGCTGGGGCTGGGGCTGGGGCTGGGGCTGGGGCTGGGGCTGGGGCTGGGGCTGGGGCTGGGGCTGGGGCTGGGGCAGAGACACGGGCATGGGCAGACACAAGTGCCGGGGCAGAGAAAGAGGCTGAGGCTGCGGCAGAGGCATCAGCATCGACTGAAGACTGAAGCGATGACGGCGCACCGTCATCATCAACAATCAAGCTGAGCTGAGCATCTCGTCTCGCCTTGTCGTGCTTCGCCTCGCCTTGCCTTGTCTCATCTCGTCTGGTCTGGCATCCTCCTAAACGAAATCGTCTGCTGTGGCACTTTCAATGCAACTGGCAGCGTTGCAACCTGCTGCTGCAACCGTCACTCACTCTCGAAACGTTCTTTGGTCTTTGGCATCTTTCTCTTTTTTCGGCCTCTCGTCCGTAAACAACTTTTACTGCGTATTGCGGTAGTCGCGCGTTGCAGCCACATTTCGCTGCGGCTTCGCTTATAATTACCAAGCGCAATTTGCTGAACTTTGTCTCGCTCTCTCACCTCTTTCTCTTTCTCTTGCAGATCGATGATGCCGCCATACAAGTGTACAAGGATGGCGACTTTGGCGCCTATTTGGATCTGGAATCATCGTTGGCCGAGCAAAGCGAAGAAATTGAGGGCCTGCAGGCCAGGTGAGTGCCACATACCCTGTAAAGCGGCATACCCTGTTATGAATTTCACTTTTCTTACCTTGAACTCATTTTCCATTTTGTTGTGCAAAGGAAAGTGCGGCCAATGCATATGGAGCTGGGTTTCTGGGGCAGCTGCTCGTGGGTGGCAGCCTGTTGGCCTTTCACCACAGACAGGCTGCACACACACACACACACACACACACATACACACACTGCACTGGCCTGGCAGATGTGGGAGCTAAGCCAAGGCAAAGCATTTGCTAATAAAGATATTGCCAGGCAGCCTGTCAGGCTGGCGCGGGCCATAAAAAATGTCGCTATCTGTGGCACAGGAAACTGTGTGACCAACTGGCGCGAGCAGAGGAAGTGGGGGGGGGGACACTGGAACTGACTGCCAGGCAGTTGGTACTCACTGGCCACCAAGACATTTGCATTTTTCGCATTTGCATTGCCTCGTCGCGTCGCGTCTCGTCACGCTGTACGTGCAACTTGTTGCCAGTTGCCTTCGTTTTTTTTTTTTTTTGGGTTGCAGTTTGCAGTTAATTTGCATTTAATCCGCAAAAGAAACGTAACGAAAGAAACCTAAAAATACATATAAAAATAGTTGGGCGTCTATAAAGCGACAGACAAAACGTTGGCATCGTTATATTTTCGCCTTGCTTTGCTTGGCTCATAACTTTGGCAGGTCTTGTGGCTATAAGTCGCTCTGGAATGCCCAACTTGGTTAATATATGTGGGCGTTGCAATGCAGTGTGGCTTGGGAAATATGCGAAATATTTCCAGGGAATTTCTAATGAATGAAAAAGGGAATGTAGGGAGAATGAAAGAAAATTCCTAGGAATTTGTTATGCGTGAAAAGTGAAGTTTAAATGAAATAGATATGACTATAAATATAAATATAAATATTTAAAATTTATCTAATAAATTTGTATAAGAATCAAATAAGAAAATATAGACAGAAATTCCAAGGAAGTTGGCTGAAGCTAAAGTAAAAAGGAAATATAAAGAGAATTGGTATATCGAAAATATTATAAATATTTCTAGGAATTTATAATGAATGAAAAAGGAAGTAATAGAGAGAACAAAAGAAAAGAATTCAAAAGAATTTGTTAGGGAGAAAAGAAGAAAATATATAGAGAATAGATAAATAAATAGATTTAAAAAATTTAAAATATTTCCAGGAAATTTTTTATGAATGCATAACGGTATAGGGGGAGAATAGATGAAAATTCTAAGGAATTTGGCTGAGGGAGAATGAAATATAGAATAGAATAAAGGAAATTCCCGGCAAAAAGAAATAAAAGAATCGTTAGACAAATTAAAAGAGAGATAAGATCAAAAAATCTAAAAAAATGTAAGAAATATGGATGAGTAAACAGAAATTATCAAGAAAAATAATTAATAATCTTTAATAAGGAAGAAATATAGAAAAAAGTAGAAAAGCTTTCTTACCAATAAGGACTTTAACCATTTTGTATTGTACGCAAGAGAAGAATATATAAGAGATATACTTCCATTTTGCCATCTTTAGAACTGTCCCACAGCTAGCTCGATATGCATAAGTTAGCTACAAAAAAGACTTCATCTTTTATATGCCCATTCAACATGACAAAGAAGTCACAACAAAGTACCCCAAACGAGGATTCCTTTATGCTCCTCCGCCAGATTTGCACTGTATCATTCTCACAGATAGCGCATTGTCACATTTCCAACCAGTTGCACGTCGTCTGCTCTGGAAACGTGATGTCAGAGCAGAGCAAGGGCGTCCGCGCTGCCAGAGTACGCGTCGGGCCAAAAGGGGCCAAGCTGGACTAGGACTGTAACTGGATGGGAATGGGGATCGGGATGGGGGCAACTAATGACGTGCCTGGGCTGCAGATAATGGGATTAAAATAGTTAAGAGAACCTGCGCACATGCCCAGGAGCAACAGCGGCGACACGACTTTCACTAGCTGCAATTTATTTATTGCGCCCCCCTTCCCCGCTGCTCCTCCTCCTTCTATGCAGAAATTATAATATAAATGTCGCCTGGACTTGCGCGCAAATTGCTGGCAGTTAGCCAAGCCATGGCGTGCTGCTCCAGTTAGTGGCGCCAATGAGAGTGCAGTCCAGCTGAAGCAGCTCCAGCAGGGCTCGCACTAATCATGCTTATCGTATTAGTCATGGAAGCGCGCTCGCATGCAAATCATTCCGCCTCAGTTCGCATCAAAATTCCACAACAGGCGTGCGCGTCTCTGGTGTGCATGGGTCGATGCCTTCGCTGACTTGGCACTTGGGACTCGGTCTCTCGGTTACACCAATGGCTTGGCTGTCTTGTTGTCTTAGCTTGTCAATCTGCAACTCACACACACACACACACACACACACACAAACAGGTGTGGTTGTGCCAACTGTTTCATTATGAATTCTTGGCTCGGCTATGGTTCGCGCGCTCTCAGATACTTCATAGTCCATTTTCAATTATCTGCGTCGTTTGTTATTACTTTTATTATGAACGAGGGAAGGGAAAGGGGGCAGAGGAAGGGGAAACAGCAGCGGGTAGCCACAGCGGGTAATCAATGTTCTTAACTGGTCAATGAACCGTGTCTGCCACTAGCAAAGCTTAGTTCGCGCTCTCTCTCTTTCATACCCATTGCTAATGAAATTACATAGAAAATTAATTTCAATTCCCCTCTCTCTCCCTCTTTGCAGTCGCAAGAACTCCCTGGTGGTGCGAACACAGTTGAGTGTGCGCGTGCATGCCATCATAGGTAAGTGCAGCACGTTGCGTATACGCCGCATTGAACTTGCTAACCTTAACTACTTCTTTGCAGAGAAACTACTCTCGGCAGAGGGCAGCGATCTGCGACGTGCACTCTTCTCACTCAAACAGGTCTTTCAGGAGGACAAGGATCTTGTGCACGCTTTCGTTGCCCTGGGCGGACTCAATTGCCTGGTGCGTGTGGGCAACTGCGCCGATCAAAACTATCAGAACTACATACTGCGTGCGCTGGGGCAGGTAAGTGATCAGTCGATACTCGCTCTCTTTCACAACTGATCACTTTACTCTTTCTCCACAGGTCATGCTCTATGTGGACGGCATGAATGGTGTGATGAAACATCAACCCACTATGGAATGGCTCTACTCACTGATCGCCTCCAACTATCGATCGGTGGTCAAGACAGCCTTAAAGTTGCTGCTTGTCTTTGTCGAGTATGCCGAATCCAATTGCTATGTGCTGGTGAGCGCAATACATGCCGTAGATGAGGCACAGGGCACCGTGCCCTGGACCAACATAATGAGGTGAGGATCGGTAGTGATCGTAGGTGATCTTACTGAAGATTTAATCCATTCTTTATCTTACTTTAGACTGCTAAAGGACTACGACAATGCGGATGCAGAGCTGGTGATCTATGCCACTTCGCTGATCAATAAAACCCTGGCTGGTCTTACAGATCAGGATAGTTTCTACGATGAGAGTGATCTGCTGGAGCAGCAGGGCATGGAGACTGTTATACAGCGTTATATGTCCAAACCTGGCACGGATCTGGATCTGCTCGATCAGCTGCAGCTGTACGAGGCGGTGCTCAAGTGAGTAACGATTAGGGGACGATCAGTTAGAGGAGTTTGCTAATCTATGCATGATTTCTGTTGCAGATTCGAGGATGGTGAATCCGATGGCCAGCGTCTGCCGCAGAACTCACTACGCAAAACGCAGCGTCATCGTCCGGGAGCAAATACCGCAGAACGTCGCAAGTCACGACGCCACAGCACAGACAACAGTCCGGTGCCGCTGACCAAGGTGCTGCCCACTACAGTGCTACGCATGACACCCACACAGGGCACACTGGATGAGGACGATAGCTCTGGCTCGACCAACTCCACTGAGTTTGGCAATGGACTGTTTCAGGAGAAGAAACGTAAGAACGAAGACTTGAGTTTGGAGGCGTAACTAACTGATTCCCTCTCTTACTTAGCACGCGATGGCGCCGGTGTGACGCCTGGACTGCGACGACGTCGCGAACGCGCCGAGCGACACAAGAGCTTCTTGCGGGAACAGGAGGAGGCAGCTGCCAATGGCATCTTTGCAGCACGTGAGCTGCGCGAGAGTTACGGTAAGTGCGGAGACGCGCTCTCCCAGCTCCCCCTCTCTTTCTCTCTCTCTGCTCTGCTTACTGCCAGACTAACTTTTGATCTCTCCACATGCTAATCGCTCGCTGTCTATGTGTGTGTTTTTGCGCGCCTCCTACTCCATTTGTCACCTGCTAACCAAAATCACCGAATTCACCCGCTAAACAACAACAAACAAAAGGCCAAATAGTTACGGCTATACCTGCGACCATACAAGCCGGCGACAGTCCGCCGCAGTCGCTGCTGCAGGAGGAGCTCAGCAACAACAACAGAAACAACAACATCTCCAACAACAACAACATTCACAACAACAATCACATTGAGACGCCCAACAACAGCCTGTTGCTGCTGAGTCCCACCAAGCAGCTGCTGAGTGGCAGCCACAGCATTTCCATCATCAACAACAGCTTCGACAAGGCGAGCAACAACAACAGTAACAACAGCAACAATTGCAACACTCAACACGAGTTCCTTACCAAAAAGATGCTCTTCCGCGAGCACAACGCAACTGTGATCAATGGCATCATGAAGAATATACAACAAACGGGAGACAGTGCCTACAAGAAGTATGAGAACGATGCGAATCGTTTGAACAATTACTACACGCAGCTGAGTCAATCGCCTAAGCATATTGGAGCTGCAGCTGGACAGGATGTGTTGAGTCCCAAGAAGACATTGAATGCAGGCATGGCAGGATTTGATTTTGCTGTAGATGCTGCATCGACGCCGTTGAAATTGGATGCCCCACCTGCCCCAGAACCCTTGAGTCCCATACATAAGCCTGTTGCTGTTGCGCCACCACCACCGCCGCCGCCACCACCACCGCCACCGGGTTGGTGGAGTCTACCCAAGTTAACCCAGCTCACTAACATGAACAGCAGCAAGCCAGAGCCAGCGCAGGCAATGGAAACAGCAGGTAGGATAAAAAAGTGTTGCATACTTTTGCGCGCTGACCACAAATCATTCATACAAGCGCTACTGTTGCATACTTTTGTGCGCGTCTAGAAAATTTAATTAGTTCTTCAATTGGTGCTAATTGTTGTTGCTTCTACCCACTCTCTACAGATACGGAGGACAAGGAAATGCTGCGACAACTGAAACGTGATCACACAGTAAAGGATCTAACACAAAAACTGAGCAATCTGCCCAGCAGTCCGACGTCGGCTGCACAGGAGGCCGCCGCCAGGGCAGCCATAGTCGGCGACATGTCCGGCCTCATATCGAAAGCCAAAGAGGGTCTTGCCAAGAGCAAGAGCAAAGGTGAAATATCGCGGTAAGTCTGCGTCCACTTGTCGTGCGCCGTGCTTATCAGCAATGAGTGAGGGATTTTTTTTCTCTTGCCAGTTTTGCGATTACAAGTGCAGCCTTTCGTTTCTGATAATCTATTTAGTTTTTAGCTTGAAACCTATACTAGATAGATATAGTATGTTCCTTAGAAACTCGATAGTTTAGTCTGAAGTCTGTGGTATATTTTTTAGGTTACTTGTTTTTATTTACTGTGGAAATCGTTTACATCTTTTGAGGAAGATAGGAAGGCACTTAGGCATACTTGGGTGCGTACTTCTCATAGGTGGCAATGTAGGCAGCCTTGGCGGCGTCGGTGGACAGTCCCTTGTGCTTGTTCCATGCATTCCACTTGGCCTTGGCCTTCAGATCCAATGCACCAGGCTCGGCGGTGTTGTTGTCGCCGACGGTAGCCTGCTTGTAGAGGCCGTAGAACTCGAGGAACTCATCGTTGGTGGGAGTCTTGGTGAAGCTCTTGGCTTTCTCGGCGGCGGTGTTGAACTAGAGATGGTTGATGGTTGGTTATCGATAAATATCCTTGCGATTCACAGGCTTTAGCTACTACTTACATCCATGTTTGTTCTTTGGCTTCAGTTGCTACAGTTGCGATTGAATGCTGACTGTGCACAGACCTGGGGCTTATATAGCACAGAGCACAGAACCTATATCAGCTGATTGAATTTTATGACAACAATCGCTAGATATCGATATCTCGATATGCTGCCCCAGCAGCAGCAGCAGCTGCAATACCCCCGATAAGGCGGTAATATACAAAAAATAAACGTCGACTAGTTTAATTGCGAATATTAAACGGGTAATCAAGGGTTATCAAAGGTTTCCAGGTTTCAGTTTATCAGCCTTGACGGTCGATTCATTCTTTTTTTTTCATTTATTATCAGTTGCCAACAATGTATCAACTTAAGTGTAGATGGGGGCGTATTTCTCATAGAGTGAAATATAAGCGGCCTTGGCATCATCAACGGAAAGTCCCTTGCGGCTCAGCCAGGCATCGTATTTGGCAGCACCCTCGGCATCGGCGGGTTTCTCAATGTTGATATCACCCTCCCTAACCTGCTTGTACAGGCCGTAGAATTCCAGATAGACCTCTGGTGGGGGCTTGCTGCTGAAGGCCTTGGACTTTTCAATTATTGCCTCGAACTGCATGGGGTAAAAGGTTGAGAGGTTTTTAAATCCACGTCAATAAAATCGCACGTTTTATGAGCTGCTGCACTTACATCCATTTTGTTTGAAACCTATTGATAGACTATGATTTGTAGCTAGTCCAGCGTCGTCTTTTATAGGCGCCGCAACTGGGTAATATAATTAAATCTTATCATTTTGCAGCAGTCATAAAATTAGAACGATCGAAAGAGAGAGAGCGAGAGGAAGAGAACGTAAGAGAGAGCGAGAGAATCATAGCCAAGGCGGGAGATTTACGAGTGTTTTGCGCGAAATTTTCTTCGTATTTAGCTCTATAGAGGGTATATTCTTTTTTAGTTTATTTCAGTTATTTCACTTGATATTGCAATGAAATTTTGCATACCTTTTTCTTTATATGTCTGTAATATGTTGTCAAAATTTCATTGAAATCCCATGACTGTAACAGATAGTTGGCATAGAAAAGATGGGCTAATTCGAGTTTTTCTATGAAAGACTGCCATGAATTTTCAAGACAACCTTTCCAACTTGAGTTAAAGACTTAACCATATATACAGTTCTAATTTCTTTATAATAGGAGCACTATATCTCTAAGCTTTTCATTGAAACAATCAGTCAAAATGATTAATCTTGATTTTCATAAAGCAATTCTATTTATAAAACAATGAAAGTCTTATAGACTTCCAGGAATTATAAGAAATTGTAATAGAAACAATCGATGAACACCTGAGTCATAAACTGCGAGGGTATAAGACCTTCGACCAAAGGCAACCTTTGTTTCTTTCTTTTTTTTTCGCAACACGAGCATTAGTTCTATATTTCAATGCGGCATTATTGATCGAAGTTTTATACCATCCCCGGGGGGATTGTCTTTTAGTAAATTCGCCACGAAGACGGAAGGTTTTTTTTGCTGTTGTTTCTTTCTTTATCTTTTGATTTTTTCTTTTGTTTTTTGCAATCGCTGCGATAGTTGGTTATCTTGCTGCCAGGCGAAAGTCTGATAAGTTTTGATAAGGATTATAGTCCATTTATGATCGAGGGGTACCAGTACAACACATTAAGATATAGATATAGAAACTACATATGTGTGTGTGTGCGCCTCGGCTGACCAGGGCAACGCTTACGTAGCCACGCACCTTGTACCGAGTTCTCTGATTGATAAGCGATCCCCTCTCTTTGCCAGCTCATCGAGCGTCGATCAGGAACTGAAAAAGGCTGAGCCGAAGAAATCGGAGAATGAACTGCACTGGGAGGAATTGGTGCGCAATATGGCGAGACCATTGAATCTATGTGATCTGGACTTTACGGATCTGCATTCGGATGATGAGAAGGATGTGCTAGCGCCACGTGGCCTGGGTGTGGGTATTCCTCCGCCACCGCCACCACTAGCTGGTGGTATGGTACTGCCACCACCCATGATGCCGCCTAGTCTGGTGCCGCCTCCTATGTTTGGCTACGGCGGCTATGGAGCGAGCAGCTTGACGAACAGTGTGAATAGTTCACTCAACGGTTCCATCAACGGTGAACTGGCCAATGGCAACAACACCATCAAGAAGAACAAGAAGACGGTAGGACGACAGACTAATAAACATAGATAGTTCATATTTTAGCTAATGCTTTCCCTTTCTCTTCCAGGTCAAGCTCTTCTGGAAGGAAGTGCGCGAGGACATGATCCCTCAGGTGGTGGGTAAGACCATTTGGGATGAGCTGCCCAATGCCAATGTGGACACACAAAAGCTGGAGCATCTGTTCGAGTCGCGTGCCAAGGATCTCATGACCAAGGTGTGTATCTCCCGAGGGGGTAACCCATCCAATTCAGAGTAGGGCTTAAGTGGGGGCTAGACATAGGTTGCATTGGCGTGAGGTAATCGAAATTCCAATTGAATGTGTCAATAATAAGTCTGTTAGTCTCTCTCTCTCTCTCTCTTTCTATCTGTCTCTCTTACTCTCACGCTATCTTAATCTAAGTATAACCACGATATAATTTGCGAATGATATTTGTATTTTGTATTCTCTTTCCGGATATGTATTCTAAAATTTCTCAATATATGTCAACGGTCTGTTTTGCGGATATGTAACTCGATCTACCTACCTACCGTACTACATAAATGTTGTGCTAAACCCTTAAATAATAAAATGAATATAAACAAATATTTAAAATATAATAAAATAAATCTTACCGAATGTTTTAGGAGGTGAGTGCAATGTTTTATGTTATGTTTACACTTTTCACTGGTTCTCTCTCACGCGATCTTTTTCTCTCACTCTCTCACTCGTATTATGTATGTCTAAGTATTCGGTCTGTGTCACTCTCTACGTCTCTTTCACTCACTCTGTTAGCACTCAGTTACACTCTTTTACTCGCTCACTCGGTGTCGGTTTACTACGCTCTTTTATGTTACACACACACCCACACACACAACCCAAGACACACACACTCTCTCAATAAAGACCTGCCTTTGTTTTTTGTTGTAATGCGTCCTCTGTTCCCCTCACTTCCCTCCCCACACATGCACCCGATCCTCGATCTCTCTTTAGATGAAAACGTAGCTAACTCCATCTTCATTTCTTTCTTATTCTATCTCACTCTCTCTCTTCATTCGAGCTACAGAAGCAACAGGAGCTCAACAAGAGCAAGGAGATCATCGTGCTGGATCACAAGCGATCGAATGCGATCAACATCGCGATCACAAAGCTGCCGCCGCCGCGTGCCATCAAGGCGGCCATTTTGAAAATGGATGCTACTGTGGTGACTCGCGAGGGCATTGATAAGCTACTCAACATGCTGCCAACGGATGAGGAACGTGGCAAAATCCAGGAAGCACAGATGTCCAATCCGGAGTTGCCACTGGGTAGCGCCGAACAGTTTCTGCTGACACTTGCCTCCATTTCGGAGCTGGGCGCACGACTGAAGCTCTGGGCCTTCCGTCTGGACTTTGACAACTGCGAGGTAGGTCGAAATGGATATCCCAGTGTAAACCTCTTATAAACCCTGTCTCTTTCCTCCATTGTAGAAGGAGATCGCTGAACCGCTGATGGATCTCAAGCAAGGCATTGAGATCTTGCGTCAGAATCGCACGTTCCGCTGCATTCTCTCCACGCTGCTGTCGGTGGGCATCTTTCTGAATGGAGCACCCGTGAAGGGTTTCCAAATTGAATACTTGGCTAAGGTGCCCGAGGTGAAGGATACTGTGCATAAGCATTCGCTGTTACATCATCTCTGTCACATGGTTATGGAAACTTGCAGCGATACGACAGATTTGTATTCGGAAATTGGTCCCATAACGCGTGCCTCCAAGGCTGACTTCACCGACCTGGCACACAATCTCACACAGTTGGAGTCGGAATGCAAGGCGTCATGGGATCGCCTTAAGCTCATCGCGAAACATGACTGTGCGCCTCCATTGAAGCAGAAATTGGTGGATTTCCTAGCCGATTGTGCGGAAAGGATTATCATATTACAGATCGTGCATCGTCGTGTGATGAATCGCTATCGCAAGTTCCTGCTCTGGCTGGGCATGCCACAGCACAGTGTCGCCGAGTCACGTCCCAATGAATTCTGTCGCACACTCTCCGAATTTGCGCTGGAATATCGCACAACCCGCGAGCGTGTGCAACAGCAGCTGGAGAAGAAGGCCAATCACAGGGAGCGCAATAAGACGCGGGGCAAGTTGATCATTGATATGGCCAAGTTCAAGACCAAAGAGGATGTAGCCGATGCGGAATTGAAGTGAGTTACGGTAGATCCCTCCTGGCAGATCCCACCTTAACCCATTGTTCTTTCTTGTTCTCTAGGCAACTCTTGGGCACACCCAGCGCAGATCAGGCCGATGGCACGCTCACCTGGCGTCGTCGTCGTGCCGAGCAGCTGCGCTCTCCCATTGCTCGCCAGAGCGAGGAGCAGTTCACCGATGGCGATGATGAAATACTTGAATCTCTCGTCAAGACCGCCACGAAGGCGTCGGGCACACGCACCACTCCCCGCGAGCGCAAACGTACACGCAATGCGGATCGCAAGTCCTGTAAGTTCTCTCCTCGCGATCATTCCTTCTCTCTCTCTCTCTCTCTCTCTCACTCCCTCCTCTTTCTCTCTTGGCCAGTGTTGGCTAGAGTCGTCAAACTGATACCTAACCTTAAAAGTGAAATTGAAATTTAATCAAGGTGTTGGTTTATCTTTTGGATTACACACACAGCGCGCTATGTTTAGTACCGTTAGCTGGCCACGCGCACACACACACACAGACAGAAACACACACATACAAGTGATATCAAGGAAAAACCTACAATACCAAACAAAACCAAAAGAAAAATTCTTGATAATTTCCCGACTAACCCCTTCTAATTCCGTCCCTCTCCACAGCCTCCTCCCTCCCGTAAAACGCTTTGCTACATTTTTCAGTTCTGCTCGCTTTACGAAACGGTCTCCTACATATATTGGGTTTTAATTTTGTGTTTTATCTATTACCATTAACGCACCCAACAATACCAACCAATCAACCAACCAACCAATCAATCAATCAACCAATCAACCAATCGATCAATCAATCAATTTGAACACCGAAGTGAAACGCAGCCGCACGCGCGAAGGATTCACAGTTGAAAGAGCACCATCGCCCTAGAAGCGCGTAACCGTTCCGTAACCGTTACCGAAAAAGAACAAAGCCAACTGTTTTTTTTGTTAGGCTTTCCACCTTGTTTTGGTTAGTGTTGATAAACGTTTCATTGCTTTTTGTTCGATTTTCATTGTTGAGTTTCGTTTTTTTTTCGATTTTTATATACCACGAGGGGTAGCATTTGCTGAGAAGTAAAGAGAATAAACTCTGCAAATGATACCCTACCCCAAAAACTTGTTCTGCATTCCAAGCGCGCCTGGCTCATAGTATTTCCCAGTTAAATATCCTATACAATTCTATACAAGTTGCATGATTTTAATAGAGTTTTTTCGAAACTACACTTACTAACAAAGCATGTGCCACGCCTTGCTAAGCCTTTCGAAATCGAAATATTTGTATTTTAATCTTATGTCAAATCGAAACTTATCATATTTTCTTTGTGTTCCTTGTTGCAGTGCGTCGCACGCTGAAGAACGGTCTAACCGATGAGGAGAAGCAGCATGTGGCTGCCCTAATACAAACCTATTAGAGCTAAGGATTCGTCTGATACCCCAAAACGAACCCCGCGTCCCGCCCCACTCAAACTCAAAGCAATCCCAGTGACGTCACAAGTCGAACTATGCGTGCACAGACTGAAATATGGCGATCTCACGTGCAGCAGCAGCAATTGGAGAAGTTACTGAAAGCGGAACCGGAACTGGAACTGGAACTAGTAACGGAACCGGAACTAGTAGCGGAACTGGAACTGGAACTACAAACGAAACTTGAACCGTAACTGTAATTAGATACGGAAGTGGAACTGGCACTCAAACTGCAACTGGAACCGGAACCACAAATGGAACTAGAACTGTAACCGGTAACGATACTGTAAACGATACTCCCCCATGCTACGCCCCCTTACCAAATCTAAAACGACAAGTGCGAACAACACACGCATCACACAACAAACAACAACAAACAACAACGAAAAAGTCCTTAAAAAGTTCTCTTAGTTTTTTCTCTGTTATTCGATTTTTGTTTTTTTTACTTGAGCTAAGTATTAAAATTAAACATATTCTTAACTGTAAACGCTCTAACTGTATGCATAGTCACCAAAACAAATTGTATTTTAGAGTTTCCAAATTGAGAATTTCTCTGGCCCCCCCGCCTTCCTTCCCCTCTCTCTGTTCTGTCTTCCCCTTCTGTTTTTTAAATTTGTGCAACGTATTGCGAAATGATTTGTGCTTCGAAATTAACTTAGCTTAAGCGTAATTTAGCCTTAAATTAACTACGAAAATAAATAAAATACATATTTATTAAATGGAGAAATGAGTATAGAGTTGCCTTAGAATCCATTTGTGCAGGGTTGCTGCACATAGTCCAGGCAAAAGCCGCGATTGTCGATGTCGTTGGGCGCCTCCACGCCGTCTGTGTGAAAGTAGAGACGAAAGGGACGTACGGACGCTACAAAGAGAAAGAAGAGGATTAACTGGAGATTACAGCTGTTGGATTCCTTCTCCACTTACACTGCACCGTCTTGGCCAACATGCCCGCCTCGGCGCTGAAGGTGCCGCCACAGACGCGATCCTCGCAGTTGGGCAGCGGTGGAATGCGATCCGCAGAGCGTATGCAACCGATGAGTAACCAATCGCTGATGCAACCACTGCCTGTGGGCACCGCAGCACCACCGCTTCCACCACCACCACCCACAATGGTGGGCACAGGATTATTGGAGTTACCCGTTATGGTAAACGCACGCGAACGATTGTTCTCCAGATCGGGGCAGGCATTATACTGTATGCCGCAGAAATTCCGTTCACTTCTTATGCAGATGCTGTAGTCCTGATTGGAGAGTTGCCTACCCGCCATGGAGTTGTAGTTAAAGCTTCGCACGCGTCCACTGATGGCCGTGTAGTACTGCAGGCAACCCTGATCCGCCCGACTAATGCTGCCACAATGTATCTGGGTCACTCGTATGCGCCACAAGCGAGGAAAGCTGCCGCTGGTTATCACCGACAACACAATCGGATTGCTCTGGCCCAGGCCTGCATCGATGTACACTGGGAGGGGGAGGGGGAGTTGCTTAATTAGCCTATTGGCTTTCGGGCTTTCAACTCACTGTGGTCGCCCGTCGAACTGCCGCATATGGTGGGCGCCGGACTGCCGCCTGATATCAACAATTGATCCTGATTGCACAAGTGGTTAGCCGCCTCTGGTGGCGCTATCGAGAACATGTCCAGGTCCAGGCGCAGTTGACAGATATCCGGATGCAGCTTTTGCACAGTCACCTGGCAGCTGCCTGTGCCGTCGTATACGTCTGGATGGTTGGGATTGACGAAGTAGGTGGAGTTTTCGCGTATGACGCCGCCGCAGGTTTGAAGAACTAGGGTGGGAAAGAAGGGGCACAAATGTAATATATAGGTTGGGTTAGAGAACTGAGCAAAGTTCTAAGGGAACTCTCATTTGCTCTGAGGATAGTTTAAAGGAATTCCAGGAATTCCTTCCTCACTTTATGAATGGCTTTATCCTCTTTTCTCACTTCACTTACACACACAACAGACGCCATAGCCCCCTCCGCAGGGACCCGCTGGGATGCCATTGCGTAGCACGCAGTCCTTGCTGGGTATGCAGTTGCCCACCTCGCCAGAGGGCGCTGCACAGGTGCTCGGACCGATGGGCACCAGCGCGAAAATGGGCAGAACTGCGAGAGAAAGATCACAGAGTGAGTAACACAAGTTATCCAAGATATACACTGTGCTCTAGCCAGACCCACACTTGGCTTCCCGTTGACGCGGCGTGGGCGACAGCCACTTGTTGCCAAAGATCAGATCCCGCCAGCTGTTTGTGTGCGGCCTGGGCGTGGGCACCTTGCAGCTAACCAGGACGAATAGGCAGAGTAGCGAAGCGACTTGAAACCGGTACATGGTATTAATCACTGCTGGGTATTCCTTATGCGTATCCGTATATCCGCTTGGAGCTGCGCACGCGTTGCGCCCTGGCACTGTAATGTGGCGGCGCGGCCGCGAGGCGACAATTTATGCTGCCACACGGCGTGGCACGGGAGGTTTAATGACCGCAATTAGGTTGACGCTTTGCGCTCCAAAAGTAAAAAAAAGTAACAACAGTTAAATTTGGCTCGATATTAATTGCAATAACAAAACGCAACGGGAGCAGCAACAAAATGAACAAAAACAATTAGATGCGGCAGTCGAGTCGGATGGAAAAGCTGAAAATGCAGTCAATGGCATTAGGCGTGGGCGTGACACGTGTGAAAGGGAGGGAGGTAGGTGTACGGGGTTGTACTCTACATAATCCAAATATTTCCTGTTGCAAATTTACCTCAGTTGTTGCTGTTGCTGCCACCTAACACCTTCACCACGATTAAATGTTGGGCAAGGCCTGACAGCGTGCGCCAGCAAGCGTGAAAGTGTCAACAAATTGTTGCAGCCACATAACAGAATTATAACATGGCATAATAATAATAATACGAGGGTCGTTTGATAAGACCGTGACTTTTTGTATTTGCCGCGCACCTGCTCTAAATACAACACTGCTCCTGTCAGCAGTTATCGATTAACAGCTGACTGTAAAATTTTGAGAAAGCTGCGTTTTTTGGTTTGCGTTTTATAGGCATTGAAAGCAGACGATCTCGTGAATTTTAACGAAAATGGAAAAAAGTGAATTTCGTGTGCTAATTAAGCATTATTTTTTGCGTAAAAAATCCATCACCGAAACCAAGGAAAGACTTGATAAATATTATGGGGACTCTGCACCATCAATTTCAATGGTTAAGAAATGGTTTACTGAGTTCCGTTGTGGTCGTACCAGTACAAGTGATGCCGAACGTTCAGGTCGCCCAAAAGAGGTCGTCATGCCAGAAATCGTCGACAAAATCCATGGAATGATATTGGATGATCGGAGAATGAAAGTGCGTGAGGTAGCTGAGGCTGTAGGCATCTCAACTGAACGGGTACATCACATTTTACATGAATATTTGGACATGAAAAAGCTTTCCGCGCGATGGGTGCCGCGATTGCTCACACACGACCATAAGCGCAACCGTGTGACCATTTCAAAGGAGTGTTTGGCGATGTTCAACCGCAATCCAAACGAATTTTTGCGCCGTTTCGTTACCGTAGACGAAACATGGATCCACCACACCACACCAGAGACCAAAGAACAATCAAGACAGTGGGTTTCTCCGGGTGAACGTGCACCAAAGAAGGCCAAGGTGGGTCTGTCGGCCAACAAGGTCATGGCCACAGTTTTTTGGGATGCACAAGGTATCATTCACATCGATTACCTTGAAAAGGGTAAAACGATCACCGGCGAATATTATTCAGAGCTTTTGGACAGATTCGATATTGATTTGAAGCAGAAACGACCGCATTTGGCGAAAAAAAAGTGCTGTTCCATCAGGACAATGCACGGGTGCACACGTGTGTAGTCAGCATGGCAAAATTTCATAAATTGGGCTACGAACTGCTACCCCATCCAGCATATTCTCCAGATTTAGCCCCCTGTGACTATTTTTTGTTTCCAAACATGAAGAAATGGCTCGGCGGTAAGAGATTCGGGTCAAATGAAGAGGTCATCACAGAAACAAACGACTATTTTGAGGGCCTTGAGAAAACCTATTATTTGGAAGGAATAAAAAAATTGGAAAAACGCTGGACTAAATGTATAGAGCTAAAAGGAGATTATGTTGAGAAATAAAACGCTTCTTTGACGAAAAAAACATATTTTATTCAAAAAGTCACGGACTTATCAAACGACCCTCGTAGTAATAATATTATAATAATGCTGTCTGCGAGCTCAGATGTTACGTCAAGGGTTTAACCCCTATGTGAGAGAGCAAATCATATGTTTAATTTGATTTAATTTCCATGCGAATTTGGGTCAATGTTAACTAATTCAATTATACTATATTTTTGTCAAAATTTCTATGTAATTGTTGCCTAAAGTTTATTAACCGAGTCTGCAAAACTGTCAGCCACAGCTTGGGCGATAAGCACGTAATATTTACGGCGATTCTGTTGTTGTGTAGAATCTCTTTTCACGGTCAGCTGCGAGTTGAGAGAACCAGTTAAACTACGTTTTCACTGGAATTGTTTTGATAAGTTTTGGGCAACCTTTGAAAGTAATATTTGAAAAGAAAGAAGATAGGGCCCAAGGACTGGGAAAGTAAGTTAGTTTAGCTCAATTCAAAATAATAAATCATGCAGTTTAAGTCAGAAATTTAACAAGGAAAAGAGAAAAAGGGTTGCATTGAGTTCGACTCAGCAAAAAATAACAACAACATGCACACAGAGCGCACTGCAGGTAAACAGCTGAGAGAGCAAATGTTTGTGTATGTGAGAGAGGAAAGGCAGCGCGTGGGCAAAGAGAGGCAGGCAGTGCGAGCGGTACAAACGTTCGATCGATACAAGCCTCGCACATGCTATGCTTTGTTTTGCTACCCTCGCAACGTTCTCTCTCACTTTACTCTCTCTTTACTTGTTAGCTGCTGCTCTTGCTGTGCGCCTGTTATAAATTCGTGTTTCGATTGAGAAAATCGATATTCATCGCCTTGCAGCAGAACAGCAGCACACTCTCTCTCCTTCTACCTGTCTCTCTCTGTCACTCTCTGTCACTCTCTGTTGTTTCTTTGATTTGCTCTCTTGTTATTCTTTTCTGCCGCCCTGGCTTGTTTTAACATTGCAGCTAAGTAAATTCACCCACGCAATCTGTCAATGCTAACTGAATCTGTCTGTTCTTGTCTCTCTTACATTCTTATTGCCTTGGCACGCTCAGCCCTTGCGCTAAATCGCTCTCTTTATTTATTTCGCCTTACTCAATGCTCACCGATTGCTGCTGCGCTCTCTTGCACTCCTCGTGTTGATTGGCCACGCTACGCTCTCTAAGAGAAACGAATTCGCCTGCCTAAGCATTTGCCTGGCTTTGAATTCGCCTAACTTCGAATTTGCTTCTCTTTCAACTTGCCCGATAAGCAATGCCTAAGCTCGTTTGATTTCCTGTTCACATTTTACACGAACTAGAACTTTTCTCTTTCCTAGTTTGTAGAATATTCGTTAATCTTTTCATTAATTATAATATTATGTTTATATTTATTAAATTTGCAATACAAATAGCCAGTTGAACTTAGTAGAAAGGGCGGCATTTAAGGCGCTGCCTTGTTGCACTCGTATTGGCCATTGGGCAGGTTGCACTCCTTGACGCAGAATTCACCCGAGTTGATGGAGCAAACAGTGTCCGTGGGACACGGCAGGGTGTTACCCGTGAGGGCTGTGCCATTGCACATCTGGAAGGTGGTGCGGCTGGTGCAGACAAAGAGCACGCTGCCATCGCAGGGTCTGCAATCGATATCATCATCTTTGCAGACAGGTTCACGCATGCCCTCATTAACGCAAAGCGCGTCCAGATCGGTGCAGACCTTGCCAGCACCACAAGGAAGCACCTGATCACTGACGGGGGAGTAGTTAATGCAGTACTTGAAGTGGGTCTGATTGACGCAAGCGATGTTGTTGTCCATGCAGCGATTGCAGACCTGACCAGCAGCTAGGGCCATCAGGCAGACAGCGAGGGTCATGACGAGGAACTACAAAGGGGAACATGGTATTATTACATGTGTGGAATCTACCAACTTCAAGGAAGATTTCTTACCAGTTTTGAGTGCTGCATTTTGTGTTTCAATTTCGCCGCTTGCTGAGAGACTAACGTGATCTTTCCAGATATGTCGCACTTTTATACATCTATCTTGTGCTGATCTCAAACTATATAAGCGATAAGATCTTCCATCTTTTATGCTCGGCTTTAGATTGCGCAAACAGTGGCTGTTTATCCAAGCATTCCACGAGCAGATTACCCTGCACAGTAGCCAATATATTTATGAGTTCTGTGTAGCATTGGGAGATAACTCGCTGGGATCGTAAAGATAACGTCCTGCCAACGGGCGTAGCATTTAAAAGGCATTAGCCAAGATCGGAGCGCCTCATTAGTTACGCAGAAGCCATGTCGAAGATCCAACACGTTGCACTGATCTCCCTGCTGGTCGTCTTACTCGGCCAGACGAGTCTTGTCGAGGGCATTTGTGGACACTGCTATGGATCACACGCCTGCATCGATGAGTTCACAGCGCAGATCTGCTTCGATGGTGAGTGCGAGCAAAGTTCTCTTAAGTTGCGATCTTCAATCTTCTCTTAGGGGTACCCAATGCCAACTATACCATACCATGTCCGTCAAATACGCCCATCTGCACACAAAATGGCCAAATGTGCATGGCCAACATCACCGGAGTGTCGCCTGCCTGTGGCGACACCACGTTGTGCTCCCAGTGTGATGGTGGGCAGATTTATGCCTGCACCTCTCGCACATCCTTTGGATATTGCTCGAACGGAGCGGTTGAAGGAACGGAGAGAGTTACCTGCCCCACTGGTTACTTTTGCAGTGTCTCAGGTGCAGCTACAGGTACTCCGTGTAATCTTGTTTGCGAGCCAGATCCGTTGGATACCTGTGATAGAGAGAATGATAGCCCCAATGATAATCCAAGCACCACAACCACGGAAACTCCTAACAACACCAGTACCACTACAGAGAGTCCCTCGACTGATAACAGCACCATCTCGACCAATCCAACCACTTCCACCACAGCAGCCACGCCCACCGATGCCAGCTCCTTCTGCCAGCAGCAACAGACAACTGGTAGCTTTGCTATATCCAACGATACCGTTTGCACGAGGTGAGTGTGGGATGGGGACCCTATCACCCACTGATAAGCGTTTTTAACTACCCCTTTCTCTTGATCTCTCCACCCGCTTCTAGCTTCATTCACTGCAGCAACAAGGGCGGCTGGCAGGGCAGCGTAGTGGACTGTCCGGCGGCGAGACCCTACTTCAGTGCCACCACTGGCGTCTGTGGTACGGTGCGACCCACTAGGGCGGGTTGCCTGGCCTAAAATTGCTTCATTTAAATATATATGATACTGTTCAGTTACATCTGTAAAATAAACCATAAATAAAATTGCTCAATGAGATTTTGTTGTAACATTCTGAAAGAGTTTTTGCGAACTTTGGATGGGGTTGCGGTATGAGAGACAAAAGATAAATGTTTATGACATTTGAAAAGCCTCTATTTATAGTGACACGAGTCATTTTGCGTTCAAAAGTCTCCCAATAGTTAAGGTTCTTCCAAGAAGTAACTAACTTAGTGCCAACCCATTTAAATCTCAAGAATTTCTTGCATGCTCTGCAAAAATTTAGAAACTTTGCTAATGAATAGCCCCGTAAATATGTCACCTAGCTCAACATTACATTAGATTGCAGTCGCAAAGGAAAGAACACTACGTCTCATTATCGGTGTGCCAAGTTTCGGCTAGGCTTTTATGCTGAGATCATAAACCATCGCAGGGCAATCAAGTGGAAAGCCCAAGACAAATAAAGCAATTAGCATGCCGGCGATTTATGAAGACTGAACAAACATAGAAAATTTCACTTGCTAAGCATACGATGCTTATAATACGGTAGCCAGAAGATAAACGTTGTTTAGTACTAACGGAACCTTGACAGTGAGCAGAAGTCGCCAGCGATTCCAGAGAAAAACAGAAAAAGAAAAGGATTAAAAGAAAGCAGTAAAATGAGAGCAAAGATTGCAAAAGTTATGCAAATTGTGGCAGTGGTAAGAGAAGGAATCCCACCTTAATACGCAACAAGCTAAAGCTGACGATCCTCTACTTGTAGCTGGTACTAGCCTGCCTGGTAGTGCAAACCCTTGGGGACTGCAACGTCTGCCAGTCGAATAGAGCAGCCTGCATCAACTCAACGTCTTACTACATGTGCTTTGGAGGTGGGTAGAGTGTGCTAAGGTATCCTGTAACTATACCTATTTCCTGCCCCTAGACAACACCCCCTATAGGGACTACACGTACCACTGCCTGGACGGCTTCCAGTGCAGCGACCTGGATGCAATCTGTGTGCAGAAAAGTGCTCAGCGTCCGCCCAGCTGTGGCGACACCAGCAAGTGCGGACAGTGTAGCGCTCAGCGCAACTACCTCTTTGCCTGCCAGAGCAGAGGGTACTTCCAGATGTGCTACGGTGCCTCACAACCTACGGGTCCACTGGGTAAGTGCCCTACGGGCATGATCTGTGATGCCAGTAGCGACTCCGTGTGTGTGCGGGAACAGGATGGGCAGACAGTTACGTGCGATATAAGCGATGAGCTAGTAAGCACCTCCAGCACCTCCAGTACTACCAGCACAACGGAGGAATCCAACTCCACAGCGATAACAACGACAACAGAGACGCCTGCACAGAGCGCGACTGAGCTGTGCCGCGCCAAGGCCAAGTCGGGACTGTACGAGACTTCGCCAAGGGATGCCTATTGCAAGCGGTATGGCTGATGGGGTATGGTATGTGGTATATGGTACTTTATTGACATGTCTTACACTTTACAGCTACATCGATTGCTATTACCGCAACGGCACCGTCATAGCCTCCGAATATGGTTGCCCTCTGAGCTCGTACTTTGATGGGGAATCCCAGAGCTGCGTCTACGATAAGCCAAGCAATTGTACTTAGCAAATATATACAGGAATTAACTAGCGACTATCTATCTTCTTCCCTTTCTAACAGCTACTTGGCTGCGTGCTCTCACAGAGTCTGCTGTCGCTGTTGTAGTACAAGCTACCCGGACAGGTGTACTTCGCTCCCGACCAGTTGCCATTGACCTGGAAGCATTCGATATATTGTCGACAATTGGTGCTGGGCACCAGAAACGAATCCTGCGTCTGCACCTTGGCACAGTAGGCCTTGGGATTGTTGACTGTGGGTGCTGCCGTTGTGGTTGTTGTTGTGTACAGCGGCGTGTAGCAAGTGGAGGGCACCTCTGTGACGCAGGTGCGTGTGCTGCGACTGAAGTAGGTGCTGCCGGGACAGGTGTACTTGTGTCCCTGCCAGTTGCCATTGAGCAGGAAGCAATAGATATACTGACGACATGTGGTCGCCGTGTAATCCCCTACAGCAAATTTGCCCTGCGATTGCACCGCAGCGCAGTAGGTGGCGGCATTGCTGGTGGAGGGAGTGGCGGGCGTGGTGGTGCTGGTTGTAGTGGTTGTTGTTGTGGTGCTTGTCGCATCATCTGCGTAGGAGCAACTGGGCACAGCGCTGGTGCTGGGCAGGCAAATGTAACTGGAGTCTATGTTGCACACGTAGCCCGTGGGGCAGCTTTGTGACTCTGCCAGCGGTGTGGTTGTGCCCTCACAGAGTGCATAGCTGCTGGTGCCGGTGCAGGCAAAGGTGTTGTTCGCATCGCACTTGTTGCACTGTGCGCATGTGGCTACAGTCGTGCTCGACTCCGGCTCACACAGCACTCCGGCGGTTCCACTGACACACACGTAGCCCGTGGGGCAATCGTAGGGCACGTAGCTGGGTACATTGTTGGCGTCGCAGGCCTGCGTCTGGTTGCTGGAATAGCAGGCCATGCTGTTCACCGTGTTGCACACGTTGCACGTAGCTGAGGCGCTGCCGGCCACGAGGCCAACGAGCAGGAGCAGCTGTCCCACTTTGAGATTCCTCCTCTTGTTGTTGTCACACATTTTTTTTCCACGCTTCTTTTGGGATTTTTCCTTTTGACTGTTGTCTGTCTGCGGCATGGGCCGTGGTTTAAATAGCCGTGATTTTGGCCACAATCTGCTAGGCGACCTTGTCGGGCTTAGAGCACAATTTAGATAAGTCCCGCGGGGCATACTTTGCGGCAGTGGAGACGGTCGAGGTGGTTGGTCTTATCAGTCCATAAAGAAAGCGTCCCTCGTAGCCCGTCGCTACCTTGGCCAGGTCTCTGCTCCCACTGCCACTCTCTTTCAGTCTGTCTCTCTCTCTGTTTTCTATTTCCACTATCTGTCCCTTTCACTCTCTGATAGTTTTCCAGTCAGATTAGATGTCAATTTGCTGTCGATGCGATATAAAAGCGCGTTGCATTTTGTCGATAATGCACTCAGCTTGCATTACTTCGCGATGCTGCGTTTTACGTTACTTTTACTCGGCCTCGCGCTTTGCTTCCTACAGAGCGATGCATGTGGCCAGTGCAACGAGGCCAGGACTCACGCCTGCACTGGACCCCACACCTTCGTGCTTTGCTTGGGCAACGATGAACCATCGCAAATAAACGGCACCTGCGTTGGTGATTATGTCTGCAACAAGGATTTGCCAAAGATCTGCGGCAGGAGTGCGAGAACCATTACCACTTGTCCACAACCTATACCAGAACCAACACCAGAGCCAGCACCAGAGCCAAGCCCAGAGCCAACTCAAGAGCAAACTGAGGAACCTACTCCTCAACCTTCTCCCCAACCAACCCCAAAGCAAACCGAGGCACCTACAGCGGAACCTTCTCCTGATCCATCCCCAGAGCCAACTCAAGAGCCAACTGAGGTGCCAACAGAGGAACCAACTGAGGCACCAACGGAGGACACAACTGAGGAACCAACTGAGCAACCAACTGAGCAACCAACGGATAAACCAACTGAGGAACCAACTGAGGAGCCAACTGAGGAGCCAACTGAGGAAACAACAGAGGAAACAACTGAGGAAACAACTGAGGAACCAACTGAGAAACCAACTGAGGAACCAACTGAGGAACCAACTGAGGAACCAACTGAGAAACCAACTGAGGAACCAACTGAAGAACCTGCTCCTGAACCTTCTCCTGAACCATCCCCAGAGCCAACTCAGGATCCAACAGAGGAACCAACTGAGGAGCCAACTGAGGAACCAACGGAGAAACCAACTGAGGAACCAACTGAGGAACCAACTGAGCAACCAACTGAGGAACCAACTGAGGAACCAACGGAGAAACCAACTGAGGAACCAACTGAAGAACCTGCTCCTGAACCTTCTCCTGAACCATCCCCAGAGCCAACTCAGGATCCAACAGAGGAACCAACTGAGGAGCCAACTGAGGAACCAACGGAGAAACCAACTGAGGAACCAACTGAGGAACCAACTGAGCAACCAACTGAGGAACCAACTGAGGAACCAACTGAGCTACCAACTGAGCAACCAACTGAGGAACCAACTGAGAAACCAACTGATGAGCCAACAGACGAGCCAACTGAGGCCCCAACTGAAGAACCTGCTCCTGAACCTTCTCCTGAACCATCCCCAGAGCCAACTCAGGATCCAACAGAGGAACCAACTGAGGAGCCAACTGAGGAACCAACGGAGAAACTAACTGAGGAACCAACTGAGGAACCAACTGAGGAACCAACTGAGGAACCAACTGAGGAACCAACTGAGGAACCTACTCCTGAACCGTCTCCTGAACCATCCCCTGAGCCATCTCCAGTGCCAACTCAGGAGTCAACTGAGCAGCCAACTGAGAAACCTACGCCAGAACCTTCTCCTGAAACAACTGCAGAGCCTTCCCCCGAACCAACCCCCGAGTCAACAACCGAGCCCTCGGCGACTCCATCCCCGACAGACATTTGCAACGCATCCTCCGTAGGCACTCACAATTTCGTAATTCCCAACGATACTGTGTGCACCAGGTAAGCTAAAGCGCAACAAACATAACTTTCCATATCTAAGCACACTGTTAACTCGATCTTTCAGCTATATCTACTGCACAAACCTGTTGATCTTGAAGTCCGCCGTTATCAAGAACTGCCCATGGTGGAGTCCCTATTTCAATGGCTCCACATTAAAGTGTGGCAGGGATAGGCCAAGGCTGCCAGGCTGTCTTTAACTTATGATATAACCTACGATATTCAAGTAAATAAAGAGCCTTTTGTTATTGTGCAACAGATTCGACAACTTGTTATTCTCGGAATATTGTAAATCAGTTTGATAAACCCTCAATTAGTGTGACATACAAAGTAAGTCTGGGAGATAAGATTAGTTTAGATAAAGCAAAAATAAGAAAAATGAAATTTCAAGTTAATGTTTGCATATTTAAGATAATTAATACAGATAATTATTAGTTTATTTAAAATAGTTACGCCAAACTGTTGAAAAATTTATGGAATGCATTCTTTACGGTACTTAACACACCCGACTTTATTACCCGATTCTTGGTATTGACAAGGCCCGGTGACATCAGCAGCATGTAAAGCGTAATATGTGCACAATTTAGGTAATAATTGTAAAATGGTTTTATATCGTTACAGAATGCACTTTGCAGATAACGCGTTCAATCGTTAAATTTAACGCATGATTTCATTTTAAACTAGCGCACAAAAGTATGCAGCAAAAAAGTCAATTAAATCGTTTCGCTTGTTACAAATTTTATTGCCTACTTTCAGGCTGCCGCTTTAATTCGCCAATCGTTGCAGTACATATTAAATTTGTGTATAGGCAGCCCCAGGTCAAATTGTTTTTATGAACTTTTAGTTTATTATTTATTGCATAACATAATCAAATTAAGTATGCAATAGCTAACAAATATGCCTGCATAGTTTGCTTTGCTTTGCGCTTGGCAACGCGAGCCTCTCAAACTGTGCAAATTTGTGTTGCCTACTTTTGTGCTGAAGTTGATTTTCATTGCCTTTGCTGCTGCCTTTACTCTCCATTTTGATGCAATAACATTGTTTATGAGCGACTTATCGCGCTGCCCTCTAAACAAAGCAAACTATGTAAACTAAGATTTGCCATTTAAGATCGCCATAATTTGTTGGTTTTGTGGCCTGATAAAATTGGCTCGCCGAGCAGCTAAAAAGCCAAGTGCAATTGCAGCTTGCATGGCAGTTCTCCGCCAAAGATGTGGCGGCTCGTTATACTCTGTGTGGCCCTTGGAGTCCTCAAGGTGCAGGCCGATTGCAATGTCTGCGCCTCGGTCACGAACGCTGCCTGCGTGTCGTCTACACAGTTCCAGTTCTGTGTGAATAATGAACCCACCGGACCGCTCAACAGTTGCCCCAATAACTACTACTGCACGGGAGATCCGCAGATCTGTCAGACGAACGCATCGTTGACAGCCTGCAATGGCTGCAATGTATGCAATTCACAGGGTGTCTTTGCCTGTCTGGGTGTACGCACATTTGCTCTGTGCCTGGGCACAGTCACGCCATCGAGCATCACGGGCAGCTGTGCGCCCAATCACGTATGCAACTGGGATAATCCAAATATCTGTGGCACAGCCGATGAGGGCTACCAGGCCACCTGCCCGCTGGCCGATGATGAGGAGTCCACCACCGCCTGGCCGCCCTCGGGCAATGTTACGCCCAGTGTGTACTGTAATCTGGCGCAGCAGGTGGGACGCTTTCCCTATGGCACAGATCAGGGCACATCGTGCAAGAAGTGAGTAAGGATTGATGGAGTGTGTAGCTGCTAATGTCTTTCTCTTTGTCCAGGTACATCTCTTGTAACCAAAGCTCGGCGGGTGTCTGGTATGGCGCCCTCTACACCTGCCCTGGTTCAACCTATTTTCAGCCCACATCGCGCAACTGCAACACGACCTTGCCGGCCACTTGCAGCGCCTCAGTGCGTAGTCTGCGGCTTTACAATTTGCGACTCTACTAGGGTTGCCAAGACTATGTAACCCTTTATAACCATGTTATAACATACTATATTTTACAATAAATACAAATATTTGCACTCTGCCCTAGCAAAACTATTGAGCTTTTTCGCTTGGCAACAACTGCTACTGCTCTAGGGTTGCCAAGTATTGCACAGCGAGCTGTTTTACATAACCATATACCATATAACACTATATAATATACAAGTGTAATGGAAGTTTCCATTGGCAAAGTGTGTGGGAAATTTGCTATTTATCTAGGGTTGCCAAGTTTCACAAAGCATGGTACACCATAGAACCTTATATCATGTTATACCATATATAAAGCAAACATTTTCCCTTTTCCTAAGCAAAGCTATTGAATTTTATGGCTAGCCAAAATCTGTATTTGCTTTAGGGTTGCCAAGTATTGCACAGCGAGCTGTTTTACATAACCATATACCATATAATACTATATAATATACAAGTGTAATGGAAGTTTCCATTGGCAAAGTGTGTGGGAAATTTGCTATTTATCTAGGGTTGCCAAGTTTCACAAAGCATGATACACCATAGAACCTTATATCATGTTATACCATATATAAAGTAAACATTTTCCCTTTCCCTAAGCAAAGCTATTGAATTTTATGGCTAGCCAAAATCTGTATTTGCTCTAGGGTTGCCAAGTATTGCACAGCGAGCTGTTTTACATAACCATATACCATATAATACTATATAATATACAAGTGTAATGGAAGTTTCCATTGGCAAAGTGTGTGGGAAATTTGCTATTTATCTAGGGTTGCCAAGTTTCACAAAGCATGATACACCATAGAACCTTATATCATGTTATACCATATATAAAGTTAACATTTTCCCTTTCCCTAAGCAAAGCTATGGAATTTTATGGCTAGCCAAAATTTGTATTTGCTCTAGGGTTGCCAAGTATTGCACAGCGAGCTGTTTTACATAACCATATACCATATAATACTATATAATATACAAGTGTAATGGAAGTTTCCATTGGCAAAGTGTGTGGGAAATTTGCTATTTATCTAGGGTTGCCAAGTTTCACAAAGCATGATACACCATAGAACCTTATATCATGTTATACCATACATAACATGGACATTTGCCCTTTCCCTAAGCAAAGCTATGGAATTTTATGGCTCTAGGGTTGCCAAGTATCGCACAGTAAACCGCACTATGTAACCCTATACTATATTATACCATGACTTGCCTCATAGTAAACATTTCCCTCTGCCTTAGCAAAGCGTTTAAATTGCCCACACTTGCTCTAGGGTTGCCAAGTGCGTGCAGAGAACACATGCTTGCTATGCGGCATCTGCCACACTATTTAATAAATATTTGTCCACACTCGTTTAAGTTTTCCGGCCCATTTATTAATAGGTATTATTCATAAATGCTCTTGGCCTCAGGTTTTGCCATAATTTTCAAAGACAACAAAAATTTTCTTTTTTTTTTTCCAAGGTGTGGCGAGGGAAGGCAGGGGGAGGGGAACCGACAAGATTATCGCATTGTCATTTATATTTATTTGCCCTGGCAGCCGTGGCAGCTATAAATAAACGCATTAGCGCTCGCTGCGAGTGTTGCCAACTCTGTTGCCAACTCTCTGGCACATTGGAAATAGGCCTAAAAGTGAATTTGGGGTCAGCTTTAAACCGCGCACACACACACGCACACATGCTCCCCCTGCATGCACGTGTTTTGTATGCAGCTTGAGTTCCCATGCAGCTGCCTCCCTCTCCCCCCTTGCCCTCTCGCATTCAGATGCAGATACGGATTCGCATTCGCATTCGTTTTCGTGCGAAATCGAAACCATTCAAATTGAAAACACTCAATGAAAAGTTTTTGCCGCTCAGCCTTGGCGTGGCTTGCATTCTGACCCGCCGTGGCCTGGGTTCGGGTTGGGGTTTTTTTTGTGGCCACACGTAACTGACCCACATCAGGCATGCCGAAAAACGAGAGTGCAATCTGCACTCCGCTCCCTGCCGCCTTTCTCTTTCTCTGAGCAATTTTTATGGCATGTGGCAAAAAAAGAAAACTTTTAGCCTAGAGCGCGTTTTATAATTGTACGCCAGAGCGCACTGCATGTGTGTGTGTGTGTGCGTGTGTGTGGGACAAAAGTTTGCGCTGCGCCTGTGGCGGCAAGTTTCAAGGTGCCTTGCGGCCGTACCACGCGGCGTATGCGTCATAAATGCCACAACAGACGCCGCGGCGCTTTGCAAGGGCAGTAAAAGAAGTCGCGCGCTCTCTTTCACTACTTCCTCGCTATATAACTATCTCTCTCTCTCTCTCTCTCTCTCTCTCTTTCAATTTCTCTCCCTCTCTCAATTCAATTAAAAAACTGCACACGCTCATCGCGAGTTCTGCGTGCCCCACTCGAGCTTAAAGTTTTGCCCAACTTTGCCTTCTCTCTTTCTCCCTCTCCCTCTCCCTCTGCCTCTCCCTCTGCCTGCTCCTTCGGCACTCTGTGGCTGCTTCAGGCATGAGTACTAGCCATAATGACTGCACTCAGCCCTCGCTGATGAATTCATTAATTATTTTTTCTAATAGGCAGCAGCTGCCATGGCATAGTCAAAGACAAAGCACCGCGGCGCACGCGGCACAAAGCCAGCGCGACCAAGTAGATACCACTTACTCAGCGCTGTCGGCATGACAGACTAATTGAATTATGCGTTAAGCAGCACGTTGGCTTTAAGTTGCAGCGAGTAGATTTCTAAGCGAGAGAGACTTGGTCTAATTTGCTGAGGCTGCGATTCACATACGTATGTGACAAAATCTTAGGGGTTTATGTCACTTCGAAGGCGGCAAGTTGGCTGCAAGGCGTGGCAAATGAAAGACAAACAGCAGGGGAGCTGCAGAAAGAGAGAGAGAGAGAGAGAGAGAGAGAGAGAGGGAGACAGCCCCACAAGCTTTTGAGCCAAGTAGTCAAGTGGCCCACAAACTGTTTGTGTGACATGCTTAGCTCAAGCTGCAGTTGGCCAGACAAAGACAGCGAATGCGTGATAGAGAGAGCGAGATGCAGCATCTTTAAATAGCAGACAACCCGCTGTGGCTGGCTTATTGAGTCTCTCTACTTGCGCTGCGTCTAATTAAAGTTCTATTCTCATTTCGCAGGGCAGCGTGGCGCCTGCCTCCCCCTTCCCCTTTCTCCTGCTGCCCACCCACACATGCGGCGCATACCACGCACTGCTGACCACCTGCCGGGTAGCTGCAGCGGCAACTGCTGTCGCTGTTGACTCCAATTAATTTCCAACTTCATAAACAAAGCGAAGCTGCCGAGCTGCCTTTCAGCCTGCCTGCCTGCTGAATTGTTTATATGGAAAGCAATTGGGTTAATCACTTCGACTGGAGCGGGAGAGTTCAGTTCGGTTCAGTTTGGTTCAGCTTGGTTCAGTTTTGGGGGGGGGCAACTGTTTATGTTGTTTATCTATTGGCCCATTGATAGCCAATTTCGATGGCTTAATTTATGGCGACAGCGCAGCGAAAGTTCTACATAATAAGCAGCTCGGCAGGCAAAGTGTTGTTTACAGGGTATTTTATGGGGAGGAAGTTTATGAGTTTGTCTATAAGATATGCCTGCTTGAATGAGCTGCCTGTTGTGAACAGGGTATGAGCTGGAAGGCAGCTGACTTTCAACTAATTTAGCTGTAATTTATAACTACAAAATGAAGTACAGTCTCTACATGGAACCTAACCTAACCTCACTTTCCCTGCAGCATAAGTTTATTAGGAAGAGGAATTTCCTTGTCCTGATAATCTAAGTAATTCTTCAACTAAAGAACTAAACTATAGATTACTATAGACTCCAACATTTAAGAGATTTAGTTTATTATTTTGAGGTTAGGTTTCCCTCTCTAACTTCTCTGGCTTTTACACACATTTTACACCAACTAATTATACCCTTTTTGCACAATTTGCATTGCTCGAATGGCGTAAAAGGTTATTTGATGCCTTAGCCAAAACCCTCTCTCTTTTTGCCCTACCCCGCATACCCTGTAAAATAGAGAACTGTCTGGCGAACTTAATTATAAACGTGTCAAAAATGCGACAACAATTTGGCGAGTTGGCTTGGGTCAAAAGTGCGCCCCGGAGGGGGCAGGCAGAGGTCAACAAGAGAGAGCAAGAGAGAGAGAGAGAGAGAGAGAGAGCGAGAGCGCAATAGAGTCCACAACCAAACACACACAAACGCAGCGCAGAGCGAAACTATTATTATGCCACGCGGGGTGTGTGTGCGGCATTGTTGTGGCACACCCAACAACAACAGTGGGCAGGGGGCGTGGCAGGCAGGTTGCGTGGGCCGGAAGGAAGCCAGGAAGGATAGCTGCATGAGGCGCGCGCGCCCTGGTTGCAAAATGCGCAGGCCGGGAAATGCGCATAATGAAGCGTGCGGCGTGGCACGGTATGTGCCACATGCAGCCGTGTGTGTGTGTGGCACAGGCAGCTGTCAACGCGACGCATTGACGCACTGGCAAACTGACAGCAGCGTCAATAATGCAAGCTGCTTCCCTCTCTCTGCCACTCTCGCCCGCTGAGCTTGCTCTAATGATTGCGGCTTTTGTTGCACGTACACGGCTGCCACACGTTGTGGCAGCAGCAACGCTCGCATAATTATTAATAAATGGAAATAAAATGAAAATAAACAAGGCGCGGCAAATGCTTTAATTGTGCATCAATTGCGTAATTTGCAAATAAACAAAACGACTGTTGCAAGTTGCCAGTGGCAAGTGGCAAGTGGCAAGTCGCTTAATCGACTCATTGAGAGAACTTCTGCAATATTTGAATCATTCGCGATTTTAAAGTGTTCGCAAATGTTTGCACATTTAATGCATTTCCCTGTTTGCTCTCCCTCTCCCTCTTCCTCTCCCTATTGCCTGCTCTTTCTTCGCTCAGGGAGGTCCTGGCGCAGCGTGAGGGATTTCCCTTTTTGCTTGCTGTAAATTTCACTTAGCGCAAACACTGCAAATTACAACTGACACGAGGCTTTGGCAGAGCTGCCAGTTTGTAACTTGTGTAACTTATTAAATATGTGAGGTAGTTCAGAAAGATTTTGACTGCATAGGGTTATATATTTTAGTTATATATGCAAGAAATTTCAGGCAGATCGTACGAGAAATAGTTGAGTTATAGGTGGTTAACTCAACCCATCTTTGCTAGGGTGTTTATTAAATAGTTTCTTCTATCTAATCACTCCTTTCGTTGAAGACTATCTTTCAATCCTTTTGAAATGCTCATATAACTCTGTCTTAGCTTACTTACAAGCAGATATTATATTTATTTCTTATATATTTCGCATATAACTCGAATTCTGCTTGAAGTATTTCAAAAAGATTTTAACTACACATACTACGCTCTATTAGCTATTTACATTCCAAATTTCATTAAGATGCCCCAACTATTAGCTGAGTTATGCGCGAAATACCAAACACACTCTCAGTAAAGTTATCTTCCTTCCTCACCTCGTCCGCTTGCAATTTATTTACTTGCCTAACTGACTTTGTTGCTGCTACTGCAGCAGGTTAGCCACAACAAGCTGTGCTTTATTCAATACACAAACTAACGACTCAATTAAGGCAATTGATATATGTGCTATAGCTATAGCTGAACGATCCGAGCAGTCGAGGCAGCGCAAAGTGTCAAAGTCAAAGCTCAACGAGCGCGAAGCGTTTGCGGAATGCGGAACATCTTCGGGGTGAAGTGTGCAAATTAACACAAGGAGGGTACAGTGGGGAAAGAGGAGGGAATGATCGCTACAACAACAACAACAACAACTGTTGCAAATTGCTGATTGACATGTGTAAATTGTAAGCCAAACATTTTGACACGCGCTTATCGAAATTCGCTTATCAATTAGGTTGAGCGAGAGTGACAGAGAGAGGGAGGCAGAGAGGGAGAGGTAGAGTGGGGCAGGTAGAGAGTGAGTCTGGTCTACGTGGGCTGATCCTGTGCCGACGCAGCACATATAAATTCTATTAGCGTGCGAGTTGCCAGTTGCCAGTTGCAGATAAATCATGTGGCAAGCTACGTCGTCGTCGCCGCGTCGAGTGGGCCGCGCCGCGACGCAATAATTTTGCACAATTTTTTTTTTATTGCACAACTGTCGCGTTGGCTTGGCAGCAACGACTGCCGGGCTGTCAAGTGTTTGGCTGCCAAGTGGTCGCAGCCCCTCCCCCTGCCCCCTGCCCCCTACCCCATGCCACTTGAGGCACGGCAAATAAAGCCATTAAGTGCAGGCGACTTCGCTGTGTGAGAGTGCGCTACTTTCGCTGCTCACAGGCTGCGGCTGCGGCTGCAACTGCAACTGCCTAGCTAGCTGTCTGCCTAGCTATCTATCTCCCTCTTCCCCCTCTCCCTGTCTCTGTCTCTGTCTCACTCAGCACTTACTTTCATTAAGCAAACAGCGCGCACGCAGACTGTGCAACTTCTCTCTGTGTGTGTGTGTGTGTGTTTGCCCAGTGGGTCACTCAGTCATCTGGCCACCCAGTCAACAAGTCATGCACTCACTCACTCACTCAACGAGTCATTCACTCAGTCAGTCATTCGCTCACTGATTCGCTCTGTCAATTGGCAAGTCATGCAGGCAGCAAACTGAGGCGCAAAACAATGAAATCTGTAATCAAAAATAATGCAAAAAAAGAAAATATTTATTACAATTGTTAATAATTATTATGCAAACTGCAGTTGACAGCAGCTTAAAGCCCCCTTCGCCTCCCCTCCCCGCCCCTTCGCATTCCTATGGCAAATCGTTTAACGACACTTTGTCGCCGCCTTTAGCTGGCGCCATTTGTTTATAACAAACAAATTGTAATAAGAAACAAATATAAATAAATCATTGAAGAACTTGAAGATGCATCTAGACGGCTTGCATTGCTTGCATAGGGTATGCAGTGTGAGGTAGCTTAGCTAGAGAGTTTTGGAAAATAATAATAATAATAATAAAGAAAAATCTTTAAAACTTTGAAATTTTAAATATTAACAAATAAATAAAGTTATGTTATAAAATATAATAATATATTTCTAAATTCAAAAATAAATAGTAGAAAATAAATTTATATAATAATTAAATAATTGTGGACGATAAATACAATAAATAAATAATTAAAAATAAATAAATAAATAAATAAATAAATAAAAAAAATAAATAAAAAGATGAATAAAAATAAATAAATTAATTAATATTAAAACAAAATAATTAATTAATTAATGAATATTTAAAAAACTAAATAAATAAATAATAAAATAAAAAAATAAAAAAATATTAAATAAAAAATAAATAAATAAATAAATAAATAAATAAATAAATAAATAAATAAATAAATAAATAAATAAATAAAAAATAAAAATATAAAAAAATAAAAAAATAAATGAATAAATAAATAAATAAATAAATAAATAAATAAATAAATAAATAAATAAATAAATAAATAAATAAATAAATAAATAAATAAATAAATAAATAAATAAATAAATAAATAAATAAATAAATAAATAAATAAATAAATAAATAAATAAATAAATCAATCAATCAATCAATCAATAAATAAATAAATAAATAAATAAATAAATAAATATTTTAATAAATAAATATTTAAATAAATAAATAATAAATAAATAAATAAATAAATAAATAAATAAATAAATAAATAAATAAATAAATAAATAAATAAATAAATAAATAAATAATAAATAAATAAATAAATAAATATTTTAATAAATAAATAATTAAAAATAAATAAATAAATAAATAAATAAATAAAAAAATAAATTATAAATGAATAAAAATAAATAAATTAATTAATATTAAAACAAAATAATTGATTAATTAATGAATATTTAAAAAACTAAATAAATAAATAATAAAATAAAAAAATAAAAAAATAATAAATAAAAAATAAATAAATAAATAATTAACAATTTATTGATTAATTAATTAATATGTAATTAAATAAATGAATAAATAAAAAATAAATAGAAAAAATAAATAAGAAAATTAATCGATTTATTTATTAATATATAAATAAATAAACAAATTAAAAAAAATTTTCATAAATCAATTCATTAATTATTTAATCAACAAATAAATAAATAAATAGAAAATAGAAAAATTTTCCATTCACCTGCAAACTATGCCTAGTTTTGTAACCGATCTATGCTGTATCCTTATTTATATTCCTCCAGTTGTTCTTATTAGCATGCATCATGTTCTCACATGTTCCATCATGTTTAAGTGCATTCAATCAAGTTACTTGCAGCTTTAACAAGCTAACGCCCCAATACAAACAATCAACTTTCAATCATGTTATTTATCACTTTTCGTCAAGTTTTATCACATTTAATCGTGTTTAATCGTGTTCAATCTTGCTCGAACTTTCTTGTTGAAAACACATTTTCCTTAAGCAATTTAAGTTGTTGCAGTGCAAAGCCTAGTCTGCTCGCTGTGCATTTTCACTTTTCTCCATGAAAAAAAACAATAGAAATCACGTTTGCATTTTTATCAATTTTTTGTATAATTTTTTTCTCATTTTTATTTTGCATAACGTGACGCAATTAAAAATGTCAATTGCACTCGCAATTGTAGCGACCCTCAAACGCGCAGCAGTTTTTGCAATTTGGCCCCGATAAATCAGGCACTAAGCTGAGCATCTACGCCCCCGTGGCGCCCCCTAATCTCGTCTTGCCTTGCCTTTGCCTTGGCTGACGTCATCGTTTGGCAGCGAAAGAAAAGGGGGTAACCTTTTTGCGTGGCGCCGCTTGAATGCCTTGGCTTGTCTGGGCTGCATATTTTTTTTAGGGTAGACCATTTGTCTGCCACGACGACGGCGACGACGAAGGCGACGCCGACCTTGTGCATTGCGTTGCTCTGACGTTGTCAGGCATCGATTGGCGGCCACGCGGCGTATACGTAATGAGTGGCAAATTGAACGCCTGAGAGCTGCAGCGTGTACAGCATGCAGCATGCGTGCTTAACCACGCAGACTGACCCTTGAACCTGCCCCCTCTTCCTCGCTTCTCTTCTGCCTCATCCCTCTCTTTCGCTCTGTGCCTTGTCCCCTTGGGCAATTTCGTGGTCATTTAGTTGGCCTACGCGAGCTGTGGTTGCGCTGCGTGTGTGTGTTGTGCGTGTGTGTGTGCGTGCGTGTCCCTGTGTGCGTTGCCTTTGAGCTGCGCCAGCTTTGCCGCCATTGTTTTGGTTAATTAACATTTGTGGTTCGCTCTCGCGCGCATGTGTGTGCGTGTGTGTGTGTGAGGCTGGCTTTGACTAAATTAGTCAAGAGCGCAGCAGGATTATGGCCCGCCGCTTGCCGCGCTGTCTCCCTTTCCCCCCTGCCTGCACCTTGTAATATTAAATATGCAGAAACTGAAGAAGACAAGTCGAGGCAAGCCAAGCCAAGCTGAGCTGAGCCCAGCTAGCCGCACTGCGAAGCTATCTGCATTCCATTCTGCTGCAAACTGGTTTTCGCGAAGAGCAGGCTACACTCTCCGCTCTCCCTCCTCTCTTTACCCTCTGCCTCTTCTGCAGCTTCTCTCGCTGCTGCAGGCGCGATGATTCATGCGAGCCTTGGCCTCAGCAGCAGCTCCAGACCAAGCAGCGTCGCAGTTGGCTCGTTTTTTCGGTTTCTTCTTTTGCTGCTGCTCTCTCTCTCTCTCTCTCTTCCGCTCTCTCTCTCTGTCTTCGCTGCCCATTCAACAACATTTTGCGCATTTTTTGCTGCTGTTTCCCACGCCATAAAACTCGGCCAGTTTGCGAGCTCTGAAGTTCTGCTTCGATTCTGATGCACACATTCTTCGCGTGCCACGCGGCGTATGCGTAATCAGTGCAGCCACAGTCATCAGCCTAACAAGTTTACATCCCCCCTGGCACACACACTTGCCACACACTCGCCGCAAATGCCAATTTGATGACAAACTGCAAGTTTCGCCTCGCCGCCAGCTCAATGCAAAGTTGCCAGCGCTTCTTCTTCAGCTTCTTCTGCCAGGCTAAACTCAAATTGTTGCTAAGCCTGCAGCTGCTTCCCCTGCCCCTCCTCCCTACCCCTCGCAGCTGGTGGCAACTATTAAACTTGTTTCCGTTGTACTTCTATATTTTTTTTTTTGGTGGAGTAATTTCATAGAATTTATGACCGTCTTTTTCGAAGGGATCACAAAGTTTGCAAACGCTAAGGAAACTTCGCTCGCTCCCTCTCCTTCACTCTCTCTCTGTCTCTCTCACTCTCCCTCTCTCTCCCCCTCACTCTCTGTCTTTCTCTACTATATCAACTTTTCGCGCAGCGACTTTTGACAGCTTCGACAGGCGACAGCAGAGCGAGAGGGAGAGGGAGAGCGAAACAGAGGCGGTGGGCGTGGCGCAACTTTGCAGGTTGCACGGCTTAAAGTGCTGTAGAAAAAAAATGCTAGAAAAGTAGCGGATTCACTTGCAAAGTAGCTTAAAGAAGGGAAGCTAATAAGAAACGATAGGAATTTTCACATAAGGAGTGAAAGAGACAGAGGGAGCGAGAGGGAGAGAGATAGCTTAAGTTGAGAGAGAGTGGGGAAAGTTATATATCAAGTAGATAGAGTAAGAGAAAAAGAAAAAGACACAGTTTGGAAAAGATCAAAAGAAAGATACAACAAAAGAAACAAAAGAGAGAGAGAGAGAGCAAAGGAAATGAAAAGGAGAGAGAGAGAGAGAGAAACAGACAGAGAAACATAGACAAAGAAAGAAACAACCAGAACGAAAGACTTCGAAGTAAATTGAATGGAATCGATGGAGTTGGTAAAGAAAGAGAATGGTTGAGGTAAAAAAAGAAAGAGAGAGAGAGAGAGAGAGAGACGGAGAGAGCAGGAAAACAATATGTGCGAAATAAAAGAAAGAGAGATAGAGAGCTATAGAAACTGAAATTCGCAAAGTTATAGCAACAGACAAAAGTAAGTATGACAGATGCATAGACAGAGTCATATATAGTTCTATTTTGAGACAGAGTAAGATAGCAAACTAAACTGCAAGAGCGAGACAGCAACAAGAAATCAATTGCAGCAACTTGAACTGCTTTAACTGCCAAGTCCAACTGGGATTCTCAACTTTCGCAGTGCAGTTGAGTCTCTCCCCCATCTCCTTCCACTCACACTCACACAAGTCTCTAACCTTTCCCCCTCTGCACCCGCGGCAAGCAAGTGGGGCCCCTTTTGGCACGACAACTTTCACGCTGAGCCCGAGACAATGTTATCATAGGCCGCGCATTTGTGTGGCATGTCAGCGTGCCACCAAAGGGGGCAGCAAGCAGAGAGAGAGCGAAACAGAGCAACTACACGAGGCGGGCAGAAATTTAGGTACAAAGAGGCAGCAGCCGCAGAAGAAGAAGGAGAAGCGCAAATCGAAGCGAATTCCATGCGGCAAGCCAAAGAAGCCGCCCAGAGATACAGATACAGCTACAGCTACAGCTACAGCTGCAGATACAGATACAGATGAAGATCGCGGCTGCCGCTGCGCATGAGGCATAACTAAGCGTTGCACGAATTCGCGAAATTGGCCACCGCGCAAAAGCAGCGAAAGGGACAGCAAGAGCAGAGGGAAAGGGGAGGGAGAAGGGAGCACACATATTGAATTTCAGCTTGACCTTTAGAGAGGGCCGGGGGGGGAGAGTTAGCCCAAGTTTAGTTATTAAAATGAATGCGAATTGAAAGCGTATGCGCTGCGGCGACTGACTTAATTACAGCTGAGGCTAGGCCAGGCTAGGGGAGCGGAAGGGGGAGGAGGCGAGGCGAGGCGAGGCAAGTCAAGGCTACGAGGCAAGCCATGTAAAGCAGCGCTGCTTCTTCTGCTGCTGCTGCTGCTGTCCGCCCTGTCGTTTTATTTATAGAAAATAATGAATTGAACAGGTGAGATCGGGCAAATGATAAGCATAGAAATTCCAGCATGCAACGGCAACGGCGGCGTCGACTTCCAGTGCCAACTTCGAAGTTGCAAGTTGCAAGTTGCCATTGCCAGAGAATGTGCTCGACTCGGCATCGACTCGCTGCGGCTCGAGCTGAGCAAAAAAGCAATCCAATTTACTGATTTATTTCTTATTTTACTTTGACTATGCAGGCAGCAGCAGGAAGAGGCAGGAAGGGTGGGGCAGGGACTGGGGGCAGCCACAGCAGCCAACGGAGGCAGAGTCACGGCACAGCTACAGCTCCCGAGGAGCAGCAGCTTCGACTCGGCTTGGGCCTCATACCCAACTTGCCCGACCGATGTAGTTAGTGGGCTTTGCTTTGATCTTGATTCTTGTTGCTGCGCTACGCTCGCTGCGCTGCGCTGCGCTGCGCTGCTCTGCTTGGCAGCGCTGCGACGCAACGCCTGACAATGATGACGAGGCAGCAAGGGGAGTCGGAGGAGAGAAGGGAGTGCCGGCCGAGTGGAGCAGCCGATACAAAAGGTATGTCAAAAACGAAGAATAAGAAAGAATAAAACAAGTATGGGAGTGAGCTACAGTGTAGCATGCCTGACTGTTAAATACCCTGCCTGCAACTTTGAGAAATCATTGCTTCAAAACTCACTTTCCAAACACCAGAATTGAAAGTTATACTATAATTAATGTAGAATTTCATTTGTGCCTTCTAATAATCCAACATTTTACGATTTAAAGAAAAAAAACTTTTTTAAATGTTTGACTTATTTACAAATTTAGAAGGTTTTAAGTATTGTCATATAGACTATTTACAAAATTTCAGCATTTTTAGAAAGGCTTCCCCTTTAGGTCTTCCTTTGCGTCTTTCATACATTTACACAAACTTATCATACCCTTTTTTGACCATTTTCAATGGTCGTAGGGTATCACAACGCAAGTAAAGCAAACAAAAACAACTGAAATGGAAAGCTGGAGTAGGGAAGAGCGAAGCGGGAATGCACTGCCTATTGTTCAAGAATATATACACAGATTTACTATATATAAATATGTATATATATACTTGTGATTTTAAAGTGAGCAAACGAGAGAGAAAAGTATTACTTATACCTAATATCTTAACTAATATTATGTAGGTTAATAGATATATGTATATACATTCTTATACCTACAACAGATATGCAACTACAATGAGTAATATTATTGATCATATATATAAATGTGCATACAAATATTGTATATAAATGAAAGTTGACAAATATGATTGCATGACAAGGTCTAAGGCGTCCTTTGTGGATCAGGAATATATATAAACCATACTCAAAATAAATTTGAACCCAAAGCTTTGTTTTACAGGAACCCAAACCTATTTACCATATTCAAAAAAAAACTTTGCGGTCTTCCAAAAATTTCCTAAAATCGAACTATGCTTCAGGAACATATATACATATTCAACACTATATAATCTACTCTCTTTCATGCTTTTTCTAACTCTTCTTACTTCATCGAGAGAGCATCCACCAAGTCGTCATACCTTGCCTCCTTTTCGTGCCGCATTTCGTGTAGGCAAAAAGCTGCTGCAGATGCAGATGCCACGACATTATTTTTGCCACTTGGCCTGGGAGCCAAGCCGAGCAGTTGCAGCCAGAGTTGCAGTCGAAGCCGGCGGACACGAACCTGGGCAAGCTGGGGGCAAAGAGAGGGCGGGGGGCAGCGGCGGACGCTTCGCATCTTTGTCGCTCATGCTTTATTTAGGGTCTCATGTATAAATATTTTTATTTATTGTGCAACACATTCGCACACGTTGCAGCAACAGCAGCGAGCCAGTCGCATCCTGCAGCACGACGCAGTGGCAAGCAGCGTGCGGCAAGCGGCAAGCGGCAACAATAATGATGATGATGTGTAAACTCGCGGTTGGACGCTTAATTTCTACCTTGGCCCAGGCCACGGCACAGCAAGGCACGGCACGGAACTGCGCCAGGCGGCCAAACTGGGCCGCCGATTGTGCCTGCTGGCTGGTGGCAGTTGCAAGTTGCGCTGTTGCCAGGCCGAAATGCGCTTAGTCATGCCACCGATGCCGCAGCCCCAAGTGCAATCAAAACTTGCTGCAGCTTCTCAATAAAATAACAAACTTTATTTGCAGCAGATTTCTGCCAGTGTAGCTGGCCCCGCTCCTAATCCTGCCACCTTTTCCTTGCTCTCTTTGCCTGCCCTGGTTACCTCTGCCTCCTTCTCCTCCTCCCACACGCTAAAAAAGAAATCGATTTCATTCATTCGCAATTTTTAACTGAAATCTGTCAATGACACGTTCGTCATGTTGCCAATGCGCATCCCTGCCACCTGCGGGGATGAGCTCTATGTCTAGCTGGGGAGGGGGGAGAGGACTGGGGCTTGGCTTGTGCACACACACACACCCATCACAGCGATTGACAAGTAGCTGTCAGACAGAAGGCAACGAGGAGACGATGGACCACTTTTGATATGCCCTTGGCCATGTGGCAACTAGATAGCTAGCTAGACGAGGCAAGTAGCAGGTGGGGCAAGCTGTAAGGTGGCAGTACCAGCGACAAGCGACAAGCGACACACAATGCGCCAAATCAAGCGCAAAGATCCAATATCCTACAATGAAATAGAATTACAATTAGAGGGGGGAGCTGGGAAAGGGGAGTAGGAAAGGAAAAGGGGAGTGAAAAGGGAGTAGAAAAGGTGAGTAGCAAGGGGAGCAGAAAGGGGAGTATAGTGAGGGAGAAAGAGGGTATAGAAGGCAGCTGAATGGGAAATAGGAAAAAGGAGTAGAGAAGGGGAGTAGAAAAGGGGAGTAGAAAGGGAGTAGAAAGGCAAACAGGTAGCTCGAACAGGCAGCAGGACTAGGGAGCGGAAAGCAGCGCAGAGAGCAAAGGCCACAGCCATCGCACAGGTCACACCCACCCAAACTTGCCACCGCATTTCTTGCAGTGTATTCAGCCCAACTCCGCAACGACCGGGCCACATTGATTGTTGCCATGATGAAGTGCTATCGATGTCTGTTGCGTTTGACTGATTTTCAGTTTCGCTGGAAAAACGAGACGCCCTCAAAGTGCCAAGCAGGCTGGGGCAAGCCAAGAGGAATTCAAGGCACCCCCCCCCCCTTACCCTGCTCCGCTGCTCACCTCCTCCTGCTGCCTGCCTGCCTCTCCTTCCGACTGCAAGTGCCGCCCAGATCTTTAAAAATGTAAGAGCTGCCACAGCGCGACTTGGCTCGACTTGGCATTCAAATGCAAACTGCGCCTGTATGTGCATGTCTGTGCAGGTCTGTGCACGTCTCCCTCTCTCTTACTATGTGTGTGTGTGTGTGTGTGTGTGTGCCGCCCCGATGACTTCACACATTCCTGGGCACACACCGGGCAAACAAGAACTTCCTTGAGACCAAACAATGTCTTCACAGCCAGCAGCAGCAGAAGCGGCCGCGGCAGCATCGGTTAGCAGCGCCGTTCGCCGCGCAGTCGACGTCGCAGTCGCAGCGAATGCGAACCAGTTTTTCGGTGAATGAAAAATCAACAAAACCAAAAAAGAATCTCACAGAACCACAGTGCAGCAGAGCATGCGGGCAGAGCGAGCGAGAGAGAGAGAGAGAGAGCGCGAAAGAGAGAGGCAGAGAGAGGGGAGCAGAAGGGGGTAAGCAGCGCGGCAAGTAAAATACTTATAATAAAAAGAAATTAAAATAAAATTCAAAAATGTGCAAAACGAGCCAAAGAGAGCGCGAGAAACGAGAAATGCTGCATGCCACAAACGGAGCCACAGCGACAGCCACAGAGACTGAGCCCCAAAGTCAGGCTACGCTGCCAGGTTGCCTGGCTTGCCGGGCCAGGGCCAGGGCCCGCTCAAGAATCTCCATCTCTTGCAGTCAGGCTGGAACCTGTTGGACCAGTCGGCCAAGCGAGCGACACACACACACACACGCGCGCACGCACACTAAGACAGGAAAATGCCACCAACGTGTTTGCAACGGCCCAGGATAAAAGAGCAAGAGCCACTCGGTTCCGTTCTGCCCGCTCTCTCTGCCCGCTCTCTCTGCCCGCTCTCAAGTGTAAAACGCTGTCGCTTGTGGAATGCGCCCAGCACATTGGCCATATTTGCTGCACTAAATCAAGCGTTTAAACGAAATTTGAGTTGCCCCCCAAAAAAAAAACCCAACAACAAAAACAACAACTCGCAGGCAACTTTGCCTGCCTCTCTCTCTCTCACTCTCTGCCGAGAGAGATCAAAAACTTTTCGCCAGGCAGAGCATAATTTATAGATGCCGTTTGCCTAAATTCGTTTAATTTCAACTCACACACACACAGACACACGCTCACACACTCAGTCTCTGCTCGCTCGCACACTCTCGCACACTACACGAAAAAGGGAATGTTGTGTAGTTTACGCGTTTACCTGTTGCCTTTGTGTGGGTTCTGCCTCGCTCTCTCGCTTTCAAAGGGTTCGCTGCGCCAGGCTCTCGCGATCGTTGCGTACATTATAATTTATAACTTTATCTAAACGATGTGGTGGTGTTTAATTTTCGACTTCACCTTTTCAATCTTCGCTTGTTTTTTTTTCCTTTTCCTTGCGTTTTTGTGCTCTACTTTATGTGTTATTCGTGAATCATTTATGTTTCCGCTTCGCATGACTCATGGCAAAGCAGAACTCCTTTTTCTTTTTGTTTTTCGTTTTTCGTTTTCTTTGCCGTTTTTTGCTGTTTATCGCACGCTAATTTGAATAGAGATCCGAAGTTCGGATGAACATATCATCGAACCGAATTGGACGTCGATCTCTGTCGATCCCCGGCCGGGGGTAACAAGGCCAATGAGGGCGTTGCTCAGCTCAGCTGGATGTCCGTAACTGACCACCGTGAAGTTTCGGTTTGGTTTTCAGATCTTCAGATCTTCCTCTCTCTCTCTCCCTCTCGCTCGCTCGCTCAGTTTTCTTGTTAATGAAGAAATAGAGATGCCTGAACAGACATTGCAAAGTGCTGAGTAACTAGGTACTGGCCAAGTGCCTCCGGCTTGGTGTCGGAATTGGCCAACGCCCGCAGAGATGAGTGAAAGTCGTTGCAAAAAGTCGTGCATTGTTTGTTTTCACGAGGAGAGGGCATAGCAAAAAAAAAAAAGGAAAACAAAACTGGGAAAAACAAAAACCATTTAAATACTGTAAAATCGTACACGTGCTGTGCGAAGAATGGGTCGGGTCATTTGAAAGAAATTGCCAAAGAATTCTATTTACTTTGTTTGATCGATCAGATAATCCGGCTTAGGCTCGTAACACTCCATTAATCTAAGTAGACTTAAAAGAGAAGGTGCAAACCGTTCTCTCTCTCCCTTTCTTTCCCAGACAGAGCTTTACAATCGCAACACGTATCAATGTATTATAATCGATCGTTAAAATCTATTAATAGGTATATTAGAATTCAATCATTTGTCATTTAATTCTCTGTATTTAAGTGCATGCAAATTAAACGCGGCGCCGATGAAACGATCCGCACAGTTCTCCCGATGTGGGATGAGAGATGCGCATTGTTTTATGAACTGGATGGGTAGCAAATCATAGATCAATTTACGTTCTTGATTTGTATGCAAATCACGTAGTATATAAAATGTGGCATACCACTTAGTTAGCGAACACAAATGATCTATTGTCTAAGCAAATGAGCTTTATGAGGCTGGGCAGGAATTTATATACCATTTTAATCAAACGCCACCAGCTGCAAACGTGTCAAATTATCATTAAAATCTCGTAATCAATAAACAAATGTTTAATTAATGTAGATAATTGCCTTCTTTACATTTTAATTATTTTTTCTAAATACTTTTTATTACGCTCTAACAGTCAATCCTTTCAATTTCGCACACAATACGTTTGGTTTGCAGTTTGCGCACCTTGCACCACAGTGCCCAAGCACTGAGAGCGAGAGAGCGCAGTGAGAGCTTAACAGCGCCGTTCTGAGTTAACAGCGCTCTGTTAACAGCGCACTGTGACGATTTGAACAGCATACGTTATAAATTGTTCTTGGCCTCAGCAGCAGCAGCAAGAACAACAACAACGAATGCATTTTCAGAGAAGGTAAATCAAAAACGTGTTTGCCATTTGTTAATACGCAAATATTTGTATTAATTTCAGTTTAATATTTATTAATTAAGCAAACATTTCACATAAGCATCTCCGATCTCGGCAAGTGCCTTGATGATGCGCTCTCTCTCCCCCGCTCACACGTTCTCTCACGCAACAACAGCACAAGAGCGCCAGCAGCCAACAGCGTACGAGAGAGCGCCGCAACAGTCCGAGAGAGAGCGAACGTGTATGCGAGCGAGGGCAAACGAGCGTGGTTGAATAAAGTTACAGTTAGTTGTCTACGAATCGTTGGCGTGTGCAAACGTGTCGCAGCGTGACTTTCTCATCTCCCCACACATTCTGTGCGTTTTGACGAAAAATCGAAAGCGTAGTCCGACGTAGTCTGTCGTCGTAGTAGGCACGTCTCCAAATCTGCGACAATCCGCGAGTGCAATCGAATCGGTTAAAGTGAATCGGGCAACGGCAACAACAATAACAACTACAACAAATGTAATTGGACGACACCAAAAGCGCAATTAGAATTGAGATTGATTGAGGCCTCGATTGCTGCATTATCGCTTAACTGTAAACTGTTGCTCGAGCTGATAATACGTAGCCGCAGCAGAGACGCAACTTAGTATTTCCCAACAGTAGCGCAGCAGCCTCAATTGCGGTTGCGTCACGCAGTATCGCAGGCGCCACTAGTAGAATTCGAGACGAGGCTAAAAGAAATTGCCAAGCAATCTACAAATTGTAGTAATATTTTGTTAAAAGCAAAACGCAACAACAATCGCGATAAGCAGCAATAACAACAACAATAACAAGGCTAGACACGCATGTTTTTTGCACACCTTTTTGCGACGTCAGCGCGCTGCTAACAAAGGTAACAGCGGCAGCAGCACCAGCAGCAACAACAACAACTCTCTCTCGCTCTCTGTGTTTGTGTGTGAGTGTGTTACGGCCTAACCGGCAAAGTGCAAAACAAAAAAGAAAAAGCAAGAAAAGTTTCGAGTGCGGCTCTCTCTTGCCCGCTCTCGCGCTCGCTCGCTCCCGTCGCGCTCATCCTTCGGTGCTCTAACCTTCGCTCTCGCTGTGTGTGTGTTGTTGTTTTCGCGTGCTGCGTGAGGCTGTGCAAGTGTGTATTAGTGTGTCGAACAGCTGTTTGAGTGCAAAATGCAGCAGCAGCAGCAGCAGAAGTAAAGCCTAACAAACACACACGCAACACAAACACACGCGTACACACGCGCGCATACGCACACAGCTGAATTGTGATTGTGTGTGTTTGTTCACTTTTCGTACATTTTGCGCATAATTCAAGCCGAGGAATTTCACACACATCATGGCCGGCAGCAGAAGCAGCGGCAGCGGCAGCGGCAGCAGCAGCGGCGTCTTCCTTGCGCTGCTCTGCTGCAGCGCATTCGCTTTGACCGCAACAAAGCATTTGTCCACGCAGGACGAGAGCTTTGGCGACCTATCGCACCATCATCAGAACGTGCATCATCAGCAGCAGCGGCAGCATCAGCACAGCGCCGCAACGCATCATCGGCGACGCCTGCAGCGCGACTCACGCGCCAAGGATACAGCGCCGCAGCTGCAGTGCGAGGCAGTCAAGGGTTACTTCGAATCGATAGACATAAGGACGAGCGGATTTTACACTGAAAAAGGTAGGTGCTGCAGTAGACAAGGCAGAGGGGCATAGCTTCTATATCTTTATCGATAAATTGATAAGAATATGTTATAATATCTGTAAATTAATAAAGAATGTTGGAACAAAAATTTCTGAAATTATCAAGATATAATTTAGGGTGTATAGTGATTATTTGATAAGCTATACTATATTGTATATAATACTAATAATTTGATAACATTTTTTATAGAATATTCGACAAAATATTTGTGAAGTTATCTAGAGATAACTTAAAGATTCCGATAAACTATGCCATTAAGATAATAAATACACTACTTTAGGTATATCTTTATTGAGCAGTTGATAATACGCTAAGTGATTATGTTATTAGAGATTAGTTTATGAGATGTTTCCCGTTTGGAAGAACAACTTTGTAGGTGAATTAGTAATCGTTTTCCAGCTTAGTTCATGAGATATTTTCGTTAATATCTTGGCAAAACTTTGACTGACTCTAGAGCAGTTTAAATAACAAGTTTGCGCAGTTTTCCGGTATTCTTAGTTAACTTTAACCCCCACCAAAACTAAACCTGACCCCCTTAACCCCTTTCCAATGCGCTGTCAAATCGTGTAAATCACTTGGAGTCAAAGTTTGGGCCTACTTAACCATCTGTCTATATCGCTGCTGTCTCTGACTCTTCCGCTCTTCCCCGCTCTTCCCCTCTCTTTCTCTATCTCTCTCTCTCTCTCTCTCTGTCCTTCTCTGTTCCTCTACAACCCTTTCTCCCCTATGCAAATTCATTGAGCTGCGCTGCGAGGCGGTTCCTTCAAGCTCTTCCCAGTCCAAACTATATGAGGCATGTGGCATGTAGCAGTGGCACAAGCGGCAAGCGGCGCGTGTTGTCCGCAATTAGAAGCATATTGAGTAATGACTACGGAAAAGTTGCGCGCCTTGGAAAACTTTTACCAGCCCACGCAGCGTGGCAGGTTCATTATACACAAGTATTTGGCACTAGCTGTAGACGTATCTTCCTTCTCTCTCTCACTCTCTCTTTCTCTCTCCGTCTCTCTTGGTCTCGGTGGCAGCATCATCATTTATTATTATTCTGGTTTTTTTTGGGCATATCAAGTGGCGAGCAGATAGCGATCTATGCAACTGTGTGAAGGCAAACGAAACTAAGCAAAAGATACAAATGTATATTTACATCTGAAAGATACTCGAAATTGCTTGGCATCAGTTGTGTATTTTTTTTTTTTTTTTTGTATTTGTATTTGTTTACTTATTTCGTGCATATTTACATACAAAAGAATTATGAAACTATCAAGTGTAAATGTATCTGTAGCTGTAGCTGTATCTGTGTCAGTGTATCTACAGCGCGTATCTAAAGAATGCGCGTAATTGAGTGAAAAATAATGATTATTGATTAACCGACCTTGACTTGGTATTTACACGTTTACGCACAATTACAGATACTTTCTTGATACTCTCGGCCATTTGTCTACGCGCGTATCTGTATCTGTAACGCGTTGTCTTGTTGTAGCTGTGTATCTGTGCGCGGCATGATGTTGCAAGTTTGCCCTGTTGTTACCTGACTGTCTTGTCTTGTCGGAGTTTTTCTCACACACACACACACACACACACACACACACTGGGGCAGGTAGTTAACAAATAAACACACACATATAGAGTGAAAAAGTATCTGCAAGATACACACGCCCGCATGATGGCCGACAGAACTGTCTACTGACTTTTCCCAAAGATTTATCCACATGAGCGCTTACTCAATGGAGCCGACTCCACTTCGACTTCACTTGGACTTTGTTAGTTGCTATTAGCGTTTGGCTTTTTCTAGAATCTTAATTTGACTTGCCGCAGATACACCTGGTGTGTGTGTGCGAGTGTGCGAGTGTGTGTGCACAAGTATCTGCAGCAAAGTATCTGCGCTTAATGGTCTCCATCTTCGCTTCGTTCTGTTTACTTAGCCCCTGAGTAGTTGCTGCCAACTAGCTGAGTGTGCGTGTACTTGTGTGTATGTGTGTGTGTGTGCGTGCGTGTGTGTTGGTGTGTTACTTTTACGATTATGTACTGTTTGTGATGCTAATCTCATGTCTGTGTCATGCATACGATAAACGTTTTCAGTTATTTACGCGTACCCCAAGCCCTTAGCTCCTTGCGTCTGTTTGGGCCACGCCCTCCGCCCCCTTCTCCATTGCTAGCTATTTGTTATGTAAACCTTGCCACGCACTTGGGCGCACCACATAAAATTCAATTTCATTTTAATTGCGCGCTCAATGCGACTACTAATTGAGCTGCGACTGAAGACAGCAGAAAGAAGACTGGAGAGAGAGAGAGAGAGAAGAAAGAAGAGCGAAGACTGAGGAACATAGCTTGTAGAAGACTGGAGCATAAGCTTTTGTGGCCCATTAACAATAACACGTTACATACTTAGAATATGTTTGAAAGCAAAGCAAACAGGAAGTCGTATCTAATCATATCTTTAGCTGTATCTGTATCTCTGCCTGTACCTGTACTTCTATCTGTATCTGTAGCTCACTCTGTAGTTGTATCTGTTTGTGTTGCTGTGCCTTGTAAGGCGACGAACATGTTACTAAATATTTAAGCAACTCGCTGGCAACAAGCAACAAAAATTAGAGCAAACTCTGCACAGACGTGCACAGATATGTACAGATAAGAGACAGAGAGAGAGAGAGAGAGAGAGAGGGAAGAGTGTGCAAATAGAGAAGGTAGAAAACGTGAGCAAAAGTGGAAAAGGTAGAGGGCACTCTATGTTTGTCTGCAAACAAAGTGTAACCCCTTGGCAAGCGAACTTTAAAGCAGAACTAATTAAACAGAACTGCAGCTGATTATGAACTATAATTGAAATGCTTGGAGGGAGAGTATTACGAAACCTGGTACAACCGGTTTAAGCGTGGGTTAATTTTGGAAGAAGCTTGCCAAATTTTTGGCAATGCTCATTAAGGCGTTTAATTGCCGTCGAAATCCATCAAAAGCAAATCGAAGCAAGCAATAGATACGACATACTGATGTTTGTATGAACGTCTATATCTTTGTATATATCTCCCATTGGGTTTGTTTCTCTACTGCCCTAGCTTGTTTGGCTTGTGCTCTAACGTTTTTTTATTGCATTGCGCCTTTTGTTTGTGTATTTTATTTGGCAATGAAAAAAAATGCTATAAAATTTCTTGTTATATATTTTCTGCTCTGAAAATGTCACAAGTCTCGATCCATTTTAATGGACATTCCTGCCCACTAGTCTATAAAAAAAAAGTGTGCGACCTCTCTCGAAACTCGAACTCGAACTAAATCCATCAATTAAAGCTTGGACTTGCCTTGGCTGGAAGGGTTATCAATTAGAGAGGTTTCTCCCCTACCAATTGATTGCAAGTTTTGAAAGTAAATTCCAAGTGTTTTCCCTGGCACAAAATGAGCTCAACTTTGCTTCGCACACTATAAATAATCACAGTGTAAGGGAGAGGGAGAGAGGGAGCTGCATATTTGAGCTTGTGCTTGATTGATTATAATCATGGAAAACCCACCAAGGACTTTGGGCTAAATTCAGCGCGTCTCACTTCGATACATTTTGGTTATTTTATTGTTTTATATTTGCGCTAATTAGTTTCAATTAAAATTAACGACGCCTCTGCGCGCTCCGCTCATTTCACACGCACTTAAAAGAGAGAGAGAGAAACCTAAACAATCGAAGAGGAATGAGGAAATCTTTTAGTTTGCCTTTCTTAATGTTTGCTTTGCTCTGTGTTTTTTACACTTTTGACCTCAATTTGACTTCGTTCTGGGTTCTGCTTAGTTTCTTCTCTTGATGTCTGATGATGTCATAAATATATGGGCTGGTTGTGATTGAAGATTGCCAATTGGCGATTGGTTTGTTTCACTTGGCTTTCGGTGCGTAAGATATATTCAAATTTTCAATTCATTCGTTTGCCCCTGCCTGCACTCACTCACTCATTCACATTCGTTCATTCAGCCAGTTAATTCATCAGTTAAATTTTCTTAGAACTCAAAGCGTAACTGACGCGGACACGAACACGGACTCGGACATGTTTATGATGTCAGTTTCAGTTGGGTTGAAGTAGTTGGAGAAGAGGGAGGGGAGAAGCTTTGTAAATAAGCTTTGCCTTTTTGTCTTTGCCTGCTTTTTTTCTTGCGCTTCTTGTGTCGTTTTCATTCATGAACCTGTTTTTTTTGGCCCGACTTGTGGCAATTAGCTTCGTGGCACAAGGAAGTTGTCAACTCTGGTAGAGCGTTTCCGCTGGCAGCTGGCGAATTGCAGCTAAGCTCAGGTGATTAAGTGCGGGTCACATGCGGCGTATGCGCAATTAAATATTTAGCTGGAGCTGCATGAGAACGTGTGAAATGTGCAGCAAAGTGGGAAAGAGAATAAGAAGAAGAGCGAGACAGGCTCTAACAGGTAGTAGATACATTTGTATCTCACGCTTTGTGCCTGCATCTTTGCAGCTATTTTCAAACACTTTACAAGTAAATTCATCAAACAAATAAAAAGTGCCAGAGTAGACTCTTCATTCTCGCAGTTGATACGATTTTCCACTCATTTCTGTTCTGATTTGACTTGGTCAATGCTTATGTAACGCCACACTTGATGATGCAGCAGCAGCAGCAGCAGCAGCAACTGTATCTGTGTGCGTGCGTGTGTGCGTGTGTGTGTGTTACCTTCTCTCATTGTTTGCTCATGCCTTTTGTGCCGCGTAATCGTCGTTTTCCAATGAACTCAGGTATGAGTTAAGGGCATGAGATACAAACGTCGCCGTCGATGCTACGTTCTGGCTTGCGCTATCTCGCTCTCTCTCCCTCTCTCTCTCTCTCTCTCTCTCTCTGCACTTTGGCTTCTCACATTTTTCGTTCTTTTTTTTTTTGATTCATGGCATGAAAAATACTTATGTTCGAGGAAAAGAAAAGGTTAATGCCTACTGAAGTGTGCACAGCATCGAAATCAGAATACACACACGCACACACACACACACACACACGCACACTCCAGCACACACACTGGCTTAAGTAGTTGGCATTTCCGCTGGATCTGTTGTTAGTTATGGCTTTAGCAGCTTACAGCGCGCATTAGCAGCATCAAGGGGAGTTTGGGGGCGGGGGGTGTGGCAGCGTTTAGAGCAGCTTATTAAGCCAACACACACTCAACCGCCTTACCCCTCCTGCATGGAATTCCTTTCACACCTTTTGCAGCTTGTCTTATCAGCGCGCGTTATCAGCGCGTCAAGTATTTATCTAATTACTTGGCTGCAGCGCAACTACTTAGTGTCTACGAAGTGCTCTATCTATTTGTGGCTGCCCTCCTCTCTCTCTCTCCCCATTTTTCTCCTCTTCTCTCTGGACTCTTTCTTATCAGCGCAGCAGAAGGCGGCATTGCACAAGGCGCCCCGCCTCGCATAAATCAATTATTTGCACCTAAGACTCATAAATCAACACAAAGACAAGAGCAACAACAACTTGAACAAGGCACAGGGCGAATTGGTCAGCAAAAAGCAGGAAAGAAAGAAAAAGAAAATGAAAAGAGAGAGAGAGAGAGAGAGAGGGAGAGCGAGACAGGGCGCACAAATTGTGCGATTGCTTTATAAACGGCATGAAAAGCCAGGGCTAATATGGCGTTGGCGGCGTCTTGTTACCGCAAAACGACAAGCAGCAGCAACAACAACAACAACAACAATAAAAACAATAACAAATATTTGAATGATTTCAACAACAACAACAGCAACAATAACAACAACAATAACAACAGTCGTAAAAGCAACACAAAACTCCAAACGGATTTCAATTTTTACGCTTGCCGCAGACTTTGTGTGTGTGTGTTCGCTGTGTGTGTGTGTGTGTGTGTGTGTGTGTGTGTGTGTGTGTACTGGGTTGTCCAACATCCATCTCGCATTTAGCTCCCTGCCCCACCCCCTCTGCGACGCCCTCGTCTCCACTTGGAATTCTGCAACTGCGGCGGCAAAGCGTCGACTTGATTCTTTTTTATTTTATTATTTGTTTGCCTGATTCTGTGGTTTCTATTGTTGTTGTTGTTGCTCTGTTGTTGTTGCTCTCTTGCCGTTGTAGATTTATACGGTTTATTGACTTTGGTTTCTTTTTCGCACACTAAGCGCAAATCTAAACATTAAATGAAGTAAGTGCAAACAAAAACAAGTCGAAATATCTGCTCAGAAATACTCATGTGCCGCAGAGCACGAGAAAAAGAAATACGGAAAACATTTGCCATACATCACATACATATATCAGATGGAAAAGGAAAGAATAACAGACTATATACTATGCTTAGTTGGTGCATAAGTATGGGGAACTAGCCAGTGCGATTTTCTAAATTTAACTATGTTTATTCTAGAGAAGAAATTCAACTTGTTTGTCTGCTATATCTCAAGGGGTTCAAAGCAAAGATTTATAGATTCCTGAGGCTTCAGTGTAATCTTTGAAATATTATTTTATATTCTGAAATACTAACAATGTTTTTCTTAAAAAACTTATTGTAAATTATCTGAAAGTTGAGTATAATTAACAACCTGCTCTATTATGCTACTTGATCTACATAATAACAATAGTTCTAGGTCTGTTATAACAGATAATCATATGCTTAATTATCTCTAAGCTTTACGTAGATGTATATCTTTAAATTATAATCCTAACCACGTTTTCGATTCATATTTAAGCTTATACCGATTAGATTAAGTTGTCCAAGAAGGATAATAGTAGTACGCTAGTCAAGTTAAATAACTTCGTTTAAAAAAAAAAAAAAAAAAAAAAAATATTTAAGCTGTCTCTAAGCGAGCTTAAGAAATATTTAAAAATCCCTGAGGTTTTAGAGTTATCTCTTAAATATCATATACAAATTTGATGCTATATTAAGCAAGCTCTTTTAGAGAAAGCTATGGTATATTATTTCAAAGTTTGATGTAATTTTCCACCTGTTTTTCCGTTCTATCTGCTCCATATAATTTCTCTAATTCTATGCGTGTTCTTCAAGGCATACATACCTATCTTATATGATCTACTAGCTTTACCTAGAACTCATTTCTATAGTATCTACTATATCTTCCAACTACAAATCCCGTGGCCAGTTCCAATGACTTTGCGCAACTCATTCAAGCGTTGCTGCATGGGAAATTATTTTGTACCACTGTAAAGTGATGTTTATCTAAGAAATACCCACCAAACCGAAGTGAAGCCAAGAACTTCCCCCTCTGTTCTCATTTCCATGCACACCTTTTTCCGCCTTGCATAATTTCCTTTTTAAACTTCCAACTAATTTCAATTCTTTTGCTCTACTCTTTCTCATTGCAGGTGCGTATTCCCTCTTGTACTTCTCCCCCCTACCTGGTGCAGTGCAATTTTCTATGGTGTTTTCCTGCTTATCGCTGCCATAGAACAGAACAAATAGCGAACTACGAATACGAATAATTATCTCTCTCCCACTCTCTCTCGGGCTACGTGGTGAATTAACGCCCCAGCTAGACAGCTTGGCCTCAGTTCCACGAGCGCGCATTATAATATCGCATAATATAATGGGTAAATAATGCCATGTTTGCTCTCGCTTCCCCGAGAATGAGTATATCTGTATGTGTGTGTGTGGGAGCGACCTTTCGAAAAGACCATCAATCATTTAACAACAATTGTGAGGCGCTCCACGCCAACACCACCAACTATGTAAAGTATAGAAGAAAAAAACAACCTACCCCACGCCATATGCACAGCATAATAAAAAGGCGCGGGAGAAGTGGATATATTACCAAATATGAATATAAAACGTGTTAGCCAGAATCAGAATGATAATGATTATAGGCGAAGATAAGATACTCTAGAACAAAGAGGGGGAACAGAAGATGGATAGGTTGGTAGGTAAAGTTGGACGGGAAGAATTTTTGTGGCAATTCGATAGAAAAGGAAAGTGTGCTTACTAGACTCAAACAATACCAAATAAAGAGTACCCTACCATGCCATATATAGAGCATAAGTATGTCATATGATTTATAAGAATTTCAAATTATGACGAATTCTTTACAAATTTAAAATATTTACACAAATTGTAAAGTAGGTTGAGTCAAGTGTGGGAGAACTTCTAGAGAACCTCGAATGAAAAGGAAAGTGTGTTAGGGAATTAAATGATATTATATATAATAATATATAATACAATAAATTGATTTGTTATTGTTAAAAATAATCACAAAACTGAAACAAAATTAAATTTGTGAACATTCATTTACTTTTTGATATACAAAATTAAGTTTAAAGTTGCAGCTAATGAGCACTGCTATTTTTGTGAACACATCTGTATATCAAGGGTTTCCCAAATTTTGATATATGTTTTTCAATAGAAAGCTTAAAAAAGGTGAGTTCCCAAAAACTTCTAGAACATTTGGATTAAAGATTTAATAAATTTTGTGGAACTTAAAGAATCACTTTGTTATATGATATAGTAGAACATTAATAAAGCTCAAAAGCTTTCAAAATTTTGGAAAACCTTTTCGAAGAATTCTATTTAAGATAAGAAATTCTAAAAAGAGTCTAGGTACAATATCTCAATTCAATAATAATAAGAGACTTAAAAGATATTGCAAGACTCCCAGAAATATAGCAGCTACCCTCGCTAAAGGGTGCTCTCTTTAAAATAGTAGGGTATACACTTATATATAGCGCAGTAGCTCCACCCGCTCCACTGTAGAACAGTAGAAAAAATGTTAATATTTTTTGTCAAATAGGGCAGGGGTGAGGGAGACAGCAGGAGGTAGGCTGCCTCCATTCACTTTTCATTATAAATATTTGGTGTGCGTGTGTGTGTGTGTGTGCGTGTGCCTGTGTGTGCGTTTCTACGCAAATTATGCTAATCCGTTGAAATATGATTATGCCAAATGACAACAGCTTGAAAAATGAAAAGTTCGCGGTGCTGGCCAGAAAAAGGCGTGGCTCAGCTCCCACTACTGTTTGCGGCAGGTGTGTGCGCCAGGTAGCGTGGGAAGAGGGGAGAAAGGAGGGGAGCAGAGTGCTACCCTTTGGCAGCTAAGTTCGCCTCTTTCTCTCTCAAATTAAATACGCGAAAATTGTTTGGCATATTAAACAATTTTCGCGTTGTGGCAACTTTTTCAATTAAAGCAGCGACCTTCAAGGCTGGCGTTGCCAAATGGAATTGCAGTCGAGAGAGTAATTAAATTAGCTGAAAACGAATCTCAGCAGCAGAGCGAGAAAGAAAGAGAGAGAGAGAAAGGGGGTACCTTGCGGGCAATAATAATTCTCAAAAGTGAAAATAATTTTGCAGCGCGTGCACGAAAGGGTTAAACCCAGCAAGGAAGCATAAAAGAGAGAGAGAGAGGGAGAGAGAGAGGGGAGGTGCGACAGAGATGGCACCAGCACGTACCGCATCGTCACATCGCGTGTTTGCGCGCTGAGCAAACTTTGGCGACGCCAACCAAAAAAAAAAAAAAAAAAAGGCAAAAACTTTGAAGTCGCCAACAAAAGCGAAACTAGCCGTAAAACCCGCTAAAATTGCAGCCAACAAATGCAAAAAGACGCCGCCTCGGCTAAAAGCTATGCAAATTGTGTTGGGGGGCGGTGGGCGTGGCCAAAGCTTCAGCATTTGCCTTGACCAAGTGTTGACTTCCGCCATTTTGGCTGCGACAAAATGAATTTTGCACTGAAATTTTGTAAATAATGCAAAGAGCAATTGAAACAGGACGAGGTGGAGATGGCAACGTCGCAGTAGGCGACAGTTGACAACTAGCACACCCCGAATACCCTGTAATATTTGAGTTTTTCTCCTACAATTTTATTATTTGCATTTTTGTTCGTTTTTCTTTTCTTTTCTCTCTCGTTTCGAAACTCAAAAGTCTTTCAAAATTTTTTAACCACATTCATGTCGCGTGTCTATTTGTACGCACTGCGTCAGACACGCCCTGTGCTGCGCCAGGCACGCCCTGTGCTGCGCCAGGCACACCCTGTGTTGCAGCTGCGACTGCAATTGCTATGCCTGCGTAGCTACGCCACAGAAGAAGAGCCACCAAAAGGGGAACCGTTTGCAGGGATTAACCCGACAAATGAACCTCAGGATGCACAGTCCAAGGCGACAGTGTCTCGACTACCACGTGGCTTATGCCTGAGCCCGCCCAAGCCGAAGCCTATAGTGGGGCAACACAATTTCGAGGCAGTCCAGGCAGAGGAGTTGCTAGCCGGCACAACGCCCGATGTCAATCAAATTGGCTTCGCAGGGGAAAAGCCACCGGGAGATGGAGGCGATAGCAAGTTGCCTGCGGTGATCAGTGATCCCTGCAGCAAGTGGAGCAAGGGTAGCAAAGACTCAGGGGGAAAGGGTCGTGAGCTAAGCACGAAAAGTGGAGGAGGTGGAGGCGGCGGCGGCGGTGGTGCCAAGGGCGGTGCAGGTGCCGGTGGGAGTCCAGCAAAGGGTAGCAATACCATACCGGTTACTCTCATGGCTGGTGATGGTATTGGACCAGAGATCTCACTGGCTGTGCTGGAGGTGCTAAAGGCAGTAAATGCGCCGCTAACCTTTGAACCTGTCGATGTGACGCCAGTGATGAATCCCAATGGAGTACAGACAATACCTCAGGCTGTTATCGATAGCATGGAGCGTACGAAACTGGGCCTAAAGGGACCCCTAATGACGCCCATTGGCAAGGGTTTTCGCTCCCTGAATCTCATTCTGCGTGTGCTCTTCAATCTCTATGCCAATGTGCGTCCTTGTCGCTCCTTGGCTGGCGTGGAGACAGTCTATGGTGATGTGGATATCATAACAATACGTGAGAACACCGAGGGGGAGTACTCCGGATTGGAGCATACTCTGGTTAAGGGCGTAGTGCAGAGCATTAAACTGATCACCAGACCAGCCTCGTTGCGTGTAGCGGATTATTGTTTCCAATACGCCATCGCCATGAAGCGTAAACGGATTACCGCGGTGCATAAGCGTTCCAGCATGCGCATGTCTGATGGTCTCTTTATCAATTGTGTTCGGGAGATGTACGAGAAGTATAAGGATCAGTTGAAGAACGCGGGCATCACGTACGATGAGGAGGCAGTGAATACGGTCTGTTTGCGTATTGTGGAGAATCCCAAGAGATACGATGTGCTCGTTATGCCTAATCTCTATGGCGATATTATGTCTGATACTTGTGCCGGCTTGATTGGTGGTTTGGGATTGACTCCGTCGGGTAATATTGGCACCAATGGTGCCATCTTTGAGGCAGTGCATGGTACTGCACCCGATATAGCTGGTAAGGATTTGGCTAATCCCACAGCTTTGCTGCTCTCCACTTGCATGCTCCTGCGCTATGTCAACTTGGGTAACCATGCGGATAAGATCGAAGGTGCTGTGCTTAAGACTATCCGCGATGATAATGTACGCACTGGTGATCTGGGCGGCAAGGCCAAGTGCTCGGAGTTCACCAAGGCTCTGATCAAGAACTGCGGCGCATAGAATTTCCATATATATAAACTTTGTCTTCCCATATCCATACACAAACATATAACTAGTCCGGACTGTACTACGAGTCACTTGTGTTGAGTAGCAAAAATTTCAAGTTATAAACGCAAAATAGCTGCAAATCTTTATAAAGCTGAAAGTTATTGAACTGTAGGGAATGTTTTCTAGAAGGTATATATTGCATATAGTATATTGATCTATGATCAAGTAGGTCTAAACGGTTGGGGTCTAGAGTAGGTTGTGTTAGTTGGGAGCTCCAGCTCTAGCTCACTTCGCCTAATCTAAAGGCATATAGAGACATCCTTATAAGACTATACAGACTTTACTCTGTAGACTATATAGTAAGTCGGATTAGAGCGAAAGAGAGGTTGGATACGGAAGTGCAGGCCAAGGGAAGTGTCTGCCTAATCCAGCTGCAACTTATGCAGCCAGCAGGGCAACCTGCCCATCCAACCTTCCTGTCAGCTCACTGCAGGCCAGGCCAGTCAGGGAGTCAGCCACTCAGTGAGTTAGCCCAGCCCAGTCCAGGCAGTCCAGCCAGTCAGTCTAACCAGTGCCAAAGTCAGAGTCAAAGTCAGCGTCAGCCACAGAGTCGGAGTCAGAGTTTGGCGAGTCAGTGAGTCTCCTCGGCGAGCAGGAAAGCGAGAGCCAAAGAGCGCAAGTCATCAACCGACGCAGCGGGGCTTGCCCTCTGCACTTCCCTCTCCCCCCTCTCTCTCTCTCTCTCTCTCTCTCTCTCTCGTTGTGGCACTCCCTCGTTGCATTTTTACATGCATGTTTGGACCACTTGAAACTCGCTGGCAGTGCAAGCTGTGAGCTGCGTTTAAAAGTGCCGACCAAAACTCTAAACAGACCAAGCTGCTGGCCAACAGAGGCAGCAGAGGAGAGAGGGAAGAGGAGAGGGGGAGGGTTGGGGGGGACTGTGGCTTAGCGGAGCGTGCAGCAGGAAGAAAATGCCACAGAACCATATAAAAAATTAAAAAAGAACAAGAAGCAAAGAAAAAGAACAAAATTTAATTTTGTGTGTAAGCAGGCGAATGTGTGTGTGCGAGGAATGTGTGTGCGTGTGTGTGGTGTATGTGATATTGTGTGTGCATTTCAAAGAATTTCTATAAACAACAAGCAGCGGCAGCAGGGCGAAAGACTGAGGAGAAGAAGAGGAATAAGCCAAGGCAGAGCAGGCAAAAGCAGAGCAAGCAGGCAGTAGGTAGAAGAAGCAGAGAGAGAGAGAGAAGGAGAGAAGAGTGAGAGAGAGAGAGGGGGCAGAGAGCCAGCTAGCCCAGCCAGAGATAAACTTCGTTTTGTGTATGTGAAACAAAAGTCAAAGAATTTTTTCGTATATTTTTTTGTGTTTTATTCAAGTTGTTGTTGTTGTTGTAGTTGTTGTTGTTGCAACCGGTTTTGGGTTGCAGCAGCAGCAGCGCATCAGCCGCCTACAGACTTGGCTCAAAGTGAGCTTCCACAACGAAGCTGACAGCAGCAAGGCAAGGGAAGCGAGAGAGGCTGCTGGGCAGCAGCGTTGCATGGCGGAGGGAGGCGTGGCAAGTGAATCGCCCTAGTTGTCGCTGTTGGTCTGTTTGTCTGCCCCATTCATAAATGCAAACAGCAAAGTGCAACCTGCAACTGGCAACCTGCTAAAATTTGCTGCAAAATGAGACTCTCATTTCAATTGGCTCAACACGCAAGAGCATGTCGAGCGGCATGTCGAGGCATGTGGCAGGAGAGTATGGGGGAGTGGAGGAGCCTGAGGTAGAGGGAGAGGGGGGCCTGAGGCAGGCTTGCCTAGACAAGCGGCACGGCGCCATAATTGTCATGCCGTGCCGCCCATTAGAATGCTAATTTGTGAATGCAATTCCAATGAGGGAGCTCTCCACTCTTCCCTCTCCCCACTCTGCCCCAACTAATTGCTTCGTCGGAATTGTCAGTTTTCCAGTGAAAAAGCCAAACAAGCGAGGAAAATTCATGTGTGTGTAACGTGAAAATGCGTGCGCAATAATTTATTTAATTTATTTAAATAATTCAAACGAACGCGCGCTGATGGACAAAGGTCAGCCAGAGAGAGAGAGAGAGAGAGGAGGAGACAGCATGATCTATATAAATATATGCACAGAATTCGCGGGAATTCCGAGTGGCTGAATTCAAGCTAAAAGCTGGCGGGGATTAACACAGCTAACCCTGCTCGCTGCCTTCCCTTTCTGCTGCCCCTTTCAATTAATCCAAGTGCACTCTAAATCATTGCAAATTAACTACGTGCGTGCGTCCCTCTCTTTCGCACTCTCTCTCTCCCTCTCTATCGCACGTTTGGCAAGTGTTTGACAAGCCTTTAAATCGCTTTTAACTGATTTTGCTCGACACACTGAGAGAAATGCAGAGCGAGCAGGGGTAAAGGGGTTTGGTCCCGGCTTGACAAGGGTTGCCACCCTACGCCCAGGCACTTGCACAAAGATTTACGACCGCTGTCAATAGTGCTTTGCATGACAAGCCCCCACAGACCCCGAGCAGTGCCTTTGCCCCCCCGTTTTCCCTTCATCTTCTCCCTCCCTCCCCCCTGCCACAACCCCATTGAACTCGTCCGGCACAAAAAGCATTTTCGAATTTAAATCTATTTGTCACTTGCTGCGCAAGTTTTGTGCTACCTTGCCAGCCAGCTTGCAACTTTGCCGCAATCAAAACATGCCTCGCCTTGTGGCACGCACAAAGTTTGCCCTAAGCTTAAAACGGGAACAGAAACAGAAACATGCAGATTCGGTTTTAGATTCACTTGCTGCTTTCTATGCCTAAGCGAGTGAGGTGTGTGTGGGCCTAGTGCACTCGACTGGCAAATACCCTGCAGTGGTATGAAAAAACTAGCTAAATTCTTGTTTATTTTCATTATTTTGCACAATTTCAAGCAGAAACTTCTGTGGAATAGATTTTTATACTTAGTTCGCATAGCTTAATTGATTCAAGTCAAAAAATTGGTTTTTAAAATTTTCAAAAAATTTCAAAAAATTTAGCAAAAATTTCAAAAATGTTGCAAAAATTGTCAAATTTTTTAAGTTTTGAAATCTATAATATTTTGATGTCAAATCAATCTAGAGCTAAAGCCTTAATCAAAATGACATGGCAAATCAAAATCGGTTAAGTTTTGGCCAAGTTATGAGTTAAAATAGAGCTCCAAATAAGGAGGGGTATCTATGTACCTGCCTCACAGACTTGTGCCAAACCCCATATACCCCCCTACCTGTCACTACTCCTTACGTGTGCAGGGTATACAGAACTTGGCCCAAGTGACAGTTACAAATTTGCTGAAATAAAATGGGAAAATGGAAAAGAGTGAAAAAAAGAACGACAGGCAAAAAAAGCCCCGAAAGCACAAAGGGAAAGGGCAAGGACAAAGACAAAGCTGGCTACATTTAAATAAGGGAAGCAGCAGAGAGTGTGGAAGGGTGGGGGGGGGTGGTGAGCTACTTATTAGGCCTGTCCAGCGGAGAATTTCCACTTGGGGGTGGCAACTCCAATTGAAGCCGTAACATTTGCTTTAGATTTCCGCATGAAACAACACGCACTTGAAATACCTCTCGTACTGGCACATTACAACTAAAGCACGCACAGGCACTCACACCCACACCCTACTCCATCCCACTCTCACTGCCATTCACAGTAGCATTCACAATTGTCGATGCCATAATGCGACGCCCCATCAGGAATGAAATAGAAAATGATTTGCATTTACTTTTCTCTGGCAAAAGGAATTGCCCCCCTCTCTCTCTCTCTCTTACTCCCACTCTCTTCTCCTCCTTCTCCCTCTCTCTCTCTCCCCCTCTTCCTTTGCTGCTGATAAAAATAATCCCATTTATTGTTTAATGCTTAATAAATAAAGCAATTTTTATTTATTTGCAACGTTTTGTTTCCACTCTGCTTGCCTCTCTGCTTTCCCCTCTTTATTTGTTTTTTATTGATTTTCCTTGCTTTTCTCTGCATGTTCTTGTTTCTGTGGTTGTTGTTGTTGTTGCTGTTCTTGGGTTCTCTAAGTAAAATGCCATCAATTGTTGATTGTTTTGATAATGCGTTTTGTTCTACGGACAACTTTATTGTTCGAGTTGAGGTTGTTGTTTTTGTTGTTGTTGCTATTCGAGTAGTTTGTTGTTGTTTGTATAGTTAAGTTGCTGTTGTGCTACTTCTAGTGTTTCTATTTATATATATAGTTAGTTGTGCTTCATTTCACTACACTTCAACTTCAAGCTGTGCGTGCAACGTTGCGTATGCGCAATATGTTTGCATATTTTCGCTTTCAATTTGCGTGGCAAATTGTTTGTGGGTCAAGCAGCGCGCACAAAAAAATGCAGCGAAATTTATGAAACAAGCAACAAATTGAAAGCTTTAATTAATAAATAAATTAATTGACAAAGTGCGCGGGCAGACAGCAAGGGGGGGGAAGCGGGGGAGTGAGGTATGAAAGGAAAGAGAAAAGGAAGGAGACAGCTATACATATAGGTCACACAAGTATGTCTGTCTCTGTCACACACAGCTCTCAATTAACGCCGGAAATGCGGCAGCAGTAAAGAAGGAAGAGTTGCTGATAAGGACGCAGTCGCAGCCGGCGCAGCAGTCATAAAATGCAGCCACACAGGAAGAGAGAGAGAGAGTAAGAAAGAGAGAGAGAGAGTGAAAGAGAGAGACAGAGAGAGGGCCTGCAGTGCAATGAATGTTTAAGCATCTCGTGTTGGTTTAATTAATGCAATTAAACGTTGCTGCGAGTGCAGATAATTGAAATTGCCCATAAAAATAATGCGACACATGTGCAACGTCGCGTTGTGGCATGCCCCCAGCCCCAAAACCCCATAAGGTGGCACTTGGGGCACCCTGTAGACGACTGTCTGCGCACAGACTCAATTAGCGTCGCCTTCGATTGGACTTAAGTGAAAACCAATTGGTGGATGCAGGCAAATTAATTGAAATCGAAGCTATATAAATGTCTAAAGATATATCAATTTAAAGCTAACAATTTGTCGTGCATTTCGCGCAGTGTACGACTGTCGCGTACAGACTAAATGAAGTTGTAAAATGGGCGGGCAGTCAAAGCAGCTGCCCCGCGATAGGAACTTGCCACAAGCAGAGGCAGCAGGGGCAGCAGGGGCAGCAACAGGAACAACAACAACATCAGCTACAACAACAACAACAACTACAACAACAACAACAACGTGGCTAACAAGCGGGCAAACTTGTAAGTACATTTCAAAGCACTTAGCCAGAGTCCGCAGCGACTTGGCCGCGCGTTGCTCGGCCCGGTCAACGTTGCTGTTGTTGTTGTTGCTGTTGTTGTAGGTGTGTGGCAGACGCTAATTGCAGCTTGTTGTAGCGTTGCTTGTGCAGCCACGGCGGCAACTTCCGGTAATTAAGAACGTAGGCAACGTGACACGCGTTGGGGCAAGGCAAGGCAAGGCAAGGCAAGATGAGGCGCGGCCAGGTGGGGCTAGGTGAGGCAAGTTGAGGTTCGGCGCGTTGGAGGTCAACATTTTGGGGTGACAAAGTCACGAAGGACAAAACTTGCAGCTGCCAGCTGCAGCAGTCACTTGTTGCCACAGCAGGTAGGGGAGAGGGGGAGGGGGAGGGGGAGGAGGCAGGGGCAAATTGGAATTTATGCGCCGCATTGCTTTGCCGCGTGTATTTCAATTAAAACTTGCCGCATTTCGCATGCGTTGCACAAAATTAATAAAAACAGCATCAAAAATGCAAGTTAACTGACCCTAGAGGGGCAAGGGGCGGTGGGCGTGGCACTGTGGCCGGCCAACAATGGGCAATGAACCTTTGTGTGGCTAAGGTCAACATGTGCAGTCGACAACGGGGCATGTATTATGTATGAAAGGGAGAGGAGTGAGAGAGAGAGAGAGAGAGGGGAAGAAAGAGAGAGAGGAAGAGAGAGAAAGAGAGAGGGAGAGAAGCAGAGGGAGCTGCCCTGCGTCTGCTGCCAAGTGCAGCGCATTATGCAAAAGTTGCGCCTGGATTCGTTTCAGTGCTGCACTTTATGGGCGTATGTAAGAGTGTGTGTGAGGGTGTGTGAGGGTGTGTACGAGTGTGTGTGTGAATACCCTATATAGCGCAGGCACTTGAGTGAGCGAGCAACTACTTAACTGGGTCGACAGGGCGCGCCTCCTCCTCACTCCCTCTGGGTGTAAAATGCAATCAATTTTTTGTTTGGCTACACCTGAGACTGCAGTGGAGAGGGAGGAAGAGAGGGGGAGTCTAGGGAAGACGCAATCCTCAGTACATGCCAGACAAAGCAGCGTGTGTGTGCTCAATCCTGCACTGCTCCCCCGGCTCCCCCCACAAGCTGCCTGCAAATTGAAACATAAATTGAGCTCATAAACTCGTCGAATTGCTTTAAATGGCGATTTAATGTCTTGGATGAATTTCTAGCGGAGATTGGCTAGAAGCATGTCATGCAGAAGTCTTCGGGATTTGCCGGGCTGTCAATTAGGCTTGAGCGAGCGGCGAGCAAAGCCAGCGCCAGGCGGGCTGCCATGCGTTTATTTATGGTCGCCACTGTGGCTCAGCTTCTTTTGAGTCTCCTTCCCCAGCGTCGCTCGGCCCTGTCAGCCGCACACGCCGCCTCCCACAACACACACACACACACACACAATGCCTCCTGCCCACTCAGTGTCTCCGCTCATTCTACTCCGGCGACATCAATAAATAATTTATTAAACAAAGAGCATGCTCAATGGCAACAATGACACTTTAAGCAGCAGCCCAGTCGGCCTCCACCTCCATCTCCGCCTCCTCCACTTTGGCGCACTTCACTTCGCGCTGTGCCAGACATCCGGCTATGGCTCCGGCTCCTGCTCTGGCTACGGCTTTTGTATGCCTGGCACTTCTTCCTGCTGCTGCCTGTCGCCCAAAAAGCGACGAAAGAGAGAGAGAGACAGAGAGAGAAACAAAGAATAACAACAATAATAAAGCGCATAAATAAATGATAAGCCTCGCACATGCAGAATGACATGTCAAAGTGTACAGGCAGAGGGATGGGCAGCGCGAGGGTTGGGGGGGGTGGCATGTTAAGTAGTGCGCGTGGGGAAAGGTGAAGTGTCCTGCGCTCTGATGAAATTGTCAAGCTGCCGCAGACTCTCAACTTGACCAACAATTGGGTGAATCATTCAGCTCAACAAGCTCAGCATCATCATTATAATGATTATCATGACTGATATGATATTGTTTAACCTTAACATATATCATTGACATGCTTCGTTTCGTTGAGATCTTGTCTTCATCCTTCTCATCATTTTCATCTTCATTCATCGTTTATCGACATAGTCCATGCTGAATTTTCCGAGTTTCATTATGCTCTTTCTTCTCTTAACTTAATCATGATCTTCTCCATCATAAATATCATCATTCCTTTCCTTAACATCTACGTTCTTCTCTCTATCCAACTTTTACCTCAACTCCTAAGCAACTATCCTCAAATGCAACCTTCATTTTCATCATTCAACCTTCTGTACAGCTGTGTTCACAAAAATAGCAGTACAGTGTACATCCTCCCCCTCCTCCTCTTAACTTAATCATGATCTTCTCCATCATAAATATCATCATTCCTTTCCTTAACATCTACGTTCTTCTCTCTATCCAACTTCTACCTCAACTTCTAAGCAACTATCCTCAAATGCAACCTTCATTTTCATTATTCAACCTTCTCCACATACAGCTGTGTTCACAAAAATAGCAGTATAGTGTACATCCTCCTCCTCCTCCTCCTCATCCCTATTCAGCTTGCTCTCAACATCAGTTTCACTATTAGTAGCATCATCAATGTGCTCATTATCATCCTCTTCTAACTTCCTCATCCAATCTTCCCTTATCATTCCCAACTCCAACTCCGCCTCACGTGACATGCTTCGACAGCAAAGCAATAAATTTGCAGCGTGAAACAATTAATGAGTAGAGCAAAATAAACATAAAACCCAACACAGAATATCCCTTATCAAATTTGAGACAAGTTCCATAAACAATTTTCTTATATTTCCCCTTGCTGTACCGTCATTTCTCTAAGCGTAAATTTGCCTTCTCCATTTAATACGCATAATTCGCCTTCTCTAATGACAGGCGCTTGCCCACAAACAAATGCAGCAGCGTTGCGCTTATCTTAGGCTAGCTAAGCCGACAACATAATACAGTTCAGCAGTAAGAAGGAGATAGAAAGAGAGAGAGAGCGAGAGAGAAATGGGAGTATGCCAGGCAGCCAGCAAGTGTTGCCCACTTCCCGTTCCGTTGGCCTATCTTGCAAATCCCTGCACTAAATAACTGTCAGAAGAGCCGGCGACCTACTGCTCTCCCTCTCTCTTTCACTCCTCTCCCTATCTCACTCTCTCTTTTACCCTGCCGTAGAAAACAAAACTTTGACAATTTCTCTGAACTTGCCTGGCTTATTAGGCGAGTCGAGAACTTGCCAAACTTTGCGCCAGTCTACGATGAAACCTATCGAAACCGAAACCGAAACTGAAACAGTAACCGAAACAGCAACTCCCTCTCCCTTTTTCTCCCCTCCTCTTCCCCCATTCCTCTCCGGAAATGTTTGGTACATTTTACATAACTCTGTAAGCAATAAAAATTAATTTGCAGCCCATTTGGAAGTGCTTAATTTGCAAACGAGACCATTGGGTTCGCTTTCTCTGACTGCGAATCCCCTTCGTGTTGACTTTTAGCATGTCAAACAAATTGTGTGCGTAAAGTGAGGTTAGGTTGTATACGGGGAGAGAAAGAGTGAGTGAGTGAGTGAAACAACAAGAAAAGTCATAAAATTTGATGGAAGAGCAAAAGTTTTTCATGCCAAATGTAGCTAAACAAAAGCAAATGACTTTATTAAGGCTGGCACGCGTGCTATCGATAACTATCGCACTTTTTATGGTGGATATTTCACAATGATAAAGAAATTGTAATACGACAAGCTTAACAAACCAAAATTTGTATGCATTTTAAAGCGACATATTGTTACTATCGATAATTATCGAAAATATGCGCATGACCTTAAGCTATATATTATCACTATCGATAATTATCGATGTCATATGCGTGGATAAGTGATTTTATTTGAAAATATATAAAGATCTAGGATATGTTTTAAAAAGTATCGATTCTCTTGCAGCTATCGATAAATATCGGTCTTAATATCGATTGTTATTGGCTTTTTTTAGAAAGTGCAATCTATTTCTATTTGCAGCTCTCTCGCTCAATAATCCCCTATAAATACTATCGATAACTATCGCAATTACTATGGTTATCGATCTTTTTAAGCCACGCTTACATGTTGATTTTTCGTTCCCTCATAGAGTATACAGCTCACGCTCTGCTCTCGTTCCTGTTTTCGTTCTCGTCTTTCCCCCATTTTTCCTCCCCGAGTTTTTCTCTGATTTTATCGCCTCCTTTCCCTCCTCCTTCTCCCTCCCAGCAAAACCCCAGACCAAACAAACAGACGACATTTGTAAGGACAAAAACGCAAATGGCGTTGAATGTTTGCAATAAAACAAATTTTAACAATGTTTTTTGTCTGGTTTCTCTCCGCTGCCCTCCCCCTTCTTCTCTCTCGCTCTCTCTCTCTCTCTCCCTTTGGCTTGACCCCTGTTAGTCTGTCTTTGTGTTTGTTTTTTAGGGGTTTCTTGCCTCGTTTGGTCGTGTGTAATTTATGTTTATTTTAAGCACAGCAAACAAATTTTCTGCAACTCAAGTAACAATTTCCTTTGCCGTGAATTTTCCATATTTTCCACACTCGGCCTGATTAATAATTGTCGCTTTAGTACGCTAGATCTCTCTTTCTCTCTCTTTCTCTCTCGGTCTCTCTTGGTGCGTTATGCTCTTGACTTTGACCTCTGACTCGATTGAAGCATCCGCTTGTCGAGTCGTTGCTGATGAGGCCGCCTGTGGGCGGGTTAGAAGCAGGTTACCCCCCACACCTCTCCCCCTTCCCCCTGTTCTTTTGCCCCCTTCGCTCTTGCTCGCCCACGCCTCTGACAAATGTCAAGTGAAACGCGGCGTCCGTCGACTGTACATGGAAACGACCTCGCTGGCCAAGGGTGAATCGCTGTGTGAATCCGAGAGTGAATCAGCATGTGAATCTGTCTGTGACACTCGAGCAGGGCAGGGAAGGGGGAGGAGGAAGGGGTAGGGGTAAGGGAAGGGTAGGGGGTAGGGCACGGGGTCCGTTGTGCACAGTTCCGGGGGCACTTGCCGTGGGTGGCATTACGTAAAGCTTGACGCAGTCAAATGCTGTGTGCGCTCTCTGGTTCTTTCTCTCCCCCTTTCTCTCTGCCTCTCTCTCTATCCCCCTCTCTCTCTCCCTCTCTGTCTTGCTGTGCATTTAATGCATACAAATTGCGCTGATTTCAACAGCACAACAAGAGCTGAGCTAAGCTCTACGGAAATTTGTCTAGGCTGGTAGATCAGCGCATTTATAATGCATACAGTAGGCCAGAGAGAAAGAGAGAGACAGAGAGAAAGGCAGAAGTAGTGCAAGAGAGAATGCCATAAATCTTGGCGCAGCAATTGCAACTTTGCATCCAGTTAAAACTGTCTGAATTCTCTTAACTTTAATGAGCTTTTCTGGTTTTGTATTCAAGTAAATTATGCCACATTATGCAGGCTATATGCAGGCAGAGAGTGTGAAAGAGAGAGAGAGAACCTCTAAAGTTCTCTTCTTTTCTAAAACTACTGAAATACAACTAAATTAGTGCGACTAATTAGTCACTTCTCTCGTTTGTGTTCATAAATTAGCTGCAAGTCTGACACTTGTCTGCGCCTTGCCACAATTGGTGGCACTTGCAGCGCACGACGTGGCTGTCTCTGCTGCAAGGCAAAGCATTTATTACACGTACCAAAACGAGTGAAATTTCTATATTTTTCGAGCAGCCTCCCCCTGCCTCTACCCACCTCTACCCCTTCTACCTCTGCCCCAGCTGCGTGTCAACACCAACGATTTGTGTCGAGCTGCATGTGTCGAGCGGGCGCGTCTGACAAACTGTCGCAACCCCTGCATGTGTTGCCCCCTTTACCTGCGCCCTGCCCCTTACCCTGCTGCTGCCCCTATTCGTTTGGCAAACCACTTGCCGCACAGCCAACGCGTTATTTGTCTTTCAACACGACGCATCAGCCGCAGCAGCAGCCGAGGCAGAGGCAGCGGCAGCGGCAGCATTAACACGCTTCAAGCAGGCTGCAGTCAAGGGGAAGCGAGGCTAGCCTCGTCGAGGCTGCGTCATATTTTATTCACGGCAAGTGGCAGCTGCACGTGAACTGCGACGCAGCCACTTGGCCAGCGACGGCGACGTCGACGGCAGCGTCGAGCAGCGACTTGAACTCTGACTTCGACGAGGACGAATGAGACGCTGACTCTGACGCTAACTGCGACGCCGACTGCGACTTCAACGCCTACGCAGAGTGTGAATGTGTGGCAAGGCGCTGCTGATACTGCAGCTTCCGTGGGCTACCTGCCTCAATTGACTGGTTCGTTTCTGTTCTTCTACTGCTCTACCCCTTTCCTCTACCCATTTCCCCCCTTATCCTTCCCTCTACCCAAGTCCCGCCGATCCCTTCCTCTTGACTTTCCTAAGGTCTCCTACCTTCTACTTCCTCCCTTACCACCTGAGCCTTCATATTGCTATTTTCCTCTGAATTTCCCTTCTGATCCCTTTGTCTTTCCCCCTTACTACCCCTACTTTCTCTTGGTACCCTTCCTCTTCAGCTCTTCCCACCCACCATCCTCTTTCCTTTCCGATAAAGGGGTTACCTTTAGCCCAACCTGCCTCTGTCCTCCTTTTCTTCCTCTCTTCCGCTTACCTCTTGTTCCTTATCTCTCTTATCCCTTCCTTCCTCTCTCTCTTTCTCTTCCACTTACCTCTTCTTCTTACTCTTTCTTATTTCTTTTCCCCTCTTTCACACTTCCTCCCTTTCTCCCTGCTTCCTTTTCTCCCTCCCACTTGCCTTCCCTTCTCTCTTCTCTGCTTCCCCTTGGCTTATCCTCTCCTAACCTTCTTTCCCTCTTTCTACCTCCCATTTTTGCATACGTTTCTTCCACTTCCTTCTGCCTTTTCAATACACTCTCTCCCTATCTTCCTCTCCTTCTCCCTCCCCCTCTTACCCTCTCCCCTTTCCCTATCTCCCCACATCCAGCTGCGTCATTTGCCAGCTGATTCTCAGTCAATAAACTTGCACGAAAATAGACGCCGGCGCGGCGTGTCTTGAACTTTGACACGCAGGGCTAACAAACAAATTAACTGCAACACACACGCACACACACACACGCAGCTAGACACACTCGAAGAGCGAAAACAGACGCACATCTGCAACTCTAAACAAATCCATTTCCATTTCAATCAGTCCGAGCACGTCTGTCAGGGAAAAACTGAGGGAAAAATCAAGGAAAACTTTTTACTCAACTGTTGCCGACGCAACGTGTTTCCCCCCCGCCCACTCTGCCTCTTTCCCCTTCTTAACTGATCCGCTTGTTGCCACATAATTAAATCTCAATTCAAACAAAACGCTAAACATTTCAAACTATTTTATGGCGACGCACCGACAGCTTCGCATGCTATAAATAGTGCCATAATAATAATACGAACTACGCATTTGTTTGGGTAAACAACGGACAAGGCAGCAGAGGCAGCAGGTTCCTCTGCACTTTTGCTTTCTACTTATGTCTCTTTCTAACTCCTGTTCTCTCTCTTTCTTCTCTTGCAGGTAAGCGCACAGTTTGAGAGTCTTTGCTGATTGCAATTGCGTTGCCCCAATGCCCCGCAATGGAATGAGGCAAGTTTGCAGAAAAACCAGAATCACAGCAATTGCAAATGGAACAAAGGAGAAAACAGACAGAGTGAGACAATGAAATGAGACAGAGACAGCGATAGCGACAGCAGACTGAGCAGCGTCGTCTGCGTGTCTGTCTTGCTGTTTGTCTCTTGGTTTGACAGCAAATGAAGAGCAACAATTGTTGCAGACACATTGACGACGACGACAATGAGGCTAGTAAGGAGATGGAAAGGAGGAGAGAAGGAGGGAGGAGTGGGGTGGAAAGTGTAGGAGACAGGTTAAGAGAGGAGACAGTAGTAGAAGAAGAGGAGAGAAGAAGTCTCTATGCTGCCTAGGAGACTGAGCTAGAGGTGGAAGACAAGGAGGTGGGAGGAGGAAGAAGGTAGGAGGAAGAAGGAGGTAGGAGCGAGAAGGAGGTAGGAGCGAGAAGGAGGCATGAAGAAAAGGAGGTAGAAGAGAAGTGGAGGTAGTAAAGAGGAGGGGTTGGAAGGTGTATAGAGGAGGCAAGGGAAGAAGAAGGCAGGAGACAGAAGGAGGCAGGTGGTAAAGAAGAGAAGGAGGCTAATAATGGCAGTCTAAGAGAAGGAGGTTCTGAGGAGGTGGCTTAAAGAAGGCAGGCAGAAGGAGGAGATAGCAGTAGGAGGCAGCAGAAAGAGGTAACCGGAAGAGGTAGCAGGAGAATGCAGAAGGGAGAAGAAGACAAAAGCAGAAGGAGGCGAAGGCAATTGTGGCGCAACTAGGCCCGATGCAGTAGCTGGGTATTCCCTACTGTTCGCACTACTCCTGCCTCCTCCTGTCCATGTCTGTAGCCCCACCTCTACTCCTACCCTGCCTCTGCTGCTGTCGCTGACAGTTGCGATTGGCGCATGTTGCACGACTCCCTCTCTCTATCTGTCGTCTGTGCCACTGCTGCTGCACGCACATTTTGCTATGCTGTGTAACATTGGAAATTGATAATGAGGCGCAGCAACAACAAAGCAACAGAGGCAGCAGAGTAGCCACAGCAGGCAGGCTGCAACTACTGTGGCAGCATCAGAGACAGAGGCAGCGGCAACTGCAATGGCAACTGCTGCCTTATTTGGCGCAGCGATGTTTGATAAAGGCCACGACAGATGGATGAATGAATGAGCGAATGAATGAATGAATGAATGGCCAACCAGGGAGTTGACTGACTCAGTGACTGACTGACTAACTGACTGACTGAGTGACTGAATGAATGGGTAAATGGGTGAATGGATGCAGCCAAGGCTGGCAGCATGACGGACGCACTGAATCCGCTGCCTATGCGACTCTCTCTCTCTCTCCCTGTTTGGGACCCAATCAGGCGCACGATAAGATAAGCGACAGCTATGCCAAAGCCCCTGAACATCTGCCACGCCCCCCTCCTACTCGGCCAAGCTTCCCTCAAGCTGCTGCTGAAAGTTTTAATTATGATTGACATGCGGTTGGCAGCGACGTCGACGCAGACAGCGACTGCGGTTGCTGCTGCTGCTGGGACTGCGGCTGCCTCCCACAGCGGGCAGCGGGCATCGATTTCGACACAACTTAATTTCTGAAGAGGGTTGCACGAATTGAAACTCATCAGTCAAGCAGCGGACACTGAGGCGGACAGGCTGCCAGGGGGGAGGGGGAGGAAAGGGAAGGAGGCAACTGACACGAGACAATTGCAACACAATTTCGCCAGCGACCACAATTTACCCCCGAGAAGAAAGTGAACGCGCAATCAAGGGATGAACCGCTGCCCTAAGCGACCCGCCAACCCCTCGAGCTAACCCCTCCCACCCCTTACCCCCTCCCCCTCCGCGCAGACTGTAACAGTTTGCGAAAGAGAAATATTAAATTATAGTCGCATTAACTGCGAACACGCAATGCGACAACAAAGTCAGTTTTGGGGCAGCCAACGAGGGTTGCTCTAAGATTGATGACTATAAGATACCCTGTAATAGGCAACAACAGCACGGGCAGCTTGCAGAGGGCATACAGCTTAGTAAAAATTGCAATTGCATGCCTGCAAGTCGTGCATACCCCATTTAATGCTCACTAAATTTACAGGGTATGCGCTGAATATGCTTGGTAACAAGGCAACAATAGAAACATTTGGTTCTGCTTGCTAAAAATACAAAATAATTGCTAAGCTAGTCGTGTATACCCCACTTATAGCAGCACTGATTACAGGGTATATGCACAATTACTCAGCTTATGTCAAGTTTATATCAAGAGAACTAAGGTAGCGCAAATTCAGCTAAGTTTACCTGCCAGTCGCATATACCCTACCCCATATACTGCCAATTACAGGGTATACAGAAAATAACAAGCTTGCTATATATAGCAAACATAAGTAGCATATCATATAGCAAATCGCACACGGGGTGAGCTATCATCCCCTCTCCCTTCTATTGATTTTCGTTAGCATCGCAAAAAGAGACACCCTGTACTTGAGACAGTCTGACAACCGGAGGGGCGGGGATGGAAAGGTACTTTAAGAACACTCCGTGCGGAAATCCGTGCCGTAAACTGATTAAGAATAAAAATTAACTTTTCAAGCTAAATTGAATTTTAATTGAAGCGTTTTTCGAAATCGAAAATCTGTTCGAAATTTGCGAAAATTAATTGGAAAAACGGAGCGCAGAGCGTGAAGTCTAATTGGAATTTCGTTAGCTGGCGATTAAAATTTATTGCAAAATTTAACCGAAAAATTTCACATTGTTTTCCGTTTTGTTTTGTCGCAATTTCGGTTTATTAAATTCTTCTTCTTTGGGCGGAAAAAGAGTTTCCCCCCCCCACCCCCCTCCACATGCGCGACTTTTCCGCACTCCTTTGGGGTCGATTTTGCTTTTGCCATCGCTGCAGCCCCTTGGCGCGTTTATTTTGCATGCGGCTTATTTGAATATTAAAGATTATACGGTAAAAGCTTGCAGGGTGGAGTGTGTGAGGGGGGGGTTGGGTCACCCCTTTATGTGCGGGAGGTCACGCCGTGGGACATCTTTCGCTTGGTATTTCCACATTTGCCCATATGGTTATGCAAAAAGTAAACAGTTTCGGGAGGAGGAAGGGGAAGAGAGGGGAAAGGGGGCTGTATCTCTTTCGCAACGCGTGTACACTGCGCGAAAAAGCTGCTGGAAAAGTTTTTTGGCCTGTTTTCTCTCGCTCACATCCTCAATTAAATCTGCTGTAGGTGAAAACTTCCGTTCCATTTAGGCTGCTAAACGCGCGACGCATTCATCTTAATTAGCAGCAGCTCTCTCTCTCTCCCTCTCTCTCCTTCTCTCGCTCTTACCTGACTTGCTTGCCAGGCAGACTGGCAGACTGGCAGACTGACTCGGCGCAGTGTATGAGGGCAGGCAAGGCCCGAAAAAGTTTGCCCTTGCGCTGGCATCGCATGCAAAAAAGGATTCGTGTGCGCGAAGCTTGAGGGGGAAGGGAAGAGTAGCGAGCACAGAAGGAGTAGGGAAAGCAGGAGCAGCAGTAGCGGGAGCAGCAGGCTGTTCTGGAGCCAGCCAGGCAGCCGTAGCAGGTCACACAACAATGACGACGACGCGCGCCATGAATGATTGCCGCGGCGCGCTTTGTTCATGTTCCAAACCGATCCAGTTATATATGTATATATATGCAGCTATATATACTACATACATATATATAATTTAGGCTAGAGGCCAGACAGGCCAGGCAGCTCCCCCCCCCACCACCCGCCTGCCGCAGCGGAAACGCAGCAAAGCGGAAGCGCTCATACGCCATGTTGGCCGGCGGCGTCAGTTGAAAATTGAATAAGCGCAAGTTTTCGCGTGCCAAAAATGCGCCGCCGCCGCCGTTGTTGTTATTGTAGTTGTTGTTGTTGTAGTTTGGGCTGCTGTTGTTGCTGTTGTTGTGGCGCTGAGGACGGCGCTCCCTTTTCTTCATTACCAAAGCTGCCACAAAACGAAATTGCTTGAGCCGCCAGCGTCGACTTCGCCTGCCTGCAACTTTGGCGACTTTGTAGATACTTTGCAGGCGATAAAAAGGTCGGCAGTTAAAACAACAACAACAACAACAACAGGAAGTGAGGGTAGAGAAGGGGAAGAAGGGGGGGGGTCTGGGCGTGCTGTACAACTCAATAAGCCAAGTTAACAGTCCATTGAGGCGCGCATAATAACACAGCATAACCTTCTTGTTGTTGTTGTTGTTGTTATTGTTGTTGTTGCGCCTTTTGTAGTTGTTGTTGTTGTCCGCTTGCGGAACTGACAGTTACCTAATGGCAGAACATACACAGATAAAGCATTAACTTGCCTGGCTCCGCCACTCTTTCCCTTTCTCCCTTCCCCTCTCTCTTTCGCTCTTTCTTGCCACAAAATCGATCGATAATTCGTGCTAAAAGATAAATTACCGTTATGCCGCGACGTCGTCGTCGTTGCTGTCGCTTACTTTTTGGCCATTTCTCTGCTCTGCTCTCCCTCTCCCTTCTTCTTCCCTCTTTGTGCCTAGTCTACAGCTGACTACGTAACATATACATGGAATGTGCATGGAGCCAGGCTCTCCTCCTGCTCCTCCTGCTCCTCGTTGTCGTTGTCGTTCTTTGGTCGCGGCAGTTGGCTAATAGCTGCGCTGATTCCATTAATTTGGCAAATGACAGCAGCCAAGCAGGGGCAGAGGAGGTGGAGAAGAAGAAAGAGGGACTACGAGGGATCACAGTCGCGTTGGCCAAGTGTGACCCGGCACGAGTGAAAGAGCTGCGATTGGGATGAGCTTGGGATGAGCTGTGGAGGCTGTTTGGCTTTGCCGCGACTGCTTGAACTGCTGTGCCTCAGTCTACCCTGCTCTGCACTCTCTTTCTCCCTTGCCCTTTCCTTTTGTGCTAGACTCGTATTGCCTTAGCCTAGCCTGCCTTGCCTCCTCCTGCTGCCTCCTTCTCTGCTCCTTTTAGGCCGTGCCGTTTTGACGTTAATTAATTGGACTGCATGCGCTTTTTTCTTTCGCATTCGACCACATTTTTTATGCGCTAATTTAGCACAGATTTATAGCAAGCAAATCAGGCGTGGCAACATGAAGATATATCTGCGAGAAAAGTGCCTCAAAGTTGATGTCAAATTGATAGCTGTGCAGTTAGTTAGAGCAGAGATTAGCTAAGGAAACGGCAGGATGAGCTTAGGAAGATTTAATGTATGACTTTATATACTAGAGATATACCCTATAATTAGCTAGCTATAAGTACTAGAAATATATATATTTTATTTGATATCTTCCACAGTCAATTTGCTCTATACTTTTCCACACTGTAGCTGCCTCTTTTCACTTTCCCTTTCCCCTTTGCCTTTGTCAAACATCAATTCTGCGCAGTCAGCGCAACGTACATTGCAACATATGCAAATGCAGTGCAACAATTTGTGGCAAGCTATCACGCACACCGCTGCCATTAAATACATCAAGCGTTGGCATAGCATAAATTCCCAACTGCGATCCCCCCCTATGAAATCCCTTGGGCGCAGACGACGACAACTCAACAGGCCATCAAATAAATTTCGGTGTGGCGAGAAAGAGAGGGGAAAGAGGGGGAAGGGAGAGGGAGAGGAGGTGGGAATGAGGCGTTGCACAAATCAACGCAATATGAAATATCGATTACAAGTGTCAAAATAAAAGCAGCAGGCGGAAGGTAGAAAGAGAAGCGAACAGAAAGGCAGACGGACAGCCAGACGGACAGGCAGCCAGACAGACCGAACACGCCAGCGCAGACAGGCCGCAAAAGTTATTGCCACTATAAATAAATATTAATTAAAGTGCCCCCTTTTCCCTCACCTCTTGCTCCCCTCTTCCCCCTCTTTCCCCTTCGCAATGAAATAAAATTCAAAGTGAAATATGCAACAGAAAATGCCGCGAAAATTGCAAATCATGCACGTTCCCCTTCCACCCCCTGCCGATTTATGCCGCAAATATTTTGGGCAATAAAATTGATGAAAACTCACAAAGAAAAAAACGGCTAAAAACTAAGTCGAGCATGGCGAAAAGCGGCTAAAAACAAGTCACGCGTTTATCGGCGAGTCTGAGATTTTCGTTTTGGTTTAATTTATGCGCGAGAAGGGGTAGCATTTTTTGGCAGCTACATGGGAGGGGGAAGGAGGGAAAGGGGGCTAACGGAAGAACTAAAGGAATTTATGTGTATTTATGTGTGTCGCCGTCTCTCTCTCTCCCTCTCTCTCTCTCTGTCCCTGGCTGAAACTATTTGCCTTTTTTATGTATTTTGACGCGCTGCTAAATTTAGCTAGGCAAAATATATTTTTTTGCAGCTATGCGTCGGCACAAGCAGGCCAATTTGATGCGCTACCTTGCCGGCCCTACCTCCTACCCCTCCCCCTCCCCCTCTCCGCCTACCTTCGACTTATGCAATGCATCCGGGAATGATTTTTAAAGGCGAGCGTTTTAATTGCAGCTCCTTCCGCGCCTGCCCCCTCACCCTTGCCTCTCTGCTGCTGCTGCCTCCATTCCCAGCAAGTGTCAAAGACCCCGTGACCGAGTGTACCAGAGACCGGGAGAGACGCAGCTGATAGAGAGAGAGAGCGAGGGGGACGCAAGCTGTGCAGAAATGTCAGCAGTTGCTGCGGCAGCCCATGAAAGTCGCCAGATATCGCACATATATCATACATATACATATATGTATGTGTGCACATATAAAAAGCGCAGCGTGTCCACTTGGCAAACAATCGCAGAAATTTGCGCTGTCTCGCTCTAATGCAGTCTGTCCACTTCGCACATTACATGGCAGGGTATTTAGGGGGGATACCAATAGAAAATCCCAGCCAACTTGAGGACTGACTAAAAGGCAACTAGAGAAAAGCTCGTTCTTTGAATTGCTTCAAATTACAGGGTATATTTATGTTGAAAATAATGAAACGTTGATATTACAGGGTATGAGCGGGCGAATATGCCACGTTTAGCCAAAAAAAGCTAACTTTTAAAAGGCAGACTGTTCTGTTAGCGTATTACAGGGTATATTTAGGCAGGAAATTAATACATATTACAATTACAGGGTATAAATAGGCATATGTAATCCGCTTTACCGTAATATTCCTTATATTCCATAAGAGTTTTAAAGAAAAAATGCCCTGTTAAGAAATTACAGGGTATATTAAACTGGGCATATTAATATTACAGGGTATAAACATTCAGAAATGCCTGTCTTTATCAAAAAATATTGACTTTCTTTAAAAACAATGCTATTTTTTAAAGAGAATATACCCTGCCAGGCTTTTACAGGGTATCTACAGCAAAGTACATAGCGTATTTCTGACAAAAAGCAAAAGAAAACAAACGATTTTATAAAGACAAAAGCCACAGCAAAGTCGCATAGACTTGCTAACAGTGGCAGCGGAGAAGAAGAAGGGGAGAGGAGGAGAGGGAGAGGGGGAGGGGGGGGGACGCACAGATTGCGCGTTGCAGTTGCCAAATTAGCAAGGCACACAGACTTACGCGACAGACTGTATGCAGTCTGAATGAGTCGCGATGAGTCAGACGGCACAGTCTGCAGTAGCTATGCAACTATCTCTCTCTCTATATCTGTTGCTGTCTCGCTCTAGCATTGCATTCGGCATTTCATGTGCGCATTTGGCTGTGAAAAACGTCTTTCAATCTATGCGGCATCTATTTTTGGGTTTGCTCAATGAGCGAAGGAAAACCTCTCAATGGGTTACGTTTTCGGGGTTCGACTGCGATCTCAAGTGTTGCCTGGTGTCACGTGGCAGCGAGAAGGGTTACGAAGGTAGGAAAGAGAGGGAGAGGAAAGGGAGAGGTAGCCAAAGTAAACAGACAAAGTTGAAGTGCGAAAAACGCGGAAAAACAAGTGATAAAATCGACTTGAATAAATAATATAAACAGAAGAGGAACGAATGAACTGAACAGGAAAGGAAAGGTAGAACAGGGAGAGAAGAGGTAGAAGGAGGAAGAGGGAGAGGTAGGTCACGTTAGAGGTAAAAGAAGGTAGAGGTAGAGGTAGAAGAAAGGAGACTTAGAAGGAAGGAGAGGTTAAGGAAGGGAGTTGTAGAGTGAAGGAGAGGCAAAAGTAGGGAAGGTTAAAGAAGGAAAGGTGCTAACGACTTAGCTAAATACAGTTTCATTCTACATTGTAGCTTCTTAAAAATAACATAGTTATAACCCCTGAAGTGCCCATTTCCGATTGTTCCGATACGTTTCACTGGAAAAAGGCGCGATAAAGACGACGCGATAAGACGCCAAAGATAGAGTTCAATTCAAGTTCAGTGTCACGTTTAGTTTGCTCATCCAGTAAATAAAGAAGGGGGGATACGGATAAGATTGTATGCTGAATCAGCTGCATGGCTCATAGCGAGTGCTCACTGTGCGCGATGACGCAAAAAACATCGCATTTAGCTGCAGCCGCAAAGCAGACAATGCGACGACAACAACTGCAACTGCAACAAGGATAGTTGGCAACGCAGCCAAAGCCCGTTTATGGCCATTGTGTCGTGTGACAAGGCTAAACTGGCAACTGGCTGGGGTAGGAGAGTGGGCGGAAAGGGGGCGGGGCTGCTGTGACATCATGCCGCGGCAAAAGCAATTAAAACTAATGTATTTGCCAGATTTGCAGCTTGGCTGCCAACTCATTGCGAATGACCCAAAAATGACTTAACACTTGTCATGTTGTTGCTGTTGTTGTTGCTGTTGCAGCAGCAACTGTTGTTGTTGTTGCTGCTGCTGCTGCTGCTCATGTCTGTGATTGATGCAATTGCCTGTGACTTGTGCGTGGGCTGCATTTGTTTGTTTGTATGAAATGCGCTCGTAATTGTTTTCCAATTGCTCGCGCTGCAATTGAAGCTCAACTCATTAGCCAAGCAATATACCCTTTAAAAGTGAGTCAGTGGGGGGGTATAGTTAGACAAGCTTCATAGCTGTTCAGCTTGTAGCTTCAATCTAAGTTTCCCTTGCCTTCTCCCTCTCCCTTTCCTACTCCTTCTAGTTTTCTTTTGCTCTACAGGGTATCTGCGCGTCGAGCAGTTGTTGTGCTAACTTTCCCCGCTTGCGCGCTTAATTAATGCATATGCCAGGCAGGCTAGGCAATTATATAGCGCTGGCTAATTACAAGTCCATTTTGCGCCCTGGGGGCGTCAATGGGTTAATATCGAGAGAGAGGGGACGAACGCGCAATCAAATTTCAAATTCGAAATGAAAATCGAATGGCAAGCTGACTAAAGCTTACTGCGTAGTGGTAACAGTTAATAGACTAAGCGCAGGCTGGCATACCCCTTGACTTACTGCTTTACAGGGTATGCGAAGCAGCCTAAACTCAATTGAGACTGACCTTTGTATCCACATCGTACTTAGATATGGTAAAGTTATATGATCTTTCTCTACATCCAAGCCTGACATACCCCATTTAGACTATCCCTAGGGTATGCTAAACGTTTCGAACAAACACGCAAACTCTCGACTTGAGTTAACTCATTTGCCTAACTGCCGAACGAGCCCGAGCCGAGACGAGACAGACGGGCGGCACCTTTGACACTTGCCTCACTCTGTTGTTGTTGTTGTTGTTGCTCTTTGATGTTGTTGTTGTTGTTGTTGGTGTAGTGACAGGGCCTGTCATTTTGCATTTAACTCAAAATGCTGTAAACCGTCTACCATTATCACTTTATTATAATTATTTGAATGCCTTCGCTTCGCTTTTTCCTCTTGTTTCTGCCTTGTTCTGTTTTGTTTTATGCCTTATCAGCAGCTTTTCGCCTCGTCTGCGTCTGCGTCTCCGTTTTCACTTTGCCTCTTTTGGGTTCGACATTTGCTGATGTGCCATAAATTTGCTAATTTATTGTTAATGTTCTTTTAAGTTAATTACGCAAAAAGACAAAAAAGGCTTTTAAAACGAGAGAGAGACAGACGAGGGCAGCAAAAAAAAAAACGTTGAGGTTAGGCGTTTTTTCAATGGGTTTTTGCTTATGATGTAAGTAGAAGTGCTAAAGGTGTGATTGGTATAGTTTTAAGTTGTATAGTTGTAGTTGTTCAAGGTGTAAGGGGTGTTCATACAAACAAACATGGCTTAAAGTGATTTAGCAGTAGTTGAAAGAGTGATTTGAGACTGTGAAAGATGAGGAACTTGTTGAGCATGGCTAGTACGATTTCTTTTCTAGGTAGCTCCTAACATATTTAAGTGCTTAATACCCTGTATGATATACCCTATATCATCTTTCCCTAACAAATTGATTTCACTTCATATGCGCATTAAATTTTCTACCCTTTACACACATCGCTCTAAGATGCTGTCAACCACACACTCTGCTCTCTCTCTCTCCCTCTCTTTCTGCACATTCCTCAATCATTTCTCATCCCCCTACCCTCTTCAAATTTCTCTTCCCCAAAATTCTGTCTCAACTTTGATTTTAATTAAGTTTAATTTCTCTAATTATAGACAGTCGTCTAGTATTTTGGGCCTACAGGCCAGACTTGTGTATAACAATTAGTGAGGTTCGGTTAATTAAACCTAATGACTCTTTGACTGGCTACCTCTCTCCCTCCTTCACTCCTTCCCTCTCCCTCTCGCTTTAACCGCAAGCCAAAAAAGCCTATTAGTCTTTTAAAAATAGCAACAAAAACGGTAAACAGAAATATTTATATAATATGCGAAATTCGAAGCGTTGTCAGTGGACATGTTTGTACATGTTGTTGGCCTAAACCGAGGACAGATCAATGACACGTAAATTGGCCAAAATGCAATTGCCGCAAAAACAATTTCAGTTTTGCTCGGCACAAAAGGCAAGTCTGTATTCGTTGTTGTTGTTGCTGCTGTGGTTTTGTTGGCTAATTCGAAAATTGTCCAACTATGAAAACGTTATTTGCCGCTTGCCGAATTTGGTTCGAAGACAAAATGTCAAACTGTGTAATAAATTATGGAAATCATGCAAGACATTTTTGCGCATGATGAAGCGAATATTTGGAAAATGTGTGGAGGAGGGAAGGGAAGGGGAGGGGGAGGCGACAGCTATGTGGTTTAGCTGAGCTTCAATTGAGTTAGCCAAAAATATGTCTGTATGAACAGCTTCTAGGCCCAAACTAAAGTACTAAGCTGGCGCGCAGACACTTCACAGGCTTCTTTACGCTTTCCTCTACATTCTTCACCCCATCCCCCCTCTCCCTGCCCCTCTCCTTGCCACCTATATGCTCTGTCATGCTCGTCATGCTTTTCTTTGCAATAACAATAATGGTAACAACTACGAGGATCAATCAAGAGCGACTCCAGCAACTTCATTTGCCCCGCTCCCCTTGCACTTGGCTTACACGCATCGCATAGCTCATATTACACGCTGTCTATCCCCCTCTCGCTCTCGCTCATCTTGGCCGTGTCGAACTCATGCACAATTAGTCACTTGCAAGTCAATTAAGTTGCCAGCGCCAACCGCAACAGACGCCTTGCGCCCCTCCCCCATCCCTCTCGCGCTAAGCCAGCCAGACACAGGCACGTATGGGTTCGGCTAGGGGCAGAGACAGCGGCAGCCTGTCGACAGCCTGGGGATACCTGTGGCTGGGTCTGGGAATGCGCCAGGGAGGAGCGAGGGGGAGACAGGAAGGGAGGAAGGGGGCGCTGCGGCTTGTTGTAATGTGCTGGCGCTTATTTGCAGTAAAAAGCAATGACAAGCAGCGACAACGGCGACAACTGCGAATGAGTTGAGAGAGGAAGAGAAAGAGAGGGAGAAAGGGAGAAAGAGAGGGAGTGAGGCAGAAAGGAGCCTCGCGCAAGAAGTAAAACAAAAAGTGTATTATTAACGCCTCATTAAACTTTTAACGATTTTAAATTACAGCCTGCAAACGGGGCCAGTTAATGAATACAAATTAGCCAGCAGGACAGGCATTAGAAAAGGTACAGAGCGAAAGAGAAAGAGAGAGTGAAGGAGAGAGAGAGAGAGAGCGAGACAGCGACAACACGTGTGCGTGTGACTGCAATGCAAATTTGAAAAGGGACTACAGAAAGAGTTGTAAGACCCAACTAATTCGCCTGCTCTTTCACTCATACACTCTATAGCTATCTCTCTCACACTTAACCCTTAATACCCTACCTCAATTTAGAATCTTTTTACATAACATGCCAAACATTCTTTCCCAGCTCTGAGTCAGCCAAAAGTTTCCCAACATTCCGCTTAATTGCCTTTAATTGCGATGGCAACCCTGGGCGTGTTATTATTAATCAGACAATTCACAATTTTCAAACAATTCACAATTGACAGCTTGAACAGCTTGGACAGTGGTACCGTGTGACAGTGTGACAATTGGACAGTGGGCTCGCTTAATGTTTAATTGTAAACACTTGTAAAATGCAAATGAGCAACTCAAATTGCCCCTCGCACCCCTCCTCCTTCCCACTAACTCACCATACGTAGACCCCATCGTCGTCGTCGTCGTCGTCGGGTCAGGGCCCCGTTTCATCGTGCGATATATCACTATTTGGCCTGCCTATGGTTGCTAATGCATATTCAAAGTATTCCGTGTTCGTGTTCGTCTATCGGCGAATTTAAATTGTAAATACATGAACAGATACACGAGGATGTATCTATGTATCTGTAGCTGTATCTGCGAGTGTATACAATGTATCTAGATGTGTATCTGTATCCCATGCGATATATTTATAGGCCTAGCTAAAGTTTTTGGACTTGCTATAAATGCGTAACATATATAAATATATGGTAGCTATATAGAATGAGAAAGATAGAGACAAAAAGAGGGAGATGAAGCTAACCCTCCGGACCGTGTGTTGTCATTAAAGTCGCGTTCGCATGGCAAATTAAATGTATAATTAAGAAATTAACTGCTTCCGTTGATGTTTATTGTGTGCCAACGTTTATTAAGTTTTATTCTCAGCAAAAAAATTAAACAGAAAAAAATCTGAAAATATCACGCACTGCCAGAGCTAAAACGGAAGAGTCTGCAAGCACGCCGAAAAATGCCAAAAATCAACAATAAGTTGCGCTACTTAAACTCAACTCTTCCAATTATGCATATTCCGATCTAGCTTAAATTTGGTCACTATAAAGTAAATATATATTTCTTGATATATGCCAAGTTTCAGCAATCTTGCTTACCTAGCTGCCGACTTATCAACTCAGACAGTTTCTATAATTATTTTATGAGCTTTCTGATTTATTTAAAGCATAAAAGAAAATATAATTATGAAACCGAAGGTCTCGTAAATCATAGAAATATGTGTGTATAAAATATGCAACATGTGTTCGAAGATATTTTATGATGATAATATTTTCTATTTCGAAAAAAAAACTGCGAGTAAATTAAGCAAATTTTGCTCCAGTTGATAAACTTAAACCAAATGCGGCTTCATTTCGGTTTCCATTGTGTTTCACCAGCTCCTTTTTGTTTATTTCAATGTTTTCACTTAGCAACTGTGCAAATTTTTCTTCTTCTGCTTGCCGTGATATAATTCTATAAAAAAGAAAAAAATAATAATAATAAAAAATACTGAAAAACCAGAGAAGAATTCGTTCCTTGCCACGCTCTGTAGAATTTTCGGGTAAACTTTTTCGGGTTTTCGTACTGATTTCGTTTGTTGTTGTTGTTGTTGTTGTTGTTGCTGTTTTCGCCTCGATTTAATATCAAAGCGAGCCGACAGCAGCAGCACAAAAGATACACACACACACACAGAGGGAGAGAGACTAACACACTGCCAGTCCGTCGCTGACTGAAAGATACATGAGTAGCCACGCCCCCCTGGGTGCACGTCCTACGCGGTCTTCCACTTTGTTAGTTTTTGGCATTTTGGCAAGCAACCAAAAACACAAAAATACAGCAAAAAAAAAAAAGCAAAAAACAAAACAAGGCAAAACGGAGGCAAAACTCAAGTTGTACGTAACGAAAACTTTGCACAAAGGTAGCACTTTGTATACCCTAACTAGTACAAAAGAAAGAGCATGACAAGTGACAAGAAGAGTGTGAAAAGTATACCAAGTTTGTGCAAAACAAAACTCAAATTCTAGCCAAATTTAGCTAGAATTTCTCATCAAACTGTAAGCGCATTCCGGCTTCGACTACGCCCTAAGCTTTGCGCCCTTTCTTGTTTACAAATTTATTTAAGGTCTTCTGTTTTGGGTGCAAGAAGCAAATTTGAAATGCACAAAGCAGAATGGCAGAACGAAGCAGAGCAAAGCGGAGAGCGGAGAGCGGCGGCAACAAATTAAAAATCGAGACAAAAACACAATAGAAATTGTCAAAATGCGGCCAAAAATTTATGCAAGACTCGCGCGATAAGCCATCTCCAAATGGTCTTTTAAGGGGCCAGCAAAACAAAACGAGATGAAATACGTAGAGGAAAGGAAGGGGAAGAGGAGAGGGGGGGGGGCAGGTCAAACTGGCTGGCGCGGAATTGTGTGGGCGCGCGTGAGAGTTGCCATTAAAGAAACTACTTTTTCAGCGGGTTTTTGCGATTCCCCCGTCAGTCAGTGCGAGAACAGGTCTGTCTCTGTTGGGATGATTTCAATTTTCGAAAATAGATTTCATTTTTATTAAAATTATGACATTCATCTTAATTTGCGCTATCGCATAACTTATTAATTTTATTTGTCTTCTTCTCTTTCATTCTCTGTCTTTGCAGGTGAGTTGTCTCTCTCTGTGTGTCTTTTGTCTGGGCTGACACGAACAGGTTTCTGCAAAATGAAACCAAAATGAAATACGATGAAGGAAGAATCGTTGCAAGTATTAATGACATTCAAATACGTTACTCACAGTCGAATAGACGAGATGCCAAATTATATTCTGCTGTCTCGGCAAACTCATTAAGATTCCGTAATCCGAGCTGGAAGTGCAGTCAGCTTGCTTTCCCTTTCCTCTACTTCCCAAAGAGGAGTAGCCCAAAAAGCTGTCTTAACAGTTTTGTACAATTTGATTTGAAGTTGAGATTAGACAGAAACTTATTGCATAAGTTTTGTATATCATATATCTCCATCTCGCTCTCTTACATCATGGGAACCAGTCTGACTGGCTAATCAAATTCCAAATTAATTATCTTGCATCATTTTTTGAAGGGCATCTAAGCTTCGTTACGCCTTAGACTCGCTACGCTTCGGCTGTGCAATTCATCTTGTAAAGTGCTTTGCCCCACAGTTGCGTTATGACATGCCACATGCCGCATGCCGCACGTTGCTGCTGACTCTGCTGCTGCACTTGGAGTATTCGTTTGCGCTTTTCTCTTTCTAGTCGACGTTGTTGTAGTTGTAATTTAATTAAAATGCAAGTGTATCATTAAATTGAAGCATAGTCAAGGCCTTTGGCATCTCCGTGTGTGCCTGTGTGTGTGTGCGTGTGTGCCTGCACTCTCTCTCGCAGCTCCATGTGTGCACCCCATGTTTTTGCTGTCATTAATCTTTCGACAGCCTCACCGACTTCTTCAGCTCCTCCGACAAATGTGAAAATCGTAGGCGCGCACAATTTCAATGGCAAGGCTTTGTTGTTGTTGCTGTTGATGTTGCTGTTGTTGTTGCTGACTTTGTCTAATGATCGCGTGCAGTTTTTCACATGTTTTCCATAATGCGAGGCCAGAGGCGTCATATATCATAATTGTGCCAAACTATAAACAGATATAACATGCACAGCAGCTTCGACTCGTAATACCATTTGGATTTGGACTTGAAGCCGGCCGGCTTTGGCCAGATGCAGATTAAAGCCGGGGGTGATTAATGTGCGCAATGTGCACAGTTGTCAGCTTTATAAATGTGCCTGACTCTCGCTGTTAATCAATGCAGCAATTTCTATTATACTTTATTTATGTATATCCACACTAAGCTGCTCACAGCTCAATGTATGTGTGTGCGTGAGTGTGTCACAAATTGATGATACATGGCAGTTGCTTTAATTAGATTTGCTTTTGCTGATTAAACAAATAATATTAATAAATTAAGCCAAAATAACACGCACTCGCTTCTATTCTCCTTTCTCTATCGATATGTCTAAGCAGTGAAATCGTCTGCAAAGCAATAACAGTGAACTGTTATCCTAAACTGGGTAGCCTGCATTGTTATCGATTTGCTTAACAGCTCTCTGCAAAGCAATAACAGTGAGCTGTTATCCTGAATCTGCTCTGTTCTGCAAAGCCATAACAGCGCACTGTTATCCTGAGCTTAGCTAAGCCTGCTCAATTACAGTGTTATCGATATGCTTAACAGCTGCCTGCAAAGCAATAACAGTTTGCTGTTATTCCCAGCTGTCTGCGTCTGTTAACAGTCTGCAGCTTGGCAAGCTGTTAGATTTGTTAGATTTCTTTTTGCAAGTCATTGCCGCTGCAGCTGCACCTACATTTCGATTAGTAATAATCCTGTTGAGTATTCACAACAATCCAATTTATAAGCCACCCACACTGCCGCGCTATAAATGACAGGTCACGAAGTGTGACAATTGAATCTTAACATATTCATAAGCAAATTACCAGCACCATAATAAAAGTGTAAACCAAAAAAAAAAAAGAAACTATAACAGAAGTGTTGAGATTGCACTAATTACATGTCAGGCGCGACACCACACACACACACGCCCCACACACTCGCTCACTCACGCACACACATGCAGCGCGCACAGCCAACACCTTGGCGCATAAATTTACAACAAACGACGCATGTCACCACGCGCAGAGAGCGTAGCAGGCCCCGCTCTCCCGCTCTCCGCTCTCCCTCTCTTGCTCACTTCATCGCTCCACCCTACGGCGAATTCCAATGTTGCATGTGGCGTTTGCTGAGTTTTGTGCGTCGCCGCTGTCGCCGTCGTCGCTGTGAAAAGTGTCAAATGTGAAATTTATGTCGACAGACAGAGCGAGACAGCAGGCGCTAGGCGCACGCGTAGAGCAGGCAAGGCGAGGGTCCCAGCCTGGGGCCGCCCTCTCGCTTTGGGTTGCAAGAAATTAGCGCACAGAGTGAAAAAAAACGCAGATTTAAATAAAAAGCCCCAAACAAGTTGTTAACTTTATTAGCTGCGCGCAGACAGCTTAAAGTGATTTGCATAAAGCGACGGCGACGGCGACGCCGACTGCAACTTGCAATTAGTTGGCATGCAAATCGCATATGAGCAGTCTATACTGCAGACAGTAGACAGCAGACAGAAGAGAGAGTGAGAGCGAGTGTGTGTAGACTCGGGTCATAACTCAAGTGAACAAAGTGCAAGTTGTTAGTACAAAATGCGTTACAAGATCGTTAAATAAAAAGTTGCGCTAGTAAATTAATTTGCGTACGCGCCGCGACAGCCCTGGGCAGAGCAATAACAGTGAGCTGTTAACCGTGCTCAATTGGCAGTGTTAACGACAAGCAAGCCGCTGTTAATGCAGCAGCAGCAGGAGAGAGTGATATCGTTTTACATGCAGCTGTTAACAGTCCTCTCTAACGACGCTCTCGCTTACTTACTCTCTCCCCTCTCTCTGCTGTTATGCCTGGCATGTAAAATGCTGCATTTGCAAATTGGAAAACATGAAATGTGGCACACACACACACACACACAATGCACTAGTCAATCTGTCCACCTGTCTGCCTGCTCATCAGTCAATTGGTCAATTCTTCAGTTGCATTCGCTGAAGCGTTGCGGTTTCTAGCAATTCAATTGAAAAGATTCATTCAGCGAGTGAGTGTGTATGAATGCTTATTCACAGTGCACAGTTGTTGTTGCGTGTTGCATTGTTGCATTGTTGTTTGCCCCGCTTTGCCAAACGCGACAGCGCACAAATTGAGTTTTCACATGTGCGTTTTTCCAGTGGAAAATATGACGGAAAATTCTTGTCATTCAAATGAGCATACAACAATGCACGCACACACACACCCACACACACACACACGCAGTCACCCGTGGGAGGCAACAAGGCGACACAACTAGTTGGAATTTCATTGCTGTTCCTGTCAATTCTCATAGATATTTCATGTGTTGTATTTGTGTTCTATATTTAACATGTCAGCAGCCCAAGCCTTGCATACTCATGAGTGCGAGTACTCAAACACACACTCATATGAATACTATGAGTGTTTGAGTGCTCGAGTGTGTGTGCGGCCTGTCAGCGTCGGCTCAAGGCTATTTTGATTGATGGCTTATGGGGCTGCCTGACTGCCTGCCTGCCTGCCTGCCTGCCTGGCCGCCTGGCGAGTGAGTCATGCTGTCAGCTGTCTCTCTCTTTCTCTCTCTCCCTCTCTGTCTTGGCCACTTAGGCTCTTTTTTTTGTTGCTGGCCCAGGCTCATTAGCGCAATTGAAGCATCTCATATAAAAAACCAACGCGTTGCGCCTCGACTCATTTCCTGCCGCCGCGCTGCGTGGGAAAACCAAAACCCTTCGACAGGTGAAACAGAAGAAATCAAGCGAAAGAGAGAGCGAGAGGGAGAGGGAGACAAGGAGAGGGAGACAGACAGACCGGGCTTAATATGCTTTTAATTGCAATTGGCAACTAACGGGGCAATGCATTGCAATCGCTGAACGGGACTTTCACTTGGGTGAAAACCCAAGGGAATCTCCATGAATACCCCCGACTCGAATGCTCGAATACCCGAGACAACTACTCAACGTGCAATTACAGGCGGACAAGTGATAAAAAACGCATAAATTACAAGCCAAATTTGGTGAAGAACAACGAAATCAAGCGCAGAGCAGCAATAAAAACAGAGACAACAACAACAAGAGCTGCCGTGGCGACTTCATAAGGAAGTCGAGTGTGTGGCACGCTCGAAAATGCGCGCATGTGAATTCGATGCGAAGTTTTTTAATTGAAAACATTGCGCGGAAAAAAGCGTCTCAGTGGCGACCTACATGGCGTATACGTAATTACAGATTTATGCGAAAGTCAACCGATATGGACAAAAAAAAGCCAAAACAAAGACAGAAAACGGCACATATTGAAGACAGTCAGTTAAGATGAAGGACTGTAGCATACCCTGTAAATAGTGATCAGTTTGTTCAGCTAAGTTTCCCTCTGGCAATTCAGACATAAAACTTTGCCCCTATATACCCCATTCCCCCCACACACTTCACTGGGTACAATTGCAACTGCAACCAACTGTGGCATGAATGCATAAGGCAGCCCGCGGCGACACTTGCCACGCTGCCGCTGCCACAGGAGTTGCCATCGACAGCTGCGCCTGCGCATCGTTACCATGGCTTTCCTGTATACCCTGCCCTCCCCCCTCCTGCAGCCTGTCTATGCCCAGCCTGCCTGGGCGTTTGCCACACGCAAATGCCTTGCGGGCTGCCTGGAAATCAATAAGCTTGCGCTCGCGCGCGCTCGCTCACATGCTACAAATTGTGGCGACGTCGCGTGGCAGCCCACGAAGCGCAGATTTGGCTGTGATTTGAAAATTTCGCAACGCCTTCTTCGATAGAGCGAACGGTATCTAATGAGGCGCGAAGCTAGAGGCGTGACAGACGCCTCCTTGTGGCGGCCACAAAATGTCAGCAGCTTTGCTTACAGCGTTTTGCACTTACAAGCGCGAACACACACGCACACACACACACACATGCAGGTATATCAACACATACATACACACATGTGTGAACACTTTTTCTATACCCTGCGCATGTTTGTAACTGGCTTGGCGAGGGGAGTTTGCTGTGTGTGGATCTTTGATGTGCATAAATTGTATGCAGGGTATCTAAGAGCTGAAACTTTGCTATCTTGTTACCTTGCTTAACCTGTTAACCCTTATGCGGACTTCGAACCTTCATAACTTTTACAATAATCATCTGATTTGGCTTTAGAATGACATTTTATCTAAGGTTTTTACTCTAGATTGCTTTGGCTTTCAAAAATTGAGAATTTAAAGAGTTAAAAAATTTTCAATTTTTTCATGTCACCCCCTTACAAAATTTTCAAAAATTTTTTATAATTTTAAAATTTTGTTTTTTTAACTAAAATTGCTAAAGCTATGCGAAAAAAGTAAAGAAAACTTTTCCATAACCGTTTTTGAGTCAAATTGTGGAAAATATGGAAAATTAACCATATTTCAAACGGTATTTTATAGTCTCTCTTGCCACGACTCTTTAGCTTGCAGAGATCATAACTTTCTTAAAAATCAACAGATTTTTATGCCGCATGACATTTTGTGAATGGTTTTGTTACCAGATTGATTTGGTATCAAAATATTGTAAATTTAAAGAATTTAAAATTTTCAAAAAAAATTTGCAAAATTTTCGAAATTTTTTTCCAAATTTTTTAAACTAATTTTTTGACTTTAATCAATAAAGCTGTTAAAAATTAATGCAAGAAATGTATTCGTAGCAATTTTTGAGTCAAATTGTGGGAAATATGAAAAATAAATCATATTTTTCAGTATAAATCAGAAGAACCCCTTATGCAGTTATTCATATAGTTAGCAGGGTACTCAACAGTCATTTACACCCGAAACCAATTTGCTACATGTTTGCATTGCGTTATTTAGGTGACACTCGTTGCGTCTGATCGAGTGGGCGCTGCGCTACCCGCCGTCTCTGCCAATCCGCTCCTGGCGCAGGCAGCAAACGACAGCAGAAATGAAGCCATTAAATGGAAAATTGAAAATAATATGCTGCATCGTCGTCGTCGCATACGTTAATTGGCCCAGTTCACTATGCATACCCAAACTGAAATTACAGGGTATGCGCAAAAGGGTTGCATGAACTTGTGCAGCAACAAAGCTGCAAATGAAACTTGTTTGAATTCGATAGCAAATTTTCTAGGGTATATCACAGCTCATGCTCTGCCACCCATTCATCTCACAGCTAATCCCTTGATTCACCACAATTTCTGACAGCAACAACAACAACAGCCATAGAATTTCTCGCAGCTTATTTAGCGGTTTTTAAATAGAATTCCGCCGCGTGAAAAATATGCACGCTGCGCGCAGAGAAATATCTAATAGCTTCCGGGAAAACAGACTGAGACAAGCGATAAAATTATGAAAATCTTTTGTGCCAGCCTCGGCGAATTCAGCCAGAAAACGGCTAACGATGACGTGCAGATTTTAAAAAAAAAAACAAAACAAAACAAAAGAATAGAAAAAACAAACAGAGCGGCAGATTTTGCGAATGCAAAAACAAAAAAAAAGCAAACAAAAACCCAAAGCACGCGTCACAGCTGCAGGTGTGAGCAGGTGTGTGTGTGGGTGTGTGTGTCTGTGTGTATGTGTGTTTTTGGAAAACTGTGCACGCATGTGAAAAATTGTGAAATCATCACGAAAAACGCTGCAAATTCTTCCTTTTCGCCCCCAAGGCAAAGTGTTACGTGCGCGGCATGGCCAAAAAACAAAGCAAGTCTGCCGCTAAATAAATGAATCAATGAGTGAGTGAGTGAGTGAATGAATGCCTGGCTGAGTGTGAGTAGTGTGTGTGTGTGTAGTGAGTGAGTGCATAGCTGAGTAGCTCAGCGAGTAGCTACCTGTGGCAAAGACACGGCAAAGTAAGTTCGAAAGAAACTGTGTGCATTCTTCCTCGCTACCTAGCCGTTTTCCCGCCAACACGCTTTCCCTCGACAGTTTTTCTTTTGTTTGCCATTTTGTTGTTTGCCTTTGCGGCTGCCGCGGCTGCGGCTGCAGTGCAAACACTCGATATTTATTCTTTTGTATTTGCTCGCAGCGCGAATCCTTTTTGGCATTTTTATGGGCCCCGCCCCCGCCCTCTGCCTCCCCCTTCCGCTAGCTACGTGGGCGTAATTGAAAGCCAGCGCAGCGCATGGCAAATTTGTAAGCCAACTATTTAGTGAGCAAATCAAAGACGAAGGCAGCAGCAGCAGCGGCGGCAGACCAACAATAAATCGCAGCCCAAGCCACAGGCGAAGCCGAAGCCGCGCGCACAACGTGGCGTATGCGCAATCGGTGTGAATGCAGGCGCTGTTAGGGTAAGAGTGAGAAAGAGTGGGGCAGGGAGAGGAGTGAGTGGGCACACTATGGACACTTGTGGGCGTTGCCATGTCTACTCTTCCTGCTCCTTCCCCTCTTCTCTCCCTCTGCCCGCCTGTCTGCAATAAAAATGTCGAAAAAAGCTGCCTGTGGGCATTTTGTGCTGAATACTTTGCAATTGTGAAAACTTCGATGCGATTTCAATGGCTCTATTTGTGTGCCAGGCGCTGTCTGTGTGCGTGTGCGTGTGTCTGCCTGTCCTGCTGTAGTGGGCAGCGCTAGGCAAATATTGAGCACGTTTCAGGCAAATTGCATTTTTATTGCCAAGTGTTTTGTGAATGAATGAATGAATGAATGCCTTAAAGAGAGATTCACTGCGAATATAATAGTGCACTAATAATAAATGGATTTACTAGCGCATAAAGTTAGCAATAATAACTGAAAGTTTCTTCTTTCCCTTCCCCTCCCCTCGCTTTGCTAACTCAATTTTGCATTGTCGTCTTTGTCGCTTTAATCCAATTTCTTGTCTTGTCCCCAGTCCGAGCACGTGCACGTAAATTGTGAATTGTCATTGAAATTGCTGCAGAGATTCCTGCTCTCAACAAGTTTACCTTTTTTACTGTCTACCTTTTGCAGTTCTTTCGCTCTCCCTTTGCCCTTCTTTCTGCCCCCTTTGAGCTGTGCAAATTCATTTGCATGCACCTGGTTTGTTTGAGTTTATTGATTGGAATTTTTGGATGTTAACTCTTGCCCGGCTAAGGGGTATGCCCTGCACTGCAATATGCTCTAGTAAATACTTAAATCTCAGAGAGGCAGGGAGAGAGAAAGAGAGGAAGAGAGAGAGAAAGAGAGGCAGACCAAACTAAACAAGCATTTGCATGTTAAGTATCTAATCGGCAGTTTAGGCGAGCTTAGCATTGCAGGCAGACACCTTCTAGCTAGTTGGTTTTATTTAATAAACAAGTGGGTAGAGAGGGAAAGAAAGCAAGTAGCAAAGAGGAGAGAAGGAGTAGAGAAAGAGGGGGAGGGAGAGGTGGGAGTGGGGTTTGTCATTGTTGTCATGCAATGCGCAAACACAAAACTAATTGAATTTTTACCCAGCTACGGGGGCAAGCTCAGCTAGCTAGCCAGCTATCTCCTTCTCTTTCTCTCTACCTATCTCCCTCTCTCTCCTCCCTCTCGCTGCCCTTTCGCCCCCACAATTTGTGCAAGTCAGCAGCAGCTAAAACGAGCTTCAAGCCTCGAACGTGCCACAATTTTTTGGCTTGTCGCCTTGTCTGCTTTGGGTGTGTCCCATTGCCTTAGTTGCTCTTGTTGTTGTTGTTGTTGTTGTTGTTGCTCGTGTTGATTGTCTGCCGCAACATAATCAGCATATAATTAAAAGCTACTAACATGCAACAAATTACACGCAAAGTATCTTGTAGTTACACAATGCAAACAAAACAGAAAACAAACCAAACCAAAATGTACCAAGCACGCGTTCAAGGTTGCCACACACCCCGCCTCCTTCGCTTCGTGTCTTTTGTTTGCCATCCTCTAGCTAGTAGATGTGTGGGGGAGGCGTGGCCCAACTGACCCAAAAATCCCATTAATAGCAAAGCAACAACACGATATCTGCTCAACATTTTCCTTCTTCTTTTTGTGCTGAGTCGCGCTTGCAGCTGGCACCATTTTTGTGGCCCGCACTGTACTAGATATGTGTCTGTGTGGTTTTCTTTTTTTTTTTGGCTATGCAATTACAACATTGTCGAGTGCCTTTTGAGGGGCAGCCAGAGGGGGCGTAGAGGGGGGGATAGGTTCTTCAAATCGCACTCGACTTGCAGCCGACGCAATTTTTTGTTTTTTTCGGGTTGACCCAATTTTCTATTTATGCTTTAGTTTTATTTCAAATGCAGCCTCAGTTGTTGTTGTTGTTCTTTCATTGTTTTGGTTTTTCTTTTCTACGCTCAAATTTATATGCAAATTGTGCAGTTATTTCGTATTTTTTTGAATATGTTTTGTTTTCTTGTAATGTGAGTACAATTTTCGCTACGTTCATTGGCTTCGTTTGGGGTTTCATTCAGCGAGTGTAGGGGAAGAGGGGAAGGGGAGGGGGAAAACTGCCGCGACTGCGTAATTGTAGTCGGTCGCAGCGTGTATGCTGATAGTGTGTCGCAGACATCTCCCTCTCACCTCTCTCCCTGTCTCTACCTCTTTGCCTCGTCCCACTTCGTTTTGGCTTCTTATCAACGGCGGCAAAACTGAAATTAATTAAAACATGCCATCGACAACGACTGTGCTCGTTATTTATGAATATACAATAAACTAATGTGGTCGGGCAACACATAAACTAGGCAGTAGCAGCAACAACAACAACAACAACCACCTAAGCAGCAAACTTTGCTTACATGTTGTGGACTCTGCAATGATTTCGATTAGGTCTGAACTCATTCTGTGTGCTTTGAAGCTTAGAAAATCTAACAGAAACAATACTTAATGAATGTTTAAGTAATATTTTATATAATAATAAAAATAAAACATAATAAAACATAATAAAACATAATATTAACATAATAAAATATAATAAATTGATAGTATTCTAATATATTATATAGGTATTATACTGCTATTTTAATGAACAGCCAAAGACTGTTGCTTCTAGCAAAAAGAGTTGTTCATTTGCTTAATTCTCGCAAATCTAACGGGATTTTTTCGTTTCTTCCTTGTACACATTCCATTCTACAATAACAATGCGTGCAAGTTGAAATAATCGTAACGGAACTTGAAAAAAAATCGCATTGTTTGATTGCATTTCTTGCACTGCTATTTTTGTGAGCACAGCTGTATGTTATATATTTTAAAAATGTTCAGTTCAGTTCAGTTCTTTTCTGTTAAAATTAACCCTATAAGGTATAGGGAATCCCCTTTCATACTTTCTGCAACTTGTGCCTGAATGATCTTACAAGCATTAGGAAACTTAAGATACATTTAAGTTATCGAATTAGTCGATTTTCTTCATAATACTTTTCGCATAAAAAACGATTCTTTATCTATTATTCTCTTTAAGCGAGTTCCTTCAGGTTTTGTCTATGTTTATGTTCTATTAAGCTGCCTTGATTATGCTGCAGCATCTTCTTGCAGTTCATCGCTTTTCAGCATAGTTATCAATAGCTTTCTTCTAGCTGGTTTCGCAGCAACTACATCAGCTTTAAAGCTACTTAGATAGCTTAGTTCCTACACTTCTTCTAGCTGCTAGCAACGCCTGCTTAACACAAACGGCTCACCTGCCTAACTTCTTCTTCTATTTCTTCTTTAGCAACTTCTTCACTTGCTCTTCTACTTGTTTCCAGCTTGCGCTTTGATGTTAATTAAGCCTTCTCTCTCTCTTCTAACTGGGGAAACATGCAGCATAAAAATTGCTACGCACATTAGGCTCACTTCTGCATACTTGTTTTTGCTGACATTTGTCGCTGGGATAAGCTCAGCCATGATCCCCTACCTCTTCATCTTCCCCCTCTCCTGCCCCTCAGCTAGCACTTCCTGCCCCTTTCACGCCTTTAGCTAGCCCCAAGCTCTGTTTGCAAGTGCCAGCTGAGCCAGGCGGCTTTTTGTAGCAGCTCATAAAATGCATTGTACAGCGGGAGGGAGAGAAGAGGCAGGGGGTAGGGGTAGCCCAGCATGTAACTATGTGTGCGTGTGTTTGTGTGTGTGTGTTTGTGCTTGCACTGGCATTCCTGGCCCGCTGCAATCGCTCGTTGATGCGTTAATTTGCATGCAACATGCACTATGATTACCCGCAGCAATTTGCAGCAGCAACAGCAGCAGCATCGGTGGCAACTCTGGAGCAGCAACTGGGGAGCAATTGCAGCTGGCAGCGGGGGCAATGGGACAGGCGGCAGTAGCAGCCTCACAGCTGGCCATGCCCATTGGGCGACTGGGAGCGCAGCAGTTGACGTTGCACGATATTTGTTGCTGCAGGGAGGAGGAGCAGGGGCAGGTTCTACTGGCTGCCGGGTTTAGTATCCATTTGCAGTTCCATTTCCATTTCGCATTTGGCATTTGCATTTGTTTGTGTGTGTGTGTGTGTTTGCGTTGCCCCCGCTGCGTATTTGTTTTTGTTTGTTTGCACATCTGCAACGCCGTCAATCGTTGCCGAGCTGAAACTGGACACACAGTGGGACAGACAGAGGTAGAGGAAGAGGGAGGGGGGGGGCGCGCATTCACTGCTCGCCTTGCTGTGCGCCCAGTTGTATAATTTGCAATTTGTTTGTTGTTGTTGTTGCAATTGTTCATGCAGCAACAACAGCTGCAACGGCGACTTCAGTTTTTAATTATCGACAAAAAAAAACAAGAGAAAAAAAACACATTTGTTGTTGCTGCCTCTGCAAAATTTGTGCGCAAATGTTGAACAGATTTCAGCGTTATATATAGCATATATATCGTATATATATTCCACTCCAGCTTCAGCCTGCTGCTGTTATTGTTTATCTTCGTTTTGTATAACATTTGCTTAACATTTGTGCCTCCTCTTCCCCCTCTTCCCCTCTCCCTCTCTTCCTCTCTTGCCTCTTGTTATTATTGTGTTTTCATTACTTTTATTGTTGCTGCTGCTCAACAGCTGAGCAAGAACTGCTTCAGCTTTTATTCTGGCTTCTTTCCCGCTGCTGCTGCTGCTGCTGCTGCTCCTATTTATAGCCCCCATTTGGTTTGGCATTCCTGCTGGCAGTTTGAGGCGTCGATTTATGTACTTGGCGCGCACACATCGATTTACACATGTATTTACACATGTATTGCCCTCGCCTCGCCTGGCCTGGCCTAGCCCGGGGGCAGCCAATGAACTGCAACAGGGGCATGCCTTATGGCCGAATGGAGTCTTTTGTTGCCACCGATGCAGATAGGAGTACACGATGTGTGCACACGCCATGCGGGATCTCTTTGGCTGTGGCAATGCATGCTTCATAGATCTTAAGGTGACTAGTGGGGAGAGGAAGAAGAGAGTAGGAGGAGTAGGAGAAGTAGAAGCAGTAGGTGGAGTTGGAGGAGAGAAGAGCAGGGGGTGTGCAGTCTGTGATATGCCTGCTTGTTGATTAGCTAAGTTTATGTGGGCAAAAGCAGCTAAAGTTGGCTACCTAACTGCCAGTTAGATCTGCCCTGTCTCACTTTCTTTCCTATTCACACTGCTCTGGGCACATGCAAGCTATTTGCTATCTCTTTCTTACTTACAAGCGCGCCAAGCCGCTTATAGACTTTGCAACGAGGGTAATCGCCTTCAAAGCTTTTCTTTAACTGTGTTCACAAAAATAGCAGTGCAAGAAATGCAATCAAGCAATGTATATGTTATGAATCTATCTCTAGTTAAGTCTCTCTCTCTCTCTCTCTTTATCTCTCTGTCTCTTTCTCCTTCTCTTTTAGCTTTTTTCCTTCATTTTCTCTTTGTCTATTACGCTGTCTGTTTTAACAGTTTGCTTTTAAGTCTCTGCTTCTACTTGGCATCTTCGTTGCCTAGCTCTATCTTCATATTCCTTTCTCTCTCTCTCCCTATCTTTGTCTCTCTCTTTCTCTCTTTCTTTGTCTCTCTCTCTCTCTCTATCTCTACTTCTATATGCTTCTCTCTTTCTGTATCGACTTGCTTTCTGCACCAGCAAGCTTCCTCCTTCTGTTCTGCCATCTCCTTTTTCTCTTCCTATACCTAAGTCTATCTGTTTTGCTATTTCAATCTCTCTCTTTTTCTCCCTTTCTCTCGCTATAGCCTGCTCCCATTGTGCGTGCCCGCACTTTGACCTTTTCACACTCAATATTCATTCGCATCTTTACTTCGTCTGCCTTCCGGCAACTTTCTCACCAATTTCTTTGTCTTGCAACACGCAGATCTCCCATAGATAGCTAGCTATCTCCCTTTCCCCAACCTCCCTCTTCTCCTTCCTCCCTTCCCAACCCCCTCTCCCTCCCCCTGCATTTGCATATGCATCGACGCCACTGGCGCATCATAAATCTTAATAATTAATATTTACCCAGCCCACAGAAGCTGCCACAGCAGCAGCAACTGCAGCAACAACAACATTTGTGGCAGCCACAGTAGCTAAAACAGAAGCCGCAGCGCGCAGCCCACATAGCGCAAATTTACCGCAATTTGCAGTCGAAATGAATTTTCAATTAAATTTTTAATACGCTTTTTGAGGCAGACAACATTTTTAGCCGTTTTTCTCATTCTTTTTGGGGCTTGCAACGTGTGGCGTGTGGCGCGTCTGCCTGGCGCCAACTGACGACGACGACGACGCTGGCTGGTTGTAAGCCAATCAGCGCAAAAGTGTTGCAAGTTTGCGTGAGGCAAATGTCCAAAAATGCGCAACGTGCAACGTGCAACATGGGGGCAAGTTGAGGCCGCATGTGTTGCGCGCGTTGAACTCTTGGCTGGATTTTGCCTGGCCTAGCTTGTGTTTTTCTGGCCATAATCGCAGTTGACATTTTCATTGCAAAATTAGCACAAAGTGCGACGCACACACAGAGAGAGAGAGAGAGAGAGAGAGAGGGAGAGAGTGGGGGACGCACGCTGCACATGCAAATCAGCTGCAAGACGATTGCCGTCGCAGTTGCTGCAATAAATTCAACTTGCCACGCCGACTGTGGCGCCAAAAAGTGCCAGCCAGTGTCGCGTGTTGCCGTTGCAAGCTGCAGATGCAACTGACAGTCGTGTGTGCGTCTCTGTGTGTGTGTGTGGCAAATTGAAAACTTATGCGCACATTAACAATTTATCAGGCGCATTGTTGGTATTTTCGCCCCTTCCCCCCTCGTTACACATAAAAGTTATAAATAAATATCAACTGCGGCGTATGCAAAATACCCAAAATACCAAATAATCGAAAATACTGAAACAGCAACAAGAACAACAACAACAACAACAACAACAATGCAGAAATATGCAATGCAAATGCGCAAAGCAATGCGAAGTGGCAGCGGGGAAAAGTGAAAAATGGAAATGTGAAATGTGGAAAAGCGAACGCGGAATTTCGAATTCGAATTCGAAAATGGAAATTTCACTTCCTACTGATTGGGCAACTCAAAGGGTAGAGAAAGAAGAAGAATTGTTAGGTAGAATAATTAAATACTAGAAGAGAAAATTTTTGAAATATTTAAGAATAAAAAGAAATAAATGGAAAATAATTTTAAAATAAAATTTATAAATTTATTTGTTAATAAAAGAAATTTAAAAAATGTAAAAAATAAATTTTTTTTTATGTATTCAAATTAATTTAAAAGAAATTATAAAACAATTTTACAAAATATATGAAATATAAAATTAATTAAGAAATAAATAAACTGAAATAAATAAATAAAATAAAATTCTAATAAATATAAAAATATATTTTAAAAATGCATAAAAATTAACTTTAAAAAAATAATTAATATACATAATAATAATGTATTAAACTATATTTTAAAATTAATTAATAATAAAAAAATTATTTAAAATATTATTTTAATAGAATATAATAGAATATTAAATTTAATTTAAATATAATATTGCATAAAAAATATTGCTCGAAAATTAAAAAGCAAACCTGAAATTAAAATAAAAAACCTTTTTAAAATATTTAAAATAATTACCAAAATACATAATATATTAAAAAAAAATGATGAACAGAAAATATAATAAAATGTTCTAATAAGACAAATAAATTTAAAATAATTATAAAAATTCATATAAAAACTATGCAAAAATTTCAATAATTTAAACAGTTTGCAAATCGTGTTTGCCGTCACGTAAACCCCAAACTTCGCCCTGGGCAACAAGAGAAAAGAGTTAATAATAGTTTAGAATATATATTAGCTGTAGCTTGCCCCGCATTGTTAGCCTATCGCTGGCATACTGGCTTGATAACCGTTATAGAGAACCCATTGAAAAGGCATTTCTAACTATGTTAGCAACTGCAATTAGCTTTAGTTAGTCGTTACGCTTAGTTTGTAGCCAGAGCAGAGTTCAACGAACCAGGGACGGACTGAGCGACTGACTGACTACCTGATGACGATCTACAACGCGATGACAAGCAGCAACAACAACAACAAAATGTGTCATAATAACCAAAATCAACGAACCATAAAAATGTATAACAGTTCAAGCATATCGATAGAGTTGCCCCCCTCTTTCCTACCCACCCCTTTACGCTTTTCTTCTACTTCTTTCTCTCTCCTTTGCTGCCCCCTTTCTTTGCCCTGCTTTTTGTGCTGCGCTATTGACTTAATTGTTATCAAATTGTTGCTGTTTGACAAGTAGTCGGCGATATTTTTGATAACAATTATTAAACGTGCCTTGACATGCAACAAGAAGGAGAGAGAGAGAGGGAAAGAGGGAAGCGAGACAGACAGCCTAAAAGTCGGCGGATGTTTTTATTTGTGCTTTGCCCTGCACTTGAGTGGGGACTGCCCCTACGCTATCTCTCCCTCCCTGTCTACCTAGCTCTATCTGGCCCTTCCCCTCTTCCTTCTTCTCTCTCCCTCTTCTTCTTTTCTTTGACTCGATTTATGGCCCTAGTCAATATGTGACTTCTTGGCCCGTTGCAGTTAGAAGTTGTAAGTGAAACTAGGGTTGCCACAGCTCTAAGCACTCTCTCTCTCTCTTTCTATCTCCCTCTCCCTCTCTTTCTCTGTTTGCTTGCGCACTTCAATTGATTTCCAATCAAGGCCATAAATTTCACTAGAAAAATGTTATTATTTTTGAAATATTTATGATAGGCAAAGAGCGAGACAGCAGGAGAGAGAGAGAGAGAGGAAGAGAACTAGTGCATGTTTGGCAGCCCGTTGCCACTGCCACAGCATAGTTGCAACAAAGTTACAGCAGCTGCTGCCGCTCTAATTAGAAGACGTTGCCACAGCAAAACTTTTCGACATTTTGATGGCGCATCTTCTGTGTGTGGCAAGTAGAATGCATAGCTCTGCCTCTCGCTGCGTGTGCTGCATGCATTTTCAACACATTTGCAACAGCATGTGGCAAATTGAAAACGCATATAGAGCCGGGTTGAAGGGCAGCCAAGCGAATTATGTCAAGGTAGGCAGTTGCATGCGGCAGGTGAGCTGCAGCTGAGCTGCCTGGCTAAGCGCTTAGCTGGCGACGAGCCAAGTCTGATAATGGCAGCGCAGGAGGCCTGCCGCTGGCATGTGTGTAAGCCAACAACGAACAATGGCCCAGACAAGCAGAGGCCCCCCCTCTCCCCCTCTTCCATCTCCCTCTGACAGTAGACAATTACAGTAAACAAATTCGCACACGTTGCATGCCTCCGCCTGCTGCTGCGGTGACAGGCGGCAAAACAAGCGACGAAAATAGACAGCAGCAGCAACGTGTAGTGTGTGGGCGTTATGCCACGCCCACCAAATATGCCTTGCGGTCATGGCCACAGCGAGGCAGCCTCGTATTTTTGGCAGCAGCTGAGCTTTTGGCCATGCATGAGATTTGCATTTTTTACACTCCCCAAACTCGACTCAGCTTCAACTGCAATTTGGCAGGCTCTGCCAGAGAAATACTTTGGCATAGCATACATTTCTGGGCCACGACAGGATGTCGGCAGCCAGGCTGGCTGTGTGTGTGTGTGTGTGTGTGTGTGTGTGTGTGTGAGAGTGTCACGTTGCGGCAATTCAATTGAATTCTCTGCTGCCGCTGCCGCTGCTGCTGCTTGAGCCACACAAAGCACTTGAAGCAGGCTTCGTGGTGCCTCTCTTTCCATCTCTCTCTCCCCCTCCGGTGGCAGGTTTAGGTTACAGCGCGTCTCAGCGGAAGCTGCCACAAAATTCCTTTGCAGACAGACTGACGCCCTGCACTCGCTGCTGTAGCTGTAGCTGGCCCGCTGCCATGTGCCAACGTGGCTTGGCCCTGGCATCGCCTTCTTTTTTTTTGGGGCAAAAGATTCTCTCTGATTTATGAGGCTCAATTTACAAAATACGCATAAACAGGTCAGCGCTAAATGTAGCGGGGTATCTTGCTGTCTCCCTCCCTCTCTCTTTGTTTCTCTGTCTGTCTTTCTCTGTCTCTCTTCTATTCTGTGGCCCATCTTTAGCTGTTAATCCCTTCCTTCCGCCGCTTTCTTTCCTTAAATGTATCTCACACACTCTGTCTGCCTATAGTTCACACTCTATCTATCTCTTTCGCTCTTTATGTACATACATTAATTTACTTTTTGATATACAAAATTAAGTTTAAAGTTGCAGCTAATGAGCACTGCTATTTTTGTGAACACAGCTGTACATCTTATATAATCCATAATATATAATGCCCAATTCTTTAGCTCTTTCCCCCTGTAACTCGCAGCCTATTTCACTCCCTCTCTCTCTCTAGCGGAATAGCAAGCTATATCTACCTCTTTCTCCATAAACTATTCCATCCTGTTTCCTCATCTCTCTCTCTCTCTCTCTCTCTCCCTTTCTTTCTTTATGCTTCTTATACCCTATCTTTAGCTCTTTCTCCCTCTGTATGTCGCACTCTGTCACCCTTTCATTCCTTCTCTTCACATCTTACAACACGCACTCTATTTACCTCTCTGTCTCTGTCTCTGTCTTTGTCTTTAATTTCAGTTTTGTCAACTCTCTCTGTCTACCTTCCTCTCCCTCTGTCTCCTCCTCCCTCTCTCTCTCTCTCTTTGTGTCTTCAAAATCAGCTTGTTTTTGCCATTGATTTGCATAAATTAATCACAATTGAATCAAGTTGATTAATTCACTCGTTGACTCAGCTTGCGCTGCTTGAGTTGATTCGCTCACCCACTCTGCGTCTCCCTCGCACACACGCACTGCCAGCTTGTGGCCTTGGGTGGCTTGTTAAATTTGGCTCTCTCTGCGTCTGTGTGTGTGTGTGTCTTGTGGCATTTTCAATTTGCAATTTTCCGTTTTCAGCTTTTTGCAGTTTTCCATTTCAATTCGCAATGCATGACATGGAAAATATGTGTCACGGCTTCGTCGGCTGCGCCAGCGACGGCGCCGTCAAGTATCACTTGCGACCGCCTTTTCTCCAGCTGCCACGCCCCTTCTCACCTCCCCCCGTTGGCTGGCACACAAAAATAGACGCTGATGCATACTGCTGGCTGCCACTGTGCGCACTTAATGCTCCCTCTCTCTCTCTGTCTCTCGCACTCTTTTCGCTTTGCTAATTTTATGGCTGGCAACATATGGCCGCACTAATCGGCCGATCGGAGCGGCGTATTTAGGTGCAGCAACACATAAACGTCATGTAAATGTCATTAATTTAAATTATAAACTATAAAGACTAAATAGGCAAAGCACAAGGGAGGAAGAGAGAGGGAGAGACGCGAAACCAAACTATGCCATATAAGTCGATTGTCGACTGTTTGTTGCTTGTTTGTTGCTTCGTTTGTTGTTGTTGTTGTTGCAGTTGTCATGAAATGCGTGACAGCAGCCCACGCCGACGGCAGCAGCCCCTCCCCCCCATCCCTCTCTACCTACCTCTCTCAAGTCAATTGTGCGATGACACCAAACAGCAGAAACTATTAACGAAGACAATCACATACAAGTGTGTCTGTGTGTCTCTGTGTGTGTGTGTGCCATAAATTTATAGCACAACTGTTCGCACACCTGTTGATCGAGAAGTGAACTAGAAAATAACCCCCTGGGAAATTGATTTTAACTCGACTGCATAATCAATTAATAATTAATAACTATAATCATATTTAGCACAATCATGGCAATTAATTGTCATCTCCAATGCGCAACTATCCATAACAACCGTTTGGCTGCAGCTGCAGCAACAGAGTTGCCATGTGCTGCCGCTTTTTTTATCGACTCTGCGCAAGGCTTAAATTATGTGAAAATTGTAAGCTATTTGTAGCATGCTGCGCGTTTTAATGGCCCAACTTAATTTATAAGGCCAAACACAGCAACAACTAAAGAGACAACAAAAACAACAAGAGGAGGCGTGGAATGGCAGCTGGCGTAGACGGAAGCTTGAGAAGTGTCTCCGGTTTGTGAAAAAAAAAACGGGGGGGCTGGGGCCAACAAATTTGCAATTACGAGCAATTTAAAAGTTATTAACACGCCCGGCAATGATAAAACATTCAAGTAGAGAGAGAGAGAGAGAGCAAAATAATAAAGAGAGAGGGAAGAGTGAAATATTTTATGTTTTATGGCAGATAAATGCGCGCAGCCCACGCAACACAGCGAGCGCGCGCTCTTTGGGTGGCGCCAACAACAATTAAAGGCGGCCCAACCCACGCGACAAGCTACATGGAAATAGTGCGATAAATGGCAGAAGATGGAAGAGAAGAGAGAGAGGGAACTAGAGAGGAGGCATAGCGAAAGATCGCAGAAAGGCAGACAAGCCTCACTTTGATTGTTGACTTAGCTAAGCTAGCTGCGATAGCGATAAACGATAGCAAACTAGAGATGGGAGAGAGCGCGCTTTACTTCGATTACTGACAGAGCCAAGCAGACAGATCAATCGATAAACGATAACTATGTAACAAGAAATAGACAGTTAGAGGATAAAGATTCACAGACAACTCGCATCGTTTCGATTATTAACTAAGCCTAGCTTGTAGCGAAATCGATAAACGATAACTACGTAACAGAAAAATAGACAAAGAAAGGAATATGCCAAGAGTGTCTACCTCTTCGATTATTAACTAAGCCTAGCTTGTAGCGAAATCGATAAACGATAACTACGAACAGCACAATCGATAAACGATAACACTAACTTCTATTTTCCCAATATTTTCATTACAGGCGCCACCTGTGGGGGCAACTGCTGCAACAATGTGACAGAGCAGGAGCTGCTCCAGAAGGCAGCGGGCAAATTCGAGCAGCTGCTGCATCATCACACGAGCAGCCTGCGCGGCATACTGGAGACCACGGCCAGTCAATTTCAGAGTGAGTACACAGTTTGAATGTGAGTGTGAGTACTGAGTACTGAGTACTGAGTGCTGAGTATGTATGTGAGTGCTAGACGCGCAATTGAAATGAGTGCAGGCTGCGCGGCGCAACTGGCAACACTTTTATGCAAATCAGTCAGCTCTGTCTCGCTTCCGCTCGCGGAGTCTGCAAAGTTTTCAAAGCGATAGCGAAAACATATTTTCGTGGGCAATAAATTATTTATAATATGCAAATGCTGAGAGAGCAAAGGAGCGTGGGTTGCAAAATTATTATGATGATAACTTTTGGCTTGCCAAGTGAATTTAACGAAATTAAACTTGAAACGCGAAATTGATTTGTAAATTTGCATTTGTATGCGCGGATCAAAGCGGCAAAGCGAATACATAAAGAGAGACGCACACGCACACGAACACACATACACACGCGCGCACAGCCGTTCCATAAGGCCAAGCCAAGCCATGTAGAGGCAACGCGCGCTGCTTGAAATGCAACAAAGTGTCTGCATCTAATTAAAAATACATTAAATATTGTTGCTGTCGTTTTTGTTGTGCTTTGTTGTTTACTTTTTTGTTGCTCTTGCTCATCGCCTTTTGGACAATTTGCAAACTTTGTTTGGGTCACGTTTTGGGACAACGACGGATGCCCTCTCCCTCTCCTTCTGCGCCTGCTGCGCTGCACAAACTGTTGTCGTACATGTTGTAAATCTCGCTTCAAGGCGTGCCTCCACTCAGCTTTGGGGAACTGTACCCAATATTATATTCCTTGCTGTTGTTGTTGCTGCTGCTGTACAGACTTGTCCCGGCTGTAATTCTTGGAAACGAGCGTGCATTTAAAATTTTAAAGGTTGCTGTAGCTGCCGCTGCACACGCCTAGCATGGTGACAATGCAGTTTATTGCACTCTCTCCCGCGCTCTCTCTCTCTCTCTCGTTTGCTGCGCTCCCGCGGCCAGTTCAGCTGCTGATCTAGCAGTTCAATTACACGTGCGCTATCGATATCAGCGCGTTCACGCGAACAACTCTGTTAAGTTTGAATTTGCACTGTTAAGTGGATTACAGTCTGTGCATCCTTGTCTGTCGCACAGCTTGAGTTGCCTTTGCCTGCTCTGGCTCACCTGCATGCTGTCAGAGCATTTTAATTCCCACACATCAAAAGCTGAATGAAAAATTAATATGCAATCAGCGAAATCATTAAGCTAAATATTTGAACAGGCCTGCAATGCACAACAACAGCAGCAGCAGCAGCACATATAAAATAGCAATTTATTCTGTTTAATAAACAAGCGACAGAGCGCGCTTGCTTTATGAATGAATGACGTAGGCAGAGTTGGTTTCGTTTTTTTCCATCATTTTTTTTATATATAATGTTTACTTAATTGCAGACTCAAAGCTGCTTGTCTATTAATCCGTGTGTGTGTGTGTGTGTTTACTTTATTTATGCATAGGGTCAACAATTTGCTTTACATTAGTTACTTAGTTTATTCAGGCAGAAATCAGAGGGAGAGAGAGAGCGGGCGGAGGGCGGGGCGGGCAGCTCTTTAAGCCTTTTATGCGCGCTTTAACAATTCGCACAGATCTAAGTGCTTGCACACACACACACACAGGCACACACGTGCGTTACACTAATACACACAGGGCATGTCTTTGCACGCTTCGCATAAAAATTGATTCAACTCCAACCGTGCGTATGCGTAATACGCTCACCCACTAGCCCCCGCTCTCTCTCGCTCGCTCTCTCTCTTACAACTATAAAATTTTATGCATTTTTCGCCTCTCGTGCTTACACGTGTTCCCCTTTTGTTGTTGTACTTTTATTATCGTTCGCTTGGTTATTGTTTTTGACTTGCGGCGTTTGCGCATAAAATATGATTGTATGAAAAATAAATGCACATTTCTATTTACTGCCGCAAATGGAGCGGGAGGGGGGAGTGGAAGGGGGAGGAGCAGCAACTGGAGCTGGAGCAACAACAACAACTGCTGCAGCAACCGCATTGAGAGCTTGGCATATGCAGCTTGCCTGACTGACGCACCTAAACCTCCCCCCTCAGGCACCCCCCCCTCCTTTTCCTCCTCTGCGCCCTTGGCTCCTGCTCTTTCCGCTCATCTCTTTCCGTTTCCTGCTCGTGCGTTGTTTGTTTGCATTGTGTTGCTTTGTTGCCGCGCTGCGCTTGCATGTGTAGCTCGATTGTTCTTCTTCTTCTTCTTCTTCTTCTTGTTGTTGTTGTTCTTTCTTTATTGTTGCTGTTGTTGTTGCTGTTGCTGCTTTGTTCGAATGCATGTCCCGTATTATTTTTAAGCAAGTATTTGCGTGTGTAAACACGTTTCGCAGCTTACGAATTATGTTCCCCCCCCACCACTTCACCTGCTCCGCTGCCCCTGCACTTATTGCTGCACTCGCTCTTAATGCGTTGCCCCCCACAAGCTGCTGCCCCAACTTCCTTTGCCGCTGCTGCTGCAGCTCCTCCTCCTGCCTCCTCCCCTTGCTGGGCGTGCGCCTGCATAAAAGTTGCAAATGCTGACTTACTGATCAGCCAGTTTTGGCAGCAACTTTTGCCCCACTGTGTGGCGAGAATTTTATTTAGCTTTTTTTTGGCTTTGCCACGGCAACAACGACTGCAGTGCGTGCACTTTCATAACTTGCAACTTTCGTGGCATATTCCACTTGGCTTTAACAGCTGCTGTCGTGCTCTCTCTCTCTCTCTCCCTCTCTCTCTCTCTCCTCTCTTAGCTTGGCTTAGCTGCAACTGCTTTTTGGCCATCAACGTTTGTTAACTGTCTTTGTTTGCTGCCTTGTCACAAGTTGCAGCTTCACTTAGATAGTTGGCTAGCTCTTGCTCCCTCTCTCTCTCTCTCCCTTTCCTTTCTCCCTTCCTTTTCATTATTTTTTACTATCTGCAACACAAATCGAATGCATTGCAAGTTGAGGGGCGGATTTATCAGAACTTATAGCTGCGCATTATCTTCATTTCTTATGACTTTCTTTCTTGGCTTAGCCAAACTTGTTTCTTCTTCTTCTTCTTGCTGACCTTGTGGCTGCAGCTCCAATTTCTTGCATGAACCAAAGCCAAAAAACCCGCTTGAAATTAGCTAAAATTATTAACGCATTTTTTGTGTTTTATTGTTGTTTTCGTTTAGTTAGAACAAAAGTCGAAAAAGCAGCAAAATGTATACAAATTGATGAGCAAAGCTTGCGGAACAGGTTTGCCTTGGCTGCGGCGCCATTTTGTCTGGCAAGAAGTTAGCTTGCCTTCTCGCTCTCTCCCTCCCTCCCTTCCCCCTCTTGCTGGCCGACTGTGAGTGATATTTATACTCATTATAATTAGTTAGCTGAACTAAGCGCGCGCTTTTAATTAGAATGCCAAAAGAAGAGGTGAGAGAGGGAGACGGGGGGAGTGAAAGGGAGAGAGAGAGAGGACTGTGGCCTCTGTTGCTGGGGCAACAAATTAGCGCAGCTCGAGGCGAACAATTGATGCATATGGAGCATGGCATATGACTTCAAGTGGTTTGCATGCTATTCCCTCCTTCCTCCTCCTCCCTCTACCCCCTCTTTCAGCTACTCCTCTTCCTGCTGCTCCTGCCCCTACTCCTCTTCTGCTCGTAGTGCAAAAGTCATCCAATTACTTTGACATTGTGTACAAGACAAGCAGAACTTCAAGCGGAGTAGCAGCAGAGGCAGTGGCAAGGGGGAAGAGGGGGAGAGGGGGGGGCAACAGCTGTTGGCTTGTGCTGTAGCCGCAGTCAAGTCGTTTGCCCACAGCTGGAGGGGCGTGCCAAGTTGACACGCCTGCCTGCAGATAGCTAGTTACAATACAAGCACTTAAAGTGCCGCCGCACAGTGGGGCAAATTGAGTGAGTTGTGGAAACAATATGCAGGCAGAACATGAGCTACGCCTTAACTAGAAACAACTACAATTAAAGTTCACTTTGCAGCAGTTTTCGACCCACCTTGCCCCACTGTGCCTGTAGTTGGGACTAACCTGCGACTTGCCCAAGCTGCTTCAGACAGTGCAAGAGCCCAAGGAACTCAAAAATAACTGAAACTAAACGTGGCTCAAGCCAAGTGAAGTGCGCAAAGAGAAGGAGGAGGAGGGAAGGGGAGGGGCTGGGTCGAGGGGAAGGGGACGTGGCAGTGCCTGGCTAGGCAAATCAAGAAATACATGCATATAAAATGCAAATAAAAAAGCGGCAGATACTAAAATTGTAATATCCGCACAGTGGGCAGAGTGGGGAGGAAGAAGGAAGGAGGAGGCAGGAGAGACAAGAGACAAGCGAACGCACAAGAGGCAACAAAACAAGCGAGAAGAACTAAAAAACTACACAAATAAAAAGAAGATGGTTAGGAGAAGAAGGAGGAGGTAGCGAGTAAAACAAGTAACAATAGCAACAGGCATGAGTTACCAGCAGTAAAATACCCTACGTTCAACTTTGAAAAACATTTGCAAAAGATGTTTTAAGCCATTAGTCATGGAATAGCCTAAACAAGAGTTCTAAACTTACTTATATCGCATGAAAAGCTAGCTAACTATATACTCTGTAGTATCTGCCACACCAACAGCTGCCTGTCATGCAAGTTTACACAAACTTGGTATACCCTTTTTGGGCTATTTTCAATGTTAGCAGAGCAGCGAGCAAAGCGAGTAAAAAGCGAGCAAAATAAAAGCTAAACTAAACCTGTGGGCTGTGCCGCAGCGCCCCCTGCCCAGAGCACCTCCTGCTCTCTGCAGTCTCTCCCTACTCTTTGCACCCCCTTCCCTGCTCCCCTCCCTGCATATTTGCCATGGCGTGGGAAACGAAAACAGCGCAAACTGCGAAACGCTGCGCTGGGGCTGCGACGCCCTTTTGGGGCTGGGCCTCGAGGCGTGGAACCGGTCGTCGCTGGAACGTTTCGCCATGCTAATCCTCCCCCCTTTCCCCTCCCCCCCCCTCTCTTCTAATGAAGTAATGAAGCAATGAAGCCCAGCGACGATACTATTTGTTCTCTACGCGCGCCTCAAACTTCAGGCACATCAATGAAGGCTTTTGGGCTTGGCCAGCGACGCATCCTCAAGTGCTACGCTACGACTTGAGCTGCTACTCCGACTCCCACTGCCAATCCTACTGCCTGTGCCTTTCCCTGCACCTTCTACAACTTCTACTCTAACTGGCTTTTCCTCTTCCCACTCCCTACTCCTCTCCAGCTTCTACTCCCTCTCTCTCCACTGTCTCTGTGTGTGCATTGTCTAATTCAATTTCACTGTCCGTTTTGGCCATTTGGAGAGTGCTTCGTTTAGTTTCCATGTGTGACGATTGCGACTGTCATCCCGCCTGGATTTCTGGATTGGAGTGGAAAAACCTTTGGACTAATGAAATTTTCATGTTTCATTGGCCAAGCCATTTGCTCGATTCCGTATTGCATTAGGCTCGGTTCCGGGGCCGAGTAATATCTGCCAAGCACTATTAATTGTCAGGGAGAGGGGCGGGGGGGTGTGTGTGTGGGACTGAAATTGCAATTAGTTGTGCTCGCATGGCCCCGAGTTGTCTCTCTCCCTATCTCTGTCTCTCTGGCTGCCTCAGGTGAGCTTGTGTTTTAGTAAGTCTGCCTGAGGCTGCTTATATATGTATGTGTGTGTGGGTGTGTGTGTGGGCAGTGTTTGTGCGAAAACCTCAACTTAATTGTTGCGATTAGGCCGACAAAGGCAGCTGCAATAATATCAAGTATACGCAGAGTTGGCGGCAATTTAAATGCAAGCACAACGAGCGAAACTTCCCAGAGAGAGAGAGAGAGAAAGCAACAGTACAGTATATAGTGCGAGAGTCTGTTGTCGCTGCAGCTGACACTGAGTGCTGGCAGTTTGCAGTCAGCCACGCTTTGCGGTTGCCCAAGTGGCGACTTGGCACTTGCAACTTGCCGCTGACAAGGCGCTCAGGCGGAGCGTGTCAACACTTTGTGACTAGTTGCCCCTACTAACCGCCCTACTTCCCTTGGAGGGGGCGTGGCATGCGCTGGCGATTAGGCGTGCAATTACAGTGATGTGCGGCAGTTAACGCACGCGTCCCCGTGTTAATTATTGAATGCATCCGCTGCGTAGGAAGTTGGTGCATTACTTCCCTCACGCACTGTACATAATTAATTGAACAATAACAATGTGCGTAATTGTCTACGTAAGTTGGCCAATTGATTTGCTATCTCACTCACACATACTGCTGAGCAAATGTTGTTGTTGTTGTCCTGGATTCGGTTTGGTTATTTATTTGCAGCGAAGCCAAGAAATCGCCGAAAAAAAAGCTAATTAAAAGGGGTAAAATTGGTGACGCATCAAAGGCCATTAGCCGATAGAGAGGCAGGGCAGAGCGAGACAGAGACAGAAAGAGAGGGTGACAAACGGACGAGGGCAAAGCCAAGCCCAAAAAAGCAGCAGAACCCAAGGCTGAGAGCGGAAATGCTTGTGGCAACAGCAACAACAAGCTTAGCGTGCTGCGATGAGCGCGTGTTGTTGTTGCTGTTTGCCATTTGCCAATTAACAAAAAGATTGACACTTTTATTTGAAAGTCGAGTCTCGGCGAACCAAACAAAACAACACTTTGCAATTTAGAATTTGCCACGCTTTAACAGAAATCGCGGCGCGATAGCGAGAGCGGGAGAGAGAGAGAGAGAGAGGGGGGAAAAAATCACACGCCAAATTGACAGCCAGAGAGACGTGCCCCGTTTGCATGTGCCTGCGCGTGTGTGTGTGTGCTGTGTGTGTGCATGCAGATTGCCGAAATTGACAAGCGAATGCGGTATTTGTAATCGCTGTATTAGCCGCGATAATGACGGGGCCACATCGTCGTCGTCGACGTCGGCCTATCGATAGCATAGCCATATCGTTTGCCTGACAAATTTCACAGACACTTTGACAGATTATTTGCGATTAGCCTACTTGGTTTGACGTAGAGCCTGAATTGGCATAGTATAAGCGGAACGTTTTCGTTTGTTTTAAAATTAAAGAGCAGCCTTGATTTTGGGCAGCAGGATAACAGACAGCTGTGCAGTGCGAGTGCAATTGCGGCAGTCTGTTAAGTAGTTTGATTACCAAATGAGCGGCTAATTAATGTTAACTTGCAGTGGCAGCATAACAGACAGCTGTTAAGTGCTATGCGAATTGCAGTAAACTGTTAACTAGTGTTTTTCTAGCGCAATAACAGAGCTCTGTTAAGTAGTTGCAAATCAAAGAGCGGCTTAGGCGGCAGGATAACAGACTGCTGTTAGCTAACAGAATTGCTCTTAACTAGTCTAGTTCAATTAAAGCAGACTGTTAAGTAGTTCCAAATCAAAGAGCGGCTTAGCGAATATGGCGGCAGGATAACAGGCTGCTGTTAGCTAACAGAAGTCTCCATGTGAATTGCTGTTAACTAGTCTAGTTCAATTAAAGCAGACTGTTAAGTAGTTTGCAATCAAATGAGCCGTTCACGCAACTCATTTAGTTCGATAGACAAACTTCGATACTTCAGATCAAATTTATTGCAAGCGTGAAATAGGAGAAAAGCATACGCAACTAATTATTGATCCGCATGAATATTGAATAAGCGGAATCTGTTCGCAAAGCTTGCACATAAATTTGATTTAATTAACTAAAAGCGTGCACGAACAATGGCGGCACAAACTTTGCGGCAGTCGTAGCCGCAACCGCAGCGAAGTGGTAACAAATCCCAGACAGGCCATTTAACTCGACTCGAAGCTTCGTTGCTTTGCAAATCCCAGCAGAGGAGTCGCAGTTGTTGTGGGTCGAAGGAGAGAGAGCGGGTAGGGGGTAACTCTGGCGCGTGGCCACTGGGAGATCTCAACAATAGAGTGATTAAATTTAGCTACAATGCCCAGAACCAACAATAATATGAATACTTTTTGGCTATTCTCTTATGCGCACGCCAGGTCACGTCCTCGAGCTGGCCGAGCAGTCGGAGAACAAAACGCTGGGCGTCTTCTCCACGGTCTTCAGTCGAATGGCGCCACTGTCGCGTAAGCTGATTCATCAGTTGTACACGGAAATCATAAAGTAAGTAGAGTAGGGAGTGCCCCCTCTTGTTTCCTCTCCCTTAACAACTCTGCTCTTTCTCCCTTGTAGCCACTTGAAGTACACGTCGAACTATAGTGCAGGCCAGGGCAACAGCATACTGAATAGCCAGGCGGCACTGGAGGATGCGCTGCACAAGTTCTTCGAGCAACTGTTTCCCGTTGCCTACCATCAGGCCGTGCACATCAGCAATGAGAATTATGGCGAATTGCACGAGGATTATATTAATTGCCTGAAGCACAACTTCGATGCAATGCAACCATTTGCGCAGATACCCAAAGAGATACAGTCGAGTCTAATGCAGGCGGTGCACACCTCTAACATCTTTATGAACGCTCTGCTCCAGAGTGCCGAAGTCCTAAGCGAAACGGATAAACTCTATGCCAGCCAGATGACAGACACCTGCAAGGTGCATTTGCTGAAAATGCACTACTGCCCCAACTGCAATGGCCACACGGAACAGAAGCGACCCAAGATCTGCTATAGCTACTGCATGAATGTGATGCGGTAAGTCGCATGTGGTTAAGCCATCCGGCTGTGGCGCTGACTCATAATTTATGTACTCCCTCTCTCTCGCTCTCTCTTGCAGTGGCTGTTCGGCACAGTACTCCTTCCTGCTGGACAGTCATTGGTCCAGTGTGGTAGATGCTCTGGACAATCTGGTGGCTATGCACATACGCACGGAGAACGGTATTATGAATGTCATTAAGCAGTTGGACAATAAGCTATCCGATGCCATTATGAAGGCTATGTTGATGGGCAAGCAGCTGCAGGAGAAGGTGAGTGGAAAGGGGACAAAGGCAAGAGGACTTTCCAGAGGGGAGGTCTAGCTCGTACTACACGCGATCAACTTGGGGAATTCCTAACAAGGGGAAGTCCTTACCCCCCCTCCTTTAAATGGGCAGATCGTGCTTATCGCACACAAGGACGTTAAGCGCATAATTGCGCCTTAATTTATGAACATTTTCAATTAATTTTATGGCCGGCCTTGAGGCAAGCACAACCAGTGGCAGCTGCCGGCAATGTAGATGGAGTTGGAGGTTCCGAGACGGCAACCAGTTTGATCGCGAAAATATTTGCGTGGTTTTTTTGGAACGGGGAAAGAAGAGGGGGGGCACACTTAATTAGAGTCAGGTTACAGTTGCGTCCGGTAATTGGAATGTTGAAATGGATTTCAAGTGCTTTTAATTAGATGGCATTAATGCAGTAGCTGCAGCTTGCTGTCATTTACATGCAACGCGACGTGCCACATAATAAGGCACGAGCTGCCGAATCAACTCGACTCGAGGAGGAACAACCTGGGACAACTGTACGCACGTGCATGAGTGACAGCGATTAGCGTGGGGTACACAGGAAGTGGACGTGCAGCCAAAGTGCAAGCGTAGCTCAACTCGCTAACCCTTCCCCCTTCTCTCCTCTTTTCAGGTGAAGAAGACCTGCGGCACACCCAATCTGCTGCCCTCAGAGATGGACGAGAAGACGCATCCGCTGACAACGCACAACAGCATCAAATGGGCAACGCCTCCAGACCGGGAACTGCTGCACTTCCTCTCCACCATTGAGAAGTCCAAGGAGTTCTATGCGAACATTGTGAACAAGTGAGTAAAGCAATAGAAGCGGGAAGTTCTCTACCAAACGATGCCACAAAGTTGGTATATTAGTATATTAGGAAACACACAAAAAAAAAATTAAATATATAATCACTCTGCTAAGTTTGCCGTAACTGCTGCTGCTGCTACTACTTGCCGGCTCTGGATGCCTTCTTATTGACATCGCGCAACAACCCGAAGACATCCTTCAGCAGGCAGACGTAGAGCGGCGTGAAAATGGCTATAAAGAAGATCACATTGGCCCACTTGCTGTTCTTGATCAAGGGACGGCAGGCGGTCTAAAGGGGAGAGGGGACTGATTAGATCAGCTAACCCTTTCTTTAGGACGACTCACCCCGCGCGCAACTGTCCCTGGACGCATGAGGCAGAACTCGCGTCCGGTGCGATGCATGAACAACACAATTTCCTTGAACATTTTCCTTGTATTCCTACCGCGTGTGTCCTTTCTTAAATATATTTCGGGCTTTTTTTTGTGTTTTGTTAATTGAGAATTTTTTTTGAAATCGACTAACTGTGTCGTACTGCGTTTCGAATTCCGAACGATGTTGAGGTCGGAGCACAGCAATGACAATAACAAAAGCTAACTGGGATTACCTAAAATATTTCCACATTTTCTCTCCCCTTTTGCATAGTTACTGTGATGACGACTATACGCAACGGGACGATCATCTCTGCTGGACCGGAGATCGTGTTGGGGATTATACGCAGCTGCTGATGACCGCAGTGACAGCTTCGCAGCGCTACAACCCGGAGGTGCCATGGGATAGTCAGGCGCAGAACAGTCAACTGAATGAGCTGGTGGACAAGCTCATCAAGATTCGCCAGAGCATCGGAGCAGCGGTAAGTCGGGAGAGGAATCTATACTTTGCTTAGGTTAATACCTTCTCTTTTCTGCACTGCAGGCACCGGCAGCAAACACGCAAATGCATGACATACAGAGTGACATGGGTCATGAGGGCTCTGGCGCCGGGGGAGGTCAGCTTACCGACGACGATGAGGAATACGGCGGCATGCACAATTCCGGCGATGGTTCTGGCGATGGTAAGTTATCAGTCGCGTCTCACTTATCTTTATAAGCTATCAATATCTTTTCTATATTTAGGTTCCACCACGGGCTTCGAAACCACCGGCACCACGCCCAACATTGGCGACGAGAAGGAATCGCGTGAGAACTCAAAGGGCGCGTCCAGTGCGCTGACAGCCTGCGCGACGAGCGTGCTCCTCACTCTACTAGTCACACTCTACAGCAGTTGTAGTTAAGGCAAAGGCAAAAGGCATCAGCAGATCCCCCAAATAAACACAATATATATACATAACTATATAGTATGAAGGGAAACAAGAGAAGAGAAGCGAAGCGAAAGAGAGCGAGTGGGAGGGAGAGAGCGAAAGTTCGATGCGAATAATCATTAATTATTATTATTATTATTTGGATAATTCTTAAGTTGTTATCATTAATTGATTAGCCTCTAAGCGCAGACACTTTGCAATCAACCACTACAACAACAACAACAACAAGAACAACAACTACAGTCTTCATAACCTCAAAACGAGATGCGGTACGTCTCTCGCTTTTGGCGTTGCCCAACACTCTTCTAGCCCGCTTCCCGATATTCACGCAAAAAAATCCAACTAGACTTTTGTGCCATATGAAAATGTGTTGGAAAAAGAGAGAGAGATAGCAATAGCAGGCAAAACAGGCTCAAACTACTCTCCGGCCCAATTGACAGAGTTTGTTCCAATACACACAGATACATACAAACACACATACTATATATAACGTATACAGAGATATAGCATACAAACGGTACGACGTAATCTTTATATATATACAGCTCAATGTTCAAAGCGAATTGTTCCTTTTTTGGTGTACTAATTAAAGCCGACCTAAAGAAAAAGCAAATATGTTAGTAGAGAGAGACAGAAAGAAATACATACGTAATGCAGAAGGAGGAGTAGGAGTTGAAATGAATTTAAATCTGTTATGCAAGCTAAAATATTGTTGTCTAAACGTTTAGAAGCTCAAAGATTAGAGAGAAAAGGAAACACACAAAAAAAAATAAATGGAATTTAGTTGAGAGTACGCGCACTTTTCGGGAAAACAAAATATATATATAAACTAGAAGACTTACAGCTTTATACGCATGAAACGATGAAAATCTATAAACCGTATACACTTACGTACATCTTATGGATAATACATTGATATATCTAATATGTAGCATTATTTAAATTAATTATATGAAATATAAACAAAAACAGAAAAAAATTGAACAAAAACGATGCGAGCGAATGTCATGAAATGCATTGCGAATAGTTTAGAGTTCTGGAAATTAACTATGAATCGTTTTGTTAATGGAGCCCAACCCGAGCTTGGAGTCGAACACTTTAATGCAAATATGCTGTAGATGTTTACCGTTAGAAACTTAGAAATCAACTAACAAATTCACACACACAAACAAACACAACTTGATAGTTTTCGTGTTGCGACACTCTAAAGAAATCTACTTAGAAATACGCATAAATCTAACCACACAAGATTATGAAAATACATAAACTAGTAAGCGAACGAGAATATATATATGTTCACATACAGATATATATGTATATTAGCGCATAAAGTGTAATAATTTAGCGTGTAATGTGTAAAAAGCAAAAAAAGGTTTAACGACAACTTGAAATTTAGTTAGTAGCCAATTAAACAATGATTACAATAATACAAGCAAATGGAAACACAACAAATTGATCTACTTATACATATGCATATACTATATATACATATATACATACTATGGTTTAATCGCGACTAACTACGCACACAGAGAGAACTACAAGAACGTCATAAATAATTGAAAATTGAGAGAAAAACATAAATACAACGTGTGTATGTTAAACTATGTATAATTATTATTTTATTATTATTTAACTATTGCATGTGATTAATAATATTTAAGTTAAACGTAAACACACAACATATTATACTGTAACTTATGTATACCGCAACAACGCATCAGCAACAACGACGAGAGCAGTTGAAAAAACAAAAAGAGAAAAATAATTCAATGCGAGAGAAATGTGCACAAAAAAAATAATTAAATGTACTACTTTTTAGACGCCTAAAAACCAATAAATAATTATTATGTAACTAAAACAACGCAACGCAAGTCCAACAAATTTATTGAGCAATTGCAATTTACATATACATATATATATGAATCACTTTTGTAATATTCATTTCAAAGCCAATAAAAGTCTAAATTTGAAATTCAAATTCAAAGCGAGCGCGCGCGTTTTTCATTTGTTGCTAGCAACATTGGGTTAGGGTTGCCAGATCAGCAAACAAGTACGCAAGCGGGCGCTGCCAACTTGTATAAGTATCGCTAACAGAGAGAGCCACGCAAATGTTAACTATTTTCACGCATCTGGCAGCCCTCTGTGTTGGCAGCCAAGCAGTGTTGCTAAGCGTCGCGCGCATCATCGAACAAAAAGGCGCGAAGAAGGCATAACGCGGACGCGGACAGCTGCGCGAAGCTGCATTTTGTTGTATTTTGATTGCATTTCGCTGCAAACAACCAAAGAGTGCGCAAGTTCTTGTTCAAAATTTAGCAATAATAAACATATATTCACAATGGCGCGCCGAGACTACGCACAGGACAGAGGTAAGTAGGGATGGCAAAACTAATGGCAAAGTGTGTAAAACAACAAAAATGTCCACGCAGAAACAATCAAAACATTTTTGGCGGAGTTCTGTAAAAGCGACGACGATGGCAAAAAGGATTTTGTCTACGGATCGCAGCTGGTGAAGCTGGCACATCGTGAGCAAGTGCTAATCACCATCGATCTGGACGATCTGGCCGAGTTTAATGAGAGTCTCGCCGAGGCGGTGATCGAGAATTGCCGACGCTATGCGTCGATCTTCAGCGATGTGATTGCCGAGCTGCTGCCCAGCTACAAGCAGCAGGAAGTGAATGCCAAGGATGCATTGGATGTGTACATTGAGCATCGTCTGATGATGGATGCGCGCACACGCAATCCCATGGAGCAGCGTGACGAGCGCAACGCCTTTCCGGCGGAGCTAATGAAGCGATTGTGAGTAGAGAGGGAAGAGAAAATTGTGTGGGGCAGCTAATTGAAGGTCTTTCCTTGGCTTCCAGTGAGGTGGGCTTCAAGCCGCTGTCCACGGAGAAGGCGCACTCCATACGCGAAGTGAAAGCGCAGCAAATTGGCAAATTGGTCACAGTGCGTGGCATTGTCACTCGCTGCACCGAGGTTAAGCCCATGATGGTGGTGGCCACGTACACATGCGATCGCTGCGGCTCGGAGACATATCAGCCCGTGAATTCGCTGTCTTTCATACCTGTGCAGGATTGTCCCTCGGATGATTGTCGTGTGAACAAGGCTGGCGGTCGTTTGTATCTGCAAACACGCGGCTCCAAGTTCGTTAAGTTCCAGGAGCTCAAAATGCAGGAGCACAGTGATCAGGTTCCCGTTGGCCACATTCCACGCAGCATGACGGTGCTGTGTCGCGGCGAAGTCACTCGCATGGCTCAACCTGGCGATCATGTGCTTGTCTCTGGCGTCTTCTTGCCCATGGTGCGCACTGGCTTCGCGCAGATGATTCAGGGTCTGCTCTCTGAGACCTTCCTGCAGGCACACGTAAGTACAGTCAGCAGGTTGAGTGTGTGCGAAGCTAATCTTGCTTCTCTCCCCACGTAGCGCATCATTTGCATCAACAAGAACGACGACATTTCGGACAAGGATTCGGAACTGACACCCGAAGAGCTAGAGGAGCTTGCACAGGATGATTTTTATGAGCGTCTGGCCACCAGCTTGGCACCCGAAATCTATGGGCATCTGGATGTGAAGAAAGCGCTGCTGCTGCTACTCGTAGGCGGCGTGGACAAACGTCCGGATGGCATGAAGATTCGTGGCAACATAAACATCTGCTTGATGGGTGATCCTGGTGTGGCCAAGTCGCAGCTGCTAGGCTATATCAGTCGCCTGGCTGTGCGTTCGCAGTACACCACCGGACGTGGTTCCTCTGGTGTTGGTCTCACCGCCGCTGTCATGAAGGATCCCCTGACGGGTGAGATGACACTAGAAGGCGGCGCTCTGGTACTGGCGGATCAAGGCGTTTGCTGCATTGATGAGTTCGATAAAATGGCAGATCAGGATCGTACAGCCATCCATGAGGTAATGGAACAGCAGACCATATCCATTGCCAAGGCAGGCATCATGACCACGCTGAATGCGCGTGTCTCCATTCTGGCCGCAGCCAATCCCGCCTTCGGTCGCTACAATCCACGTCGTACAGTGGAGCAGAACATACAATTGCCCGCTGCGCTGCTCTCCCGTTTCGATCTGCTGTGGCTCATTCAGGACAAACCCGATCGTGACAATGATCTGCGGCTGGCCAAGCACATCACGTATGTGCACAGCCACAGCAAGCAGCCGCCATCGCGTGTCAAGTCGCTGGACATGAATCTCATGCGTCGCTATATCAATTTGTGCAAGCGCAAACATCCAACCATTCCGGACGAGCTCACAGACTACATTGTGGGCGCCTATGTGGAGCTGCGTCGCGAGGCGCGCAACCAGAAGGACATGACCTTTACCTCAGCGCGTAACTTGCTGGGTATTCTGCGTCTCTCTACGGCACTGGCACGTCTGCGTCTCTCTGATCGTGTAGAGAAGGATGATGTGGCCGAAGCGCTGCGTCTGCTGGAGATGTCCAAGGATTCCCTCAACCAGATACACGAGCACCAGAAGGGACAGTAAGTCTTGAAGGGAATGCATCTGTGGAGTAATTTTGATTAACTTATCTTTTCTTCTCCTTGCAGCGTGCCCAACACATCGGATCGTATCTTCGCCATTGTTCGCGAACTGGCCGGCTCGGGCAAGGCTGTCAAGATTGCCGACATCATGGATCGCTGCACCACCAAAGGCTTCAAACCCGACCAGGTGGACAAATGCATCGACGACTACGAGGAGCTCAATGTGTGGCAGGTCAACATGGGCCGCACCAAGATTACCTTCATATAGAGCAGATACTTGGCTCGTTTTAACTATTTCTACTTAGCACGTAGCTCACTCATTCAAATGGCCCATCGGCCAGCATTATACCATTGTTCACATGCTGTCATTATCTTTGTAGCTTGTAATTTAAATATAAACTCAAAAGTTTGTCTACATTTCATGCGTAAATTGACTTTATTCAAATACATCGGAGAAACGTCGAGGGACACAGATAAAGACATTCAGAGTGACATTTATATATAGTATATAGAATATATATTTAGTATATGTATGCGTATAGTATAGAGTTAAGTAGAACTGTGGATTAAGCTGTGGTTAAGCCCTGCTCGAAACGCGCAGCCCTCGGCTGTTGCCTGTAAACCGTTTAAATTCGTCGTTTGCTTCCTTTGAGGAGGAGCTCCATGTCCAAGTTCAGAGTTGCAAGAAGCTTTTATAGGAATAATTTCCTAAGTGGGGGTACAGCTACAATAGTAAGATTCATGCTAATTGTGGGAGAATGCTACTACATTAAAGAGAGAGGGAGGATTTCCCCTTCCCCCTTTACATGCTCTTGTTGAAGCTGAGCGCAGCACGTAGCTTGTTGCGTATACGCGGAGAGTTCCAGCGATTGCTGCCCGCCGAGCTGAGACCCACCACAGAGCGCAGCTCGTTGGGTGAAATGCCCTCATCGACATCATCCGCCTCCGTCTTGATCTCCATCTTCTGCACAATGAGACGCACCAACTGATGCTGCTGCTCCAGCATGCGTCCAATGTCGCGTAGCTTGCGACGTTGTCGCTCCATTTCCGCATTGATTAGGTCGTCGTTGTTGTCGAAACCAATGACATCCATGGCGGCTAGAAGGGATTGGCACTTAGTAAGCTGTGTACTTCATTAGGGGGAACTACGTACAGTCATCGGTGAAGGGATTCGAGAACCATTTGCGTAAAATGAAGTCCAAGAAGCCAAGTTTGCATTTGGTATCGTTGGGGTACTCAATCAACTCCATCTTGTCCACACGCTGCAGCCAGACATGGGGCAACTTGCGCTCCAGCTCTGTATGCAGCACCACCTGCATGGCCAGACGCTTTAGCTGCGCATTGCGACGCACCGACTCGATGTCGCCGACGGCCAAACCGATGAGCAAGTTCATCAGCAGAATGGGCATGAGGATCATGAAGACGCCTAAGAGGGAGGAAGCAGAAAGACAAGAGATGGATTAAGTATTCGAACTAGTCAAGTCCATAGCTTACTCAGTATCAAGAACGAAGTCATGGGAACCTTCAGCTGATCGTGGTAGTAAGTGTTCACGTAGGTGCCCACGAAATCCAGCTCGCCCAGCATCATGGAGAAGGTGCGCAGCAGCGACATCGGTATGTTCGAGAAGGACAAGTGGTTAGCCTGTGCGTTAATGATCTGCAAAAGATGCAGATGCAAACTTAGACGGGAACAACCAATTAACCCACTCCCCTCACTGCTCACCTTCGATAGCAGAATGTAGAATGCCAGACCGAAGGCAATGATCAGTATGGAGAAGACTAGCAGCACCTTGATCAGTGTCTGCAGAATCTCCAAGAACATGACCACATAGATGCCCACCTGATCGAAGCGTTGCAAAAATAGCAGCAGGCGAAACCAGGACAAGAAGACAGCAATCGAGGCAGCAGAGTAATGCATCGTATTGATCGCGCCATCGGGTTGAAAGGCGGGCGCAATCATGATCAGCGCCGAGATATAAAGCACCCAAGAGATCAGGTTGACCGTCTCCACCAGATAATGCAAACGTTGCTGATAGATCTGTATGATTTCCCTCATTGAATTGAGCAAAATGTAGACGACAATGACGACGGCACAGAAAAGAATCGCCGTGGTGCGGTTGATGTTCTCCGAGCAAGGTGCATGCTTCTCCGGCACGCTCGAAGCGTTACCCAAGCCAACTGACTCCGTGCTAAAGTATGAAAAGGTAATGAAGTGGAAATCCCTGAAGGGTAACCCATCCTCTTTCTACTCACGTGGAATTGCAGCTCTGTATTGTAGTTAGATTCCCTCCAATGCGTAGTTCAATGTTGTTCATCATTAGCGAGGAGTAGATCGTGACAAAGACCAAAAAGATGGAGTAGACCAACAGATTGGCCAGATGAAAGTACTTGCCATAGGAGTTCCACTTCATTTGCAGATATTTCTGGCTCAGCGGATGTGCGAGCAGTTCCACGCGACCGTGTGTAACCATGGTCTAACCCGTAAGGAAGGCAAACGAACATTAGTAAGCGAAGGGACTCTCCAACACACACAGACACAGATACAGACACATAGAGCATAAAATACAGTTGCATCTACAATTACAGGCACAACTACAGTGAGGACTGGCACAATAGGCGACGACTTGGTAAGCTCAGAAAGATAAGTCAAAAAAGCGCTGCCAGCTGCCAGACGAGCTGCACTTTCCGCTCTGGTTAGAAGTACCAGGGGTAATCCCTCAACGGAAAATGCAGCTAGACCGAGTCCGGGCAGCTTTTGATTTAGACTCACACTGACTACTGCCAATGGGGGCGGTCGCCATTTGGGATCATTGAATTCTTTACGCTTGGCCTCGATTTGAGCGGGAGTTTTTTGGTATGGCCAGAAGGAATATTTGATCTAAATTTGGGATAGTTTAGGCAAATCAATAGCAAAAGGTGCAATAGGTTTTCAAATTGAAGGGCTGGTGCAAAGGGAGCAGAGTGAGCTATGCGACGGGGGAAGGTCTAAGCGGACTACCAAGTCGGGTTAGGCACAGGCGAAGGAGTTAAATGAAGTTTGGCACAATCACTACGTAGTCATGCGGCTGTAGATCACTGGGTGCTTACATTCAGCGCCGGCAAAGGGATTGGATTGGATGTCATGATGGGTTCTCCGGTTTTCTCGTCGATCTTCGCGAACATAAAGGGACATTGCAAGAAAGCGAACGAGTATCTAATCTAAATGGCGCAAGGTCGAAGAAGGAGAAGAAGAGTTTTTGGATTAGGCCTGCAACAGAGAATGTGAGGGGGGCACTTGGATGACTTGATGAGATGATGTGATGAAGTGAGGTTAGCTCTTCCTTTCTTCGTGATCCGCTGGGAGCACGATTAACTTACGTAAAAGCTCTTCGAATCCTTCTTACAGTTGGCCTTGGTGATGCACTTATCCTGCACCGCTTCAAATACACGCGGCATAGAGGCAATCAGTGCCAAGGTGACGCAAGGATGCTTGTCGGAGCGCAGTGCCATCACCTCGTTGGCACGCTCCTCGTGCGTCACCATGGCCAGCGCAGCCTCGGGATACTTGTAGTAGATGGCATAATCGATGGCACTCATGTCCAGCACATTGTACAGCAGTTTGCAACCCATGGACATGAGCACCGAAATGGCATGCGGCTTGTTCTCCATGGTGGCCAGATGCAGTGCGGTGTTCTGGAAGGAAAGGAAGATATATAAGAATCTTTTCAACCTGAGATCCTTTCCGCAACTTACCCCATCCTTGTCCACCTGATCGAGCAGATGCGAGTGCACCGAATGCAGCAGCTCAATGGTCTCGGTATAACCCGACATGGCGGCCAGCTGGAGCGGATTACGTCCCGAATGATCGCGATGCAGCAGAGCACCACGATTGAGTAGCAGCTGCACCACGCGCGTATGTCCCTGTTGCGAGGCAATGTGCAGTGGCGTCATGCCAGCCCCATCGCTCTCATTGATGATGAACGAACCCTTCTCCGAGTCGAGCAACTGCCTCACTGTATTATAGCGTCCAAAGCGTGCAGCAAAGTGTAACGGACTCTCGTTGTTGTTGTTCTTCAGATTGATGCAAGCGCCCAGCCGTATGAGATTCTCCAGCGAGCGTATGTGTCCATCCCGACTGGCATAGTGCAGCGGCGAGCAACCCATGTGATCCTTCTCGTTCAGCAGCAGCTGCAGCTGCGCCTGGGTCTGGCAATTGGCCACCTGCTCGGCGAAGTCCGTCAACCTGCCGCCATTCATAATGACAAAGTGCAACACGTTGCGTGCAGCGGCATCCTTGACATCGATGCTGGCGCCCAGGCGAATGAGCAGATGTACTGTACGAAGGGAAAGAGAGGGATTACTCAATCATGTGGCATGCACCTTCACTAGCTACTCCCTTACCTGTCTTCCAGCCACTGCGAGAGGCCGCTAGCAGCAACGGCGAACGATGCTCCTTGTCCAGCGCATTGATCTCGGCTCCCTCGTTAACCAAATAGGAGACAATGTCGGGATGGTCAAACATGCTGGCGCAGTGCAGCGGCGTCATCTTCTGCACATCCGTGCAGCTCAGGCAGATGCGCTTCTCCAGCGGCTGCATCTCAAACATTAGCTTGACTATTTCAATGGCGCCCTAGGAGTAAGGAAGAGAGAGGAAGGAGGGAGGAAGCAAAACAATATGGGTCAATCAGCTTCAGAGAAGAGCAAACAAAACATGACGCTTATGACATGGCTGAAAATAGCTTGTAAATGTCTTACGAAATGCATACCCTGTAAGCTTAGCATTAAGAGGGTATATGCGGTTTTTATCAAGCTGAAAGCAGACTTGGTAGGCTACATAATTAGACCAGTATAAAGGTAGATCCTACAGTTCAACTGTCTAGCTGCTCTTCTAACTATAAAACTACCTGGATCTCTGCTATTAGAAGAGCTACCCATATGAAATTTGGCAACATGTTTCCTATGAATCATAGGCAGCCTAAGCATATTTCAAGTTAAATCTACCAAGCTCAACTTTTTGGAAAATCGATTTTTATTGATTATCAAATCAAGGCAATAAGTTATAACATTTCTGCAACTCTCACAGGGTATCGAGCTGTTAAAAGTCTTAGTTCTACCCCCAGCTTTGTTTTCCATTTGACTGGCCGTCAAGTCATTCCAGCCATGCCCATCCCATGTTCATTTGTTTGGGTCTCTGCGCAGCTCCAAAAACACTTTCCGCCAAGAATGTCACGTTCGTCCCGCACGCATTTACATAAGAATTTGCCAATTTAAAGTGAAGCGAATGTCGCGACATCTTCTCGCGTGGTAAACGAAATATGACCCCGGCTGGCCTCCACGCTGGGCAGGCAGCCTGCCAGTCCCCGCAGTTCTTCCTCCCCCACTTACCTGTGCACATGCCAAGTGAACTGGCGTGGAGAGATCGTGTTGCTGCGTTGATATCTTTGCCCCAGATTTGAGGCACAGCTCGACGGCTTTGATGTCGCCCCCATGCACCGCCGAGTGCAGCGGCACATTGCCCTCAGAGTCGTAGAAGGATATCATCTCCTCGCGAGTGCAGCCGCGTTGCTCGCCCCACTAAAGATAAGAGAAGAGAGAGAGAGAGGAAGCATGAAAGAGAGTAGGACGCACATTATTGCAAATATTTCAGGGATTTCCGCTTGAGCGGAGGATTCGCTTTAAATACAATTAAATTCCACGGGACACGGGAGTCGTTGACCGTTCCCGCAGCTTCTCGAAGCAAATTGATACTTGTGTTTTTTTCGGGGAAAAGCAGAGGGGTTAGGGGGGTGGAGGGACTTGTATAACTTGGGTCCTTCAACGAAACTCAAGTTGAGGCGGCGCGCAAAGCCGTGTGTCCGTCAAAGCAATCGATAAACGGTTCGAGCATTCGATACTTTTATAATTGACTTCTATTTAAAGCGACACACACAGCGAGGCAGTAAAGCAAGAGAGAGAGACAGGGAGATAAAGAGGGAGATAGCAAGCGAGAGCGATTGCAAAAAGTGCAGAAAGGTCATGCGGGAGCTGCAATGCGAATACGAATCAAATAAAGTAGATAATCACTCGGGGACTTTGATGGCGCAGCACTTAAGGATCAAAGTCAGATAGAGAAAGAGATAGAGGGGAAGGGGGAGCAGGAGTGGGGGGGTCAAGCGCGCGCGTGATGTGTACTTGCCTGAAAGAAAACCTCCATTGTCTTGGAGCTGGCGTTCTTGGCCGCCTCGTGTATGGGATAATAACCATTGTTGCAGGGTCTACGGGGGCATGCATCGAACTCAGTTATCTGCAAGATACGATACACACGACAAGACATAACAGTAAGTAATATTACAAGAGTACACTACACTACGCTACACACACACACACACACACACACAAAGGCGCAGGGCAGCAATTGAACTTTTTCGTAGCATACTTTTGTGCGCATGCAAAAATAGCAAGACGGATACAAACCTCTTTAATGATAAATTGTAGTAACACGACTGTGTGTGTGTGTGTGTGTGTGTGTGTGCGTGTTCGTGTGTGTATTATGTACGACTTTGATTAATGGCCAATTGAAGGGGTTTATCGCAGTGAGGGCAAAGCAAATATTTGTGTGTGGGAGATCTACAAGTAAAACAATTATCTGTACAAAGGCTGCGGGTGACTCACAGCACCTACCAGGATGCGGGCACACTCCTCGTGATCATAGATGGCTGCCAGATGTAGCGCGGTGCGTCCATGTTCGCCACCCTGCTGTATGTTGATCACATTGCGATATTGACCCATTACACGCAGCGACTTCACCTTGTTCAGCTCCGTGGCCAGATGCACGGGCGCCTGCTTCTTCTCGTTGAGCACGCCCGTGTCCACGGGGCTGACAAAGAGAGAGAGAGAGGGAAGATAGGGCAAGTAAAGACAGGGCAGAGAGTGTGTAACTAATCGCCAAGAGCTTACATGGACAGCAGATAGTCGAGCGCCTCGTAGGCATCGCACTCGACGGCAATGTGCAGCGGCGTGTTGCCCGCATTATCCTTGGCATTGAAGTCTGCACGAGGGGGGGGCGGGAGAGTTGGATGATTTATGAGAGCAGCTGCCGGGATTGTTAGCCACTAGACTTACCCCCATGCTGATCGCATATATAGCGCAAGATGTTTACGCGATTCCGTGCCGCGGCCTGATGTGCAGCGGTGCGTCCTTTGCCATCCTTCAGAGCGATGCGCGTTGTGTCCGCGATATACAGGCGCTTGAAGTCATCCAGATTGCCCGACTCGGCGGCCTGGCAAAGGGTTAGATGTAGAGAAAAGAGGCAGGAGAAGTTAAAGTGGTTAAGCGCTTATAAAGTGCAAATCAAATGGCGAACTAAAAGATAAACTGCGCCGGCAGAAAACAACTTAAACTTTTCGCACAAGTTTTGAGCACGCGCCGCCAAAGCTCGAGCAGGTTGCTCCTTGGGGGATGGGGATTGGTCAATCCTGCTGCTGTTGCTTAATCAAAATTCTCAAGCAAATTGAGCTAGGTACGCAATATTCATGCCATTCGTCATTCCACTTCCTACTGTCAATAGACACTTTCGCTTTCGCTTTCATTTTCGTCTTCGCTTTTGTCTCCATTTTCTGTGCTTCTTTCCTTTCTTTGCTCAGCTGCTGGGGCATTTCATTGTCTTGTCTAACTTGATTGTCGACCTGCAGTTGCATTTCCCTTCTCTCCCCTCTTTAATCTAATTGTGAAAATTGAAACAAAGTTCGCCTTCTCCCTGCGCCCTAAGCATTTTCCGCACTTTTCACGCTACATTCCACCCATCCCTGGAGGCAACACTTTAAACTTTGCTACTTGTCTTGGCTAATTTGTGCCTGCCGTCTCCCGCGTGGATTACCTGCAGAAAGTCGTCAATTTGTATCTTTGGCGCCGAGGACATCCGCAAGATGCGCGCCCATTTGTTGGGCAAGTTGAGGGGCGCCATCGCTGTCAGCTCTGCGCCGCGGGCACAGCCGCCAATCAAATAGCGCAACGAACTGATGACCACATCCCGCTTGGGCGACTCCTTGCCACCACCTCCAGCCTCGACGGGCACCGAGATGGGCATCATTTGTGATAGTTAATAGAGGCAAATAGCTTGCGATTGCTTTGATGGATTATCGCGGCTTTCGGCTCACTGCACATCATTTCTTTTGCATTTCGCATGGGCAACTCTGGCGAGTCCAGTTGAGTTTAATATCAATTTCCTGCTCGCTCTCACTTCGAGAAATCTTAAGCTTTGTCACTTGAGATGTTTCAGCTGCATCGGTTAACGTTTAGCACACAAAAAAAGCCAAAAAAGAAAAGTTCTCAATGCGAAAGCAATTCCGTTCTCATTCAATCAAATCAACACAAATTGCATTTCCACTTGTTTTTCATTGTTAATGATGATTGTTATTGGCCAGCGGCGATTCTAGCTGAACTTGGCTTTACACTTGGATTTTCTTAAGGGGTTTTCCTGCTATTTCACGCTTACGCGTCCTTGCCACGAGTCCTGCCAGACTGAAATCACGGCCAAAACAAGCGACGCTTTTATAGCCAAGCCACGCGCCGCGTCGCACAGAGACAAGGTGAGGTGAGATGAAGTGCGACGCGGCGCGGTGTGGTGAGTTTGCCATTTACCTCACTTACTCTTGTTGTTGTTGCTGTTGTTGTTGCTGTTGTCCTTATCAGGCAGCAAACTTGTTGCGTTGCGTGTTATGCCCGGTTATGTTTGTCAAATTCGAATCGTAGGCGACGTTTACATAAGCACTAAACGACAGCGGCTGCCTAGAAGGGATTTCCAACTGCAACTGGCTATGACCAGACGTGACCCCCCCATCCCCGCCTCCCATTCGATTGGTCACTTGCGAGGGCCGCTCGAGTACATTAGCGAATTGGCTGCACACACACTTACCCGCAATATGCGAAACGGGCTGTCACGCAACAGGCAAACCTGCTCGGCCAGCTGCTGCTCTGCCGGCAATATGGCCTCCAATGGGTTCTCTGCATCGTCACCGGCAATTTCCATACGCTTGGGACCGGTGTTGCGCTCGATTATCATCGAGAATATCCAATACTGCGGAGGAAGAGAGCGCGAAAGATAAGCAAGGAAAAATCTGGAAAAAATCAGGGGGCAGCTAACCCCGTTGCCACCCACTCTCACCTTGCTGTTGCGATGGCTGCCGCTGCTGCTACTGTTGCTACGCGTCTTGGGCAGCAGCTTGGGTTGCGCCTCCATCAGATCTGGTGGGGAGAGCGCCGAGCATTGCGCATTGCACACGCCGTTCCAGAGCTTAGGCATGCTGGGATCGTGCTGTTTTACAGGGGAAACCAAAGACTGATCTGCTCCTCGTCCTCCGCCTCCTCCCGCTTTTGTGATTGTGAACGGACGCAGCTCACGACTGCAACGTAATTGTATTAGTTTTTTTCTGCGCATTTCGCCATAATCCTCGTGTCGCTTATCGCCCGCAATCAGTTGAACTAATTAGTTATTGATTGGCCTAAACGGTTTGCTGAGGCTTTCGCCTATTTAGATAAACCGGCGTCACATGATACCGCGAGATAAACAGCTATTTTCGCAGTACCCTCCCTGTAATCGACGTTACCCCTTTGTAAGCACAACTGTACCGTGACGACACACAAACGGTTAGAGTATTCACAGTAAGTTGTTACCCCAAACTAAGGGCAATCCTCGAGGGTCTTCGAAGCGTAACGAAACCACATTATGCGACAATGGCTAATTAAAGGTCTGTTTATTTTTGGCAGGCACTGTCAACGACCTTACCGGCTAACTCAATTTGCATAATGAAAAGTCACACCCCATTATGGGGCTATAAAATGGTCATAAAGCGTCAGATTCACTGGAAACTATAGTAGCTTCCTAGCGGCTTCTAGAGCCCAAGTCACACCTCTCTTTCTGGCTATATCTATAATTTCACCATGATTCTTCATGTTTCTCGAGAGGGTTTCCAGCACCTTTTTAACTATTTTCGATTTAGTAACCTAGCTATAATGTTGCTATAACTCTTCAGATTTAACAGAAACTTGAAAATTTCGGTAGAACTTTCTTACCTATTCTTCTTGAGCGTCATGATGAACCAACTTAGTCGAACACTCACTGCGTACTGTACTCAAATCTGACTGTACCGCACTCTATATATATTTTTATTAATTACATTTCGAAGATCCTTATCAGCCGGCGATTTCGATCTTCTCTACTTCTTTCTCCCACTTCTTTCTTTTCCCAATTCGCATTTGTCGCAAAGGCTGCATTTGCTTAATGAAAAGTCAAACCCATTTGAACTGGAAGCCTACCTTGATTATTGAAACGCCGCTGTGCGTGTGGGGCCCTGTTCGGGGGGAGGTAAGGGTGTTCAAGTTATCAACGATGAGTTAACGAAATTTGAGTCCCTAGGATCCAATTAGGCAGAGTGCTTAGACTGGCAAATACTTTGCAGTAGACACATCGTAAAGTCAATAAACTTTAGCTGTGCTAGATAGTTTTATGGAAGATAAATAGAGAAAGTGCTTAGGCCTTTATAGCAAAGTTTGCTATAGCACAATTGCTCGCTGAAATTGTGAAATTCATGAAGGTACCTTTCCCTGTTTTCAGGTTCCTCTCCGTTAAACCAAGTTCTTTAGACTATTGTGGAATAAATCTTACTCTTCCAACTCACCTGTTGTCCACTCTTCGGTTGCGCCTCTTCTCTGCGCTTCTCAAGACGAACATATATGGTTTTTCTTTATTTTGAACTCCTTCAAGACGCGAATAATTCACATTTTAAAAGGACCTTTGTTATAGAAGGATTTCAACTGCATTAACATATGTTTGTTATAATTTATATGTTAAAAACTAAAGTAATTTGCAAAAGAAACTGTATAAACTCATCGATATAGTTTCGATCTCAGGGATAACACGCACAAAACTCTTCCATATGTTTCAACAGTTTTCGTACTGTGACGAGCCCCCTTTGAAGCTGAATGAAGCACTACAAAAACGCACTTGGGCTGTGGCAAGGTGTGCGTCGCTCTCGCACCCGAATCGCTTCAATTTGGCAACTTAATTGCTTCCTTTGACTTCAGATGCAGACTTTATACACACTCTCTCACACTATTTATACCAATAAATATATATATAACTATATTCTCGATTAGCTTGCTAGCTTTGAGCTGCTCGTACCGACAGCTTCGCTGGCTGGACTCCAACTGAAGGCTGCAGCCCTTGAATGGCGCCTGTCACTGTCGCTTCAGTGCGCCGCAGTTTAGGGACTAGACTGGGACTGGGAGAGGTCTATGGAGAGCTGGGATGGGGGGCGTAGGTTGTTTCTAGTTCTGGTTCTGATAAGCGAGTGCTGTCTGTCGTCGCTAGCCTTTCGTCAGTTTGTCACCCGGGCTGAACTAGACGCGACTCGAGCGATTCTCCCCGCTCGTCCTGCCCTCGTTCGACTGGGGTCCCTCGAGGGGTGGGCGACGTTTCTATATGCCGCGACAAATGAGACACATTTGCTTTTGTAATTAAACTGTCGCGCATAACCGACGCACATACACGCACAAACATGCCGCATACATGTAGCAAGCGTTAACTGTTATTGTAATTGGTTCTCGCTTTGCGGAATAGTCCGGTCACATGGTGAAATAGTTTCGCAAATTGAGGGACATACAGACAGACAGCCAGACGTGGGTATCAGGATCTTCAATCTAGAGCTAACCTAAGTATATTCTCTCTGGCAATTGCGAAAAATAATGGCAATTCACGAAATTGATAGATCCTCCAGGGATGCCTTAGGACATTTATAAAAGTCGTCAGAAAAAATGATTTGTCATCAATCGACCCGTAAAGCTTCCAGATGGATTATAGTGCTCTATATATAGAGCTGCTATGCCACAACTTATCACCACAATTTGCAATTGCATTTAATTAATCAAGCTAATAACACATTTACAGCTCGACAAGTTAATTAGCTGAAACTCTTGAAATAAAAAACTGAAAAATGTAAATGGAAAACGCAAAAATTGAATCGAATGTCAACGAGTAAGAACATATATCTTCCTTTTCCCTTCCCTCGCTCTCTTACTCGAGGGGAATGTCCATCAGTTTGCTGGGTAAGTTGATGGCCAGGGAAATCACAGTTACGGAAGCCACAAACACCACACAAAATGTGACCACATATTTACGCAGAGGGTTCCAGAGCAACAGGTGAGCAGACTTGAAGGGATGTGTCAGTGGGTTGAAGGAGGATTCGGGGCGACTACAAAGAAGAACAAGTTAGAAACCTCAAAAAGTAGTACGTAACACTTACTGTGGTCTCTCCAACGCCATGGGCGGTTCATTGCCTAGGCCAGCGGGCGCATTGGAGGCCTCCACCTCGGTGCAGACTTCCAGCCTCAGCTCGATGCTGCCCTAAAAGAGGAAACAGGTATAATCAAGGAAACCCCAACATTTACAATATCCTACATCATGTTTCTCGTGCGGTGGTCCGGCTACCACCTTGGACGGACCCTTGAGCGGAAACCAGCCATGCAGGGATGAGTGATTGAAGAGATTAAGACGCTTGCGCTTCTTTGAATGCTTCTGTGCTGCCTTATCGGTGGCATAGGGTTCTGGCAAATTGGATAGATTTAGCTCGATGGCACCAAGGTAGTCGTCTGGCGATAGGAAATCCTTATCCCAGACCTGCAGATGGATAATTGGCGGCGTTTTGATTTCGATCTCCTCGAACAGGCCCCCCTTGCGACGTATGACCATCTGCGGGAGGGGTTTAATGAGCGGCGCAATACGTTAATTAATGGCGCACACTGTATTATTTTACGCGTGGCAATTAGGCGAGCAAGCCCCAACTCAGTGCATCCCCAACTCCCGGTTAAGCAACTTACCATATCCTCATTGGGCGAATAGGCTAGGGGGTATATCATGCGCCAATTAAAGATTGCTTCGCCCGCAAACGAACGGAAATGTATATCGGTCGTTTGGGTCTTGTTCTCGTCCTGGCACCAGCTGTACACAAGGGGAGCATAAGAAATGTTTATAATTGCATATCGCTTACAGTGGGTACGTAGTACGGTTCCCCTCGCTTACCCAACCACGTAGACATCGCTCATTAATTTGCCAAAAATATTCCTATCGCCGAAGGGAATGTTTTTTACCCGCTGGACCACAATGCGCACCTCGTAGTTGATGGGTGGAGTTGGGGTTATATCAATGTGTGGCGGCATTATTTTCTTGGCACTGTACAGCTCCACCCACATTTGCAGTTTGCCCTGCAGAGAAGCAAAGAGATCTAAGTTTAGCTAAGATTTGCGACTTTCCTGCCCACCTGTTCCACTCCGGGCTGGACATCATTGTACAGCGAGCGGGTTTCCACATGCTCCGGCACCAGTTTGTAGCCAAAGGAAGGCAGCTTCTCAATGTTCTTAAGCACTGTCAGGCTTAGCCGCTCCTTCATGTCCTCAGCTGAGTTGGTAGAGAGGAAAAGAGCGACAGTTAATCTCCTTCTATGCAAAGCAAACTTCAACCTACACGTGGCTATAACTGTCTCGTCGCCAAAGAGCATCCCGTCCACTTCAATGACATTGCCATAGAAATAAGGTGCCTGTATGCCGCGTTGCTGACACAGCATGGTAAGCAGCTCCGTGGGATGATAGACATCGTGCCACTGATTGTATCCGACTTCCGAGTACTCCAAAGGCAGCCCCACCTTCGCTTGGTGCTTGGTATACCAACGATCCTCCAGATCGATGGTTGTGGCGCCAATTATCTCATCCTTGCGCTTATCGCGATCGTAGACCACCACTTCAAGCATGGGATCGCCGGGCAGTGAAGCGTCCAGCTCGAAGAAACGTCCAAAGACAGGATTACTTTGATTGGGTACGTAGTGTGCCTGATCGGAGACTGTTTTTCCGCCCAGCACCAGCTTGACATAGCAATCAGAATCACTGCACCAGTCACGTGGACGTATCTTCAGGCCCTGCACAATGTAGACACGCACAATTAGGTTTATTGTCTCTGTGATTGTCTTCAGCAGCAGCTGTTCACGTGGATTTAATGGTGCCGACAGTGGCCGCTGCATGTCGCCACCAGCACCACCCGCATCATCGGCACGATCGCAAATATATGGAGTCAACTTAATTTGCAACTTTAACGTGGCATAGACATCCTCCTTGGGTGGTACATGCTTTTTCACCTTGATGCCATGTACCAACGGCACCGGTACAGCCCAATCCTGCAGGAAACTGAACTGAGGCTGCTTCTCCAGTTCGTTGGGAAATATCACTAAGCGATGCTTGCAGAGATGGGAACTGTCCTGCGGACTATCATAGATTGAATTGAAGAATTTGGTCCACCAATTGAAGCGGAGGTCGTTCATCAGATCACTATCGTAGACAAACTTGTCGATCTTCAGCGCCATCCGATTGGCATAAACCGCGGTGCGTAGACCCAACATGATCTTGAGACGCTGCCAGCAGCTGTTAACCACGCCAGGTGACTCGTTGCGCTCCTCATCGTCATCTTCCTCTTCCAGGGCCATTTCCTCATCGTAATCCTCGGTGATGTTTGCTGACTGAACCGAACTTTCCGCATATTCCTTTGACCTGCACCTTAGGGTCTTCTCCTTTTGCAGAAAGTTGGTGGAATTTTGTACGAGAGCTGCACCCAAAGTGGATTCCCGATTGAAGCTATTTACCACCACATCGGTAGCTATCATACCAGGCCAGTACTCTTGCTGATCAGGCAGACTCTGCAGGAGGAGTCTTTATTGGAGGTCTACTGTAGTTTGACTGCACTCACCACCACACCCGAGGCGTAAGCCACCAGAAAGTTAATGCTGTTGCGGGTACGCGAAGTGGAAAGACCGCTAGAGAGCACCAGATCAGCCATAAAGACCTTGGCACGTCGCTTACCCGCGGAGCTAAGGCTGGTCTTCGTGTAGTTACGCATGCCCACAAAGATGACCTCAAGGCTAAGGGACGAAGGAGAAGGAGTAAGTGGATTGGGCACCTTCTCCGTCACTCACACATAGTTCAGCATGTTGGGTCGTATGGAAGCGGGAATGCCAACAATAACTTCGGGTTGATTGGGCAACTCAGGCACCTCAGCTTCGCCAACCGATTCCTGAAACTCCGCGGACATTAGCACCTCGGCAAGCACCAGCCCATTGCGAGCAACTGGCACCCACTTCAGGGGAGGTGGTGTTACCGATTTCAACTTCTGCAGCTTGCCAATCGGACTACGCGTCCAGCAGCGACTTGCATCACCCCAGCCCCATTCGCTGGCATTGTCCGCACTAACCACACTTGCGACAATATGCCCGATGGCCACCACATCCGATGAGTCTGCGGTACAGAGCTCCACCCCGATCAACGGAGGATGCTGCTGATACCAACTTACGCTGCCTGGCAGAACGATGGTATTGAAATTAATGGCAGCATCCCAGATGGGCGATAGGGTGTTCTGCACCAGCTGCGTCTCGGCCAGATGTTCATCGAAGACCACGGCAACCTGACTGTCGCAGACGGTGCGATTATCGCTGCCTGGACGTACCTTGGCTTGATGCACATAGACATTAAAGCGGTAATGGGATTGCACCATATTGGGCAACCAGTTTTGCTGCTCATCCGATGTCCAATCGCTGGCAATGCAAGCAAGGAAGTCGCGTCGTTCGCGGTACGGTGAGATGGCTAGACAACCCATAACAATGCCCACATCGCAGCCACAGTTGACGCAGGTGTGAACACAGGTGGTGCTCTTGAAAATGAAACTCTTGGCCTTCCAGCATTGGTTGCCTGACTGATTCTTGCGCAGTTTGAGAAACATGAAATGCTTTGCATTAAGGCGACATGTGCCCAGCTCTTTATTCCCTGAGCTTAGGGTGATCAGCAACTCAGGCCAATCGTCCTGAATGCGTGTCATATTCGCCAGCGAACTGATCTCCCCCATAATCCTGTGAATCTCATTAACAATGTCAGCGATTGTGGTATCCATGTGCTCCTGATAGCTATTCTTGATCTTCTGCCGCAACTGGCTAAGCTCATTTGGCAGTTTGCTGAAGTAGTCTGAGAGAAAGCTCTGCCTGTTGTGATCCCACAAGGTGTTGTCTGCGCCCAGATCGTAGTTTAGCTGATGTCGATGAAAAGCATCTCTGATCTTGGTGGTAACCGAGGAAAGGATATACTTTAGGCACTTGCCCTGATTGCGCAACTCATGCGGAAACTTTAATTGAAACACCTTGAAGGTGTCCAGTTCGGTGCGCTACAAAGAGAGAGAGAGAGAGAAAACAGATAAGACAGAAAGCGAGTAATAATAATGATCTCACCATAAAGTAAATCACATCAGCTACAAAGAAATCCGAGGTGAGTTTACTCCGCACGTCGGGCAACTGCACTTCCAAGATGCACGAGTTGAAGGGCGAATCCTGGCGAAAGGATTTGGTTCGCGATGCCGTGCGGTAGTTTCCAGACATGGGTTTTAGCGCGCCTACCAGCTCGTTGGACGTCATTGTGGCCAGTTTCACATCGATCTTGTAATTGTGCGCACTGCTCAGGATGTGACTGCCAAAGAGGGGCAGGAACTCCACAATAAAGGCCTTGTCCGTGATGGCTGTTGTCTCTTTGGGCGCCTCGACGGGCAAGTTAACCATCGCTTTTGAGGACTCCTTGTCCACCAACACCTCGGAGTGTATTTCCATAAGCAGTCGGCCGATATAGTTCAGTGGATTCACAGGATCGTAGAAGTACAGATAGGTGGGACCCACGGCAGGTCTGCCTGCAAACAATAGAGCAGTGAGTTAGTCCGCTTTGCTTTGGTAGTAGCAGTTAAAATGGAACCCACCCTTGAATGCGATTTCGTCCATAGCAATCTCATACTCGGACACGCATTTCCACTGCAGATTCTCGTACACGAAGACTAATATGAGAAACTCCTGCGCCACTGAGGGAAAGACCCAGGCAAAATTGATTTCCTCATTCCATTCCGGCGTCGTGGTGTTCTTGGCCACATGCGTCTTGCCCTGCAACAAAAGATTGTGAGAAGAAAGACAAACGGATTATGGAAACTACCTTAAAACCGGCGAAGGTAACCTGCACCATGTAGCTGGACTTTTTGGCAAACTCCCCACGAAAGAAGCGCACAAAGTAGTGTATGTTGCTCTGGGTATACGCATTCATGTCATGCAGCAGATTGCTGTGGCGAGAGAGGAAGTTGGAAAACCCTTTAGGCAATCCTGCACATCTTACCTCTTTATGTCATCGAAGTCTCTTGTAATAAGGTATCTATTTAGGTTCTCTGTGGCCGTATCTTCCTGCAAAGCGTTTGTTTTCAGCGGACTATGCTGCGAAATGATAGCCAAATCGATTTGCAGGTGACCACGATGATGCTCCTCGCCTTCGTTGACATCATCACCGATGGGCAACTCCAGCCGGCCCCAGCGCTTGAAGTAGCTGTGATTGGGCTGATTCCACACGCTGTGTAGATCGATGACCAACTCACCCAGGCAGGTGTTCTTCTTGTACAGCACGTACTTCTTTAGCTCGAAGAGCACCGTTAGGCGCAGCAGCTCCGTCAACGTGCAGTGGAATTCGAAGACAAAGTACTGTGGGCAGACACGGAAGCAATGAGAGATAACCTAACACATTGCCACCTGTTGCTCACCTCATTGAAGAAAGGATTTTCCGAGTTGGCGTGCGTCTTGGTATTTCTGCTCATTTTATCCAGCCGCACCTTCACATACAGTTCGCCCGAGGTGACGCCCGTGTTGGCCGCCTTGTGCACCGTGATGCAGATAAGAAAATCCTGTGGCGCACCGGCAAAACATTCCTGTTGCACTTGGTTCATGACGCTGCTAAGAAAAAATTCAATTAAAATGGCGTACAAAATGCTTTGAGTGATAAGGCTGCCGTATTTCGAAAAAACTAAAGCAAAACAAAGCGCTCTAACTTATTTCGAGCTGTCTGGCAACACTGTGCATGCAACTCTGTCTCTCTTTCTATGCACTAAAGCGACGCCCTGCGGGAATTTCAGGCGAATTTAAACTGGACGTAGCTTTCAGCTGTGCGTGCGTGTGTATGTGTGTAAGCAAAGGCGGCGGCTGTGCTTGCTCAAGTGGGCAGTGGCGTGCGCTTGCTCCCACATGCTTGCGCTCCCGCTCACACACCCGTTGACTACGCCACTGACTGTGGCTCTGGGAGCTTGGGCTTTTGAGCTGCAGCTCTCCAGCTCCAATGCTGCCAGCAGCCGCTTCAGTTCGTGTGCACGGGCCAAGCAGTCGACACAGTTTTGTCACGTTTTCTCTCCGCCAACGAAGCGCGTTTTTGGAGTCGCACTTTGCAGCCGTCGTTGTCGTAGTCGGTATCGGAGTTGCCATTGCTGTTGTCGTTGTTCTTGTTGTCGCAGTTGTCGTCGCTCGTCGGTGCCTGGAATCGCTCAAGCGGGAGTTGGCTGCTTACACACAGAGGCTTCTCTTGCGACTCAGCAGCCTCCAGCGCGCTCGCTCGCTCCTCTCATCCAAGCTTCGGTGCGTCTCTCCTGGGTGCCTACACATACACAAACAGCGAGTGTGTGTGTATGTTGTGTGTCTGTGTGTGTTTGTGTGCCTCCGATTTTGTGTATAATTTTTGCGCGCGCTCAATCAAAACAGAGCTACATTTTGCACAGAGGCTCCAAAAAAAAAAAGCCTAAAAACCTAAGAAAAATAAAATAAAACAAAAAACCGAAAAAAGAGAAAGAAAATATTGCAAAAATCAAATAATATTTAATTGATTGATAATCGTTGACAAGGCTGCAATTAACCGTAAACTAACCAAAAAAAAAATCAACAACAACAATTACAGCTCTTTTTTCTTCAGCTGTCTACACGCTGCATGCAAAAATACTCAAATAAATAATACACTACAACAGTAAAAGCGCAATAAATAATGCTATAAAATTTTTATTCCTACAAAAATCTCTTGCAGGCGTTTTTAAATATTAAACAAGCTCGCAACGCTCGCAAGCAGCGCGTGCCAAAGACTTTTCAGGTAAGCTTGACTTTTAGTTTACAGTTCGAGTGCGTGTGTATGTGTGTCTCTGTGTTTGTGTGTGTGCACATACATAAATCAAAAAAACAGAGCAAACGAGTGAGCGGGCGGCGGGAGAGCAGCAGCAGAGAGTTTGCTCCTGTTTTCCATCCAGCCCACGCCCCGAGGCGCACAAACCACCCAGCAGCAGCAGCCACCCGCTTTGTGTAGACCCCCCCTCTCTCTCCCGCTCTTTATCTGTTCGCTGCCCACACTTAGTGGTGGATACGCACACGCTTTTGCGTCGTTGCCTGTGCGTCTCATCTCGCCTTGGCTCGCGCTCTCCATCTACCCCACCTCCTGCTATTGATGCCTTTGACTTCCCCTCTACGCCTGCTACTCCTTTGCTGCCCGCGCTCCCTCCCTCTCTCTCTCCCTCGCTCAGCAGCTTCACATTTATCTTGAGTTTTACCGTTGCGACTGCAGGTTCTACTTCGCCTTCGCCTTCTTGTGCCACTTTTCAGTTGTCATTTACGCGTCATTTCTTTGCGCCTCTCACGTGCTTTGCCTGCCTTGCTTTGGGTTTTGCAACTCACCGTTCTACGCTCTCTCCCACTCTCCCACTCTCTTACTCTCCGCTCTCTTCGATTGCAGTGAAAGGCTCGGCGGCAAATGCTTCCGCCTGCTCATTTGCACTTGTTTGTTTTTGTCTTTGCAGTTGCTTATCGTGTCGCTCTCCTTACCTGGCATTTCGCTTTCTGATCTTGAAATTGCAACTCTGTTGCCTGGTGCGCGCTCGCTCTCGCACACACGTCTCAATTGCCCCCTCTCTCATTGCACGCTGTCGAACAAGTTTATCAGAGAACAGGAAAAGCCATTAAGGCAGGCAAAATTGTTTATTGAAAGAGTGAGAGAGGGAGACAATGGGAAAAAAGCGAGAATCGAAAACTTTGTTCAGTTCATTTCTCTTTTCTTTTCTTGTCTTCTTCTGTTCTTGTCGTGTTCTTTTGCGTGTGTTTTCGCTCGCTCCACTTGTAAACTCTGGCTAGCTGCCTCGGTCTTTGGTCTTAATCAATTACGTGCAAGAAACTTTATAAGTTTGCATGGCCAGATGCAGATACAGCTAGATATCGTATATAGTAGAAGTTGGCGAAGAACAGTTGCTCGATTAGTTAGCAACAGTTGGGGCCCATCGAAAGACAACAACGGCGACGACGACGTAGGCAACTAGCGGCGTAATTAAAGCGTAGCCAAATGATGACATCGACTGCAGACGTTAATCAACACTGAAATTACAGATGGGTAGACTAGATAGCACAACTTGCTTGAGGGGTTGCCAAATATCCGCCAGAAAGGGAATATGTTGCAAGCTGGTGCAACGCGTTGCACATGAAGCATGAACACTCAAAAAAACATAATTCAATTAGTCGTAAAACCCATTCGAAAGGAAGTCGTAAGGCGGGGCTGACTACCTCCCTCTCCCTTCCCCTACCAACTTGATGCGCCTGCAAGCGTGAAAAGCCATTGTAAACACGTTAAGAGTCGCCAAATTGGCCAAAAATCGTGCTTAGTGGGGCCAACGGGGCGTCGTCACTTGACCCACTTAGCAGATACTTAAGCACACACACACAAATATATATAGCATATATATGCGTGAACGTAATTTGATCGACTTCTTTGTCGTGCTGCAAGCGCAAACTTGACCGCGGCTTGGCGGCTCCAATTGAAAAGGTTTTTTTTTTCTTTCTTTATTTATTTCTGTTTCTCTGGTTTCGTTGGGGGCCCCCAAAAATAAAACATAAATATTGCGATTCAAGGTGAGCGAGTGAGCCGCATATCTGATGTATCTTTCTATATATGTATCTGTATGCAAGCCAAATGTATCTGTAAAATGTATCTGCAATCGTCTTCGCCGTCGCTCGGGTTACGCTTCTCTGCGTGCAGCGACTTGCATATTTTATGGTAATTCGAACTTGCCCAACACACACACACACACACCAGGGAGCACTCCGGGCCTGGACTAAGCTAAGTTGGCAGTCTGACCCCGCCACGCCCCCTTTATCGCGCGTCGGGGCGGAGGGGATAAGGCGTGCAATTTCTCACAGTCATCTCGAATTTCATGTGTTTGTTGCTCGAATTACGACCGCGGCAAGTTCAGTGCACTTGGTCAAGTAATTAAAAAAACACATAGCGAGCATGTTTGTGCGTGTTTGTGCCTGCATGTGCTTGTCTCTGTCTGTCTCTCTCTGTGTGTGTCGTTCTCACAGTTAGCCAACTTCCCTGGCTTAATTGCGTACAAATCATTGGCAGCATTTCATTAGACTATCCATTAGATCTAGCATGGTTACCCCTTCCCCCCTCCACCCTTTCCCCTCCCTATTCGTATCTGTCTTTGCCATCTCAATTTCAGCGGAAATTGTCTCTGGATCTGCTGCAATTGTCCCGCTCCGTTGAGCTTTCCATGCAGCCCTCGAGGGGACTCTTTGACTGGTTGCTCTCGCATTACTCTTGCCTAATCGCCTGTTGCAAGTCTGTCAAGCTGAGCTATCAGCTCTGTGTGTCCCCCTTGGTGCCTCCTCTTGTTGTTGTTGTTGTTGTGGTTGTTACTAGCTGAGCAGCTGCTGCCTTGCAGCACATTCGTTGTGCTTCGCTTTACCGCTAAATCCCTAACTGACCAGAGTTTCTTTTGTTTTCTGCTTCATTTTTAAACGTTGCCACAAAGCAATTGAATCAACTTAATTAAGAATTGTCAAGTTGTCACAGTACACTGCAAGAAATGGGGTGGAAGTAGAGGGAAAATGAGAGAAGGGAAGAAGGAGAGACCCAACAGTATAGAGGGGCAAAGAGTGAAAGGGCGTGGACGATTTTAATGAAGCGAGTTCTAATTTGATTTATGTAACACCTTCAGGAAGGGTGAATAGGAGAGAGTATGTTAGAAAGGAAGAGAGAGAGAGAGAGAGGGAAAGAGAAAGAAGCAGAGAGAGAAAGAGAGAGATAGAGAGAGAAAAAGAGAGCAAGAGAGATAGAGCTTAAATACTGAAGGATAGAAAGATGTGAGACGCTTCAACTTAGGATAAGTGAATTCTGATTCATTTAGGAAATATGTTATGTTAAGGAGAAGATGAATAAAAGATGAGATAGAGAAAAAGCTTGATTCTACTTGTAGTATGATATATGTTTCACTGAAAGAAATAAAGGAGATTGTTAGGTAGACAGAGAGAGAGGAAGATATTGCGAAAGATACTTTATGATTTTATTTAATTAATTGCCAATATAAATCAAGCCTTAAAAATATAGTTTATTTAAATAAAACTCAACCATATTTGTTTTAAACTCCAATATAATATAAAATATACTACATATCATAGCAAAACTCTTTCATCTTCGCTCAAACTTATAATAAAGTAAAAAACTCCAAAAGTTTTTGTAGCCTTCTCCACATGCTGCACTGCACTCAAGTGTTTTTCCCACAGTTCGATTGTAAATTGATAGCCTCCATAATAATCCCAGGAAAATCTATTGAGCTTTTTACTGTAGCCACACATACATATCGTATATGCATGTAGCCATAGCTGGCGGGGATTATCCCCTGTTTTTTTTTGGGCATAAAATACCACTTGGTTCACACACAGCTTGCGGTAGCATTTCGTAGGGCTTAGCAGGTGCACTTTGCACTCTCTCTTTCCCTCTCTTTCTTTGGCCATCTCTTTCTCTGCCTGCTGCCACAGTTGATTAATGTAACGCTGGGCTAATAACTCGAGGCTCTACGACTTCAGGAAACTTAGCCTAGCCACAAAGCGGATTGTACAAATATTTACAATACTTTCGCAAGCCATGAAAATCTTTGCCAAGACTTACGCAATCGTAAGCGGAAAGTGCGTAACTCTTTCGACTTCGACTTAATTGAGCGCCTAAAACGTAGAGGGGAAAGTCTAAGGAAAGGGAAGGAGAAAGAGAGAGGGGGAGAGAAAGAGAGAGAGACTGCAATTATGTGCGTAATTAACGAGCTCTCTAATCGCTCTAAGCGCCCCAAACCAAACTTGGAGGCGTCAATAAAATAAATATTTTGATTTTCCTTTTCTTGCTTTTGCTTTGTATTTGTAATTGATGCGTGAGCTGTGTAGATATAATATCATATCAGTATACCACGTACTACAAGCTGTTGCTTATGTTTTGGGCATATTTGTTTTCCTCGAAATGAAAACAAAAGTGAAAGTCCAAACAACGAGCGGACTGCAACAATGCATATTAATTTGTTTGAGGGGGAAAGGGGGAGGGGAGAGGTGAATATGCCCACTGTACAAAGTGAGAGACGCCACATGTAAAACAATTCAAGAAAGCGTTTAACACCCAAAGCCTAAAAAAAAGCTAAAAAACCAAAAATAAAACCAACCAAATTGTTTAACATTTCAAGTCTAATTGTTGTAGCGGTTTTCAAGCTGTTTTTTATAGCTACTGCGCATGTGTGGCCAGGCAGGTTTTTGCCATATGCTTTGCAGTCGGTTTCGTTAGCGTTTTTTTTCCTACTCTCTTAGCCAGCTGCATATTTGCAAGCTGATGCAATGGCAACAAGAGGTACCACAGTGGCGGCAAAAAGTAGTTGTTCCACAACAGAGAGGCCACCCCAGCTATGATATAATGCACATACAAGTACATATCTGGCAGTTATATGGGGCGGCAGTTTTTACACTGTTCTCAGCGGGATTTCTGCGTCGTTTTTTTTTAGCAGGAAACGCGCCAAACTCAGGGTTTATTAGATGAGTTTCGCAGGGAAAACTCCCACATTAATTTGCACAGATTGCAAAAGATACACACACCTCGCACACGCACACTCTCTTTACACACTCTTCTGCGTGTGTGTGTGTGTGTGAGGCAACGCCCGGCAATAATTCATAGCAACAGTTGTGGTTGCAGCCAGCGCGTGTTGCTGCCACATTTGGTCGCATGCGTTTCACATTTCCCAGGCTGCAAAAAACGAAATTCAAACTCGAAATTCGAATTCGATTTCGACAACGATATTCTGTAATCTCTGGTGTGTGATAATGACACATATCGCAAAGGAAGTGCCAAAGGTTGCGTTTCTTTTTCCCCCAAAAAATAAATGTGAAAGTTGATGCAGAGAGAGAGAGAGAGAGAGAAAAGGAAAAGCCGCAAGTGTTAAGCGCATTGAACCTGACTAGGTCCCCCTCCCCTCCCTCTTCCTCTCTGGGGGGGCAACCAGAGAAAATGTTAAATAATAAGCGAAAATTATAATGCCTTGCGGCCTATCCAATTGCCAGTGCAGCGGGCAAGTATCTGCAGCTCGCAGCGAGTCATGTGTATCAGATACAATTACAGCCCAGCCCGGCGCGGCTGCTGGCGAGAAATGTAATAAATAGAAAATGTGTGGAAATGTGGAAAATTGTATATAGAAATTAATGTGTGAATATTTTTTCATAGTTTTTTTTTCTGTTTTTTTTTGTTGGGGCCACAATGCGAGGTTTGTCGTTGCGGCATGAATCAAAATGTAAATTTCGTAAAATGTGGGCACCTTTGGCAGAGAGAAAGAGAGAGAGGGAGAGGGAGAAAGAGAGAAGGAGAGAAGTAGAGAGAAAGAGAGTGCAATCTGAGCCTGAGATACAGAGCTATGCCTAGACCTGTGCGACGCAGCTGCTCCTCTCTCTTTCCCTCCCTCTCTTCGCTGTCTCCATGGGCGTGGGTGTGCACTAGTCGGGGAGGAAGGAGGGGATTGGCTGCGAGATCACTCACAACTTTAATGGAAATTTATTTGCATTTGCTTAGCTCTGTGCACATGATGAAGCGACGCGGGCGTTGTCGCTTGTCTCTTGTCGCGCCTCAGCCTCACGCGGCGTATGCGTAATTTGTGTGCGCGCATTGTTTATGAGCCTTAATTGGCAGCCCAGATCAATGTGCTCCGCACTGGCTACGCTTTGCTGCCAGCTGATTTGCATTAATTCAGCTTAATTTCTATTTTTATGAATTAAATGAAATTTTTGAGCGTGAAATTTCAGTTTAGGTTTGAAAAGAATTTCCATAGAGAGAGAGAAAAAGAGTAAAAAGTGTAGATAAAAAATTGAAAAAAAAATCTAGTTAAATTCACTTAAGTAAGGCTTTGCTACTCTATGATTCTGCTGCGGAAAACTCGCACATTTTCATTGATGAAAAGCGTAAAAAAGGCTAAAAAAAAAAGGCGAAATGGAGATTGACATAAGTGCGCGCGCCTCATAATACTTGGCTGTGATAAATGTAACTGTGTCAACTGACAACACGATTCGCTTAACAACAACAATAACAACAACTACTACCTACAACAACAACTAGCAGAACAAGCATGAAAACAATCTCAACGAGAGAACGAGAAGACACAGAGACAGACATAAGTAGAGCAATGGGCAATAATAGCAAAGCAAGCCCCCAAAAATGGTCAAGTTCTGCGGGTTTCACTTTTCACTCGTGCCACTATATAGGTTATATATGTAGGTATAGGTATGTCTCTCTCTGTGTGTGTGTGTGTGTGTGACCATAGTAATTAGTAGCAAATGAAACAAGAATTTGATGTTTCGCGTGAAATTGGGTCATTGTCTACGTTGGCGTTGGCGTTGATCTGCTGACACAAGCAAATTTTGGTGTAAAAATAAAATATTATAGTAAAAATTATAGTGAAAATATTATGCATATTTTATGGTTTTATATTGCGCTGCTACTGTGCGAGGTGTGAAGCGTGATGCGAGGTCTGCGAGTTTTGTTAGTTGGCAAGTTATGCTCTAAAAAAGTTGAGAAGGTTGTGCAGATTGTGGAGGAAGCTAGAGTGGAGCTAGGGCAAAGAAGAGATAGATATGGATTATAATTAGATAAATGTTTAGTTATTCAAATAGATATAGTTACTATTTATACAACAAACGATAAAGCTTTGTCAAATACCGCTTGCACGTTTCCTACTAGAAATGAAATGGAAATGTTTGATTTATGCAAGCTAAACCAGTTTGCAGCTGATAAATTAATGTATTCCCAACTTTTATATAGTTTTATTGCTTCATTCGAATTCGTATTGCATAAGCTAATAGTTGGAATAAATCAAGAATCGAAAATTGATTGCACAAAAATCATAAAACTAGCTAAATAGCTCGACATGTGTCGCCTCGCACACAGGCGGCGAACTTGTCTGCCTGGGCGAATGAGTTTACCTGGCCTCTCCTCTGCCCCCCCTACTCTATCTGTCTGTGCCTGCTCTCGTAACATGGCTGGGGCGTTGTCTGCGTTGTTTGGCCACGCTTGAGTTGAGTCTGCAGCCAACAAACGAGCCAGAGTTGCCTACGTCGTCGTCGTCAGGTGTTAAATTGGCTCGTGACAAAACGCACGGCAAACTCGACTAACTTGGCTAACTCGACAAACATTTTGCGCGACCGTTGACCTAAAAAAAGAAAGAGAATAAAGCGCCTTGAGCCAAGGCAGACTCTGCTAACTCCATTTCCCTCTCTTCCCTCCCCTCTCTCTTCCCTCTTCAATTATGTCAATTAGCGCCAGCTGCGGCGTAACAACAATTTGTCTTTTGTGCGCAAGTTGAATGACTTCTCACTCCACCCAAAAAAACAAGATGAGATGACATCTTTAATAAACATTTTAGGCTTAATAATCTCCTCCCACTTCCCCTACTCCTGCCCATCCCCATCTCCTGTTTGTCGTCCTTTTATGCAAATCAATTTTGGAGCAAAGTTTTTTCTTTCGTTATGCAAATTTCACGTAAACAAACTTCTTTTTTTGGCTTTATTTGCATTAATTAAGCGAAATTTATAAATAAATTGATTGTGTGTGCGTGTGTTACACACAGTATAAACAACAACAACAACAAAAACGTTACGCTATCTGTCGCCTGGATTTAAATGGGTTTTATACCAGTTCGATAAGTTTGACTTTATTATTATAAAGCGGCGAGACAACGAGACAAAAGGCAGATGGGTACATTATATACCCTGCACGTTCGTGCAGATGTGAAGCGAAGGGGTATATTGGGTTTGTGAAGCAGATGGGAGAGAGCTTTGTGTTATGCATTAGCTCGAATAGTAACTTTCCTAAAGTCCCTAAACTTGCCTCATTTTGAACTTTCAACTCTCATAACTTTGCCAAAATTGTAGCTATTTTCAAGCTAGATGACATTTTTAAATGGATTTGAGTTTCAGATTCATTTGGCAACAAAATATTGTAAATTTAAAGAATTAAAAAATTTTCAAAAATTTTTCCATGCTACCCCCTTAAAAAATTGTCGATTTTTTTTTCAAAATTTTAAAATTGAATATTTTGTTTATATTCGATTAAGCTATTCAAAACTAGCACAACAAACGTTTCCAAAAGAGTTTGCGCCAAAAATGGGCCAAAATATCGTAAAAATAGCTTATTTTTGCTGACTACCCCCTTTTTGGATTTCTTCAGACCATAACTTTGTTGAAAATCATGTGATTTTCATGCGGAATAACATTTTATCAATGGTTTCGCTAGCAGATCAAGTTGGCATCAAAATATAGGCAATTTGAAAATTTCAAAAAATTTTCCACAAATTTTGCCAAATTTTCCATGCTACCTCCTTAAAAAAATTTCAAAATTTTTTTAAAATTTAAAAACTTAATTTTTTGCTGAAAATCAATTAAACCATTTAAAACTAGCATAAAAAACGCTTCCAAAACATTTTCTGACTTAAATTGTGGAAATTATCGAAAATATATCGATTTTTTATAACCCTTTTATGAAGTTTTAGGTATAGGGTATACAACAGTCGTTCAGTTTTGTACATTACTTGCTGGTCTTGAACTTTGGCATTATTAATAATGCATAAAACATATATATTTCTGCTTATATATATTTGAACGCTATATATACATGCATGATATATATGCCCCGGCTGGCGATAACAAAAGCCTGATATTATCCGCAGATATTTTAATAAATTTTATTTACGCAATTTTAGCGGGAATTGCAAAATTCTTTGGCAAATTTATGCAGCATCACGTTTCAAATTGAAATACGAAACTGAGTAGAGGTTTTTGTAGTATAGTATCTGCCACTCGGATCGACTTGCATTATAAGATTGCCTGATTAGTGACAGCTGCTTTAGCTGTTTTAGCTTCTTTTGCTTGCCAAATTGGCTATGATATTCTTTTAATTAAGCCACTTTGCTGGCTTTCTTCTGCTCAATTAAAATGCAGCCTGCCAGATTATAGAGTGCTGTCTCTCTTCCTCTCTCTCTGTCTTTTAATAGAGCATATGTAGATTATGCATGCAGCCCTGTAGTCTTCCCCCCCCTCACCTCCCACCTGCCTTTTAAGTGTAATTAACGTGGCACAAGGTGTGGGAAATGCAGCCTGCTGACCCAATTACGCCTCATTACCAGGTAAATCATTTAATTGCCCTAGCGTAGGGCTTATTAGACGAGGAAGGAGAGGAGGAGAAAGGAGAGTGAGAGGGAAGCTGCTACTGTCTTTCTCACGCTGCAATCTCGACTTTTGGTTTCGAGCATAAGTTTTTACTCACATTTTGTTATGGCTTTTTTGCTCTCCAGTTTCCATCGTCGTCGTCGTCGTCGTTGACGTTGGTGGCTTTTGTGGCTTACAAAAATAGAAAGCATTGGCAATCTACACAAGGTTTTCACATTCTTGGCAAGTACTAAGCCTGCTCTGTCTCTTTCACTCCCCTTCTTTCCCTCTCTCTTATGCTCCTCTGACAGAACCCAACTAAAGCTTAATTAAAAGAAATCATTTCGTTTCTGTCGATTGTCAGCACAAAACTTGCATAGCTTTTTAATGGCTAAAATGTGTACAGGCATGTGTCTCTGTGTGTGTGACTTAGACTTTAGCCTTTTAATTAATACAAGTTACAACTTTCTTCAGCCCAAAAAGCAAGTGCAATCTACACTAATCCGACTTGCCCAACTTCTACTCTGACATCTCTTTCAATCTCTTTCGATCTCTGGTTTTATTTGTTTTTTTTTTTTTAATATTATAGTCAAAAATTTTATGCATTGCATTGTACGACAACTTTCTATGTTTTGTGGAGAAATTATAGAAAAAAAGCTAAAAAAAAAAGCTAAAACAAAGCGTCGATTTAATTGCGCAAATCATAAACAAATGCGCGACTATTTGCAAATTGTTTTTTTCTCCTTTTTTACTGCAGTCAATTTAATTACAGCTGTGCGATTTAATGGCCATGCAAAAGCTATGCATATCCTGTTCCTGCACTTGATTTGTAGATATGTGTGTATGTATATAGTAGAGTCTGTGTTTTATATAGATGCTTATCGGGCTGACTAAATAGAGAGCGGCAAATGCAGCACGCGCTATGCGATTCAATTAGCCACGAGGCAAAGAGGCAGAGATAGATGCAGAGATATATTTACACATATACAGATATGTATATATAGCTTATATATATATTTGGCTTGCTAACTGTTATTTGACTTACCCTAATGATTACGCTATGTGCTAACTGTAAAATGCAGTGGGGCAAAATGTGTGCTAACATTTTCTGTGCGCTGCCACTTGAAAGTTAATTAGAAGATTTTGCCATATGTGTGTGTCTAACTGCCTCTCCCTCACCCACTCTCTCTTCTCTATCTCCCTCTCTGTCTGCCTGTCTGTCTGTCTGTCCTAATGATAAGCTCTGCATATGCCGCATGTCAGCGAGGGGCAGCTTATGCTGGCAGGCGGTGCCTTTTGTGTAGGCCATCGGAGGCAGCTTAACTGGCATCAAGGGGGATGGCTAATTAAAGCTCCGTAGCTGGCGGAAATTGGCAGCGTATTTAATGTAACGGAAATATAGCTAACAAATGCAGCTAGATTTGGCTATCTTTCGCTCTACCTCTCTCTCTCTCTCTCTCTCTCTGTGTGTGTGGCATCCTTTAGCTCTAATGTTCTCTCTCCCTTAACTCAATGTCAGCTGCCAATCAAAACTCATGCATTATTCATGTGTGCATTCATAGCAGACACACAGACTCAGAACATATTCATAAATTGTGAATACGAATGCGAGTGTGTGTGTGTTTGTGTTGGTGAATGCAAATTGCGAATCGTAGAGCTATTTGAGGAGCTCGTCCGAAGGCAAAGCTTATCAGCAGCAAAGTACAATGGGCGAAAAGTAATTAAAACTTTGTTGTTTTTGCGCAGGCGGAAAATTGAGCTTGAGCTGCGTGAGAGTGTGTGTGTGTGTGGGTGTATGGGTGTGGGTGTGGCCGTGGCACAATGGGGCGTATAAGTTACACGTGGCATAAGACTTTAAGTACGAGATTCCTTCCTACTTGCAGGTAGCTGAGAGGGGGAGAGAGAAGGAGAGAGATGAAGACAGAGAGAGAGAGAGAGAGAGAGAGAGAAGAGAGAGAGGGGGAGTTAAAGTGAGATGGAGTGTATACCTTTTTGGCAAGCATGCCATTATGAGGCATGAGCGCAATGTGGAGCAGGGCAGGCAAGGCAGGGCAGTGTAGGCTTTGCTTTTAGGCAGCCAAAGTTGGCCCGGAAAATGTGCGCCAGAGCCGCGTGAGTTGGCAACAGCAACAAATGCAGACAGCCAAAGAGATGAAGAGAGAAGAGAGAGAGAGCAAGAGAGAGGTGGAGTGGGGGAGAGGCGAAGCTAGGCAGCAGCAGCAGCCTCTGTGCCGCCAACTGTTCTACTTTTCTAGAGCTCGTGACATTGTTAGAGCAGCAGAGTGCTGTGTGTGTGTGTGTGTGTGTGTGTGTGTTGATATTTAACCAAACACACACACACACAGTTGGCACACTCACGTTTCCACTCGCACTTCTTGCTGAGTGCACAACCCAAACTCAAACCGAAAAAACCGAAAGCCAAAGCCAAAACAACTTGACGAATTCGAGTTACAAACAAGAACGAGGCTCAAACTGAGTTTGTAGGCAAATTAAAATACCAGTAAAGAAAGGCGCATTTTATGCAGCTTGCAATACCCTGTAATTTGGCTAATTAACGCAGCTAATTTAGGCACTCTTTGCTATCAAGCGTAAAGTTATTTTCTCTTCAATTGAAAGGCAAATAACAAAATTCTCACAGCGCAGAAGGGCATAAAGCAGTTTAATAGTAAGAGAGTAATGACTAGCGAATACCCTGTAGAGAAAACACTTTAAAACTAAAGTAAACTATGTCTGTATAAAGCTGAAAACTAACTTATATGCCCTGCTCACTTCCACAACCTACAGGGTATACTTTGTTTGAACATAAGCTTAGTTGTTTGCTTCGACAGGCGGCTGAAAAGAAAAGTTGCGCTTATGCCAAGGCGGTTACAGCAGCTGCTAAGAGGGAGACAGAGAGAGAGAGGCAGTCTAGGCGAGAGTGAGAGCGCAACAAAACCAGAATCGGAATCAGAACCAGAAATACACAGCAGACACACTTGTCTAATGAGAAAGTTCATTTTCGCTGTGCGAGTCTCTAAACTGAGATTAATGAAAGCAATTAATGAATGAATGAAAGGGAGAGAGAGAGAGATAGTAAGTGAGAGAGTGAGAGAGAGGTAGGCTAACTACTGTAGAAGTGCGCTACAGTCGAGCTAAACGAACTGCCTAATAAGCTTTGTCATTGAAAGAGCTGAGGTACTTCAGAGAGAGGGAGATAGAAAGCGCATTAAAGCTGTAAAGAAATAAAGTTAGAAATATACAAAAATAAATAGAAAATATATAAATCTTATAAGCTATTTATAGGGCACTTTAAAGTCGCCTAGACTGCCCGCCTACCCCCACATTCCTCTACCAACTCGCTCACTAATTTTGTCACTTGGCTTCACATGTTAATTTATTAGACACGAAACACGTTCCACAATTTACAAGCAGAAGAAAAGAAGTCAGTCAACAGTAATGAAAACATATTTCACTCACTTACGTAGCCCCCCCCCCCTCTTACCCCTGCCCCTGCGTCCGCCTCTTCCCCTTGCACCTTGCCCCTTTGCGCTACCCAAACCTGCCGCTTTCTTCTGCGTCTTCACGCGGAAATTAAATTAGAAATTCTCGCTTTATCTTAACTTAAAAAAAAAAACACATTTAACTAGTTAATTTTTATCAGTGTAAATGACAATCTACTTCTCTGTTCTCTTGCAGCCCGTGACAACCTAAGGGGGAAACAGCCGTCAAAATTTCCAAAACAACGAAAATGGTCTTCGATTGCGGCGTTTGGTGTGCAAAGTATTTGCTTTGCATACTCAACTTTATCTTTTTTGTAAGTACAACAACAACAACAACTAATGAAATTCCTGTGCTTGGCAATTTCTCAGGCACTTTATATATTTTTTTTAGCTTTTTTCTAGCTAAATTGCATTACGAATTTTGTAAAAGCGCGTCGCGGTAGGCGCGTCGCGTCGTCAATCAGGCAAATCTCTGCGCATGCGCAGTTTTTGCTGCATGCCCCATGCTGCATGGTTCAATGACTTTGCCAGTTGTTGTTGTTGTTGCCGCAGTTGTAGTTGATGTTGCTTATCGTCATAATCAACATCAGCAGCCGCGGCAGCAGCGGCAACATCGAATGCAATCAACATAAGCGCGCAACAACAAACACAAACACAATTATGTTGCCCCAAGGGGTGGAAAGGGGGGAGGGGAGTGGGAAACCCCAGGTATTTCTTTCTCTATACTTTACTATATACTACAATATCTTCTGCAGGTGCTGGGCACAATTATATTCGGCGTTGGACTATGGCTCGCTGTGGACAAGCACTCGCTGATTGCTCTGCTCAAGCTGGTGGAGAGCGAACGCATTGAGGTAAGTGAAAGTCCAGTAGGGGGAGTGGGAAGGGTCTAACAAACCCCCGAAAAGACATTCGAATGCAACCCCAAATAGTAGGTAACACCTATATGAATTCTAATGTGCCTCAATTTGCTGTACACTCCACTCTATATACGATTTACCGGAGGCAGACATCACGTGCCGTAATTGTTGACATTGCCATCGCTTGCAGGCGTAATTAAAGTGACGCCCCCATAAAGTATATATAGTATACTAGTACTCCCCCTATATAAATCGCATATGGTATATAGCTTTCAAATTGTGGCAAATTATAAATAATTTACTGTAGCTTTATTTCTGTGCGACGCGAAAAGGGAACTTTACTTCCGCATGGGAGTTACGAATAGGCGAGTTTATATATATATATAGATTCCCTACCGCTAATGCAGGTTACTGAGTCATCTGTACAACAATTGCAAAATATGTTTTTTTTTTTTTAATCTATCAGTTATATATACACGTATGTTATATACCTTCTATAGTGTTCAGCTCATTTTGCCTTGCATGTCTCGCGGCGATTCTGTTGTACAAATTAGTGGAGTGACCCACGTTGCAAGTGCAGACATGTCCGCGACGTGCAGCGACATGCAAAAGGCTAAGTGATGCCGCGTGTGCGTGGGAGCAGGATGTGCTTTGGTCATTGAACCAGCTATCTTCCTCTTTCTCTCACTCGCTCTAACTGCTATGTTTGCCTTAACCCACGCACAATTTGCGCACTTTTTGTCCCCCCCTCTCTCTCTCTCTCTCTCTTACTCAATTAAGCTAGCTATGGAGAGAGAGACCTGTCGATCTCAAGATCGTCGTAAATGAATTACGGCACATATTTGTACCGGAGCTGAGGGTGCATAGGTTAATTACGCATACGCCGCGTAGACTTGTACATTTACATTCCAGCAATAACGACGCATCCCTCTCTCTCCGTCTCTTTCAGCACTTCACACAGCCGCAGGTCATAGAGCAACTGGCCTACGCTCTGCTGGTCATCGGCGCCGTCATGTTCTTCTTGAGCCTGCTGGGCTATCTGGGCGCCATGCGTGAGTCGCGCTGTCTGCTCTCCACGGTAAGTGCAAAGCCAAAACGACAAAAGATACTTTCCTACAGATGCGCAGATACAGATACGCGCAGAGTCAATGACAATTGCGTTGCATCATCACAAGCAACATCATCGCCAGCAATTGCCAGACAGATTTCACGACTTTTCATTTGACTTTGAGCGGGGAAAGGTTAGAGCAGGGGAAGGGGGAGGAAACAACAACATTTCGAACTGCATTTCGGCGCGCTGCATTTCGAAACCTTCGGGCCAAGTGAAAGTTGCCACAATGCGACGCTGTGTGGGTACAGTGGGCCTTTTTTTTCGCCCCTCCCTCGCACCCAAAACGTGTTTCAACACTTTGCAGCCAGTCGAGTATCATCATCGTCGCTGTCGTCTCCATTGCCGTTGACAAGCCCTTCACTTTCAACTTGCTGTGCGTACTTGATCTTCTGTCCGTCTGCCTGTCCGTCTGCCTGTCCGTCTGTGTCGTGTGCTTGGCATAATAATTTCACCTGTTGCCATGTGGCGATACATTTCAAGGTGCAGCCCACTCAAAGTGAAATTTTCTAATCGATTCATAAAGCGTTTATCGTGAACTACACAAACAACAAGACTGCGAGGCTTGGCCTGGCTAGCTCTAATTGCAACGCCAAACAGGTGCAACAGAAGTCAACTGTATCGAGGTAGCTCAACAATTCGCGGCAGTTAAATTTGCCGAGCAAGGGCAAACCCAAGGCCTGCCCCCGCTCCAAGTTGATTGTTAAATGTTTCAAATTGAACATAAAATTGAATGGCAAATTAAATGGAAACAGTTTGAGAGGGGGAAGGTAAGGGAAGGGGGAAAGACCGCAGGGAGTTGGCTAAAGACTGCTTTGAGGTTAAGGCGGACAATTAATTATGCGCAAGATGAGCATGAGCAGCATACAAGACTTGCGTGTGTAGCTGACAGATACATTAGCTGGGCTGCCCCTCCCCCTGCCAATCCCCTCTGCCTCCTTCTAAAAGCATTAGCAACATGACGGCTTATCAGGCCAACATATCTAGAGGAGGAGGGGCGGGGGACAACGAGGGACAACCGCAAGAGCTTTTAGGAAACATGCATGCAGCATTTGCCAGCGACCTTCAGCCTGCAGCGACATCTTTCTCTCCCTCTCGCTCTCTCTCTCTGTTGTGGCCAAACTCACCACTCATTGTGCGTGTGTGTGTGTGTGCGTCTAACGCATGCTGCACATTTGGCTCAGGGTCAATCGCATAGATTTTTATGTAATGCGCACGACTTGACTACGTAAAAACCTCAAAATTGGGTCACGAGGCGTATGCGCAATTTGCAAGAGGCACAGAGAGATAGAGAGCGCGTAAGGCGGCACTACTAACTTCCCCTCTCCCTCTCTCTCTCTCTCCCCCCACTCAGTACGGCACCCTGCTGATATTGCTGCTCGTGGCAGAGCTTGTGGCCGGCGGTCTGGCCGCCTTCTACAAGGAGAAGGTGCGCAGCGAGAGCAAGAAATTCCTGCAGACAACCATAACCAATTATACGCTGGGTGAGAATATGGATGCCACGTCGTTGATGTGGAATCAGCTGATGGGCAACTTTGGCTGCTGTGGCATCAATGATTATCATGATTTCGATGAGTCACCCGCGTGGAAGAACACCAAGGGTAATCGCACCATACCGGAGGCCTGTTGCATTCTGAAGGATGTGGCCAAGCTGGTGCCGCGCGACGAGGACTGCACGACCAATCCCAGCGAGAGCAACAGTTTCTACAAGAAGGTAGGAGGGCATGAAAGGTGTTCCTTAAACAGTTAACTGATTTATCTCTCTCTCTCTCTCCTCTAGGGCTGCTACGAAGTCTTCACCGAATGGTTGATACGACAGCGCGAACTCATCATTGGCGTCATTGTGGCAGGCATTGTGCATCTTGTGCTCGTCATACTCGCCTTTGCGTTGTGCAAAGCTTTTGCCAAATACGATGATATGCGTCTGTAAGGAGTAACTAGCAGCACATGCAACCCTAATTCCCAAAAAGCAAAGAGAGAAAGTGAAAAACAGTAAAGAAATTTAACAACTAACGCTAACCCTACCGAACATTTGCAAGGAAACTTGAAAGAAAATTGCATTTCCCGCACACACACACACACTCAAAAACTTACAGTCTATAGAACAGTTCTACGCTAATCAAGATACAAGATATTTAACCATACAAATGTTGCTCAAAATTGCCGCCAGACATGCCGGAGAAAAAGCGGAAAATGCTACGCATATTTATTTGTGAAGAGAAGAAGGAGGAGGAGGAGCAGAAAGCAGGAGCAGACGTAATGAAGGAAACCTGTTTTGATAGCAGTTTTTAGTTCTTAAGTAGTATTCTACTATATATATAGAGCGTACAACTCTGTGTACGCTGATAATGATAATGATTTTTAGTCCTATTTCATTTTAAAAAAACGAAAGAAGAAAAACCACTCGAAAACATCACAAGCTGAAAGAGAGAAGAAGAGAAACACGAAGGAAGAAAACATTGAATTACATTGTGTACTATGTGTGTTTTAGTACGTAAGTCTTCTACGAGTTTAAGTTGTAACCTTAGTTGTTTTTTGCTATTGCTATATTCAAGTTTTTAACTACGTCTGGAGAGAACGTTACGATCCGATACGAAACGATTCGCTCTCACGAACGTTGGATCGATCGATCGATCGTTTGCGTTAATCCTTTTTGTTAAAAGTGAATGTTGTACATTTTTGAATTCTATATATATATATATGGATATGTATGCGTATTTACATACATACACACATTATACATATACATACATATACCATACTCTACTATTAATGCATATTATTATATTAACGCGTACTCGTATGTCTGTAGTTTACTTAAAAACCGAAAACGAAAACATAATTCAAAACTGAAATCCAAAACAAGAATAAAAAAAACTAAAAAGAAACCCCCCAAAAAAATAAATATAAAAGAACATTAAAGTGTACATTTTCTGAACGTGAATGAAAAATTTCAAATAAATAAAAACGAAAAACAAAAAAAAACTTGCAGAGACTTTTATATACATATATGTTCTTGAACAGCATAGGACATATAGCAGAAACCTTTCGAGACTTTGAAAAGTAGCTCAGCTTTAAAAACAGAGAGTCATCCAGCATATGCGGCTTATCAACCCTATTAAACAACCCAGAATAGGAACATATAACTTAGCTATATATTCTTAAATCATTCTCCCTCTTTCAAGAAATAAAACACTTGATTACACAATAATAGTCTGTTTATTTGTTTATTTGAAAAACAAAAAAAACTTGAAAAGACTTTTGCATTTCATACTGATATATATACATATATGTTCTTGAACAGCATAGGATATATAGCAGAAACCTTTCGAGACTTTGAAAAGTAGCTCAGCTTTAAAAATAGAGAATCTTCCAGCATATGCGGCTTATCAACCCAGAATAGGAATATATAGCTTAGCTATATATTCCTGAATATTTCTCCCTCTATCAAGAAATAAGACACTTGATTACACAATAATAGTCTGTTTATTTGTTCATTGTTTATATGGAATAATGGTTGGTTTGTTCTTTGCAGCCTTGTAAATGATATAAGAGTTACGTCTATGGAAACTGAAATTGCACATGGGCTTCCAGGGGGGAGGAATACATACGTAGGTTTCCTCTTTTTTGGCGAATGTTCAAGTTTCGTCTTAGACTATTACAGAATCATATCAGAGTGTATCATTATTGTATATATAGTATGTGGTTTTTAAATACGTATTACACTTAGAAAGAGAGAGAGAGAGAGTACAAAAATGAAAGACCATACCGAATAAAAATTAAGCTGGAATACAATTGTAGGAATTTCACAATATATATATTGCATTATATTCTTAAATTCTTGGACATGAGAGTGTTTAAACGGCTCGAGATGCCCCTAAAACTCGCAGCTCGAGCCGGCAAAACATCATGTCATATAATATATATATGTATATAGGGAGTAGATCGCTAGAGTTATAGTATTTATATATACAGTTAGTTATGAGCTATGTGCCTGCATGTTGCTTCTGGAATACTATACTTTTAGGCTTTGGGTGGGAGCTAGGTTAATCAGAATGTCTGGTAAAAAAGAGTGTATAAAGGGTTATCTGAAGGAAGCTAAGTTCTAAGGTTCTTAAGAAGGGAAGGAAAATGAAGCGCTTCGAGCTTGTCATGCGGAATTCGTAAGTACTCAGACCAGTCTGGGACCATGGAGCGAGATCGAGCTACGCTTTGTGGTTAATCTCTCATCTTTTGAAGATCTTCACAATACGCACACACACAAACACACAGTCAGAGTTTGTGTTAAATTCAATTGGATAACTACGCTACGTTTACGAATTTTGGCTCTCGAAATTCATATGTCAATTTGTAAATGGACCCGTTGCTGCAGCTCCTCCTGGCATTGCCCCGGCTGCTGCGGTTGTTGTTGCTGCATCATCCTCATAGCTCGGTTTGGCTAGAAAGGGTACACTGAAGTCGACCATGTTGGGGTAGACCAGAAATTTGTTGACCGCTTCGCATAGTTTACTCTCGATCACATTGGTTACAATGGACCAATCGACGGATTTGTCGCCCACCTGTGGCTTGGTGGATATCCAGAGACGTGGGGGTCCCCGAAAGCAGAGCCACACTCGATCTGATGGTGGTGGTGGTATATTCAGCGTGCCACGTGCCACCAGCCCCTTGAGGTCTACACGTAGCGTGATGTTGGCGCTCATGTTCTCCATGGCCCGCTGCACGTAGGGCAACTCGGTGGCATATTGAAACAAGTTGGAGGTGGCGATGCGATCGACAATCTTGAAGATGCGACGTGCATTGCCGGGGGAGTTCTGGAAGAACCTGCGGAGAGAAGAGGAATGAGTAAGTTAAGGCAATGCTAGAGCTGCTGCCCTTACTCATTGGTGTTCGCTGGCTCAGCCACTGCACCCGGCGGCGGACTGTCCTCCTCCGTGGAGGAACCACCCGAGCTCTCTGCATCGCTGTCATAGATGGCATTGTTGGAGTCCTCCTGCGGCAAATCCTCTGTAGTGCTACGCATCTCTGGCAGTTGATCTCGCATGGCAGCATCCATAACACTGATGCCACTGGCTTCTGGATTTACCATGGCCATCTTGGGTTTGCTACGCACACGCAGCAGATTCAGCTTGGTGGTCAGTGTGATGTGAGCCAATCCCTCGTACGTGATGTCCGCATCTAACCAGGTGCCACGCTCATCCAACATGGGCTGCGACATGCGATGGAATAATATGGGTGACTTGCCCAGGTAGATGTTGGTTATGACCACGTCTTCCATAAAGCTGGGCAGCTACAAAGAGGAGAAAGACAGAATGAATACATAACTGTTAAGGTTATGCCATGTCCAGCACGCACCTTGATGGAGTTGAGTTTCTTCTGCAATATCTCCTGAATCTTCTCGTGCAGCATGGTGTCGTGTAGCCAGCTGAAGAGGCAGCGTCCCATGAGAACATTGGCCCAGACTACACTACCGGAGGGACCCAGAAAGAGCGACTGATCGATGCCCTTCCACAACTCATCCTCCTGACGCTTGGCACGGCGAGACTGGGAAGAAAGCAATGAGGATTAGCCATACAGTTACAGAGCAGCAGTAGTCGGAAATGATAATCAATAATAAAAATCATGGAAATCATAACATACTCTCTTGTGCCGGCCATGACTCGCGCTTCTGGCGTCGCTATTACGGCAAACGGGAATCTGGGATTGTCTGCAAGCTTGCTAAGTGGATGAAATTATAAGAGAACAAAATAAAACAAAGAACAAAAGAGACAGTCGAAGGTAACCGACTGTAAACTACCCTACGACCAACCAAATCGTTGCAAGTGTTTTATTCAAGTAGATGTGGATCAGCCTCAACGGGATTTCTAAGCTGACAGAAGTAGGCGTGGCCCAATTTCAAAACAAGCTTGGGAGCTTAGGACTTTGGTGGCCGTAGCTCTTATACTTTCCAAGATCTAGGCGTTCATACAGACAAATGTTTGATGTTTTCCCATGGTCGCAGGGTATAACAAATAAGACAACCAAAGGGGGAATAACTCAAGTAAAGAAATGCAAAAGGCAGTTGGGGCAGCATATGAACTACCTTCACTCTGTAATCCCCCTACCTGATAGACCGACATAAACTTGATATAATCGGGTGGATTGCGTGCCACATCGGCGTTCATGATGAGCCCCTCGAAGCTGTCCCTGGGCATGCCATCGGGTGTACCCGAGCGTGTGCCCTCATCGAGTGCATCGTCGAACATTGTGTCCGGCGTATTGGTGCCGGGATCGTCAGCGAACGTGGATGCTCCAGAGTAAGCAGAAACACTTTTATCATCTTCAATTGTTTTGCGCGTCTGTAAAGGAACATCCAACTTAGCTAGAGAATTCGCAAAAGGATCGTAAGAGTTGTAGTTACCCCAACGGCTGGCTTATTGCTACCCAGTGTCAAATTCACAGCCTGCTGTGCGGCAGCTGCCTGCAGATCGGTATCATCGACAAACCTGGCCATGGGCACCTGCAAATCCTTCTCGTGAACCAAACCCTTGCTGGCCGCCACAAAGCGACGATACCAATCCTCCTTCTCGCGATCGCAGCGAGCGAAGAGCAGCAAGCGTATCTCATCGCCACACGGCATGCTGATCTCCTGCAGTTCGTAGTCGGGATTGGCAATGTTGCGCAGCGGCTGTAACTGAGGGGGAGAGATGAGATGATGAGGGGTAAATAGATTCGATTCTTCCACTTACATCTGCCTTCAGCACTGTCACACCAAAATCGTTGGCCTTGTCCAGATCATCGACGGGCGTCAGCGCTGCGCCCGCTACAAAGTTAAGCGGCTTGGCTTCTTTGGGCAGCACACTTGGTGGATTATCCTCCGATTCACGCGGCGACACAAAGGGGCTCTCCTTGATGATCACCTGAATGGGATACTTGCGATTGAAGTAGCTGCAAGCGGGGTGAAAGATACATTTAGATAGCCATAGATACTTCAACCAACTACACTACCCACCGCTTCTTGGCCAATCCCAGTGGCAGCAGCTCAATGCGTGCCTCTGTCAGATCATACGATCGATGATCGGTAAAGAGAATCTTGCTGCGATCGATAGCCGGCTCATTCCACATGCGTCGCTTGGGTATGCGTGCATTGGTGCCGGACAGCTTGAGCACGCTGCCATCGAGACGAATGTACACAGCTCGGGTCAAGTTAAAGGAGAACGTTTGCGGATCATAGCTATTGATCTCGTTCATCCAACCCGAATAGGTCTTGATGGTCTTGTGCTCCTCCACGGAGGGAATTTCACAGATGGGCATGTCCAGGTAGTTGGGTATCTGAAAGCGAACGCGCTCTGGATGCGTGCTCAGCACGTGCTTCTCGAACATAGCTCGTATGTATGAACTCGAAGAGTCCAGGCAGATGATCAGAAAGATGGTAGCCAACACGCCACGCACAAAGTCCGGCATGGGCGCCAGAAAGAGTATTAGCAGGCTGATCAAGATGAAGAAGGGCGTTGTCAACGATCGCGATTGCGATCGCCAGTTGATGGAACCGATGTTGCTGAGGCCGTAGACTGATGTTGTTGTTGTTGAGCGCGGCGAGGACAATATGGAATCCAAGCTGGTTACTTCTGGCAGCGCATTGAAGCTTGGATTCATTTTGTTCAGTGGCAACTCCAATGCATCCCGATTCTGCACTACATCAGCAAAGTTGCCCATATCCGACTTGTGTCCGATAAGCGATTGACCCGCGAAGTCGGTGACCGCCTGCGGTATCATGTCCTCGAGCACCTCCACGCCTGACTCAATCTCCACATCCTTGCGTGCCATTACTATGCCACGTTTCGACTGCGAACTGGAGCTGGGTATCTCAGCAACTGAGGCTGCCGCTGCGGCAGCAGCTTGGGCGCTTGTTGAAACCTCCCCCGATTCGGCATTGTTGCGTCGTCGCAGAAAGCTGCTACGCTGCGAGGGCTGACTTGGGCTGGAGCTCAGCTCCTTCTTGCCCATGCTGGCCGCCTGCTGTTTGGCCTTCACCTTGGACTTGATGTGTGCCAAGCCGCGACGCAGTCGCGAACGTTCCATGGTGGCCACACCTAGAGCCACATCGCCACTGATGCCGCTGGCGCTGCCCAAGCTGCTGCTGTCATGCTGCAGTGGCTCCGCTTCGGCATCCGAATCGGAGTTGTGCTGCTGGTGGGGCTGCTCCTCGCTAACGGACGTATTCATGGTGATGCACTCTGTGTCCGAATCCGGTTCGTTGGTCCAACCCACAGTGGTTATGGATTGCGGATCAGCCACTATAATCGGTATAACCGAAGTGCTGTGCGGAATGTGCGGCGTGCTGCTGCTGCTGCTGCTGTGGTGCTTCGACGACTTGATGTCCTCAATCGTCTGTGATACTTTGCCCTTGATTAGCTTCCATGTGCCGACACTGGTGGGAATGCTTTGGTCACCGGCACCGGCAGCAGCAGCGGCGGAGCCACCCACAGCGGCTGCTTGCGACAGTGTGGAAAGCAGATTGGGACCGCTCGAGGTGGGTGAGACGCCTTCAATGCTGCCCGATCTGGAATTGGAAACGGAATTTGAAATATTTATATATATATATATGGAAATCAACTTTTTAAAAAATTAAAGACTAGCGCTTGCTGAGCTTAGTTTAGAAGAGGGAAGGCAAGGAAAGGGAAACCCCAAAAAGCGGAAATCCTAAGAGAACCTTAGGACGAGCGCCTCTCCTACTTACCTAGGCCTCTACTCTCTGCTCAACCACATAGTAAAAGATTTTCTTCAATTATTCCAGAAAAGGTATTTTTATTTATTTGAATGAAGATATATGTTTTTATTTTTTTCCATTTTTTGTTCAATAACCTGCGCCACGCGTTTTCCTATCAGTGTGTGTGTGTGTGTTTCTGTTGTGTGTGTGTGTGTGTGTGTTGAGTTCTGCTCTCATATTACTTGGGCCTTAGAAAAGGTATTGGAATATATATTTGTGTATATAATCGTATATGTATATTTCATTCGTTACGGTTTTACATATTTCCTTTAATTATGTTGATTTGTTTCTCAAGTTTTCGCTGATATTTTTTAACTTTCGATTTTTCGGGAAGGTTCTCGTTTTATATTGGGGGAACTTCTGGCATATGTGTCTAGTTAGGTATGTATGTACTTGTTTATATGTATTTGGTTTTCATTTGGTTTTTTGGTTTTTCGTTTTCAACTAACATGGGCTCTATTTATATATCTCCTATTTAAATACAATATATTTTGGTTGAACATTTAACTGTATCTGTATCTGTATCTGTCGCTTTGAAGAATCGAAGAACGTGTCTGGAGGAAAAACATGATTGGAAATTGAAAGTACAATAGGTTTTTTTCGTTTTTTGGTTTTTGGTTTTTCACTTTTTTCGGTTTCTTTTGTATTTAGAAAACTACAAAGATTTTTTTGTTCATTTTTTGTTTTTTTGCGATTTTTTCATTTCAACTTTAATTTTGTAAAAATTAAAAAATTACGTTTATTGAAAATGACTATAAAATATGGAATATTTTGCTAATTTTTTCGTACGCCTTTTTATGTATATAATGCTATTGTAATCATACATATATATATATATATTTATATATATAGTTTACGCATATGCCACGCCTCTCTCGTCTTAGGTTTTTCATTCTTTTTACGGCTTCTTGTATAATGCTAAAAAATTATATTCTCTTGCTTTTATTTCTGAATATTTAGCTAAAAGGAATTCATTAGTAAGGGGATCGCTCTCTGAAGGACTCAAATCAATCAAAATGGAAGAGCGTACAGGCTACGTTTTGTTTTGTTTTGTGTGTTTTTTTTTCACTTTATTCATTTTTCCAATTCATTCCAATCCGATTTCGGGTTGATCGTAAAATTCTCTTTAATAAGTTTTAAAAGGTACCAAATGTCATCTCATATCTAACCTTGTTTTATTTGCATTTTCTTTTTTATTTATATACTTGAAGCTTGCGTCTCCAATTAGCATAAAATTCAAAATTTAATTGGTTTCAGTTTAAAAAATTCACTATTTAAAACACTTCGCATTCGCAATATGCAATAATATGTAGATATTTTGTTTAAATATTTCTCATTACTTTGTTTTTTCTTTTCTTTTCTTTTTTTTTTCACTAACTACAAACGAAAAGACTGTACAAAAATTGTGCTATGAAAATACTCAAAAAATACCATACCGTATATAATGTTTTTTTTTTAACAAACCGAATCAGCTAATACTTTTCATTATTCATATTATTATTATTTATATCATTATAATATATTGTTATGTATGTAGAAAAACAAAATGCGGCTCAGGAATGCAGAGTGCACTAAGCAGGATTGCAATTCGATTATTATTTTTTTTTTATTGAAATTGTTTTGGTATTTTTTTTCGAGTACTCCGAAAATACAATACATACATTACGTTTCTTTAGATTTCTTCAATTGTACTACGTGTAAATTTCATATATTTCATTTATTATTTTCTTTTGTTTTTTCTTTTGGTATCAAAAACACATATTGACCAATTTTTCTGTTTTTTAGTAAACATATTAAATATTTAATAATAAGTTCGAGTTCCAATACTTTTTTTTTTGCAGAGTCTTTTTCGTATCGTTTAAGTATTAAGTTATATATTCAGTATATTTATATCTGTATCTGTATCTGTATATATTTACAATAGATCTCCAAACGAAAGAGAGAGAGGGAGAGATAGAGCGAAAAAGAGAGACAAAACAGAAGAGAGAAAAGTTCCTTGTATAAATTGCATATATCAAATATTTTTTATTTTTATTTATATAGAAAAACAAGGTATAAAAGTGTGTCTGTGTGTGGGTGTGTGTGTGTTGTCAACGCAATCGAGATTAAAGCTACGGGAGAGTCTACAGACTACAAAACATATATAGTATTAAATATTAAATAAAACTATTCACTTTTAGGAATCAGGCGTATAAAAGTATAACAGTATAACAAATGAGCTAACAAACTAAGCTTGTGATACGTATGTACGTGTGGCTGTCTGTATGTGCGGGTCTATAACAGATTTCTTCTTGCATTATAAAACTAAGAACAATTTAGTCTCGGGGGCGTTCGCTATATAAACAAAAAAAAAAAAAGATCCTATAATAAACGCAAATGTCTTTGACTAACTCGGAATACTTAACAAACAATTGCAAATTTTAATTAAAATTTGTTATTAATTTTAAACATAATTTTGATAACTAATACACACAAGTTGACTCCAGTTGAGCGTTTTAGAGTTTACAACTTTTACAAAATTTCTCAAATATTCCGTAGGTCTTCATCATCAGCTTTTGTTGTTGTTGTTGTTGTTTAACAGTTAAAGTATAAAGTATATATATTTATATAAAAGTATAAAAATCTATAAAATATTGAATTTCACTACATTTAAAAAACATCATCCACATCATGTTCCATTGATTCCTCCAATCAATCGGATGCCCTTTTAAAGACTAGCATATTACATGAACTCTTCACGTTTTAGCACAAGATTAGCCCCACAGCTGCTCCTCAGGCTGCATTTACAATTCATCATGATCATAAACTATTATTATTATTTATAGATTCCAGTTTAAATACAATTATAATAATTTTCTCTAACAATTTTCTCGAAACAAACGAACGAACGAATGAACGCATCAAGTCCTCTAATTTTCTTATGCAGTTTCAAAAATATATATAATATATATATATATAGTATATGTATATATAATGCAAGTATTATGTGTATACAGAATTACATATGTCGTTTCAGTTTTTGCTTCTTTTTTTTGTTGTTAATTATAATATAAAAATTCTAGAAAATTGCTATTAACTCCATTTGGTTTTTTCTTTCTTTTGTATTTCCATGCGCCTCATGAAAGTGCCACGCCCAACGCCTCAATTTGCCTTATATTTCTCTCACTTTCTGTACTTTCCATTAGATTTTTCAGTTTTGTAAACAAAGCGCGAGCAAAAATTTGCTAATAGATTTGACTATCGTTTCTTTTTTTTTTTGTTTTAAATTTACATATTTAAAAGTCCAAAGCGACTTGTACTTAATGTTCGTGTAATCTGAATAATTTGTAGTATTTCCGCTGTAGTTTATAGAAAAAATATCGTATTTTGGTATTATTTTTTGTCCATTTGTTTTTCGCTTTTAAGTGCCTTAAAACATGCATTTTTATACTTGTATGTAGCAAAATTTGGTATATAAAACAGAAATTAAAATAACTAGTATTATTCCGTTTTTGCTAGGTTGTTCTTTATAAAGTCTACAATATAATTAATTTTAAAATGTTTTCGCTATGTTTATTATTTGTTTTTGTTTTTGTTTTTTTTTTTTGTTGTTTTGAGAATCAAGTATCGTCTTAGAATCGCTTGTAATATGTTTATTATGTATATTTTCTAACTGTTTTTCAAAAACAAAACATTCTCCTGCTCCTCTTCTTCATATTCTTCTACTTTACAGTCCACTTCAGATATTTGGGGTCTTTTGTGTTTGTATTTTTGTTTTTTTGTTTTTGGTATTATATTTGATATTTTGTTAAGCTAACTTTTGGTTAATGCGCTTGCAATAATATTTATATATATAGTATATATAGGTTTTTCTTTCAACACTTGTCGTATGTCTTTAGAGACTATTATTATTTTTTTTATATATTCTCAATTAGTATTGCACAAAAGTAGATTTTAAAGTTCAGTTTCATTTACCCGACTAAAAAACGGTTTATACAAAAGTAGTTCTATATAAAAAGTTTCGACTAATATAAGTATGGTAAGTATTTATAGATACATAGATTCATATATCGTATATATAATATATATATATTTATATAAAAAAAACTATTTTTTTTTCTTCAGATATCATTCTTTGTGTTTGGTTTCACTTCTTGTTGTAACAACGCGCCCCACGATGTATAAAAAAAATTAATATATCTTACCAAAATAAATAAATAACAACAAAAAGAATAATAAATTGTATAAAATACCAAAAGGAGGATACGAAATTAATACTGAACACAAGCGACTTTTCTTTTGACTGTTTGCATAGTTTAACTGTTTCTATATTTTTTATTTATTTCTTTCGTTCGTTTATGGATGTCGCGCCTTTTTTGGCAAATGCTTGTTATGTTTTCTCTCAGTGTATTGCAGCGTTTGTGTGTGAGTTTGTCTGTGTGTGAGTGGAAATTGATTAATAATTGGCTCGACTTTGCGATTGTTGACAAGCCACAAGCCACGAGGCATGTAAAAATCGTAGTGTATTATATGGTATGCTCTACTTGTGTGCGTGTGTGTGTGTGTGTGTGTGTGTGTGTGTGTGAGGTTGTATATATCCTAAGGGGTGTGTGTTCTATGTGTTAACTCGTACGATTTTCACATGCAACGTAACGATATTTCCCGAGCTTAAGCCGCGAAAATTACTTGATCACAAAAACTGATTTGAAATGGCACATTCTGTGTTTGATATCGGTAATTGTTATCGGTATTGAATCTGGCTGTATGTGTGTTTAGAAGTGTGTGTTTAGAAGAGTGTGTGTATGTGTGTGGTAATAAACAACAAAATGCAACTTGTTTTTTCTCCATGGATCCCTAAAAAAAAAGCAAATAAAAATCTAGTTCTGTGTAACGTGTAAAATGTATATCGAAATTTTCGTTATCGATAACGAAATCGATATTTTCGAAATCAAAAACAAAAAAAATTAGCAGCATATGTTTCGCACTTAAATTTAAATCAGAAATCTTGCTTCTATCGATATTCTTGAGGTTAGGAACTTATGGATGTGGTCTACACACTCGCGATTTAAGACTAGTCGAAAGTAGCTACGATAACGATATATATCGAACTCTCTATATGCGAGGATATTTGGCTCTGACTACAGGGAGGATAAATGTCCCTACGGTTTCTGTTTCGGTTTCGGTTTAGTGAGATATATGTATATATCTATAGACTATATATAGATGGCAATTACACGCACTTCTTGCTCTCTTTCCTTCTCTCTCTATATATACTCGTATATCTGATCTGTTCTATGCAATTTTATGAAAACTATAAATAATAAACCAAAATAACAAAGGAAAATAAAAATTAATAATAAAATGAATACTGTGCATGCGCGCGCGTTTTTCCCGTCTCGGAAAAACAAACTCAGATTCCAGAAAATTTTGGGGGGAACAACAAAAAAAACCGGATAATTAAATTACAACTTAGTACTACGTCGGGGCTGCATATGGCGCGAATCGGATCGGTTTAGATCTGCTTGCCATGTCTCTCTCTAATTTGCTGTCTCTTTCTAGACTCTAGAAGCTAGGGTGGATCTAACTGCACCCTGCCTGCTCAACCTCCACCCCGGGGCAAATAATATTGCACTTGGCCGGCCTAGCTGTTACTAAGTGTGGGTGTTCGGGTTGAGTCTGTCAGTGTGTGTGTGTGTGTGTCTTTTTCAGTGTGTGTGTGTGTGTTTGTGTGTGTGAGGGATTTTGTCTAAGGGATAAGGAGTCTGTGCATCTCCGTGCCTCTCTATGCTTGTCCTCAGCTTATACATTAGTTTACAACGTTCCCCTTTCGCACTGCCGATCCTCGACGGCGGCGGCGGCGGCGACTGGAGCAGCTACTCCTCCTACTGCTCCCGCAAGGCCATCATCATCGTCGTCGTCGTCATCATCTCCTGTTTGCGTCGTCGTCTCTGTCGTAGTTGTGATTGTGGTGGTGATAATTCTCGGCACTGCCAGCGCTGCGTCCAACAACCTATGTCGTTGTTCCCTCTGTTGGCGTCTCTCATCATGCAGCGCGGCCTACCAGCGCCGCCGTTAACACCAGCGAAAGGGCACCGCACGCGGCCGATCGGCGCCCTCCTTGACCAGTGGCTTGTGATATTCGCGTCCGGGACGTGAATGAATCACTGCCCAGCAATGTTCGCAGTAATACTGCAGACAGGTCACATTGGCGCAAAAGAAGGGAGCGAATTTGCCACCGCAGCGCTGTCCCTCGCACTCATCGCACATCTGATCGTCCAGCACGTAGGGCTTCACCTCGACCCGCTTATCGATATCGCCATGCTGCAGCTGCACAAAGCGTGCCGAGATGGCAGCAATGTAGCTCTGCTGATTGGAGAATGCCACGCGGCCAGCGCCCTTGGGATACTTGAGTTCGGGATCTGTATCGATGCCGGCATAGCAGACGCCCCCGTACAGGCGATCCATGATCATGGCCAGCTCGAAGGCTTTGAGAGGACGCGGTACGCCTCCGACAAACACGGTCTTGCGCGGATCCAACGACATGGTGGCATCCAGCACGTAATCCGCATCGGCCAAACGCCACGGGCGAATCTGCACAGCTTTATCCTTGATCGTGGGCGACGAGACGCACAGATAGAGCTTATCCTCGTCGGTGATGCATGAATCAATCAATTGCTGCACACTGCTCTCGTCCTGGAACAGCAGAAACGCATAGCCCTTGGGCGGAAAATATGACTTGGACTCGGCCTTGTGTGGCCAATCCACAACGAGTGGACCGAAGCGACGAAACGATGTGGTTATCTCATCCTCATCGATATCCGGAGGCAGACCTCCTACAAATACCTTACGCGAGAAACGCGCTGTGCCATCGCCAGCGCCGCCACCGCCGCCGACTCCTCCATTTCCTCCCTGGATGGGCGAGTGTGGCGAATGTGGAGAGAGACGTGAGGGGGATCCCAGCTTGAGCGCATTCAAATAGACTGTCGGATCATTGCTAGCGGCAATGGCCATGGCATCTCCCTCACTGAGATGCTTCGATCCAACTTCACCACCACCGCCGGCTAGGCTACGCATGCGATCGTTCATCAAGTTGCCCAGATTATCGCCTCCAGCTCCAGCAACGCCGCCGCCGCCACCACCAAGCGAAATGCCACGCATATAATCTGTTAGGGTCTTCTCTATGCCCCCGCCGCCAACGCCGCCTCCAACATGCTGCAGTTGTCCATTGGCATTCATCATGCTGCCATAGTTGTTGCCCAAGTAGGGAGCATCTCCTCCGCCAGTGGCACCAGCACTGCCCAGTCCATTGCCGCCATTGCCAATGGATAGCGTCGGTATATTCATATGTCCACCACCGGGTGGACCATGTCCAGGCACACCACCCATGCCGCCATCCATGTGCCCGCCATATAGAACCTTCGGCATGTTACCCTTAATGGGAAACGATATGCTGCGTCTGTATTTGGGTGAGACGCCCGGCATCGATGACATAGGCGGTATGGGCGATATGCCGCCGCTGCTGCAGCCCGCCTGGGAGCCATTGTACGGGGATCCACCGCCGCCGCCGCCGCCTCCAGGTGAGGAAGGACTATGCGCACCACCCGCCTCCCGCTGCTGCTGCTGCTGTTGCTGCTGATGATGATGATGCAGTGCGCTCAGATTCGGCGACAGTTGCTGCTGCTGCTGCTGCTGCTGTTGTTGTTGCTGCTGTTGCTGTTGCTGCTGCTGCAGTTGCAGTTGCTGGGGCGGCAGCTTGTTGAGATTGAGATTGGGCGGCAAGCCGCTGCAGCTGCAGGGAAGGAGTAACGAGAGAGATGAAGAGGCTTTTACAATCGGTTGTGTGGCATGAGACATCATGCAAACTATATATGTATACGATATTTATCGATAAATATACGGTATGTTGCTATATTAAAACGATATATTTGTTTAATAAATACGATATTGTTTAATTATCGATATTTATTTATCGATATGCGATATATTTTTTATCGATATACGATAGCATTTTATTGATTTGCGACATATCACTCTCGATAAGCAATATATCTATCGATATAAGTTATTTTCTATCGATATACAATATATTTATCGATATACGATATCTTTTTATAAAAGTTCGATATCTTTCCATATATAGTTTGCATATCAGTATAAAAAGGAGCAATTTGTTCAAAGATTTGCTTCAAATTGTTCGATCGGTTGGGCAAGGTTCTAGTTTAACATGGATAAAGATAGACAGAGAGAGAGATAGAAAGAGTAAGATAGAGAGAGAGACAGAGAAAGATAGATAATGCAAATAGTTTTGATACTGTTTCGCTTGCATTTGCCGCCCAGCGTTGCGAAAACGATAAACTTGGTAAATTAAATCGGATAAACTGATGAAAATTAGTTTTAGCCATAAAACGGAAACGAAACGAGAAATGGAAACGAAACGGAAACGGAAACGAAACTTGCTTGTTACACTGGGCGTGTGGAACGAAATTTGAATTTGATTTGCTACTTAGGGATGGGTAACAATATCGATAAGTTATCGAAACGGCAGTGCGATAGTTAAGTGAACGCGATATTATTTACAAGATATTTGTAGAGTTTTCGATTTGAAAGTTTTATCGATAACGATATTTGTTGTAGACGATACCCAACCTTGGAACTGACTTTGAACGACTCCGGACCGCACCCGAACCCTTTGAGGAACTTAAAGCAAAATGGAAGAACGTGAAGAATTGCTCCTTTCTTTTGCAATGAAACTCTCTTTCGCGTTGCTGTTGTTGTTGCCGTTGTATTTGTTGTTGTTCTTGTTGTTGTAGTTGGTGGTGGTGGTGGTGGTGGTGGTTGAGGTGGTGGTGTAGGTTGGTTTTTTAATGTTGTTGTTGTTGTTCTTGTTGTAGCGATGGTGGTGTGGGTGGTATTTAAATTTGTTGTTGGTGGTGCTTTTTTGTTGGTCGCTGCGAACACAGTTAGAGATGCGCTGTGGCAGCAGTTTGAGCAGCACTGTATAATGACAGGTTAGTTTCAGATGCACTATGCCACGATGAGAGAGGCAGCAGAACAGGGGAAATTGTTGTTGTTTTTTGGTTTGATTTATTTATTTTTTTTTCGTTTTTCTTTTTGTATTGATTTCTTTGTTAGTTGCACTGTTCACACTGCACACTGCGATAACGATAGACGATAACGAGCGAGCCGATATCTTAACTGGAGTTTTGTTTTCTCTTCTTTCTTTTCGACTCGGCACGCGGCCCAGCATAACAACAAAGTTTCGCCGAAATTATAAGGGAAGCACAAGGGGCGGGGACGGGGGCGAGGGGGGGGGTAAGGTTTGCCAAAGCAAAAGGTAAACGAATCGAAACACGCACAGTGGGCGGCATAAGTGGAGGGGGGGGGAAGGCGATATCTAGCATATCAGTATCTAGTATTGTATATACATTATGATGAATAATGCTAATGGGGCAACGAAACTAGTTCAAATCTTGTTGTTGTTGTTGTTGTTGCTGTTGCTCACACGAACATGTTAATTGATTGGCAAAGTGCGCACACACACACAGACACAGACACAGTGAATGTCAAACTGTAAGAAGGCCAAGCTAAGCCGTTGAAAATGCATGGAAAAATTTTGAATTTTTAAAGCACAACCAAAATGTATGAGGGGAGTGAGGGGTGGGCGGGGGGGCGTGGCTGCTTTTAATGAGCTTGCGGCTGACGTTGATGTTGACGTTGATGGGGGATGAAGATTATGTTGATGCAATGAATAAACATATAGAAACGTGTACAAGTGTAAATAGATAAAAAAAACGTAATACTAGGGTGGGTTAGATGGGGGTAAATGTGGATAGATGTGTCTGCTGCGTCCGCCCCTCACACAAACACACCTGGGCAGCTTTAACAAGCCACCCCCCCCCCGCACCAGTTCTCGTTGACAGTGTTGAGAAATGCAATTAGCCAAAATGAAGATAGCTAGAAAAGTTAATTGAAAAATGCCAGCGGAAATGAAAGACCAGACGAGACGAGGCGTGAGAGTGTCGAAAAATCAGATGAAAGATTGAGCGAGCGACATGACAGAAGTTAGAGGCAGGTATATATAGGATATAGACAGGTATATATAGACCTGTGTGTGCGTGTGTGGCAGCTGCAAATCAATAAAGCAACGGCGCCAGAGCTGAGAAGTTTTGGACAGTCGAGTCAGAGAGACATTTCAATATTTTAAATGTGAAATGCCAAAGGCCTCAGCTGTGAGTGTGTGTGTGTGTTGTATATATGTGCGTGTGTGTGTTGTATGTGTGTGAGTGTTTGTTGTCAGACGACGCTGCGACGATGCCAGGACGGCCTACACAGCCAGAAAGCACGGCCAAGAACGGAGCCGCCAGACGGGCTAAGTACTTAAGCAAGTTCTAGACAAGTGTGTGTGTGTGTGTGTGTGTGTGTGTATGAGTGTGTGTATGCCTTAGTATATGTGTGCGTTTGTGTGTTGTCTATGGCAGAGTTGTTGTATGCAGGCGACATAAACAAAGCGCAGTGCCTGCTGTAGTGCACTTTACGGCGTCTGGGGCTGAGCTGAGCTGAGCAGAGTGGCAGGGGGAGGGGGGCGTGGCAGCGGAAGAGGGGCGTCTGCGCTTAAAGTTTAAGGCCGACATGCATTAAAAATGCACAAGTGTCGCCGCTGCCAGACGAATCAAAGTCAACTTAGGCAGATTTTTTAGCTTTTTTTTCGGTCAACGAACTTGCGGCTGAAGCTGTATGCAACAGGCAGCTAACTTTGCTAACCAACACTGTTTATGTTATGCAACGTTAAGTTGGCTGCGCGTGGCAGCAGTTTAAAGTGCATTAAGAGCAGCTCAATTGAAATGAGCTAAAAAGGAGGCTAAAACTAGCTAGAAACTTAAACTTTGATTTATAAAGTATTACCTAATAATACAACTGATCTCTGATCGGATAAAACAAGCTGCAAACCCTGAACTTTTGCACGCCATAACAATTAAAATATTATTAGAAAAGCACAAACTAATTGTCTGAACTTTGCGCCAAAGAAACAAGCTAAAAATCTTGAAATTTTTTATTCTATAGAAATTTCCTAATAATTTGTAGAAAAAAAATGTGTTTATCTTTGCTGAAACCTTGAACTTTTTGCTACTTTTATAAAGAATTACCATATCAAAATTTGATTTAATAATTATGACGATGAAAACAAGTGGCAAATCTTTTGACAGATTTCAATGGAAATCCCCTAAAACTAGCACAGAATGCGCTCAATTATAAATGAAACTAATAAAGCAATAAATGTAGTGTATATGTATGTGTGTGTGTGTGTGTGTGTGTGTGGGTAATCTGTGCAATTTGCCAAATACTAGTATGTAGAATTGCATAAATGCAAAAGCAACAACAACAAGAACGACAAAAACAATATACGAACACACGCGGCTCGTGTAGTAAATTTGGCCCCGCTAAAATGAAAGGGCAAAGGGGAGGGGTGGGGGCTATCTGTGTGTATGATGATGCAGTGAGAGAGTGTGAGAGAGAGAGAGAGAGGTATATTCTCACACTAGGTATTTTGTTGTCAGGCGCGCACTCACCTCTTGCGATTGAAGAAGCCTCCTCCACCGCCGCCGCCGCCATTGCCGCCGCCGCCTCCGCCTTGTAGAAAGCTGTTGCGCAGATTTACCTCCTCGTTCTACAGAAAGAGAAACAAAGAGAAAGAGAGAGGGGAAGAGAGAGAGAGAGAGAGAGATGTGTAGGTAATAACATTTTGCAACAATGAGTAATACTGCCAAGTGATTTTGCAATCAATTTGGATATATCTTTTGTCGCACATCTGTCGCGCATTTTTGGCAGCATTTCGTGTGCGCGTAAAAATAGATGCGCATCGCACTACAAAGTGGAAAGAGGAAAGCAAAAGGAGGCAGAGACCAGAAATAAAAACCAGAAACAGCTGACAATGTTTAGGCACTAACCGAGGGGGAAAAGAGACGAGAACCAAAAGTGAATTCCGCTAAAAAGTGAAAACCATTGCGCAAATCTTTTCCGCTAATTGCTTGCGGAGGAATCTAAATTTTTCTATAATTCTCGATTCTAATTGCAATAAAAGCGTATTCTGACGAGCCCGCAATGAATCACAGTCGGGTCGCTGCTTGATTTGTTGATAAACAAAGGGAATTACGAACGATAGAGCGCAGGCAATACGCAAGCGGTAATCTTGGGGGGAATTCTTGGAAAAGCTTATCTAAGCAAACTTTCAATCAGTTATAGCTAGCAGTAGAGCTGATATCACACATGTTAAGTCCTAGCACAATGTGGACTACAACTAATCTTTATAAATGATTGAGATATCGGCTCAAAACAAAGACTTTGTTATCGGATACATGAGTACCTATGACTCTAATCTATACAGATCTTTAAAATGAACTGATATACAGCTTGTTATCATCATATATTAGCCCCACCATGTCCTACACAATGCGCTTTATACTTGCTACTCCCTTACAAGCTATCGATAGTCATGCCTATCGCACTTAACTATCGATTAAGTAGACAACTGATCAAACTGATTGAGAATATATAAGCATAAAGTTGTTATTATTACTATATATACCCAACAATTATGCCTTACACTTCCTCTGCCTCTACAAACTATCGATAAACGTACCTATTGCACTTCACTTTCGACTAATTAGACAAATGTTCAAACTGATCGAGAATATATATAATCACAAAACTGTTATTATTATTATAAATACCCTACACTATATGCTTTACACTTCCTCTTCCTCTACAAACCATCGATAAATCTACCTATCGCACTTAACTTTTGACTAATTAGACAAATGTTCAAACTGATCGAGAATATATAAGCATAAAGTTATTATTATTATATATACCCAACAATTATGCCTTACACTTCCTCTTCCTCTACAAACTATCGATAAACGTCCCTTTTGCACTTCACTTTCGACTAATTAGACAAATGTTCAAACTGATCGAGAATATATATAAGTACAAAACTGTTATTATTATTATAAATACCCTACACTATATGCCTTACACTTCCTCTTCCTCTACAAACTATCGATAAACGAACCTATCGCACTTAACTTTTGACTAATTAGACAAATGTTCAAACTGATCGAGAATATATAAGCATAAAGTTAT